>CANSGD010000335.1:3736875-4982500 GCA_947645195.1 Patellifolia procumbens
AGATTTGTTAATTAAAAAGTTCGTCCTTAAACCTTCAATTGGGCCCAACAGCTAATGCTACACAAAGGCGAAAGAAACTCCTAACATATACCCTTTTTTTTAAGGTCATATAGCATATACTAATCGTTAGAATTTAAAATGGACCTTATATCATCTAATATAAGAAAATAATTTTGAAGTTTTCTAAAACATGAAATTGTATTGATATTGTTTCAAATTTTTTTACCGTGTATGATTAATTGATGCCAATTTAAACATTTTCAGTACCAATTTAAGCGCTTTCGGAACCAATAAAAATCATTTTAAATTGATATCGAAGATCCAAAAGTGTATAAATTGGTACTCAATATTGGTATCACTTTCGGGCACTTTCGGCACTAATTTAATCACTTTACCAATGAATGTCATGTATTTAACATGCTATTATAAGTAGATTGGTACCAATTTGAACACCATTGTAAATGCTTTTAGTAAGAATTTATCCACTCTTGATACAGTGAAGTGGTGATTCACAAAAATGACCATAATATCGAGAATCCGTAGAACTTTAGAAATACCGCATGTAAATTAAAGCTTCCTATATTGTCCCAATACATACAAATCCTAAAAGCCAAAGGGGGTAGGAGCGACATGTGACTTAATGATATGGCATGTGATTTATGTACATTGATCAACAAATTGATTAATTTTTTGTGTTTTATCAAATACTTCCTCTGTTTCTTTTTAAGTGCTACATTTCTTTTTTCACACTTGTCGAGACACATTTTGTATGGTTTTTATCTTTAATTATGCATTTGTAAAAATTATGACAACAAGATATTAAAAATGTATACATCGAGACGAATCAAACAAGATCCAACAAGACTATATTTTTTCTTATGCATAAATTGTAAAAGCCAGTCAAACTATAATGGATGAATAGTAGCAAAGTCAATATGTAACACTTAAAAAGAAACGGAGGAAGTATATACCTATAATTACCTAACTTAAGCACACATGGTGAGAAATTCACGAAATTTAGACACCATCATCTCTAAGTAAAGATTTAATGCAATCTAAATAGTCATTTCTAGATATCCCCTCCTATGCCTAACCATGAATCCATGACCTAGATGTTCTTTTATGACATATGCAATCATGCAAAACCTAGATGTTACAGCTTACAGGTAAGAAAAAGTCAAATTGTCACGTGTTTCTTTCCATCACTGTCATTTATGTCCATCACTCACTCACTTTTGGCTTTTACTTATTATTGTTATTGTCATATGCATGTACTGTTTACGAGCTTAATTTTAATTATTTTGTTCCGACGAAAAGATATCAATGAGGTGGTTCATCCGATTCAAATATTCACGACCAAGAAATACTGGATTATCCTAAATATTGTCAGAGTAAAGGATCATCAAATAGTTTATTATATTTACTTATAAACAATACTAATTGCTACTAATTGGGTAAGTTTTCTTTGTTGTATATGGAGCCTTGAAGGCAGGATGACAATTAATTCTACCACTTTTTATCGTCAAAATAAATAATCTAACTAACTGAGTTATCCCTTAGGCTCGTGAAGATTTAACTTCAACCTTATATCAAGGTCCATAGCTGTACTGACAAACTCCACCTTCGTCTCTTCCTATGATGCTGATGCCCATGGTCCTCGATTCGCACATTTGTGTGTACGAAGAAAATGGGAGTGTATGGGAAATATGTGGTTCTATGCAATGTTTTTACTCGTCAACATCTATTGATATTGGATGTTCACCTTCATCCACAAAAATATCTTCCCTCCGGACAATAATAGCACTTCCAATTGTATTTTTCTTGTGATAATATGTCCTTAGAGCATGACCTATAATTGCCCAAAGTTACTTCTCTTCTAACTCTAAAAGGTTATGTAATCAATTTCATAATACCTTCGTGGTTCCTTATACACCAAATTACCCTCCTAAGCCATTTGGTTGATCATCAAGTACAACCCTTTTCTCCGTTCTAATTAGTCATAATATATTTATTAACACACATGTTAATACAGAATTTTGCTCATTAGATATGATAAATCTTTTATGAGCCTGCACATATAAGTTTGTATCAGAAAGCAGAAACAGTTAAAAAAGGAATATTTAAGGGTTTTTCAGAACTTGAACTTGGACCTTCAATTTAATACCAATACACTAACCGCTTCCAATCAAAATAGGATATAGAGCAAGTTAATTAAAATTTATAAGCTATCATGTATGTAGGATCGTGACTCAACTTCCTTGAAAATTCATTTATCAGTGATCAAAGGAGAGTCTGACCACGTACACATAAACCCCAAACATCGTTATATCTAAAAACAAATTAGTAGTAGGTGGAATAACCCACCAAATATTCTAGTCATCCTTTCTCTAGTTCTTCGATATCGGGTCATACGTGCATATCTCCATAATTAATATATTCTACAATCAATTGGTAAAAAAATGTGAAGAATAATAGGTTGAAAACATAACTTAAAAACTTACATCTTATACCACCTTCCTTTCTTATAGTTGTACGGTAAAAACTTTTGATACTATTCATATCTTTTACTTTGACCTCTTCATAGTACTTAGATGTTAGGAAAAAGATTACCATATTGAGTCTTATTATATTCTCCTTCGTATGCATACAATATTCAATGGTGCGCATTAATAAATATGCTAAGTCATTTGGGGAAATCTAAAAAAAAGCTTATATATTAGTTAAGAATCATACTAAAAGTAAGAGATATGAATAATATAATAAATTGCATTAAATAATATAGAATGGAGGAAGTATTTTCTCTCTTGTACCTCGCTCGTGTCCATTTCTTATCCAAACTAAAACGATCAAGTTTACAAGGTGATCCATTGATCTTTGACATAGTAGAATTTGAAAATCTCCTTCAATTAGGAGTTTTAGTTCCAATTATCTTCCTAAGTTATTAGCTTTGTTAAATTACTCACACCCTTTCTAAAAGGTATGGGTTCTCTTTATTAGATACTACTTCTATTTCCTTTTTGTTTGTCTGTTTTACTATAACTCTAATTATTAGGAGAGTGATGAAACGATAATGTTACTGTCATATAGAGATAAAGAAATAAGTAAGGAGAGAGAAATGTTGGAGAAAGACATGAAACCAATGAGTGAAAAAATAAGTTTATAGAAGAGAAAATTGTATAACAAATAGGAAAGATGTTAAGTACGAACAAAAAAAAGAAGCGGACCAAAAAAAATAATTTTAAACAAACAAAAAAAATAAAACGTTTTAAATTTGCTCGGTGGGAGAGAGACAAAATATTGCGTTTGTGATTTTTTTTCTTACACGCGTCAAAATAATAAATTATGAGGACCAATTTTTTTTGTTTGGGCATGGCCACAGCCCACAGTGTGACCTTCAGCTTTTGAACTTGCAACGAGTCATACACAAAAGAAAACAAGATTGGCAACAAAAAAAAAAAGAAAAAAAAGAAGGTTTTTATTGAATTATTGCTAGGCCCATTATTTATCCTATGCAGTACGTAATTACGTATCCATCCCTTTTTCCTCATTATTAATCAATTTAGTAAATACTTCCTCCGTTTTTTTAGTTGACACGTTTTGACTTTTGACACTATTCACATAATCTACTTTGACTATCTTTTATGATTTATACATAAGAGAAAATATAGTCATGTGAGGTCTTGTTAGATTCGTCTCATTATATATTTTCAAAATATCATATTTTTATAATTTTTACTCATCAATTTTCCAAGATAAAAGTGATTGAAATCACACGTTGACAAGCGTGATAAAAAAACAGGTCAACTAATAAAAAACGAAGGAAGTAGATTTCGAGCACAAAAATAGTAAGACGTACGTTCTGCATGTGATCTTGTCTGCATGGCTAGTTATACTATACATACACAAAATAATGGTGATAAACAGGTAGTTTTTATTATCAATCGTAACTAGCTAAATCATACATAAAATGATTTAGGATAGATAGATTCTAGTTTGAGTAAGGGCCTGTTTAGATTTACAAAAAACAACTGAACTGAACTGAACTGATTGGAGCTGAACTGAACTGATTGGCGCTGAGCTGAACTGAACTGAACTGAACTGAATTAAATTGAATTTAATAAATATATATATAATATTTAAACAACAATAATATGAATATTAAATAATAATTATGATGATGGGTAATAATAATGAATAATTATTAATGAATAATAATAATTGTATTTTGGATATTTTTAAATGATAATTATAAATAGATAATATTAATAATCATAAATTAATAATAATAATGATTAATGATTATAATGATAATTAATAACAATTATTTTATAGTCTTTGTATTAATATATTAATACCTGATGATGATTATATAATAACAATAATATCTTAGAATTAAATTAATATTACTATTTTAATTATTAGATTTAATTATATATTAATATATAGTAATAAAATAATAACTGGGTCGGACCGTGCAAAATTACATCATAAATCATTTTGACGTGATTTAATTGGATTATGGGCTGAAAATGCAGGTTTATTTGTGTTTTTAATCTAAACCATGTTCCTCCTTAATGATACTAGTAATAATAATGAATAAATCTATAATAAACAAAATTGTATACTGATAATAATTATAATACTTAATAATAATGATATAAAAATAAATAATAATAATAAGAGCAATTTGTAAAATAAATTAGACCAACATAATAATATTTAACAAAATGGTTATAAAAGAATGGAGCTGAACTGAACTGAACCGAACTGAACTGAACTGATTGGAGCTAAACTGAACTGAACTGAAATTAAGCTGAAATGAACGGGCCCTAAGTGTATGGCATAGGATATAAAAGCCAATAAAGATTAAAAGATGACATTTTGAAATGACTAAGCATTGAAAGTCCAATAAATTAACTATCGATGCTCATGACAACAGCGGATCCGGAAAGATTGTTTAGTGGGATCAAATTGTATTTATTAAATTTTATTGGGGTCAAATGGTCAATTTTTCAGACAATTTTCAAAAAAGTCGAATTTGTTAAAGAATTTTTTTACAAATACTGCCGATCAAGTAGGGTCAAGTGACCCCACTGCTCCAACAGTGGATCCGCCAATGACTCATGGTAACAAAATGAAATATGGTACCTCAACTCTAGTACACAAGAAATGAGAATCCATGAATTAGATAAACCCATGGTTTTAAACTTTTCTCCTTTTATTCCCGAGACACTATTAAGATAGTAATATTATTAGTTTGCGGGTAGATAGTGCTAAATACATAAAATATATATTTAGTGAGGTCAGAATAAAATTGATATCTTTTGTTGGGGTCAACAAAACCTTTTAAAGTAAAATTGCAAAAATATAAAAAATTATGAACAAAATTTGCAAGATATTCATTCTACAAATGAACTGAATTGAATTGAACTGAACTGAACTGAACTGATTGGAGCTGAACTGAACTGAACTGAACTTAAGCTGAAATGAACAGGCCCTTAATCATTCTACAAATTAAGTTTTAACCGTTGCACGTATCGCGTGCATATAAAACTAGTAACAATATGTCAAAACCCGCAAGCTCGTATGAGTAAGTTAATCTAATGAGACGAGTCTCAACCAAGACACTTGCTGGAACAGATAGGGTTCAAACTGTAATTTCCACTCCTAAATCCTAGATTTCATAGATTTCACAATCTATCTACTTATCCTTATTATATATCTTCCATATATTTCCATCTTGTTTTACATGGGTAAAGATGTAAAATTAAAATTGAAATACTCGTAACGTTTTGCATGTGTTAATGTATGGGTAGCAGTGTAGTCACTATTCATCCAACTAAATTCCAATGTTACTAAAATTCCTTTTAAGCCCTCATTATCTTCTATAAATACAAAATTGTTTATATCCTCATTTTCCATCCAAATAAAAATCTAGTTAAGCTAAAAAAATCCTAGAGAAAATCATGTTGAACACATCCACCAATAACATCAACAAAACCACACCATTTTTTTCACTTCCAAAACCATTTGTTGCTGGAAATAATGAGCCAAACTTTGTGCAACTTCATAATTGTGCTAGGGCACATAAGGCACCAGTTGGTGCATTGTTCTCCAGGAAGTTGTATGGTGATGCTGCTTCGTTAACTAGGGCTCGCCGCGGTCGAAACCGCGGCCTTAGAGTCGAAGCAGTAGCAACCACAGATTATGAACAAGCTTTGAAAGTTAAAGCTACTATTTCAGTTAAACCAACTGTTACTGGGTTCTTTAATGTTTATGCCACCCGAGGGCTTGATGACATTACTGATATGCTTGGTAAAAGCCTCCTCTTGGAAATTGTTAGTGCTGAGGCTCAACCAAGTAAGTTTTTTTTTTTTAAAAAAAGAAAATTTTTACTCGAAACTGTTAATTTCAGGGTCTGTTTGGTATTACTGTGATTTTCTGTTTTTTAGTTTTTTTTTTTATTTTCAAAGTCATATAATATATGTCCTATAATGAATAAAAAATTAGTCAAATTTATTGGGAACATGATGATTTTCGAAACCGACAACTAAAAAGTAAAAACCGATTTTTCTGGTTTCGTATTTTTAGTTTTTAGTTTAAAAAAAATGAAAACTAAAAACAAAAAACGATAACGAACAGTACCCATGCACGATATCCGAGGATAAATTTTGACTAATATAAGTCTCGTTTAGTCTTTCACTTTGCTCATGCATTGTGCCATTATATCCGAGGGTAAACTTTGACTAATATAAGTCTCGTTTAGTCTTTCATTTTGCTCATGCATTGTGCCATTATATGAGAAATGGGATTGTATCCAAGATTGGACCCAAACCCGATTGCGCCTATTCATATATGGGTTTGGGTCCAAATATTGAGATGATTGGATTTAGGATAGGTTTTGGTCCACTTGTTTCAAATGAGGTATGTGTCCACGTCTTATTTTTATGGTCCTAGTTCGACTCAAGTTTAATCTACAAGTTTTACGCTTTTCTTTGTCTAGGTTATACAATTTATAAAATAATTTCCAATAGTATAGTAAGATGGCGTCTGTTTGGCGCTTAAAAGGAAGTGGATAACCGTTATCAGATAAATTAATTGGTGTGACTAGCTGGTAATATTCGTGTTGTGACAAACGATTTATATTAGCTGTTTGTATTAAAGTGTTGGTAAAATAAATTGATAGATGCCTTAGATGGTATGCATTGTTATCTAGTTTAATGACATTCAAAGACATGAGTATATTTTATTATTTAAGTGGTTTGCTAATTTTGCATAAGACCATGATTAGAAGATCTCCATGGAACCTTGAATATTAGGCCATAGGATTAAAAGGCCAAAAAAAAGAACGAAACTCACTTGATGGTTGTGGAGACTATGAAGCAACAGAGGGGATGAGAAACAATAGAGAGAAAGGTAGGATAGGGTTTGTGGGTGTTGACAATACATGTTGGTATTTTGCAATCAAAAGGGGTAAAACAGTTAATTACATTTAAAAAGATGACTTTTCTCAATGAAAAAGCTCATCTTACCAACTTTTATGGGTTGAGAGGATTCAGTTCATTCTTCTCATCCAATAAGCTTAACACCAAACAATTTTAATAGGAATTTGGATAGTCAATTTTTTAACTTCTCTTCAATAGTCCTCTAATATTTGACCAAAACCCCTTACCACCAAACAGGGTTGATATCAGATCTTAATTTGATGCTTAGTGTATATTTGTTAGTGAATAGATTGTTGTATTAACTAATTTGACTAGTCGATGACATTAATTACTTTAAATGTTAACTGATTGTATCAATTATTTGGTAAATTGACCGATCTCTAATAGTTGTTTGCTTTCTTGAACTAAAAAGCAACATCAAATTCTCTTATTTAGGAGCTATATTAGAATTAACTTACTTTTGCCCATCATAAAAAAATCCCCTAGTTACCGAACTACAATTATTAGCTTTTTTGATGGTCAAACCTCTATTATATTCTCAATCCATTAAAAGCTTCTGGAAGAGCTTACAACTAAAAATGGTTGATAGGATTCCTATAGGAATACTACTCTAAGCGGGGTTTCATTGAAAAACCAGAATTTGAGGAGAAGGGTAATGATTGCGTATTTATAAACACTAACTAGTTTTTTTGTTCCAGGCAATGCCCTGGGAAAATTCTTGTATTATTTTTTTGTATACTGTTTTTTTTTTATATATATATATAAATTATAGAGATAGGATAAGGTAGAAATAAGGGGAGAATTGGAATGAACAAACAAATTACAAATTGAAAAGGGATTGTAATAAGCGTTTTATAAAAAGAAAATAAGGTAGAATATTAATGTGAAATTAGATTGGATAACTAAAGCATACGCGCATTAGAGAAAAAGTTTGAGGAGCTTATTTTTCTCATAACAAAAATTAAGGTGATGGGATACATAACTTAAAAGCAAAACTAGATCACAAAAAGAGGTGTAGCCTAGTGGAAAAGTCTTAGAATTCTACTTGATAGGTTACAAGTTCAAATCTTGTTGTATACATTTTGTAGGCATTTTCATATTCTGCGCAATAAATGACATGAAGAGACACGTGTCAGATGGCAATGCTTGATTACGAGTTTTAATATATATATATAGATTTTAAATACATTCTATACATATTATTTCTTTTGTATCAGATTACTAGCTTAATACAAAAGGATTTGCATGAGTGTAGTATGGGGTGTTCGACAAATGTTTTTTAGGTTACTTTTTCATTGAATTTTGACTTTTGACTTTTTATATATGGTCAAACAACCAAAAAAAGTTTGCCAAATGAAGATTCTTTAAGTGGCTGAATAGCATACTAGCCGTTTTTTGATGGATTTTGGCCTTTACTTATATTTTACACTTAACAGTAGCACCAACAACTGTTTTGACCAAGCAATTGTATAAATAACGAACAATTACACGTCCGGTCAAACAAGCCACTAAAACTTTAGTTAAACTAGACACAATAAATCAGCCAACATCCACCCACCAATTGCAAACACCCCTATATCTTTAGCTAGTGATAGCTTAAATGTTTTCAAGTTTAATCTTGGTGAGAGGTCATGTCCGATGGTTTGCGTGATTAAGACACAAATTACAGTGCTTTCATTCTTTCCAAATATAGTATTTTTGCGGAATTTTCTGTTTTGAGAAGTTTTAATTATCACAACATTTTCTATTTTGAAATAAAAGAGTGAAGACATCTAAAAAGATATTTCTCTCTTTTCTTTAGCATAATCACATTGGGATACAACTGCAAAAGTTATTAATTTAAGTCCATCACTTTATTCAAAAAACTCATTGCTTTATTATAAAAAAATGCTTCATTCTCTAATTTCTATTGGGCTTGAACTATTGCCTAATTTAAATTTAAAATAGGCAGTCTCTTGTAAGACCAACTCCAACAACTACACAATATTTTCTTTAAAATATAATATTTTCCTAAGATAATAACATATTTAAAGATATTAATTATATCTTTATTCTACTTAAAGGGGTGTTTGGCAAACGGCTTTTAGCTGGCTTTTTCATTGGCTTCTGGCTTTTGGCTTTTATTTCTGGTCAAACAGCCAAAAAAAGTGTTTGGTAACTGGCTTTTGCAGTGGCTGAAAAGCCGGCTTTTCAGCCAAAAGCCAAAAGCTGCTATTACCAGCTTTTATGGTTGGCTTTTGGCTTTTGCTTTCATTTTGTACTATACAACAAGCAATAACAGCCAATTTTACCAAAGACTTTTTTAACAGCCAATAATCATACAGCCGGTCAAACAAGCCACTAAAAATAGCCGGTCAAACAAGCCAGCATATAAAGCCACCAGCCACCAGCCACCAGCCACCAGCCAATTGCCAAATACCCCAAAATCTCGCTGACCCTTTAGCACACCTATATTTTTTGTGGGGGCCCACTGTTCTTCTATCATTGATTGAATTCAAAATATGAAAACTAGAAATAGTAGTCTCCTTAAATGACCAGTTTCCAAATTGGCTAAGATTAATATAATTTAATTGTAAAGAAGATTCTTGTTCATAGTTATTAAGTTTGCAAAATTTTGTTGTCAGTTTTCAAACTTTTTCCTTCTCTACGTGTTTAATTTGAATATTTTGCGTGGTGATACTAGAAACGGGATTGGAGAAGGAAACAATCAAAGGATACGCCCACTGGTCAAAGACGGAGGATGGGGTCGTGAAATATGAAGCTGACTTAACTGTCCCACCGGAATTTGGAGAAGTGGGTGCTGTACTTGTTGAAAATGAACATCACAAAGAGATGTTCCTCATTAATATTGTCCTTGATGGCTTGCCTTTTGGCTCAGTGGAATTTAATTGTAATTCATGGGTGCATGCAAAATTCGATAACCCTGAAAAAAGGGTCTTCTTTACTAATAAGGTACGTAATACTTCCTCCGTTTTTTTTATGTAAATTTATTAATCTCATATAATGATATATGGTGGTTTTTTTAGAGCTACGTACTCACTACTCGCTAAAGAATTTACTAATAGTATAGATTGTATTAGTATTGACCATTTTGTAATATATTGCAGTCATACTTGCCATCAAAAACACCTGATGGATTGAAGAAGTTGAGGGAGAAAGAACTTGAAAGTTTGAGAGGAAATGGAGAAGGAGAACGAAAGGCTTTTGAAAGAGTTTATGACTATGACGTTTATAATGACCTTGGTAATCCAGACAAAAATCCCGAGTCAGCAAGACCTGTTTTGGGTGGTAATAAAGACCTTCCTTATCCAAGACGTTGCAGAACTGGGCGTGCTCCTACTGAAAATGGTACATATTTTCATTAATTTCTTTGACTAGTGTTGTATAGTCTATGTCATGGTTGATAAATCGATATCACATGAATACATGACGTCTTGTTATATTTAATCGATATATATTTAGAATGGTGATGTATCAAAAATTATTAACCCTTAATAATTTAGGTGAGCTACTACTCAAGATTAATTATTGACTCAACTTAATAAGCCGAAGTATAATCATTAAAATAAACCAAAATCTACTTGGCCAGATTGCCTGAAGTATGGTTACAAGAATGAAACTTATGTTACATCAACTGAAGTTTCTAAATTAAAATAGAAAACTTATGAAAAAAATTATTTCATAATATTGTTTATTTGATTATTTTCATTCATAAAATAATATTAGAATCTTATTGTTAATTTTTTTATCGGTACTGTAGACAACCCATATATCATTGTATACAAATAATCTTAAAGTTCATATTACTCATAATAATTAGCTCATTGCATAGTTTTCCGCACATATACTAGTTTGTTTTGTTATTAACCAGAACCTTACTCCAAAGAATATTGAATTGGGAGTATAATGAAAATATGCAATAGTTGAGTTAAATGTACAAATGTTATCTTTAGCTAAAATTCTTGAAAATGATGATCTAAAAAATTGATTAGTGATAACAATATAACGGGCCATCAAAGGTATCCTCTTACACTCTGATGGGCCCTAAATAGACATGAATAGACAAGAATTGGGCAGGCTTGACCTTCATGGGCCTTCATATTTTAAAGTTCGGGAAAATTTTCTTGGACTTTTGTCAGCTTTGGGCCCTCAAAGCTTCTATAAAGTATTTCTTACACATCCAACCTATGTTCAAAATCTGCCTTTATCAAAATTATAGAAGCTTCGTGGGCCTTAATATAACAAACTAGTTTAAAGATTTTAGTTAGCCTTGTTCTTTTTTTTGGTGTTACCGAGCAGTAGCCCACATCGATAGTACGGGCAATCTTCCTCGTGATACTGTACTTAATGGGTAGACTCCTTCCAACTTTGGTTACTCCATTCGCAAGAGTCAGGAAGCAAACTCCTGATCACTTGTTTAAGAGATGAGAGAACTTACCACTCACACCAACCAATTTTGGTAGCTAGCCTTGTTCTTAATTAGGTAAAAAAGCTCTATTAGATCAGTATCTCTTGTAGACAAATCCAATCTAACTTTACGTACGTACAAATCAAGCCCTTGGTAGTAGGGAGGGATAAGGAAAAATCTCACAAGTAACCCAACGGGAAGAATCGAACTTGTGACTTAAATTACTCTTAAGGTATGTGATACTAAATGGTGCTAATAGTAACAAAATCATGTGAAATCTGGAATGAAAACCCCCACTAATTACCATGATAGTGAAAACACATATCTAACACATGGTTTTCTTCACACATATTTATTCCTTAGCAACATATTTTGACCGCTAGTATTACGGTAATGAAATTTTATGAAAAAAATCACAAGTTTATTACCATGGATATTGAAATGACATTCCAATACAAATACCATATAGATTTCTTCGTATCATTATTATTTATTACCATTTATTGCCATCTACCAGACGACAGTTAAATTAAAGCGGTTTATACATTCCTTAATCTACACACATTGGTACTTCAAACTAATGCAAACACTAACGTAGCAAAGGTCTTAGCTCAAGATTTTAGTTATTATTATGTTCCAAAGCTCCTAAAATTAAGAGTTAAACAGGTACTCATATCACAGTTGATTAGACATTTAATAGAGTACTAAGGGTACTTCTGTAATATTAGGTGTAAACCCTAATTATTTAATATATATATATATATACAGTACAGGGCACCCGACAATGGTAGCCATTCATTAATTCTCTCAACACTAACAACGTAATACATTGTGCAGATCCATATTCTGAGACCAGAGGTACTAGCGTATATGTACCTAGAGATGAACAATTTTCCGATGTGAAGCTAGCACAATTCGGATTCAAAACCGTTTACTCGGTGCTCCATGCCGTGGTACCATCATTAGAGACGGCGATGATCGATCCTGAGCTCGGATTTCCATACTTCACAGCAATAGATTCCCTCTTCAATGAAGGAGTTCGTTGTCCTGGATTAACACAGCACGGGTTCTTACAAGATGTATTGCCAAGACTTATCAGAACTGTTTCTGACGTTGGAGATAATATGCTGCGTTTCGAGCTTCCAAAGATGTTTGATCGTAAGAATATTTCTACCTATTACTAATTAGTTCCTATGTCAGCACAGAAACATATACAAGAGACGGATACGAGACGAACACTGAAAAAGAATTAGACGTTTATAATGCTCTCCTCCTTAGTGCTCATGTACATGTTTCCGTGCCATGTCCAAAATGGACACACGACTTCCAATGAGTCTAGTCACTTTTTTTTTATTACTGTTTTTATGTGTGTACCATGAGTTTAACTTGATTAATTTTGTATTTTTGTTGGCTTATTTACTGCAGGGGATAGATTTTCTTGGTTCAGAGATGAAGAGTTTTCTCGTCAAACTCTTGCTGGACTAAATCCTTTAAGCATCAAGTGTGTCACGGTACGATTTGCCAAATTACACGATAATAATTATCAAAGTTATGAGCATGCAGACAAACATGAAAATGAAATGGTAAACAATAAAATTTAATAGAAGGCCCATTTTGCAGGAGTGGCCACTAAAGAGTAACTTGGATCCGGCCATTTACGGCCCACCCGAATCCGGTTTGACAACAGAATTGGTGGAGAGTGAGATGAAAGGTTCCATGACTCTTCAAGAGGTTAGTTGGTCATATACAATGATCATTTCTAATTTGTGAATCTAGTTGGGACATATGAGCTCGGCAATGGCCCTCTTATCTCTTATTTAGCGAACTAAAATTTAGTCAAATTCAGTGTTTCTTCTAATAATATACTACCTCCGTTCCAAATGTATTGCAACCTTTGATATTTTGCACTATTCATACACTCTTTTTGACCTTATTTTGTGATTTATACATAAGGATAAATATAGTCATGTGGGATCTTGTTAGATTCGTCTCGATATATGCTTAATTAATATCAGCTTTTTATAATTTTTACTTAAATAAAATTAGAGATATTAGCGTTTAAAGTAGTGCGTTGGGAGGCGTAAAACTCCCTATATTGCAATACATATGGAACGAAGGTAGTATGTCTTTTTTCATCAATCTCACGGTTAATCACAATGGTAATTTTCACTTGCAGGCATTGGATCAGAAAAGATTGTTTATAATAGATTACCATGATACATTTTTACCTTATGTTAACAAAGTTAGCGAGCTTAAGGGGACAAATTTGTATGGATCGCGGACTTTGTTCATCTTTGACGACGAAACACTAAGGCCTCTAGCCATTGAGTTAGTTCGGCCTCCAGTAGATGGAAAACCTCAATGGAAGAAAGTATATACACCTGGAACATGTGCCACTTCTTGTTGGCTTTGGAAGCTTGCTAAGGCTCATGTCCTTTCTCATGACTCTGGCTACCATCAACTTATTAGCCATTGGTAAGCTTTAATTTCAAATATTTATGTTAATTACCTATTCGAAGTTTCAAAGTGTCTTCCATATTAGTTAACACGTAGTTTAAAATGATTCCAAATAAGTCCAAGTTTACTTTTGCTTCTATCTCGTTTCTCACCTTTCTACCCACCAAATAAGTTACTACGAACAATTAAACAATATCGGTAAACTTGACATTATCCATTAAAGATCAAATGTTAAATAAATATTGGAAGACGTTCGAAACTTGTGATTCATAGTTAAAAATCATAACTAACTACGTTACACTTTTTGACGTTGTTGTGATAACCCATAGGCTAAGAACACATTGTTGCACGGAACCATACATAATCGCAGCAAACCGACAGTTGAGTGCAATGCATCCAATCAATAGGTTGTTGCATCCTCATTTCCGTTACACCATTGAGATCAATGCCCTTGCCCGACAAGCTTTGATTAATTTCGACGGTATCATCGAGAGTTGCTTTGCACCGGGGAAGTACGCAATCGAAGTAAGCTCCGTCATCTATGGCTCGGAATGGAGATTTGATCACGAAGCATTGCCAGCCGACCTTATAAGAAGGTAGTTTAAAATCCTTCTATTTTTCGTTTTAAATCTAGTTTAACTTCGCAATATTCAAGTTTCTACCTCCAATACGTGTTCGGGTCAGCTGGTAAATAACTGTATTTACGTAACCAAAGGCCTCAAATTTGAGCCTTGGAATTGTGGTGTAACATTTATTATTAGAAGAGTTTTCCCCTTAATGGATGCATGACTTAATTGAGTCCAGATCATCTGTCCCACATGGTGTCCCATTTGTTATTATTTTGCCCCTTCACTTAAATAAAATAATTTTTTTATTGTGATTCTACGTGCTCCCCATTAGTAAATCCTCCTAAAAAAAAAGCAACTTCACTTAGTAAATAAAGGGCGAAAATGATTTATTTCTTTTTCGCTCTTTATTTGACTAAATGAAGTTCTTTTTATTATTTTTTGTGCTTGAGGTGGATACACTAATAGAGAGAACGCAGAAAATAAGTAAAAAAATTTATTTTGCTTAATTTATGAGACAAATAATAGGACAACATGTGGAACGGATGATCCGGACTCAAGCTAAAATGCAAATTAGTTAAGAGTATGGTAATTATTTAACATTTTTATTGTGTTTGAACATGATAGGGGAATGGCAGTTGAAGATCCATCAGCACCACATGGACTAAAACTAACTATAGAAGACTATCCATACGCAAGTGATGGGTTAGAATTATGGTCTATTATTAAGCAATGGGTGACGGATTACGTGAACCATTACTATCCGGATCCGACTCTTGTAGAATCGGATCACGAGCTTCAAGCTTTTTGGACCGAGGTACGAACCATAGGGCACGGAGACAAGAAAGACGAGCCATGGTGGCCGACACTCAAAACGCCCGAAGACCTTATTCAAATAGTCACAACCATAATATGGGTGACTTCAGGGCACCATGCAGCTGTTAACTTTGGTCAATATGCTTTTGCCGGTTACTTTCCTAATAGGCCTACTATTGCTAGGACTAAGATGCCTGATGAAAACCCTACCGACGAAGAATGGAAACTATTCTCCCATAGGCCCGAGGAAATGCTCCTCCGATGCTTCCCTTCGCAACAACAGGCTACTAAAGTTATGGCGATTTTGGATGTTCTATCAGGTCATTCACCCGATGAGGAATATTTAGGTGAACATTTGGAGCCGTCTTGGGAGGCCGAACCTATGATTAAGGCGGCATTCGAGAAGTTTAATGGGAGATTGAAAGAGTTGGATGGGATCATTGATGAGAGGAATGCAAATGAAAATTTAAGAAATCGAAATGGAGCGGGTATTGTGCCATATGAGTTGCTAAAGCCTGTTTCTGAACCCGGTGTTACTTCTATGGGAGTTCCAAATAGCATCTCTATTTGAAAAAAAATATGTAGAGTTAGTAATAAACTAAATGATGAGAATAAGAGCGTTAATTCAAGATTATATTTGAGCCATAATGCTACTAAGAGAATGTGTGAATGTGTAATATACAATGTGAGAAAGTTAAATGACTATCACTGTGTTAGCGAGCCTTGGCAATCTATTTACATTTGAACATAAAGAAGCTCACATGTTACCTAGAGTATTATAGCTCTATTTCAATCAATACTTCTTTCATCAGTACTCAAATATTACAACACTCTAATTTTCATATTTGTCAATATGCAACTTTAATTGTTACTTACAGTTTGAGGCTATTATTCTCTTCCATTATTTTTATAAACATATGTGCTAACTACTACGCCAAATAATTATTTTGAGATCGATTATAAAAATGTTGATATAGTGAGCGAAGTCGAAGACTCTGAAGTTAACATTTTGCTACAAAAGTTAATGACTCACAAAAAAATAAAAAGGAAGAAAGTATGCCAATTTGTGTGTATGTTTGTAGATATAAGAATTCAGAAACATTTATCAGAAACAGTTTTTTGGTGGGTAGAGAAAGAGAGTATTCATCATATACTTGGTTCAATGGTTGTACTATGAATCATGGTACACCAAGACAATTTTTTACTCATTGTTCATTTAGACGTCTCCAATTAAGTAATAATGTATACAAATGAGCAAAAATTAGATGTCTAAATGAACAATGAACAAAAAGTAGCTTTGAGAGCACCACAATCATGGTACATTCAAATGCATAATAAAAATTGTAATAAAAGGATCACACAGGCGATAAGAATCAATCCTAAAACCTATTGACTGTATTTATTTGCTTATTATTGCCGCGTAATGATAGATTCACGCGACCACTGAATTAGCTGTATTGTTAGCGATACAAGTCATACAACTCTATTCTATACGTGAGGGATAAGATGAAATTAAACGCTGTGCAACGTTGAACTTTCGTACAGTGGGGGATTTATAAGAATATGTCATTGTAAAGGTTTTCCAAAATTAGGATAAATCTGAAAATTTCCATTGATGACATCCTCAACGGAAACATTTTCCATGGAAGTCTTTTCACAGGATTGGACCACTAAAATAATATGCTTTGGGGATAAGGTGTAATCTGTGAACCAATGGGATTCATAAGGCTGAGTTGGACTATTTTTTTTCACAATCACATACTTTAAGACACATGTTAAAGAAATAATTGTGCAAAACTGTTTGACCATAGTATATAGATAGACTGTAAGTATAAAAAATAGGTGGTTTATGTAAATACTAGATTTCTATGTACGCGATGCGTGCGTCAATAATTTTATTATGAAATTTCATAATCTACAGTAGATAATTTTATGGATAGTCGCATCTTACCACCTAAACTTTTCATGTTTTTAGAAACTCCCACCTTAATGATTTTTTTGTAAAAAAATTCCACTTACCATTTACAATTTTATTCAAAAATCCCACCACTTAACGGTTTTTGTTAAATTTCATTAAAAAAACCGTTAAATGGGTCTCACATATACATTTTGTTAACAAAATGGAACTTGAAATAGTTGCAATTCTTTCCAAATAGTTGTAATTCGTTCCAAATTTGCTCTAAATTTGTTGAGAATTTACCCTTAAATTAATGAAATTGACTTCAAATTCAGCGTAAACTAATAATAAAATGCATATGTGGGGCCCACTTAACGGTTTTGTTAACGGAATTTAACAAAATTCATTAAGTGGTGGGAGTTTCTAATAAAATTGGGAATGATAGGTGGAAATTTAAAAGAAAAATACATAAAGGTGGGAGTTTCTAAAAACGTGAAATAATTTAGGTGGTTTGAACAAAAAAATCCTAATTTTACTTGCACACGTGTGTGTTTTGGCTACTGTAACATGATAAAATGTGAAGGTATACAACATATTTTGTTTTCAAGCTAAATTCATTTTGTCTCATATTTCTTTGAAAACATCACTTACTCCCCACCATCAACTACAATTTTTGTTAGATAGTACCCGGTAAGGTATCTTTTGCTCATTGCCCAGATGTGAAAAAAAATTCAAAAGTACTTGAAAATACTTTGTCATGTTTCTCACTCATGCTAAAATACTTTATCATGATCAATTTGATCAAATTTGCTTTCACTCATGAACAATCAATTACTCATGTATTTCAAAATAAAAAATTTCAAAAGTATATAAAAAATATCAAAGTGGGTGTCTATCTATAGATCTCAAGAAAATATAATCGTTGATATATTTTTTAATTGTTTTTACTTTGTAGATTTTTATTAGTTAGAAGTTTTGAACACCTTTTATTAAATTTCTGATGGCTAAATTTGGAAATAAAACTTAATTACTTAATAAACTCATTAATTTATTTAATTTATTTTTCCTTTTTTTCTTTTTGGTGTCCACCCCCACCTCTTCACTTATATAATGGAGATGTATGTTAATGTATCGATTATGATGGTCTTCTAGGTTAAGTTAATACAAAAATAATTGTCATTTGTCATGTCGCGATAGGCAATTTCGTAAGACAACTTAAGAGACATATCACATATGTTACATTCTATTTTTAGAGCTTTGAATTTAGAAACCCTAGAACCATTAAGCCTTACATTTCTCATTATCAGATGAATTTGCATGACTTGGACATTCTACCAAAGAATACATGAGAAGTGCAATTTTCTTCACCCAAGAGTTATTAAATAAACGTATAGAATACTCAATATAGTGTTTCAGATACGATATATTTTTGTCACCATCCCTGAAGGTTCTAACTTATATTGACTTTTATAGATGCTCCATAATATGTAGTAACCAAATCTAAAATGTTATAATGATCTAACTTCTGAGTTATCCAATGGAATGGAGAAAGTGAAGCCAACATCAACCTAACAAATCAAAGTGCTTCTCCTTAGGTATTGGTCAGTTTTCATAGCCAGCCTTTATATGTTTGACCTTGGAAGAGCTTTCAACATTTAATTCACAGCAAAAAAAAAAAAAAAAACCATTGTAATAACTTTGAAATTTCTATATAGTTCCTCCGTTTTTTATTAAGTGATACACTTGTTTTTTCACGCTTATCAAGGAAGCGATTTAAGGGTGTAAACGATTGAATTTTTCAATGAAATTTTAACACAAGTAATATAGAGTCTCATTCTTGCTTGTGTTAAAATTTCATCGAAATATTTAATTGTTTACACCCCTAAATCGCTTCCTTAAAAAGCGTGAAAAAAATAAGTGTATCACTTAATAAAAAACGGAGGAAGTATGACATTTTCAAAGGAAACTTTTTCCATACTCTAATTGGAGATACATTGCAATCCATGGACCAACATATGCTGCATAACTTAGAGGGATGGGCCGACGCCTTCCATGTTTTAAATGGTTTTTGAATCAATGTTAAAATATGTTGGGATTTTGGTCGAATAAGTAAAGTTTTAATAGTTAGTCCCTCTAAATATACAAAACAATATGTCAGTCCTCCTTTAACAAAATTTTGGTTTAGCCCCGGCTAATTTGAAACTGATTTGTATGCCAACAATTCTTCATAAGCTTGGATCATAAGCTATGTTTTATTTCTTTAAAATTGGACGCAGACATACGAGGGCCAAGCTTATTGGGGACATGTAAAGTTACGAAAATACCCTAGAATATGGCTATATCACATGGTTTACATGTTCCTTAAAGATCAGAGGATAGTGCTCATTGCAATTACCTCTAAAATTACATATATCTACTAGCGATGTTATCATTCTTCCCACAAAATGCTACATAGACCTTTATTTTTCATGCATGTCAACTACTTGAGCACGAATATATATCGATCAATCAACACTCAATCTCTGGTATAGGGGATAACTGGATTGTTGATGTTCTATGATGCTTCATGTCTTCTCAGTTTAAAGTTGAGACATATACTCAGCCTTCTGATAAGACTTTTTCATAAAATCATTCCTGTGTGAGAATATCTAGTTTTGTCGTACGAGAAATTGTTCTTGCCTTGGAACAAATGTATCTCAAACTTTCAACCAAAGAATTGTCCATCTCATTTCACCAAAATCAAGCTCTTAATAACATTTGTAAGACATCAAGCAGAAGCAAATTAAATGGTAAATATGGAACATGTTTTTAATAAGGTGCACAAACACAAGAAATAATGAGAAGCGACTTATGTTCGTGAGAAATCCTTCCTTGGTAAGTAGGGGGAAGATCGGCTTTATATTACTGACCAATTTCTTAATAATCACTTATTGTGTAACACAAATCCTTACTCTCAAGAACACTTAACAAGTTTCCCGAAAGTATTTACAATTCCTTGTCACCCATATGTATATCGGGCTCTAAAAATAATCGACGACCTTGATAATCCTCCTAAACAACGTATCGAATTCTACCTCTTTCTAAAAACGATTCTAACCTCTTATTAGATCTAGAATTTAATATAGGTATTAGGAAACAACTAATATTCTAACTTAATAAAAAGATTTTGTTACAAAACAAAGGGAAAGATGAGAGAGAGAGTAGAATTGATTATTTTATTCAACCACTAAAGGGGTATATATATACATAGGAACTAGGGTTTCCTTGGATCACAGAATATCCTAGAAGATATTTGGGGATGGATAATGGACATCCATATAATTATTTATAACACTCCCCCTTGGATGTCCATTATTTAATTACGCCTCATTAAAACTTTACTAGGAAAAACCCTGTGGGATAAAAATCTAGTGAAGTAAAAATGAGTACATAATTATACGCTTCAGATGCTGCCTCATTAAAAACCTTTCCTTGGAAAACCCAGTGGGACAAAACCAAGGATAAGGGAAAAAGAGTGCAGCGCGTATTTACTCCCCCTAATGAATACATCACTTGAGATCTCTGAGACGACGCATCCCAATGTAGTGTGTTAGCTTCTCAAATACAGATGTTGGTAGTGCCTTGGTAAACAAATCTGCCAAATTCTCACTTGAGCTAATCTGCTCAACTTTAATATCTCCATTCTTCTGAAGGTCATGAGTGAAGAAGAATTTTGGTGCAATATGCTTTGTTCGATCGCCTTTGATGTACCCTTCCTTAAGTTGTGTAATGCATGCAGTGTTATCTTCATACAGGATAGTTGCAGCTTCATCTCCAGATGACAAACCACAGTTCTTACGTATGTGATGAATCATAGATCTTAACCATATACATTCACGACTAGCTTCATGGATTGCCAATATTTCTGAATGATTAGAAGAGGTAGCCGCAATAGTTTGTTTCATGGATCGCCAAGAGATGGCTGTACCACCATAGGTAAACACATATCCAGTTTGAGACTTACCATTATGAGGATCAGACATAAAACCTGCATCTGCAAAACCAATTAAATCTTTTTGGGATTGATAAGCGAAGAACAAACCCATATCTTTGTGCCTTGGAGATAACGAAATACTTGTTTAACTCCATTCCAATGTCTTCGAGTTGGGCATGAGCTAAATCTTGCCAACAAATTTACAGAAAACGAAATATCAGGTCGGGTATGGCTAGCAAGATACATCAATGCCCCAATTGCACTTAGGTATGATACTTCAGGACCAAGTAAATCTTCATTATCTTCCCGGGGACGAAAAGGATCTTTATTTACCTCAAGTGCTCTTACAACCATTGGAGTAGTTATTGGATGTGACTTATCCATATAAAAACGCTTTAGCACCTTTTCTATATATGTGGACTGATGCACAAGGATTCCTTCTTTTAGGTGCTCAATTTGTAATCCCAAACAAAACTTCGTTTTTCCAAGGTCTTTCATCTCAAATTCTTTCTTCAAATAATCAACAGCAACTTGAATCTCTTCAGGAGTTCCAATGATATTCAAATTATCAACATATACTGCAATAATGACATAACCAGATCTAGACTTCTTAATGAAAATACATGGGCAAATAGGATCATTGTTATAGCCTTCTTTCAACAGATACTCGCTCAGGCGATTATACCACATGCGTCCAGATTGTTTCAATCCATATAGGGATCTATTCAGTTTAATTGAGTAATGTTCTCGAGAACTCAAATTAGCTGTCAGAGTAAATCCATCTGGGAGTTTCATATAAATGTTAGTATCAAGTGGGCCATACAAATAAGCTGTAACTACATCCATAAGGCGTAAATCAAGCCTTTCTCTTACTGCCAGACTTATCAAAAATCTAAATGTAGTTGCATCCACCACAGGAGAGTATGTCTCCTCATAATCAATACCAGGTCTTTGTGAGAATCCTTGTGCTACTAAACGCGCTTTATATCTTACAATTTCTCCCATTTCATTTCTTTTACGCACAAAGACCCATTTGTATCCCACTGGTTTCACACCTGCAGGTGTACGGACTGCTGGTCCAAATACTTTTCTTTTCGTTAGCGATTTCAATTCAGCATCAATCGCTTCTTTCCATTTTTCCCAATCATCTCTTTGTCTACATTCTTCTAGAGATTTTGGTTCATGATCCTCTTTATCATTCATAACATCTAGTGCTACATTGCATGCAAATACATCATCGACGTCGATTTGATTTCGATTCCATTTAATCCCAGACATGATGTAATCTATAGAGATTTCTTCATTTTCAGGTACCTGAGTTTCTTCTGAAACATTATTTTCATTCATGTCTAAGGTCTCTTCAGGAGATCTACCTAAAATAATTTGTTCCTCGATTTGGCCATCATCATTCTTTGCTCCTTTTTTCTTTCGAGGATTCTTATCTTTGGAACCGATTGGTCTACCACGCTTCATGCGTACATAAGACTCATTAGCAACTAGATTTGGTCCTTTCGGGACATCAATTTTAATTGGAGCATTTGCAGCTGGTATGTGTGACTTAGTCACTCTTTTTGGGTCAGTAAATGCGTCTGGCAATTCATTGGCTAGACTTTGTAAATGAATAATCTTTTGAACTTCCAGTTCACATTGCTTAGTCCGAGGATCAAGATGAGCCAATGATAACTCTTTCCAATTAATTTCCTTTTCCAACTGTTTTATTTCTCCCCCTATTGTTGGAAAAACTGACTCGTCAAAATGACAATCTGCAAAACGAGCCGTAAATAGATCCCCAGTGGATGGTTCTAAATATTTAATTATTGATGGGGATTCAAATCCAACATAAATACCCAACCTTCTTTGGGGGCCCATCTTAGTTCGTTGTGGTGGAGCGATTGGAACATATACTGCACATCCAAAAGTTCTAAGATGGGAAATATTTGGTTCCTGACCATGAACCATTTGTGATGGGGAGATTTTATGATAACTTGTTGGCCTAATGTGAATTAGTGCTGCTGCATGTAAAATTGCATGTCCCCAAGCAATAATTGGGAGTTTCGACTTCATTAGTAATGGTCTTGCTATTAACTGGAGACGCTTAATCAAGGATTCCGCCAGACCATTTTGTGTGTGAACATGAGCTACAGGATGTTCAACATTTATCCCAATAGACATGCAATAGTCATTAAAAGATTGAGAAGTGAATTCACCAGCGTTGTCAAGACGAATAGTCTTGATTGGAAAATCTGGAAAATTTGCTCGCAATCGAATCAATTGAGCAAGTAATCTCGCAAACGCCAGGTTGCGAGAGGATAACAAGGATACTTGGGACCATCTAGTCGATGCATCAATTAGGACCATAAAGTATCTAAATGGCCCACACGAGGGATGTATAGGTCCGCATATATCTCCTTGAATTCTTTCCAGAAAATTGATTGATTCATAATTTATCTTGGCTGGTGATGGCTGAATTATTAATTTGCCAAGTGAGCATGCAGCGCATGAAAAATTATTATGAAGAATCTGCTGGCTCTTCAATGAATGTCCACATGAACTTTCAATTATCTTTCGCATCATAGTTGAACCGGGATGGCCTAGCCGGTCATGCCAAACAATAAAGTTATCTATAAACTTATGGTTTATTACAATATGTGTTTCAATTGCATTAATTTTTGTGTAGTACAAACCAGTGGAGAGTGCAGACAACTTCTCCAAAACTTGTTTAGTATCTTGAGTTATATTGTTGATGTAAAGGTATTCATTATTTCCCTCACTTATTGTTTCAATATGATATCCATTTCGGCGAATATCCTTAAAACTCAATAGATTCCTTTGAGATTTAGGGGAATATAATGCATCAACAATTTCAAACTTTGTCCCATTTGGTAATAATATATTTGCTCTTCCGGAGCCTTCTATAATATTTGTACTACCAGAAATCGTACTCACACTACTTTCTTTCATTGTCAATTGAGAAAAATATATCCTGTCTTTTAGTATAGTATGAGTAGTTGCACTGTCTGCTAGGCATAAATCTCCGTTATTCATTGCTAACTTTCCTTGAGAGTTAATCATAATATTCTTCAAAGAAACAAAATAATTGTCAACAAATAGGTATATCATCCAAAAGTTTTAATTATTCAAAATAAATAACCAAACTCAAAATTAAATATCCAATAAAATAAACTATAAACGAGAAAATGTCCCATAAAGTATAAAAACTAAAGTAATTCAAAATAAAATAAACTAAAGAACAAAAATTAACATAAGCATAATAGTCTAATTAATAACATGAGTTGTGTGGCTAATTATTCCCTTCGGGGGTGGAGTAAAAATCAGATGCTTCCAAGTGGGTGGCATTGCCTGAATCAAAATCACCTTCGCCATCGTACACAAGATTGGTCTCTACTTTCTTTCCCTTTTGCTTCAATGATTGTTGATAAAGGTCAACAAGATGTTTTGGTGTACGACATATACGAGACCAGTGGCCTTTTCCTCCACAACGAAAGCATTCATTGGTAACATTATCATTTTTGTTTTTGTCTTGCTTGTTACCATCTCTATTATCCCACTTCTGGTGGGAATGCGAGTTTCTAAAATAACCACCCCGACCTCGGCCATATCCACGACCATTTCTGCGGCCACGACCACGACCGTGGCCACGACCACGACCACCACTACGACCACGACCACGACCATTGTTGTCATGGGATGTCACATTCGCTTCAGGGAATGGAGTAGAACCAATTGGTCGTGATTCATGATTTTTCATTAAAAGCTCGTTGTTTTGCTCAGCCAAAAGGAGACAGGATATTAGTTCAGAAATTGGGGTTAGAATTGTCGTAGCTTTGGCCTTTATTGACCTCTTTAATTGATTCAATAAAACTCTTTGCATCTGGGTTTATTTCAGTGCCTCACACCCATGATAAATATTTCTCCAATAATATCAAGGGTTATAAATTCAAGTTTTGCAAGGTTTGACATTATAAACTATACAAGGAAGTATTTCACATGTCAGGAATTAACCTTGACAACTCTGCTCAATATTATAAAGTGTGTAATGCTTCTATTTTAATGGAACACATGAGCAACACATATTTGCAGGTAAGATAACATATAACTAAATTACGTAGAGTCTTAACATAAACTGTATATACTATCTCTTAACATATCCAATATTAGGTTTTAATCCACCAAACCAATAAAACCTTCATCAACTAAGAACTCCAGATCTTCAGTCAAAAAGAACTTCACAGGATCATTAGATACAATATTTGATAAACAAGGATCATTAAAGTTACCATAATGTAAAAATTAATCGATGAAACCCCAAAACATAAACCTCAACAAATTGGGGCAAAATAGTCATATAAGCCTGTAGTTACCGATTCCATAAAGTTTAAAGTATTAAGAGTAACTTTGAAAAATAAAGCCCAAATCATAAAATAATAGTGGTACACCTATGTAGTTAATAGTGGTACAAGTAAATACTAATTCTGCAAATAGATCAATGAGTTTTACAAAGTCTATAACAATGCACAGTGACGATTTGAAAATACTACTATGGCATATAATATGCAAACATTGACCAAAATGTAATTAAAAAAAAAAAAAGGAAGATATACTTACGATTTGGCAAAGTATATAAATGGATCAGAGAAATTAAAGAACGCCATAGTTTATTGCTTCCCTTGCAAACGACATTGATAATACTAGAATTTGCAGTCAAGAATTTCATTGCAAAAACAAATAAAAGAATTTGGAACCTAAAGCACAGATTTTATCAAGAAACACAACAATTTAAAAAAAAACTTGTTCAAATCATTGGTACTTACAGAGGCGGCGGTGCGAGGCTAGGCCGTTATTTTTTTCTTGACGAAGAAGATGAACAGGCAATGTAAAGCAAGAAGCTTTTTAAAATAAACGATCCTTTTTTTCTTTATTTGTTGTAGAGGTATGGTGCTGATAACGTGTTACAAAACAAAGGGAAAGATAAGAGAGAGAGTAGAATTGATTATTTTATTCAACCACTAAAGGGGTATATATATACATAGGAACTAGGGTTTCCTTGGATCACAGAATATCCTAGAAGATATTTGGGGATGGATAATGGACATCCATATAATTATTTATAACAGATTTAATATATAATCAGAAATAATTTAAATTCCGAAACCAATTTGAATCTTGAAACATTATGGGCTGTTTGGTTATCGATGGCTTATTCAGTGTCTTTTAGGTTTTGAATTTTCATTTTGTCAAACAAGCAAAAAAGGACGGAGTAGCTGAAAAGCCAGCTAAACCAAAATTTATTTTTACCAGTTTTTAGTATTGGTTTTTTAGCTTTTAATATGCTTCCATTTTGTATCATTACAATCTGTTATGGCCTTGTGGCTTATTTGACTATGAAAATTATTGGTTAACTCCCTCGGCTTTCCCATTCCACATTCCCTTTCGTATTTCTCTTCACCTTTAACTTCATATAGTTTTTTCAATTTAGACCATCACATAACATCAAGATCACTACTCCCATTTTGAAATCTTTTTCATTTTCTTTATATGGTAAAAGTGATTCGATGAATTCATTAAGCTTAAATAGAAAGCTTCGTAAAACCGCTAACCGTATTGAAATATTAGTCTTCAAAATCCTAACACATCTTCACAATAACAACCTTTCTTCTTCTAACTTTTTGGTATTAAGTCATTGTTAGCCTAACTTTGAAGGTTTGACTTTCATATATACTTCCTCCGTTTTTTTTTAATTGCAACAAAGGGGTATTATTTGTGAGACATAAAAAAATACTTTGTTGCAATAATTAAAAATAAACGGAGGAAGTATTTCTCTAGATCAAAAGAAGGATATTTTTCCAATCAATAAAAATCTCCAATGTTGAATTGTTGATTAGTCGTACGACGTTGGAAAGACTTTTCATTTTCCTTCTTATAGTTTGGTCCCCTCCCGTCCCCCCATGTGAAGGTAACCAACATTCAACCTTTCGTAACTCTCATTTTGTGTAAGAAAGTTACACAAAACTGAAGTTGTTAATTAGCACTCTAATGAGTTGGGAAAACATTTCAACTTTTGTAAAACGTCTACCCGTCTTCTTTATGGTTTCGTAGTTACTATTGTACGTAATTGTTTACGAGGGTCTTGTCACTCGTGTGTAAAATGACCCATGATAAAGGGATCCTTTTTATAAAGGTCTTCTTTTTGTATAAAGCAATCACGATTAATGTGGTGGTGGGATGTTGGTGGAAGTGTGGTGTCCAAATTTTTTTGCAGTTACAACCTACAAAGAAAATACTAGCCTCGGGGATTTGTCTGATGAAGCCCCTCTGATGCCTAAGTCAGTCCGGGATCACAAGAACAAAGCCTCGAGTAAGATCGTGCTTTATGAGTATGTGTATTTTGGAGAGAATGAAAATGAACGTATCTTTCTCATGCATGGGCATGAGAGATGAGTATCTATAAGGTGGTCTTGAGCTTATGTTGACCTAGGCTTATTAATGGGATTTTGGACTGACATAGGCCTAGACATTAAGTATTGGGTCTTCTTATCTTAACACTAGCAGTTTTATATCCCTTTGAGGGGATCGCCCAATGAGCTCTGCTTGGTTGGATCTGTCTGGTCCAATCTATCATGGCGTTTTACTCGTGGGGTTCTACTGAAAAGACCCTTTCGAAGTCTATCTTTTATTTATTTACAATGTCCTACACCTATGCTTCAATGATGGCATATTGGCATATCATCCACTCATTTGGAGAACGATACATCTAATATGCGGGATGTATACCTTATGAAAGTAGACAATGATCTTAAACGAATAACACTGTTGATGAGTTGTATCTTACGGTATACTCCCTCCGTTTTATTCAATAGTGACACTTTGACTTTTTGTTACTACTCACATTCTAAAATTTGACCATCCTATATTATTTATACATGAAGAAAACACTTAGTCATGTGAGTTCTTGTTTGATTATTTTAATATGTAGTTTTATAATACAAATTTTTATAAGTTTTACTCAGATGCAAGTAAAGATATTCGTGATCAAATATATAAATTGACAAGGACATTGTTATATCTACCCACTGAGTAGTTTACTCACCACTAATATAATATTAAAATATTATTAGATATCTTAAATTGAATTTCACTACCACTACTCCTTATAAGAGGAATAGAGGTGGGTAGTCCACCCACTATGTAAACCAATTTTTTCCACAGGGTAGATAATGTATTGGCCGCTCATTATGATATTGAACTACGTTTCAATGTAAGGCATGATCAACTAAATGACTAATTAATGCCTAAATGCATGTCAATGTTGTAATAGTTAATACACCAACAAATCTAGCCGTAGAACAAGGCATGACACGGCAATAACGTCTAGGAGAGATAAATGAATTACAATGTTGTATAACTTACGACTCGTTTGATAGTTGGTAATAATTGGTCGTAATAGTTAATAATAAATTTATAGAAAATGATAAATACGACTCTTATGACTGTATATATAAGAATTTTAATAAAGAAATATAAGTAACATGTAAATATTAATAACACCGATTCATGCGTGATTATGGCGTAAATGCCCAACGTATTTAATGCTTATATACAACCCTTAGGGCTGTATATATTATTACCCTAAAATCATTACATTGTTGTATATGGTTACACACTTACACTTGTGCACTTCCAAACTTCTTATTTTCTTTACAAAATTTCATTATCATTCATTATTTCTTTAAAGTGGGATTGAGTGAAAATAAAAATTTATAAAGAAAATCACATGTTTGAAGATGATTTGTTTCATTAACACGTCATTGAGTAGAGAATTTTCATTTCAAACGTTGCATGATTTATCATGACCGTCATTTCGTAGTGGTTAAAACTTAAAAGCGCAGCGGGTCGTCTTGATATTGAGGGTTAGCATAGGGAGGTTTGGAGAGCACTGAGTAGTAGGTACCTCCATTACAAAAGGAACGTGTTGCGCGCCACTTATCATCAGAGATATAACAATGTTGAGCTTAACTACTTAAACAAAGAAAAAACGTGTTGTGCTTTTTTATAAATGTTGTTTGTTGAGCTATAGGTAGATAGACTTTTTAATGGGTCCTCATTTAAGAAAAGTTGTCTTACATGATTTTCAAATTATTGAAAACTTAAGGGTTTTAAGTTACGAAATTAGACCCCTCAACAAAAAAAAAAAACTTAAGAAATTAGTGACCACATGTTCATAAGAAGTATACAAAAAGTATCATAAATTTTCTCATGGAAGTAGAGATATATTACAAAATGCATGCAGACAAATACGTACTTTCTGTCTTTTTTCTGATTTGTTTGAGATGGGGTATATTTTGTCAATTCTTTATAGGGAAATTCCCAATGGTGGCCCTTAGGTTTTAAGAATTTTCAGTGGTGTAAATTTTAAAAAAACTTTCCCGCTAGTAACCTTACTTTACATATTATTCCCAAACATAACCTTACTTTACATATTATTCCCAAACATAACCTTAATGAAGAATATTTCATTGATAATAAAGCATATTATATTAGTTAATAGTTAAAGTAGTTACTTGCACGTAAAACGAGGTATTTTGGGTCGTTTTTTTCCCTTAAGGGATGATTTTAGTGGGTAAGTTTTAGCCCTTAAGAGTTGATTTTGAGGTCGAAATTGGCAAAAAAAGACCCAAAATGCCTCGTTTTATATGCGAGTGACCGCCTTAACTGTTAACTAACGGAATATGCTTTGTTATTAACGGAATATTTTTCATTAAGGTTATGTTTGGGAATAATTTGTAAAGTAGGGCTACCAACGGGAAAGTTTTTTTGGAATTTCCGCCACTGGGAATTCCTTAGACCTAAGGGCCACCATTGGGAATTTCCCTTCTTTATAACGTGTTTACTGAAGAATAGTAGATCGAAATTATTTGTTTTGGTGTGTTCATATATGTATATTCAAAATTTTCTCTAAAAAAGGATACAAAACTTTGCCATTAATAAGTGAAGTAATTCAGCGTGAGAGCCAAATGAATAGAAAATTTAAAGTTTCGTTTAGGAAGGGATCATGAACTTGTTGAAATGAATGGATCAGACCGGGTTTGTTTGATTGGACAAAAAATATTTTTAATAAAAAGTAGTTTTTTCATGAAAACTATTTTCCTTCGGAAAACTTAATTAACTTGTTTTTTTTTGTTTCGGTACTAGTAAAGTAACATTTCGTTTGAGCTCATTTTCCTTTGTTGGTGGATGAAAAATATGGTTCCCTTGCCTCATTAGGAAAAAGATAGCTTTCGACTCCCTAGAGCTCATTTTTCATGTGTGGTTTGTAATGGGCCTTTGGTTACGGCTCGTGCAAGGGCAGTCCAGATAATTATTTTTCTTACAATAAATATATTTTCATATTTATAATTGAGTTTATATTTCTTCAAAAAAAGTTACCAATATTTCCTACGTTCCATATTAGTTGTATATAGTGCAAGTGTTAATGATGATAGACATGGAGGAAACCTAATGGCTAATGTCAAAGAAAGTAATCATACAATTAAGTGAAATTTATTAGGAAAAGAAGTGTTACGACTAAAAAAAATATACTCGTAAATACATATTTTCCCTTGCTTTTTCCCTGGAATAGAAAAGTTGTAAGAAAAGTTCATTTTTCAATTATTGTAACATCACAATTTCAAAACGTATTTTGTGATTAATTACACGACTTTTCCTCCCCTCAAGTAGCTTTCACTGTCAATAGTCAACAAACGCCAAGAGATCTATATGACTATATAAAGAATGCTATTAACACTATCACTTTATATGATATCTTTCAATCCATTTAATTTATAATAAGAAAAAGTTCCATAGCAAATTTTCTCCATAAAATCAAGCTAATTATGGCTAATAATATGATTACTGTTAAAGCTGTTGTTACTGTGCAACTAACTGCTACTGGATTCTTGAAGAACATTGGTTTAGGCCAAGGAATTGATGGCATTTCAGATCTCTTGTTAGGCAGTGCTCTTCAATTGGAGCTTGTTAGCTCCGAGGTCCAACCAAGTATGTTTTTCATTAGTATATAAACCATCGTACTCCCTCCATTTTTTTATATATGGCCACGCATTATTTTCTTGCCTCATAGTATTCTGAGTTATTACAATTGTCAAGACGAAGATGTGAAGAGGTACTTAATTATGTCTTGGGTTGAGGCTAACGAATCATTTATAAAATGTTATTTACTATTAATTTTCTCAAATGAAAAAGAAATGCTATATGTATATATGAAGAACCCTAGGCGGAAAGATAAGTGATTGTATTCGATGCAATGAGTTTTCTTCACTTTCATCGTCTCCTTAAAAAAATTTATGTTTCAAGAATAATAATAATTCTAGTGATCTAGACGGATTGTGGTTTTGGGGGTACGATAATAGACTAGTCTATGTAACATTAAACTTAAATTGTTATGAATTTTCTTTATTAGCTACTCATCTTCACCAAAAGAGTATTATGCAAAATTTGAGTTTCTAATACAGTTGTTTTACCAAATCTAATGGATTTTGAGTAAAATTACATATGTCTATATCATTTTCACCTTTTTAAAAATAAGTACTATAGAATTATAGATATAACAATATGATATACTCCTAACGTTTATTTGAATTCTTGTAGTTTTCGGTACATCGTTGGAGAAAGAGCCGATTCAAGCACCGGCAAAACTCAGCATCAGCTTAAAACATGAAGAAAATGAAACAAAGTATGAGGCAAATCTTCAAGTACATGAAAGTTTTGGAGAAGTTGGGGCAATCTTAGTTACAAATGAGCATCGTAAAGAAATGTACCTTAAAGACATTGTCCTTGAAGGCTTGCCTCAAGGTGTTGTCAAGGTGACTTGTGACTCTTGGGTGCATTCCAAAAATGACAACCCTGAGAAGAGAATCTTCTTCACAAATAAGGTAAATGAAAAGAGCTAGTACTTCAAATACTAGCTCGACGGAGGAAGAGGTCAAAGGGAGTACAGTGACATCCCTTCTCGAGCTTTAGGCTCGTCACCTGTATTCAAATCCTCATTCCAATATTAAGCTGGTAGAAAGTCGGGGGTTAAGGGGGATTTAGGTTTTGAGCTGTGGGATGGACCTTGAGATAAGACGGGCCTATATAATATACGTCAATGAATCATCTGACCAAAAAACTTAACATGATGGTTGATTATGCAGGAATAATTGTATACTCTATTAGTATCCTTGCACCTTTCTGAAAAAGACTACCTCGACACCTCTTTCAGTCGTCCATAGAGCATAGTTATCAAGGTTGAAGCAACACCAAACAATTTCAACACCAATATTACTTGGGTCCATATATCAAACATCAAAAAATTAACATGTGGTTTAATTTATTGGCCAGCAATATAAATTAGAAGGGCCAAAAATATTGGTCCTCCCAAGCAGAATAGTCTTTGGGCAGTTGGGTATAGGAAACAAGGGCAATTGTCAGGGCCCCACACTGTAATAGTAAAGGCCCCATTGAAAGTGAGAGTATTCATCATACATTCGAGTATACCATGAGTATGGTACTTCTAAAGCTATTTTTTACCTCATTGTTCATTTAAAAGTCTCTAAATGAGCAAAATTTAGACGTCTAAAATGAGCAATGAAAAAAAGAATAGCATTAGATGTGTCATGCTCATGGTACATTCGAGTGTATAATAAAATTAAGAAAGTAATCCAGTCTATAAAATCCGCCCCAAGTACATCCAAATGTGAAGACGTACTAGGACTCGAGTCAAGTTTTGAGTTGATCTGGCCCTGCAGAACTCTCAAAGCTTGAGCTTGAGCTTGAGTACGAGTTGTTTTAGAGTAATCCAAACGAAGCCAAGCTCTCATTAGATCACCCCTAACTTACTTAACATATTATATCTTGTCAACCTAGCTAATTTATTACATTTAACTTTCGTGAAAACAGGCATACTTACCATCACAAACACCAGCTGGATTAAAGAGTTTGCGTGAAAAAGATCTAAAGAGTTTGAGAGGCAATGGAGAAGGAGAAAGAAAAAGCTATGACAGAATATATGATTATGACACATACAATGATCTTGGTAATCCTGATAGTAATGCTGAACTTCTCCGGCCAGTTCTAGGAACCACAGAGCATCCATATCCGCGACGTTGCAGAACTGGACGACCACCAACTAAGACAGGTAATTAATAATAAGATCAACAAGAATATTATGAATAACTGTAAAAAAGAAACGATTTTTAGCGACGATACAAATTTCAAATATTCGCTATCAAAGAACATAATTTTTTGCGACCATACAAAAATATTCGCTAACTAAATGCTGTATTGATCAAATTTCAGTCGCTATCAAAGAACATAATTTTTCATATATTAATATCGTGTAACTTTAGTATCATTATATTACGAGTTCTTGAAGATCTTATGCTGTATCGCTTTTCTTTATTTGATAGCTTAGGGTTTACCCTGAGAGAAGGGTCTCCTAAGTGTTTCTTGTAACCCATAAAAACGAATGCTACTTTGCTAGAGAGAATATGTAAAAATGAACGAGTTGAAGAGTTGGTCTTATACTAAACGACCTAATTTTAATTTAAGATAATAACCCAAGTCTAATAGAAAGAAGAGAATGAATCACCTTTTTGAATAAAGTGATGAGATTAACTTAGTTTAATTTTTAATATAAAGTTAGTCCATCTTTTTTAATAACTTTTATTAGAACTTGCTTTCTATTATCTTTTTTGTTCAAAATCCATTTGATTTTAATAGTTTGCAATATATACGTTCAACTTGACTATTAGTATCTATAATTACATATAACAAAAAATTTATAAAACAATATCTCGCATCATAATATTTTGTCTTTTGTATTATTGAGAATTGATCTATGGCCATTGGCCAAAAAGGTCTAGGTTCGTTTTACCGTTAAGAGTATTCAAAATAAATGTTGAAAACAGAAAGTGGATAAAAAAATGGATGGAAACGAAAAGTGGATGAAAAATAGTACGAAACACTTTAAGCGGTTAGAATTAGCAAACAACGTATCCAAGCTAATTCGAACTTATTATTTTAAGACATAAGTCAAAATAAGTTACACAAAACGTTGTCTTAGAGCTTTTTGAATTATTGCATGCATTGTATTCTACACAGATCCAAAATCAGAGGAAAGGGTGATTAGCTTCTACGTACCAAGGGATGAAAACTTTTCAGATTTGAAGCAGGCAACATTTGGGATTAGTGTACTAGACAATGTATTGCATGCATTAGTACCTTCTTTAGAAGCAACCATTGTTGATACCAATCTCGGCTTCGAATCCTTCAAACAAGTACTTCAGTTGTTCAACGATGGAATTAAGCTGACTTCAGAAATGGATAACATGAGTACCATGGAGAAAGAGCAATTGCCTAATCTATTTCAAAACAAAAATGTTCTTACTTTCCCTAACACGGAATTAATGGACAGTAAGTATTGCGTAATCTATATTCGTCTTTCTCACTAGTACCTTGTTTATACGCACCCTTGATTATAGTTGTTCTACTTTGATGTATCATGTTTGCCCATACCCATTTTGAACATTAATATACTTGGTTACGTATTGTACAAATCAGAAAAAGTTAATATTTTCAAAATATATACTGAGACAAATGTATAGGACATAACAATTTTTTGTTTAAGTATTATGAAAGAACATGGGCAAGTAGGATAAATCAATATATACAGTACAAAGTCAAAGTAGAACAACTGAAAAAACATAGGGCCGGAAGTAATACTCAACTTGAACTAACTTTCTTATTTGCTTGGGGTGTGTAGGAGATGAATTTGCTTGGTTTAGAGATGAAGAGTTTGCTCGAGAAACTCTTGCTGGTGTAAATCCTTATGCCATTCAGCTGGTCAAGGTATATATGATATGTAATTATTGGAGTGTGCACAATATTTTTATTTATTTTTTCGGTTTATTAAATATAGCTGCAAATAACAGTGATATAAACAGATTTGATTACGTTCACAATATGCATTAGACTAGATTTGATTTCAGGCCTTGTTTTTTATGATGGAATAATTACTCTTAATTCTTGTTGTCTATGACAAATATTAGGATAAATTTATCAATGTAGGTACTCCTTCAAATAAATTTATTTTACTACGTTCGAGTTTAGAGAAATGAATGTTGCATTAGAGAGCTAATTTTTTTGGACTATGTACAATTTATGATCTATAGGAATGGCCTCTAAAGAGCAACCTTGATCCGGAAGTCTATGGTCCACCAGAATCAGCAATTACCTCACAAGTGATTGATGAAGCTATCAAGGGCTTCATGTCTGTCGATGAGGTATTTAGAAGTGTTGAGGGATTTCTATTCGACGTATTTTTGCTTATTCGAAGTTATGAAAACTCAGTTGTCTGAAAATATTGAAACAAATTACTAGAAATTATTTGAATTTATCTGGACTTAAAATTTTCTGAAAGAAGTTGAGCTGAACAATATCTTGAACTCCCCCCTTAGATATAAGACCTCAATATTAAGTCTAATTGTATTGTTTGGCGAATTCAGGCTTTAGAGCAAAACAAAATCTTCATGTTGGATTACCATGATTTGTTGCTACCTTTTGTGAACAAAGTAAGAAAGATCAAAGGCACCACATTGTACGGATCACGAACGGTGTTCTTCCTCACTCCTGAAGGCACTCTTAGGCCTATTGCCATCGAGCTAACGAGGCCTCCTACCGATGATGGAAAGCCACAATGGAAGCAAGTGTTCACTCCATGTTCCTGGGATGCAACTGAAGGCTGGCTTTGGAGGCTAGCTAAAGCTCATGTGCTTGCTCATGATTCTGGTCATCACCAGCTTATTAGCCATTGGTATGTGCATATAACTTTCTTTGATCTTAATATATTACTCCCAAGTATTTAATAGGGTCTGTTCTGTAGCTTATTTTTAGTCCAGTTACATCAGTTGAATTAAGCTATAAAAAATACTTTTACTCTCACATATTACTATTCCTTTTAGTTTAGTTTAATTAATTAGTTCAGTTCAATTCAATGCAATTCAGGTTACTTAAGTTTAGTTATTTTCAGTTCATTTCAATTCAGTTCAGCAGAAAGCAGACCCTTATATTTAATAGCGGCAAGAGTAAAATCATGTCGTTTAATATAGTATGAGGGATAGGACAATGTGCTTATTAATTAGTCTTATAAAAGATGAATATGAACAACTATTTAAGATCAAAGTGTATGTTTGGTTATGCAGGCTAAGGACTCATTGTTGCGTAGAGCCTTACATAATTGCGTCGAACCGACAACTCAGTGCAATGCATCCAATCTATAGGCTCATGAACCCTTACTTCCGCTTCACCATGATGATTAACGCTCTCGCTCGACAAGCCTTGATCAACGCAGGTGGAACTATTGAGACATCATTCTCTCCTGAAAAGTATTCCATGGAGTTCAGCTCTTATGTGTATGACAAATTATGGAGGTTTGATCAACAGGGATTGCCAGCTGATCTAATTAGCAGGTACTTTATAATAATGCAGGGACTGTTTACTATAACGTTATTTATTCGCTGACGTAATAGGTACTACCACAACAGATTCTTTTATCAGACGATCTGACCTCATCAGACCATTAACTATGACTCAAAAAAATGATAATAGTTAGTACAAGTAATAGTTAGTCTACTATCTAAGTATAAATTACATAAAAAAACCTCGAAACACAAAAGTTATACAAAACTGCTAAATAAGTAGATCAAAATTACTAGGTAAGACGGTCTGATATGAGACCACTTGATGTACATTGTACAGTAAGTAGCAAGTCACATACAATTATGAGAGCAAGCATGCATGCATGTAATCCTAACGACTCGTTTTATTTTAACTCTAGGGGAATGGCTATTGAAGATCCATCAGCACCCCATGGCTTAAAACTAACAATTGAGGATTATCCATTCGCCAACGACGGACTCATCCTATGGGATGGAATCAAGCAATGGGTCACGGACTACGTGAACCACTACTACCCTAACGAAGAACTCGTTAAGTCCGATCACGAACTCCAAGCATGGTGGGAAGAAATTGCATCAAGGGCACAAAGAAAAGAAAGACGAAACATGGTGGCCGATACTCGACACACAAACAAGCCTCATAGAAGTACTTACTAACATGATATGGGTGGCTTCAGGGCACCATGCCGCGGTTAACTTTGGTCAGTATGGTTATGGTGGGTATTTCCCTAATAGACCTACTATTGCTAGAATTAATATGCCTTCAGAAGATCAAAATGAACAAGAATGGAAAAAATTTGTTGAAGATCCTGTTGTGTATTTATTAAATACATTTCCATCGAAGATTCAAGCAACGAAAATTATGGCGGTATTGAGTGTGTTATCAACACATTCACCAGATGAAGAATATATTGGTGATCAAATTGAGGTTTCATGGCAAGAAGATTTGAAGATAAAAGAAGCATTTGAGAAGTTTAGTTTGAGTATGAAGAATTTGGAGAAAACAATTGATGGAAGAAATGGAGATGTTAAGTTGAAGAATAGAAATGGAGCTGGGACATTAGCATATCAATTGCTTAAGCCATTTTCAAAAACTGGTGTTACTGGTATGGGAGTTCCAAACAGCATTTCTATATAGATTAAATTCAATTTCTTGTTACAAGTAGTTATTATTTATTTGATAAACAATTTGCGCATGAAATAATACTTCCTTTATTTCTTAATACGTGTAATACCAATGACTTTTATTTGGTTCATTTGATTTATTAATGTATAAGTTTGCAAAATGTTTTTATGAAGATAGTAGAAATAAAGGTATTATGTAAAACAATAGTCTGAATGTGCAAATTGTTCTAGTATGGGAACCCTATCAGTTAGAGGAAATGAAAAGTTTATTTGGGACAAAAATATGTAGAGAAATGATAGGTTTATTATGGGATTGAGACGGATGGAATACTAACTTATTCGAGGAAATTAAAATTCTAACATTGACTCGTGAGGATAATACCAATACAAGAATTTATTTAGTTTTCTTATTATTGTAAGAATAGTGACTTGGCATGTGGTGATCGGTCATCGTTGATCGGGTTTATGCGTACGAGTATTTGTGGTGTTGCAGCTATGGAGGTTCAGGTTCGAGAGTGTTACAAAGGAGCTTTGAAGCTCCTGGGGCAGTACTGTAGGCTGAGGGGCCATGATTTGCGGCATTTATAGTAGCATCATGCGCCTGATGCGGTAGCAAACTAGCAATCAATTCATGAACTATTTCTTAGATGAACGGTTTATCAAACATGTGACATAGTGGCACATGTTTAGTATCATTAAATGATATGGTTAATTTATGATGGCCGTTGAATCAGTTGAAAAGTTTGACTATAAAGGTAAAATAATCTTAATTAAATATAATTAACATTTTAATTGGTATATTTAATGCTGCTTATCATGTGCCTTGTGCTATAGGATAATATGAGTCATATACAAAAGTGTTATACCAATTGGTAGTTGGTGAAAGCGGTGATTAGGGTTTCACTTGGTAGGGAGGACCGCGTGTTCGATCTCCCACAACACTAATTGGAAGGGGACTGGAACCTAACCACCCAGAACTGATCCCCGAATCCGGATTAGCCCAAAGGGTGAACCGGATGGATACACCAAAAAAAATCTTATTTGTTTTAATATGATACTCCATGTATTTGTTAGATTTTTTATTATATAATAATAGATGTATAAGTAGCATTATTTTGAATAAATAACTTGACTCATAAAAAAAACATCCCTTGTTCTTAAAGATAATTACAAAAGACTAGTCCTTGTCTCATATCCATTATCAATAAATATAAATGGTTAATTCTTTTTCTTTTTGTGTCTCAATCACAATCAACGAATCTTAATCTTAAAAAAAGACTAGTAGTCCTTGGTTGGCTATGAAGAAGGAAAGAGGGGAGAACTCACCTCAACCAGTTAAGAATCCAAGCCAAAGGCTGAAGACTTTATAAAGAATCAAACGTATTAAGAATGTCATTAAACTCAACCAGCCTTTAAAGTTGATTAAATTTTTTTCTGAACAAACTTTAATTTCCAATTTAAATAATCAATTCCTCACATAGCTATTATTAACTTAGTACCAATTGTTGTCTGATTATTTATTCTTTTCGGTGCTACAATAATCTAGTGTTTTTTTTTAATACGGCGTGACGAATGGCCTTACTAGACCGGCATCTCTTAAGCTCTCACCGATGAATCCAAACCAAGCAGGAGCGAAATCGTTACAAAAATTTCCATCTTCAAGGAATGCAACTTATAGGAATCAAACTTATAACAGGCCGAAACTCATATCAACTATATCAAATACTACTAGATATTATATATAATCAGATGAATCATAATGCTGTTTTGGAGCGTCAAAGGTTGATCACAGATAGAACGACTTAAAAAAATAGTAGGTCAAAAATAAGATGTTAGCTTTTTTTTTTTCTTTTCTTGATGGCGATGTCAACTTCTTTTTTGGCAAGTGGATTTCTATTACGTATTATTCCCTGGGTTCCTAGCCGATATGGACTTCTATAATAAAGAATTGCAAAAAAAATGTCAAATAGTTCACAATTATTAAGATAATAATAGTGGTAGTAGTATATCATTGAAAATATAATATCATAAATATAAGTGATTGATAAAAATAGATTTTTTTCAATGTAAGATATCAAAGCAAAGATAAGAATTTTGTAAGTAAAATTTTAATATAATTGTTAAATGAAATTATAAAATAATAAAATTCTATTCATTAGAGTTGAACATAAGATAGACCATATCAGGTCCGGCTTAGAACGGACCAAGAAAATTTAGTGTCATATCAGACTTGTTCCTAAATTTTAAAAGAGTAGCGCAAGCACGGAATGTCGCATGTAACGTGCCGGGCCGGGCCGTCATTTAAAATTTTACATTTTATTTGCCTGTTGTTGATAATGAGCGTGGCAAGAGACGGGTTGGCCTGTCATTCTCGTGCCAAGCTCGGGCTAAGATATGAAAAAGTTGTCCATGAACGCCCATGGCCCACCACTGGGTTAGCATGTTTATCTTGAGACTGTAGCAGAATTGAACCTGGTGCCAAATCCGTGTCTGACCGTGCTAACTCGCCGATACTTATCTCTGATACTAACTATCAATAACCTAGTTTTCTCGTTTTTACTTTTATTTTCTTTTGGATAAGAATAAAGTCTTTTTTGGACCGACACTTCTCATAGGTTAATAAGTTGAAACTTGAAAAGGTCGGACTTTTTACGAGTACAGGAAAATGGATGAACGCACCCCCTATCTCCAACGAGGCTTTAATAGGGTATTATGCTGTGATCTTAAGGTTATAACTTATAAGGAGTATTCTTTTACCAATACATCAACGATTACTTTACAATTAATAACACAATTTGCAACGTATGTGTTACTACTATAATAATATAAATTCTACCTAACTATATATTAATCACGTCAAAAAAATGATTGTTACTTACATGGTTTGTTCTCTTCAATTGAAATTGATCAGTTGAACTGAACTGAACAAAACTGAAATGAGCTGAACTGAACTGAATTGAGCTGAATTGAACTAAACTGAACTGAATTGAGCTGCTGAACTAAACTGAACTGATTGAAGGTGAACTGAACTAAACTAAATTGAAGTGAACAGAACTGAAAACAAACTGGAGAATGGAGAGAACAAGCCTTTAGCATTAGGTCTAGCAAACTAAAATAAAATTTTACCTATCCACTAGGTTTTAGGTAACACACCCATAAGAGATACACAAATTTTTATATGTGATTGGCCACACCATTAATTAATGGATTGGCGGGTCTATTTAGTAACTCATATTACTCTTTCACTCTCCAAACTCACCCAAAATAGTCGATAATGTTGGAACATTTGTAAAGGGTAATGGGTTTAGTTAGTGTACATGTGGGGGAAATAAATAGAGGTGAAGGATTTATTTCCGGAAATTGAAGAGAAAAAGGGGGCAGTGCCAGCTCGCGAAGCTCGCGACTGGTCACTGCCTGTAATGCTTTAGTTTTGCGATATGCCCGTTTATATTCGTTGAAGCGTTTTTGCTCGTTTATGGGCGGTTTTGCAAGTTTATTGCTGGCTTTATTTCTCTGATTAAAGGACCTAATTAAGGATCCTATTAGAGGTTCTTAATGAGGTTCCTTGCACATGTAACTATAAAAGGAGGAGATGCACTCCATCCTAAGACACAACTTAGTATTGCTTGCTTAAGAAAATTCTGATAAGTTTTTCTTAAGTGTTCTTCCTAAACACATCAAGCACAAGTTCTTAAGGATTCACTTCTAAGATCATAGAAGTGAATTATTTTACTCCATTGTATCTCATTAGTTATTTCGTGTAACCCGGTGATCCTAGAGGAGTGAAATAAAACTAATAGGAAAGCGTAGTTTCCGTGTCTTGGAGTGGTGATATATCCGGTTCCCTCTTGTTTATTGTCCATTGTCTAACAATCTATTAGTTTTATTTTTCTTTCGGATATGACTTCATCACTCAAGGACTTGACTTTGAATTTCCAAAAGTTGGATAAGTTTGAAGGGGTGGGTTTTCGTCGTTGGCAAAATAAGATTCATTTCCTCTTGACGACTCTCAATGTGGTGTATGTGCTAACAACACCAATTCCGGCTTACCCACAAGAAGGGGTTGAAGAGCCCTTAGAGACTACGAGGAGGCGAACAAAGTGGGAGAATGATGACTACATTTGTCGTGGTCATATTCTCAATGCACTTTCGGATGCCTTGTTTGATCTTTACCAAAATGTGGAGAGTGCAAAGGAGCTTTGGGATTCTCTAGTGGCCAAGTACATCTCGGAAGATGCTTCAAGTAAGAAGTTTCTTGTTAGTAATTTTAATATGTTTAAAATGACTAATGATAGGCCTATAATGGAGCAATTTCACGAAGTTCATCACATTTTAAATCAAATAAGATCACATGGTATGGTAATGGATGAAGCAATTTCCGTTGCTTCCATTATTGATAAATTACCACCTTCTTGGAAAGACACTAAACATACTTTGAAACATAAGAAGGAGGATCTTGCCATGGAGCAATTAGGAACTCATCTTTGTATTGAAGAGGGGATCCGGGCTCATGATGGGGTTAAGGACACTATTTCTAGTGCTCCTAACTCTACCGTTAATATGGTAGAAGTTGGTGGATCTAGTGGGACCAAGAAACCCAATGCTCAATCTAAAACCAATGTTGCAAACAAGAAGAGAAAAACTCTTACTTGTTGGGTGTGCAATGGTCCTCATTTGAAGAGGGATTGTCCGTCTTGGAAGAAAAAGAAGACGACAAAGAAAGATCAACCTAGTGTTAGTCAAAACCAAGGTATGATTGCACATGAAAACATAATTGAAGAAATGAATTTTGTGGCTATGATTTCTGAAATTAATGTTGTGCAGGTTGATGATTCTTGGTGGATTGATTTGGGAGCTTCTCGACATGTGTGCAATAATAGGCACCTTTTCAAGTCTTTAAAGGAATTGGATGATGGTCCAATTTTGTATATGGGGAATGATTTTACGGTAAAAGCTAAGGGAATTGGCCAAGTAGAATTGTTGTTAACCTCGGGAAAGACTCTAACTCTCCGGGATGTTGTTTATGTTCCGGAGATTAGGAAAAGCCTTGTGTCGGGAGGTCTTTTGAATAAGTTTGGTTTTAAGATTGTCTTTGAATCCGATAAGTTTGTAATGTCTAAGAGTGGTATTTATGTTGGCCAAGGATACTTTTGAAATGGAATGTTTAAGTTTAGCATTGATAATAATATTGCTAGTTCCATTTACATGCTTGATGTTTCTTCTCTATGGCACAATCGGTTATGTCATGTGAACTATCGTAGATTATATGACATGTCTAAGTTAGGTTTAATACCTTCCTTTGATTTGAATTTAGAGAAGTGCAAGACATGTATGTTAAACAAAATTACAAAGAATCCTTATCCTAGTGTGACAAGACAATCGGTTTTGCTAGAATTGGTGCATAGTGACTTGTGTGACTTTCATAGCTCACCATCTTTGGGAAATAAAAAATATGTTGTAACTTTTATTGATGATTATTCAAGGTTTTGTTACATTTTTTTATTATTCTCAAAAGATGAAGCACTTGAAAACCGAAGTGGAACTTCAACTTAATGAAAAAGTTAAAAGACTTCGGACGGATAGGGGTGGTGAATACTATAATCCAAGTTATTTTAATTCCTTTGGAATAATCCATGAAACTACCGCACCATATTCACCTCAAAGTAATGGTGTGGCGGAAAGGAAAAATAGGACATTAAAAGAAATGGTAAATGCCATGCTTTCTAATTCGAGTCTAAGTGACGGTTTTTGGGGTGATGCTATTTTAACGGCATGCTATATTTTGAATAGAGTTCCTAATAAAAAGAACAAGACTACCCCATATGAACTTTGGTCAAAGAAAAAGCCTAATCTAAATTACCTTAAGGTATGGGATGTAGGGCTATTGTCAAATTGACGGAACCTAAACGTAAAACTTTAGGTGAAAGAGGAATTGATTGCATTTTTATAGGCTATGCGGAAAATAGCAAAGCCTATAGGTTTTATGTCATTGAACATAATGTTTTTGTTTCTATTCACACCGTGATAGAGTCAAGGGATGCAATATTTGATGAGACTCGTTTTTCTTCGATTCCTAGACCAAAGGACATGAAACCTAGTACTAGTTCCAAGGTTGTGGGTGACATCAATGATGATCATGAAACCACCATACCGGAAATTAGGAAAAGTAAAAGAATTAGAAAAGAGAAATCTTTTGGACCGGATTTTCAACTTTATTTAGTTGAAGGGTCAAGGGAGTCAATTGTGACTCAATTTTCATATTGTTACAATATGGAGGAGGATCCTAGGACCTTTGATGAGGCTATGAAGTCTCATGATTCCGCCTTTTGGAAAGAGGCCGTGAATGATGAAATGGATTCAATAATGGGGAATTATACATGGGTTTTAGCTAGTTTACCTCCCGGTTGCAACCCCTTAGGTTGTAAATGGATTTTCGTAAGAAAACGGAAAATTGATGGAACCATATTAAAACATAAGGCCCGGTTAGCGGTCCAAGGTTTTAGGCAAAAATATGGTATCGATTACTTTGACACTTATGCTCTAGTAGCTAGAATTGCTACCATTAGACTATTGATAGCTTTATCGGCGATTCACGGTCTTGTAATTCACCAAATGGATGTTAAAACGGCATTCCTTAATGGTGAATTGGAGGAGGAAGTATACATGAATCAACCTGAAGGATTCGTAGTCAAAGGTCAAGAGTCTAAGGTTTGCAAATTAGTTAGATCTTTGTATAGACTTAAGCAAGCACCAAAGCAATGGCATCAAAAATTTGATGATGTAGTCTTGGCTAATGGGTTTAAAATAAATCAGTCCGATAAATGTGTATATAGCAAATTTGATAATAACGGTAAAGGAGTTATAATTTGCTTATATGTTGATGAAATGCTCATCTTTGGGACTGATTTGGAACAAGTGAAAAACACTAAAGCTTTTCTCTCAAGTAGCTTCTCAATGAAAGATTTGGGTCAAGCGGATGTTATTCTTGGTATTAGAATAATGAGAGGTAAAGGGACTATTTCTTTATCACAAGCTCATTACATTGAGAAAGTGGTAAAGAGGTATAATGAGTCGAACTCTTCTCATTTTGCTACTCCGATGGATCCTAGTATTCACTTGGTTCCGAGTAGTGGTACTCCTATTGCTCAATTGGAGTATGCAAGCTTGGTTGGAAGCTTGATGTATGCTATGACTAGCACTCGGTCGGATATAGCATTTGCTATTGGCAAGCTTAGCCGGTATACTAGTAAACCTAGTATGATGCATTGGCAAGCTTTGAGAAGAGTACTAAGGTATTTGAACAAAATCAAAGATTATGGTTTAACTTATACGGGAGAACCTTCAATTATAGAAGGGTACTCGGATGCTAGTTGGATATCTAATAAGGAAGATTATTCTTCCACAAGTGGATGAGTGTTTCTTCTTGGAGGAGGTGCCGTCTCATGAGCATATAAGAAGCAAACATGTATTACCAATTTAACTATGGCATCGGAATTCATCGCTTTAGCTTCTTGTTGTCAAGAAGCGGAATGGCTAAGGAATGTGTTGAGTGAGGTTGACTTATGGGTCAAACCGATGTCTCCTCTAGCTATCCATTGTGATAGTGCATCCACAATAGCCAAGGCGTATAGTGAAGTCTACAATGGCAAGTCAAGGCACATTGGGGTTAGACATAGCTATGTACGTGAGATGATAAGATATGGTTGTATAACCATTGATTTTGTTCTGTCTAGTGTGAACTTGGCGGATATGTTTACAAAACAGTTGCCAAGGGAACTAGTGAACAAAATGAATACAGGGATGGGTCTAAAGCCTATTGATCAATCTTTAACTAAGGAAAACTCAATTTGATGTCTAATACAACGTTAGATCTCAAATTCAATGAGGATAGTACTTTTATTAAAGGTTGGAAGCACTTGTGTGATATACATCCCAAGGTTAGTGCTTGTTGCTGCAATGTAAAGGAGGTTGAATTAAATTTCTTAATAAATCTTTGATAAAGTGCTCAATTGCAGGAGCATGTGCGTAAAGATTTACCTATATGAGCTAGGGGTTTGGCCGCTTCAACAAGTCTAGGCTTGACTTGGAACGCTCATGAATGAATATGGACACCATGGCTACTAAGGTGTCGGAGGTTTTAAGAACACTAGTTTTTGCGCTTGTGCGTATTTGTAACTTCAATAATTTGTAGTGGTTGAATGATTCAAAGCTTAGTCTATCATTTCAATCATAATTATTGTTAAGTTTACTTACACTAGTGGAAATTCAATCGTTCGATATTTCTATGATGCATAAGCATGGTTGTTTACGATTTTGCATGCGGTAAACCGTTCAACATTGCCCTACAAATGGGAGGAGAATTGTTGGAACATTTGTAAATGGTAATGGGTTTAGTTAGTTTACATGTGGGGGAAATACATAGAGGTGAAGGATTTATTTCCGGAAATTGAAGAGAAAAAGGGGGCAGTGTCAGCTCGCGGGTTGCGAGCGTCGCGACTCACGACGCTTCAGTTTTGCGATATGCCCGTTTATATCCGTTGAAGCGTTTTTGCTCGTTTATGGACGTTTTGCAAGGTTATTGCTGGCTTTATTTCTCTGATTAAAGGACCTAATTAAGGATCCTATTAGAGGTCCTTAATGAGGTTCCTTGCACATGTAACTATAAAAGGAGGAGGTGCACTCCATCCTAAGACACAACTAAGTATTGCTTGCTTAAGAAAATTCTGATAAGTTTTTCTTAAGTGTTCTTCCTAAACACATCAAACACAAGTTCTTAAGGATTCACTTCTAAGATCATAGAAGTGAATTATTTTACTCCATTGTATCTCATTAGTTATTTCGTGTAACCCGGTGATCCTAGAGGGGCGAAATAAAACTAATAGGAAAGCGTAGTTTCCGTGCCTTGGAGTGGTGATATATCTGGTTCCCTCTTGTTTATTGTCCATTGTCTAACAGGTAACCCCTCCCCATACTAGTCAGTAACCTCCCCTCCAAAATAGTCAGTAGCCCAGTCCAAAAAGTCTGTAACCCCTCCCAAAGAATTAGTAACCCCTAAAACAGTAAGTAACCCTCTCTAAAACACTTAGTAACCCCTCTAAATAATCAATAACCCTCCTAAATAGTCAATAGCCCCTAAAACACTCGGTAACTCCCAAAAATTGTTGGTAACCCCCTCTAAAATAGTCATTGTATGCACGCCATACGGTTTGTTAATCGTGCACCAAGCCCTACAAGACTTCCTGTTAGAGATAAGATTTCTAAATGTAATTACTTAGTTGGATTCAATCTATATAGATTATGCATTAGATAATTCTCTTACTATAATTGAGGGACTAGCCGCCGGTAGGCTAATGAGTAATGACTCACCATTTGCTAGCAAAGCACTTTTATAATCTAGAAAACGACATAATTTTAAGTAGAACAAACCTCTCAAAAAATAAATAACAAGTTAATTAAACAACTTGCATAACTTTTATTACAAAAAATTAACCAATTTGCAATAGTTTCATCATCAAAACCTTTTTTTCATTTTTAATATTATATATGACTAACGGTTTAAGTTCAATTGAATATTTGGAGGCTCGTTCCTCCCCATCAATATGATATGGGCCATATGGCCCATATCCCCCTTAGTCTTCTATAAAATGGACAGCACTTTGGATTTGTACTACGCCATCAATCTATTAGCATGAAGAACGAGTGGAAAAAGGTTTAATCTTCATCCTGATTCAGGTATTAATCTTTTTTCTCTAGATTATGCATTCGACTTATCATATACTTTCTCTGTCTCTTTTTAATTTTCGCGATTTTCTTTTTGTGAGTCGAAGTTATCTTACATTTATGCATATGAGAGAACTTTGTCTGTCCAATTTGGTTATAAATCTTGTTTCATACTTGCTACGTATTTTCATATTAGTATCAACTCGTATTTTATATATGTTTAACTAACGAAATTAATATAAATTTTATATTTGTAAGCATATAAGTTTTCATTTTTCAAATAACTAAAAATATTAGTGATCAAATTCATATTTTGAACATTATACAGAAAAGTATGCGGATTCATGAACACATGAATTATAGTACTTTCTTCCGTTCTTTAAGAATCCATTATATGATTGATTTTACATGTTGTATTTAACTATATCTCTATTATATAAGGGAAGAGAGGTAAGCACCAAAAATGAAAAAAGTAAATCCTAACTGTTTTACTAATACAATAATTAATCGATTTACTAATTAAATTTTTAACTGTTTTCGTATGCATCGCATGCATTCAACGCTAATTTTTAAAATAGTATATCTATTATCTAAAACATTTTTGAATATGCATATGAAAAATTCCCCTTTTGGTTGATATGCTTAAAAATAGTCTCATCTTTAGAAATTCTAATACTTTAAAGTGTGTTTGTTCTATACTCCCTCCGTTTGTTTTTAATTGTTACACTTTCCTTTTTTGAACGTTTCTTTTTAATTGTTACACTTTCACTTTTACTAATTTTGGTAAACTTCACATCTTCATATTCCAATTTCCAACACTTTTGGGACCCACATGTCATCAACTTTTCCCATTAAATACCCAATCACCCCACACTTTTTACTTTTACAATATTATCTCTCCTACTTTATCTATTCCCCAAACAACTTTATCAATTCCCCAAACAATCATTGCATAGATTTCATCAATTTTCTTAGTTATCCCCCAAAGCAAAGTGTAACAATTAAAAACAAACGGAGGGAGTATTAAATAAGTCTACAACAAACTTTTGAATAGGTATATATAAGGAAGGGGTTAGTTTCGGCGTCAAAGAAAGTGGACGAATAAAGATTGAGATGGCTTTATGATATTAGGAGTTTTTATAATAATGAAGGTTGTTTGTACTCGTTTTTTATCCATCAAAGTAACGACTAATGTTAAGACTTTGCAAATTGCACTTAATGGTGGTTGTTGGGTACCTTTGTGTCTTTTTAGCTGTCATGTAAAGTAAGTTTTACTTTTGGATGGCCTCGATTTGTTTACCCTATTATTCTAAGAGTATGTCTGGTAATAAGTGGTATTGATGACCATAGTAATAAAATATGTGTAATTTGATGGAAAAATCTTCGTATCGTTATCATGATAAAAATGAAACACATATTTAAATATGTGACTTTCTTTATAAATGTTCATTCTCATCCAACATCACATATATTGTAGTAGATGATATTATGATAATGAAATTTTCTAAAGAAAATCACAAGTTTGGATGTGTATAAGCATTATCATCATGGATATTAATATGATGCTTCAAACACGAAATTACATAGAAATTTATCACTATTACCATATATATATATATCGTCTTGGGTGCAAAGTTGTCAAACGACTGAAGTCATATTAACGTGATTACTGTCATAATCAATCCAAAAATCATAATCATTAGAAAACCAAAATTATTGACTCAAAAATCATAATAATTAACTATAAAACCATAACTATCAACTCAAAAACATATTTAGTAATGCGAAAAAATTTTAATAACTTAAAAACCATAATAGTTAATTACTGTCAATCTAAAATCATAATTTCATAAAATTAGCTAAAATACCATCATTTTTAACCCAAACTAATAACTATTAACTTTAAATCAAAACATAAAATATAAAATCTTGTTACATTAGTCACACCATGTACATGAAAATATCAACTGCCTAATTTTGATATACTACATAATACATATATACATATATTAATGTATAAGGATTGAATTTACGACAAGCCATGAGGGCCTCTATGGCTCTATTTATCTACCAAATAATAGGGAATCCCTAACGAATTTTTAATTGTAGATAGATCGTCAAAAACATGTCTTATTAGATATCGTCAAAGACATGTCACTCTCACTCCAATGTTATTAGATATATAAGTATATAACCCATACATCATATGTTTCTATATGCAGAGGGACAATGGGAAATTCCGTTAAAGGAGAAGAAATAATATCAACTACAGATTCATCATGGAGAATATGTGCTGCAAAATTTCCTCAACCCCTAAGTTCCCAAGACGTGGAGGAAGCTCAATCTTTAGTTAACAAAATCTTTCACAAAAACTCCGATGAACTGCATAACATTATTTATAGAACAGGAGAGGGAGAAAAAGACGTGTTACGCCAAGTCTTTCGATGGGATCTCGCGTCGTACGACGACATTTTTAAACATGGTCTTCAAGTAGATTATAGAAGGCATCTCATCCATGACAAAACCTACAATCTACATTCCTACATGCATAGCAAAGGGAGGCCTCTAGACTCGAGGGAAACTTCTAGTTTCGCATTCATTAGCACCAGCGTTAGCAACTCTTGGTATCCGCCTATACCGTGTGACAATGAGATTCCAAGGACGATTGAAGTTTACAGGTACGAGATCTATGCACCGGGGGGTATTTGGACTTCATTGAGTCTTGGTGATAAGAATGATAACAAGTTTAAGAGGTTGGATGAGGTTGCTTTTGTTGGTGGCATTGCTTCTCAATATATTCGATCTGCTCAACTTTTCAGACTTACTGGTAATCCAGATGGGTACGTAATTTGTTTACTTATCCTTTTTTGATGAATTGTTCCATACACTTATTGAATTTAAGTACAATATATTCATTTTGTCCCATTATAATTGCTACTATGACCAAAATATGAGAGCTTTTTTATCACATGTAGCATTTAAAATGGGATAAAGGGAGTAGCATACTACTTGGTGTAGATGGTTGATATTCTAAATCACTTAATTGGATTAGGAAATGGTGCGTATAGAGTCATTGAGATCCACTTTTGATAGAATCATTCATGCATGTTTTATTTTCGCACCAAAAAAGTTTTCTTTTTTTGGTGAGAAAGCATTGTATATGTATATACTCATATTATATTATTAAGTAGATATAGCTCCTTTTTCAAAATCAAAATACTAAGTAGATATAGCTCCTTTTTCAAAAGAGATGTAGATGATCTTGTGAGAAAATGAAATAATATGATGCTTATATTTATGTTTGCAGGACTACAACAATAGAAAGGGCTGACAATACGTTGCTAATAAACAGCAACTTCAATCCACAATCTCATCCATTAAGATTACTCAACATTGAAAACCCAATATCTGATTTTACAGATCTGAATGATAAGAAACCCTTAACACAAAGCGTCATATATCATTCAACATCAACATGCAATTCCAATAATATCATTAATTGGTATGCTAACGATGTTGTTAATCGTGATATATATTTAAGTGCTACGTTTCGTTCATCTCGTCGAAATGAAGCTTATTACATCTTGCAAAACTTGGTTACGCTTTTGGACTATGATCCTGGTGGCACACATGACCATATAGTAGATGGTCCATCTCCGATTTCGAAAATGTTTAAGTCCCTCAAGTATACACCTTTTGGAGAGCATGGCATAGATTGCGCAATGCAATCGCATGGGGATGAAGCCTTCATATTTTGCGCGAATCTTTGTGCATTGATAAACTACGCGACAGATACGAAGCATGACATGATAGTAAAAGGTCCAATGACCATCACTGAGATGTTTCCTTTCTTGAAAGGAACTATGTTTGAGAATGGTATAGATTCAGCATGCGAGATTAAAGGAGTGGAATATGAAGCTTATCTCTTTAAGGGAAACTTATGTGCGCATATAAATTATGAGTCTAACCCTCAACTCGTCGCGCTAGGCGAGATTTGTCAACTCATCCCACTTCTAAAAGGTACAATATTTGAAGGTATTGGAGTCGATGCGGCCTATGCTTCACATGCTGATAATGAGGTGGCTTACTTCTTTAAATACAATACGTATGGGCAAATCAATGTTAATGTGGACAATGGAGTGGAGTACCTATTAGGTGTTTATGTAATGGGTGACAATGCGCCTGTTTTCCATAGCTTTGTCCCTCAAAAGAATCGTGGTCTTGATATGCATGATAATATTGAAGGTCTACCAAATCTCAAAGATTATAATCATGATGAGCTATAATTAATTTAAACACAATGGGTGTTAAGTACATATTGTATGTTTTCTAAACTCTGTATTTTGAATATGTACCTCTTGTATGCTTTCTAAACTTTGTATTTTGAAATCTTGTGCGCAATTAAGGTTGTCATGTCTTGAGTACGTAACATTTTCTACATTGTTTTAAATAATGAAACAATAGTTTTTGAATAGTTATATTATCTAACATAATATGAGATTAAAATTAATTGGATCTTAGTTTCGTTCTTTAATACAAGTATTGATTTATTTCTTTCTCTCTTTACTTTTGAAATTTAATTATCTATTTGATTATTGATTTATGTTTTGATTTATTAGTCATGCATGATATTCTTTAATCTAGGAATCTATTGAATCCAAGTAGCGAATTGATGATTTAATTCTTTCCAAACCCAAATCAATTATGTTCGAGTTGATTATTACTTCTACAATTAGAAGTCATTAACATGCGTGCTCATCTAGCCCTTCGTTCTCTGATCCTAGACGATATAGGCGCCTTGTTGGGCATGAGCCTCGCCAAGATCACTACGATGTTGTTGTTGCTCGTGTTTTACGATATCTTAAGCGACATCACATGCAAGGTAATTGTTATTGGCGTCATTACAACGACCTATGTGCGCACTAATCTGCAGCTAGCAAAGTTGTTCACCAAAACTTTGGGAGAAACCCAATTTTCTTTATACTGTTCAAGCCGGGTGATCGTGATCTTCACTCTGATCTCCCGCTTGAGGGGGAGTATTGGAATATCTTTAGATAAGTTTTGTTAGAAAAGATTGATTATTTTTCTTTTTCGTTAGATTTGTCTTTTACTTTCCTGGTCTAATGATTTTTCCTATTATACTTAGATGATACAGTTTCCAAAATGGGGGAAGTCAAAATAGATGATGCACTTTGTTTTTTTCCTTATTTAGTTAGTTTTTGTGCGTGATTTGACAAAAAATTGGGTGTTTCAAAATTGATGATACATTTTTGGTGTGGTTATTAGTTAATTACATGGCCTATTCCCCACTTCTAATTAATACCATCAATTTAATTCACTTAATCAAATTTACAAAATTTTCCTCATAATCCGCTTTTTATAAGTGTATCATCCATTTGAAACCGATGAAGTATATAGTTTGACTTTTCTTCTGTAAACTTCATTCATAAATACAAAACACAAGTTCTTGTATATAATTACCATTGAGTGTGTTCTATTCGACTATTTTTTGTTTATTTAAATCTATTAGTTTTCTATGATCCGAATAATTATAATATATAGTCGTAGAATATATCTGAATTTATATGTACTTACATTCATTGAAAGAAGTCAAAACAAGTTGAGCTGGACGATATATTGAATTTCCCTTTAGAGGCCTTAATATCATGTCTTATTTTATTGAATTTGCCCTTATCTATAGGCCTCAATACTATGTCTAATTGTATTGTTTGGCAAATTGTATTGTGTTTCTTAATGATAATTAACAAATCTTAATTTAAAAGGAAGAATAGTCCTTGTTTGGCTGCGAAGGAAGGAAAGGAGAACTCACCTCAGCGAATTAAGAACTGTCAGATTTCATGAATGGAGTTAAACTCCATTGATGAACTAGAAGCAATAGAGAAGAAGAGAAATAAAGAAGCAGTGAAAGAATAAAAGAGAACCAGAGAAATATGGAGAGAAGATAAAAGACTACATTGTTATTATTATTGTAAGTAAATGAGTTACAAGCCTATTAGGCTATTTATACTATAGCTTTACAATCTAACAACTAATACAAGATTCTAAGTAATAAATCTAAGTAACAAACTAATCCTTGACTTAAGGAAACACTAACAACTCTAACCAACCTAGTTCTATACTTCAACACCCCCCGCAAACTGGACATTTTTGAAAAACATTTCCAGTTTGAACAATTCGTACTAAAATAAAATCAAAACAACAAAATACGATCACTATGGATCAAACACATGAACGAATTCTCAAATAATGCGAACAATCAAAATGACCTCTATGCGTTACAAGAATGACCATCTATGGGTCGAAACAAGACCATCTATGGGTCAAAACAAACCTCTATGGGCATCAAAACAAGCCACTTTGGGCAAACTTGGCCAACTATGGGTCTTGAACAAAGGACCACTTTGGGTCAAAGAAAAACGGCCATCTATGGGCCTCAAAATTGACCTTCTTGGTCGAAAATGGCCATCTATGGGCCTCAAAACTGACCTTCTTGGTCATAAAACTGACCTTCTTGGTCATAAAACTGACCTTCTTGGTCATAAAATCGACCTCTATGGGTCATGAGAAAAAGACCAACAATAGGTCTTGAAAACGATCTCTATGGATCGTGACAATGGCCTCTGTGGGCATGAACAAACTGTAACAATAGGTAGCAAGGGCCCAAAAATCTCCCCTGTCATCAAAAGAGAGTCCTCTGGAGCATCTAGCAAAATGGTAGGTGCTATTTTCAATTGGATTGCATTTGTTTCACCACCTAAGACGATCTTATCAGAGACTCCATCTTCCTCCATCAGTTTATGAAATCTCTCTCTGCACCTCATCGCTACATGAGAGCAGCCATGACCGTCATAAACACCGAAGAAATGCATTTCTTCAGAATTCTCCGATCGAAAAAACGAAGGATGAACAATTGAATGAATTATGTTCCGTACAACTCAAAAATCAACATACTAACAATCAACAACTTCGAAAATATCGAAGATTCAACTCAGGAATTGAAGGAAGAAGAACAAATGCCCAAATTTTCTTGATTTTGCATAAACCCAGAAAACCCTAGAAATTGGGGGAAAATTATGAATTTTGAATCCAATTCTTTTAAACAGAATTAAGAGTATATGTAAATCCGAATCCAGATTGCTTGAATTCGAGTAAAAACTGAGAAGATTTCGAGTAAGAAATTTGCACGAATTTGAGAGGAATGATCAAAAAAATTCGATCGGAAAATTATTACGAAAGAGATGAAGTTTCTGAAATTTTGAAGAGAATAATTGCGGAAAGAATTGAGCTAGGATCGGAACCTGGCTCTGATACCATGTCAGATTTCATGAATGGAGTTAAACTCCATTGATGAACTAGAAGCAATAGAGAAGAAGAGAAATAAAGAAGCAGTGAAAGAATAAAAGAGAACCAGAGAAATATGGAGAGAAGATAAAAGACTACATTGTTATTATTATTGTAAGTAAATGAGTTACAAGCCTATTAGGCTATTTATACTATAGCTTTACAATCTAACAACTAATACAAGATTCTAAGTAACAAATCTAAGTAACAAAATAATCCTTGATTTAAGGATACACTAACTCTAACCAACCTAGTTCTACACTTCAACAAGAACCCAAGCCAAAGGTCGAAAAAAAGGAATCAAACATAGAAGTAATATTAACAAACTTGAATCTGGAATAGAAATTTTTAAAGGAGTATGAGGGTATGAGGGTATTTTAGGAATTGTCTTAGTCGTTTGCCCGTTATAGGAGTATCGAGGGTTATCTCCCGTGAGAGGTCCGAGGATCTGCAAAAGAGCGAAAGTTATAAACTACCTGATGGTGATTCTGGAAAGAAAAAGCAAGAAAAAGGGGTCAGACTAATCAGAAAAAGTTACATGAAATTATGCTGCAAATAAGGTATTAATAGGGTACTGTAATGACATAACCATAGTTGTTAAACTGATAGAGGTTATTTCAATAATAAAGGGTATTATAGGCTTTGTTAAGAGTAATGGCCTTAATTTAGGAAAGTTTGGTGTGAGAGGGAGAAAGTCATTGTAACGCGAAATTGGGCGAGGACCTGAGTCAGCCCAAACAAAACTCAATCAACCTTTAAAATTGATTAGATTGGTCAGATAAATAATTAATCTCCATTTGTTGGAATCATTATCAATTTCTCAAATGGTTATTTATTGATATAGTACCTTGTAATTAATTTGATGAATCATTATTTTGGGTGTTGTAATAATTATCAATTATTCTAATATGTCTCATTTACACCATAGTAATAAAACTATATTTGATGGGTTGATTTAATCTGGAATATTTCTTCATACATGGGGATACAATGGGCTTTATTAAGTGGAATGGATTTTGATAAGCAAAAGCTCGTGTAAATAAGGGTTAATTTAGTGATTACACCTTTGATGGGATGGGACCAAAATTTGGCCAACCCCAACGCAAACGTATACGGAGTAGTTAGATTCTTCTATCAAGTAATTCTATAATTCTAAATCGGTGGATTAGCCGCCTATGACTCAATGACTTAACATTGGTTAGCAAAACCCTTTTAATAATCTAGAAAGTGACATAGGTAGTAAATAAAATACAATTTTTATTATACACCTGAATGTATCACGTGTTTATGATGAGCATGGTACACTCACGGTTATTTTTTGCGTATTGAACATTTGTACGTCTATTTTTTGCTCATGTGAAGATGTCTATATGTGCAAGAAAAAATAATCGTGCGTCTTGCGTGTAACATACTCATGACACACTCGGGTGTATGATTAATGAATACTCTCTGAGAACAAACCCCTCAAAAAAGAAAAACAATTAAACAAGTTAGGCAGCTTGGACTTTTGTTAGCAAAAAAATTACTTGTAATCATGCATTTAGTTATTGACTAATATTAGTATATGTTTGTTTGAGCTACTAGTACTTATCAAAAGTTTCTTAATAATTTTGTAATATTTTAATTCTTTTTAATTCAATTGGAAAACTTCAGGTTCCTTCTTCCTCAATTCGCCTTTGGTCTTCTATAAAATGGAGAGCACTTTGGTTTTGTATTACGACATCAATCTCTCATCATGCAGAACGAGGAAAAAAGGGTTAAAGTAGCTAAATCTTTCTGATAATCCAGGTATTAATTTTTTTACCTCATTTACGCACTAGCTATATTATATACTTTCTTAGTCTCTATTTAATTTTGTAGTTTTTTTTTTCCTTTTTGATCAAAGCTAAATTTAATTTATACATATGCGAAAATTTTACCTATCCATTTTGGCTTGATTTATGTGCTTTCATATTTATTTTTAGATAAATGGATCCTCTCAAAGGAATTTATGGTCCAAAATTCTTACAGCAAGTTATAAAACCTAATCATTGGTATTTTGAGCTAGTAATATTTCCTCAAATAAATATGGATATTCCTATGATTTTTTACTATTATTAACTCCAATCTAAAGGGATTCATCACGACCAACTACCTTTTATAAGAGTTATTTTTGTGAAAACACTATCTTATAGTAGTAGTTTTTTTTTTGAAAAATATGTCACATAAAATGTTGTGAATAGATACCAATTTTACCTTATGATAGTTGACTTAGGATTTTGATGTTGATTTGGCATGTACTCTTACCTTGTTAAATTTTATAACATATTACATGTCATTCAGTGTTATCAAATACTAACTCATTATACACTTCTATACAAAGGGACAATGGGAAATTCCTTAAAAGGAGAACATATAATGTCAACTTCAGATTCATCATGGAGAGGATGTGCGGCAAAATTTACACAACCCCTTAGTTTCAAAGACATGGAGGAAGCTCAATCTTTAGTTGATACAATCTATCACATTAATTCGGATAAGCTGAAACTACAAAATATAGTTTACAGAACAGGTGAAGGAGACAAAGATGTTTTACGCCAAGTTTTTCGTTGGGATCTCGCCCCCTACAACGACGTTTTTCAACATGGTTTTCAAGTAGATTACAATACACGACTCATCTACGACACGACTTACAATCTATATTCCTACATGCATAGCAACGGAAGGCCTTTGGACTCGAGGAAAACCTCCAACTTCGCGTTCATTAGTACCACTGTGAGCAACTCCTGGCATCCACCTGTACCAAGTGGTAAGACCATTGGAATTTATAGATACGAGATCTATGCACCTGGCGGAATTTGGACTTCATTGACTCTTGGTGACAAAAATGAAAACAAGTTTAAGAGGTGGGATGAGGTTGCCTTTGTTGGTGGCATTGCTTCTCAATACATTCGATCTGCTCAACTCTTTAAACTTACCGGTAATTCAGATGGGTACGTATTATTTCTTAAAAGTAACCCTTTCCATAATTTATACCAAAAGTTAATTAAGATTATCATGACCTAATTTAAGTCACAGGACAATCATGTTTCAATGTGATGATGCATTGTTATATTTATGTTCGCAGGACTACAACAATAGAAAGGGCTGACAAAATGTTGCTAATAAATGGCAACTTCAATCCACAATCTCATCCACTAAGACTTCTCAACATTGAAAATCCAGTAATGGATTACACAAAAGCCAAGCCCTTAACACAAAGCATCATATATGAAGCATCATCATCAACCAACAACACCAACAATATCATAAATTGGTATGCTAACGATGTGGCCAATATTGACATATATTTAAGTGCTGCATTTCGTTCATCTCGTCAAAATGAAGCTTATTACATCTTGCAAAACTTGGTTACGTTGTTGAACTATGATCCTGGTGGTACACATGACCATATAGTAGATGGCCCATCTTTGGTTTCTCAAATGTTTAAGTCACTCGAATATACACCCTTCGGAGAACATGGTATAGATTGCGCAATGCAATCACATGGGGATGAAGCGTTTATATTTTGCGCAAATCTTTGTGTTTTGATAAATTACGCACCAAATACAAAGGATGATAAAATAGTGAAAGGTCCAATGATTATCGTCGAGATGTTTCCATTTCTAAAAGGAACCGTGTTTGAGAATGGCATAGATTCAGCTTGTGTGTTAAAAGGTATAGAATACGAAGCTTATCTCATCAAGGGGAACTTATGTGCACATATAAATTATGGGTCTAATCCTAAACTCATCGCGCTAGGTGAGATTTGTCAGTTCATCCCTCTTCTGAAAGGTACGATATTTGAAGGTATCGGAGTTGATGCATCATATGCTTCACATGCTGATAATGAGGTAGCTTACTTCTTTAAATATAACACCTATGGACAAATCAATGTTAATGTCGATGACAAAGTGGAGTATTTATTAGGTGTGTGGGTGATGGGTGCCAATGCAGCTGTTATTCATAGCTTTGCTCCACAAAAGAATCACGGTCTTGACATGCGTAACAATCCAGGCGCTCTACCAAATCCTGAGGACTATGACCATGACGAACTTTAATTCAAATACAATGAGTGTTCAATACATCTTTTGTGCTTTAAGAACTTGTATTTAGAAATCTTATGTGCATTAAGGTTATCATGTACTTCTATATGTAATGTTTTCTATGTTATTCAAAATTATGGAATAAGTAGGCCATTATTGGCCTTCACAATGATGAGTCACTACAAAAAAAACTGTAATTTGCTAAGGAAAAATTCTGTAGCAAACATCAAAAATCCGTTGTAAAGTGTGTTTTTGCTACGGAAATATTCCGTAGCAAAAGTGGGCGTAGCAAACTGAATTTTGCTACGGAGGAAGAAGATCTGTAACAAAATTTGCTACTGATAGAAAATCCGTAGCAAAACTTTAATCCTTAGCAAAACGTTGCTACGGATAGAAAATCCGTAGCAAACCATATTTCATAGCAAAAATTGTTACGGTTTTTTTTTCTACCCCATCTTGACCCACTCCCCCCCCATAAATCCCATCTAAATGCCATTAGTAAGAATCGAAACCGAGACAATGCTGTGGAAAGTGAAGTATCTCCCAATTGAGCTATACATGATGCACATACTCGTAGTTGGCTTAAGTTCTATATATTTCTTCTTAATATTACGTTGTCAATTATACTCCGTAGCAAATTTTGCTACGGAAAATTATATCCGTTGCAAAATTTGCTACGGAATTCAATTCCGTAGCGAAGTTTGCAACGGAATGTGTTCCGTAGCAAAGTTTGAAACGGAATACAATTCTGTTGCAAATTTTGCAACGGATTTCAATCTACTACAAAAAATCCGTAGCAAAAACTCGTTTTTTTTGTAGTGAGTAGTTGCATGCAGTTATTTTTACTCGAGCTAGGTGAATCTAATTTTATATAGAGAAATTAATGTGAATTTTGTATGACTTGAATCTAAATTTTATTTAAGGCATTATATGAAATCTCTTAACAATTTATTTCCTAACAACAATTATTTCTAGTTGGGGCCAAATGCAATACTTAGCTAGTTAGTACTCCATAAAATGGCTAGCGTAAAAGTTACACTCTTGAGTCTTAGCTCTTCGCATTCTCAGGCGCAAAACCATAGTTGATTAGCCGACACTCACAATATCATTTAGACTACTCGCTCGGGATTGCAAAACCGTAACATGCACAAGCTCCCTTGTAGCGTTTTTATGTAAATGGAGTAATTGATTAAGAGTAAAGTGATGCATCTATAAAGAAAGCGATAGACATTTTCTCCAATTTGTATGAATTGATAGTAGATTAGCAATACATATGTTCCTTAAATTTCTTCAATTAGGGTTCCCTAATCCCTATGACCCAACTCGGAAAAGACAGGTATCCAACTATTGCAAATTAGGTCATTGGCTGCATAATCAACTAGCGCAAGCATATACAACTCGCCTTTTCAGATGCCAAAAAAACGGAAATCCATATGAACACTCCCATGTATAACTTTATAAGTGCTTATATATTTTGAAATTTGAGGATTATGAGTTGGTCGACTAGTTTGAGGCCCTCCCTCTTCTGTCAACAACATAGTTTTTTCTTACATTAATACTCCAATGTATAAGAGCATAGTACAGAATTACGAGGCGTATGCCAATTATTATAACTTTATAAGTGCTTATATATTTCGAAATGTCGAAATGTGAAGAGTATGAGTTGGTCGACTAGTTTGAGGCCCTACCTCTCCTCTCTACAAAATGATTTTTCCTTACATTAATATAATCTCGTACTTATAAACGCCTAATAGTGAAATAGACTAACCCAACCCCTCGATCAATTTTCTCCGCTCAGTCGATCACTATCTTGAATCTTCTTCTCTCACTAATTTCATTCAATCGAGCTTTCCATCGAAAAACTTGACGAAGTATCAAATTCACACACAATTTCGAATTTCCGTCACTGAATTACCTTCCTTCGATTTGACGAACACACAAGAAATCTAAGGATTGCGCCGCAAGGTAAACGATTTCGACGCGATTAGAAACTTGGATCATCCAATAATTTAAAGGTTTGTTTATTGGAAAACTTGACAATCATACACATTTTTAGGGCAATAATTCATGATTGTTTATTTTCTTCGAATTTGCAATTGATTATTTTTAGGGTTTTGAATAAGAAATGAATTTGATGTTCATCTTTTCTTTGCATTTAGGGGAGAATTGGAAGGATGAGTCAGGTGTTTGAAGGTTACGAACGTCAATATTGTGAAATTTCAGCGAATTTGACGCGAAAATATGCTTCTGCTGGTCTTCTCAATGGAGGTAATTCTCAAAGTTTTTGCAATAATGGTGATTAGTTCATTGAATTCATTTTTTGTACGATTAGGTTTTCCAATTAGTAGCTCATATCCATAATCCAGTGTTACCTAATTCGCTAATCTGCGAATTGCGAAGTGAGAAAAGTGAATTTTGGTCGGTTTTGGGCCATTTTGTATGAATTGCGAATTCAGAAAGCGAATTAGATAGCGGATTAGGATTAGGTAACACTTCTCATATTATTCGTTAAATTAGCTTTGGTTGTGCTAGTATACATTGAATTAGTGTTGGCTTAAACCTTAAGACGGTAAGTGGACTCGGAAAAGTTTGGGGTGGAGATAGGTCTAGCTTGTTCGGAAAGTAGCTAGACGTGGTGGCATTGTCTTTTCTTTTTTGAATTGAGGAAAATTGTACAATAGTCGGATAGTAATCGTCAATTAGAGCTTCAACCTCTCACTTTGGAAATGATGCTCCTATCTATTAGGACATATCTTTGTTTCTTGCCGTTGCCCTTTTGTGGTTTCAATAAATATCGGCTGCAGCTTGGTTAATATAGTTGCTTTATATCAAATCAAGCTAGTGTTTCATGCTCCCAAATTGCAATGTTTCTTGGTAGTTGGTTTCTAGATTGAGAGCTTCGATCAAATGTTACCGATCGTTTTCGCTTTGGTGTCGGTAAATTGACTCTGAAAGCAACGGCAGTAGAGGATATCGGAGTTGGTTTTTTTCAATTGTTATCCCTAATATAATATAATGATCAATATTCCTTCAATTCGGTGATGTCAGATGCCTAAGGGCCAAATTCAATCGAAATATGTACTTAAGATGATGGCCCATTTAGACTTTTCTTTCCAAGAGGAATTTCTGTTCTGTTACTTTTTTGTGGCCTTACTTTGGTTTTGTATAGGATTGTTTTTGTGATCTTATATAGTAGGATGTTTTATAAGGAATTTATTAAGTATATTTACTAAAAGTCACTTGCTGATAATTAGGAAGCATAACTTGTGAGCACGTCAGACTCTTGTATTCTAAAAGTTGCGAAGATTTCGTGGATGTATTCTACAGTTTCCCAACTGTAAATGAATTAGAAGGTCTATGAGTTGCTCTAGAAGTCGTGCTAGGTTCAGTCAGGCTGTATTCTCAATCTGAGAAAACTTTTGTACTTTAGAATTATGTTGCTTTTGTATCAAATGTTGTTAACAATTCAAAATTGTAACCCTGAGTGAATTGTGGTTGCTTCTTTAGTTTGAAAAGGAATTAGGTTTTATTTTTGGAATGTGTGAAATAGTTAGTTAATTAGCTGTTGGCTTTGTTTGGTTTGTCTGTAATGTTGTTTATAAAGGTAGATGAAGTTGTCAAGCAGAAAGTTTGGTTGTTTTGCTTCCAAAATGAACGGGTCTTTATGGTGCTCTATGAGAAAAGTTCTATTGTAGTGGATCTGATTCTTGATGTACCTATTAAAACAGGAATTGCTGAGTGCTAATGGGCGTCTTTGTTTTTCCCGAGAGCTTGGACTAAATAATGTTGTAACCGCGAAAGTGGCAAATAAATCCCTTAAGTTTCAATACACGTGAGAGTTCATCCCCTTACTTATGAATGTAGAAATTCAAGCCCTTAATTATGTTCCTATGTGAGATCTGCCCCTTTTACCGATTTCATTTTTTTTGCATCAATTTGCCTTATTTATACTTCCTCCGTTTCTTTTTGTTTGTCATACTTTTTCATATTTCCCTGTATGGGAAAAATTATATTACCCATCTACCCCTACCTTATCATTTTTTGTCGCACACATACCTTTACGTAAAATGGACGAGTAGGACACTTAGGTTATTACCCGTGTCTGACATGGGTACCGAGTCAGAGTAACATCTTGGGCTATTTTTTTTTTTGAAGAAAGCTCACACGAGGCCCTCTACAGTGCCTGTCTTTCTCGTGTGGCAAGCCTAGCAACTTCATAGCAGTATGCAGTTGTACTAGATAAAATTTTGTGATTTGGACTATTGAGCATAATTGAGGCTTCGCAATGTGTTAAGATTTGTATTCTAAAATGGAAGAACATACTCTGTCTAACTGCGTTGCACCAGGCCTACTTCAAAACAAATTTCTTCATTCGTATTGAATGACTTGCATTTTATGTTCAATTGAATCAATGATCTTTGGTGTGCTTATGATGGCCTTATGGGTCTTAGGGCCTCTATATTATTGCTTAATGGTTCTTACCTATTGCTGCTTTTCAGAACAGAAGAAGCAGAAAATATCTGAAATTAAAAGTGGGTTGGATGAAGCAGAAACACTGGTATCGTATAAGCTCTTAAGTGTTGCAATCTTTTTGTCAGCATTGAACTTCAAGTTCAAGCTAGCCATTTGCCAGTTATGGTTTTTTTTTTAATTATGCTTGATTGTTTCAACATGTTCAGATCCGAAAAATGGACCTGGAGGCAAGAACTTTACAGCCAAACATGAAGGCCGTGGTCCTTGCCAAGCTTAGGGAGTACAAAAATGACCTTAACAACCTGAAAACAGACATCAAAAGACTCTCTACAACCGATAGTCAAGCTGCTCGAGACGCGTTGCTAGAATCTGGTATGGCGGATGCACTGATGGTAAGTGGTGCTGTATTGATTTGGTTAACAACTGAAACCAGTTATATATCTATCTATGTTTTTGTGAATTCTCAAGTGAAACTTGGCAATCATCATATATGATCAAATGTGACTGCATATATGAATCTTGCTAGTCATTTCATTCGGTTGTGTTTGCTTATGCAATGCACAGGTTTCTGCTGATCAAAGAGGGCGCTTGTTGATGTCAACAGAGAGATTGAACCAGTCCACTGACAGGGTTAGGCAGAGCAGAATGACGATGCATGAAACAGAATCTATTGGGGTCTCTATACTTGAAGATTTGCATCAGCAACGCCAGTCGCTTTTGCATGCTCATAATACTGTAAGCATTGCTGTCTCCTCCTTAATTAAGTTACATGGATTTTACAGCCCATTAGGTAGATAGGTAACAAATGGTGGTAATGGAAATACATTCACATGTTAATGAAAACTTGTGATGAACATCACATGTTTGAGGTTGAGATGCATTACCATGGTAATGATTTAATGAATATGGGATTTTTCTTGTAACTTAGTGCAACATTCATTACTGCCATTTAGCTACCATCTGCCAAACAGGCTGTTATAGATGTTGGAAACCACAATTCATTCAAGTTATTCTTCATTAGCATTAGGTTTTTGATTGAGCCAACTTTGTCAAATTTATTTGCTTATTTTTGTACCCAGCTTCATGGGGTTGATGAGAATGTTGGCAGAAGCAAGAAAATTCTGACTGCAATGTTGAGAAGAATGAACCGTAACAAATGGATCATTGGTTCTGTTATAGCAATACTGGTTTTGGCAGTATGTTTGATCCTTTACTTCAAATTGCTCCATTAGTTTCTCAATTCTGTTTTATACAACTCGTCTACTCGCCGTACTAGGATTTTGCTGTCCATGATCTCTGGTGTGATTAATCATTGTTGTCAAGTTTCTTTGTTCATCAATCTGTGTTATATGTTATGCCACTTCACATTCTACGGCCAAGTTTTAGATTGCCTGGTGTGTGCCAAGGTTTTCCTCTTAAATTTCATGGTTGTCTATACCAAATTACTCCCGTGTAAATGTTTTCAATTTTGTCAGTGATCAATGATTGTTGTTTACAAAGCATTAATTGCCACAATAAAATACTTGTTGCCGGGAAGGAAACGTCTGCTTTCGGAGGTTCCGGACACAAGACGGAAACACTATTATTTTGGATTGGGAAGGAGGATTCTAACTAGACGTGAACATAACTAAAACTAACTTCTCATCCTTCCCTTGATCCCTTTCCCTTTGGAATATGCTCAAACGAAGTATCCAACCTTGGTTTCTTCTAGAGGAGATGGAGCAAAATACCACCGAAGTCAAGGTTCTTTGGTTTTGGTTATAGGGGTTAAACTATTATATGCAAGAGTAAGTGTTGGGATAGACCGTTTAATTAAAATTTTATGGATAGATTATGATTAATCAAAAGTTTTTTACTTAAAAACTAAGTTTTTTTTAAAAAAAATCATATTGTGCAACGTTTAAACGTAAAAGTATAAGGTGTTATTTTTTAAGTTTTAAGTGAAATTCTTACGCTTTTAACTAAAAGCTTAATATGTTCTATCTATGTGGTAAACTGGTAATGGATAAATCGTCTGATATAAGTCTTTGTGTTGTAGAGAAAGAAGAGAGAACAAGTAGTGTGAATTTAATTTTTTTTTCCCGACGAAATTATTAGAGTGTAATTTATGGTGGGAATTGCTAAAACTTTAAGTAAGACGTGTTATACCTCTAAATTGTTATCACTTCTTACCGCAAGACCTTTTCTTGACTACAACTATATATAAAGATAAAATCAAATACTTCCTCCGTTTCTTTTTAAGTGCAACATTTCACTTTTCACACCTGTCGAGACACATTTTGTATCGTTTTTATCTTTAATTATGCATTTGTAAAAATTATGACAACTAGACATTAAAAATGTATACATCGATACGAATAAAACAAGATCCAACAAGACTATACTTTTTCTTATTCATAAATCGTAAAAGCCGGTAAACTTATAATGGATGAATAGTGGTAAAGTTAATATGTAGCACTTAAAAAGAAACGGAGGAAGTAAATCTTAAGAGGTTCAAATTAATAAATTTTTTTTAGGCATTGGCAAAGTTATGATGAATCTTTGTTTATATAACACTTATTCATTGACTTCATTCTATATTGCCAATGACTCGGCCTATTCTATTTCCTTAATGAGCTCAACTACCTTCAAATGCGGACAAGGGGATGAACATGAATATAAATGAAAACAAGACTACACCAACAAGCGTAATACTAGTGTGTTTACACAAGTAACTAATACTTGCATGTGGATGGGGAAAACCAAGGAAATCAACCCATGTGATCTATTTAGATTGATTAGGTAGGGTAAGTAAGGGGAATTAGGTGAGACATTTGATGCTAAAATGAAGAAAAAAAAAGTCATAAAAGAAGACTAAAAAATGTCTACAAAGAAAATTAAGAACATCAAAATTGAAAGTACTGAGTAATATCCAATATTAGTACCATTTTTTTAGAAATTAATTTTTATGTGGTGTATAAAGTTTAAAAACTTTGACGGCTTGCCGTCATTAATACTTCCTCCGTTTTATTAAGTGATACACTTTTTAAAAGTGGATGTTTTTTTTAAGTGATACACTTTAAAAACTTTCTAACTTTGGTAATATTTGCCTTATAAAATGCCTATATTACCCTTATTTAATTATTTGACCACACTTAGATAAAGGGGACCACACCCACTTACCCTTACTTATTTCTAAAGGGGACCACACCAACTTACTCGACAATTAAATCCACCTAATTACACTTACAATCTTTTGTCTCAAAAAATGAAAAAGCAACTTTATATCATTTAAAAAAACGGAGAAAGTATTAAGATTATCAAAATATTGTCATGTAAAATTCTGTTTAGATTCACATCAATGAGAATTTTTATAGTATGGACAATTTATATTTCAACTTAAAATGTAATTATATATATTGATGGTCAAACGTGAGCCTACACAACTAAGTGTAACTATTCAAAAGTAATGGATGACGTAATCGCAAGTGTTTTCTTAAAGTTAATTATGATACTTAATTTGACAAAGAAGAATCGGTCCTTATTTGGATACCACCTATGAGTAAGATTGTTAATTGAGAGGGACAACGGGAGATCAATAGAAAATTTCCGTGTTAATGGTCTAAATCGGTCAATAGTAGGTGAGTACATTGTTGTTTTTAACCATATAATTTTCTATTCTCACATTCCTAATCTATTTACTTGGCCTGTGGAGAGGATTGTTGGATGTCATTTCAGGTTCCACATCAGAAAATCAAGGAAGAGCAGCCTAGTAGGATTACAAAAACAACTTCGTACGAACTTGGCCTAAAGCGTACAATATCATATTAATAGTGAAGTTATAGGTACGACTGGAGACCCAACATAGATAGTCACGATGAAGCCGGCTATTGATACACCTTGCATTGCTAACATTACATATTATAGCATAATGGAGTAGTATTATAGTATATGATCTGGCAAATTATAGTAATACTATGTTATTTGATCTCATGAATCATGATCTCTATATCAGATCAGATCAGTTATGACCAATGGAAATTAGGAGGGCTTAATGTACGTCCACGTATAAAAAAATGAAGTAGGTGACGAGGTAACACGAGGTCTGGTTTTTTGTTTCCCGCGAGGGGAAGTGGACATGGCTCACATGAGTGCTCAAGATTCGAAAGTGATATTTGAATTTACTCGTTTGATTTTTCGACTTTTTAGAGTATCTAGGATTCGTTCTTTTTTTATCTTATTTTCAATCTTTATATGCTGAGATAAGTTGATATAAGGTTTAATAAAATTGAATAAGGTCGAATAAGGTCGAATAAGGTGGAATATGTCTACTAATGTGTACAATTATTATCATGCACCCGGGTACACCGTGCGCATGGTGCACCCGGTGGCATTATTGTAATTAATGCGAAAATCTGGGCAAGAGTATAAGTATTAAAAGCTTGCCCCAATACCATGTAGATAGTTTAGCTCAGTTGGTCTAAAGGTTTATGTGTTTGGTAATTGGTCATGGGTTCGACTCCCATACCAATCATTTATAATTTTTTTACGTTTGTCTTTTCCTCCTCTTTTGGCTTTAAATCTCATTGTTTAATTTTTTTTTTTATGTTTCTTCCATAGTCTTAGTTCTTATTTTAGCTTCTTTTTTTATTTTATCTTTTTCAATAATTTTGCATATTGTTGTACTATAATTATTTTTTTGGAGGGATGTTGTATTATAATTGTTATTTTTAAATTTATTTTACGGGTAGAATATATAATTATTATAACACGCCTTTTTTCTTTTTAATATTTTCCATATTATGTTACAATATATTTTTTTTAAAAAAATTAAATAAAAACCTTATTTTATTCTTCTTTTTTTCTCCACTCACTAACTTTTTTCATTTCTTAAAATACATTTCACTCATTTGATCAAAATGAGCAATCGTTTTTGTGCAACAAGATCAGTAAACATTCTGATCACAATCGAGCGATTTTATTTTACTCATTTGATCAAATGAGCAATCATTTTTGTGCAGCAAGATCAGTAAACATTCTGATCACAATTGAGCGGTTTATTTTACTCATTTGATCAAATGAACAATCTATTTGCAAAGGAAGATCGGTAAAGATTTTTGATCTTGAGTGAAGTAAAATAAATCTACTCATTTTGTAATAATTAAAAACAAACATTGAGAGTAAAAAATAAGGAAATGAGCAACATGATTTTCAAAGGAAAACATGGAAAAATATATTTGATATAGTTCACATTATGATTTGATATTGAGTGAGTTAAATTAACTCTACTCATTTACAAAATGAACAATTTTATTTTATTCTTTTTGATCAAATGAACAGTTTATTTTGTCTTGGAGATAAATCAATCTGCTCATTTTGACAAATGAGCATGTTTGTTTTGATAAGTAAACATTCTAATCTCAAGTGAGGTAAAATAAATTTGCTCATTCACAAAATGAGTCGTTTTATTTTACTCATTTGATCAAATGAGCAGTTTCATTTTACTCATTTGATCAAATGAGCAGTTTCATTTTACTCATTTGATCAAATGAGCAATCTTTTTACACAGGAAGATCAGTAAACATTTTGATCTTGAGTAAGGTAATAAATTTGCTCATTCACAAAATGAGCTGTTACTATGATTTAATTTTTTCTTACTATATTCTTCTTTTCTTTTCCACTCTCTAACTTTTTCCAATTCTTTTTTCAATGTGGAGAAATAAAAACTAAACAAACAATAAGATACCCATTGAAAAATTAATGAAATAAGAAATATAGCTTTGAAATGAGTAAATATGTTACTTAGTGCAAAAAAAGTCCTTAAATGAGAAAAAAACTCTTAGAATATTGCTCATTTAATGAAATTATTAAAAATATCACTGAATATTTATGGAGCAAAAAATAATTTAAATGAGTAAAACATCCTTATAATGAGCAAACATTGTCTTATTTTACGGTGTAGAATATATAATTATTTTAAATTCACTTTAATTTTTAAGCTTCCAATATATCACTAGAATGGATAATACATAGTTCGAATGAGCGATGTATCTTAAATGAGCAAATTAAATGTCTATTTCTAATGTCTAAAAATAAAAAATAAATAGTCAGAAAAAAGAAGAAAATAAACAATATTATTTTCTAATTTGTAGTAGCTTAACACTGGTACGTGGAAAATAAATAAATGAGTAATTTATCTTTTAAATGAGCAATTATATAATTCTTTATTGATTAGTAAACATGTATATACTGTGTCACATTGACGAATATATTACTATATGAGCATTATATATTTCAAATGAGAAATATATCTTAAAATGAGAAAATATATTTTCTAATGTGTTAAAATAAATACCAAATAGAGTAATAAGTTATAATACAAGTAAATGAGCAATATTGTTTTCGAATGAGCAAATTGATTATACTTGAACTTGAAAAATAACTAAATGAGCATCGTAACTTTCAAATGAGCAATATAACTTTTTAATGAGCAATAATATATTTCTTTTAAAAAAATAGGAATAAAAAAAGATTAATATAAAAGGAGTTGAAGGAGGAAAAAAAAACAAAGAGTGGTAAAGGGGGGATTCGAACCCGCGACCCTCTAACGCGAAGAGAGCATAGAGGCCCAACCACTGAGGTAGCTTTCACTTAGTGATGTAAAATGGAAGGAAATAGTATTAGATCTGTTTTGCTGAAGTTCGCAAAAATCACCAAAATGCCACCGGGTGCACCGTGCGCACGGTGCACCCGGGTGTACGGTGCATGGTCTCACTAATGTGTAATAAGGTTTCATCTTAAAAGATCGAATAAGGTCTAATAAAGTATTAATAAGGTCGAATATGGTCAGGGCAAAGGGTAATGAGAGAGAAACGTTGGTGAGGGGGGGGGGGGAATTTCTTGGAATACTAATTGTGCAAAATGAAGCTAATGTTGAAGGAAGTGTTGATGTTGACATGTTTGATGATGATTGAAAAACTTCCATGTTTGAAAGAAGAAAAACATTAGCTAAGTTAATTTGGAAAGACATGAAACTGATTGATGCACGTCAAACTGGTCTTGAAGATGTTAATGATGGTTGTGAACATGTTAATGATGATGATATTGAAGATAATGAAGAGGTTGGAGATCATAAGTAAGAAGATAATTAGGAAATTATATATAAGTAGAAGATGATTTTATTTAAAAAAATGTAATGTACTTGAATTAATATTAATGGTAATAGTATATTATTTAGAGCCAGATTTCAAACAAATTTAACTTTGTAAAAAATAATAATAATAACAAATTATAGGAATCATGATTAATAATAATAATAATAATAAAATAATAATAATAATGAAAATGATAATGAAGTAATAAGTAAAACAACAGAAATAAAAATGCCGATAAGAATATTTATAAAATAATTTTACTAGTAATATATTTTATGAAAGTTACAATAATAATGTGTAATAACTTAAACAATAATATTAGAAAGATCTATAATAATATTAAAGAACATAATTAGATATTAAAGCATTGAAAAAATTTAAATTGAACTTCATATATGAATACAATGATAATGAGGATAACGATAATAATAAATTAAAATAATACTGAAGATTTCGATCAAAAATAATAATAATACTAAAGATGGTAACAAAAGTGTTGTTGATAATAAATTGAATTGATCGAACTGGAGTTAAAGGAGCTGAATTTAACGGAAAATTAAAGATCATTGCCTAAGTATATTCGTTTTTCCGTAATTGTTTATTAAGAGACTGTTCGTTATCATCATTTTTTTATTTTCAGTTTTCAATTTTTTCTTTTTTGAAAACCAAAAACCAAAATATGAAAACTATAAAAAGTAGTTTCCAGTTTTATGTTGGCAGTTTTTAAAATAAAGATGGTTCTTATCTCTATGACTATTTTAAAATGTAAATACAACTTATATTATATGATTTTAAAATTATAAATACCTAAACTAGAAAAGTAACGGTATTACGGAAGAGGCCCTAAAAATTAAAAATGGAGCCAATAAGAAAGTAACACAAGGTTCCTTATTACTTGTTCCATTTATATGGTATCATAATGTTAATATAATTATCAAACGTGTCTTATATTCATTATTTTAATATGCACAACTATCAAGTTGGTTTAATTAATATTGAGGTTGTGTACTTCCTCACAGCAGCCTTGCATTGGTCTTCTATAAAATGGAGAATACTTTGCTTTTGTACAACACAACACCATCAATCTATATCAACATGAAGAACTAGGTGGGAAAAGGTTGAAGAAGCTCAATTTTCCTCATTTAATTTCAGGTATGAATCTTTTTTCCTCATTAACTCATTATTCATTTTATTATATACTTTCTCAGCCTTTTTTATAAGTTCTCCTTTTGTGTTTGAAGCTACTTTTTAGTCTTCTATATTTATAAATATGAGGAAAAGCATGCATGAAGATATTAAATATAGGCGAGTTGGTCTTGTAAAAGTCCGTTTAATTTTAAATTAAAATTAGACAATGACTCAAATCTAATATTAAGTGTCTTTCTGTTTGACTAGTTTAATCCATTTCGTGACCAGCTAAAATTTATTTCGTGACCAATTTAATTTATTTCACGACCAACTTAATTCATTCACTAATCATATTTTAGTGACTAATTTAATCCATTTAATGTCTAGTTCGATCCGTTCAGTAAGTCTACTTATAAAAAGACGGTTGTTGTTCGAAATTAAAAGGAAAACAAAGAAAGGTAAAGAGATGAGACGACTAGGTTGGTTTGATATCTCTAGGTTTAGTGTTAGGCTATAGTAAAATGGGATGAGCTTGCTAGTAAACTGTATTGGTTGGTCTAATTATATGTTAGAACTAGACCGTCTCTTTTAATAACTTTGCATATTTTATGTTGATAGAATATAGTGTATGAAAATAATAAATAATTTCTTATTTATAGAAAACTATTGTTATGGTTTCTTATTAGCTGTGGGATTTGTTTAGGATATTTCCCTTTTAGAATTTTAATTGGTTCGAGATAATTCCTTAAAGTTTGTTTCCTTTCTACAATATACTATTAGTCTAGCAAAAGGTCTATCATACACACGCTCACCATCCTCTTGGTGCGCTCAAGTGAACCTTCAGTTCATTCCTAATGAACACGGAAAATCAGTTTTTTTTTTTTTTTGTAATGTCAAACTTTGTAAATTTTGATTATAAATTCTCACTAATATAGAATATAAATAATAGGCCATGTTGTATCTTGTTGAATTCGTCCTAGAGTACATTCAACATATCAATTTTTTTATAGTTTTTATTCACACGTAACTAGAGATATCAATGGTCAAATATGAACATAGAAGACCGTGTAAAAAGCAAATGAAAATTCTACTAAGGAACGATTGAGTAAACATCAAAATAAATATATATATTTTACATTTAAAAGGTGGATCTATGAGACGCATTTGGACCGTAAATAGGCCTCAAAATTAATTTCCATAGCTAGATCCGACCCATTGTACCTTGAATCTAACCTAAATCCCTATGTAAAAAAAAGAAAAAAAGAATCTAACCTAAATCAGTCAAGATCTTCAAGGTCAAACATCCACATCCTATCTAACAATTTTTGAATTCACATAATTATGGTCTCATTTAAAATCCATGGTTATCCCTACTCATTACCCATGAATTTTGAGATAATATTTGATCAATTTAGATCTATTGTCATCCATCAGGTTACTCAATAGCTTCAACTTATCTACCAAGTAAGTGTTGGTCCAGTTGTGATGGGGACTGGTTTTGGTAGGACGGACCCGTGTTCGAGTCCCCGCAACACCCTTGGAAGAGGAATGGAACCTAATCACCCCGAACTTGGCCTCGATCCGAATGTAGTCCGAAGGGTGAACCGGGTACAAACACCAAAAAAAAATAGCTTCAACTTATCTAACCTGACTTGAAACCTATTTTTTAAACATGGACCGTTTTCTCTAGATTTGATCTAAACTTTTGTGCTCGAAGTTATACGTTATTGAATATTGAGTACTAATCCTGTATATAATATGCTAATTCTATACAGTGACAATGGGAAATTTGCTACAAAAAGAACAGTTAACTTCAACTGCAAGTCCAACATGGAGAGGATGTGCAGCACAATATCCTCAACCCCTCAGTCCTAAAGATGTGCAAGAAGCTCAATCTTTAGTCAATACAATTTATCGTATCAACTGCAATTACGCGAACCTAAATAACATCGTTTATAGGACATGTGAAGGAGAAAAAGACATCTTACGCCAAGTCTTTCGTTGGGATCTCGCCCCTTACAACTACGTCTTTCAGCAAGGCGTTAAAGTATGTTGTGCAAAACAGGTCCAAAACAAGATCTACTATAATTTAGATACTTATGTGCATGGTAGAGGTAGACCTTTGGACTCGAGGAAAGTCTCTCGCTTTGCGTTCATTAGCACCACCGTGAGCAACTCTTGGTATCCGCCTGTGCCGTGTGGTAAGACAATTGAAGTTTACAGGTATGAGATTTATGCACCAGGTGGGATTTGGACTTCGCTGACTCTAGGTGATAAGAATCGTAGGAAGTTTAAGAGGTTGGACGAGGTTGCATTTGTTGGTGGTATTGCTCCGCAATATATCCGATCTGCTCAACTCTTCAGGCTTACTGGCAATGCAGATGGGTACGTATTATTGTTACACTATCCATATTGTTCATTACTTTTACCTCATTTAGATTATCCTTTCATTCTTTGTTAATTGCAACACTCGAAGATTTGCACCATTCACAAATTTGCTTTGACCATTGTTGATGATTTACATTATTCACATAGTGTACTCTACTCTTTTTTCGGGGTGTTATATAGTTGATTTTATTGTAAAAAAGAGTCGCATTGTAAATGGGTGATTTTGCGGGAAATTATTCCATAGCTAAAAAATGAAAATGATGATTGTTTATATTTATGTTTGCAGGACTACAACAATTGAAAGGGCTGACAATATGCTACTAATAAATGGTAACTTCAATCCACAATCTCATCCATTAAGATTGCTCAACATTCAGAACCCAATTTCAGACTATACTGAAGACAAGGCACCTCTTGTACAACGCATATGTAATCCATCAAGTAGCAACTCCAACATCATTAATTGGTATGCTAAAGATGTTGCTAATCTCGACATATACTTAAGTGCTACTTTTCGTTCATCTACTCACAATGAAGCTTATTACATCTTGCAAAACTTGGTTACGTTATTGAACTATGATCCTGGAGGCACACACGACCATGTAGTAGACGGTCCATCTTATGTTTCTAAGATGTTTAAGTCCCTCGAGTACACACCATTTGGAGAGCACGGCATAGATGCTGCAGTACAGTCACATGTTGATGAAGCATTTGTATTTTGCGCGAATCTTTGTGCTATAATAAACTACGCGCCAAGTACCAAGGAGGACAAGATAGTGAAAGGTCCAATGACCATTGTCGAAATGTTTCCTTTCCTAAAAGGAACTGTGTTTGAAAATGGCATCGATTCAGCAACTGAGATAAAAGGAGTAAAATATGAAGCTTATTTCTTTAAGGGAAACTTGTGTGCACATATAAGTTACGGGTCTGACCCTAAACTTATCGCGCTAGGACAGATTTGTCAATTCATCCCGCTTCTGAAAGGTACCGTGTTTGAGGGTCTTGGCATCGACGCAGCATATGGTTCGCATGCTAGTGATGAGGTGACTTACTTCTTCAAATATAACACGTATGGACAAATCAATGTTAATGTGGACGACGGGGTCGAATATTTATTAGGTTGTTGGGTAATGGGTGCCAATGCGCCTGTTATTCATAGCTTTGTTCCTCAAAAGAATCGCGGTCTTGACATGCGCAGTGGAGATCCTGGAAGTTTTCCAAATCCTGACGCCTATGATCATGATGAAGTTTAATATGGAGATAATGAGGGTTTAGTATATCTGGTATGCTTTGCAATCTTCCACGCTTTTAAGCTTGTATTGTGCTCTTGTATTGTATTTGTTACTTCATTTGGAACAATAATAACAATAAATAATATTTTCTCTCCTTTTTTTAAGTTTGTGTTGTTCTTGAAATTTTTATCTGTTCACTTTGTTTGCAACAACAATAGCATTGATGCGGCATTAGGGGGAAAGGGCGGCGATGAGAGAATAAGATGCAAATCTTGGGAAGCAGGAGTTCGATCCTATATCCTACACCAGGGTATCGGATGAGGGTATTTTTTGTATATAGCAAATTTTGTTTATTTTGAGTTTTTTGAATGAGCAATGAGCAAAACAACAACCTTAAATATGACATAGAAGTTGTGAAATAACTTCAAACATGCTGATTAACCTATTAAGAAACACATAATAAAATCATTGGCTTATTGTAGTCTCTAAAATCATTGGCTTACCATAATCTCTATTCAGTCGTGAAAAAGATTCAACAAAAGTCAAAACCAAATCTACTTTATATGTAGACTAACTCACGATATCGTAGTAAAAGCAAGACATATAAACATTATATATGGATAATTAACAAGCTTATTCAACTCATAGGATTATTAATCCAATACATAAGATACAATAATAGCTTAAATCTTAACAAACTTGATTCAAAAGGCCAGTTTTTACAATTTCGTAGGCAAAAAAAAAGGATAACACTAGGGGGAAAAAAGACTACATACTCTAGAAAATTAGATATCTCACTTTTGCAGAAATTTTTTGAACCACAAAGCAGAGCTTTTAGGGTATCTCTTCAACCCATTTTGGAAATCAACAAAATTGATTCCATATCTCATTGTGTAACCTAAACCCCATTCAAAATTGTCAAGTAAAGACCATGCAAAGTATCCCTTGACATCAACACCATTTCTGCCATAAAGAACACGTGTTATTGAGTGGTAATGAATTTTTTGTCAAAAATAAATGTTCAGGAATGAAATTGCCATGGCATTTTCACGACACTTTTTACAAAATTATATAAATTTATTATCATTGTCACAATTTATTAGTATTATTATCAACTATGAAACGAGTTAGTAGATTATGAAGCAAGATATAATAGGTCCTTATAACTTATATAGTACTTAGGTCATGTTATTTTTGGACTAAAATTAGTTGAATTAAGCTGAATTGAACTTACTATGATTGCATATGCAAGTGTAAGATCGACTAAACTGAATTTATTACTAAGACCGAAGTGAATTGAAAACGGAAAGTAAGTTCAAAAGAACAGGGTTTTACCGAATGGCTTCTCTAAGGAAATGCAAATGATGATAATGGTAGTCTATCCTTATGGTGTCAACCAAGGCTTCTTTAAGTGATAATGAGGCATTATTCTGCTCACCAATCCCTGCACAAAAGTTCAGACACATGAAAATTACATTATTCTTTATGAATTACTTTGCTTTAATATATAACTAAGTTGTACAAAATAGTAGTAGTACCATTTTCAGTAATATAAATCACTTGTGTTTTATACTTTCTTTTTATGTAAAGCAGAAGATCCCTTATTCCTCTTGGATAAATGTTAAACCCATTAGGAGCACCCTGGATTAATCATAATGCAATAAGAAATGTAATAAGGATACAATTTGGAGAAATGAAACTAATCTACAAGTATATTTAAACAGAAATTAATCTAACCGTTGGACCTATCGGGATTCCATTTCGTTCATCTGCAAGCAAAACAACGAACTAGTTCATAAACCCAAGTGGACGTGTTGGAGTGTACTAATCAAAGTTGTAACATGTTTTTAGATTCAACTCAACGTGTATTTTCGATGCATCATTTTTAATGAATATATGCGCTGATAAGCGTGAAAGTTAAGACATTGCAACTTTGGAGAAAGTTGAAAGTATATAATCTATATTAACACATTGCAACCGCCAAAAAAAAAAAAAACACATTGCAAGTTCTTTTGAACTACTTACTTGTATAGGTACCGTGCCAATCCGAGAGGTAGCTTAATCGCGAGCCATTGTTAGGTGATGATGGAGGAGCATTCGCTACATACGAGGCTGTGTAATAGTTAAGTCCTAGAAAATCATATGATCCTTTTATCATCGTTGATTGTTCACTTGTAAACTTTGGCAATCGATGCTTGACTAAAGAGCTCATGCTATGTGGATAGTTTCCTCTTGTAAGAGGGTCCATGAACCTAATAACAATAGAAACAATTGAATAAAACTATTGATCATGATATTAATTAAGCTAATTTGACATCTATGCATAGAGTGTGTTGGGCTGGCCTAATTTTAGGTACCAATGGTGCCCTCGAATCTCGATGTGCGGGCTCGTAGCCGGACCTGACCATGGTCAGTTTATGCCCAAGTCGAACGGGTGTGGAATTGGTTTGGGTCTTTACATTAGCTGCTATTGTTATGGGTTGTTACCCCCCATTTTAAAGTTTTGTAAATTGTAACTTGAGAAAGTTTAGTAGACTGGGCCTATGGGCCAGGCTGAACTAGAAAAAAGTTTTGAGCCCTAAGTTAGATAGCCTATGAATATTCAGTTGATTTCAATATGCAAAGTTGCAAGTACAGGTTTCCACTAGGTGGATCGGACGAGAATGGACCAAGAACGGGCCAGGTTTCGGACATGAAAAAATAATACTTCCTCCGTTTTTTTTAGTTGACACGTTTTGACTTTTGACACTATTCACATAATCTACTTTGACTATCTTTTGTGATTTATACATAAGAGAAAATATAGTCATGTGGGGTCTTGTTAGATTCGTCTCATTATATATTTTCAAAATATCATATTTTTATAATTTTTACTCATCAATTTTCCAAGATAAAAGTTATTGAAATCACGCGTTGGCAAACGTGATAAAAGAAACAGGTCAACTAATAAAAAACGGAGGAAGTATGAGGTTAACCAAGCCTACATTGGGATGGTAGAGTTTAAACAAGTTTTTGCGAGCTGGGATGGGCGTTAATCCAAGTGACTCAGATCCCAAGTTCGTGGGGACTCAGGTCGAGTTAGCTCAGTGTCTACACCTGCTGCTAGCTCAGGTAGGCATGGGTTTTGATAGTTTTATTGGGTCACTTTTGTAGGCTAGGTTCGAACATGCCCAACGGGCACTACGAGTAAACTTGATAAAAAATATTCAATTTAAGTCATTGTAAAAGTGATAAACCATAACAAAATTGTATTAACGTCAAATAAATAGCTTACCATCCAAGTGTAAAATCGAGTGCTCGTTGAGTAGCGTGGCGGTCTTGTACAGAATTCGACAATGGCACATACCAATTTGCAGCTAAAACAATGCCAATTTTCCCCTTTTGAGATGCCTGCATTATTTCAGCATTTTGTTATAATCACATCCTACATTGTCTTAATCAAACTTCCTATATCGACACAACTAGAAGAATATGGCACATTGACACTTAGGCTAACAAATGAAATTTTTCCACAAAATAGCAAGTTAGGTACTTCAATATAGGGCGAGTATTTCTCACCTGAACTGAACTCATTAGACATTATCAACCCAAATTAACCCGATAGGCGATAGGCATATATCTAGGGGGAGTACCCAAGTTTCGGTAACATTACATTCTCGAATATCTAGGACCGGTATGCTTTTTACATACACATATAAGCATTGGTGAATAATTGACAAAGCAATTATCTAAGAATGGTCATTAACCTGATATTTTTGCTTGTACAACTTGGAAGCAGCTGCATGGGCAAGAAGTAGATTGTGAGCTACAATATAAGGCTCGGTTCCGGTATCACCACCAGTACAATTGTAATTAAGCCATTTCGAACATCGATTTGGTGGTCCTTGTCCAACAGCATAACCAGATAAGTCGTAATAAAGTGGTTCATTCAATGTCATCCAATGCTTAACCTTATCGCCGAATGTTTTGTAGCATAGCTCTGCGTAGTCCTTGAAGTCATTTCTGTAAACGAATAATGGTGCAAAAGAGATTATTGATTGTTTTAAGCATGTTTACAAAAATCCTAGCTCAAGTAGATCAGTTGATTAACACTTTTCATTAAACTTTTAGTGAGTTTAGTTTCGATTGGCCGAGTCCTAGGCAATCAAAAAAGTTTGGATTTTAACATGAGCGTGGTCCACATGCTGGAGCTCGAGTTTAAGCCTATAATTTCAGCCCAATTTCCAAGTTCGCCTAGGCCTAGTGGCCTACCTTGAATTTCGACAAGGTTGAAGGGTGAGTTTATCGGGCTCAATCACCTTTTTCTATTACCTTATGTTTACACCAGATTAAACCTAATCAGCCTTGATTAGACCTATTCATATCTAAAACTTATTTATAGATAAGGGCACTCAAAGTTGTGACCCAGTATGTGATTTTATTTTATATAGTCTTAGGGTCGAAAAGCTAGTCCAAGGAGGCCTAACCAACGTGATTTATCGGGTTTATGCAGACAATTACGGCCCAAAAGTTAGCTCGGCTTGAACTCTTGGACCAAAGCATCACTTTTGGGGAGAAAGTTGAGCAAGTCACATGATTAAAGAAGACCTTGTGAACATGCACCTTATTAGATATTTTTGTATGTATCATACGGGTTCTTGTTTGATGTAATAAGTCGTTGATATGTACTATTACATAAACGCCACATGTAAAATGGTATAGGGTGCTTACATAATATTTCTACTTAAGAAGCCTCCATAATCATCTTCTAAAGCTTGAGGAAGATCACCATGTAATAAAGTCACAAAGGGCTTAATACCTGCACTTTTATCAATTAATGTCAAGAAATTAAACTAAATGGACTATATGCATCAAAATCGAATAATTTATTAATGTTGTATTTTATGAGTATGGTGCCAATTATTACCGTTGTTGATTAATTCATTGATAAGGTTGTTGTAGTATCTGATTCCTTTCCAGTTGACACCTCCACTTAGCTTTCCTTCTGCAAGAAAACAATATCACAATATGATGGTCCAACCCCTAGTCTAAGGAGCCATAATTAACCTACTTGATATGGAGAGATTAGTGAATGATTCTTAAATTATAAAATAATTTATTCAAAGTGGGAATTTCAATTGTTCCTTGGATGCTTGATTTCACCCAATACAAGTTTTTGTTATAATGATGATGGTCCTTTGAAATATATGCTACTTGTTTTTTTTTTAATTTCGGTGGTACTAAAAAGTCAGAGTTGATCATGTATTACACGATCTATTTTTCGAAATTGGTTAGGTCATTTCAGCTCAAAATTGGTTCCGCACAAATCGATTCTGTAATTTGATTTATTCGAATGAAGTACTAGACCATATTCTACCCTGGTACCGTGAACCTCGCCTCTAGCCCATGCCAAGCTCTACAACATGTGAGCATTTTTTCTTTGGTAGGCATGATATCTCCTAAGCTAAGCTAGACTATTTGTGTACATTATTTACGGCTGTACGATGATTTATGATGTTGTATAGTCTATAGATGACGTGTGGACAACACGCATGATTTACGCGTGCGCATGTGATGCACGTGTCGGTGAGTGCATCAAGGTGCGTGCGATTACTATATATATACTAGGCCCCACATAGAAGAAAGGATTCAAAGACATAATGCATGCTTTTAGAAATTATTGAATGGCTCTTACTTGGGAGTAACCTGGACCACGAGATTGAAAACCTATAAGCATCTAATCCCATATCTTTTATGAGCTTCACATCTTCCTGCAAATAGAAAGTACATGAATATTAACTTTCTCATTTGAGTATAATAGGAATACCATACAAACTTAATTGAAAACCTATGAGCATCAAATCGCCTTCTAATAAGCCCCTTTGTGCAACTAAACTACATACTTTATACCGATGGTAAGAATCTGCTGCAACATCTCCATTGCTACCATCCTTGATTTTACCTGTTAAAAAGAAAATAAACATGCAAATTAGCACAAAACATCTAAGAAAAATGATTCCTTTGTTTGAAAATAGTTGTCTCAATGCCAATCTCTCGAAGTTAAGGATGTCGTAAGATATATGTAAATACTATTTCGAGACGGGGTGTAGTATATGTAAAAATTAGTTGTGATAATAAATTCATTCAAAATTTAGGTGAAAGGAAGACGTTGTAAGATGTGACACACTATTGAACTTTGAATGCAATTGCTATTACAAGTCACAAAAAGTATCGACATCTATACTGAGCTTGGCTCCAAGTTCCATAAGGTGGTCTGCCATGGACCACCAATGCATATCTAAGGTGAAATAAGTGTCTATATATGCAAAATTTATCAGGCTAGCTTTTAGTTCACTCAATAAGAGATAGGAAAGTTGTGAGTTCCACGCAAAGTTATAAAACCACTGCTATAATTTCATTAGATAAAAATTTTGCTAACTAAATTTAACCCGATAGTCATACTTCATATACTACCTTCGTATCGCAAAGATTGCAACGAATTGACACTTTCTACTCACACTTTATGTCAAACCGTTACGGAGGAAGTATATATATAGCGAGAGACAAGTAACTTTTATACGTACTCCCGTCTCCCCCCATATATCTCTTATTACTTGCAACTTGGTGGATTTACATACTCATTAAAGAAAGTGAAACAATAGAGAGAAAAGGATAGGTGGATAAATGTGGGGTCTAACTTTATATAAAATGCATAGAAAAAACTTGTGAAAATAGATATGTATAACGTAAAAAATCTATAAGAGGTATAAACAACTTGTAAGGGGAGTTAGCTTTAGTGACATTTATGCATAGTGACTCCAAAATTTAAATGAGGTGACATCTAATGAAAATGAGTGACATTGTGTTACAGGTCCAATGTCCTACCATAGAATGTACCCTAATTCAAAGTGATTTTTTGGTTCACGTTGATAAATGGAAGATGACTTTTATATAAGTAGATATATTGCATACGCTCAATTGTTTGATGAGATATAATATAGGAAGTGAAACTTATGGAAAAAATCCATCCCATGGAAAAGAACAAAGTTGCTTATCTGATTCCTTAGATACGTAAACGAAATATCTTAGAACAGTTCCTAACAATCACGAAGTTATAATTTCAACGTAATGTACGAGGAGCATACTCATTTAGTGAGTGGTAAACCTTGGACTACATAGGTGAAACCTACATCCCATACAACTGCGTAACCCTAGAGGGAAACGAAGGGACCAACAAAACACATAAATACATTGACATGGCTCCAAATCTCTACACGAAACTTAGTGTATATCGCATGTGGCGCTCAAACCATCTTACTCTTCATATATAACAAGTCAACAGAGAGAAAGAAGGTGTAACCTGGATATTTATGAGCATAGTTATCCCATATGCTTGGACCTCTACCATCCTCCTTCACTGCACCCTCATACTGAAATTCCAACAAAAAAAAAACATTTCATCTATGTTACTCAGACACGGATTAAGTGTCTACTCGGATACGAGTGTTGAAGTATCCGACTCGGCCATTTTGTAGGAAAAATCAAGTTTCTAGTTAAAAATGAAGTATCCAAGTAGAGTGTCTAGTCGGATACGACACGATACGACACTCAATGGGGTAAATGAGAGAGTCGAAGTAACATAGTATTTCATAATAGAAGAAAGATACAAGATTAAAAAAAAAACACAAGCTAAATAATTATTAATTATCTTATCATTTCTTAAATAATTGCTCTAATTTATTAATGGTGTGACTAATTACCTGATAAGCAGAAGAAGCAACGCCAAAAATGAAACCATGTGGGAAGGAAGTGCGGTTGAATGAAACAGGACTGTGGTAATTTTGATTAGCAACAGTTTGTTTACTGTTAAGAGGAAGAAGTAACCCCAAGAAGATGAAAATTAATCCTTTATTTGCCATGAAATTTTTGCTTTTCTGTTTTTCTATGTGAGTGTTGAAGAGTATATCACTAAATACAACACTCACTTTGTTCAAATGGTAGTTGCAGAAGGTTTTTTTTTTAAATACGCAACCTTATTAGGCCCTTGGCTTCCTCAACACAGTTCTTTTTCCAATCCCAAGCTTTTTAAGAAATATTTTCTATACTACCTCCGTTCCACATGTATTGCAATATAGGGAGTTTTACGCCTCCAACGCACTACTTTAAACGCTAATATCACTAATTTTATTTAAGTAAAAATTATAAAAAGTTGATATTAATTAAGCATATATCGAGACGAATCTAACAAGATCCCACATGACTATATTTATTCTTATGCATAAATCACAAAAGAAGGTCAAAAGAGAGTGCATGAATAGTGCAATATGTCAAAGGTTGCAATACATATGGAACGCAATTTCCATCTTGGACGCGCACCTACAGAGAGGTAGGTGCGCCCAAGTAAAACGCAGCAACAACAGAACTAAACGCAGCAAGAAAAAACAGCCCAGATTGTGTCTGACACGGAATGAACATCAGGCCTGAATAAATGCACATTAGAGAAGAAAAAAACAAAAACAAAGCACAAATCAGCATTCTCCTTATGTTTGACACGGAATGAACACCTGTTGAAAATAAATATACATGGGAAAAAGAAAAACTACATTTAGTATTGCTAGGAAATTGTTTTGCCTATGACTAATGTACATGAATGAGAAACAAATGAAATTTCGTTTTGCCCATTTATACAAATAACCAATGAACATCAATTATCATACGATGAACCTATGAATATATTAAACGAACAGGCTACTATTCTTATATAATTTTATGTATAAATGAGGAATAAAGTTCCACAATAAGTAGATAAAGAAACAAGTTAATTTAAAATGAACATATGAGTGGGAATTTTTACATCATTTTGTAAGAATAAAAAAAGAAAATTTATAACATTTGTAAAGAACCGAAAAATGAATAGGTGACTATTCTTTAATTAATTTATGAAAATGACAAAATGGGATGTATTGTTATCAATGAAATTCTCTGTTGTTAATGTTTACGTATTTATTGTTAAAATTCATTATGTATGATCTATTATTCATCTTATTAGTACACATGTTCATTGTGTCTTCTCTACTGTTGAGGTATTGTTATCAATGAACTTTTGTATTGATAATGTTTAACTACTTATCATCAATGTTTATTATGATTGTTCAAAAGTTCATCTACTTGGTACAAAAGTTCATTTTGTTTGATATGGATTGTCATCAATGAAATTTTGTATTGTCAATTACTATCAATGAAATTTTATATTGTTAATGTTTAAGTACTTATTATCAAAGTTCATTATGTATGATGCATTGGTCATCTTATAAGCACACACTTTCATTGTGGCTGCTCTAATGTTCATGAATTATTATTAATTAACTTTGGTATTAATAACTTTCAAGTACTTATTGTCAATGTTCACTATGTTTGCTTAATGGTTTATCTACTTGGTACACAAGTTCATTGTGTTTGATCTAATGTTCAGAATTGCGACCTTTATTTTGTGTTGTCAATTGCTATCTAATGTTCATCTTATTAGTACACATGTTCATTATGTTTGCTCTAATTTTCATGTATTATTATTATCAATTAACTTTGGTATTGATAATATTTTAAGTACTTATTATCGGTGTTCATGATGATTGCTCAATTATTCATATAGCTAGTAAAAAAGTTCATTGTGTTTGCTTAAATGTTCATTAGATGAATATCGTTGTTCATAATTCCCGATTTGATGTTCATTCATCTATAAGTATATATCTAGATTAGTATTTGTTGATTTGACATGTAATAATCATTTGTTCATTTATCTATAATTGTTATTCCTTTTTGACCTAATGATTCAATAACGTCAATTAGGATGAATTGAATAAAAACGGTGAGAAATGATTTAAGAACAATACGAAAATAAATAAAAACCAAATATTCTTATTAATTCCGAAGAACAAGTACATGCTTAGCATAAAATGCTGTAAAAAATATACAAATGACGTCTTTACAATATTTATACTATCTAACTAACTAAAGAAACGGCCGCTAAGAAATCCTAACGTCTCCCTTGTATTATGGGATTTGTCTTGATCACCTCATATCCTCACGTTGGACCGCGCTTCCTCTATCTCCACATCCAACAGTATGTGAATTCACAGCAGGGTTTTGGCCTTTTGAGTCAGGGGTTTGCTCTTCACAACAGGTTTTAGGGTTTTGATCTCTGTGGTTCGATTTTGCCATCAATAGCGGTATTGGTTGGTGTGTGGGGTTTGGTTGTAGCAGGTGGTGTATTTATTTTATTACTTCTGCACATTCATGAAGTGGACAATGAATATTATATGACAAAGAATGAATATTAGTTCAAAAATTAATGTACAATTGAATAAAATGAATGATCAATAAAAATGAGCTACTGAAAATGAACAACGAGAAAGCAGTAATGAACAACAGTGAAATACTAGTAAAATATTAAATAAAATGAATGAACATTGTTACAAAGAATGAACAACTAAACAAAATTAATGAACAATATAGGTAGATGAACAACAGAGTAACCAATTGAACAAATAATGAAGAAAATTGAACAGTAGAAAATAACTAGTTAACAATGAATAACACGTAAGAACTAGTGAACAATGAACAACTGAAAAGTCCTAGTGAACAATAGGAATGAACAACAATTGAATTAAATGAATGAACAATTGAATTAAATGAAATGATCAAATGAATAACTAAGTGAATTTAATGAACAATTGAATAATATGATATGATTAAATGAACAATTAAATAACATGAGTCTACAATTGAATAAAAAATGAACAATTGAATAATATAGGTAGGTGAACAATAGTATAAACAATGAATAAATGATGAAAAATATTGAACGGTAGAAATTAAAAGAAATAGTTAACAATGAATAACAGATAAAAACTAATGAACAATGAACAATAGGGAAGTCCTAGTGATAATAGGAATGAACAACTGAATTAAATGAAATGATCAAATGAACAATTGAGTGAATTTAATGAACAATTGAATAATTGAAATGAACAAATGAATAGTTAAATAACATGAGTGTACAATTGAATAAATAAGAATGAACTATTGAACAAAATGAATGAACAATTAAATGAAATAAATAAACAATGAATAACTAAATAAAGTAAACAATTGAATAAAATAAATGAACAATATAGGTAATTGAACAAAAAAAAGATTATAATTATTGAAAAATATACAATAACTAGTGAACAATAAAGAACAATTAAGAACAAGTGAACAATGAAAATGATAATTAAATGAATAAACAATTGGGTAAAATAAAATGATATGACCAAATGAATAATTGAGTGAATTTAATGAATAATGGGATCAAACAATTGAATAGTACGATATGATCAAATGAACAATTGAATAACACGAATGTACAAGTGAATAAAAAGGGTGAACAATTGATCAACAATGAAAAGAAATTATTGAACTACGTATATAACTAGTGAACAATAGGGAAAAACTAGTGAATAATAGGGAAAAACTAGTGAACCATTAAAATAAATTAATAAACTTTGTTGCACATACGTTTCCTTGGTTGCAGCAGAATCCACACATACATTCAAACATTTATAGTACATTCATTCAAACAAAATGAACATTATTGAAATAAAATAAACATTCTTCAAACAAAATGAACTTACCAAATATGCAATTCCAAAGAATGTAATGTTATAGTAATTCAAAAAAACTTTAGATCTATGGAAAAAAAAACTCAAAAACTACATTATCATTCACACACAAAGTGTTACCATTCGAAAATGCTTTGTTGTTGTATGAGTTTACACTTTCATGGGTTTAGTTTGAAGTTTGAAATGATTTTTAGGGTTAAAATTCAAAATTTTGAGTGAAAATGACGAATATGTGTGGTTTTTTTTACAAATATAAGTTGGATGTATTGAAGTTGGGTTGAATTTGGCTTGAAATTTGGATGAAAATGGTGAATTGAATGAGTTTTTGGGAAGAAGATGGAGAAATTTTAGAGAGAAAATGAAGGAGAGAGAAATGGAAGAGAGGGAAAGTTTTTTGGCAAATGAATTTGAATTTTGAATAAAAATGAAAGAAAGAGATAATAAAGGATAGGGAAAATTCTGTCAGATGAGAGAGAAAATGGGTAAAATTTTCGATTTTGATTGTTCATTGGAAATAAACTGTAACACCCCTGAAATTCCTCTACTTTGAAAATGTAATATAATAAATAATTTAAGGAAATTCCAAAGGTGCTACGCCGCGATAATTAATAATAATCACTGCAAGGCTAAAGGTTCTAACTGAAAAAAAAATAGTCAACAAGGTTTAACTAATTAAACTAACTAGAATCTAAATAATTATTACAGATTGTAATAATATACTAAAGTCAAAAGAATAGCAGCGGAAGTCTTACTAAACCTACTAAAGCATAAATTAATCCATCGCACTCTTTAACCCAACCTCGAGCTAACCTCCTTCAAGTCCCTGCACATTGAACACTATAGTATCAGCCAAAAGGCTGAGCAAGATTTCATACTGTACTAAAACAAAACTATCCAATGTGCAGGTAAGATATATAGGAATATCTTACAAATTCATTTCCAACCTGTACAAATTAAATATATAAAATAAAACAACCTTCCAATAAATCTCAACTTTCAACTTTCTTTCTTTCTAAAACAACCCTGTAAATACATTTAAAATGTAACTGTTTTGAAACCTGTGAGTAGGAAGTATTAAAGTCCAATGAGCTAGCTAGGCTCACGAGACAGATAAACACCAAAGCCCCTAGTATGCATACCCCTAACTTGATAACGAACCAAGAAGGAAGACAAATGGCAAGTGTATTGATCAACATACACCCGACTACTAAATAATGGTTGAGACAAAACTCAACCTACTTCCAAACCCGAGGAATACCGCTTACCGGCAACCCCAAAAAAAAACATTCTTATAAAACATGATAAATCATAATTAAGTAAACATAGAAACATTCTAGTTTACTCAAAACTTGTAGCAATGAGGAACATCCTCCTTTTAAATCTCAACTTGGTATATGAGGAACTTCCTCCCTTTTGAATCTCTTAAATAAATCTCATTTTTCTTTCACAATAAATATCGGCAAAACGATTTAAATCTCATTATATAAACATTGTAAAACCTTTTAAACCTCAATATATAAATAATGTAAAACCCTTTTTAAAATCTCAATATATAACCACACAAAACCTTTTTAAAACTCAATATAAACTTTAAACCAATATCATCCAATTCTCAAAATAATATGTACAAGTCTTAGTAAGAAATCTTACCTTATCAGCAACCGTACCACAATCAACCAAACACTATCTCATGTCAATAAGGTTCTTCTACGAACCCACAATCTACAATATAATAAAGTATAGTATAAGTCACTTGACTATACTTCACATAATTCACATACAAATAACCTAACCTAGTTAATGAGCTTTGACTAATTTTAAAAACGACTCAATGTCAATAGTTCACAAAAATCAACAGAAGTCAAACTGGTCAATAAAAGTCAAACTAACTTTGACCAGAAAATCCCTCGTACTAATTTTCCGATAGTTGACTCCTTCACCTACACTACTCTACTAACAACTAGTGAGCACAACCACAATATTAAACCACAGCGACGTCACTAACAAACCACAATACGACTACATTAGCAACAACCTACAATGACAGCTTATAATACTCCATATAACATCTACCAACATAAACTATACAATACCACTACAACCAACAAAGCACATATACAATACTAACACTTGACAAAAGTCTAAACTTAAGCATATAATCTCTAATAATTCTGCTAATCAGACAACTACAAGTCTACAATATTAGACAAATCATTCGACTAATAATTTAAACTATGAAACTAACATGAACCCAATATAACAAGAATTCATAGTAAGTTTTGAAAGTATTAATTTTCGCAAAGTAAACTCATAGATTTGCTAATTAACTCGAATTACACGTAAAACATCAACCAATTAAACAAATTGAGCATTGTATAAGTCTCCCCCAAATCAATTTTCTCAAGAACCCTAATTTAATAAAAAAAAAACCCAATTCGAAAATCAAGCATACTGAAATTAAAACATGAGAATAATCTTACTTGATTAATAGAGTGATAGGAGGTAGACTAGTGAATAAAGACCCGGAATTTCGTCTCTTTGACCCGAAAAATGCAGCCCAAAACTCCCTTTTTTTCAATCAAAAACGCCCCAAATAAAACTAGGATAGATGGATGATGATGAGAACAAGTTTTGATTGTGGTGATGGCTAAGTATATTTGTGGGTTTAATGTGGGAGATTGGCTAAGAAAGGAAAAGGAGATTTTGGAGGCAGTGGAAGGTGTCGAAGGGTTTGGAGATGATAGCACTGATGTCTTCCAAAATACATCAGGTAAGTTTATAGGTTCCTTTTTCTTCATTTTTTTTTCTCCCCTTTTCTTTTCTTTTATAGTTTACTTTAACTAAACTTGATGGGTTATGGGTATTTAACCTAATCCAACTAAAAATAGATTTTGGGCTATTTCTAAAAATAAAGTCAAAGTATGAAAGTCAAATAATTTAATAAAAGGCTAATTTAAATTATTTATATAAAATAATTTAATATAGATATTTACTAACAATATATAAAATAAGGGGTGTTACATAAACGATTGTTCATTGGAAATGAACCATTGTTCATTCCGTGTCACAGATTAGAGAGTTTGTCTGCATTTTGTTGTTTTCGGGCTGCGTTTAAGGTGGGCGCACCTTCCTCTACGTAGGTGCGCGTCCACCATGGACCTATTGCATATGGAACGGAGGTAGTATATAATAATTATATTACGTGACAACGCAATTCTTAGTGTTAGTTAGGCTGATACACTAGGAACTCGTTGGTTAACCTTCAATGCATGGGAAATTAGAATTCGTAGGAAGTAAATATATGTTATCGTTTGGTTGGCAAAAACATTGGAATGGAACTTCCTAGGAAGTTCTAGATCCTACAAAAGGGAGGAAAAAACTTACCTAGGTGAAGTGGAAATTCCCATAGGAAATAGAATTTTCCATATTCAACCAAACAAAAACATGTACTTCCTAGGATATAAAATTTCATGGACAATGCAAATTCATGGGAAACTTATAGAGGAAAGAAAACTGATGAGGAAGTAGAATTTTTTTTTCTGGTTTTCATGTTTTTGTTTTTAGTTTTTTGAAATACTAAAAACGATAACAAGTTGACCCCTAAATAGTCAAATATGTAAACAATTTTTTAGTATTTAAATTGCTACAAATAGAACCCAAAAGTTAAGAAAGAAGAAAGTTAAAATTGAGTGGCGGTGTATCCAATTTTATTTGATCGGATCATCTTACTTTTATACACGTAATAATGGCACCCACAATGAGTGCAAAAACAAGTGATTATAAGAAGAGTCGTCCTATTAAAAGGTGAATATAAAGTTAGATAATAATAAAAACTATCTTTAGTTTACCAAGATCGTTAAAAACCTGAGAGAGGTACAATGCTAATTACAATTAAAATTAGTCTCAACAATTAAGATTATTATGTAGTCCTTATTTTTAACCTCCACAAATATACTATATTTATATATTATTAGATTTATGTTAATTTTGTACAAAATATAAAGAAACTTTAAAGTATGGGAATTAGGATGATTATGTGACCCAAACAAGCACATAATTTTAGAATTTTAGTACCCTCCCAAAATTTGAGCTATTGGTTACTTCATACGTCCTTCTAAATGAAATGATCCTGAAGTTTGTACTTTTTTTCATCTAAGCAACTATCCACGATAACAATTCTATTAAAATAGAACTGTTTGAAGTCCAAAAATAATCATAAGTTAATGCTTAATTGATTAATTATATGAGTCCTTCTAAGACAAATTGGCATGTAAATAATAACGTTTGAAACACAAATCTCAGTACATCTTAATTCTTACACAAGGGATCAAGGATGTGATGATACGCACAAATCTCCGTGAATATTTTATGTTGGGTACACCAAAGTTTTATTTTGGCTTATATCCAGCGTCGTTTTAATTACAAAATACTGGATTGCTAACATTATCACATCGAGCATAGCAAAGTTGTATTCTGACTCATTGCACCAAATTTGATGATAAAATTATAGTATTTTATCCGTTTTTCACTTGTTTCAATTTGAATTTACATCAGTGAAGAATACCTGGATTGGTAGCTCCGTACACATTCAAAAGCTACATTTTAGGATGCGGGTGGCCAATTACGTCATGGGTTGGTTTAGTGGTTTGAAATCCTCCCTCTTTTCCATGTAACAGTGGATCATTGTCACCCCTTATATTTACATGAGATTATAATTTTAAAAAAATTACGCCATTGTAACTCATACCAAAAAATTTGACAAGAGGTCATATGGTCATGATTTGAGGCTTAAGTCGATCATAGGGTGTCCAGAAGCGATCGTGGACACATGGTAAAAAAACGAGTCTAGCCACTACATGACACTCCCAGCGGCCAAATTGAAGTTTATTACTCATGGTTTTGTGGTTCTCAGGGCCTCGAAAGAAAACTGGTCGGAATTCATGAGGGGGGCTTCCTAGGTTCATATAATGGAGCTATGCAATTTTTTAAGGGCAACAAAAGACATTTGAGGATAATGGGTGGCCAATTACATCATTAAGACTCATACCGAGGAATTGTGACAAGAGGTCCCACGGTCATTATTTGAGGCTAAAAATGATCTTAGGGGGTTCAAAACATACCGCAGACATATGGTTTTCTGATTTCCGAGACCCGGAAGGAAACTGGTCGAAATTCATGTGGCGGTCCTTGGTTCATATATAAGTCACACAAGTTTGTAAGGGCAAAAGAGGATATTTGAGGATGTCGGTGGCCAATTACGTCATGGAGATGACAAGAGGTCCCAATGTCATTATCTAAGACTAAAATCGATTATATGGTGTCCAGAAGGTACCACTGACACGTGGTTGAAAAGTTGGGCAAAAACAAATCAGGCCACTAAATGACATTCTCGGCCAAATTGAATCCTATTACTCAAGGTTTTTCTGATTTTTGGGGCCCCGAAAAGAAACTGGTCGTAATTAATGTGGGGGTTCCCTTGGTCATATAATGAAGCCACGCGAGTTCTTAACAATGGACCTTTGAGGATGTCGGTAGCCAATTACGTCATCAATACTTATACTGTGATTGTGACAAGGGGTCTCGTGGTCATTATAGAACTGTAAAATCGATCATAGGGTGTCCAGAAGCAATCACGGACACATGGTAGAAAAATCAGTTGAAAAGGAGTTTGGCCCCGAAACGATGTTCCTGACGCCAAATTGAAGCCTATTACTCATGGATTTTCTGGCTTCCTGGGCCCTGAAAGGAAACTTATCGGAATCATGTAGGGGATTCCTGAGTCATTTACCAAAGCCACCCAAGTTTTTAAAGGCAATAGAGAACATTTGTGGATGTCGGGTGGCCAATTATGTCATCGAATTCATACTGAACATTTGTGACAAGAGGTCCCATGGTCATTGTTTGAGGCTAAAATCGATCACAGGGTGTCCGGAAGCGACCAGGGACAAATGGTAGAAAAATCGGTCGAAAAGGAGTTGGTCCCCTAAATAACATTCCCAACGGCCAAATTGAAGCCTATTACTCATGGTTTTCTGGTTTCCAGGGGCCTAGAAAGAAAACTGGACGAAATTCATGTAGGGGGTCCATGGATCATATAATAAAGCTACCCAAGTTTTTAAGGTTAACTTTGGACATTTAAGGATGTAGGGTGGCATATTGCATCATCAAGGCTCATACCGAGAAATTGTGACAAGAGGTCACTTGGTCATTATTTGAGGCTAATTATTGATCATAGGCTGTCCACAAGCGGCCGGTGGCACGTGGTAGAAAAATCGGGCGAAAACGAATAGGGCCCTTAAATGACCATGGGACCTCTTGTCACAAATTTTCGGTGTGAGTAATAGGCTTCACTATGGGCGTCATGGATACTCACACCGAAAATTTGTGACAAGAGGTCCCATGGTCATTATTTTAGGCTTAAATTGATCATAGGATTCCAGAAGCGTCTGCAGACACGTGGAAGAAAAATCGGGCGAAAACAAGTCAGGACCCGAAATGAAGTTCCCGACAGCCAAATTGAAGCCTATTACTCATGGTTTTCTAGATTTCATGCCCCGAAATTAAATTGGTCGGAAATCATGTGGGTGGTTCCTTGGGGCATATAATGAAACCTCGTAAGTTTTTAAGAGAAATAGAACATTTGAGGATGTTGGGTGGCCAATTACGTCATTGAGACTCATACTGAGAAATTTTAACCAGAGGTCTCATAGTCATTATTTGAGACTAAAATCGAACAGATGGTGTCCAGAACCTACCGCGGACATGTGGTAAAAAAATTGGACAAAAACTACTAGGGCCCTGAAATAAAGTTCCCGACGCCACATTGAAGTCTATTACTCATGTTTTTCTAGTTTTCGGGGCCTCGAACGAAAATTGGTCGGAATTCATGTGGAGGTTACTTAGATCATATAATATAGCTACGCAATTTTTTAAGGGCAATAAAGGACATTTGAGGATGCAGGGTGGCCAATTATGTAAACGAGACTCATGCCGAAAATTGTGACAAGAGGTCTCATAGTCATTATTTGAGGCTAAAATCGATCATAGGGTGTCCACAAGCAACCGCGAACACGTGGTACAAAATCGGGCAAAAACGAGTCGGGCCCCTAGATGACCTTCCCGACGGCCAAATTGAAGCCTATTACTCATGGTTTTCTGGTTTCCTGGGCCCCAGACCGAAACTCGTCTTAATTCATGTAAGGGGTTCTATGGATCATATTATGAAGCCAAACAAGTTTTTAAGAGAAACAGTGAACATTTGAGGATGCCGGTGGCCAGTTACATCATTGAGAGTTTGAGACTACCGAGAAATTGTGGCAAGAGGTCCCATGGTCATTATTTGAGCTAAAATCGATCATATGTTGGCTAGAAGAGATCGCGGACACATGGTAAAAAAAAATCGGGCAAAAATAGTCAAGCCCCAAAATGACGTTCCCAACGACCAAATATAAGCCTATAACTCATGTATTTATGCTTGTCGGGGCCCCGGAAAGAAATTGAACGGAATTCATGTAAGGGGTTCCGTGGTACATATGATAAAGCCACCCAAGTTTTTAAAGGCAACAGAAGACATTTGAGGATGACGGGTGGCCAATTACTTCATCGAGATTCATAATGAGAAATTGTGACAAGAGGTCCCATTATTTGAGGCTAAAATCGATTATAGGATGCCCAGAAGCGACACTGGACAAATGGTAGAAAAATCGGTCGAAAACGAGTCGGGCCCAAAATGACATTCCCGATGGCAGAATTGAGGCATATTACTCGTAATTTTCTTGTTTCCGGAACCCTGCGTGGAAACTCGTCGGAATTATATTGTAAAGAGAAAAAAATCTAAATGGATCGTACTTAATGGTTGTTACAACAATATCATGTAATACTCCGCCAGCCTCATACTTAAGGCATTTTATTTACCATGTTCACAATATAAAAACCAAAGGAATGACATAAAAATTAGAAAATCATGTAAAAAATAATCTCATTTTTGCAGAAATTTTCTGAGCCACATTAAAGAGCTCTTAGGGTATCTCTTCAACCCGTTTTTGCGATCAACAAAATTGAACCCGAATCTAATTGTGTACCCATTAGACCATTCAAAAGTGTCCATCAAGGACCACGCAAAATATCCTTTTACATTAATGTCGTGTCTGCAAAAAATAACACATGTCAATCAAATGAAGTCCGTTCAATATTATTGTCAGTATCTAGCTTTTAATTTCACAGTTTTATAAGTCGTATTGAATTGCTCGTATAATAGATTTTAAAAACTGACAATAGAAGATTAGAATGACAATTTTACTAATCATGTAATAAGCAAATATAATGTTGTAGTTCTCTTGATTAAAGCACTTACTCACGAATTGCTTCTCGTAAATAATAGAAATGTTGGTAATGGTAATCTATCCTCCTTGTGTCAGCCAAAGCCTCTTTAAGTGATAATGAGGGATTGTCTTCCTCACTCATACCTGCACAACATTATAAGAAACAAGATTAATGAAAAAAAACAGTTCTCCCTTAGAAATTAGATCAATTCATATTGCCAAGCTTGACCATACTTTTTAATAGATGAAAATGTTAGTTTTGTGAGATATTGTTGGATTTATCTTAGTGTATGTATTAGTAATATTAACAGTTGTTTATGGTTTGTAATACTACAAACAATTAAATGTATTAGTAGTTAAAATTATATGGCAGAGTATGAAAGTTAAACCGTTGCAATTAAATAGATTATTATTGTCAATGCATTGTGCATATGTTTGACCACAAAAATCTCAAATAGGACATGAGTAATGTAAAAAGTAATACATTAAGATGAATAAAAAAAGTCACACATGACTATGTTTTTCCTCGCATATAAATAACATAAGATAGTCAAAGTGTAGAATGTTGAATAGTAATAAAGTCAAAACGTTCCTATTGAATAAAAATAGAGGGAGCATATATAAAACATGGAAATTCTGTTTAAGTTGAGCACCAAATCAATTTTGAGATACAATTAGACTTGAAGAAAACAAAGCCTAAACTGTGATCGCTTAATAATAGAGGTTATATTTTAATACAACGTTTTGTATAAGACTGCTTTATTAATAATTTTGTAATTACAACTTTAAAAGGGTTTCTGAAGTTGAAAGGTCATCCTATATTTAACTTAAAAACTTGAGAAGGTATTGTGTCAGACGGACTTCAGTTGGTTCCAATTTTTTTTCAGTTGGCTGTATTTTGATTTTAGTTGTTCAGTGAATATGTTCAGTTAGACCTTATATTCTTTCAGTTGGTCGTTCTATTTTTTCAGTTGGACCTTTCTATTCTTTCAGCTGAACCTTCTCTTCATTCAGTTGGACCTTCTATTCATTCAATTGGTTGTATTTTAATTTGATTGTTACCAACTGAAAGAATAAAAGAACCAACTGAAAGAAAAAAGGAACTAACTGAAAGAAGAAAGTGACCAACTGAAAGAATAAAGTGACTAACTGAAAGAATAAAATGACCAACTGAAAAGATAAACCAACCAACTGAAAAAAACAACACCCAACTGAAACAAAACAATACCTAACTGAAACAAAACAAATACCAAATGAAACATAACCTACCTACCTCCTTCTGCTTCACTTCCCCTCTTTCCCTTCCCCCTGATTTGTCAATCTTCTCAACATCAGCGCTAGTAGCTTCAAGACTCTCCAAACATACACTTCATTCAGCTGACCATAAGCACGTTTCTGCCTGGAATTCTTCTGTTGATGCTTGGCTTCAACTACTTTTGATGCTTGCTCGAAGCAATTTGGTACATTTCATATTCTCATCTTTTGTTTTCCGACGGTTTTTTTAGCTTTTGATATTTCTGGCTTCGTTTTCTGCAACTTTTTTTGTGCATAGATTTTATTCTTTAGGTTCCGCAGTTAATACTCCGGCGAAGAAGCGCCGCAAGCAGCGCAAGGAGAAGCATCGTCGGGGACCTCAGCGGGAAGGTAGGGTTGTCGTGAATGAAGGAGGAAGCTCAGCCCGTCCGACCATAAAAATTGGGTCAGACGGTCTGACCCAATAGTTTCTCTAAAAACTTATCGTTCTAGAAATAGTCTTACCAAAACATTAATATAAGACATATTTATACTAAACACACTAATGCACTAACATGAGTAAAATCAAATAAAATAGTATATGTACTCCTCAAAATTAAACAAAAACAAAAACAAAAAACTAGACTCAACGAATTTTCATAATATGTCTAAAATGTTGCTAAAACGATATGTATTTAGACATCACGAAAAGCAATTAATAACAAGAAAAGTAGTGTTACCATTTTCAGTGATATATAGTTCCTTCGGGTTGTACTTGTTTTTCACGTAAATTAGAAGATCTCTTATTCCCCTTGGATAAACATTAAAGTCGGGCGTAGCACCCTGAGATTGAAAACTTGTGTCAAGATATTAAGATAAAAAAAGTAGAAAGTCGTAAACTTTTCTTTATTGATAAAATTCAACAATTATTTTTACGTAAATTTACGACATGAGTATGAAAATCTAGCAAATTAAATGATTTTGAATTTGTATCTTCAATTCTAATTTTCACACCGTTAGGATGACTATTATATCTTTCATGATCATACCTAATTGTTGGAATTACCATATCTTCTATGATCATATCTAATAAACTTTCGGGAAATAAATTAATAGTGGTTGGATTCTCGTTTTCTCACCTTTGGACCCATGGGAATTCCATTTCGATCATCTGCAAATAATAGGAAAAAGAAAACAAGTTACAACACATAAAGACGATGACTTTCTTTTCTCATTTTAGACCAATTTGTTGGTTTATGCTAGGTAACTAGGTAAGTTTGGGACTCTTGGATCCTTTCATCAAACTTTGAGATAAAACTCATATTTTTGCAAATTCACGGTTTATTGGTGAATATGAGTTATTTTTAGGTCTTGAAACCGTAATTTATCTTTTGACATGTATATACTATATAGTAAACCCTTGTATATTTGTATGATTGTATTATAATTGTCAATGTCACTTCATTTTCTTAATTAGTCTCCTTCTATCTTACTACTTCCTCCGTTTTTTCGTTTAGCCGGCTCGAAGCCTCTCTCTTTATGAAATCAAGATGATCTAAACAAAGGCAAGGGGCGAAGAGGCTTTTTTTGGGTTACAAATCGACATTAATCATCCATGTTCTTCTTTTTCTTCTAGATTTGAACCTTACTTCCGGTTTACTTCCCTACTTTTTCTCTTTCTCCTCTCCAAACCCTTCTCGATCCTTATTGATGCTTCTCCGTCACTCTTTCTCTCGATGCCGACTTTCTCTTGATGTTAATGGTGGTAGATTGTGGTGGACGGCAAGTGGTGGATGAGTGTATCATATGTGTATAATCGAAGGGCTTTATTTAATGAAGTTAACAACTCTTCTCTTAAATGTTGTCCATAACTTTCTCTCTATAAGTTTCTTTCTATGCATGAATTTTTCTATATTGCACTTAAAAAGAAATAGATGAACACATATATTAACAAGCTTACTTATAGTGTTGACTTGAACATCAAAATCGTAGCTCAATCTTGAAGCATTGGTTGATGGGGGAGCATCCTTTACATATGCTGAAGAATAATAATTAACTCCTACAAAATCGAACGATCCTTTAACCATCAAAGATTGCTCTCTGGTGAATTTTGGCAGTCGATCCTTAACTCTGGATATCATGATATCTGGATATTTCCCGCTTGTAAGAGGTTCCATGAACCTAATAACATTACAAACAATGTTAATAGAGTAACAATCAAGTGCATAGTGAACAACATTATTGTAGGATGGGTATCGAAACATGCACCAAGCTAGGGTTTTAAAGAATGTTTCATATACTTGCATAATTTTTGAAAGCATCGTATATCCCTAAAATTTGCAGGTTTTTTCCCATATTGTAAGAGTAATTTTGTTAACTAAACACAATTTTTATCTATACATAAAAACCTCATGAAAAAGAGAATGCATGCAAAGGGGGTTTAAAAGTTATGTTAGTTATATGTGATAGAGTATAAAACTATTGCTAGACCTTCAACCATCAGTTTAGGTTGTTGGTTCCTTGACATGGTATCAGAGCTATTGTGACCAGAAGGTCATGGGTTCAAATTTCATTCACCCCTCTTTTCTAAGTGGAATATTTAGCACCAGAGATGCAGAGGTCTGTGCTGCATCCACACTTCAAGTCTAATAAGCTCTTATGTGAGGAAGGGTGATAGAGTATAAAACTATTCGAATAACTTCAACTATTAGTTAAGGCTTTTGGTTGAATTGTTTCCTTATCAATATAAAAGGTTTTACTATATATTAGGGGCATATGGCCATATGGGGTATTTGGTGAACAAATTTTTCTTTCCACTAGTCATTATGAGCAATTGTGCATTTGGTAATTGTTTTTGGAATTCTTAAAAACAAGCGGGTTGAATAATTGTTGAAACATACAAGGTGTAAACAATAGATATTATGTTGACTTATATCAGTACTAGCCTTTTATGCACGCTATGCGTGCACAAATATTCGAAAAAATTAAAGTTTTTTGTCTCGAATAAAAATTATAAATTAGCTCACAATTGGTGATTTATTTGCACCTCCGATTCGAAAGTGAAATACCTACCCTCTTCTATATTATTTTTCTATCGTTCCAAGCAAGTTAGTAATTTTGAGTTTTTAAATTTTTTATGGCTTACCCTCTTCCTTCATAGAATAGAAACTTAGCAAAAGAATAGTGTATGTAATTTCATGTGGACGCCAAGTCTTCCCCTGTCCCATATATATGATAAAGATAATAGAGATTTCTCTTTTAATTGCCATATATTTTTACCTTAGATACTTTATGGAAAAGAACATGTCCTCTTTCAATCCATATGCACCTGATGCGTTCGGAAAAGTAAATTTCTCTAGTGAAGTGTATTTTTTTCGTGTTTTAAACAAATGATTGTTAAATTTTAGTTTTTTTTTTTTTTGGGGTGTAATTGTAACCTCAAAAAACTTTAAAGAGTGAAATAATATAAAAATACATAAAATAAAATGAGTAATAAATTTAGAGAATAGATTACTAATAATGATCTGAATTTAAAACACCAAAAAAGAGAAAAAAAATCTACCAAAAAGATTAGAGGGAGAGAGGGAGAGGGAGTGAGAGTGAAAATGAAACAAATAAACAACTATAAAAAGGAAATTTGGATGAATTATCACCCAAAAGAAATTATTTTGAAATAAATGGCTACACTTGAAAATAAAAAATGCAAAAAAAAAACTACTTTAATTAATGATAGGAGCATTAACTTTCTTCATTTAAGAAAATCTTTATTCCTTTTATTATTTTTGGTGTCCACCCCCACCTCTTCACTTATATAATAGAGATAAAGATAATAGAGATTTCTCTTTTAATTGTCATATGTTTTTACCTTAGATACTTTATGGAAAAGAACATGTCCTCTTTCAATCCATATGCACCTGATGCGTGCGGAAAAGTAAATTTCTCTAGTGAAGTGTATTTTTTCGTGTTTTAAACAAATGATCGTTAAATTTTAGTTATTTTTTTTTGGGGTGTAATTGTAACCTCAAAAAACTTTAAAGAGTGAAATAATATAAAAATACATAAAATAAAATGAGTAATAAATTTAGAGAATAGATTACTAATAATGATCTGAATTGAAAATGCCAAAAAAGAGAAAAAAAATCTACCAAAAAGATTAATAAAATATGTCATTTAGAGGGAGAGAGGGAGAGGGAGTAAGAGAGTGAAAATGAAACAAATAAACAACTATAAAAAGGAAATTTGGATGAATTATCACCCAAAAGAAATTAGTTTGAAATAAATGGCTACACTTGAAAATAAAAAATGCAAAAAAAAAACTACTTTAATTAATGATAGGAGCATTAACTTTCTTCATTTAAGAAAATCTTTTTTCCTTTTCTTATTTTTGGTGTCCACCCCCACCTCTTCACTTATATAATAGAGATAAAGATAATAAAGATTTCTCTTTTAATTGCCGTATGTTTTTACCTTAGATACTTTATGGAAAAGAACATGTCCTCTTTCAATCCATATGCACCTGATGCGTGCGGAAAAGTAAATTTCTCTAGTGAAGTGTATTTTTTTCGTGTTTTAAACAAATGATCGTTAAATTTTAGTTTTTTTTTTTTTGGGGTGTAATTGTAACCTCAAAAAACTTTAAATAGTGAAATAATATAAAAATATATAAAATAAAATGAGTAATAAATTTAGAGAATAGATTACTAATAATGATCTGAATTTAAAACGCCAAAAAAGAGAAAAAAATCTACCAAAAAGATTAATAAAATATGTCATTTAGAGGGAGAGAGGGAGAGGGAGTAAGAGAGTGAAAATGAAACAAATAAACAACTATAAAAAGGAAATTTGGATGAATTATCACCCAAAAGAAATTAGTTTGAAATAAATGGCTACACTTGAAAATAAAAAATGCAAAAAAAAACTACTTTAATTAATGATAGGAGCATTAACTTTCTTCATTTAAGAAAATCTTTTTTCCTTTTCTTATTTTTGGTGTCCACCCCCACCTCTTCACTTATATAATAGAGATCTAGTGGCCTTATACTTGAAAATAAAAATAGATGTCACACCCGACCCGACCCGACGATGTAATCATGTGTACCAATATAAACAAAAAGACAAAAATAAAAATTGTACAAGTACAAAATAAAAACTTAGTTACCATCCAATATTGAAATCAAGAAGTCGTTGAGTAGCTTCAAGGTCTCGTGTGGAGTTTGAATATGGTACATTCCAACTTCCCACTGCAACCATTCCAATCTTTCCCTTTTGAGATGCCTACATGATTTCAGTACTTTCTCAAAATCACATTCAATCTAGATATGTATGTTAAAAACGTGTGGATAAGAGTTGCAACTCGTAACGTGTCATCCCATATTTGTTATTAATTTTTATCTTCGGAGGTCTTTGTTATAAGTTGACTTACATTATTACTTATGTTTACCAAGACTCAAGATTGAGCATTGGTACTGTACTAAAACATGGTTAAAGTGAAGAATATCTCATAATTATCCTATATTTCATACTCTCTTTACTTTTTTAAAGATGATGACACTTTGATTTTTCATGCTATCTAATACTTTTTCTAATTCTTTCTATCATCTAATACGCGTGTCTAAAGCAATTATAAAGTTGCTCTTGGAAAAAAACATATTGTGACGAATTAAACAAGATCACACGTCACTTTGTTTCTTCTCATAGATTGGAGAAAAATTAAAAGGTTACATTTAATTCTAAATAGTTTAATTTCAAAATTCTAAGAGTAGCTAACTTAAAAGAGCGGAAAAAGTAGTGTGCTTTTGGTACTAGAAGGTAGGAACTAGAAAATGTTTACGCTCATAGGCTTGCTCATCTTCAACCCTTGGAGTTGGGTAAACGTTTGTGGGACGCCGATTTTCCAAACGTTGTAGGTGAACTTTGTGAGTCGGATATATCTAACTAAGCCGTTGTTAGGCTTCTTTCAAAAAAATATATATAACCCTCCATCCATCCCTAATATATACTCCATTTCATTTTGTGCTATTTCTTAAATATTACTTTAAACTGCTTATCTCTAATTATACATAATTGTAAATTATAGAAAGTAGATATTGTGAAAATATACATTTAGATGAACTTAATAATGTGTAACCTGACTATATTTTTTTCTCATGCATTATTAGGAGAGATGTTGTTTCATACCCAAGACTACTTGAGCAAAAAAATTAGCCTCGATCGGGTGTACCATACTCATGGTACAACAGGGTGTATAATAAAAATTGTATTATTAGGAGGTATACATGTTAAAGTTTTGGAGTACTGTGGTTTTGGCATATTAATTAAGGAGGGATCTTGTCACGAGAAAATAGAAAGAAAGAGATAAAGAGGAGGATGTCATGTAATAGACGAGAGATACAATGAAGTTTCAATCAAATTTAGTAATGTTGCAATTAATATTAAACTTACGTATATAAATATAGAACGTAGCTATTAAGAAAATGAAAGAAGCATAAATTACCTGGTATATCTGTTTGTATAACGTGGCAGCGGCTGCATGAGCAAGAAGTACGTTATGACCCACAATGTAAGGTTCGGTACCCGAATCACCTCCGGTACAATTTGGTTGAACCCAGTTAGAGCATCGACCCGGTGGTCCATATCCGTTTCCATAACCATATAAGTCAAAGAATAGTGGTGAATTAATTGTCAACCAATTTTTTACCCTGTCGCCAAATTCTTTGTAGCATAGCTCTACGTAATCCCTAAAGTCATCTCTGTAAAAAAAATTGGAAGTCTTGATCATAAGTGAAGATATTGTGTAAACATCTAGTTGTTACACTAACTATTAGCTATACAACAACAAACATAAATTATTCTATCACCAAAGTTACTTCAAACACTATTTGCATTAATCACATTAGGTATACATATACACCTACAATAACATTTTCTAATACAACACAAATTACCCTACGAACTAAATTACAATAGGAATCTAATTGAATTAAAACAAATTATGCAAGTCATCTTTCAATCAAATTCCAAACTGAATCAAAAAGATGCTTACACAATACGTTCACTTAAGAAGCCTCCATATTCTTCTTGTAAAGCTTGAGGAGGATCACCATGAAATAGAGTCACAAATGGTTGTATACCTGCTTGATTTGAACAATTTCAATCCATCAAGTTACATGAAGCATAAAATAAAGTAAGCCTCGCCCCCAAATAAAGATACGGTTTCAAAAAATAAAATAACAATAGACTATTTTCTAAATTTATAATCACAAACTTTCACATTCTTGATAATAATATTAAGTGTAGATCTAACTAAGAATTGTAAATAAAAATAAGTACATCTAGATTGAAATAGTGAAAGATATTTTTTTTTATTTTAAGATTTTATATATATTGGTTTATTGATCGTGTCATAATATATAGGGACGAAAGAAGTACTGATATTGACCTATTACATGAGTATGGTGTGATTTATTTACCGTTGCTTAGTAGCTCATTGATGAGATTGTTGTAGAATTCAATTCCTTTCCAATTGATACCTCCACTTAGCTTTCCTTCTGCAAGAAACCAAACCCTCACAATGTCATTATGTGATACATTATTATGTCCAAGTTTATAACCTACTAATAAAGGTAACATTTAACTAATATTGCACAAAGAATAATTCTTTTTATTTGAAAGAAGCCCATTGGAGGACTAGTTATTAAATCAGATCGAGCAATGTCAATAATTTACATTTTAAAACATTTTTGGTTAGAAGTCTAATTTGGCGATATATTCTAGCATTAGTGGAGTATCCATAGTGGTCATGATTTTTAAACTAGTTTTTTTAGTACATAAGGACTAAGGAGAAGTGTCTTATTGAATCACAATACTACACGGGTGTGAGGAATGGTGAAGAATATTTCATCCTAAAGTGCTTTTGGCGTGAGATTTAATCTCACGATCTCAAAAATTATGCAATTCAAACTTTTATCGCTAAATCATAATTTACTTGGCAATTTGTTTTGACAGTTATTTATGTACTTTGATCATTAAACTTGAAGCACCAGGCAGCTCTAAAACATTACTCCTCTATTCTCTTTTGTTCTTCCTACTTTGACTTTTTCCCTCTCTTAAAGAGATTCCAAATACGAAGAAAAAATGAGAACGAAGGGAGTACTATACATATTATTCTTTGATTTTAATTTGTGTATTGAATTTCCTCTTACTCATAGAACGGGTTAGGTTAGTTCTTTGTTAGGGAATAAAAATATAAAATTATATGTCATTTGGAACAAGAATACTTTATTCATTACCTTGATTATGAAAACTCATCCGCAAACATATGGTTTTCTTCACAAATTTTCTCCACTCAATTCTACTTCGAAAGTGGTAATGGATGATATTTTGAAAATTATGCAGAGAATCACAAGCATAGGGGTGCGCATGGACATTGACAAATATTTTCATAACAAAACCAAAGAAATTATGACTATTTGGAAATGAAATTGTTCTTACTTGGTAGTACCCTGGACCATTCGATGGAAAACCTAAAAGCATCTAAACCCATTCCTCTTATAATCTTGACATCTTCCTGCAAAAGTAAATCATGGAAATTAAACAACTTTTTTTTGCAAACATACAAACTAAATAATAATGAAATGACTTTTTTTCATCACCTCCATATACTACTCTTTTCTTTTCTTCGACTTTGACTTTTTTTATCTCTTACTTCCTCCGTATCAAAATAAACGCACCTTTTGCACTTTTGACATTATTCACAGTTTTAAATTTAATCACAATTTGTGACTTATACATAAGGGGAAATATAGTCATGTGGAGTCTTGTTGGATTCGTCTCAACTTGTAGTTTTTTATGATCTAATGTTTATAATTTTTACAAATACATAATTAGAGATATTAACTTTTAAAGTATTATCTTGACATGCGTGCCCAAGCTAAATGGTGCATTCTTTTCGTTACGGAGGAAGTAAAAAATTTCGAACAAAAAAACAAAGAAAATGAAAGAATGAGACAAAGAGAAGTACATACCTTATAACGATGGTAAAAATCTACGGCGACATCTCCGTTGCTAACATCTATGATTTTTTCTATTAGTCAAAAACAAAACAAACATTATATTTATGAATTGCTCCTACTAACTTACAGTTGCGATCGTAGTACTGTAAATAAATGGTATAGAAATAGAAGAATTGTTGCAAATCATAGTTTTTTTAACTAGTGCACCAAAAAAATAGTTTATCAACTAGTAACATTATAACAAGATGGTTGAGATCTTCAAGGATCATCCATGAGAGTTAAATGAGCATGATTCAAAGCGGCCTCAACTTGTTTTTGGCTTAACTAAGACATATGTTTGGCAAATTTAATTTATTTTTGCCGAACTTAACTGAGTTTTGATGAAATTTATGTTACAAGTTGAAAAGATCAAAAGTAATTAATCAACCAATGACTCCAATTCAATGTAATATTGCAACTCCATATTTCAAAATAACGTATCATAAAGTTCTATAAAGTATATACAGTAGCTTCTTTTTTAAAAGGGACAAAATATATTCACATTTTAAAAGTCTTGTCTTGACGCCTATAACTTTTATATTAATATTAAGAGAGTACTACATCGATTTACTTTAGTTACTTATCCGTTATCATACACATTTTGCAAATTTTAGTTATATCTTTCATTTCCAAATTTCTCCTACCTTTTTTAGTAATTACTTCATAATCAATTAATCATAGAAGTAATAGTTCTTTAGACATTCTAACAATTTTAGTTATTCCTTCCATTTCAATTTTCAAACTTTCCCCCTAAGTTTCTGATAAATCATATTCATAATAGTCCCCCCTAAATAACTTTTCAATTACAAGGATATTAGCTCTACTTATAGTCATTCTAACAACACAAGCTATTTTCTGGGGGAAATTGGCTGCAATATCATTAACTATAGATTGGGTGCACAAAACAGCACAACTTCAACCGGGTGTAGAATGCAACACCAACTAATGCTTGGGGTGCAGGGATAGCATACTAAGGTCGAATTTGGATAAACCTTTAAGGTTTTCATGTAGCTTATGCTACGCTTTTGACATGTTTATGCTATGCCTTATACCCCAAACAATAAGATCAAGCTGTTTTATACATCCAACTTATATTTGGTGATGTTGCTTCTGCCTTTTTTTATTTCAACTATTTTCAAATATTTCCAACTACATTGTGATTATAATCATAATAGGTTACCCCACCATTGTACTACACATTATAACTCGTGGAATCATTTGAGCCACTTACTAGTTCTTCATCAATTAACTTTCTCATTATTATACTCATATTAGTTCTTCTTATAGATCGACATCATAACAATTTGAGCTATTCCTTTCATTTCAAAATTTTCATGACTTTTCCTAACTATTTTGTAATTATAATCATATAATAGTCCGCACCTATATACCATATGTTATCACTCTGAAGAATCTTCTGAGCCACTTACTTTTTTTTTGGTACTATTACGGGGAGTTCCCACTGCCTAATCTCCCACGACAGTTGTATGGACACCTCGATGGATAGCATCCCTCCCTCACTGAGGTTTTTTCCATACCCAAGACTCAAATCTGAGACTATGGTTAAGGAGCGAGAGGCCCTTACCACTCACGCCAATTTTCTAACGGCATTGCCTAGTAATATTATTTCTACTTATCGAAAAAAAAAAAGAGATAGATACCTGGATATTTATGGCAAAAGTAATCCCACATGCTAGGACCTCTTCCATCTTCCTTCACTGCACCTTCATACTGCAAAAATAAACAAGATAGAAAACAGCAAATAACAATTATACAGATATTTGCATCCAAAAAACAATTATAAACATAAAATTGATCAACATTCCTTAATAATACGTACCTGATAAGCAGAAGAAGCAACCCCAAAAACGAAATCATGTGGAAAAGAATTGCGATTAAGAGAGGAAGAAATATTATTATTCTTCTCAACAAATATTTCTCTAATACTAAGTGGAAGAATTAACCCTAAAATTATATAAATTATTTTTGCACCTTTAAAATATGTGAAAATCAATCCTACATTTGCCATTGAAATTTTCTTATTTTCTTCTATTTAAGTTAATAATTCTAAAACTTTTTTTTCTTTCAAAATAACATTTTTTTTTCCCTTTCAAAGCTTAAATAATTGAGATATTGGACAGCATTTTAAAGGGGTCAATCTTGAAGCCTTTGGGCCCACAACTTAAATTTTTAGAGTTCACTGCCAAGAGGGAGGGCAACTTTCCAAAATTGCATTAACTTTTTTTTTTTATCATTTACAATCAAAAATTTGGGTGCAATCTGCAAGAAACACGTTGTCCTATGTCTAGCCACGGGTTGAACCGTTGAATTAAAGATGTGAAAGTGAAACCTATTTTATGACAAATTTGGTAGAAAACTAAAATTTGGCTTGGCCTATCCGATGCAAGGAGGATAAAGTTTGGATTGAACTACTTACGTTATAAGTCTAATGAAGATTTCATTCTCAAACCTATTGATAATAAATGGAGTAGCACCTCAAGCTTATAAGATGGTAAATTCTCTCATTTTTCATCAATATGGGATAACTCGTATGTGCCACATTGGCCATATATGTATGGGCGTTCAGCAGTCCTATTCACATGTAAGTGTACTTTGAAGTAAAGCACACCACAAGGCACAGTATTCAATCCTCATTGGGAATGAACGTCCAATAGAGGTCCTTAAGCAACAGCATGGAAGGCCCGGAGTATATGAAAGAAACACAAATACACAATATGGGCTATGTTAATGTATCAAGATCAACCCGATCCTGATACTATGTCAAGTAACCAACTTAATCAAAAGACAACACTAATGGTCAAGTCCCACAGATAGTTTCATACTTTATCAGTTTAACATACGTTATGAGTATAATAAATTGTAATTATATCTTTTATTATGTTTATTTTCAATAACTTTTCCTCTTCTCATAAGCCTTATGTTGCTTTAGATTCTCTTCAAGAGGGTGATTCTTCCTCTTTCTTTAGACACATATTTGATTGTGTCATTATAGAGAGTTGATCATCCAATCTATCCTTCTTCTTATTCCTTCTTCTCTCTAGAAATAAGTTTATGTGACTCCAACCTTTTACCCTCAAAGTGTCTTTGTATGAGAGGGGTGATGAACCTTAGAGAACAGATTGGCGATGCAATTAAGCATCCCAGTCGCACCAAATATTATTTCAAGTTATTGGTTCCTCACTTCCATGATACACCAAAGATTCGAAGTTTCTTTCTTGTTCTTGTGTTCTTATTCTATAGTTCAAAAATAAAACACCACCCATAATATTTAAGGTGTATCTTCAACATTCTTAATTATGAGAAAATAATTTTCTGACAATAACCTTATATAAATCTTCTTTAGTCTATTGAAAGATATTAGTGGTTAAAGAAATTAATGAGAAGCATGCATGTCCTATACTTTTTATATAGAGGTTTAAGAAAAGAGAGTGATTGAGTTGGTTATGCTCTCCCGAGTCTCTTAATAGACTTTCATTTGCTTTTTTGAACATTTGCAATGCACATCTTTGACTATTTATGTCTTTAACTATGTAGCAATAAAAATATAAAGAAATATTTTTATTTATAATGTACACATTAAAATGAATCTAACAAGATCTCACATACATGGTTATTACTTATATTGCATATTAGTGATGATTTTTGTCAAAGTTTACAAAGGATGACTTTGGAAAAAGCAAGTAAAAAATTTATTAAAGGACAATGAAAAATGAAAATACTAGTTAACTTTTATTATTAAAATGTTTTAATATTGACCACTAATCTATGTCATACTCCACTTTATAGCTTGAAAGTTATGCTCATATTTAACTCTCTTTTTTTATTTTTTGTTTTAAGAAAGTGGATTTTTATATAAAGCAAACATTTTTTTTTTATTGGGATTGGTAAGTAGAAGAATTATATTGGACCATAATCTGATCTAATTATAAAGTAAGGCCTAGTCGAAGAAAAAGGTAAGAAATCTCCATCAAGTTTGTTATAACTTATAAGACTAGAGAGATGAAGATTTTAAAAAAATAGTCCTTCTATTTTTTCTACTTCAACAAATCTCATTACAACATCATTAAGCTCGACTAAAAATTCCTTGCACCTCTCTAACATTAAAATTAGAGTAACCTAAACTCACGGTCTCTGAAGAAGCTCATTTCATCTTACTTAAACCCAACATTATATGTAGATATTCCTACACCACCTTCTCTTCTCCTTTTCTTACTTCACTTTTAATCTCGAACTACAATAAACTATTTTTAAAAACCATTGCAATTATTGCATGAATTAAACTAGCCACTAAATAGATTAAACTAGTTACTAAATAAATTAAACATTGCAATTATTGCATGAATTAAACAGGTTACGAAATAAATTAAACTATCACTATTTTCAAAAAACCGATTTGTTCTCTTCTAAATATTAGGAGATGTTTGGTTGACATGGGAATTGAATTCCTATTGGAATTTCTAGTTCATTGGAATTTAATTCCTATATTGAATTTCCTATGATTTGTCAAAAGTTGTTTGTTGTTCATGTGGGAATTTGCAAATTATGGGAATTTTCACTTACCAAGGGGGGACTTGGTAAGTTAATTCCTATGTTTTGTAGGCATTCCAAATTCCTAGAAATTTGCAATTCCTCCATTTTATCAATTTTAAGACAACCAAACAACTAACACAAAATGCAATTTATGGGAATTTTGATTGCCCATGAAAAATCAAGACAACCAAACAAGGTCTTAGACTTGTGTTTAATTTAAAAGCACGCGGTCTCTTTTTATAGAAGCAAAATTTCCTATAAGAATGTTTTATTCTCTTTACCTAATTTAAATTAAAAAAAAGTTGCTAGTGAAAATGGCCTTACAAAGACTACAAGTCTACAACTACCACAAGTTGATACATACCACTGATAAGAACAACTACCAGTCTACCACAACCATAGGTGGGCAAGTGCTACAGAATTAGCATTTAAAGTCCATACCACATCTTTAATTCTATATCATTGTTCTTTCAGTCACGTGTCCTGTCATGTTTACTTCAACGATTCTCTTGTATTATGCTCTTCCAATCTTTATAACGTTAGTTTGACGTAGGCCCCGTTTAGTTCAACTTATTTTTACTGATTCATGTTGTTTTTTCTTCTATGCGCTATTGATTTTTACTGAACTGAACTTATTTTTACTAAACTGAACTTATTTTTGCTCAATTGAACTTATTTTTACTGACTGAAATTATTTTTACTGAATATTATTATTTTATGGTGAACTGAACAGGACCGTAGTATCTGGCCTTGTTATCCGGATTGTATGTATCTATGAAGGATTCCAATTCGTTAGGATAAATTCTTCTAAGTAATCCCAATTTTTTTGGATATGGTATATGCATATATAAGCTTAATTTTTGCTTGTTTAGAGGGATTAAAATGAGTGAAAAATAAAGCAGAACGAGAGCACTCTCAATGAGAAAATGAGAAGGAAATGTGTTTTGAATTTGTCTTGTAAACACTGATCATGCACGCTTGCATATAATGAATTGTTGTGTGTAATTCACTCCGCATATGTGTTGTTGTATTTTCTTTTTTTTTTAAAGGTAAGGAGAAAAGAGGTGGATGGTTAGAAGACCCTCCACTCGGGAAGCTCCTAAAGCATTATTACAAAATATAGAGGACAATAGGAGTGACTCCATAGACGACAAAGAAGAGTGAGTCCAATCCGTATGGGGCAAGAAAAATAATATATAGGACAATGTAATATATTTATGCATTATCCTAGTATTTTCTTGCTTTAATATAAAGTTTTTTTTGTCAAAAACCACATAATATAATGGATGTTATTGGTTTAATCACCTTTTTTCCATTTTTTTAAAATTTAACTACCTTATATATGTAATACCACTAGTTCTCACTATCAAAGGGCGGTTTTCATGCCAAAATGAGTGGTTTTCCAGCAAAAATGAGTGATTTTCCAACTAAAATTGGTGGTTTTTTGGCCAAAACTATCCATTGATAGTGAAACCTACTGATATTGAATATACAAGGTAGTTAAAGTAAAAGAATATTAGTTCAGGTGATTACACCAATAATGTGCATTATATTTGGTAGTTATTATGAAAATTTTCTTAAAATAAATATTTACATTGTATCGTTAAAATTTATTAATCTTATCCATGAAAACTCACCATGAAAAAAATCTTAAAGTGCGTTCTCTTCATCTTTAAAAGTATGTTATTAAAATGTATATATACATACATAGACAAAGTTAACGAATACTTACTAAAGGTACACGTACCAAGCCAGTGGTAAGAGTTTGACCCCATGACTTCAAGGTCATGGGGTCAAATCCCACTAGGGGCATTGGGGGTGGGGATTCTCTTACCATTCTCCCCTACCCTTAAGTGTCTGGCCCAATAGGACCTGAGCGGGGTCCGGACAACTTCTCCTTACCAAAAAAAAAAAAACTAAAGGTACACGTCATGCTATATGAGATTAAATGGGCCCACCACTTTACTCCATCATAAATATATACTACCTCTGTATTTTTATACATGTATCATTGAGCTTCTACACAATCATTAAGAGGAGAGAGATAGAGCGAGAGAAAAAAGGGTAGTCATGTAATTGGTGAGAACTAGAAAGAATATATTGTCATAAAAGGACAAGATGCAAGGAAATTTGTAACTTTCAAAAAATTGATACAAGTTATAAAAACAGACGAAGTATAATTCTACCACTTAACTCTTGCATCAACTTCGCCAATTGGATATGTCACGTTTTTAGTTGCAACGATTAGGTTTTTGCATCTTACATATTTGGCAATATGTGTGCTATAAAAACATAATCATGTTGATTTTGTTAAATTTGTTTCACTTTCCCCCTCCATATTCTTAATTAGTTGCAACATTTTATTTTTTTAGAAAGTATCTTTTTAATTGCAAGAATACTTTATTTATAGTTTGGCTATTAGAGTTTGGGGCAAAAAAAAAAAAGAATTTTGAACTACTTTGAAAGTTTTTTACTAGTCAAAACTCTAATATGGGTGTTTGGTAAAGGGAGTTTCAAGATAGAGTTTCGGGGTGAAACTCTCAAAATGAAAAAAAAACTCCTATTTGGATCCTTTTTCTTTTGAGGATTATGTACGATAATGTGTAAATTACTTTTCCGTCCATAATTATAATACTAATATATTATTAACATGTCCATAAATGCCATTTTGCACAAATAAAGGGTAATCAACTTTTAGTAATCAACTAAGTTTTACCAAATATATTTATATGAAAAGTTAGTCAAATCTGTAGTCAAATTAGCTGAACAAAGAGGTAAACTCTAAACTCTATCCGCTAAACTCTATTGGCCAAACAAAACCAAAATGTCCACATCACATGGGATCCTTTCTTTCATCTATCTTCTCTCCTTAAAAGTTGTGCTTACCTCCATGTTGTAAATAATAGCGAACAAGGCATACAAATTTTCTAAATACGAGCCTTTTACAAATATTAATAATTATAATATTACATTACTAAGCGTTAAAGTCAAATTGATGTTACAATATCAAGAAATAACGCATCAGCCATTAAGGCATTTTATTTTCTATGTTTACCAAAGAAAACCCAATAACAAAGAAAATCACTAACCAATTATTCTCAGTTCTCTAGAAATTTTTTGAACCATAAAGAAGATCTTTTAGGATATCTTTTCAACCCGTTTTCATAATCGACAAAATTCAACCCGAACCGGACTGTGTAACCCTCAGCCCATTCAAAATCGTCTAACAATGACCATGCAAAGTATCCTCTTACATCAACACCATTTCTGCAAAAAAAATAGCACAAGTCAATTAATTATTTAGTAACAAATTTACAGTTTTTTTTAATTAATTATAATAATTATGGCGTAATATGTTATACCCCAATCGCTTTATCATAGTAACTAGTACGTAAGCCTGGACGATGCTCCTATATTTTTATGCGTTATAAGTTACTAATAGTTGAAAATAATTAATATTTTTTCACGTGAAAAAACTTATCATTAAAAAACAGTTATCTAATTTATATTATGGATTTTGAAAGTTACAACATAACTCTTAATTTTCACTTAATTATATATCATCACTGCTTTTGATAGAAGAAGTAATAATAGTAAGTTGGAGTAAATGGTTGAAGCTCTTTTTTTACATACTCAAGTTGTGGGTTCAAATCTTCATGTATTCAATTTTTTAAAACTACATGAGAATGGAGTCGATAGAATCACGTGGCAGATTGCAACTATTGCTTACAATTTTTACTATATATAGATACTATAAGCAAAAAATTTGTAGTTCTCTCAATTAAAGCACTTACTTAATTGCCTCTCGTACATAATACAAATGATGGTGGTGAAATTCTATCCTTTTTGTGTCAACCAGAGCCTCTTTAAGTGATAATGAGGAATTATTGAGCTCACTAATACCTGCACAACAATTTAAGAAACATGATACATAGAATATGTTACCGGCCTTTCAAAAAAGAAATGGTGTATGCATATTTAGGTTAATTAGGTATAGGCTAGGAAAGTACCATTTTATATTATGTAGTTTTGATTAGGTTTGATTGAGGAACTTTTTTGTGCGACAAATTATCTTACTATATTTTTATGGCGAAAGACTATCTTCTAAACTATTATTCTTGCGAAAGTCTATATTTGAGCCAATATGCAGCTAAAAAGTTAATTTGTACATGTAATAACCATGCAGGATGAGTGTGCTACTAGTAAACGTCTTATTTCTAGCATTTTTTCTAGTTTGGTTTCTAATTCTCATATCAATGAACAATTTATAAGTGATAGGTTGTTGAAATAGAGATTTATTTGTAACCAATTAGAAGAAATTGCGAAAGGAAGATGGGAAATTTCTATAATATAATGCTTATTAATAGTCAAATAGCCGTAAGATTATTGGTTTATTTATTTGACCAAACTGTAAACAAAAGGTGTTGTTTTGACAAAAAAGTGTTTTGTAATAAGGTGAGTTTCCGCAAAAGAATTTTTAGAAGCAACATACATATTTTAAAAGGTAATTTTTCAAAAAAAAATCCTTAAATTAATTTCGTAATGTGTATAAATATTGCTAAGACAACAACTACTTAAACATCAAAGAAAGTAACTTAGTAGTACCATTTTCAGTGACATATATTTCTTTTAAATTGTACTTCTTTTTCACGTAAATTAGAACATCTCTTATCCCCTTTGGATAAATGTTAAATCCGTCTGTAGCACCCTGTAAAAATAAAAAAGAAGAAGAAGATTGAAACTTGAAAGTAGCACCCTTTGGATAAAGTAGTAATCAAAGAAAAAATATCAATGAATGTATTATATATGACCATGGAAATCTAGCGGATTTGAAATAATTATAAACCCACTTTTTAAAAATAAAATCCTAACACCATTGTGTATTAGATTTTCAATGATCATATTTAATACAAAATCTTGAACAAAATTTATCAACAACCGGATTCTCATTTCTCACCTTTGGACCGATGGGAATTCCATGTCGTTCGTCTGAAAATAATTGAAAAATGAAAAGCAAATCATAAATGAAGTAGTATTACGCGTAGTATAATTGTATGTGGTTACGTAACAAACTTATTCTTCCCTTATTTTCAGTTCGATTAAGTTCAACTATATCACTATTCTAGTTCAATTAATAGTGTCGGACCTTGAAAAATGCAAGTGTTTTATATATTATGCATGGAGTGGAAGAAGTATCTATGAATAAGCTTACTTGTAGTGTTAGCATGAACATCATCAGCGTAGGTCAATCTTGAAACATCGATGGATGATGATGAAGGGAGAGGATCCATTGCATATACAGAAGAATAATAATTAAATCCTATGAAATCAAACGATCCTTTAATCATTATAGACTGTTCTCTTGTGAATTTTGGCAATCGATCCTTGACTCTGGATCTCATGATGTCTGGATATTTCCCTCTTGTAAGAGGTTCCATAAACCTAATAAGTAACATTGAACAAGGTTAATGGAGTAAATTATGTAGCTTACGGACGATAAAACTAAAAAGTCTAGATGAATATCAGATCATATACAATATATTAGGGTTTTTATGAATGTTACATGTATTTTCTATCTTAAAAATGCATCGTGTATTCTTGAACTTTGCAAAATATTACCAACTTGTTTGTGTATATTCAACACCTCATGCAGGGGCGGAGCCAGCTGTTACCACCCTGGTGCACGTGCACCAGGGAATTTAAAAAAAAAAATTAAAATTTCACAAAACGCAAGATACGCTTCATAACTTTCTCTTTCTCTTTCCCGCTTTATCTCTTCATGGCATGCCCAGGCGACTGGAATCCGACGAACTCTCTGTCTGAGGACTATCACTGAGGTAATATATCTCTATTCTCCTTGGTCCTTCCTCTGTGGCTTTGCATCTTTATTATCTCTATTCTCACAATTCATTCAAATTTCCAAATTCCCAAATTGGAGGAACACTTAACAACACCAAGTGATTGGGAATTTGGGATTAGGTGCTAATTAAACTTCGTTCGCCGAGACTGAAAACTCGGATCTTCCAAACATCTGAAGTTTGTATTTGTTTAACACTAATTTGGGTCCTACTCACAAGAATTTAACATTTGATTGTTTATTTGTTGAATTGGTAAGCTCATAGAAAATTGAGATTTTTGGGGTTTAGTCGAACTCACTGATGTATCATACTAGTAGTTTATGCAATCTAGACTGGTTTCAGAGGACAGTTAAATGGAGGAGATGCAAGATGAAGGGTCCATGGAGAGAGAAAATGTGTGTTAAATTATGTTCCCTGATTCATTAGGCGTTGCGTTAGTTTCAATGTTTGAGAGTTAGTGGGATGTACAGAGAAAATGGAAGTGGTAACTAAATTTTTTAATAGAAAAGTGGTAGCTAATTGTATCTCTTTAATTGTAAAATCTATATGTATATTAAAAAGTAATAAAATATAACACATATAGATTGCAATCCGCCACATGTCACTCTTCATTTTTTACAATCAAATTTTATCAACGTTTCTCTCATAAAAAATACAAATTGTCCATAAGAAGTTTCGAATCCGCGACCTCGAGTGTGGAAGATAAATGCTCTAACCATTGTGCTACTACATTTTTGTTGCTTCTTTTATCAATACTAATAATGATATTAATAATATTATATAATGAAAAACAATAATTAAGGTACAATATTTTAATTACATTTATGAATAAAACTACTAATCTATGACTTTTTACTAACATAGCTATACCAAATTTTAGTTGTCTTAAAGTACTAAAGTTTAATACATATAAATGCCAGAGGATCGCCTGTGCCAAAATACTAGTTAGTTTTAATTGCAAAAAAATCTAGAGATTAACTAATGGTGTAGATATATTATCTAAATTGTACGGTCTTGATTAAAAGATTGGTGCATATGGGTCACTGGTCGGGATAAGAATCGCTCTCACAACTGTTAATTTCATGTTAATTTCCGGATATATAGTTATAATTATTGAAATCCAATTTAGTTTCATTATATTTGTTGCATACTTGAATTGTTGAATACTTGAATGTATTTTCTAGTTTTATTTCGTTGTAATATGAATTATTAATGCTTTTTTCTTTTGTGATAAAATTTATCACATAGTACATTTGAGAAAAAAAAATTGATTTTTATATGTGATCGGCAATTGATGGTGAACCACCATCTATAAAATCCTGTATCCGCCTCTGACCTCATGAACATATAAGTGAAAAAGGTGGTTTATAGGGGTAATGGGAATATGTGATGCACTAGTTTCATTAGAGGTGGTATATGGGGTATAACAAAATTGAATGTGGTAATTGCTTTTTAAAACTTTAGAGATAAACTATTTTGAAACCTATACACAATTTAATCTGATTATAACGAATTAAATTCAGTATAATACGGTCCAAATATGAAGTCATATCGATAATTTATGAGAATCAAAGGGTGGTAAATTCTTCCATCTACCATCCTTGTGATTGTGACAAAGGGGTGAATTGGATCAAGAACAAGGAGGATTCTTAGCAGGCTCTTGAATAAATGGAGATTATATTGTTTCAAGTGGTATTTTATTTCACAAATTATTAAAAGAGGCGGTCTAATTTTAACGTAAAATTAGACCAAAAGTCTACATTCTATTCACAAGCCCATTTTATCTTACTCTAACACAATACTATTACTAGACATTTAGCACAATCCACTTGTTCATTCTCTTCCCCTTTCCCTATTCCAATTTTTGTCTCGAAATATAACAAGCGATTCCTAAGAAAAACATATGACTTGCCGAATGAATTAAACTAGTCACTAAATGGATTAAACTAGTCACTAAATAAATTTAACACCGAGTAATGAATTAAACAGGTCACGAAATAAATTAAATAGGCCACAAAATGAATTAAACTGGTCCCTATTTGCAGAGGACGATTTGTTGATTTTCTCTTCTTATTATTGGGCCTATTGGGCCGTTACCTAATTTTATTTTAAAAGTAGACGGTCTCTTACAAGATCAACTGCTTTTATTTAATTTCATTGGTCCTATACACCGGCGGAGCTGATGTATAACACCCTGGTGCACGTGCACCAGGAAATTTTAAAAAAAAATTATCAAAAATCATAAACGCTCACTTCACTTTTCCCACCTTATCTCCTCTGCTTTCAATGGTGATGGCAGTTGCAGTCTGCGAAGTGCGAAGGAAGAAGAAAGCCCACAAGTGAATAAACTGATAGCCTTACTTTACAATTCCCAAAAGGGAAGTTTATTACAAGCTATTATTAAATGGGTAAAGCCACGTTGCTATGCTACAACTTTATTGTAGTGTATTTAGGGGCTGTTTGTTTTGGGGTCTTTAGGAAAGGGAAAGGGAACCAAATAAGGGGATTCCCTTATATGTTGTTTGTTTACTTGTTAGGTGCAATCAATCATTCCCTTTACCCTCTCCAAACCCCCAAAGTCCTCTATTCTCATTCCCCACCCACCCCTAAGGTTTCACAAACCCCCAAAGTCCTCTACTCCATAATCATTTTTCACTATCATTGACCACCCAATCACACCACCCCTCACCCAACTGTAAACCCTCACACCACCACCATTGACTATCCAACCACCATCTTCACCATTGACCACTGCAACCTCTCACGTTAGACCACCACCCTCTTCACCATTGACCACCGCAACCTCTCACGTCAGACCACCACCACCACAAAACCTCTCACATCAGACCACCACCACCACAAAATGTCTCACGTCACACCACCACCACCACGAAACCGACCACGTCACGCCACCACCACCACGAAACCGACCCAAGTCACACCACCACCAACACAAAATTGACGCACGTCATACCATAACCACCACAAAATCGACCCACCCCTATCACAACCACCACAGAATCGACCCACCTCTATCAAAGACACCACACAATCGACCGTCGACGAAGTTACCCACAAACCCCACAAACACCACCGTCAAGCATATATGTTAAGAGTACCACCGTCGACCCAATGTTGTTCGATTTTGTGTTGATTCTAGTTCGTTTTATCGGCGCTAGAGAGAACCAAGGAAGAGAAGCATAGATCTGAGTAAGTAGAGCAGTTTCCGGCCGATTATGGGTAAGGTAGAGGAGTTTTCAGCCGGTTCTGGGTAAGGTAGAGTAGTTGCCATTGCGAACGGTTATGCTTGAACGACGGTGACTTGAACGGAGTTGGGTTGCAATGCTTCAACGATGGTGAATTGAACGACGAAGGCAAGGTGAAAAATCAGGTTGGGTATCTCCGGCGAAGGTGACGTGTCCAAGGCAAAAGGTCCGGTGGTGGCTATGGTGGGAGGTGGAAGAAAGGTGAAAGAGGCAAAACAAAAAAGAGATGCAACCAAACACCATTTAATATCAAAGGGATTTACATTCCTTTCCCCTCCTACCCCTTTCTTGATTCCATTCCCTTTCCTCTGTTGGAACCAAACGCCCCCGTAAATTAATGCCAAGCCCACAAATATAGACCCAATATAGATATATTATTCTCTAGCAATTTTTTTCAAGATTAACTACTCCGTAATTGGAAAGATCACTACTAAATTAATTCTCATATTTTTTCCCTATGACTTTTTTTTGGCCTATGAGATTTGGCCTGTAAGATTGTAATTTTTGTAATTATAAGTTAGCTTTTGCTCTAAATTACTTGAAATTAGATTATAGATTTTCCTCTAAATTACTCGAAATTATTGGTACAAGAATCTGTTAAAATTATGATCAGTTCTTGTTTTAATTTACAAATTAGGGTTTTATTTTTCTTTCTTGAGAATTGATTAAATGTAGTACTACTTGGACATCTTTCTTTTTTGAGAATTGATAAATTGAATGGTCTTAGTGAACTTTCAATCAAACTTTTTCATACTATTTGGTTGTATTTAGTAGTACTACTTGGATATTTTTTTGTATTTTGTAGCACTATTTGATTGTAATTTCAAGTTTTATTTAGTTATACTATGATTTTTTTTTACTTTAGGAATAAAATTTGTTACAGAGTACTTTTGGTAAAACAATTTAATTCAAATATGTAATCGGCAATTGATGGTGACCCACCATCTAGAAAATCCTGGATCCGCCACTGGTCCTATATAGCCTTGAAGTCTTTCTCTACTTTTCGAGAAGATCTATCTCTTTAGATAGTCCGACCCTATAACAGAATAATATCTTGCCACAAACAATATCCTAACAGTATTCCAACAAAAATTGTATAAGAAGAAAATGATTTTTTGTTACCATCCAATAGTGAAATCGAGTAATCGTTGAGTAGCTTCATGGTCTTGTGTAGAGCTTGATAATGGTATGTACCAATTCCCCGCCGCGACAATGCCAACCTTTCCCTTTTGATGTTCCTACGTAATCCAGTAATTTTTCAAAAATCAACATGGTACAATATTTTTTTAGATATGAAATTTCCTTTGTTTGGTGTTAGTTGTTTTAAGTTGTCTCTAAATGTGTTAATGTAGGTTACTTGATACCATGCATGTTAATGTAGGTTAAAGGCTTAAACTTCATTCATTAATGATCAAAGTTCAATATATATATATACAAGCTAGAGAAACCCTAATAAGAGTAGGAGTATCATTCCTAAACTAACTCAATCATATAACTGAATAATATCTTTCCGCAATATCCTAACAATATTCCAACAAAATGAAAATGACACACATATAATTGGTAATTACTTAATATTATTAACCTGGTATATTTGCTTATACAATGTGGCAGCGGCTGCATGAGCAAGAAGTACGTTATGAGCCACAATGTAAGGCTCAATTCCCGAATCCCCTGCAGTGCAATTTAGAGGAAGCCATTTCGAACATCGACCTGGTGGTCCACTTCCATCTCCATAACCACATAAGTCAAAGAATAGTGGTTCATTTGTTGTCATCCAATGCTTAACCCTATCGCCAAATTCTTTATAACACAATTCTGCGTAATCCTTGAAGTCATTGCTGTTAAAAAAATGAGAGTGTAACTTTTAGGTTTAAATAAACAAAATGGCCTAAAACTTATGCAATAAAAAAAGAAAATATTCTTCCAAATGGTATCCTATGATTGTATTTTCAAGTTTTATTTAGCTATTTTGGTAATTTTTTGAAAGCAAGTTTGCAACAATGTTTTTTTTATTGGGGACCATTCAGTGTATTGAAGTGCCTTAACATAAGTGCATAACTGTGAAGAACAATATTAGGGTTTAATTGCTTTCTTTCTCATTGAAACATTTACAATATATCGTGTACAAGAATAGGAAACCTAATAAGATAAGGAAACCTATCAAACAATATCTTTTGTAATTCTATCATTTACACAATATTATCTTTTCCTAGAATAATATCTTAACACACACCCTCAAGTTGGAGCACGAGCGGGATCAAGAATGTCCAACTTGGAAAAGAGAAGATCAAACTAAGTCTTGCCAAGTGCTTTAGTAAAAATGTCGACCAATTGTTCCTTCGTAGAAACATAGGAAGGAGCAATGAGTCCATCAACAACAGCATCACAGAGAAAATGACAATCAACCTCAATGTGTTTTGTACGCTCATGAAAGACGGGATTATTAGCCGGATGTAAAGTTGATTGACTATCACAAAACAATGGTATAGATTTGGGATGATGAACACCCAAACTAAGCAACAACCCTTTGAACCATTTTAACTGCCGCCATTGAGCGGTATTCAGCCTCAGCTGAAGAACGAGACACAATATGTTGCTTCTTGGTCTTCCAAGAGATAGGAGAATGACCCAAGAAAACAAGTTGAAAGATAGAGTCACATGATTGGGCTGTCTGCCCAGTTACTAGGCGATCTCTTTCTGGTTGGATTGTTTTCTTGAAAGATAGCCTCCACGAAGATATGTTTGTGTTTGATCCAGATAACAAGTTGAAAGATAGACTCACATGAGAAGGAGAGTTTTAAGGAGATAACCTACCCACATCTAAGTATTAGTGTATGAGTTTAGTGAGCTAGTCCACCTACCTACTACCAGTTGATTTTAGGATGCTTCATTCCAACTTATCTATGGTCATATTCTCCTCTGATACATCCTTGTGTGTAAGCCGATTGAGGATTTATCACTTTAGCTTTCTTTCAAACTATGAGGTACATTAAATGTATTTCTATTGTTTAAATGAAGAAAAATAATGGAAATAAATCCCTTATTTAAGTTCCAAATTGAATCTAAGATGCTTACACGATTTCTTCACTTAAGAAGCCTCCATATTCATCTTCTAAAGCTTGAGGAATATCTCCATGAAATAGTGTCACAAAAGGTTGTATACCTGCTTAATTTAATCAATTTCAAGAAATTAGGACATATATCACTTATGAAGAATTAAGTAAAATCTTTATCCGCATAATGAACACCAAATAAATATAAAATTCTAAATTCATTAACTTACGTATAAAATATCTCATATTGCTTTTAACAATAACTCAATGAAATTTATATTCACTTACTCCACAAAAATAAATTATGTAAAAATTAAAATGTAAGGGATAATTCTCTCAACTGAAATCCTCATAAAATGGTTAGTTGGTCCGTCGTGACAAATTATTTAGGGACTAAAGAAGTAAGAATTGGGCTATTACATGAGTATGGTGTGATTTATTTACCGTTTTTGAGTAGCTCGTTGATGAGATTGTTGTAGTATTCAATTCCTTTCCAGTTGATTCCTCCACTTAGCTTTCCTTCTGCAATAAAACAATGCTCAATGACTGATGCATGCAAAAAACAGACTCGGCATGAGTTTGGTTAATTTTTCACTCGTTTGTATTTAACACGAGCACAAAGTCGACACTACACAACCTATTTAACAGGTCTAGTTAGAAATTTCATCTTAGTTCCAAGAAAGGATAGATCTCATCCTGCGTTCGTGATTTCTTATATATATGCCAAGCGTAAAGTACTGAACTTATAGGGCTCTAAAGTAGGGGCGAGCAAAAATAAACCTCATTACTAAGCTAGGACCTGGACAAAGAAATAAGGTACTAGTGCTAATTATGGACCGTCCATTCTGAATTTGGAAAACGAATCCGGTTGTTCTAGTTCTAACTAATAAAATCAGAACCAATTAGAACCTCTTATGGTTTCTGTTTTCCATTTCCTCGAATCGAGATATGTAATTGGATACCTGGTTTCTAGCAGATCTAATATTCAAAACCAAAACTAGAATCTAAAAAAGAAATAAATACCCTCACAAATCAAAGTGCTCTTACTTGGTAGTATCCTAGACCATGACATTGAAAATCTATAAGCATCTAATCCGATTTCTTTTATAATCTTCACATCTTCCTGCAAGAATAAAGTTTGGAATATAAAATGAGTAAAACAATTAAGACTATATAACTACCTACTCTTTAGAGAACAACGAGGCATAACGACATAAATAACCTTAACGTAAGTTTTATGATTTCACAAATTTCATTTCTTTTTTTTTGCATTAAAAACAAATTACAAGGTGAAAAGGATTAAGAGAAATGTTTCACCAATAACCTTTCTATATATAAACGACCTGGCTATATACTTCATCCGTTTCGCAATATTCGCAATGTTTCTTATTTGCATACTATCCAATGCAATACTTTGAATCATAATATATCTAACTATTGTTAAGTAAAAATTATAAAAAGTCGATATTTTGATAGTATACATTAAGGCGAATCAACTAAGACTCCACATGGCTATATTTTTTGTTAAACACTTGAGAAAAAATATAATATAAGATTGGTAGATGAATATTGGTTACTATGCTAATGTTACAAGTTTCTACAAATATATATCTAGTTTTACATATATTATTTGAGGATATACCGTATGTATAAGTTTTTCATTTTTCTTTGAATAAAAAGGATAGCCACTATTTACCCACTAAATCAAATTTTATATCCTCTTCTTGATCTCTTTCTATATATTTATATATATATAATTAATATGAAACAGAAAGATTCATACTTTATAACGATGATAAGAATCTACGGCAACATCTCCATTGCTACCATCCTTGATTTTATCTACAAGTTGAAAAGAACATAAACAAGCAAATAAAACACTATATTAAAGATGTATTGAAAAAAGAAACAGATTATACATTAACAAGCCTTAAAAAAACAGATGTTGCAACTAATAAACATGTTAAAAATACATTTCATTATGTGGCTAGCTAATATAACAAATATGAATAATTCACATGCGTGTTTATAAAATCTTACTATATCTACACTCCGGTGTAACATAAGAAAGGGAAGAGGAAGAGAAACCTGGATACTTAAGAATGAAAGCATCCCACATGCTTGGGCCTCTACCATCCTCCTTTACTGCTCCTTCATACTAGAATACAATATGATACAAAAAGCAAAGTAAGAATTCCTTACAAAGATTGAGCAATCCTCCTCCTTTGGGGTTTGATAACAATTTGTTAGGGGTAAATTAAAGGTAATTACTCCATAAGTTCGTGAAAGATCTCTATAGAAATACTATACAATACTCGGTGCATACTTTTGACGCTAGTATCTCTAACGACATACTCCTTGTGTCCTTATTCAAAATTTCTGTTTCTTTTTTCTTTATGAATTTCGAACCTTGTTAGTTGTTAGAATTGGTTCTTTTAGTTTTTTTCCACATAAATATTTAACATAAAGATATTTGAGGAACGAAGAAAAAACCTGATAAGCAGATGAAGCAACTCCAAATATGAAGCCATGTGGAAAGGAAGCACGATTAAGAGAAGAAGTAGTGTGGTTATTTTTTTGAACAAAAACTTGTCTAATGCTAAATGGAAGAATCAACCCTAAGATGATGATTAGTAATTTTGCACCTTTGAAAAATGTAATAACCCATCCTATATTTGCCATTCAATATCTTTTCTATAAGTATCAAATTAGAGTTAAAACTTAGCTTATTGAGATGTTGGGCAGCATTTAAAAGACAAGTATGAGAGTCCTTGCCTCCTTGGCCCAACTTTTGACTTACGATTTTGGTTGAGTGCAAGGAAGGGCAAAAATCGTTAAATTGCATTAACTTTGTCATTATATATCAGAGTTATAGTTTGCCAACCAATTTGTTGCGTAATTGGGTGCAAAGATAAATAACTTATTTGGGTAGATGTTACAAAGTTATTCTATCCAAATGTACCCTCCTTACTTGTTATTTATTTTTGCGATTCTATAACGGTGAAGGAGGGGGGATGACACAAATATAAGCCTGGTGGGCTACCCCACCTATTACCAATTGGTTTTAGGATAGAACCTCGGATTTATGAGTGGTCAAACTCTCCTCCGGTGCAAGTCTAGAGGTCCAATAAAGTTAATGGTATCAGTGTGACCAGAAGGTCATGGATTCAAATCTCATCTACCCTTCTATTTTAAGTGGAATATTTCTGTGCTGCATCCACACTTCAAGCTCAATGGCTCTTATATGAGGGGGGTATGATATACTACCTCCGTTTTTTTATTGACTACACTTTCCTTTCTAGAAAGTTTTAAATTAATAGCTACACTTCTCCTTTTTCCCTTATTAGTAACTTTTCTCTCTATCTCACTCCTACCACTTTTTCTTATACACTTTTACTCACTCACTAAAGTTTTGCCTAGGAGTCCGTAAAATGAGAAGTGCAGCAAAAAAAACGGAGGAAGTAATATAAACCCATCTTGGGCCTTCAACCTTCAGCTTAAACTTTTGGTTGAGTTGGTTATTATCATGGTATCAAACCTGGGAGCCAATTGTCTCCTCTAGAGATACTAAAAAAAAGAACAAACTCAAACAGAGGATTTTTATTTGCCCCAATCAGGACCTTGAAGACTGAAACTATGCCCTTTTCCTATTCGAAGACTCTATGATCTTGGCCCATTATATGTACCAAGTAGAGAGGACCCAATTTTCTGAAGAATGAAGCTGGAGAGGATTTCGAAAACTATTTGGAGCACGTAGCCCAACAATAGTGTGATTGCCCCAAGTAGGAGTTGTTTGACCTCACGTTGGAAGTCTATAGTGAAGGCCAATGAGGATGTTTATGACTAATCCACTTTGCAAAGTTGAGGATGGGTCGCACATAAGGGAGAGTATTAAGGAGAAATACCCGCATGCGATCCCACAACGATGAAGGAGGGGGAGGATGACTCACATATAAGTCTGGTGGGCTACTTCACCTATCACCAATTGATTTTAGGATAGAACCCCTCCTATCTTGTGTGGTCAAACACTCATCCGATGTAGGCCTAGGTGTACAAGCCCAATGAAGTTTTATCATATTCTCGATATATTGATTAACATACATTCAATAATATAATTTCCAAACAATATAATTTATAAGATATTAAATATTCTAATACTTCATATACTAATAGAACATGATAATGGGTTAAACGGGGTTGAATTCAGGTTGTTCGAGTTCGTTTACATCATATTCGCGTTTTTCAATAAATTCAAGTAGGATTTGAATCGGATTATCTAGTTAGGCCACTGATATACACCCAGACCCCACATTCATTCCACCCCACAAATTTTTTTTTTGTTTCGACAGAGGCTGAACAAAAAGCAAACAAACTAATTAGAAGATACTTCCTCTGTTTCACAATAGATGCATCATTTGTACTTTTCACGCTTGCCAATGCATTATTTTAAATACTAATATCTTTAATTATCAATAAGTAAAAATAATAAAAAGAGCATATTAAAAAAATACATATTAGGACGAATCCAACAAGATCCCACATGATTATGTTTTTCCTAAACCGTAAATCGTCAAAGCCAATCGAAGTCTAAACTGTGAATAGTGCATAATATGGAAATGTTGCATCTATTGTGAAACGGAGGTAGTATTAATTAACGGTGCAATGTCGTGCTACATTATGCGCGCCCTCTGATCCCTAGCTCGACTGACTTTTAGGTTGCGGCAAACTTGTATTGTAGGGCCAACTGTTTAACTAGCTTGATTGTCCAAGAGGTGGTGATGTCGAGCATTCTATCTTGGAGGTGGCGGGTCATATTTGCAGAGTCCGTGAGAATGAAAATGCTATGGAGTTGTGATTGGATAGCTCACTGAATAGTTTTTTTTGGTGTTCGCACCCGGTTCATCCTTCGGGCTACATCCAGATCGAGGCCAAGTTCGGGAAGGTTAGGTTCCATTCCTCTTCCAAGGGTGTTGCGGGGATTCGAACACGTCCTACCAAAGCCAGTCCCCATCACCACTAGGCCAACACTTGGTATAGCTCACTGAATAGCGGCAAGGCAGGCTTGTGCTTTTGCACGGGTGGAACTAGTAGCTGTCAAATGATCCTCCTTCAAGGGAGGGATAGTTGGTGATGCAGCTTGGAATGTGGCCAACTACCCCACAATTTAGAGAATAAATTTCTCATCTAGTCTTTCTCTTTTATTATGGTTTAATGGCGTATACAATTATAATTAATGCACCAAAGTGGAAGTATTTATTTTTCTTCAATGATTAATTGGTAGCTAACAAATCACATGGAGTATAATAAGTATATTAAGTATAGTATAATTATACACCAAAGTTAAGACCCATGTAACTACTAACCATTCCCCCCTACTCTCAAGTGTCTGGCCCAATAGAACTCGAGCGGGGTTCGGACCACTTCTCCTTACAAAAAAAACAAAAACTACTAACCATTGAAAAACTGGTATTATCATAATTTGATCTTTTAATGCTTTATTAGTGGAACAAGCGCGTTTTTCAAATCAAATCATACAAACTTTGACAAGAAATTCCACCAATAGATCAGGCCCGGTTCTGAGGCAGGGCGGGCGGGGCGGCCGCCCAGGGCCCAAGGAGAAAATCGCTTGACTGCCTGCCTTCACCTAAACAAAAATCTTTGACGAATTGTCGCTCAGATATAGCAAAGCTACATACTATAGCTTACTGGCACGCGTGCGTTGCCTCCAACATCTTTGAAAGCTGCGTAGGAGTTGGGTTCGATCCTTATACCGAGAGTTTTTATTTTTTTGTTTTCCCCCTTCAAGTTCAATTCATAATACAACCTTCTTTTACCTTTTGTTTTTTCTCCAACAGTAGTATGTCAGTAGTTATTCTTTTTTAACCCATTATGCTCCTCTTTTTTTTCTTCTCTATTTTATATTCATTTTTTTTGCCTTTCTCTTTTTTACTTAAATTATTAATCTTTACTTATTGCCCTTTTCTTTTTTTAGAACTAACCTAAATTTTTATCATGTTTTACGTGCATCATTATCATTATGGTTTTCCAAAATACCAATTCGATTTTTCCTTTCCCAAAAAATTCTACCATCTATTTTGTGATTATAAATGTCATGATGTTATAGTTTATTAGTACATAAGAAAACACGAAATCGGGAAGAGAATCGATCTTTGGACCTCTTTAAATTGGGAGAATGTTCTAAGCAACTCAGTTATCCCTCACTCTTAGTTTATTTATAATGGTTGGTAGATTAATATTGATCTGTTATGAAACAAAAAAGTGTTAACGCCTTACCTATATTTAATATGAAAAATCAAAAGCACAGTCAGATTTGATTGTAAAGAAGATTTATTGGATAAATTAAGAATTATAATATAACTTAATCCTATGAAGTCGGACAAATATAAACTTGATAGATCACATGAGATAGTTGGATTCGATTTTGTTTTTATAAATTAGGCCAAACTATTATTAATACTTTATATTTTTCTATATTAGTATTGTTGTACCATAAAATTGGATAATTTTTTTACTAGATTATTTTAGCAAAATTATAAGTACGTCTACAAAATTTTTTTTAAAGATACATATTGTTAATTTTATAGGGCCCTAATTATTTATCTCGCCCCGGGCCTCTAAATTCTCAGGAACGGCTCTGCAATAGATAAGTCAACAAATGGTTATCTACTTACTTCGTGCACACTTAGTTAAATTTGAAACAGTATCCCAATATTAGCTCAATTCAAAGAAATTACAATTACATTAGAAAACGAAATAGCAAATATTCACAAAAACATGCAATAATATTCATTAAGAGGCAAAAAAATCACTTACCTTCGATACATAGATATATTTATCAAAAGCAAAGATTGAAGCCACTCCACACACACACACTCACAAAGTTCATATGGAATTTATATACTAAGGATATTACTTAAACAAGATTTATACTTTCTTCTCCATTTTGCGACGAACATTATTGTTAATTGTTTCGTAGGAACTTTTTAAACCAATAAGCAGAAAGTTTAGGGTATCTCTTTAATCCATTTTTGTAGTCGACATAGTTGATCCCAAATCGGACAGTATAACCGGAACTCCATTCGAAGTTGTCCAAGAGTGACCATGCAAAATATCCCTTCACGTTTGCACCTTCCCTACAATTCAAGAACAATGCAAATTTTTAAGAACCAAAAAAGAAGGAAAATGGAACTTGTAGCATTTCACATCTAGTTAATCACTTTATTATCAAAAGTACTCCTATGAATACGTTATCGCCCCCAAAACTGCGGTATGATCAGTTGTAGTTAAGCTTATTCGAGGTGTGGATGTAATACAAGTCTGGTACTTTGATCATTGTTAGTGATCTATATAGCGCACATTTTTTTCGATGACACGTAGACACCCGATTCTCATGAAATTTCCTCAAATGCTTGTTAATAAAAATCCCAACAACTTACAAACCTTGGCATTTCTAGTAAGAAATAGTTCATATTACTTACTTGATTGCAAGATGTAAAAAGGCTAGATGATCATGGTGGTATTGAACCCTCATTTTATCACTTAGTGCTTCCTCAAGTGACAATTTGTCATTGTTAACCTCACTAACACCTACACAAGTAAAAGGAGAAAGTTCAGAGTATGATTTTTTCAGTGTATTGTTAAGTTAGAGATTTTTTAGAAAAAGGCCAACTTTCGAGTTAAGTAATACTCACCATTTTCTGTTATATAAATCAAAGGGTTGTTATATTTTTTCTTCAGATAGAGCAAAACATCTCGAATTCCTCTTGGATAAACATGCAGCCAATCTGAACCGGCCTGTACAATGAGATTGCGGAAAATAATATAACGAAGTTACTACCAATATAAGCTAATGATGAAACATAAGTATATTGCTGCTAGAGCTGATCATGGTAGGCGCAGCCTCGTTTTGAAGGGTTAGTGGCTCGGCCAAAACCCAAAAACCTTGTAGTTTTCGGCCTGGCCTAAATGTAATGAGCTTGAGCGATTTCTAAGGCTGATGCATAGCACCAAAACAGCCACCTTTTTGATTGGTAGCCAGCCCATGAACATTCATAGATCAGAAATCTAAGGTCCTAATTTCACTAGCTCTGTTACCAAGAAATATGAGAAATCATTCGAATACCTGTGGACCGATTAGAGTTCCATTTCGCGCCACTGCATAAAATAACCACAGGAGTACTTAGTAGAAGACTAGAAGTCGAGACTCGAGAAAATACATCTCGGTTTACTTATCTATTATACATTTTTTTATCCTACTTGTTCGAGGTAATAAAACATACCTGTTTGTCTGACAAGAGGATCAGTGAGGTAACTGAGTTTTGCCTGTTTCATAGCAGGAGAGTAGGCTGCATAATAAGCAGTGTAATAATTCAACCCCAGAAAATCAAAAGATCCATTCACCATTCTCATCTGCTCCGCGGTAAATTTAGGCAACCGGCCTCCTACAAGTGAACGCATGGTATGTGGATATTCACCCTTGGTGATTGGATCCATAAACCTGTTAACAACCTTTCAAAGATAAAGAACCGATTCCTACCGAACATCAAAAATAAAATAAAAATGTGTTATGCAATTTCCGGTTGTTTTGTTGTTCGTTTTCAAAAAACATGATTACTAAAACTATTGACTAATATTGAGTTCATTATGCAAGCTTTATCACAATGTTTTCAAAACCAAAAACTGGAAACTGAAACCTGGAAACTGACAGTTATACCCAGCGAACCCTATGCGAAAGAATCAGCAAAGGATGCAAACTACAAAGCTCACCATCCGAACATGAAGTCAAGCGCTCTCCCTGCTGCAAACTGATGGCGCAGTACTTCTGAGAGTGGAACAAACCAATGCGACACTAAAGTTATACCAATCACACCCTTTTGAGATGCCTATGAATATCACAGGTTAAAAAGACAGAGATCAGAGAAACAGTCTAAATTAACAAGACAAAAAGTTGTTGATCATACAAAAAGGATACATGCTGAAAAAGGTGGTAAACCGGTTGCACAGGCAGGATGAGAAGGAACCAGAACCAGCCTGTGAAGTAACTGTGCCGAGCTAAGGGCTGGCAGGCCAGTCCAATAGGCTACCTTTTGTCAATGGTTTGTGTTTTGGCTAATAAAAAGACAAGCTGCTTGCGCTGGGCTAGAAATCGAACCCATCCAGTACATGATTGGTATCTGGGTTGTCTCTGCTAATCTAGCGCACTAACCTATTGTACATGCAGTATGATACAACAAGAACAACAACAACAACAACTAAGCCTTATTCCCAAAGTGATTTGGGGTCGGCTAACATGAATCGTCAACTGAAACCGTTGCCAAAGGAGATGGCATCGACAAGAGTGATAAAAAGTTTTTAAAAGGGTTGTTCCCAAAGTTGTACATGCAGTATGAAATAATACCAAAAAATGCAAGGACAATGACTTAAAAACAATAAGCTGAAATTGAACATACTTGATAAATGTTTATAGTTAACCAAAACACTCATCAAGTTGAAACATGTACAAGAGAAGTTATTGAATTTTGATGTCTTGTATATCATAATGAAACAGACATTATGCAAGCATAGAGTAGACGGGGAATTCAATCATAGGCAGTGAAAGTTTACGAACCTGATATGTACGCCTATACAAGTCAACTGCGGCTGCATGAGAAAGAAGCTGGTGGTGAGCAACCAAGTAAGGCTCAGTGGCTGAATCTCCACCAGTACAATTAAGCTGCTGCCACTTTGAACATCGCCCAGGTGCCAAAAGTCCATTAGCATACCCACCGTAACTATAGGTCCACGGTTCGTTCAATGTGATCCAATGCTTCACTTTATCACCATATTGCATGAAGCAAATATTTGCATAATCCCAGAAATCATCCCTGCAAAATTTTAACAAGTTTTCGATAGAACATGTTCCATTCTGAAAGGCATATTTTGAAAAGTATGTTTCCAATTACAATGTATTATTTCTGAAAGATACATTATATATAACCATTCTCTGAATATAACTTACACTATGTGAGGACTGAGGAAACCACCATACTCATCTTCCAATGCTTGCGGGAGATCCCAATGGAAAAGAGTCACAAAGGGTCTTATACCTGCCAATACAAAACAACATTGCCAGCAAATCAATCAATAAGGACGGCACAAGATAGATACTTCCCCCGTTCTCCAACAGTTGTTCCAACGTTTTCCAACATACAACTTTAAGTAGTTTAATTGAGACGCATCCAATAACATTAAGAAATCTTGTAATATACAACACAGGGAGTATTTTGTAAGATAATGAGCATTAAGAAATCTTCTAATACAAGATTAAGGTGTGAATCTTTCACCATTTGCTATAAGTTCATCGATAAGGTTGTGATAGTACGCTATTCCTTTCAGGTTTACACCTTTGTGTAGCTTCCCATCTGTTCAATCATCATCAGTATGTTTAGCTCAGAAAAACTTCAGAAATAGAATGAACACATGCTTTGGCAATAAATTTGAGACAGATACGAGTGATTGTTGATATACATGGTAATATCCGTGACCAGGAAATTGAAAATCTGTAGGCATCTAATCCCATTTGCTTCATAAGCTTTACATCCTCCTACAAAATGACTTGACAGAGTTAATGGCCCTTTAAAGGATAAAGAAATCTATAACAACAGTTCAAGCTACCTTATAGAGATGGTACGAGTCTATGGCCACATCTCCACTACTTTGATCTTTGATCTTATCTGCATATTAAACATCATAAACTGGTAACATTTGAGATTGGACATACACAACGACAAGGATGTTATTCTGTTATACTATCAATCTATGTTACGTAGGCTTGAGTACTCATTTTAGACACAGGTACGTATCTAAGTGTCAGATTCAGCTGTTTGATGAAAATATTATGTGATTTTAACCCGAAATGTTTAGAAGTGTCCATATCGAGGTCTCAATGTCAAGGCTCCGACATGGGTGCTTAAGGTAAAATGCAGAAGTCAAGTAAAGCTAAAAATCTAAAAGGAACATTCTAAAAGAATTGATTGACGTTAACAAAATGAATGCTTTGACTCGACATGGGGTAGATGACAAAATCCATTGGGGACATGGCACAGAGAACCTGGATAGTTATGAGTGAAAGTGTCCCATATACTCGGGCCTTTGCCATCATCATGAGTTGCACCTTCATACTGTAAAAGAAAACAACTAAATTCGTTAAATGTCACTTTAAGACAAACAAAAATGTAACGCGATAGTATAACATTCATAATGTTAATACAGACAAACATGCAGTTCTAACTTACTTGATATGATGATGATGATGTTCCGAAAACAAAACCTGCCGGAAAACTGCTTCTATTCAGTGCACCAATCCCATAATCGGCTCGAATAGCATTGATATCAGATCCACCATTGGTGTTTCCAAGCATGAAAAGGAGTGACAGTAGGACTAGGAAAACATGGAGTTGAACCTCCATGTCTATGGTCTGACTTGACTAACACTATATGTCTTAGTCCTAGTGCTAATGATATATCATCCAATAAGATTGAGTTCTTATAGAAGTATATGCAGTAAAATTAGAGCATAGCTAGGACAAGTAAAAGAACAATTACAGCAAGTGCTACTAGCATTAAAAATGCATACCACATCTTTATCAGTTTTTTTAAGTAACATATCACCTTATTTGCTTTAGTCTTTTGAAGGGCCCCATTTGCCTCATGTATCTTGCTCTACAACATCTATAACACACCCTGATGAATAGTGCGCATGATACATCCCACGGCTATATTTTTGCTCATTTGCTTATCTAGAGGGCTCAAAATATGAGCAAAAAAACACGATAGTGGAACTTTTAATGGAGCACCAAATACCCTTCTACTGTATCATGCAAATGGTACACTCGAATGTACAATGTATTGTGTTAATTTTTCTCCCTTATGTTGTTTAATGAGTACATATGTGTAAGGTTCTTGTATGTTTATCGCTTGAAAATTTATTAAATTGTATTAACTGAGTTACAGTAATCTTAACCACAAAATTCCAAGAGTTATCTAGATGTTAATACACAAACCTACATTATACAGTATATTCTTAGAAAAAAAAGGATGAATGGCAATATAATAGAAATTAGAGAAAGGAAAACACTCAAAACCCATCCTAGTGCCAATTATAACCTATCTTAATGGCAAGTATTAATGTCTAGCAAACCTCATCCTCCCTTTTAGAAAACTTGTATGTGAAGGACATAATAATCCATAGTTACAAATACAGATAGGGGAAGTTGATACATAATACTTAAAGTGTGCCTCATCTGATACATAGTTATACGGATCCACCACCCACTACTCTAAATGTCTAATCCATCGTAAACTACATATGGTTCCATCACTTTACTCTCTCATCAACTCTACCCAACCAAATATTAAAAGACAGGACGAAGTAACCGTTGATTTACATAGTTACCCCATCTCATTAGGGACAAAACCCACCACACGAAACGTGCTAAACTCCAACGGGGCATTGGCATATAGATAGGGACAAAGAAAGTATTTAAACAAATAAGATATAATAAGTCCATCTCATGCTTTTTTGCGGTTTTGCATTTTAATACTCCCTCTATCCGGAAAAGCTACCTCATCATTCAATTCTAACTTTTGCAAGTCACTTATATTAAGAGAACTGGTCAAACTTCTAGATTCCAATAAGCTTCTTTTTATCACAAGGCTTTGCTAGTAAAATGAGTATACATATAGACCATTGAAGATCCTACCTGGTGTATGATGCATAGGCACTTGAAGTATTTGAATTTGCTATAACAGTGGGTCCCACACTAATCCCAACTCCATGAAATACGCATTAATAACAGTTAGTAAAAGATAACAATGATGAAGCATGTGCTAATCACCCACTAAAATATAAGTTGATCAATTTCCAACAATTAATTAATCAACAAAGATCACATGGTAAAACACATAGCTTGTTGAATTTCTTTGGTGTATTGTGTATATAATGGGGGTGTTTGGTAAATGACTTTTAGGTAGTTTGTTCATTGTCTTTTGGCTTTTAAATCTAGTCAAACAGCCAAAAAAAGTGTTTGGTAAACGACTTTTGGAGTAGTTGAAAAGCCGGCTTTTAAGCTAAAAGTCAAAAGCTGCTTTTGCCAGCTTTTGTTGTTGGCTTTTGGCTTTTGCTTTAATTTTGTACTTAACAGCCAACACTAACAACCGTTTTTACCAAACACTTTTATATACAGCCAATAATTACACAGCCAGTCAAACAAGCCACTAAAAACAGCAACCAGCCGATTGCCAAACACCCCCAATGAATACCAATGAAAAAACGACACGTGTTCGGACAACAATGGCAACAATCACACATTTGTACAAGTTGGATGCCAGAACATCCATTATATAATTTACATAATTTGTTACATTAACAGTTACCTTACCCAACAGATAGGGAGTTATAAAAATATTCTGAAAGAAAACCCAAAGTTGAACAAAAGACAGAAAACAACAAGAAGCACTCAGCTACAAAACTAATGTTAAAAACAGACACTTTCCTTATGTAACCACAAAATAGAGGCACCACTTGAGATCCCTGGCTAAGCTTTAATTGCCTATAATGGATATTATGATGACTATCCACCAACCTATACACCCAAATTAGGGAAGTAACAATAAATTAATGAATGGACCAAAAACAAACTTTGCAAAGAAAAAAAATGTAGAGACATTTCAAACACTGGAAAAATCGATTGTTCATAGAAGATATGATACTGCGGTAGAGTTGTGTGACATTAGAACCACAACAACAATAACAACAACAAAGCCTTGACTTCGATAGAATGGGTTCGCCGAAGGTATTATCTCCATTGGTTGTTCACATTGATCCTAATTTCCTCATAACATTCTTGACGCCCTGCATCTAAGTAATGTTTAGCCTCCCTCGAGTTCTAAAATCTCAACTCCTAATTACCCTTACCGTTGCATCATCTAGTCAAAATGTCAAGGTCGTGTGCCACCGATAGCATATAAAATGTTATCACGAAACAATGCAAGTTGTGGTTACAACAAAGATATTGCGAAAGTCAGATATGGACCATTACGGTTGTGCTCTTAATCTTAGATAAGCTAAGACGTTGTCTCGAGCAAAGTTGTTCCTAAAGAGAAAAGACAATATAGTTACCCCAAAAATAAGTACTTGCAAAGATCAAAAGTTTTACAAGTTCATTATGCTAAGAAAAATGTGAAAAGGAGGGGCGAAATGAAACATAAATGAAATAGTTCTATATACGACGTACAGGATATATTCTAGTATCTGTTAAGGAAATTCTTGAACCATTTAGCAGAATGCTTGGGGTATCTTTTAAGTCCGTCTTTGTAGTCGACATAATTGATACCAAAGCGAACACTATAGCCAACAAGCCACTCAAAGTTGTCCAACAATGACCAAGCAAAATATCCTCTCAATCTGACTCGTCTCCTGCCAAAGAATTTACACCACACCCAAACTCAGTTGATTCACAGGTTTCTACGTTCAGAAGGAAAATAATCGATCACATTTGCCAAACTTTTTAGCAAGTTTTTCCTTATGCATAAAAGAGAGTTATGTGCAAGGATGAATAAACATTTTTTGTGTAAGCGGAATATTAAACGAAAGCACCTATTGATGTGTAACAACTATAGGAATGGGATGTTTTAAGTTAGCATTTTGTTCAATAGTATTGCAGGCTGTATTATTCGGACTTTCATTTAGCTGAGTCGTATCTTTGACACTCTATACACACCTATACTAACACGAGTTTTCAAGTGCGAGCTTCACAGATGGCAACTACAAGAAAGGATCATACATTTTTGTATTGGTAGATAACCATACAAAGATACTTATACCCAAGTGAAGGTCTTTCTCAGACAAATAAAAACTGAAGCGTTAAAAAGAGATGGAAAAGATAAAAATTTGATCAGTAAACCTAGGCAAAATTAGGAGCAGATAACACACTTCCAAAGAAGCACTGACATACCTCATAGCAAGATTTACATAGGCGAGGTGACGATGGTAGTAGTGTATCCTCATGCCGTCAGCCAAAGCTTCCTCAAGAGACAAGCTGGCATCATTCGATTCATCACAACCTACAAATCATAAGTATATTTCACATTTAATGTCTGTTTATGCAAAATCATTATCTAAGAAAAAAGGTTAGTAGATTATGTTGTCTGATTTGAGATGTTAGTGCTAGATTTAACAACGAATCACCCCCTAGCTCATTTCTTACAATCGAATAAAAACAGTTACACAAAACACAATGCCACTCACCATTTTCTGTGATGTAAATAATTGGATTCTTATATCTTCGTTTTACGTAGATTAGAAAATCATGAATTCCTCTTGGGTAAATATATAGCCATTCTGAAGCGGCCTGCAAAAGAGTAAGCACATGACGAAAACATGTTATGCATATCAGTTCTATTGCGGGCAGAAAAGCAGATACTTCATCATTAAAATGAATTTTAACATCAGAAGGCTACTGAGTTCCTGGTAGTCATGAACATACCTGTGGACCAATTGGAATTCCATTACGTTCCGCTGTAAAATGGAAACATAATCGAATTGCATTACAGTGATTTCTATGCAAAGTCTTAAATAAGAAACATTGAACATCGATGAGTGAGCTTACCAGTCATATTAACAAGAGAATCAGTATTGTAGTTGGCCTTTTGATCCCCTAAACTAGGAGCATCTACAGCATATCTGCTGGTGTAATAATTTAACCCAAGGAAATCATATGATCCTTTCAGCATCCGAGACTGCTCCCTTGAAAACTTAGGCAAGCGACTTCCTACTAGAGAGCGCATTGTTTGTGGGTAGTCACCATATGTTATTGGGTCCATAAACCTAATGGAAAAAAATGAAATATTCATAGGGTTAGAAGTTATAACCTATAGTTTGGGATTATATAAGCTCTGGAAATGTAATCTATTTATCAGAAAAGTTCATACCAGCCAAACATGAAGTCGAGAGCTCTGATTGTTGCTAAGCGATCCTGCCTTCTTAGAGAATATGGGATAACCCAATTTGAATTCAGAGTAATTCCAATTACACCTTTTTGGGATCCCTATATATGCAAAAACAGTAACAAATAGCTCAGAAATACTTAAATACATGCCTTTTGCCACCATCTGATCATACACATTTGCCAAGTTTGCTTAGATTCATATGCCTTATACCACATTGCTTTTTACCAAATCACTTCTTGATTAAGCTGATATTTTTAATAGACGAGTTAAAATGTCTACATTTAAAAAACCCAAAGGAGAAGATCCATAAGAAGTAAGACCTGATATTTTTGTCTATAAATGCGAACAGCTGCAGCATGAGCAAGAAGCTGGTTGTGACCGACCAGGTAAGGCTCAGTGGCGTAATCAAACACACATTTCTCAGGGCTTGATTTAGAGCACTGCTTTGATGAATACATTGCACTTTCATAAATGCTTGTACTATAGATCCATGGCTCATTAAGTGTCATCCAGTGCTTCACTTTGTCACCATATTCTCTAAAACAAAGGTCTGCGTAGTCACGAAAGTCATCCCTGTCCAGTAAAAATGAACACGGACATTTCAGATATACATATAAAGAAAAGTATTGGATGCATCGAAAGCCAACTTAAAACGTGCTTCTGATGGAAAGGCCCTAAGTCAAAGGGATCAATGTGATACATACAAGTTTGAGATTGATTTGACATATATCAACATTCGAAAAAACAATGCATAATACTTCTACTTATTTCAAAACAATGCATAAACATAGCTGAAGTATGCAAAGGCCCTTCGACTTATGCAATAATTTCAAACGTGAAAACAAGAAGTGTGTCACTTATTTAGAAACGGATGAAGTAGATAATACTATGTCTTTAAACAATCTTTTTAGAATACCATACTTCAGCTATGCTTCTAAAATTTAAAAAACCATTTCCGATACAGTAGCTACTATGACGAAATTACTGCGTATACAAAGTACTTGACTTACACTATGTTTGGGCTAAGAAAGCCACCATATTCATCTTGCAACGGCTGAGGAAGATCCCAATGAAAAAGAGTGATGAAAGGTTGTATTCCTGCCATTATGAATGCAGCAATTCAGACAATTAGGATGTTGCAAACAGTAAAATAAAAAATAAAGATATAGCGAGGAGTGTGACAGAATCAACCATTCAACAAGAGTTCATCAATAAGGTTGTGGTAATAGGTTATTCCCTTCTTATTCACACCCTTGCTTAATTTTCCATCTGAAAATAATGATATGATCCAGCATGATCAATGTCAATTGAAAAAACTAAAGAAAAATGTAGATATCACATGTCACTCAATGCCTATAAGGAATGCCAGTCCAAAACATGAAAGTCACAAAGTCAAAGACCATCAAACCAAATAATTTTACTTTCAAGGAGGTGGATATTAGACAGTAGTTGGATCTTGAGCTTAATTGACACGGGTTAGACAACATATGTAGATAAAACACGAGGGCATACGATAAAATCCATCAAAAGCATGCATCTATCTTCTATCTATTTCCATTGGCATTGAGAGTTGGAAGTTGTTTTGATAGCAACAAAGAAGGGAAAAGGAAGGGGAGGGACAGAGGAGGAAAGGGAAGTGAAAGATGGAGCTTCATTTTCGCTCCAAATCTCTCTGATAGAGTATAAATCTATTCCTGGGCTTTCAACCATCAGCTTAAGCTTTTGGTTGAGTTGGTTCCTTGACATGGTATCAAGAGCTAGTGTGACTACAAGGTCACGGGTTCGAATCTCATCCACCCCTCCTTTCTAAGTGGAATATATAGCGCCAGGTATGAGGGAGGCCTGTGCTGCATCCACACTTCAAGCCCAATGGGCTCTTGCATGAGGGGGCGTGATAGAGTATAAATCTATTCTTGGGCCTTCAACCATCACCTTAAGCTTTTGGTTGAGTTGGTTCCTTGACACTCTCCAACTTTGGAGGGATCGTGTTTATTAAAGAGGAAGGGATATGGGATCCATCCCTCTCCCTCGCCTTCCTCCCCCCAACCTCTTATCCAAACAAGGGAACTAATTCCCCTCCCTTTCCCTTTCCCTTCCCTCCCCTTTTCTCCAATTTCTCTTATCCAAACAAACTGTTAAGATTGAGATACTTGTGAGTTGTCATTAATTAGACTAAAATATTCGAACTAACGCTAATCAAAAACAAAACATTTTCATGCCTAATTTACAGCCATTTTCAGACTAACAGATTTGACTCGTTCATATTTACAAGTTAGTAGATTCAACATCTAAATCTTTGTGTAGATAAATAACATACAAGGCAATATTCTGGGCCACGAAATGGAAAACCTGTAAGCATCCAATCCCATATCCTTCATGATCTTCACATCTTCCTACAAAAGAGTAAGTAGAGTTAAAATTTGAACAACTCTATCCTTATCTTTGGCGCGGTTTCAAGATAAACTACAAAATTCATTAGGAATCCAACCCTCGACACAGGATGATACTCCTTCCGAACATACAATAATGATCTTACAACATGCTAAGGCCAGATAGATAAAAACTAGTTATACTTATACCACATGTATTTTGCATATCAAAAAAATTCACATAAACAATGTGATATACTCCTTTGCAACAAGTGATCCCACACCTTGTAACGATGATACGAATCGACTGCCACATCTCCATTAGCTCCACCCTCTATATGTCCTGCCCAAAATTTCACCAAAATCCTTTTAACAAACAATTCACATTACTTATATCATTCTTTACCACCCAAATATCTAAATTTGAGACATAATAACAGAACAGTAACAATAATAATGAACATCTGGACCAGGAAATTTCTGTTCAACACTTCATATACATTACCCATTACATACTTCCTCCGTTTTTTTTACTTGCATCATTTGCGAATGTCACACTATTCATTCATGTTGCTTTGAATCAAATTTGTGATTTATATATAACGAAAAACATAGTCATGCGGGATCTTGTTAGATTCGTCTGGATGTGTAGATTATTAATATCAACTTTGTATAATTTTTTCTTATATAGAACTCAAGATATTTAATTTATAAATTGTGCATTGGGTTGCGTAATGTTGTTCAATAATGCAAGTAAAAAAAAGCTGAGGAAATATATACTAGTATTCTTCACTAACCAAAAATCATAAACATAATTGACAAAATAACATAAAAAGTTAATTTACCAGGAAATTTATGGGTGTACGTATCCCATGTACTAGGCCCTTTTCCATCTTCAGTAGCTCCTCCCTCTAACTGCACCCAGAAAAATTCAGAACATCAAATTTGGCTGATTTTTTTTTTTTTTGGAAATCATTACTTCTACGACGAACCCATTTCGAAATAATAATATATGTAATAATCCATCAAATTTTTCCCACATTTTTGTAACAAGTTAAAACACTGAAAATAAAGTTCATAAGTTAGAAAAATGTGCACGTGAGGGGTGGTTGTAAAACGTTATTGGATAGACATTTGAGCCGAAGTTTAATTAATTTCTATGTAAATACATAGGCTAAAACAATAGAAAGAGTGACGGAATAAAACAATAGAACTTTTGGGTATTAATCTACTGTAATGAAATTCCTATATCATAATTTGTTTTAGTCTCGACTAAGTATCATTGGATCCAATAGTCTAGACCATCCGAACTTACACATAGAATTTTTTTAATAGAACCTTTTGTACCCCGTGCATTTTGCATGGACATAAATCCAGTTATACTCCTAGCACATTGACACATTGTAATTTGTAAAAATCTATCCAAAATTTCCCACGTTTTTCTACAATTACACCTTTTATAAGCATTGACACAAAATACCCATAATCAAAATTTCACTTAAATCACTTCAATAACGTTCTTTTCTAGTATAATCTTTTAAACAAAAATACCAAGTTACTAAAAATGTAGGGTGAATTAGTTAACCTGGTAAGCAGAAGTAGCAGTCCCAAAAAGAAAACCATGAGAAAAACTGGTACGATTAAGAAATGTAATACCATAATTAGGACCAATGTGGGTGTAATTATAACTGTTTTTAGCACCAAAACATAAGCTTTGAAGGGAGAATAGAGCTAAGAAGAAGGTAAAAAGTTGAAATTGAAGAGTCTTCATTTTCAGTTTTACTGAGTGAAAAAAAAAATCACTTTCAGAGAATATATATTGACAATTCTCTCATAAAACGGAGGAGATGGGAATGTTTTTTTTGCGCATAAGGAGCCAAGAAGGCGGGATGAATATCGTAACTATTAGTGTAGTAATTCATTTTTCATATAAAGTGGATCAGGAGTATGAGTCTACTCTCACTACTTTCTCTTCCCCAAAGAGTGGATCCTAAAATTAATTTTCAAATTTTTTTTATTTTTCAAAAAAATAAATTTTGTGTAAAGTTTGAGATTTAAAACGACACTTATTAGTTTTTACTTACTACTCCTTTGTCTTTTTTAGTTTTACCTTTTTAACTTTTCATATGTATGAATGGTAATGGGTCGGATTGAGTCAGATTTTACAAGTTCCATATCTGCCCTATGTTTAACTGCGTCATATTTGGATAGATTCATATTGGATTTTATTCCTTGGGTTATTTTGCCTCGCATTCGGATTATTTTATCACTTGAGAACATAAAATATGTAAATATGTTTTATAGTATAAATATACTATATATTACTTATTTTATAATAATATTAACATAATTGTTATGTTCTAGTGTAGATTTGGTCTATAAGTCAATAAGGTGGCATTAGTGATCGGATTTAGTTAGGCTCCACTTCTGATTGGATTTGAATCAGATTTTTACATTTTTGAATTCGAAGTAAAATATTGAAATAATTATTCATTTAGTTTTCTCGTGTTTTGTAAATGGACTTCGCCCTATTTTCCACTCAGAAAATGTGATCCCGTTTCATTGTAGATTTCGAAGAATTATCTAAGTTGATTTACACTAAAGATTATCATTTTATCAAATGAATTGGTGGCTAAAGCCATACAGGGTTTGATATTTTACGTCTTTGTTCTTTTGAAGGATAAGGATAAATTTCCTTAAGAAAAACGGAAAAGAATAATCCCACCTTTGGACGTTCGGAATATAATAATCCCACCTTTAGATTATTACTGAACAGTCTCACCTTTAAGGGGTCATTTAATCTATTGGACCTTAACCTATTATAGCAGGTTATAACAAGTTCATTGAACACTTGTCGATTCCTTATTGGTTGTTCCCATTATTATTATTATTATTATTAAAAAAATTTGTCAATTACAGCCATGTAAAATACCCAATTTTCTAATTATAGCCATCATCTTTTTTTCTTGTGAATTACGGCCATGAAAGACTAATATTCAACTAAGTTGTTCCCATTTTCACTACTTACACCACTAATCCATAGTTTGACCGGTCAAATCATGTTTAATATTTTATAAATCTTTTTTTATTCAATTTTATAATATTTTTAAAATATATGTTTTTCATATATGACATACTAATGAGCACGTATTTCGAGACCACATTTAATCGCGTTTTTCGACTGAAGATGACGTTTTTTTGAAAAACGGACACCGCCGGGCGCCCTGCACGAATTTCGAGAATCTCTACGAAACGAGTACTTACAGGCCGGATTTTCGAGCACGTACTTCAAGTACGATTTTTTCGGACTGAACACGACGTTTTTTTTCGAAAAAGAGACACTGTCAGGCACCCACCTTTTATTGGCACAAATTTCGAGAATCCCTACGAAACGAGTACTAGTAAGCCGGATTTTCGAGCACGTACTTCGAGACGAATTTTTCGGACTGAAAACGTTTTTCGAAAAGGAAAAATTGTTTTTAATAAGTTAACCTTTACCCCATCTTCTTAAAATAAGTCAAGTTTTGGATTATTCCTGATTAGGTTAACCTTACAGTTACTTTAACTTTAAATGAGTTAAATTACAGGTAACTTGTTAGTAACCTATAAAAAAAATAGAAAAATAAAAAAATAAAGAAAAATACAAAAACCACCATCCCCACCCCCATACCGACCAAAATCACCCGACCATCCCCAATCCCCACCATCTCCGCCACATCTCACTCCAGTAACAATGGTCTCCTCCTTTCATCAACCTCAACGACTACTCTACCACCACCCACCACAGCAACAACCACCCTCACAACCACCAAACCACCCTTGTGTCCTTTTTAACTTTACACGGATTGAAGAGAAGAGAATGGAAAAGCTTTTCGAGCAGAAAGGTTAGTTGTTAATGGAGTTTTGTTGGGGGATAGGGAAAAGAGATGATTTTTAGATAGAACCCTATAAGTAGTAGAAGAAGAAGAGACTGCTTCTACCTCCATGAATTTAGAATTGCAGGAACAAGAAAGCAGAAAGCAAATGAAGAGAGATGTACAGTTCTCAAAGGAAGTCTTAATCGCTGGGTTTATAACCAATTAACTCACTAGACTTTCTACTGCTTTGCTTCACAGGCCCTATTTCTTTGTTGCATTCAAGTTGTGCAGAGGACCAAAAGAGTCAGTAGACAAGTCAATTGAGACTTCAGAGTTTGAGAGCCTCACTTCTCAAGTTCTTAATTGTCCAAAATGCTACAAGCTCACCAAGATGTTAGGGTGACTGAGATTCATGTGCATGGTTGTAAAAATAAAGATTAGCTTTTGCTAGATAGTATATTAGGAAAGTAAACCAATGAAAGTTGGGCATCTCTTGAATTGAGTGGGTTTTTTTGGGCGGATGGTTTTAGTGGGTTTAGTTGTGGTGGCTACTGCGTGGGGTTTAGGGGGGCTGCGTGGGGAGCTGCGTGGGGGTCTGGTGGTGTGAGCTGTGAGGTGCGTGACAATTATGAAAGGAGGAGAGAGGGATGAGAAATAAGATACTTCTATTTTTTAAAGTTAAAAAATCAAATATAAAAGAACCAATCGTATTGTAACACGTAGCACAGGTAACCTGTTAAATAGGTCACCAACAGGTTAAACTTAATATAAGAAAATATGCCTACAAGCTAAACTTAATCAGGAATAATCCAAAACTTGACTTATTTTAAGAAGATGGGGCAAAGGTTAACTTATTAAAAACAACACGGACACTGCAGGACACCCTTTATGGGCACGAATATCGAGAATCTCACGAAACGAGAACCTACAGGCTGAATTTTCGAGCACGTACTTCGAGACGAGTTTTTCGGATTGAACAAGGCGTTTTTTTTTCCGAAAAAAGGACACCGCCGTGCAACCTTTTGTAGGCACGAATTTCAAGAATCCCTACGAAACGAGTACCTAGAGGCCGGGTTTTTGGACACGTACTTTGAGACGGGTTTTTCGTGCATTATAGGACGTACGACGGTATCCGTTTTTTTTAAAAAAAACATCGTGTTCAGTCCGAAAAATCCTTCTCGAAGTACGTGCTCGAAAATCCGGCCTGTAGGTACTCGTTTCGTAGAGATTCTCGAAATTCGTGCCCATAAAGGGCGCCCGGCGGTATCCGTTTTTCGAAAAAACGTCGTCTTCATTTTGAAAAACGCGATTAAATGTGGTCTCGAAATACGTGCTCATTAGTATGTCATATAAGAAAGATTAGTGTGATTATATTATATTAACTTAAATTAAAAAGGATTAAATTTATTAGGTTACCTTTACAACAGGTTTCAGGTAAAAAGGTCCAATAAATTAAATGACCCCTTAAAGGTGGGACTGTTCAGTAATAATCTAAAGGTGGGATTATTATCTTCCGAACGCTCAAAGGTGGGATTATTCTTTTCCGTTTTTCCATTTCCTTATAGATATATAGAATACTCACATTACATATGTCAGTTAATTTGTTTAGAAAATCAATTTAGATTCTTGTTCAAAGAATTTGTCAAGAATGATCCTTCATACACCAAGATCTACTACAAAATTTAATCGGGTCGAAATATACAACCAAAACTATGTATTAGACATGTTTATGATGGAAGTCTAGATATTTCTTCAAATTGAAAGGAAAAGAGACCCAATGGATTGAAAAGGTTTAGGCTTTCTATCATTTTCAGTTTAAACATGAACCTAAATCAAATTCATATAAGAGGTGAGTATCAAGAAGACATATTGATGTAGCACCCCATAAACACCAATCGCTAGATTGGTGTGTACGCACACGTTCCAGGTGAGCTAGACTGAGTCGACAAACCAGCGTAGCAAGAACTAGTTGTATAGAGCTATGTAAACATTCTAACCAGAGAAAATCAAAGACCCATAAGCACCAATGGCTAGATTGGTGAGTACGCACACGTTCCAGGTGTGCTAGACTGAGTCGACAAACCAGCATAGCATGAACTAGTTGTATAAAACTATGTAAACATTCTAACCAGAGAAAATCAAAGACCCATAAGCACCAATAGCTAGATTGGTCAGTACACACACGTTCCAGGTGTGCCAGACTGAGTCGACAAACCAGCGTAGCATGAACTAGTTGTATAAAACTATGTAAACATTCTAACCAGAGAAAATCAAAGATCAACTGTTGAACAAGTGCTGTAATCAGTAAGCTAAAATGTGACAGAAATGTAACAGATTTGTAATAGTTCTACATGGGAAGTACACGAAATGTTTTAGTATCTACGAAGGAAATTCTTGAACCATTTAGCAGAATGCTTGGGGTATCGTTTAAGTCCATTTTTGTAGTCAACATAATTGATGCCGAAGCGAACCGTATAGCCAGCAAGCCACTCAAAGTTGTCCAACAATGACCAAGCAAAATATCCTCTCAATTTAACTCCACTCCTGTCAAAGTTCAGATTTTACACCCTCAGTCAGTAACAGTACAGGAAACAAATGCCTTAGTTTACATAAGCTAATAGGGGGAGAATCACATCAAACCAGAGTCTTTGCAGAAGATCATTTTTAAAAAAGGCTTAGTTTGCACAAGAAGATCAAATTGATGTCATCAGATACTTTCTAGCTTTCACATTCAGAAGCAAATTAGTCGATGACATTCGCCAGCTTCTTTAGCAAGTCGATCCTTGTGCACATAAAGAGTTATGGGCAAGGATGATTAAACAGTTTTGTATAACTGGATGTTAGATTATGATCACTTATTAACTAGAAAAGATGTAATGTGTGGCAGCTATAAGAGTTGAGTGTCTTAAATTATAGGGAATTTCCCAATGGTGGCCCTTAGGTCTCAGGAATTCCTAGTGGTAGAAATTCCAAAATAACTTTTTCGCTGGTAGCATTGTTTTACAAATTATTCCCAAACATAACCTTAATGAAAAATATTCCATTAATAATAAAGCATATTCCATTAGTTAATCGTTAAGACGGTCACTCGCACGTAACACGAGACAATTTGGGTCGTTTTTTGCTCTTAAGGGTTGATTTTAGGGGGTTAGTTTTAGATCTTAATGGTTTATTTTGAAGTCAAAATTGGCAAAAAACGACCCAAAAATGCCTCGTTTTATGTGCGAGTCACCGTCTTACTCGTTAACTAACGAAATATACTTTATTATTAACATAATATTCTTCATTAAGGTTATGTTTGGGAATAATTTGTAAAGTAAGCTACCAACGGGAAAGTTTTTTTGGAATTTCCACCAATGGGAATTCCTTAAACCTAAGGGCCACCATTGGGAATTTCCCTAAATTATACTAATAGGTACGTTTTTGCATTTTGTTCAACAAGATGAAGGTTATGTAACTCGTACTTTTCATTTCAGCTCAAGTATTTATGTCGTATCCTTGACACTCCAGACTTTTTTATATGGAAAATTTTCGTAGTATACCTAGATCACATATATGTGCCTATCACTAGTACGTAGTACCCAAGTGAGAGCTAAATATATCGCAAGTGCATGGAAAAGATAATAAATTTGTGATCAGCGAGCAAGTATACTTGAATCTTTATTTCAATCAGTAGACAACCATCCAAAGAGACTTATACCAAGGTGAAGTCAATCTTAAACAAGCAAAACCTGGATTGAAAAAAAAGGACAGAAAACCTAAAAATTGAAAATGGGACATGTTCAGATTTTAGAAGCAGACGAGAAACTTCCAAAGAAGCACAAACCTACCTCATAGCAAGTTTAACAAAGGCTAGATGACTATGGTAGTAGTGTATCCTCATGCCGTCAGTCAAAGCTTCCTCAAGAGACAAGCTGGCATCATTTGACTCATCACAGCCTACAAATAACAAGTCGTATTTTCACGTAAGGTCGTTTTAAGCATACTCATGGTCATCTAAAAATGAAACATGTATAGCAAGGAGCAACCAAATAGATTAACGTCAATATACTATCTTCTAGTCTAATTTAAGATGATACTGTTAGTTTTTAAAAATGAATTATCCTCTTGCTCATTCCTTAAACTCAGATGCATTAGACAATAGACACAGTTAGAAATACACTAAACACAATGCCACTCACCATTTTCTGTGATGTAAATGATTGGATCTCTATATCTCCGCTTTATATAGACTAGAAGATCATAAATTCCTCTTGGATAAATATATAGCCAATCTGAAGCGGCCTGCAAGATTTAGCACATCACGAACCTAGATTATGAGGATTAGTTGCATTGCTTGCATATAAGCAGATAAAAGTAGGTCCAGTTGCGAATACAATTTCGAGTGAAAAAAGTCGTAATGCATAAATTTTGATCACGAAAATTCAGTCCGAAATTAAGAAGGCTAGGTAGTGATCAACATACCCTTGGACCAATCGGAATTCCGTTACGTTCCGCTGTAGATGGAAACATAATTGGGTTACACTATAGTGATATTATGTGAAGTCTTGAATAGGAAACATTGAAATTCGATGAACTTACATGTAATATTAACGAGAGGATCAATAATGTAGTTGCGCTTTTCATTTCTCAAACTAGGAGCATCTATCACGTAACTGGAAGTGTAATGATTTAAGCCAAGAAAATCAGATGATCCTTTTAGCATGCTAGACTCCTCCCTTGAAAATTTAGGCAAGCGACTGCCTACTAGAGCGCGCATTGTCTGTGGGTAGTCACCATATGTTATTGGGTCCATAAACCTATTAGCAAGGATAGAATATTCACAGGATTAGAACCTATAAACTAGAGTTAGGGGATAAAAATAATAACTAATGAAGAACTCTTCTAGATTTTAATCTACCATACTGGAGATATTCCATACCATCCAAACATGAAGTCAATAGCTTTAAGTGCTGCGAAGCGGTCCTGCCTTGTTAGAGAATATGGAATGAACCAATTTGAATTGAGAGCAATTCCAATTGCACCTCTTTGAGATCTCTATCGTATGCAAAAACAAATACAAATAGTTTAGAAATACTCCAATAAATGCCCTTTATCAGCATCTAATAGTATCTCTTTCACCAATTTAGTGTTACACTGCGTTGCTTTTTACCGAATCTCTTTGAAGCAAGCAGCTGATGGAGCCAAGGATAAGTTCAGCAACCAAAAGTCTACCGTAGTTTCAAGCTAGCTAAAACGCATTCTGAGGCAACTATATAAATAAGGATATCTTATATCCCAACCAAAATCCAAATTATAAGTAGTAGATACTTTTGCTGATGGTTTATAAGTAGTAAATTAAGGTGAGGATCATGTAAGCTTTGCCAATAAGAGCTGTGGAAAACTAGGAGACAGGCTAAGGATCAAAGGAAAGGCCAAAACACATCCATCTGCCGAGGCTAACTCCAACCAATCAAATGAACCCAAACCTCTGATCACTCACTGAAATATCCTTCCTCTCTAGCAAACAGTAGAAAGAATAAAAAATATGTCGTCTTATATGCAGTAGAGCATCAATGAGTCTATTTGAATGCACTGAGCTTCTTAATAATACTTTGATATTCCAGTTAAAATGTGTGCATTTACTATACTCCATGGAGAACGGAGATAAGTAAAACCTGATATTTTTGTCTATAAATTCGAACAGCTGCAGCATGAGCAAGAAGCTGGTAATGGGTGACCAGGTAAGGCTCAGTAGCATAGTCAATCGTGCATTTCTCAGGGCTTGACTTAGGGCACTGCTTTGATGAAAAGACTCCAGTTGCATAAATGCTTGTGCTATAGGTCCATGGCTCATTAAGTGTCATCCAATGCTTCACCTTGGTGCCAAATTCTCTAAAACAAAGGTCTGCATAGTCACGGAAGTCATCCCTGTCCAGAAAATATAGGATTCAACACTTCAGATATACGTAGGGAGAAAACTAATGGGGCACTAAGGCAAACTCAAAACCTGTTCTGATACTAAGCCCTATATCAAAGGGATGGATGTCATATGTTTGTATTAAGATGTCATTTTAGTTACAACCTATGTTACTCGGACTCGGGTACCCATGTCGGACACAGATACATGGCCAAGTGCTTGACTCGTCCATTTACACAAAATTTCCTTGAGTTTGATGTCGAAGTATCCACACCTATGTCTAAGTAGTACTTGAGGTAAAATAAAGAGTCTGAGTAACTTATCCTACGATGATTTTGACATTGATTTCACATATGTTAACATCTGAAAATACTACAAGATACTATGTCTTCAAACAACCTTTCCAGAATACCATTCTTCTATCATGCTTTGAGTTACCCATTTCTAGTAAAAATAACTAGACGAAATTATTAACGGCCATAAAGTATTGACTTACACTATGTTTGGGCTAAGAAAGCCACCGTATTCATCTTGCAATGGCTGAGGAAGATCCCAATGAAAAAGAGTGATGAATGGTTGTATTCCTGCCAGTATGCACGAAGCAATGGGAACAATCAGAATGTTGCACATTATAAAGCAATAGATAAAGCAATAGTCAGGAGAGTGGCAGATCCTTAACCATTCACCAAGAGTTCATTGATAAGGTTGTGGTAATAGGTTATTCCTTTCTTGTTTACACCCTTGCTTACTTTTCCATCTGTAAGTAATGATATTATTCAAGTCGATCAATGTCAATAAGAAAAAAAATAGAATAAAAGGTATCGCATTTCACTCAATAACCATAAGGAAATGTCAGTCCAAAACATTATGTGTGTGTTTGGTTGACACAAAAAATACGGGAAGTAGAAATATCTAGGATGTGAGAAATGTGGCATTGTTTGCTCTTCCAAGGAAGTTCTACTTCCTACAAAATGGCTTAAGTTACTCAATACGCCCCCCTAGATAAGTGAACTTCCCATGGAAAATTTTACTTCCCACTATCAACCAAACAAAATTTCGCACTTGCTATGAAATGCAACTGCATGGGAATATAACTTCCTACCAAATAAGATCGTTAGACGAGTAATTCCACTTGCAAGGAGGAGGGCGACAAATATTATGTGGGTCTTAAGCTCAATTACTACGAGCTATATGGCCCATTTAGGGGAGGGGGAGAAAAAGAAAAGTTCTTTGTTTCTGAGAGAGATACAAGGCGATGGCAATAGGTCCATCAAAAGATTCAAAACCATGCATTTACCTTCTATATACATTATAGGCAATGAGTGAGATAAAATTAGTTGTCACGACATGACTAAACTACTAAAATGTTCCCAGACAACTGGGTGATTATCTTCCAGGCCTAATTTACAACCATTTTTCAGTAATTACATTCACGATGGTTATTTCAATATATATAAACTATCTGCAGATGAAAAACATACAAGGCAATATTCTGGACCATGAAATGGAGAACCTGTAAGCATCTAGTCCCATATCCTTCATGATCTTCACATCTTCCTACAATAGGAGACATGGAGTTAATTTCGAACAACATTATCCTTAGTTCTAACAGGAGTTTAAAGAGAGAATCCATAGAATCCAACCCTCAACCGTGAATGATACTTTGAACATAAGGAGCATTTCTTGATTCTTTAAACAGTGCAACATTATAATCTAAGACTAGAAGAAATTCTAATGAAGAATATACAGTAATATTTTAACAACACGCTAAAGGCACTTGAAAAAGGCAGGGCGGGAGGGGGGAAGGGAGTTCATTTTACAAATTCAGTTACTACAAAAGAAAAGTAGTTATACCACATGAATTTTGCATATCAAAAAAATTCACATGAACAATGTGATGTAGTTTTCAACAAGTGATCTCACACCTTGTAACGATGGTATGAATCAACTGCCACATCCCCATTACCTCCGTCCTGTATACGACCTGCCCAAAATTTCAGCAAAATCCTTTTAACAAACTATTCATACACATTGTGCGTTACTTGTATCATTCTTTACTACCCATAAATCAAAATAAGATTGAACAAGAAACAGAACACTAATAATCTCCTAATGAAGAACTTACACAAGGAAATTTTTGTTTACTTCACATTACCCATTACAAATATATAATATACTAATATTCTTCACTACCAAAAAACAAGAACTTAATTGACAAAATAACAAAAAATAATTCTAATAATAATTTCACCAGGAAACTTATGGGTGAAAGTATCCCATGTACTCGGCCCTCTTCCATCTTCATTAGCTGCTCCCTCAAGCTACACCGAGTAAACAGAACATCAAATTCTGGAAGAACCCATTCTAAAATTATAGAAAACTATCAAATTTTCCTAATTTTTCTCTTGAATGAGCTTTTTAAGCATAAATTTGAAGCACCCATTATCAAATTCACACATTAATCACTTTAATACTGATGTTTTTAATAGTGCAATTAACCAAAAACAGCTCGAAGATTATAACGATGAATTTGAAGAACCCATGTTTTTAAGCATGAATTTGAAGCACCCATTATCAAATTCACCCCTTAATCACAATAATGATGTTTTTTACAGTGTAATTAACCAATTCCAAGATTATAACGGTGAACTTGAAAAACCCATGACTTATTTTTAAGCATGAATTTGAAGCACCCATTATCAAATTCATACCTTAATCACTCCAATAATGAAGTTTTTTTATAGTGTAATTAACCAAAAACAAGATTATAACGATGAATGTGAAGAACCCATATTTTAAAACATGACTTTGATGCATCAATTATCAAATTCATACCTTATTAACTTCAATAATGATGTTTTTTATAGGTGAAATAACCAAAAACAGCTCCAAGATTATAAATGAATTTGAAAAACCCATGATTTTAAACATAAATTTGAAGCACCCATTATCAAATTAATCACTTCAATAACAATGTTTTTTCATAAATTGATTCACCAAAAACAAGATTATAACTATGAATGTAAAGAACCCATATTTCCAAACATGAATTTGAAGCACCCATTATCAAATTAATCACTTCAATAATAATGTTTTTTATAAATTGATTCACCAAAAACAAGATTATAACTATGAATGTAAAGAACCCATATTCCCAAACATAAATTTGAAGCACCCATTATCAAATTCATACCTTAATCACTTCAATAATGATCTTTTCACAATGTAACTAACCAAAAACAAGATTACAATGATAAATGTGAAGAGCCCATAATGAACTTGATGCACCCATTATCAAATTCATACCTTAATCACTTCAATAATGATCCTTTTTTACAATGTAATTAACCAAAAACAGATATCAAGATTATAAGCAAACCCCAAGTAATGATCTTTAAAATTAAAACACCAAGTTACTATAAATGTAATGTAGCTTAAGCATGAATTAATTACCTGATAAGCAGAAGTGGCTGACCCAAAAAGAAAACCCTGATAAAAACTAGTACGATTAAGGAAACTAATACCATAATTAGTACCAATGTGGGCATAATTATTATTGAAAGCAGTAGCAGCAGAAGCAAAGTTTATGGTTTCAAGTGCAAAAAGAGCTAAGAAAGAGAAGAGGGAGAACATTTGAAATTGAACAAACTTCATTTTCAATTACTTTTGGGTGTGAGAAATTTTTCCTATTTTTTAGAGAATGTTGGCAGTTTTAAATAGTGTTTTTGGCATTTCTGCCCATAAACCGTGAAGAGGGGGAGATAAAATGAATGAATAGTATATCCGAATGTATTATGAGTATGGTATATTTAAAGCTAGTTCAGTAAAAAAAGAGTAGATTCAGGTATATTATGTTTATGATATACTTAATATTATTTGGCTAAAAAAATAACCTTAGATGAACCATTCTCATAGTAGTATGGTACACCCGGATGTATAATAAAAATACTTCAAAAACTGATTTTTTTGGTTATTTTATGATTTTTCTCTTAAAATAATGTTCGATTCAATAATAGTGTCTAGCCCTATTGTTGTTTGGTAAATAATTTTCACTCAATTATGCTAGATAGTTTATTTATTTGTTTATGAATAAATTATGCTAAAAACTAAATTAAAAGGATTTAACTCACGTGACAAATATGTAAGGCTTTGATAAAGGATTTTTCGATGGCATCTCTTTTTCCACCGGTTTCATATACGATTCATATTACTCGATTCCAAATCAAATGACATGTTTGCCAAGTTTAGGTGAATATGTCACTGGAGTAGAGGCTCAAGGAAAGTTCGTGTAGTATTAATAATCTCATGCCAAAATATATAAAGAGGGGGCCCGAAATGGCCCGTACTACATGGCACACAGGTGGACCACCTTTTAAAATTAAAATTTCTCCCTAGTTGTTAAAAAATCGTGTCAAAAGACTAGTGGGCCAGCCCATTGTTTTGTGTCGGGAAAATATTTAAATAAGTGCCCATAAAACAGCACACATCCTACCCTAAGGCCTCTCGTGAAGTCGTGACAAGCCCGAAGGACCATTGTGCCTCCTGGGCCATGTCACACAACCTGATGTCCTGATGGCCTAAAATCCATGAAGTTATAATGTTAAAACAATCCAATAAAACATGTAGGTAGAAGCGTATAAAGTGAAGTTAGTGAAACCAAAATTTTTACAGGAGAAAGTAAAAGGATGATCCCCCCTTGTCTACCAAGTAAATAATATAACTCGATAGAAAAAAAAATAATATACTTCCTCCGTTTTTATTTAAATGTGACACTTTCCATATTAGGAAGTTTGGAATTAGTTGTAACACTTTTATTTTGGGCAAATATTTCTCTCTATCTCTCTCCTAGCACATGGGTCAACTTCTTTTTTTCTCTCTATCTCTTTCCTCTCCAAATATTGCCTAGGAGTCCGTGAAGTCAAAAGTGTCACAACTAATAAAAACCGGAGGAAGTATATGAGTTAATATAGGAGACACTTTTGGAATGAAATAAACATAAATTAACTAGATTGAATTGAACTACTGAACTTAACAGAAAACTGAAAACGAGGTCTAAATGATCATAGCTATAATATGATAAAGGAAAAGAAATGGAAATATATACTATCATTTATTAGGCTTTCCGAACTATATATTTTTGGGTAATATGTACTTGGGGCCAAACCCCAATTGGTCTTTATATCCTTATAGAAGATCATCTCCTAGTTACAAACTTACATGTAAAATGCCTCCCAATACACAATTTCTTGCCAACTTCAAACAATGTCCGAAATGCATACAAAAAGTTATGACTATTATATCAGCCACCTTGTTCTTGTTGCGCGGAATCCATTTGAAATTTACTTCTCCGAGTCTATCCTTCAACTCCATGCAATTTGATAGAATGTTGTTATACACAGTGGGAAAAGCTTGGTTTTGTTGTAGCAAAGTAATAGCCGTTTTGCGTTGAGAAGGGGTGGCAATGTGCTGGGTAGTCCTAATAAATGGGTGCCGCCACCAGAGGGATACTATAAAGTCAATGTTGATTATTCGCTGAGTGATGAAGGTTGGGTTGGGGCTCGTGGTTAAGGATCATAATGGTGAAGTGATTTGTTGTGCTGTCCGACGCATGGGAGTGTGGTGGTCGCCATAGATTGCGAAAGAGAAGGCCTTGTGTTTTTGCGTTGAGAGTTGCGAAAGCCCATAGCTTGGAGCATGTCATTGTGGAAACCGACTGTCAAACATTGGTAAACCGATTGACCAAAAGGGTGGTCTACTTCACCGACTTGGATGTCGTCCTTGAGGATGCTTTGGTAATTAGTAGAAGTTTCTCATCTTTAGCTTGGTCTCATGTTCGTAGAGATGGTAATTGTGTAGCTCATAATTTAGCGAAGTTAGTGCCTTTTGAAGTGGAACAACGTTGGGAATGTCACTGCCCTTCGGAGGTTTCATCTTATGTACTCATGGACTCTTTGTCCCTTTCTTAATATATTGCACTAACATCATTCCCCTAAAAAAAAAGAAGTAATAGTCGTTTTGCAGTCCGTGTAAATTGTTGTCCTTGTTTGGTGCATTAGCAGCACTTGCACTAGCCCTTTGATTGGTAGTAGTTCAGCCTGCAGGGGGTCAATAATATAGCAACATCTTTCGAAACCTTTCACCCAAAACCCCTAACTATTTCTAATCAGTATAACAACATCTCGATACATGTTGTTGCATCCTTTGTACACAAATTGCACACTTTATTAGTAGTCTGATTTTTCTCACAAACGATTACTAACATTCCTCTCTTTAATGAGCCGCCCTTCCCAATCCTCAATCCCCAATCCCTAATCTATCTCTACTAAAGTCCTCTTCGTCGGGGTAAAGATTCATTAGCTATTCTTTTTCTCTTTCCCCTCATCTAAACCCTCATTTCTTCTTCTTCAACCCTGGTTTTCACCATGGCAGCAAAAAAACATTCTGAGCCTAAACTTGTTGATTGTGCCACAATGACAGATCGTGGTACTATGGTTGTGTTACTTCGTGATTTTCTTCAAAATTCCAAGATTGTTGGGTTATATCTTCCCTTAAAGAGTAAAAAGAGTTCCATTTACCGACAACCTCCCCAGCACAGCTATGCTCACGACTCTCTCCAGGTGCGTAAAATTTGTACAAAAGACAACAAATTAGTTTTTAAGACTGTTGTTGAATCCATTATAACATTCTTGAAAACTAAAACTTTGGAGAATAAGTTAACGAGTGTATGAGATAGTGACGGACCCACGATTTTCATCTTGGGGGACAAGTTACGAATATTTGACAATTCGATAAAAAAATGTTCTAAAAATTCACAAAATTTAATCAATACTCGAAATATTTCTATGGGTGATTGAAGTGGAGTTGAATAATAGATCTACCGGATTTAAATATATTGTCCAATATAAATAACTAAAATGTAATTTATAATGGTCAGAGTTAAGAATCGTGTGAATGGGCATTAATTACTTTTACTATATGAATTTTATACAATAATTTAGTTCATTAATTTCCCTAAAAATTAACTTAATACATTAATGAATAAATATAATGTTAACATTAAACAATAATAAATCTTCTCTAAAAAAATAACAATAAATCTCAACACTATACAATACAAAGTGAAATTGAGTACAAGTAATTGATATTTTAAACAAGACAAATAGAAAATTTAATAAAGGCTTGTACTCGTATTTAAATTTACAAACCTATGTCAAAAAGAGGAAAAAAAAAAAGAGTAAAAAGTATTGAGTAATGATTGAACCTTATACTAATGTAAAAAGAAATTAACTCAAACTGATTCTTACCCGAAATTATTAAATTAAGTCAAATCGAAATCAAATCCAAATTTAATCGACATAAATTCGATTTGATTAAGATTTCTTACCCGATTTTTTTTAAAGTGGGGGACAGTCGTCCCCATTGTTCTAACATAGGTCCGCTAATGTAAGACTTGTATTACAAAGTTATTAGCCAAATTCGTGATACAATGGTGAAGTTTTGTTTTGGAGCACCCCGTCCGGAAAGAAAATGTTGTTGCCGAATTTATTGATGATCTGTGTTAATTCAGATGCTTAAGGAGATCATTGGGCATAACGAGTGGTGGGGCGTGTCGGGGACGTGTTGTTGGCAATATTTCTATCAGAGAGATCAGTAGCGATGGAGCCGATAGGGAAACAAATTGTACATGCTCGTACTCTGGTTACACATTCTCCTCCTCCCTCTTGATTGTGGAGAAATACATTATGTTAAGTTATTTGCTAGATAGAAATTTTGCCAAAAAATATCCATGTATTCTTATTTCGGGCCAGGGGTAACCAGAATTTGACACACGTCTATTTGCAAAAATGATTGCTGATGCGTTTGATAACCTGCTAATATTCTGTTTGGTCGACTTTAACCCTGGGGACTTGGAATATCCCGCTCATACAAGTGCGGATCTCATGGTCTTCCACATATGAGCTATTATCTCACTGTTAAGAGGTTGAAATTTATTGGTTTAATGTGTTCAGACTTTGGCAGCACTTTTAATTATTTCAGTCAAATGTCGGAAAACGATCGCAAGCATGCCTTGACCATTGAAGCTGAAGAATGGATTTCAAGCGAGGAGCTGGTGGCTAAGAATATTAGTGATCACCTCAAACATGGAGTCAAGACTTATGTGAAAGCCCTTTCACTGTTGAGTGATGGTTATCTGTGCGACGAGCTTTTGCCTGCCAAACTCTTGAGTGAGGGATTGAATCTGGGTGTATGATAGAGTGGTAAACTAATAGGCTTATTATGTATGTAGTCCTTATGTCAAAATTTTGTTTCTAGTCGACATATAACGACATGATAAACTAGTGCTTCTTGGTTATAATTATCTAAGTTGCTTTTTCTTAAAGACTGAATTATGGTTTTATCGAATTCGAATATTCAGAGTTAAGTTCATATATTTTGTTCCTTGGCTTAAAGTAATCTTTGGGCCATAAAACAACATACATCCTACCCTCAGGCCTCTCGTAAAGTCATGACCGCCCGAAGGACCATTGTGCCGCTTGGGCCATGTTGCATAACCTGATGGCCTGAAATCCATGAAGTTATGATGTTAAAGCAATCCAATAAAACATGTAGAAACGTATAAAGTGAAGTTAGTAAAACCAAAATTTGTTAAAGGAGAACGTGAAAGGATGATCCCACTTGTCTACCAAGTAAAAAACATTAGTCACAAACTAAAAAATATATCTTAATAGAAAAAAAATTATATGAGTGGATATAGAAGAAGGGTATAACCTTGCACTTTTAGAAAGAATTAAACATAAATTAAAAGACGACAAGTCAAGGGCAAACTGATATACGATCATTTATTAGGCTTTCCGAACTAAATATTTTTGCCCAATATGTACTTGGGCAAAACGCCAATTGGTCTTTATATACTTATAGAAGATCATCTCCTACTTACAAACTTACATGAAAATACTTCCCAATACACGCCACCTTCAAACAATGTCCGACATGTATACAAAGATTTATGACTATTATCGTTCTTAATAAAGCAACTATACCCTATTTAACTACAGAAATCGATCCGAAGAAAAAATGTCCAACCATAACCAATGTAAGAGTTTCTTCCAAGCAGTTGCCATTCCATATCTGTAATTAACACCATCAGACCATCTGGATGAACCACATGAATAATCAACAATATGAATAATCAACAGAAGAAGAAAGGAAAAATTGATAAGAATAATCCGACCTTTGGCCGGTCTTCCATCAGTGGTACCACCTTCAATTAATCCAGGTATAATCCGACCTTTGACACCCATATTCTCTCAATGGTATGGAATGATGGCAACCTGTTTGACTAGCCAAAATGACCGTTGACTTTTTCAAATAATAAAAAAAAATTGAAAATGAAAACCCCCCTCCCTCCTCCCCACCACTGCCACCCCCTCCCTCCCCTCCCCCACCACTGCCGCCCCCTCTCTCTCCCTCCCCCACCACTGCCGCCCCCTCTCTCCCCTCCACCACCACTGACGCCCCCCTCTCTCCCCTCCCCCCACCACTGACGCCCCCCTCTCTCCCCTCCCCCACCACTGTCGCCCCCCTCCCTCCCCTCCCCCACCACTGCCGCCCCCTTATCTCCCCTCCCCCACCACTATCGCCCCCCTCCCTACCCTCCCCAACCACTGTCGCCCCCTCCCTCCCCTCCCCCACCACTGCCGCCCCCTTATCTCCCCTCCCACACCTCTGCATTCCCTTTCGCAGTGACTCCGGCGTTCCGATAGTGGTAAGTGGTGAGTGAGTGAGTGATTGAGTGTGAGTGAGTGAGTGAAAGTGCGTGACAGTGAGAGTACGATCGCCGGAGATGCAGCGAATCCGGTGGGGGAGGGGGAGGGTGGCAGCAGAAGGGGCGGGGTGGGGTGGCACGCGCAGAGGAAGGGGAGGGGAGGGGGTGGGGGTTGGCTGGGGGAGGGAAGGGATTTTCATTAATTTTTTTTTAATAACTTTGATTTAGAATTTTAATTAAAAATTTAAGTTTTAAATATACTTAATTAGCTATTAATCACGTAATTAGGAGGATTACCCATGATTGTAGGTCACCATGACTTACCAACAGGTGAGGGACCAATGAGAGAATATGGGCGTCAAAGGTCGGATTATACCTGGATTAATTGAAGGTGGTACCATTGATGGAAGACCGGCCAAAGGTCGGATTATTCCTATCAATTTTTCCAAGAAGAAAAGCAGTATTAAGACTTTAAGGACTTGAAGTCAATCTGGTCTTGTCAAACAATTCATTAAATGTTCCACAAAAGAGATATACAGGAAGCTTTAAAGACATATATTTGCAGCTAGGGAGGGACGGCTCCAAATTTTCAACGTAACTCGCAATCTAGCAAGAAATCTCATAACAATTGAGAAAACACGTCACTTAGGCTTTCAAGTACTTGAATTGGACATATGTGAATAATGTGATGAGCATGTCTCCTAGACAAGCTCGACTTTATAATATTTCCATGTTGTGGTAGTAAATAATGTGTCAAGTTTCTATACCAATGTTAAATTGTCAAGGATTCTAATAGAGGTGTGAGACAAATAAAGAAGCTAAAATGTACACAAATTATCTTGTAATTAAAATATGAATATAGCAACTAAAAACACATAGTAACAAATATACATAGCTTAACTTTCAGTGACTACCATGCATTCCTTCAGCGAATTTGTTGGGATTTTTGAAAAGGAAATATTTTGTAGCAGGGAAAACTCGGGTCCTAACCACTTTCTGGCTTCGAAAGCACGTAATTAGCTGGGTTTTTGAGAGAAAATACAGTTAGAAAACTGAAAAACCTCATCCCAAGTCCCAACAGTTTGCGTGCTCCATAGCTGAAGCCTATAGGGCTCGATAAAAAATGGTGTATTCATATAAGTTTCAATAAATTCCTACCAATCCAAGCTTAATTCAAAATTAGTACAAGTCATTTGTTCGAAACAAGTCCAAGTAAGTTTAGATAAGTCAACCATGCGAAAAAACATACCCTAAGAACCAATAATTATTCAATTTTCATGTAGTTGTCCAACTACTTGAAAGTGAAATATTACCAGAATTTCCTGTAGTGGTTCAGATGATGCTTTTCAATATTGAATTCCTTTGTTCTCTAGTCCCTTATGTAGACTATTGAATAAATTGATTGGGTTGACTCACTATGACTTTTAGAATGGTTCAAACTATGATCTTAAGATTTAAATCAGGACAAATGCTAGTCTCCTAAATAGTATTAGTAACTCTACTGTCCTATAAATCTTTCCTAGTGTGAAGAAAACTACAGCAGCTCCATTTTTTTTTTGTGAGCAATGGCCTGGCCTCTTTCTTGCATCCTCTACTTGTTACTGACACTAATACTCCTGCAATCATCATCTGTTGCTGCCCAAAATACAGGCAGTATACCAGTTGGCCGATCACTCTCAGCCACCAGCACCTCCAGTGACTCTTCATGGCTTTCACCTTCGAGCGATTTTGCCTTTGGCTTTACCAAATTTCTTAACAGCAGCACAAATCTCTTCTTGCTTGCCATCTGGTATGCCAAAATTCCCGACACCATAGTTTGGTATGCAAATGATGGTAATCCTGTACCAGAAGGATCATCAGTAAAGATAACTGCTAGTAAAGGTCTGGTTCTCAGTGACCCTCAAGGAATCGGACTGTGGGACACCTCTGATAAGATAAGTGATGGCGGAGATGTGAGCTATGGTTTCATGAATGATACAGGGAATTTCGTCCTTAAAAGGAGCAGCAATAATAATCCAGTTTGGCAGAGCTTTGACTATCCCACAGACACCTTGCTGCCTGCTCAGTTTATGGAAATAGACGGGGAGGTCAATTGTCGGCTATCAGGAACAAATATACAAAGGGGAGGTTCCAGTTACGTTTGATCGGTGATGGAAACCTGGTTCTTAATACCAGGGAACTAACATCCGGGTTTACCTATGGTGCTTACTATACTAGTGACACTAGTGACCAAGCAAATCCAGGTCAAAGATTGATCTACAACGAGTCCGGGTATACGTATGTATTGCGAAAGGATGGCTCAAGGTATGATCTCTTACCTACATCTCAGGCGCTCTCAGCAAAAGACACTTATCAGAGAGTAACTTTGAGCTTTGATGGGGTGCTAACATGGTATTCTGTCCCAAAAACTTCCATTAGCAGTGATTGGAGTGTGATGCAGGCATTACCAAACAACATATGTATGACCCGAGGATCACCCGCACCAGAGTTAGGTGGTGGAATTTGTGGGTTTAACAGCATTTGCAGCCTTGTTGACCACAAACGGCCATCATGTACATGCCCACAAGGTTACTCTCCTCTTGATCCTATTGATCATTCTGGTAGCTGTAAACCCGATTTTAAGCTAGATGGCTGCGAAGGCTATGCGGAGAAAGCCTTGAAGGGCGAGTATAAGTTAATGCTCCTTCCGACAACTGATTGGCCATTCAATGATTATGAAAGAATTAATCCTTCAAACGAGGAGGATTGCAAGGATTCTTGTTTAAAAGACTGTCTTTGTGCTGCTGCCATATTCCAAGTGGGTAACGATGTTCCTGGTTGTTGGAAGAAGAGAGCACCACTAACCAATGGAAGAAAAGACACTGGAGTACTTGGGACTGCTTGGCTAAAGGTAGGAAATTTTAATGATTCCAATGAGCTAGTCGACCCTAATACTCCACTTCCTCCAAATACAAAAAACAAGATGAATTCTCTGACTAAAGTTCTGTTTGGTAGCTCGGTATCTGTTAATCTACTTCTTTTAAGTGTCATATTGGGAGTTTTGTTCATCTATCATAAGAAGCAATGGAAAGTGTCTGATGAGGGTCAGAGAAACACACTGCGAGAGTACAGTAACGTCCATTGTTTCAGCTACCAAGAGCTCAGTGAGGCAACATACGGATTCGAGGAGGAGTTGGGAAGAGGGTCTTTTGGTATAGTTTACAAGGGCATAATCAACAGAGGAGGTTCTCCTGTTTGTGTTGCTGTTAAGAAATTAGATAGAATATCAAGTGATACTGATAAGGAGTTCAAAACAGAAGTTGATGTGATTGGCCAGACACATCACAAGAATCTAGTTCAGCTTGTAGGATTTTGCAAGGAACAGGATCAACGGTTACTAGTATACGAATATATGGAAAATGGTACCTTAGCAGATTATCTTTTTGATGATTCGAGGCCAAGATGGATGGATAGGGTTCAAATTGCTCAAGGGGTAGCAAAGGGGCTCTTATACTTGCATGAGGAGTGCAGTACCCAGATCATTCATTGTGATATAAAGCCCCAAAATATACTCCTAGACAAATACCATAATGCTCGCATTTCTGATTTTGGGTTGGCAAAGCTTCTAGTTCTGAACCAAACCCATACGAATACAGCAGTCCGAGGGACAAAAGGATATGTTGCTCCTGAATGGTTCAGAAACAAGCCAGTAACAGTGAAGGTCGATGTCTATAGCTTTGGTGTTCTCTTATTGGAGATCATATGTTGTAGAAAAAATGTATGCATGGAACTCATTGAGGAGGAAACAGCAATTTTGACAGATTGGGCATTTGATTGCTACCAATATAACAGATTAGATTCACTTGTTGATGATGATATGGAGGCATTTGATGACATAACAAGATTGAAGAAGTTTGTCACAGTTTCTCTTTGGTGCATCCAAGAAGACCCAGGCTTGCGACCAACAATGCGAACAGTAACACAGATGTTAGATGGCCTTTCTGAAGTGCCTATAAACCCACCTTGTCCAGCCTCATTTTCAGTTACTACCCAATATTGACCCTGCTGGGAATGTATTTTCATCGTCTTCTCTTTGTTTATGTTCACTTTAATAAATCACATGGAGATACCCTACAATGGAAGTATACCATACATATGTGGTGCAGAAATGATGAAGTGGGCTTTGTAGGAATGTCTTTTGAAAAATTAACCACCATTGTCTAACTACATATACCACATGATATGGGCCTCTCGGTGGGGGCCCTGTGCGAGCAGCCCAGAGGATTATTCTTCTTACCATAATATAATCTCATACTTATAAATGAGATTATATTTAAAAAAATATATATATATATATATACCACATGATATAAATATGTGAAGTAGTGTTTTCATATACACGTAAGATATACAAGTTGTAAGAGCATGTAATAGACTAGCTTAAGAGGACAGGGGTACTTTAGTAATACACAATAATTATGATGTTATCTTGGAGAGTAAGACAAAGTAGACTATAAATACCTGAGATTAGGAAGAGAAAGACATAAAAGATAATGATCAAGTTTCTTTTAGTTTTACTTTAGTTTTCATTTAGCTTTTTGGGAGTGTGACCTAGTCACTCGAATACTTGGCAATCTACCTTAACCTTTTGTATTTTCCATTTTATCAATCAAAAGCTCCATTTTCATCATCTCCATTATATCAGGCTATTACATAACAAATTGAGTTCTTGATCAATTATTTCAAATCTTTCAATCATATAATGAAGGCATAGTATCCTAAGAGTAGAATTTTCGAAAGTTGTTTATACCTAAGGAAGAAATTAGTATTCTAAAGTACACTACATTAGTAATTTCAAAGTCGATTTATCTTCATTTGATTTTGCTACATTATCGATGTACCTATATCTTTTATATTATACTAATTTTTATTAGCAAGATTGTATGTATTGAGCTTGTGTATCTCTAATAATATAAATATTTAGTGAACTAAACATAGGTATCTTAGCAATTTTAAATTTTCTACAAATAAATACAGAAGAAGTATTTTAGTTCAATGCTATGAACTTGATTTTCGTTTGTATTGTTATTATATTTACTAAAAAATTTCCCTTTCTTACCACTTGTAATTTGTTATTCACCCGCTACATCTAAGAATCTTTCACCACTAGAACAACGGAGTATAATATAGCATGGTGTATTTAAATTCTGAAGGAAAGTACACAGGCGGCACCATGAGGCTAGCTGGGTTAATGCAAATGCCTAATGGTGTACTCTAGGTGATTATGAGAAGTTAAGATAATGTTTTTTTTTTGGTGTTTGCACCCGGTTCACCCTTCGGGCTACATTCGGATCGAGGTCAAGTTCGGGGTGGATAGGTTCCATTCCTCTCCCAAGGGTGTTGCCGGGATTCGAACAAGGGTCCGTCCTACCAAAGCCAGTCCCCATCACCACTGGACCAACACTTACTTGGTAGAAGTTAAGATAATGTGACAAATTAGAAAGAGTATTACTTAAGCAAGTTTTCCACATATAATGTCATCAAAACTTAGAATTCCCAACTCAGCAAGTTTTCAGTTCTCTTTGTATTACCAACCATAAAGAACTTTGTTCTAGTCCTAAGTTGTATCATTTAAATTAATCATATTTGAGAACAGAAGAACAAACAGATAATGAAACATTAAATAGACCTCAACCATGGATCGGGCCCTCCCACCAGATAACTTCCATTTTAAACTGGCATGAAGTTTCTTCCTCTTCAATCTTCATCTAGAACCAGCATCGTCGAGTTCATTGATACATCTGCACCATCTAAACAGCATGAAAGACCAACAGAACAAGATAAAAAAAAACGTGTTTGAAAAAACTCGAAGTTGAAGATTATCCAGGACACTGTAAAAGTGTAGCACGCTCTCAAATAAGTCCAGAAGCAAAAATTAGGAATCTTACATACTACCTCCGTTCCATATGTATTGCAACACAGGGAGTTTTACGCCTCCCAACGCACGACTTTAAACGCTAATATCTCTAATTTTATTTAAGTAAAAATTATAAAAAGTTGATATTAATTAAGCATTTATCGAGACGAATCTAACAAGATCCCACATGGCTACATTTATCCTTGTGTACAAATCACAAAAGAAGGTCAAACGGTAGTGTATGAATAGTGCAAATTGTCAAAGGTTGCAATGCATATGGAACGGAGGTAGTATAAGACTGAAGTAAAAGATAAAAAAGAACAGGTTAAAGACTCGTCCTTCATACTTCGAAAACCAGTGTAATTCAATAGTATTCGAAAACCAAGTGTAATTCAAGAGTCACAACAGTTGAGGAAACAAAAGTTATTCTTGTACAATGTACTCAAGAAACGTTTTCACATTTCCTATAATAGTAATGATTTGGGATAGATGTCCTACATTATTACCCTTACTAAGTTTGATTAATGGGGATTGTCAAAGAGTGCCACTCATATAAAAGGTCGAACAATGAAGTACTTTGATATCCTGATGAATTACATGCGTTGTTTATAAAAATGTTTTAGGGTTAAATGGTATGACCAGGAATATTGGGTCAAGCGAGTAATTAAAAACATTACGCAGCATACGCAACATTAGGGATGGTGTGTCACCACATATAGTTTTGCTAACACCAAATTAAAAGCTTTTGTGCAATTCTCTCAACAACTAAGAGACCCCTTTCAAGTAACACAAAGACTAGTTAACAAAATTATCCTTCCCGTAATAGAAGCTACGATGAGAGGATGACCAATCTCTTGTCGCGTTTGCGTATTGTCTTTCTATACGCAACATTAGGCACTAGAAACTATTACTTCATCGACGTTGTTTTTTGACCGGAAGACCGAGAGCTACCTATCGAGACTTTGGGTTATCCGGACACATACTTCGTGAAATGGTTCACACATGTTTGTCAAGATTAGTTGTTAATGCTGCTGAATCCGTCCAGATAACTGTTGGGTAACTAATGTAGCTCAAATACACTATCAACTATCAACAGGACAGCTGAATCCACACAGAGAGATAATTTGTCAAATTTGAAAGCGAAAGGATAGAAGAAAATTAGATAAGTCAAACAATAAGACATAGCATTACAACTACCACGAAATTTCATGTATGTAGAAATGTCTGAATATAAATATTAGACTAGAAGCCCTACATATTTTTCCTAGTTGACTGATATATGTCACGCTCTTCCTGTAAACCATCTATCTCTGCTTTACAAACAGAATTCTATTTTAAGCAACAATAACAAAGCCTTATTTCCATAATTATTTGTTATGTCAAACAATAACTGTTTATGCCAAATTTTACACAAGTAAAATCTAGCTAGAGATCTACAACTAGCTAATGAAGATGGATTGCTAATTAAGATGAGCAATGCAAAGAAGAACAAAAGAAAGCGAAAAAGAGAGAGAGACACCACGAATGGTGACGCGGAAAACCCCAGGAATAAGGGTCTAAAAATCGCTGGTGGCGCTTGAGTCTAGCAATCCACTATGATCAATGTAAATTACAAGTATAATAAACGTGTTTCCTTATAAATACTAAGTAGAAATGTGAATGCTAAGTGTAAAATACGAGTGGAAAATACTCTCTAAGCTTAGAATAATCAGTAGTAACTTATGAGATTGTCTTGTGCATCCAATGATACGTTTACAGCTTAAATAGGCTTCAAATCAGCTTGCTTGGACTGCTGTAACAGCTTCCTGAAATATAGGTAAGTTGTTATAACAGCTTCCTAGAATCAAGGAATCTGTTATCACCTTCTGTTTAGCTTGCTCTGACTTAGTCTACCACTATATTAGGCACGTGGGCTGACTTATTCCTCTAACTGAATTTGACTTGGTCTTCATAACAAACTCTCATATATCTTAGGCTATTGTTGAGTCATACGTTGACATGCTCCAAGCTGGTGACCGATATCTGGTGGACGATAGCTGGTAGACGCTAGCTGGTAGCTGGCAGCTGGAATATCCAGTAGCTAGTAATAGCTAGCTGGAAGCTAATACTCGAAAGCTGGTATGTATTAGTTGGAACCTGTGAACATGAGACCTGCCAACCTAAAGAACTAGCTTAGGAAAATCTGGACATAACAGGGTTAGCTAACACGGAGGGCGGCATGGCTACACATTTAAACAACAAAGAAAGTCTTTCCCAGGAGGAGGTCAGAGTTATTAAATTTCTGAACTGATTTCCTCCATGTAGTTTCATGACCTTTTTCCAAAAAGTCACCTAGTTGAAAGTGAGACTTTTTCGAAATTTGATGTAATGGTCCAACCAATGCTTTGAAAATATAAATGAGTGTATCATCAGATAATTTACCTCTTCAATCAGTATGAAATTATAAATGTTAGAATCATTCAACCAGTGACTAATTTTCCACATTAGACAATTCATGCAATGTATACATAACTTGCTATTGCTGATTAGTAATACTTACACCTAATTTGATCTAAGAGCCTAATCTCTGGTTCATGATACTACATACAAGTCTGTTAACTGACTTAGCTCCCATACTCTCACCCTCTGTTTGAAAAAATCTGCAGTTGCACCACATAGTAATGGCATGGCCTCTTTCTTGTACCCTCTCCTTGTTAGCTCTAATATTCCTACAATCATCATCACCTATTGTTGCGCAAAATAATGGCAATATATCAATTGGCCGATCTCTCTCAACCACCACCACTGGCTCTTCATGGCTTTCACCTTCAGGCGATTTTGCCTTTGGCTTTACCAAATTTCCTAACGGAAAAAATCTCTTCTTACTTGCCATCTGGTATGCCAAAATTCCCGATACCATAGTTTGGTATGCGAATGATGGTAATCCAGTTCCAGAAGGATCATCAGTAAAGATAACAGCTAACGAAGGCCTAGTTCTTGGAAATCCTCGAGGAACCAACTTATGGAGCACCTCGAATGACTTGAGTGATAATGGTGGGGTAAGCTATGGCTTCTTGGATGATAATGGAAATTTTGCCCTCAAAAGATTTGGCAAAGATACTCCGGTTTGGCAAAGCTTTAATCATCCCACGGACACGTTGCTGCCTGCTCAGGTTATGGAGATAGATGGGGTGGTTAATTCTCGGCTGTCAGAAACAAATTTCACAAAGGGCAGGTTCCAGTTACGTCTGATACCTGATGGAAACCTGGTTCTCAATACTAGGGACCTAACAACTGGATTTGCCTATGGTGCTTACTATACTAGTGGCACTAATGGTCAAGCAGATGGGGGTCAGAGATTGATCTACAATGAATCTGGATACATGTACATATCGAGAAATGACAACTCAACCTATGATCTCTTACCACCAACTAATACTCTCTTAGCAAAAGATTATTATCAGAGAGCAACTTTGAGCTTTGATGGGGTTTTAACATGGTATTCTGTCCCAAGAACTTCCATTAGCAATGGTTGGTCGATGGTGAAAGCATTACCTGAAAACATATGTACGGCTCAAGGATTACCCGGACCAGATTTAGGCAGTGGAGTTTGTGGGTTCAACAGCATTTGCAGCCTTGGTGATCATCAAAATCCAACATGTAAGTGCCCACAAGGGTATTCTCTGCTAGATCCTGATGATATATATGGCAGCTGTAAACTAACTGATTCCAAGCTAGGTGTTTGTGAAGAACATGACCAGAGTAAGGATGAATATAAACTACTCCGGCTTCCAAACACTAATTGGCCATACGGAGATTATGAGCGTCTTCAGCGTATCAGTCAAGAGGATTGCAAGAGCTCTTGTCTAAATGATTGTTTCTGTGCTGCTGCCATTTATAATGAACACGATTCTTCATGTTGGAAGAAAAGATTTCCACTCTCATATGGAATGGAAGGAAACGGGGTATCTGGGACAGCTTATCTTAAGGTGGGGACAGGTAACGTTCTTCCAGGAAAAGTTAAATATAAGAATATTGTACTCACAGCCTTGTTGGGTGGTTCTAATTTCATTCTGTTAAGCACAATCGTTTTGGGAATTTTCATCTATTATAAAAGAAAACATCCTAGATGCCTTGATGAGCGTCAGAGTAAAGTTTTCAGTGCATATGGCAGCATCCGCAGCTTCAGATACAAGGAACTTGAATATGCGACAGAAGGGTTCAAGAAAGAGATAGGAAGAGGGGCTTTTGGTGTGGTTTACAAGGGGGACATTGGATCAGCAGGTGCTCCTGTTTTTGTTGCAGTTAAAAAGTTAGATAGAATATCTGCGGATGCAGATAAGGAATTTCAAACTGAAGTGAATGTGATTGGGCAGACTCATCACAAGAATCTAGTTCGATTCATAGGATTTTGCAAGGAAGAGGATCAAAGGTTACTGGTATATGAATATATGAGCAACGGTACTGTGGCAGATTATCTTTTCGGTGATATAAGGCCAAGCTGGACTGCGAGAACTGAGATTGTTCAAGGAATTGCAAGGGGGCTTTTGTATTTGCACGAAGAATGCAGCAGACAGATCATTCATTGTGATATAAAGCCTCAGAACATACTTTTAGATGAATGTCAGTATGCTCGCATTTCTGATTTTGGGTTAGCAAAGCTTTTGGTCCTAAACCAAACCCATACAAATACAGCAATCCGCGGCACAAAAGGGTATGTTGCTCCTGAATGGTTCAGAAACAAGCCAGTCACGGTGAAGGTAGACGTCTATAGTTTTGGCGTTCTGTTATTGGAGATCGTATGTTGTAGAAAATGTGTATGCATGGAACTCATTGAGGAGGAAGCAGCAATTTTGACAGATTGGGCGTTTGATTGCTTCCAATTTAAAAGATTAGATTCACTTGTTAATGATGATATGGAGGCACTTAATGACATAACAAGGTTGAAGAGGTTTGTGACGGTTGCCCTGTGGTGCATCCAAGAAGACCCACGTTTGAGACCGACAATGCGAACCGTCACACAGATGCTAGAAGGCCTTGCAGAAGTGCCTAATAACCCTCCTGGTCCAACTTCCTTTTCAGTTACGAAACAATATTAAACTTGCAAGCATTCTGGTTCTGGTCACTTGCATTTTGGGCTTACTTTATTAATCTGGCACTGTAGCCATCAGCTTCTAGCACCAAATAAAATTTAGGTATGATTGTTGTATTTTGTGTTCAGAAATATATAAAGCTTTTTATTTACAGCTTATGCAGGCACCACAGAAGTTATTTAAGTAACATCCATAAGTTATATTCTACACCAAGACAATAGACAGGCAAAAAACTAATTTGAATTTGATGTGATCAGTTGCAAATATAGAAGATTATCACATATCAATCAAAAAACTCCCAAACTAATGATTTTATTATGAAGTTATCTTTCTATCTTTTTGCCATATCTAATTTATTGTATTTCCATAACCTATAAACTACTACATTAATTCAGGACTTTATTTCTTTATCAGAAAACTAAGAACATGAAAAAGCACTACATTCTGTAAGACTTACAGGTGACATATTTTTTCAACGATAATCTGCTGGTATGATGGTTCTTCTGTGGAGGTATCGGTACTGATTTTTGCTTCCCATCTATATGAAACAAGAGACAAGCTAGTCACTCCACATCAGCACCATCTAAACCCAAACATAATCAGCACAAAAGGTTAGCAGACACATCATGTGAAACCGAACAAATAGAAAGCAAGTTTAAGTGTATTATTACTTCCTTACTCTACTAGCAGCCGCGTCACAAGATGCATGTTATCTTATTTTCTCTTAGTGAAATCATGGGGTATTGATTGTATTAATAAGTAACAACTTTCCACGACTTTCGAGAGCCTATCACTCTCATACTTTCTTCAAGTGTAAGCTCCAATTTTTGTACGAATTTCCCTTTCATTTTTCTCTATTTATTTACTCCTAATTCCTCTTCAACACTCTTCTAATTGATTCTCTAATACTCTCATCATCTAATTAACCAACTTAATTTGCATTGTCCATCCTGCATTCCTGCTTGTCAGCGCCTAGACTAGAGTCATGAGAGGTATTGGGTGGACGTATCAAAAGGGAGTAAATGGCTAGACCTTGTTTTACAACAATGGAACAATGCATAAACATATGATAAGAGAAAGGAAAGAAGAAAAGCAAACAAGTCAAGCCATATGGCATAGCATTACATTTCAGCAATGTTTACAGACAAGAAAATTCAGTTTAGAACTTTTCGTAGTTGATTTAAGTTTGTCACTCTCTTTCTAAAAATCTTATATCTCCTTTTGAAAAATAGAACTTAATGAACTGTCCCTAAATTTTTAAATAAGAATTACTAATTCTAAAGGTCTAGAGTTTGAATCTTGCCAAGTGAGGGTGCTTAGGGGTGAGGATCCCCTTACATTTCCCTCCTAACTCCTTAAGTTCTTGACACACCGCATATATGGAATCAAACAAACTGTAAAGATCGAGGTCCAATTTAGGTCCTACTCTGTTACCATTTAGGAAAGAAAAGGTTTTTATAATTACTACTGACAAGTGTGACAACCATGTTAGCAACCACGCCAAGGGGTGGGAGGGTGGGAATAATGGTGTATTGTGGACCTGTGGTAAAAGAATACCCCTGACACCACAAGTTGCATATTTTGGGATGGTGTACCATGGTAAAAGAATGCCCCTGACACCATAATTTTATATGAACTTTCCCGTTAGCTTCTAATAAACAAGTGAAACTGACTTACATGCAACAGCTTGTAAATGAATTTTTAATTCTTTAATAAAGTTGAGTACAAAAAAGACAGGTCTTACAAAACCAAGCAGAAGTGCTTCAACCAATTTATTTTTAGCTTACAATGCTAGTCTTACAAGTTAGAACTCCTATAGTCCCATACTCGCATCCCCTGTATAAAGAAATTCACAATGGCAAGGCCTATCTTATATAGCGTTTCCTTGGTAACACTTACAATCCTACAATCATCCCCTATTGCTCCCCAAAATAGTGGCAATATATCAACTGGTCGGTCTTCCTCAGCCACCATCATTGGCTCTTCATGGCTTTCACAGGCAATTTTGCCTTTGGCTTCCATCAACTTCCTAACAGCAGAAATCTCTTCTTGCTTGCCATCTGGTACGCCAAGATTCAAGACAACATAGTTTGGTGTTCAAATGATGGGAATCCGGTTTCCGAAGGATCATTGATAAAGATAACTGCTGATGATTGCCTAGTGACCTTAGAGGCTAAGACCTAAGTGACCCTCAAGGAGCCAACTAACAGAGCATCTCTAATGAGTTAAGAGGTGGCAATGGTGGCGGGGAGAGCTATAGTTTCATGAATAACGGGGAATTTCACCCTCGAAAGAAGTAAAAACGACAATCCCATTTCGCAGAGCCTTTCAGACACCTTGCTGCCAGGTCAGTTTATGGGAATGAATGGGGTGATTAATCCTCGACTATCAAAAACCACTTCTACAACAGGAAGGTTCCAGCAATGGCTGGCCCCAGATGGAAGCATGGTTCTCAATACCAGGGACCTGACAACCGACTATGCCTATTATAGTGTTAGTGACAGAGCTTATGCAGATCAGACTCATAGATGTGCCTACAATGAGACAGGGTTTATGTACATATTGAGAAAAGATGGCTCAAGGTATATCAGATGATTATACATCTTTAGAAGATTGCCATCAGAGAGTAATCTTGAGTTTTGAAGGGATTTATACATGGTATTCTGCCCCCGAAAACTTCCACTAAGGCTCAAGCTGTACATAATTTAGGCAGTGGAATCTGTGTGTCTAACAGCAATTGTAGCCTTGATAATGAAAGGCTAACTTGTACATGCCCACAAATTTACACCCTCCCTTGATCCTATTGATTACAGCATCTCTAAACGTGCATACAAGCTAGATAATTGTGGAGGATATGCAAAGAGCCAGACAGAGAGTGCCACAAAGGGTGAGTACAAATTAGTAAGCCTTCCACATACTGATTTTACTTTCAATGATCATGAAAGACTTCATTTTTCGAATGAAGAGGATTGCAAAAATCTTGTCTGAAAGACTGCTTTTATACTACTGCCATTTTTCAAATGGGTGGCTTGTGGCTATGTTCTTGGTTCTTGGAAGACGAATGCTTGCCCAATGGAAGAAAGGACACCTCAGTACCTGCGAATGCTTGGATAAAGATACTCAAACCTGTTTCATTTCCTCCTTCAAAAGCAAAAATCAAGCTAAATTCTCTACCTAAGGTTCTGCTCGGAGGATCTGTATCTGTCAATTTGCTTCTTTTAATTTTTAAGTACCATCATTTGGGATTCTTCATCTATCATAAGAAGCAGTTGAAATAGTTTGCTATGGTTCAAACAAAAACACCGAGGGAGTATAGGTGACTCCATTGTTTTAGGCTTTTAGCTACTAATAAGTCAATGAGGCAACAAATGAGTTCAGGAAAAAGTTGGACAGAGGGACATTTGGAATAGTTTACAAGGGCATGATCAGTATGGAGGTTTCCCGGTTTGTGTTGATGTTAATAAGCTAGATGAAATATCAAGTGATACTGATAAGGAATTCAAAACTGGAGACTGAAGTTCATGTGATTGGTCTGACACATCACAAGAACTTAGTTCAGCTTATAGAAATTTGCAAGGAGAACAATCTACGACAATTAGTATACAGATCATGCTCGTTTGATGAAAGATTGAAATCGACCTCTATCACACGTTTTAGCAACGGTATATTAGCATATTACTTTTCTGGTAATGTAAGGCCAAGCTGGGTAGAGAGAGCCCAAATAGCTTAGAGGATAGCAAAGGGACTCTTGTACTTGCATGAGAAGTGCACACCCAGATGATTCATTGTAATATAAAGCCCCAAGACAATTTTAGATGAATATCAGAATTATATTTCTCTGATTCTGGGTTGGCAAAGCTTTTGATTCTAAATCAAACCCATACAAACACAGCAGTTAGAGGGACCAAAGGGTATGTAGCCCGTGAATGATTCCGAAACAAGCCAGTTGCAGGGAAGGTCAACGTCTCGGGGTTCTGTTATTAGAGATCATATGTTGTAGAAAAAGTGTCACGGTTGAAAAGATTTGTAACGATTGCTATTTCGTGTATCCAAGAAGACCCAAGTTTCCTACCAATAATGCAAAAGGTCACCAGATGATAGAAGGCCTTGCTAATGTGCCCGATAGCCCTCTTGGTCCAGCCTCATTTTCAGTTACTACACAATGTAAAACTTTCTGGGTTACAGAATGTACTCCGGTAACCTTCGTTCCTGTTTCGCCCTTTTGCTTTAGTAATAATCTGGCAGACTCGCACAAAAAACAATCTGCACATTTACTTCGCGGTATACTAGAGAATAATGCCCATAGACATTGATTTTTCTTGAAATATTCATCAGCTAGATTAATGTGTGTATCCTCACAGCAACGTAAGTCCAACAAGAAGTTGATTTTGCACATCCTAGTGTTTCTTGCAATGTAAAAGTGGAAAATAACTGTTTTAACACCATAATTATATGTGCGTACGTCCTCTTCCTATCTTTCAGACCAGCCTACTGTTTTAGCTGTTTCTTCCTATCGTTCAGACATGTAAAAGTAAGAACTAATGGCCTTATCTTGCCATGACCTGTCATATATTTCCCAAATTTGTGATGATATAATCAAGAAGAGCATAAAGGAAAGTTTCCTTGACAAAACTTACTGAGGAGATAATTTTCAACGAAAATGTACCGCCATGAAGGTGAGAATGCGTTAACATCCAGCTTCGTAGACTGCTCATTCCTCATTCGCGGGCTCTGAACCAGAGAAATAATCATCAAAAAGGATAGCAGACATGTCATATGTTGACAGACTTCACAATCAATTCGTCTATGAAATGGTCAATTTAGAAAAAATTTAGAATATATTCCTAATAAAAGTTTCAAACTAACCATATTAACTCACTCTTAGGATTATGATCAGATTAGCTTCAATAAAAATGTAACTTCACTTTTTCAGAAGTTGTTCACTACACAAGCAAGAAAAATAGAAACTTTGGACTCGGTTGAGAAAACTGAAACCTCGTAATATGCAGGAAGTATACAAGGACTACAGAGTAAACTGAGTCGGTGAAATTGTTCATTTGCACATGCAAGTTCATCATTAACGTCTATTAAGCTTTGAGTTCACAAACATCATAAAATGGATAAACTCTAAGCATTAACATAAAATTGATATCCTTAATTATGAAAGGTTGGGACAGTGTAACAATTAACACATGCATTGTGACATACTTTGATGATTACCATGCATTGTTTATACAACAAATTCTTGGATTATATAATTTGACTAGAAACGTTTGGTCAAACTAGGTATATCTTTGGACCAATTTGATTTATTCATCATTATAAAAATAAAAAAAAAGAATAGCTAATTAAGCAATTATGTACACAAAAGGTAGATTTTGTCAACGTTTTCCTAAATAAGTTGATGTAAAAAGAAAAAGTCCGTTGAGAGCCCCACTTCACGTGGATATAAGGAGATAGTGAGAAAGAAGAGCTTTGGTAGAAGGGCCTACATCACATCGCATGGGTTGGGTTGCTGGGATAGGTTTTCCTTCTATTTTTCATGTTTATTTGCGGACTAAACATATTAGTATAGGAATCAAGTGGCTTATTTGCGAAGGGCGGTGCAATTTTAGAAAAATACCCCTTACAATAAGAATCATTTATCTTCACCCCGTCATTTAACTTCAGCAGGAGCATATAAGAAAATTCAACCAAAATCACTAGTATTTTTAAAGAGGTGATAACTTTAATCCGTCATAGTAACATACAGCCATACAGGTATCTATAAATTCTAGAACATATACCGTTCATCATTCTTAAAAAGACTATTTCAAAGCCATTTGTAAATGAAACGTGAAAGTAGTTCCAATCTTTGAGTGGTGGTTGATTGGCCCTATCACAATGGTGGACCATCATACTCCTCAAAAATCAATAGAAAGTGGGTCATGGACTACAATTCTCTGATTGTATTCGAAGACTTTAGTTGACTTATGGCTAGAAAAGCCCCCCAGTCTTCAAAACACAACACAAATTGTGAGCCAATTACTCCTCTGGTTCACAACAAAAACCATCTATCTTTTGTGTGAAAAATCTGTAATATCTAAAAGAATTCTCAACAATGTCTTGGCCTCCACCTTGTATCTTTATCTCCTTCTTTACACTCATCCTTCAACAAATATCACCCATTACTTCACAAAACGATGGCAAACTAACAGTTGGCCAATCTCTCACAGCCACCAGCAATGGGTCATCAAGGCTTTCCCCTTCAGGGGATTTTGCCTTTGGCTTTCATCAATTTCCTAGCAGTAACAATCTCTTCTTGCTAGCCATCTGGTATGCTAAAATCCCTGACACCATAGTTTGGTACGCAAATGATGGTAACCCCGTTCCCCAAGGATCATCAGTAAGAATAACCACTACTGATGGTCTAGTACTTAGTGACCCCCAAGGAACCCATCTATGGAATACCACTGGTGACTTAAGTGGTGGTGGAGCTGTCAGTTATGGTTTAATGAATGACACAGGCAACTTTGTGCTCAAAAGCACTGACACTGGCGATCCAGTTTGGCAGAGCTTTGACCATCCTACGGATACCTTGCTTCCTAGCCAGACTGTGGAAGCGGGAGATGAGGTTGATTCCCGGCGATCAGCAACCAACTTTACAAAAGGGAGGTTTCAACTACGCTTGCTCCATGATGGAAACCTTGTCCTTAATACCAGGGACCTCGCCACTGGTTTCGCTTATGGTGCTTACTACGTTAGTGGCACTAATGACCAAGCAAATCCAGAAAATGCTGGTGAAAGAGTAATTTACAGTGAATCAGGCGATCTGTACATACAGAGAAAGAATGGTTCAAGGTTTGATCTCACACCATCAGATAAGATAAGATCAGCCAAGAATTATTATCACAGAGTAACATTGGATCTTGATGGGCTGTTGAACTGGTATTATCATCCAAGAAGTTTCAATGGCAAGGAAGATTTCAGTTGGTCTAAGATTCAGACATTCCCTGATAACATATGTATGGATATTGCATCAAAAGGCGGAGATTTTGACAGTGGAGCCTGTGGATATAACAGTATTTGCAGCATTGAAGCAGAAGGGAACCCAAAATGTCAATGCCCACCAAGTTATTCGCTACTAGATCCCAATGACACATATGGAAGCTGTAAACCGGATTTCAAGCAAGATGTTTGTGAAGACCAGGGTCAGGATGCTGTCAAGGATGTATATAAGCTAATTCAGCTTACAAACACGGATTGGCCATTAGCAGACTATGCAAGGCTTGATCCTAGTAATGAAGAAGAATGCAAGAGTTCTTGTTTGAATGATTGTTTCTGTGCTGCTGCCATTTTCAATGAACAAACCTGTTGGAAAAAGAAGTTGCCACTTTCCAATGGAAGACAAGATAGTAGAGTAATGCGGACAGCTTGGCTTAAGGTGGGGAATGGCAATGTTTCTAACAACCCACTGAACCCTATATTTCTTCCTCCGAAAGTAATATACAAGAAGAATCGTATAGTTGCAGCCCTGTTCGGTGGTTCTGTATGTGTTAATTTCCTTCTCCTTAGTGCCATAGTTTTGGGAATTTTCTTCATGTATAACAAAAAACATTCTACAATAACTCTAATTGATGAGCATCGGAAGAGTAAAGCTCTCCGTGAGCATAGTAACGTCCATTGCTTCAGCTACAAAGAGCTTGAAGATGCAACAGATATGTTCAAGGAAGAGATAGGACAAGGGGCTTTTGGCACAGTGTACAAGGGGATGATCATACTAGGAGATTCTCCGATTACAGTTGCTGTAAAGAAGTTAGATCGAATATCTATGGAAGCTGATAAGGAATTTAAGACTGAAGTTAATGTGATTGGTCAAACTCATCACAAGAATTTAGTTCGATTTATAGGATTCTGCAAGGAAGAAGCTCAACGGTTACTGGTTTACGAATGTATGAGCAACGGTACTGTGGCAGATTATCTATTTGGTGATCTGAGGCCAAGTTGGACTGCAAGGATTCAGATTGCTCAAGGAATTGCAAAGGGGCTCTTGTATCTGCACGAGGAGTGCAGCACGCAGATCATCCACTGTGATGTAAAACCTCAAAACATACTTCTGGATGCCCATTACAACGCCCGCATTTCTGATTTTGGACTGGCCAAGCTTTTAGTTTTAAACCAGACTCAAACAAATACTGCAGTCAGAGGGACAAAGGGATATCTCGCCCCTGAATGGTTCAGAAACAAGCCAGTTACAGTAAAGGTGGATGTGTACAGCTTTGGAGTTTTGCTATTAGAAATCATATGCTGTCGAAGATGTATATGCATGAATTTCAGCAGTGCAGAAGCAATTCTGACAGACTGGGCATTCGATTGCTATCAATCAAACACGTTAAAAGCCCTTGTTATGGATGACGTGGAGGCAATTAATGACATCCTACGACTAGAGAGGTTTGTAATGGTAGCCCTTTGGTGTATCCAGGAAAACCCAAGTCTCCGACCTACCATGAAACAGGTTACACAGATGCTTGAGGGTGTTGCTGAAGTGGCTAGCCCTCCTATTCCAACCTCATTCTCAGTTACCACTCAATCTTGAGCCTCCTGGGTTATCAAGGTTAAGCATGTACCTTACTCAGTTTCTCTTTATTGCAGTTTTCTAGTTCTTACTATGTACTAGTAGCTTCTACAATAAAAACCATCTCCAGGTTATTTTCTTGATTCTATTAAGTGTTCTAAGCACCAACCCAAGAAGATTGGATACTAAAGGTATGACACTATATACTAATAGGAGTTGCTTAAGGAAGACGACAAAAGAATAGTTGGAGGATAGAGTAAAAAGGGATCTAATGCTGGGGGGGAAGGGAAAAATTGTTTTTGTATAATTTAGCTTAGCTAACTTTATGAGAGTTCAAGCTTGTTAAGAGCTCGAGAGGTTAAAGCAGATTTCTCTGATCAATCATATCACTTTTACCTTCTTCCCTTAAATTTCTTCTCCATTTAGCCAATTCATAGCAAGATAATTATTGTTGATAATTAATATTATGCAGATCTCGAATCATGTGCATGTTGCTAATTTGTCATTTCCAATTCTCATTCAATCAAGCGCTTAAGATAGTTGGATATAAGACCAAGGCATCAGAAATACAAAATAGCCATTTCTCAGGCTTGAACAATTTCGAAATAATAAAGAGAAACTTATATGCATCTAACACAAGTCTTATTTTCATAATCAAATTACCACAGCTCAAACATACTTGATGAGTCAGTAATATAAAAAGCATCAAACATCTACCAAAAGCATCATGAAGAGTGCATAAAAGATAGCACTTATTAATGCAAGGAAGAAGACCTAAGGAACCGTCATTACCACAAAATCCAACAAGAAACACCTTTTGACATGATCAAATAAAAAGTTTAGGCAACACTGAACCAATGCTGCACAAAATAAAATGCTTACATTATATAACAGAAAGGATCAGCCCACATTTACCTGCATGAATCTTGAATTGTGAAAAAGCTTAAGCTCTGTAGAGCCTTGCAGTTAGAGATTCACTAGTTCATATCCTTGTAGATGATGCATTAAGAGTTTCCCTCGTGAGGCGGGCCTCCTAATGTCTTTCTTTCTCCTTACCATTGGGGGAAAAAAGTTGCATAGCAAATGAAATTAGCCATATTTGTATTAATCGTAATTACTTTGAAAACTAGCGCTTAAAAAACTTGTAAATAACCAGTTTTCCGAGCTCCCATTTCTTTTTCTAGTTTTCGTAAAAAAACAAAATCGAATATAATAACAAACCAGCGTGAGTTCTAAGCGGATTTATATTAATGACACCAAGGCTCCAAACCGAAGTGAAATTATTAGGGAAAAACAATGAAATGAAACTAATAAAACTTAAATTAATTAAGGAAAATGTAAAAGGAAACTAATTAAACTTAATTTCCTTTAATTCTTGGTGTATTATGCAAGTTCTGGTAAATGTGAGGTATGCACACCAAAATTTTCAATAACATGTCAAGTCCAAATGTTTTCGCTTTTAATTGAATGATATCCATTACGGGTTTTTGTGGGTATTAGCAGGAGGCAATTGGGTATCACACATTGATTTGCTCTAATTCCACAATTACTTTCTAGATAATTCATGACCAATCATGATTTTCCATCAAGCAAATCTAGAAGTTAGATAGACATAATGTGAGTTAACTTGGGTTTTGGGTTAAACGGAATTTGTACCACCAACCCAACAATTTTTTTTCAACCGCATATTGTATTCATTTTTAACTACTGGAAAGAGATTTCTTTCCAAAATTCACTGTAGTGGTGAAAAGTTCTCAGAATTCTAGTCATTCTTTAGACACTTCAATCAATTGACAAACTTGACTGGGTCACTATGATTATAAGAAAGGTTGTAACGATGTTTCTAAAATTCAAGCAATTGGCATTTTGTTCCTCATTAGAATCTTAATTAGTCTTGTACACAATGCTAGTCAATGACCAGTAACTCTATTGTCCCATAAATCCTTCCCTAGTGTGAAGCAAATTGCAGTAGCTCCAAATCAATTTTGTAAGCAATGGCCTGGCCTCGTTCTTGCACCCTCTCCTTGTTATTAACACTAATACTCCTACAATCATTATCTACTACTGCCCAAAATACAGGCAATATACCAGTTGGCGGATCTCTCTCAGCCGCCACCACCACCAATGATTCTTCATTGCTTTCGCCATCAGGCGATTTTGCCTTTGGCTTTGCAAAATATCCTAATAGCACCAATCTCTTCTTGCTTGCCATCTGGTATGTGAAATTACCTGACACCATAGTCTGGTATGCAAATGAAGGTAATCCTGTTCCCCAAGGATCATCACTAAAGATAACTGCTGATGAGGGGCTAGTTCTCAGTGACCCTCAAGGAACCAACTTATGGAACACCTCTACCAACTTCAGCAATGATGGTGGGGTGAGCTATGGTTTCATCAATGATACTGGGAATTTCATCCTCAGAAGAAGTGGCAGCGACAATCCAGTTTGGCAAAGCTTTGACCATCCTACAGATACCTTACTGCCTGGTCAGATATTGGAAATAAACGGGGTAATTAATTCTCGACGATCAGAAATTAATCTTACAACAGGGAGATTCCAGTATCAGCTGACCTCAGCTGGGAAAATGGCCCTCAATACTAGGGACCCAACAACCGGCTATGCCTATAACCCTTACGTTGTTAGCGACTCAGAAAATGAAGGTCAAGCTCAAAAATTCGTCTACAATGAGTCGGGGTATACATACATATTGAGAAAAAATGGCTCAAGGTATAACATGTTCCCGGAATACACACCCTTGAATGATTATTACCAGCGATTAACTTTGAGCTTTGAAGGGATTTTAACATGGTATTCTGCCTCGAAAACTTCCATTAGCGATGGTTGGAGCACGCTTCACGTAGAACCGAAAAATATATGTCTAACTCCACCCGCAATAAATTTAGGCAGTGGCATTTGTGGGCTTAACAGCGTTTGTAGATATGGTGATGATAGCAGGCCAACATGTGCATGCCCACAAGGTTACTCCCTCCTTGATCCTAATGATCGATACAGCAGCTGTAAACCTGATTTCAAGCTAGATAGCTGTGAAGGATATCCAGAGAGTGCCAAGAAGGGTGAGTACAAATTGGTAAGACTTCCAAATACCGAATTTACTTTCAATGATTATGAATGGCTTGATTCAAAAGATGAAGCGGATTGCAAAAATTCTTGTCTGAAAGACTGCTTCTGTGCTGCTGTTCTATTTCTACTGAATGGCGGTAATAATGGTTGCTGGAAGAAGAAGGCACCAATGTCCAATGGAAGAACAGATAGCACAGTAACCAACACTATTTGGCTAAAGGTAGGGAATGCTAACTTATCCAATGACCCAGTCAACCCTTTTGCTTCATCTCCTCCTTCAAAAGCAAAATACAGGTTGAATTCTCTAACCAAAGTTCTATTTGGTGGCTCTGTATCGGTTAATTTACTTCTTCTAAGTGCCATTGGTTTTGGAATTTTCTTCATCTATCATAAGAAGCAACGGAAAGTGTTTGAAGTGGGTCAAACAAAAACACTGAGGGAGTACAGTAACATCCATTGTTTCAGCTACCAAGAGCTAGATGAAGCAACAAATGAGTTCAAGGAAGAATTGGGAAGAGGGTCATTTGGTATAGTTTACAAGGGCATTATGAGTGAAGGATGTCCTCCGGTTTCTGTTGCTGTTAAGAAGTTAGATCGAATATCAAGTGATACTGACAAGGAATTCAAAACTGAAGTCAATGTGATTGGTCGGACACATCACAAGAACTTAGTTCAGCTTATAGGATTTTGCAAGGATAACGATCACCGACTATTAGTATATGAATATATGAGCAACGGTACCTTAGCAGATTTCCTTTTTGGTGAGTTGAGGCCAAGCTGGTTAAAAAGAGTTCAAATTGCTCAAGGGGTGTCAAAGGGGCTCTTGTACTTGCATGAGGAGTGCAGCACCCAGATCATTCATTGTGATATAAAGCCCCAAAACATTCTCCTAGATGAATATCAGAACGCTCGTATTTCCGATTTTGGTTTGGCAGAGCTTCTGATACTAAACCAAACCCATACAAATACAGCAATCCGAGGGACCAAAGGTTATGTTGCCCCTGAATGGTTCAGAAACAAGCCAGTCACAGTGAATGTAGACGTCTATAGCTTCGGGGTGTTGTTATTAGAGCTCATAAGTTGTCGAAAAAGTGTATGTATGGAGCTCATTGAGGAGGAATCAGCAATTTTGACAGACTGGGCATTTGATTGCTACCGATCTAACAGATTAGAGTCACTTGTTAATGATGATATGGAGGCACTTAATGACAATACACGCTTGAAGAGGTTGGCGATGGTTGCTCTTTGGTGTATACAAGAAGATCCGGGTTTGCGACCAACCATGCGAACAGTCACACAGATGTTGGAAGGCCTTGCTGATGTGCCCAATAACCCTCCCGGTCCAGCCTCATTTTCAGTTAGTACACAATATTAAGCTTTCTGAAAGGAAGTATTCTGGTCACCCTCATTTTGTTTTGCCCTTACTGGCAGACTAGCAGTGAAGCCCTCAGCCTATCGAACAAAATTTAACTTGTTGATTTACTTAATGGTGCAATAGAGAATAATGTACATAGACATTGATTTTTCTTGCAGTTTCATCAGCTAGATTAATATGTATCCTCACAGCAACCTAAATCCAACAGCAGTTGATTTTGCACATCCCACTGTTATTTGCTACGTACTCCAAAAAGTGGATTTTTTTTTTTTTTGGCGAGGCCTAAAAGTGGATAATAATTGTTTTAACATAATAATATCCGTGGAAGTCCTTTTCCTGAGTCCTGACATTACTAATGGCCTTATCTTGCCATAAGCTGTCTTAGACTTTCTAATTTAGTAATTTGTGATCATGAAAACAAGAAGAGTATGCAAAAAAATTACTTGACAAGACTTACCGGGGAGAGAATTTTTAACGAAAATGATGGAAGTTCTTGTCGATACTCAGGTTCACAGGGTAATCATTCCTCATTCGGGCAATCTGAACCAAAGATATAATCATTAAAAAGGATAGCAAACATCTCATATGTTGACAGATTTCCCATGCATTTCATCTATGACAGTCAAATTAGAGAAAAGTTAAAAGATATTTTCTAAAGTATCAACTCACTCTGTAAGCAAGAAAAATAGAAAATTGGAATCATTTGAGGAAACTGAAACCTCATAAAATGCAGGAGTATACAGGGCTACAGAGTAAACTGAGTCAATGAAATTAGCCATTTGTTAAACCAAGGCATGCAAGTTCATCATTCACATCTATTCGGCTTTGACTTCACAAATCTTTCAAAAGATGGATAAGCTCTTAGCATAAATAAGAAAGAAGTTGAAGAAGAGAAAACATCTAATGTTTACAAGTATATATTGTCTCCTTTGAAAATGATGTAATGAATTTTAGACTCTTCTAACCTATTTCTAAGTCCATGGTATAACACTTACTGCATGAAAAGCCAAATATGTTAAATGTCAAAGATGAATGGCCATCTAGAACATGTACCATGCATGTCATAAATGCATGTAGAAAAATTACCCTCCTATGCTATAGCATATAGGCAAGGGTATAGCATGGTTGTAGTATATATATATGATGCAAGGATGAATGCAAATTCGCACCGAGTGAAATCTTCCCTCAGTATTTCTCTCTTCTGTCTAGTTTCTCTTACTTCTGTATTCATCTTTTCACAACACGTTATCAGCACGAGTTTGCTTACAAAAACCAAAAGGTATTTTTAACCTTTAAACTTTCAAACTCCGGTATCCAATTTTTCTAGTCTCACCCTTTTTCACTATCCTAACATGGATCAACAAAGTAACGGGATCAATGTTGTTTTCAACAATGTTTCTCTCTGTTGTATACATTTAATTGTAGAACGTAACACCGTCCCTTTCGCTACCAACCCAGCTAGAGGGATTGTAAGTCATCCTTTTCGCACTGACCTCGCCAACGGTACTAATGTCCGTACCGGTGAAAATCCACAAACCCCTGTTCCTAACACCAATAATAATCCTCCAGCACCACCAACTGAAAATCCACCACCACCAAATAATAAAAGAAATAGGGAGGAACAGGAAGGAACTAGTAGCAAACGTCACCATGCCACTAGCCCGTAAATTAAATAATAATTTAACAATAACGCCACCTTTATGGAGGGCCAGGACACTTTAATTTATGCTATTTTATTTTGTTGTACCGCCTATATGGCAGGTTATTTTCATTTACCGCCTATATGGCAGGTTGTTGTTTTATTTAATTTTGCCGCCTATATGGCTGGCCGACAATAGTAAATTTTTCTTGCTCTTTTTATTGTCAATATATGCAGGAGTAGCTAACCTAGAACCGTATTACATATTTATTTCCTTTACTATGTGTTATTTCCTTTATATGACATTTGTAGTTATATTTATTATCATTTTTTTTTTACACTTACCGACATGCATAATAGTAACAAATTATTTTTAGTACCCATAAATACTCCAACTAAAATTTTATTGCATTATATTCTTTGAACAACTGTAGATAAATATACAACAAACTGTACAGTTAAGGATAACCCTCTATAAAAGCGGATTACCCATCCCCAATTTCACCACATATCTCTTATCTTCTTCCATCTTTTACTCAAACCCACAAATTTTTTTTTCTTCCTCCATTTTTCCCGGCCACCATGCCCAACGCCGAACACAACCGCCCTCCACCCTCCTCTTCTTCTTTTGAGGAGGATTTTAGAAAAATAAAACTCTATTTGTTCCTTATAGCCGGTTTATTTATCCTTCTCATGGCATTAATGATATTTCTCCTCATACACAAGTAGGAACCATGATATCACACACTTTCTCCCCTGTGAAACGGTGAAAATGCATGTGTTGTTTTGTCTTCATATGCATTTCTAGGAAGTATTTTGTTATTTTAGCTTATTTTTGTACTTTCTGTGTTTTTATTGTAAGTTATTATTTTTGCTTGTAATATTTTAATGTTATGTCTTGTTTTGTTTTATTTTGTAATATTTATAATTATAAATGATATAAATCAGGGGGAGATATTATATGTGATTTGTTATCATTTACTAATTTCATACTATTATCTACCTTATTGTAGCTATAATGGGAGATTTAATGAAAAGACAATTCAATATCCTAGATTTGTCCGGAAATAAATTCCTGGAATGGACGGTAGATGCCCAGATGAATTTAAAGGCTCAAGGACTAGAGCATACTATTAAAGATCAAACTGTCAATATAGGCTCAAGTACGGCCCAACAAATTAAATTGGCCACTGAACAAGAAAAGGCCAGGGCCTTGGTTCTTTTGAGACACCACCTGCATGAAAGCCTAAAAACTGAATACTTATTGGTGGAAGATCCAAAAGAACTATGGAACAGCCTCAAAGAAAGATATGGCCACCATAAAAATATTCTCCTCCCCAAGGCATTATTCGAATGGACTAATCTAAGGTTCCAAGATTTTAAATGCATCAGTGACTACAACTCAACACTGTTTAGAATTGTATCGCTGCTGAAATATTGTGATCATCCGGTCACTGAGGAACAAATGCTAGAGAAAACTCTCTCTACATTCCATGCCTCAAATATTATATTACAGCAACAATACAGAGAAAGGGGCTTTAAAAAATATTCTGAGCTAATCTCTGTATTGTTGGTGGCTGAGCAAAATAATGATCTTTTACTAAAGAATCATAATCTTAGACCAACTGGGTCTTTGGCATTCCAAGAGGCGAATGCAGTAGAAAGCTCAGACCTACCTGAATCAAATGCTGTAAACAGAGGTGGGCGTGGAAATGGCCGTGGGAAAGGACGTGGAAACAATCGTGGTCGAGGCCGAGGCCGAGGTAAAGGATATTTCCCCAAAAATAATAATAACTTCAAAAACAATGAGAGGGGGCAACAATACCACAAGCATGATAATCAGAAGGCAAAAGATATATGCTTTAGATGTGGTATATCTGGGCACTGGGGGCGTACATGTCGAACAGCCAAGCATTTGGTAGATCTCTACCAGGCTTCTAAGAAAAATAAAGGAAAAGATGCAGAAGCCAATTTTGTGAATGAGGCAAATACCTCACCGCCTAGCCTTGATGTCTCCGATTTTTTTATGGATGGAGTTGGAGCTGAAAATGATTTTAATTTAGGGGAAAATTGATTGTTTAGCTATGAAAATATTTATTTCCTTGTTGATCAAGTATTTATTTAATGTTTGTTTTATTTAAGAATTGTACTACCATCTTATTATCAATGAAATATGCATGTTCTTATTTAATTTTGTTTCTTATTATGAAGATATGGATCAACCTAAAAATGGATCTGGATACCAATGCCTCCTGGATAGTGGAACAACGCACACCATACTGAAAAATAAAGAGTATTTTTCAAAACTAACAATGTTTCAAGGTGATGTCAACACCATATCCGGGACAGCAAAACTTATCGAAGGATCCGGAATAGCTTGTGTAATACTCCCAAAAGGGACAAAATTGACTATTGATGATGCACTATACTCAAGTAAATCTCGAAGAAATCTTATAAGCTTTCGAGATGTGCGTAAAAATGGTTATCATTTGGAAACAATGATAAATGATGAAACGGAATATATATGTCTCACAGAAAATAGAAATGGCAAGAAATATATCTGTGAGAAATTGCCAGCATATTCCTCAGGACTATACAGTGTTAATATAAGTCCGTTTGAAGTAAACATGATATCTAACCAGAAGTTAGATAATAAGATATTAATTAATCTATGGCATGACCGTTTAGGTCATCCTGGCACAGGAATGATGCACAGGATCATTGAGAACTCAATAGGGCATTCAATAAAGAATGTAAAAATCCCAAAGACAAATGAGTTAGCATGTGCAGCATGCTCACTTGGAAAAATGATAACAAGGCCCTCTATAAACAAAATTGCTACTGAATCTCCAACATTTCTTGAAAGAATACAAGGAGATATTTGTGGGCCAATTAATCCCCCATGTGGACCATTTCGATACTTTATGGTGTTGATTGATGCTTCAACACGATGGTCACATGTAAGCCTTTTATCAAGCAGAAATAGTGCATTTGCAAAACTCCTTGCTCAAATCATTCGATTGAGAACTCAATTCCCGGATTATACAATTAAAAGAATAAGACTCGACAATGCTGGGGAATTTACATCCCAAACATTTAATGATTATTGTATATCCATTGGGATTGATGTGGAGCATCCAGTGGCTCATGTTCATACACAAAATGGTCTTGCTGAATCATTAATAAAAAGATTGCAATTGATTGCAAGACCATTATTGATGAAATCAACGTTGCCCTCATCTGCTTGGGGTCATGCCATAATACATGCAGCATCATTGATTCGATTGAGACCAACTGCTTATCATAAATTCTCACCACTACAATTAGTATCTGGTCGAGAACCAAATGTCTCACATTTGAAAGTATTTGGATGTGGTGTATATGTCCCTATTGCTCCACCACAACGCACAAAGATGGGTCCACAGCGAAGGCTGGGAATATATGTTGGTTTTGAATCCCCATCAATTATAAAATATCTTGAACCAATGACAGGTGATTTATTCACGGCTCGTTTTGCCGATTGTCATTTTAATGAAAGCTTATTCCCAGCCTTAGGGGGAGAGAAAGTGGACCCAAACAAAAAGGATATAGAAATTACATGGAATGCAACACAATTATCTTTTCTTGATCCACGAACAAACTCTTGTGAACAAGAAGTTAAGAAAATTGTTCATTTACAAGGTGTTGCAAATCAATTGCCTGATGCATTCGTTGACAGTAAAAAAGTGACGAAGTCACATATACCAGCAGAGAATGCTCCCCCACGAATTGAAATTCCCATAGATAATAAGGCAATTGAAAAAGAGTCTATGGCACGCCGTAAGCGTGGAAGGCCACCTGGTTCGAAAGATTCGAAACCAAGAAAAAATAAAAGGCGAGATGAAATAGAAAAGGAACAAATGATTGTTCCTCCAATTGAAAATCATGAAATTCAAAATGGAGAAAGAGATAAAGACAAAGACATAGAAGAAGATGTTCCAAATAACGAGGGACACGAAAGTATCGACAACATTGAAATTTCGATTAATTATGCTTGTACAAAGAGACGGTGGAATCGAAAAAATGTTGTCATAAATGATGTCTTTACTTACTCCATAGCAGTTGAAATTGTATCTGACGAGAATGGTGTAGAACCAAAAACCGTAGACGAATGTCGCCGCAGACAAGATTGGCCAAAATGGAAAGAAGCAATCCAAGCAGAACTAAAATCCCTTGAAAAGCGAGAAGTTTTCGGACAAATAACTCAGACACCAAGAGGGGTAAAACCTGTAGGATACAAGTGGGTATTTGTCAGAAAACAAAACGAGAAAAATGAAATCGTTAGATACAAAGCAAGGCTTGTTGCCCAAGGCTTCTCCCAAATGCCAGGGATTGATTATTATGATACGTATTCTCCAGTAGTTGACGCAACTACATTTAGATTTCTGGTAAGTTTATCCGTCTTCGAAAAAATTCAAATGCGGTTGATGGATGTCGTGACTGCATACTTATATGGGTCACTTGACACTGACATCTACATGAAAGTCCCTGATGGACTAAAACTACCAGAAAAGTACACATCCAGAGACATGACCTCTATAAAGCTAAAACGATCGCTTTATGGACTTAAACAATCTGGAAGAATGTGGTACAATCGTCTCAGTGAATACCTAACGAAAGAAGGATTCAAAAATAATCAAATCAATCCTTGTGTCTTCATTAAACGATTCAAATCAGGATTTGCTATAATTGCAGTTTATGTTGATGATCTGAACATCATTGGAACTTATAAAGAACTTGAAATAACTGCAAGGTACTTGATGAAAGAATTTGAAATGAAAGACCTTGGGAGAACAAAATTTTGCCTTGGATTACAAATGGAACATTTGAAGGACGGGATCTTTGTTCACCAATCAAATTATACGGAAAAGGTCTTAAAACGTTTTTACATGGATAAAGCGCATCCATTAAATTCTCCAATGGTTGTGCGGTCTTTGAATGTGAAAGACGACCCATTCCGACCTCGAGAAGAAAATGAAGAAATTCTTGGTCCTGAAGTACCGTACTTGAGTGCAATTGGCGCTTTAATGTACCTAGCTAATAATACTCGGCCTGACATAGCTTTTTCAGTGAACCTCTTAGCTAGATACAGTAATGCGCCAACAAAGAGACATTGGAATGGAATTAAGCACCTATTCCGTTATCTCAGAGGAACACATGACCTTGGATTATTTTATCAATCGAAGCAAAGTGCTTCACTCATTGGTTATGCAGATGCTGGATACTTATCCGACCCTCAAAAGGCCAAATCACAGTCTGGGTATCTATTCACTTATGGAGATACAGCAATATCATGGAGATCAACGAAGCAGACATTAACTGCCACATCATCAAATCATGCCGAATTGATTGCTCTCTATGAAGCTGGAAGAGAATGTGTTTGGCTCAGAACAATGATCAGCCATATCCAAAAAGAATGCGGTATGAATTTAGTTACTGATAATCCAACACTGATATATGAAGATAATACTGCTTGCATCACCCAAGTCAGTGAAGGATATATCAAAGGAGATAGAACCAAACATTTATCACCGAAACTCTTCTTCACGCATGATCTCCAGAAAGAAGGAAAGATAGACATTCAACAAATTCAATCAAGTGAAAACCTTGCGGACTTGTTTACCAAGTCCCTTCCTTCAAAGAGACTCGAACAATTGGTGCACAAGATTGGAATGCGTCACCTCAGTAACCTACGTTAGACTCAGGGGGAGGGTTATATAAACAGCACTCTTTTTCCCTTCGATCAGGTTTTTATCCCACTGGGTTTTTCCTGACAAGGTTTTTAACGAGGCAGTAAATATCAGCATATAACACAATAAAGTTGCACCATGTTTTGTTGTAAATAAGGCAATGGGCATTCCAGGGGAGTATTATGGTTCTTATATGCACTGCACTCTTTTCCCTTCGATCAGGTTTTTATCCCACTGGGTTTTTCCTGATAAGGTTTTTAACGAGGCAGTATATTTAAGCATATAAAGAGATATAGTTGTAAGGAGCATCATTAGAAAAGATGGACATTCAAGGGGGAGTGTTAAATGTCAAAGATGAATGGCCATCTAGAACATGTACCATGCATGTCATAAATGCATGTAGAAAAATTACCCTCCTATGCTATAGCATATAGGCAAGGGTATAGCATGGTTGTAGTATATATATATGATGCAAGGATGAATGCAAATTCGCACCGAGTGAAATCTTCCCTCAGTATTTCTCTCTTCTGTCTAGTTTCTCTTACTTCTGTATTCATCTTTTCACAACAAAATACTCTTTGCTGCCTTTCCAGTCAATCCTGTCTTCCTGTTTCAAAGTACCACATTGCATAGATAATGGGCAATCAGTACTCACACAAGCTTATCAATCTTATTATGTCACACTACAGAGAACCCAAACGGAAAGGGAAACAACAGGATTAATTTTCTCGCCACCATTGAAACTTAAATTTTCTTTTGCCTGAGAAGGGACGGAACCATCCGTTATTAGTAGTGATTTGAGAGTTGATATATCATTATTAGATTTTGCTACATTAAGGGTATGTTCTTTTGGACTGAAATGAAATTAAATGAGCTGGACTAGACTGGATTAAACTGTAATTGTGAAACAAAAGGAGAGGAGCTGAGCTGAACTGAAATCAATGGAACCGAGCTGAATTAGACTAAATTGAAATGTTTTTCAATTAATCCAGTCCAAAAGAACAGAGCCTAAGTTATCCATACATATAACATATTACGGTAAGTTGTATTAAGAAGATCAATGTGTTCTAGTATCCTCACAAGTCACAACAAACTCGATTCCATCAACTTTGGGGTTTTAAGCTTTGTATATCCCTTATGAATAACACTTCACTGACACACAACTCTATTTGGAAATATTTATTACTAATATTTTTCTAAAATTTTGCCATTTCTTTTTGTTGGAAATGGTGACTCAAAGGTTGGAAAAAGGAAACTACACAAGGAACCAGACCGGGTAAGGATCAACCCTAGCGGATTGAGGTTGACCCGTGGGTCAGGCATTACTCGGACGGGCAGAATGAAGCAAAGTTCCTGGTTTGATTACCACAGCATGTCAAGGATTATCCGATTGGGTGACATCCTGTTTTGCGCGGTTCGTTTTAGGGCTTATTAAATGCCCTTGTATAAATAGCTTTCGCATTTATTGTTCCAATTAAGAGCGAAACATATTAGAGAGATAAAGCTAGGGTTTGAGAGGTTGAATTTTCCTTGTTTAATCCTTGTGCTTTGGTGAGGGAAAATGAAAACTTGAACCTTCCTCTTGTAAAAAATAATTTTTCTTCAATACAATCATTCTCCCTTCAACAGGAGGGTTAGGTTTTCCCACCTACCAATTTATGTATACTTCTTTTTCTTCAAATTTCTCATTTGCAATTTGTTCTTCGTGGGGCTAATTACTTCTAATCATCACGAGCTGTTGTAACACTTCTATACTTGATGACCTATTTATTAATAACTGGAAAAAAATTAAGAATCTTTCAGCACTTGCTTTCCTTCCCCTGAAAACTTGTACACATACTTGTTAAAATATTATAAGATAACCATGGTCTGATGGAGTGGGCTTATCCTAATTCTAAAAGGAGGTACACCGGAGGCAATGATGAATCTAAGTAGGTTAATGAAGAGTTATAATAACATAACAAAATTAAGAGTTTTTATTCAACACATAAGACAGTAGACAGCATCATCTACTGATCTAATTTCAGTAGCAAAATAATAATTATTATTAATAATTATCTTCTCCATTTATCCAATTCATAGCAAAATAATTATTATTAATAATTAACAGTATGCAGGTCTCACATCATGTGCATGTTGCTAATTTTTTATTGTCCAATTCTCATTCAATCAAGCACTTAGATAGTTGGATATAAGACCAAGGCATCAGAAATACAATATAGACACCCGTTTCTCAGGCTTGAACAATTTCGAAATAATAAAGAGAAACATATAAGCATCTAACACGAGTATTATTTTAATATTCAAATTACCACAGCTAAAACATACTTGATGAGTCAGTAACATAAAAAGCATCAAACATCTACCAAAAGCATCATGAAGAGTACATAAAAGATAACGCTTATTAATGCAAGGAAGAGGACCTAAGAAACCGTCATTACCACAAAATTCAACAAGATAAACCTTTTGACATGATCGAATAAAAAATTTAGGCAGCATTGAACCAATATTGCACAAGAGAATGAGCTTTACACTATATAACATAAAGGATTAGGCTGCATTTACCTTCATGAATCTTGAATTGTTAAGTAGGCTTCAAAACTCAATTAAAATAATCTGCAAGCAGTAAATTTTTTCACAACAGAATTCTTGACAAGCAATAAACAACACAGGTACACAATACAGTTTAAAAACTGCACTTATTTAAATATATTGCAACAACTGTCAAATAGATTACAAGTTCCTAGTGGCTAAGAATATCACAACACAGGTACACAATACACTTAGTTAAGTATATTGCGACTAAGAATATCACATCCTCAACAGCACAAAATTCATTATTCATCACCCTTGAAACTCGGGTCACAAGGCTCCCAACATAATATGGAGGATTCAGGGGGTAGAGATATAGTACATGGAGGGTGCAACTGAAAAATCAAACCGGTATATGTATTAATTTGTGCACTAAGAGTGCCTAGTAATGTAAACAAAATAAAAAATGATCAAGTGTAAGGTGACTGGCCGAGTAGGTGACAGGTTACACACAGAATATGGATATTTGGCTATATGTTTATCCCTGAGTTACTCCGACACCTTCATTTACCTCAAAAATCGGGTGTCGTATCGTGTCGTGTCCGACACGACACTTTACTTGGATACTTCATTTTAAACTAAAAACTTGACTTTTTCTACAAAATAGAAGAGTTTGACGCTTGGACACCCGAATCCGATCTGAGTAACATAGGTTTATCCCATTAGGCTATCAGAAGCATTTTCAAAATTTCACTCTATGTGGGGCCCACTATCGTCCTATCTCTTGATTAGCTAACTATAATCTAGCCAAATCGAGCTTTTCAACCATCTACAACCTAACAACCGAAATTAAAATAGACTATAACTCACTTTGTCAGAAAATATTTGTCAACTTCACTTGTTCAGCTCGACAAGATAACATGATCTTATATTTTAGTTTCATCACTATATTATAAGTAAATTTCATGATTAAACTTAGACTACAAGAGGCAAAAACAACAATTCTGAAATATAGAGAGAAGTGCTCCTTGTGTATCATTTTATTTGCTACAATTGCTTTTTCAGAGTTTTCGAGACACAACTTCAAAAATTAATAGCTCAAATTAGGTATCAAATTTTTATTATATACTCCCTCCGTCCCATAATATAGTGCTTGTATTCCATTTTGGGTGTCCCAAAATGTTCTTCTTGTTTCCATTTTTAGAAGGTACTAAATTTCTAACATACCCTCATAAAATACTTGAAAAATGGTCCCTCTAAAGTATTTTATTCTAAAATATCCTTTTTCTATGTACTTGTCATTATTATATTTGTCTTTTCTCCCTACTTTACCTCTTTAAATTTGTTTTTTTGTTGTCACAAGTACTTCAATCATTGGTGTTTTGTCTAACCTTAATTTTTGTGAAAAATAAGAAACAAGCACTATATTATAGGACGGAGGGAGTAGTTGAAAAGTACACATTGAGCCGAATCAAACAAGGTTCCACATGAGTATGATTTTCATAACGTATATAAACTCAAAAACAATCAAAGTTGCAATGTAAATAGTTAAGTCAATATATAGCACATAAAATGGGAGAGAGTAAGGCCGAGTGAATCGCACACTTCAAAATACACAACTCAAAATTCTTAAAAGTACAATCACATGTAGTTTAGTTTATCTATGATCAAATGTGTTTTTATCTCCTCAATTTGAACCTTCAACGATGGCAAAACCTTCATTTCAGTCAAAATTGCAATGTGAATAGTTAAGTCAATATGTAGCAAATAAAAAGGGAGAGAGTAAGGCCGAATGAATCACAAACTTCAAAATACACAATCAAAATTCTTAAATGTAGAATAACATGTAGTTTAGTTTATCTATGATCAAATGTGTTTTTATCTCCTCAATTTGAACCTTCAACGATGATAAAACCTTCATTTCAGTATAGAGTTAGATATGAAGCATGCAAAATGCAAATTAAGTTTATTTTAGCGATGTAATCGAAATTCCTTACGCTATGAATGCCTAAACGCATAAAATAACTTCATCACTTAAATATCATCATAGAATAATCAAACAAACAAACAGAGATTAAACGATCAATTATACATTCAAACCATTACATTAATGTATAACTTCATTACTTAGAATCATAAAACAAACAAACAGAGATTAAATGATCAATAATACATGTAAATGAGAACAAAATTCATCGTTAAAGCATCAAACGATTACATTTAACAATATCGGAACCCTAAAATGCGAGTAGCATACAATTTCGCAAGCAATAATTGAAAAAAACACTTGAAAAATGATCTGATGCTACAAAAAGTGAAAAGATGAAGGAGAAAAGAACAGACTTACCAGATATGAACAGAGTGATTCTTCTCTGGATTTGTGAAATGACCTAAATCAGAGCTTTTGATGATCTGATTGGCGGTGATTTGGAGCAATCTGAGCACCAAAGGCCATTATTTAAAGGCTTTGGTTGAGAAAATGGAATAGCGTTGATGCATGGTAGACGGTAGTGTGACTTGCGCGTTGCGGGAGATGGGAGGAGTCGGAGGCCTTTTGGCGGTTTCATGAGGGTAGGCCCTCTTGTTTTGGATTAAAAAATACTGAATCTGAACTGAACTAAGCTGAAATATGAAATTCGATCATCCGGTTTGTATACTTCCTCTGTTCTTTTTTAATAACTACATTTTTTTGACACTATTCATCCGTCTCCCTTTAATCAACTATAATGATTTATGTACAAGGATAAATATAATCATGTGGGATCTTGTTATATTCGTCTTGGTACATACTTAATTAAAATTAACTTTTTATAATTTTTACTTTAGCATAATTAGAGTTATTAGCATTCACAGTTGTGCGTTGGGAGGCGTAAAACTCTATATGTAGTGATTAATAAAGAACGGAGGTAGTATATACTCAAATGAAATTTAATTTTGAATCACTCCGTTCATCAAAGTTCTTCTTATGTGTACTCTCGAAATTGTTTAAAAGTATAAAAACTTTCTAAATTCTTTTTTATACTATATAAGAAAAAATATAGGCCCTATTTGGTGCTCAGTGGATAGTTGCTGCATTAATCGGTTTTATAGCTAGTGGTTGTAGTTGTTTTGACTTGCTAATTAAGTAATTATATTAGATGTGTTTGTATTAAAGTGTTTGGTAAAATATATTAATAGATGATAGTTATCTAATAGATGACGTATAAGGACATGAGTGTATAGTGTGGGATATACGAAAATTGCGTAAGTTCTTTCCCCCACTTTGTCAACACAATTTAAGGAATTCATTTGCCTACTTCACACATGAAAAGATATCCTGCATGGGGACTCACTTTACACAATGCGTTCTCGGTAAAATTGTGCCTAGTATGCCACAACAACCTAACAGTTAGAGATACACTCCATAAACGTAAAATCATTCCTGGTGCAACATGTGCTTTTGTATTTTGTGTGTTGCAAGACTGGGAAACAACAGATCACCTCGTATCAAATATAATAACGAACCAGCTCCAAACCTCCAAGTTCTATTTGGTGCTCAAAGGATAGTTGTTTCCCCCACTTTGTCAACACGATTGAAGGAATTCCTTTGCCTGCTTCAGACATGGAAGATACCCCGCATGGGACTCACGTCACACAGTGTGTTCTTGGTAAAATTGGCCACTAAGGTTGCACAGAATATCTCATCGGGGAATAACAATGGGCTTTCAAATGGATTTGACTAGTGAACATCCCATATCCCTCCCAAACTCCAAATATTTTTGTGTCTGGTATGCCACAACAACCTTGCAGTTAGAGATACACTCCATAAACGTAAAATCATTCATGGTGCAATATGTGCTTTGTGTTTGCAAGACAGTGAAACAATAAATCACCTCGTATGCACATGTGAAAAAGTTAAAGTTGTGTGGAGCCTTTCAATTACAGATTCACTACATCTTATCCTTATAGATGATGCATTAGGAGTTTCCCTCATGAGGAGTGCCTCATAATGTCTTTCTTTTACCATTAGAGGAAAAAAGTTGCATATCCAATGAAATCATCCATATTGGTATTAATTGTGGTTACTTTGAAAACAGACGAAAAAAAGCCACTAATTACATTTTCTAGCTTCCATATTCTTTTTATAATTTTGATAAAAAAAAAAACATAAAATCAATATATAATAACAAACTAGCAAATTTATATCAATGACATAAGGCCCTAAATTAAAATGAAATCAATTAGGAGAAAACTGTAAAAGTTAAACTCAAATTAAGTAGGGGAAAATTGTAAGAGGAAACTAATTGAGCATGAGATTATATAAGGGAAGACGGGGTGGGCACAAAAAAAAGAAAACAAGAAATAAAAGAAAAAAATCCTAACTGCCTGCTAATTCGACAATTAACGGTTTCACGAATTAAATCTCTAATCGTTTTCGCACGCATGGCGTACATTTGAAACTAGTTTCCTATATTTTAGTTCAAAAGAAAACTAAATGAACTCAAATTAAGTAGGGAAAACTTGTAAGAGAAAACTAATTGAGCATAATCTCCTATACTTTAGTTTAAAAGAACAGGACCCAGAGATTTCATGATTCGAGTAAGAACTAGTATTTAGGCCGCCGCGATGCTACGGGATTTTTGTGCATTAAATTTAATAAAAGTTAAAATAATTGATGTCATGTAGTGCGAAAATTTATTTTAAAAAAAGTCATATTATTTACAATATGCATGTATAAAATTTACAACGTAACTCTTGGTTTCTATTCATATATCATTATTGATTTTGATATAAGAAGCACTAATATCATGTTGGTGTACGTGGTGGTTGGAACTCTTTATAACATACTCAAGGTCATAGGTTCCAATCTTCGCATTGACATATTTTTATATTATATGAGAATGAAGTGTATAGAATGTCATTCACATATGTGACACATGCGGATTGCAATCCGTACTTACGCTTTTTAATATATATAGATTAGGGATGACAATTCAGTCCGACTTCGACCCGTGTCCGATTCGATCCGAAGGAAAAAGTCCGATCCGAATCCAAAAACATAAAAGTCTGAATGAAATCAGATAGGAGTTGGACCTTAGGTAAGATCCGATCCGAGTCCGACTAGAGTCCGATTATTACTTGTTACCTCGTCAACTAATAGATTAAAAGTGCGAGACCATGCATGGTATACACCCGATGGCATTATCGTAATAAACGCGAACTTCAAGTGAAGGGTTAAATACATTACGCGCAGAAATATCCAAATAAAGTATGCCTAGCTCAGTGGTTGGAGGAGTGATGCTGAAGGTTATTCATGTGCAGGAGGTCGCGGGTTCAAGTTTGCTTGAGCCTAATTTTTTCATTCTTTTTTCTATTAAAAATTTATTTTGTTTTGTTTATTTTTTCCCCTTATTTTTCATATTCATGCAATTGTTCACTTGAAAAACATCAAAAAATAAAGTTGCTTATTTTTTATATATTCATAAATGTGTAATAGTATATACATATTTACATATCAACAAAGAATTATATTATTGCTCATCTAAAAGTTACATTGCTCAATTGAAAGTTGTGATGCTTAATTAGTTAATTTTCAAGTTCAAGTATAATCTATTTGCTCATTCGAAAACAATATTGCTCATTTACTTATATTATAACGGATTACTCTATTTGGCCTTTATTTAACACATTAAAAAATATATATTTGCTCATTATGAGATATATTTCTCATTTGAAATATATAATGCTCATTTTTATTAATATATTCGTTAATGTGAAACAGTACATACATGTTTACTAATCAATAAAGAATTATTTAATTGCTCATTTAGAAGATAAATTATTCATTTATTTATTTTCAACATTCTAGTGTTAAGCTACTACAAATTTGAAAATAATGTTGTTTATTTTCTTCTTTTTTATGACTCTATTTGCCTTTTATTTTAAGACATTAGAAATAGATATTTAATTTGCTCATTTAAGATACATCGCTCATTTGAACTATGTATTGCTCATTCTAGTGATATATTGGACGCTTAAAAATTAAAGTGAATTTAAAATAATTGTATATTCTACCCGTAAAATAAGATAATGTTTGCTCATTATAAGGATGTTGTATTCATTTAAATTATTTTTTACTCATTTCATAAATATTCAGTGGTATTGTTAATAATTTTATTAAATTAGCAATATTCTAAGAGTTTTTTTGTTCATTTAAGGACCTTTTTGTATTAATTAATATATTTACTCATTTCAAAGCTATATTGCTCATTTCATTATTTTTTCAATTGGGTATTCTATGGTTTGTTTAATTTTTATTCCTTCACATTCAAAAAAGATTTGGAAAAAGTTAGAGAGTGGGAAATAAAAGAAGAAGAAAAAAAGAAAAAAAATAAGTCCTATAGTAAAAGCTCATTTTGTGAACGAGCAGATTTATTTTACCTCACTCAAGATCAGCATGTTTACTGATCATCCTGTGCAAAAATATTGCTCATTTGATCAAATGAATAAAATAAAACTGCTCAGATCTATACAGAAATGCTCATTTGTCAAAATGAGCAGATTGATTTCACTTCAAGACAAAATAAACTGCTCATTTGATCAAAATGAGTAAAATAAATATGTTCATTTGTTCAAATGAGCATATTGATTTCTGTTCATATTAAAATAAACCTGCTCATTTGATCAAATGTGTAAAAATAAAACTGCTCATTTGATTAAATGAGTAAAATAAAACTGCTCATTTTATGAATGAGCATTTTATTTTAACTCACTAAAGATCAGAACAAAATTTTGGCTGCTCATTAAATCATATATAAAATTTGTATTGCTCATTCTAGTGATATATTGGAGGATAAAAATAAAAGTCAACCTCAAATAACTATATATTCAATCCGAAAAATAAAATATTTAGAAATTTAGAAATAATAAGCATAGTACAAGAATATGCAAAAAATAAAAAAATAAATAATAAGAAGTAAGACTATGGAAGAAACAAGAATACAATAATATAATATATATTTTTAAAAATGATAGGAGGACTATAGTAAAAATTAAAGATTGTGGAAGGAACAAATGAGATTGAAAAGAAAAGAATGTGGGAAAAAGAAAACAATAAATGCTTGGTAGGGGATTCGAACCCATGACCAACACCAATATACATGCATCTCTGTCAAACACGCATGATCAACTGAGCTCAGCTGCTTGCATGTTCCTATTGCACGCGTTTAATACATGAGGTATTGTCCAGTTTCAATCCGGGTGTACCGTGCGCACGGTACACCCGGGTGTATAATCCTATTTGTAAAAAGTACATTTTGATAGAAATAATAGATTTACATTATAAGAAATTAAGTAAAACATTAAAAATTTTATATTAAAGATGTGTTTTGGTTATTTAATATGGTAATTTAATCCGAATCCGAAACAATCCGAAGGAAAAAGTCCGAATCCGAGAATATATAGTCCAAATCCTAATAGGAGTGTAAAAATTAAAGTCCGATTGAAATGGAGCGGACTTGGAGTTTGGTGATTCTAATCCGAGTCCGATGCATTACCATTATAGATAGATATGAGTGCTTGGTAAAATGCTCCCATGAACCCCAAATTTATATCTTTTAGATAGAATATTCATCAACAATGTCGCTTTGGCCGAGTGGTTAAGGCGTGTGCCTGCTAAGTACATGGGGTTTCCCCGCGAGAGTTCGAATCTCTCAGGCGACGTTTCATTTTTTCAAAATTTCCTTTCCTTAAAAACTCATGGCGCCAAACTTCAATATTCTTCACTCCTTAGCTGAACTCACTTTCACAACCTCAACTTGTTCTAACACAGAGTGATAATAACTCAGTTGGTTCGAGTATCCGTCTCGCTTCCAAGAGATCTTGGGATCGATTCTATGAAAATATCACCGATATTTAAGTCATATAAATTGTCATATGATGAACTATATATAGTGTTACAAAAATGCACTAAATTAAAGTCCTTAAAATTAGCCAAACAAATTCATGGGTTGTTAATAACAAGTGGCATTGATGTGACAAAAATGTCATTAGATGCAAAAATTCTTGGTGTATATCAGTGGCGGATCCAGGAATTCCGAAGTGTGGGTTCGAAATTGTTTTTTTTTGTAAAAACAGCTCCACTGTATAACAAATATTTAAGTACAACACCTTTATGTATGAATAATGAGATTATTTCAATTTAAATTCACTTGAACCCTATGTGGCTCCGCCACTGATGTATATGCAAGTTCTGGTAATGTGAAGTATGCACACCAACTGTTTGATAAAATGCCGAACCCGAATGTTTTCGCTTTCAATTGGATGATTTCGGTTATGGGTTTTTGTGGTTATTATCAGGAGGCAATTGGGTATTTTTCATTGATGCAAAATATGGGTACTTTATATAATAAGTATACATTTTCTTTTGTTTTGAAAGCTTGTGTTGGTTTTTTGGATTTGAATAAGGGAAAGGAAGTTCATGGTATGATGAATAAAATGGGTTTTGAATGTGATGTTTTAGTTTGCAATGGTTTGGTTGATATGTATTGTAAATGTGGTGAGATACGGTATGCTCGAAGGTTTTTCGATGGTATGTTGAGTAAAGATGTTGCGTCTTGGATGTCTATGATTTCGGGGTATTGTAATACTGGGGAGCTCAATGAAGCGGTGTTGTTGTTTGAGAGGATGAAGATGGAAGGATTGCAGCCAAATGAGTTCACTAGGAATGTGCTAATAAGTGGGTATGCGCAGAGTGGAGATCGCGATGGTGCTCTTGAGCTATTGTTTTGGATGGATAAAGAAGGGTTTTGCCATGATTTGATCACTTGGAATGCGTTGATTTCCAGATTTGCTCGCAGCAGTCAACCTGTCGAGGCTCTGAAATTGGTTAGGGAGATGTTAGTTAGCGGAATCAGACCGAATCATGTAACTGTAACAGGGCTTCTTCCAGTGTGTGGACTGATAGCATCAGCACAGAGAGGAAGGGAACTTCATGGGTTGATATTTAGGCTGTCTCTTGATGTCAATGTTTATGTGGCTAGTGCTCTTATTGACATGTACTCGAAATCTGGAAGCGTTAAAGCTGCTAGAAATGTATTTGAAGGTACCCATGTCCGGAATGTTGCGTTATGGAATGTTATAATTGGATGCCTTGGGAAGCATGGTGGTGTCGTTGACTCGCTGCCATTGTTTGAAGAGATGCAAAAACAAGGGTTTTGGCCAAATGAAGTTACTTTAGTATGTGTTCTTACAGCTTGCAGCCACGGCGGGTTAGTTAAGAAGGGTATGGAAATCTTTAGATCCATGAAAGAAAAGTATCAGGTGGAGGCTAACAAGGAGCACTATGCTTGTGTTTTTGACCTTTTGTGCCGTGCTGGGGAGGTCGAAGAAGCTTATAAATTGATGAAAAATATGCCAATGAAAGCCACAGAATCAATGGTTGGGGCTTTCGTTGATGGGTGTAGAATCCATGGAAGAAGAGATCTAGCTGAAAAAATGACATATGATCTATTGAAAGTAGCTTCGAAGAAGCCTGGAGCTCTTGTGACATTGTCAAACATACATGCGGCTGGAAACGAGTGGCAAGAAGTCCAAAATGTTAGGAAGTTGATGAAGGTTAAAGGGGTTTATAAGAAGCCTGGTTTTAGCCTCGTTAATAGGATGAACGGATCTCTGGATTCTGAGGTCACAGAAGCAAGAAGTGAATATGGACCGTGAACCAGGTAGAACAATCTAATGCAATGTTCTTATAACGGAGTTATTGTAGAAAGAAAGGTATTCTTCCTTGTATGTCATACTCATGATTACATAGATTTTGTGTGCTGGTTTGCTATGGGAGTATGATTGCTACATCTTCCTCCAAACATTAAAATGTTTTAGCATTTTGAATTTATACCCCATGACTGAAATGTTAAAAACTTGATACTTTTAATTGGCACTAAAAATGACAGTAATGGTAATGAAATCGTGTTATCTGGCAAGACAATATTTCATGTCGTAGTCCATCGTAAGGCATATTCTAATTTCAAGTTGGTGTTTAGTGTTTACCTTCGTAAATTTTGAACTCGCACTCATAACCATGTCGTCTTGGAGGGTAGAGTTGCACCGCATGAGATATTTCTAGCGAAATTACAATCAAGTTTATTATCTATTACGTCAATTACTACTGCCTACATCGATAGCCCATGTTACTCAGACACTGATCAAGTGTCTACTCGGATACGAGTGTCGAAGTATCCGACTCGGCCATTTTGTAGAAAAAATCAAAGTTTCTAGTTTAAAATGAAGTATCCAAGTAGAGTGTCGTGTCGGACACGACACGATACGACACTCAATTTTTAGGCTAAATGAGGGTGTCGAAGTAACAGAGTCGATAGCTTTACTATCTATAAAGAATGTGTCTCTGCTTGTGATTTATTTACTACAACTATGTCATTCTCAATTTACAACGTGCAGGAAATTTTCTGTTAGAGCGCAATAATGTACAACGCGAAGACCTTGCTACACTTCGATTTCAAGGATGAAGGTACTATTTGTTGACATGGAGGAACCATATTTCCTTCATTTTGCCATAATCTCACCCTCTTTCAAACTCGCACCCTAAGGCATAAAATTACGGCATGCTGCTTCTGATCCATTTTAGGCTCTAACTGAACTATATTTATACTTTCAGGCTCTGTGGAACAAAGTCTGTATACTCTTACAGAAGCATCTGATTTTTCAATGCCTTTTACATCCAGCAATTTGCAGAAGCATAGTTGCAAACTTCTGCTGCAAATGCCACTCATCATGAGCCACAACATGGTGAGTGCCTGTTCATTGCTGCCAAAGGTCAGCTGCCAGGTGAACTGTAAACTGCTATGTTACTCCGACACCTTCATTTATCTCAAAAATCGGGTGTCTTGTCGTGTCATGTCATGTCCTACACTATACTTCACTTGGATACACTTGGACACCCATATCCGAGTAGACACGTAACATAGGTAAACTGTGAAATTAAGACCCAGCAATTTATGAAGTGTGTGGAACAAAATTTGTACTATATTATAAACCCTAAGTAACCCAAAAAAATTTGAAACACCTAATTTCAATTTGATCCGAGATCTTGGCACTGTGATCCTATTTTTATAAATTGGACAATCTTCCTAGTAACTTACTGATTATATTCTTAGCACTGTGATCAAGTTTAAATGCATAACCAACCGGAAGATGCATTAGTAGGCTCAAAAGTGTAGCACCAACATATCAATAGACAAGAGAAAACTTTATCATCAGAGTATTTTGTTTTTGTCACATTCAAAGTACATTAGTACTTCCATAGCTACAACTTTATATTAAATTTACTTTTACATAATTCATAAATGCTTTGCTTGAGAGTTGGAAGATACCAAAAATGTTTGTTTGTCCTTGTAAAACTAGTTTTGCTAATAGCTTATCAAGTTTATGGATAATTAGTACATTTACTTGTTTACATATAATGCTAATCCTGTTAAACTTGTCCTCTATTTCTGTTTAATTGCAACACTTCGACTTTTACACTATTCAAATATCGGTTTTGACCGTGTTGCTTTTGTAATAAAAACACTAAAAGTATGTTAGATGGTGGTGAATTTGTCGTATTGCAACTAAAAAGAAACGGAGAAAATAATCATTTGGCGTTATAAAATAGTCCAGATTTCCTTTCTAAATCACTTTCGTTAAGATCGAGATATGGTTTATGAGGTTTGATTTAGTTGTTTATAGCTGTTTGGATTGAAGGTTAAGCTATGAGTTGCAAGGATGCTTTAATTGCTGGAGTTTTGTATACTCTTTTACACCAACCAAATCAAACTGTGGGCCTGATTTTTGTAGAAAGTTCTCAAATTTAATCTGTGGGTGTTCTCTGCTGTAGCACTTTGTGACTTTATGCCAAATTGTATGACTCTTAAATCTGAAGATCTATCATTTGCTACCTAAATCCTAATGCTGTTAATATTTATCTTCTACATTAGTGTGACACAAAAGCCATTTTGCTTAGTGATTCAACTCCCGTAGCCAACTCGAAATTTGTGGCTTTCGTTTTTTTTTCGCTGTGTACTCGGATAGTCGGATTAGAACTAGTAGTAAATCTTCTAGGATTCGTATGGCAAACAATCATCGTATGATGCACCCGAGCACAATCGATGATACTCGTAGATTGGCGCTTGGGAGATAGTCAGCTTCACATATCGTGCGTGCATCAAGTTCCTAGATGGGATCACCATTCTCAATACTCTCGAGTACATGGAGTATTACGCAAAAATTTATTGTTATAAAGAAGCGTTACTAACATACGTGTTTTCATGCATGCTTAAGGATGCATTGTATATTCATATACGCGTCAAATAGGTTAGATGTTGGAACTTTACAAGGCATTCAAATTATCCATACCTATTATCTTGCTTTGTTTGAAGTATTTTTTTACTCCATAATTCTTGTAACACTTGTACTTTCAAGGTCATACTTCATAAACTTTGACCATAAATACTCACTGTTATGTAAGAAAAAGATAGTCATATATCATATTGGATATTGTTAGATTCATTTCAACGTGTATTATTCAAATATCAAATTTTCACAATTTTTACTCATACATAATCACTATTGGTGGTAGTGTATTAAACACCGTAAAATAGCGAGTATTGCAAGAATTAAGGATTGAAGGAAGTATATCATTGTCAACTACCACTTGATTAGATTCTGCCATATAATTTTCACGATCATTCAATCTGAGGCATTCTTTTGCTGTTTTAGGGGGCAATATAATGGGGCGCCTTAATCTTTAAAGAAATAGCCAAACTTCCATGACTCCATCACTATCAACTATATCATTATGTATTCCCAATATATAGATAATTAGATAAATAATTAAGCCCCTGAAGATTATATAGGTTTCTTTGTTTATGTTGTATGGTGTAGTTTACCACGTTGAATTGTCATGCATTTTTAAATTTTAATAGTATATGTTTCATATAATCTATGATTAAATTAATATTCCTCTTATTATAAAATAAAGCAAAATATAGAATCATCATAGAACTCCTAACTTTTGGAATTCTTAATCTGGCTTTCAACCATAAAGGACCAAAGGTTGATGATATAAATTATTTTATCCACTTTCCAAAATCTTGAATTGAACAGATTTTGGCATCCGTGATTTATAAGGTATAATTTTCATAAAACTTTTATCATCTACCCCAATGCACTATGAGCCCAATATAACCTATGTTCTTTTCTTGCTTGTTACTCATTTGAAAGACGCGAAATGGACAAAATGTGCACGATGGAAAAAAGCTCGAAATGAGATAACATAGTTTAAGGGTACCCTTTTCATGATACATTGAGTTTATAATGATATACTCTGGTTTGGACTATTATCCTTTAGTATCTTTAGTGGTTAAATACTTCGAATTATGTAATTGTAATTGGATTAATGACTATACTATTATCAATTATATTATTGTCCTATTAACAATTATTTTTTGAACGTATTTATATCAAATGCTATAATTTTTTGAGGGATATATACTATATTTCCTAATAAATAGTTTTTACTTGATATTGAACACAAAAATTTACTATGTAGGACTTTTTCTGCATTTCCTACTTAATATATATCAAAATATATTTGTATCCATGTAAATAATTTTCTTCAATTTATGTCATTATTGTTTTATTTCCTCAACCAAATTTAGATCTTAACTATTGACTATAGGTTTTCCGTCAATTTTTTTCAAACAAGGTTAATTATTTTCTATAAATACTTTCGTATCGATTTTTAAGACATGGCAATGTAAGATGGCTTTATACGACTATACCCCTAAAAAAACTCTAATATCTCGAGTATATACATATATGGTGTAATATGAAATTTTTCCCATAGTCCCCCACCCCATATAGCAATCTAGAATTTACTCTTGGGAACATGGTATGCATTATGATTTTCAATGATTTTTGAACATATACATAGGTATATTAACTATATTTAAACCTTCATACAAAACACTTCAAAAGCAAACATGTTTGAGGAAATAATTCATTAAAGCACATCAATAATCATAAAAAATTGAACATGGGCTCAAAGTTTTTGGATATACATACAAAAATCTTTTGGATATATGCTTAAAAAGTTACCTTATGTGCTCAAATCATATGCGTAGAGCCTCATATGTAAATTTGTCGATGAAGTCCCAACAGTTATTGGAATAGAAAGAATAATAAAGTACAAAGTGTAGGGTCTGTTCTGTTCAGCTTATTTTCAGTTCAGTTCAGCTCTAATAAGTTCAGTTCAGTTCAGTTCAGCTCTAATAAGTTCAGTTCAGTTCAGCTCCAATAAGTTCAGTTGAGTTCAGATCTAATAAGTTCAGTTCAGTTAAGCTCCAATAAGTTCAGTTCAGTTCAGTTCAGCTCCAATAAATTCAGTTCAGTTCAGTTCAGCTCCATTCATTATATAACCAATTTGTTTAATATTATTATTGTTGGTCTAATTTATTTTACTTATTATTATTGTTATTATATAATAATAATTATTAGTATTATTTATATATATTATTTTATTATTATATCTTTACTCATTATTATTACTATTATTATTATTATGGCTCAGCAAAGTTTGGGTTGGTGCACGGTTTAACCAAATTTCATGTCAATACGAGTATTCTAATTTGCAATTGTTGCTTTATTTTACTGAATAAAATTCACTATTATATCATACAAAAAAGGTAGAAGATATGAAAAATTACAAAGTTGCTAATAATACTGCAGTACTATTTAAAATACAACATTGTCGTTACATTGTATATTAAATATACTTTGGCGGTTTGGTGTGTTTCTATCATAGACCAACCCACCACAAATCGTGGTTTGGTTAGAAGCACACATCAACCCATGTTTTAAGCTAATTTTTATTATAATGGTAATACTTTAATTTACTTCTTAGGCATTATATTATATCATCATCATCAAGTATTAATATATTAATACTAATAATTGTAATTACTCATTATTATAAATTATTATTATTATTATCAGTAATTATTATTTTTAAAATTAATTTATTATTATTATTTATTTATTTATTTAAATTTATCATAATAACATCAAAATAATATTATCATTATTCATTTGATATTATTCTAAATTATTAATTTAAATATTATTACTTAGAATTATTATTACTTATTATTATATTCATAATAATTATTATTTACTTATTATTTATATACTTATTATAATTTAATTCAATTCAATTCAGTTCAGTTCAGTTCAGATTCAATAAGTTCAGTTCAGTTCAGTTCAGCTCCAATAAGTTCAGTTCAGTTCAGTTCAGCTCCAATAAGTTCAGTTCAGTTCAGTTAGAATTAGCCGAAGAGAACAGGCCCATACTCTATACGTCTTAAAATATTATTCTTTCACATTAACTTATGATATTCTTCACACTTCTTATTATCATTTTACAAAAATATAAAATTTGTCCAATTCTTTTATAAATATTTGCTAAATGATAGCCAAAAAAAATCAACAACAAACTCGCAAAATAATACTCCTACAATTAAGAAAGTCAAAATGAAACAACCAATAAAGTACGAAATTTCACCCCCTTCCCTCCCCGGCTCCCCCATAGTATGATCATTTTACAAAAATATAAAATTTTTCCAATTCTTTTATAAATATTTGCTAAAAGATAGCAAAAAAATCAACAACAAACCCGTAAAATAATACTCCTACAATTAAGCAAGTCAAAATGAAACAACCAATAATAAACGGGAAAATACGAAATTTCACCCCCTTCCCTCCCCCTATTCCTTCTCCTTCCCTCACGGGCTCTCACCCTTATTCCAAGTCAAATAACCTCAATGTTTGTTACAGTTTTAAACTCTTCAAACTTAACAATTTTAACTCTCTCACACACACATAAAAGTGGTAAATAAAGTACCACATTACAGTCCACATTTTCTGCACCCCATCAGATATCCCCTCTTCACTCTTCTCTCTCTTTCTTTCTTTCTCACAAGTCTTCATTTTCTCTCTTCATTCATCTCTCTTTTCTGCTGCTCATTCTTTGCATCATCATCAATCCAATCTTTGTTCCTTATTCTCCTCGATTCTCACACTATCTTCTTTCTTTCTATACTACCCACTTCATCATCATAAATCAATATTTTCTGATCTGGGTTTTTCCAAAAACACTTCTTTTTCTTCATTTTGCACTTAAAGATTTGATTTTTTCATCTGGGTTTTTCCATGAACACTTCTTTTTCTTCATATTTCACTTAAAGATTTGATTTTTTCATCTGGGTTTTTCCAAGAACTCTTCTTTTTCTTCATATTTCACTTAAAGATTTGATTTTTTCATCTGGGTTTTTCCAAGAACAGTTCTTTTTCTTCATATTTCACTTAAAGATTTGATTTTTTTCATCTGGGTTTATGATTTTTTGGGGTTTTTGAATGGTTAGAAGGGATATAATATATGGGGTTTTGAAGATTTTGTGCTAATAATACTATTCGTTTAGCACTCAGGTTTATGGTTAGTCCTGCCTTTTTGCCTTTTAGTTTTATATTCAATTTTCTTGTTTGAGATTGATTGTTGTGCTTATTTTGATTAGACTTACATCTGTTGACTACTTTGCTCTTTTGGATCTATTGAATCAATTTGTTAATAGTTTTACAGTCTTGTGTTTGATATCATTTGTGAGTTTGTATTGAAGATATTGATTTATGAAGTGTTGTTCTTAATCTAATTGAGATTTTGATGCTTTTTATCCAAGATTTGGAGAAGTTTATGTTTTATATCTTTGATAATATATTAATACGAATCCAACAAGATCCCACATGACTCTATTTTTCGGAAAGTGTAAATCATGAATGCATAGTCAAAGTAAAGTTTGTGAATAGTGTTTGCGATGCAAGTGTAATAATCTTTGAGAGACAGAGGGAGTATGATATAAGTATTTTGATTGAATCAAATAGAATGAGATTGTGAGAGGAATTTAGGTTATGATATCTCTTTGAATACTTGCTATATTTATGTGTGCATGTGGGATTTTGATTTACAGTTTTGCAGAAGGTAAAGTCAGTGATACTGATTCTGGTTTGTGGCATGTCAAATTGATTCTTATGAAGGAAGTTTAACATCATATGTAACTGTGACATTTTGTTTTGAGCTGGATATAGCTTTGTGTGAAGTATCTAGATTATGTGAAGTATATCAACTTTGAGCTCAAGGATGTGGGTTTTTTGTTGTTGTTTTGAGGTACCTACAAGTTTGAGTTTTGATTGACAAAAAAGAATCGGGAGTCCTCGAGTTAGAAAAAGATTGGATCCTATAAACAAGACCTAGGCTAGGCGAAGGTCAGCGCCATTTAGGTCGTTCAAAAGAAAGTCATTAGAATCCTATCAAAGTTCGGATTCACTTGGATGACTCCTATACCAAAGTGATCTAAGACTCGACTCAAGGGAGGTGGCAGAGAAGCCTAAGGCATGCCCGGGGGCTAGTGTAACTGATCTCGCTACTCAATCTATAGTTTTATTTTTCATTAAATTTGGATAAAGGTAGCATAAACTCTTGTTTCTTCGACACCTTCATTGACGGATACAACATACATTGCAAACCAAAAACTTGATAAGTTTCTATAAAATGGCTGAATCGAACACCCATACACCCGAATTTGAGTAGACACTTTATCAGAGTCTGAGTAACATAGAGCATAAGCTTAGTTTACGTATTAAGAGAAGGGTTTTGCTTGTTCAGATGTCTCTATCTCTATGTTGTACTTCTATTCTTAGTTTGTCCTCGTTCTATCGTATATTTTGCTATTGATGATGACTTCTGTGTTTTGTATTGAATTTGTTTGTTTTCCTTTGTTAACAGATAAAACATTTCATTGCTTGAATCTGCTGTTTGTGGAGGTTTTCAGAGATATGGGTAGAGGTAGAGGGAAGGGTAAGAAGTTGACAGTTACGAGCCATGACGATCCAGGAAGTGGTGAAGAGGAGAAGATTCCTGCTCAAAAGAGAAGAGGGAGGCCTCAAAAGCCGTTGAAGGATGAGATTGACGATGAAGAGGTAGTAAAAGTAGAAGAGGAAGAAAGCGAGAATAAGGATTCTAGTATCACAACTACCATCGAAAATGGTAAGAAGAGGAAACGGAACTCTCCTACAAAGGAGAAACAGAGTCCAATGAAAGAAGAAAATGGTGTTGGAGCTACATTAGTTTCAGATATTTCAACCAAGCCTACTGGATTTCGGCATATTGGGAGCCGGAGGAAAAACAAGCCTCGTCGAGCTGCAGAAGTCGGGGTTGAGTGCTAGGGACATAACGAGCTATCTTATTAGTTGAGCTGAGCCCGAGACCCGTTTTGTTAAATGGATAGATATGTACTTGGGAGTTGGGATCGAGAGTTTTCCGGTAAGGCGTGCTGGAAACCCTCAGGCTTTTGCATTCTTTTGTCATTTGCCCTAACATTTTGGCTGCTTTTCTTAGTTACCTCCTTCAATATTTTCCTTAGCTTTTTGATACTTTTTGCCATTCAGTAAATCATACTTGCTGTAATTTTTTACAATGACTATGATCTTGACATGTTACCAGCTGAATTTTACTATTTTAGTATCCAATCATCTTTTTTTGGTAACTCTCATACCCCTTTCTTACTACTTTATATTGATATGCTTCTGCTTTGCTATGAATAACATTCAGTTTCTTTGAAACATTTGAGTTCATGAACCTCTGAAAAGTTACTGCAAAGATGAGTCTTCAAGTGTAACTCTTTTATCTCCCAGAGGAACATAAGAACATAAGCACTCCATGTGCATGTTTTTGTCTTCGAGCGTTTTTTGTGTATCATTTGATGGTTAGATGCCATTACAGACAGTGAGCTACTACCCTCTTAATTGAAACTAATGCTCTACATATTTATGCAAGTGGTGTCTCTGGGATATGAGTAAAAATGGCAGACGTATAAAATTTGGTGTGTTTCGTACCGTATTCGTCTCAGTTGGGGCGGGGATCGGTATAGGTTTGATGGGTGGTTGGTTGGTATAATTTTCGTATACAGTGTCTGAAATCCCTGTTGTTTGGTCCTTGTACCCTCAACGTCTTCATCGATTGGTTCCAGAAGATCGAAAAAAGGATCGATTGGAAATGGGATTTGTCCCGTGGACACACGATCAATCCTGGTGAGACTAGTGAGCTATGCACGGAAAAAGACTAGTGACGTGGTATAAAAAGTCATACCCGCCATAGGTAATGGGTAGGTTGTGGATATGAGGATTGAGGACCTGCCATATCCACTTGCTCCGTCCCGTATCCATTGTAAGGCCGACATGAATTTGTATTTTGCATCGCACCGTCTAAGTTGGGGCGGGGATGGGTATAGGTGTGATGGGTGGTGGGTTGGTATGGGACTATGGGTATAAAAAGTCATACCCGCTATAGGTAGTGGGTAGGTCGTGGATATGAGGACATACGGTACCTGCCCATTAATTCACATGTCTAAGTAAAACCGATGTGAACTGAGTTTGTTTAAATCAAATAATGTCCATTAATTCACTTCAAAAGAACTGGCTACTAACCTACTAGTAAATGACACATTTATAGATCAAGTTAGTTTCATTAATTCACTTCAAAATAACAGGCTACTACTGCTAAATATCCCTCATGACATATGGGCTTCTTCTCTGTGAGAGTAAAAGTATTATCCAACGCTGAATTGAACTGAACTGAAAATAAGTTGGAGAGAATAAGTTTATACTACTATGTACATGACAAAAAAGTACAAATTTGAAATTTGTGGATCTTGGTAGAGGACAAAAGAGCTTTGAAAAGTAGTACGAGTACATGACATATTTGGTAGATTAGATAATCTACAAGGAGAAAGAGTTGGATCTAGTGTAAGAATAAGATTAGCATATCCGCCTACCAAACAAGGATTTAATTTTGGAATTAACGGTGATACTGCCACCAGTTGTACACGTTATTGCAGCCCATGTTTATAGTAGTTTGTTTCCTGGCTATGGCTTTTGCTGCACTTTGTGGTCCAACTCCTCTTCTTGGCCCTCTCATTTCAAAAAACACTAGCAATTTAAGGTTACTTGTTATTTTAGTCGTCTATGATTCTTTACCTTGGTTATAAGATAAGAAGGTTTGGTTAGCATAAGTTCGAATATTCTAATTACGAGTCTTATATGTACGTGATACGTGCAACGATTAAAAATCTAATTAGTAAAATAATTAGCTAATTAATAAAGTATTTAAGAGATTTTTTTTCTTTATTTTATTTTTGGTGTCTCCCCCTCCTCGAGATCAGTCAACGAAATAAATTATGTTGAATAAATATAAGTTAGGGTTTGACTAGAGGTGACAATCTGATCATTCGCGTCAGATATCGAAATGAGTGTGCTTAAGGTATATACGATCAGGTCGGATTCTGGTCGAGTTGGCTAGGGGTAGGATTTTTTCGGCTCAAATCAATATTTGAATTAAAAATATAATTTAAAAATAAATGATAAATAACATATAGGAGATAATATTAATATCTATAGCAAGTATCAGAATAATAAAGATTTAAATTTAGTTCATTTTTATAGTGGAGAATCATGATTGATGGTACAGTTTTGGTGTAGGTAATTTCGAGTCTAGTCAAATATGGGCCTGCCTGTTTTGAGTCGATTTTGAATTTGGACAGATAATTTTGGGTCTCGTCAACTTTAGGGCCCATTTTAGGACTAATTCAGATTTGGGGTCGAGTTGTTTAGGTCGAGTCGGGTGAGTTTTGATAGGTTTAGTTTTGATCATTACAAATCAGTTAAATGCACTACAAAAGTTTCCCTTGGAATGCTTCCCTGGCACTCTCCTTATTTCTAGCTTACCAAAATAATTGGTTTAGTGTTGTTTTGTAATTCTTTTGGTGCAAATGAAATTTTGCATGCGCAAATATAACCCTTGGGTTCGGAAATTGAACGGGCGAGTGCGGGGGTAAAAACCCTTCGGGGGGTAAAACCTCCCTGTGAACCCCCCCCCATTATTTTTTAAAGGAGATAATCAGATACTAATTTTTTTGACTTTGTTGCCCATATCATCTATATAAAGTGTGTAACTAATATGGTAGTAAGAATTAAGAAATCATTAGTGACTTAGGGCTGGAAATTTCCTAAAATTGAAACAGTAAGACTCATATAAGTTCATTTGCCAAGCGTGAGCCTGAGCCTGAGCCTGAGCCCGAGTTACGACTCGTAAATCCTTTCTAGCTAAACCTATTTTTTACTTATGTCATTTCTCTTATAATTTTGATATAATAACTAGTATAAGGTGAGAGACAATGGTTTCAAATAAAATTTGACATTGATTTATTTTTAACATCATTTCATCAAGTTGGTGAAGCGGTTAAACACTTAACATGAATTGTGAACCGTCAACGGTTTAAAGATTAATAACTACTCTCTTCGTAACGGTTTAGTGGCAACAATTGGTTTTTCACGCATTTTAAAGAAGATATTTAAGGGTGTAAATGAACAAATTAATCAAAATGGTTTTAACACAATCAAGAATGAGATTAGAGGTTATCAATTCTGATTTTTTTTATTATTAATTTATTCATTTACATCCTTAAATCTATTCCTTAAATTGCGTGAAAAACTAATTGTTGACATTAAACCGTTACGAAGAGAGTACTTATATTTCTTCTTTTTAAGGACATATAAGTATGTTTATAACAATTGCCAAATTTTGTAGCGTATGAATGTTTTTTCAAAGTGAAGATCCACACAACAAAATTCATGGAAAGCAAAACGTTTTTAAATGTCTATACCCAATTTCCCAACTTCTATTTTTCAAGCCAATCAAATAAGACATCAAAAAGCAAATTTATAGGAATTTTGGATGCCTCTATTAAGAGCAACCAAACAATACTTTAGTATTTAATCTTGTACAGTTTTTATATACTCCCTCCGTTTTTTTTTAATATGAACCTAAGGCTTTGCACTAGAACCAAGGAAAAGTGCAAAAGTAAGAGAGAAGGTTGGTAAAAGTAAGGAAAAAGTGAAAAAGGTAGAGAGAAGGAAAGAAAATGTAGGAAAGAAGTGTAATAATTAGGTTGGCCAACCTTCCAATTATGGCAAAAGGTAGAAAGGTACCAATTAAAAAAAACACCCCAAAATGGAGAAATATGCATATTAAAAAAACGGAGGGATTATATTACAAAAGTAATAGATGTGGGCCACCTAATACCAGAGTCTTTTATCATTTTCGATGATCCTGTATCTAGTTTACACTCCATCCTCTTGTCTGATGCGTTAGGAGTGACCCTCGTGCGGAGGGGCTCCTATTATCCTACTCCAGTACTCCACACTTTATCTTTTCAAAAAAAACAAAAAAAAATTGAATTTCAGAGGCACGTGATGACGTGAAGGACTAATTATCGGAGCAACAACAGCTTAATGAAGGATAACTGAGCCCATATCCTAAGCTGTAACAAATCGAAAGGGCCAATATCAAAAGCCCATCGTTATGGTACTAACTGATGGCAAGCCCACAAGACACTTAACATTTGATTTTCTCCATAAATCCCGATTCCCACTCAATACTCTTTTTATAATGGTAATGGATGGTAAATGGATAATGATATTTTATTGAGAAAAACTACAAGATTGGAGGCATTATTATCGGCAATGAGCCGATGACATGTTGCTTCCAATACAAAATTAGATAAAAAGTTATTACCAGCACCAATATTTATTACCATCTACCAGATATGTTGTTTGCATAAGATTAAAAGTTGTATATATGCATTCAATACATTTTTCAAGAAAGTATTAAATTAAACAGTTATTCCAAAACTAATCATCAATTGGTCTTACTAGTGTTTTAATATTATATAAATTTCTAATTTTACCTTATTATATATAACTCTGAGTGTTGCACTTTATCATTTTCCTAACACTTAAGACTTACTTTACTATGAGTCTAATTGCACAAAAAAGAAACAGGTAAATTGATTGAACAATATTTTGCACCAAAAATATTAAGGAAAACTAATTGAAAGCTATTACAAAGTTCATTCATCCTATACCCGGTGGCAGGTGTATAGGATGAGCATCCTTCACCCAATGGCATGTTTTGCTCCTTTGTTCGGTTGAAACTCTCCTATAATATCAATTTTGATGATTTTGAGTTTCTCAAATAAGCAGTGAGCAATAATATAGTCCTAGATATAGGACATGCTCATCCTATACTAAAATATACAATAAAAATGTAAGCTACATGTTTATTGCTTAAGCAACAAAAAACTATAAAAGGAAATATAGAAATTACAGTTCCCTTTCCTTTTCTTCAATTTTATATACAAGCCAAATGAATTTGCTGATCCACAAATTTCAGGAAACTGAGGGTGATCAAGAAGTACTTGTAGCATCGATAAGATCAGTCCTTGACAGACTCCAAAGTTTCTGCATGCCTAGATCTACACAAAAAAAACTATCAAGTGTAAGTAAATAAGTCACAACAAATTTTAGGTGAGACGGCCAATACTTTATTAATTATGACAAGTAACATATATAATGTAGAGATAGGCATGGCCCAGGCTGGCACGAGCCTGTGAGCCCGTCATGGTCATTATTTCGGAGTTTTAGCCCAGGCCAATAGACCGACTTAAATTATATTTGTCGATATGTCGTGAAACTATATATATAACTAGCAGTTAATTAAAATCTATCTCAATTATTATACGAGCCGTATTAACAAGAAACATAGGAAGTACGTATTAATTACCTGGTGTAAATATTACCACTAGTATTAGGGTTAGGCATGGTCTCATTGCCTTTATCTTGGATATGAGCAACTTTTCTTAAGAAAGAATTGTCCACCAATTTACCACCATGATTAACAGCTTGCATGGGGTTTTCAGCCTCAAAAATCATAGCTCTTTTCTTCTTGTTGAAGTAAACATTAGGGTGGTGAAACAATTGCTGATATGCTGTGTGGGAGGCTATGCCTCCTGCTAACACCACAAATCCCATCACTATGTATATGGGTGCGAAATCCGCTCTTACCCTACATCCATATCATTATACACACATATAAATTAATCCGTATATTTCAAAATGTCAGGACAGAGCTACATTAACAATATCGAGGTCAATTGACAATGAACCCTCTTGAATTTGAAACATTTTGGTCATTTATAGCCCAGGGGCGGGCCTACCTAGGCCATGACCCGCCCTATCAATAGAAATTTGTTATACTACCTCCGTTTTCCAAAAGATGTTACACTTTTTTTTCACGCATATCAAGGGAGTGATTTAATGGTGTAAACGAGCAAATTTTTCGACCAAATTTTAGGACACGCCATATACAATCTTATTCTTGGTTGTATTGAAATTTCGTCGAAAAATTTGCTCGTTTACACCTTTAGATCACTCCCTTGATACGCGTGAAAAAAAAGTGTAACATCTTTTTGAAAACGGAGGTAGTATATTAAATGTTCCGTAGCTAAACAAATTTGCCAATCATTGTATTATTTTTTTTAATATACATATAATATATGCATTTGGCCCGCCCAATAGTTATTTTTTGGATTCGCCACTAATTATAGCATTCCATAAATAATGATCATACTAGATGTGTGCCAATACTTTTCATATATTTTACACTTTTGATGATGATAGAATTTCTCAAAATTAAGTAACCTAATTGTGAAGGTTATATCTCAAAATTCAAAATTATTACCTATGTTCCATAATGGGCAAACTTGTCATGAATTGAGATGAATTTGGTTCTATGTTTTCAGCAATTAATAAGAAAAAAATGCGGGATTTCATCAAATTTGTGTCAGTGTTTTTAAAAATATCATTGTTTAATAATCCATAGTCCCTAGACTCCCTACTCCTCTTAATTGACTTATTATTTGTTGTATAGTCTCCGATACATATATGTGATCATTTATATTTTTATTATCAAGTATTACTCGTCAAAATTGATATTTTGAATAATCTATACAATAAACTGAATCAAACAAAGGTTATATGACTTTTTTTTATTTGCTATCGTGATGTAAATTTATTGTCAAAGATTACAAAGTTTGACTTTCAAAAAAATAATTAAGGAGTTTATTAAAGGGCGAAGGGAAGAATATCTACCAATATATGGTGAAAGATATTATTAATGGTAGGGGTGTTCATTTCGGATTATCCGATCCGATATTTTCGGATCGGGAGAAGTGCGATCCGAAAATTTCGGATACCCATTTTTTTGGATATCCGAAATTTCGGATCGGATACCCGGATTATCCGATCCGATTTTTATGGGGGAAAAAAGTATAAAATCAAATTTATTTAATGGAAAATTTTACGGATATTTCGGATCGGATAATTATCCGAAAAATATCCGATTTTTTAAACATTTTTCGGATAATTCGGATTTTTTAAACATTTTTCGGATTTTTCGGATATCCGAAAAAGCCAAAAGGGTGATCCGATCCGAAACACTATATTTCGGATCGGATTGACCGGATCGCGGATCGGATCAATCGGATCGGATATTTGTGAACACCCCTAATTAATGGTGCATGAAGTGTATTGGAGAACGTGAAGAAACAATGGGTGAAGCATTATGAAAGCATGAAGTAATCCATACAGATAATATTTTAAAATACCATTTTTATAAATATCATTGAACATTAATGATGCATATAAGTTATAACCATATTATAACATGATAATCTGAAAATTTTGTGATATTCCGATCCGTACCACTTAGATTTGGGATCGGAGGATGAGGCAGTTGAAAATGATCTTCTCTTTTGTTGCAACATTGATCTCATCAAATTACCCTACAAAACACATAATTATGTTGTCATATATTGCCATAAAATTCATAATAAGTTCGATATTTCTGATTAAGAAGTTTAATTGATAATAAATCTTCAATCGAAACAAGATTCATTTAGAATTAACCAATTATCTTAATTTCTTGATTCGATTGGTATGTTTAATAATTAGGATTTTCCACAAAAAAATTAGAAGCAAAAGGAAAGAATGAGAAAAACTTACCGATGCCCTATGAGCCATTTTTGATGTGCTTTTAGTTTTTACAACGTGAAGATGCAATAATGTGTTAAGATAACTATAGTTACTTAAAGTATAACTGCATGAAATGCAACAATTTTTTATGGTTAGTTATTAAACTTTCATCAATATTAACAAGTTTGGTCGGAGGATCCTAACTCCTGGTCATTGGCAGAATTTTTAGGTGAAGAAAAATACAAGTGGCGTAAGGGGGTAAAGTTTTCCACACAAAGAATAGTAAAAATGAAAATAAAGAACATTTGTGAAGGTCATCTACCAAATATAGCTAGTAGAATTTAGTATTGTGTTTCCATTTTTAGGCGTCGTTCTCGTATCAATTGTGCCAAACGACTTACAATTTTTTTTTTTTGAGAGGAAGCTAGTGCCGATTATATTGATTATTTGTCCATGTGTACATAAGAGGAAATCTCACTAGGGAAGTGATTTTCCCAATATTGTTCAACTCCAAAAGGCATTAACTTAGCAAGGTGATGAGCAACACTATTCCCATCCCTGCCAAAAGACTTACATGATTTCCTAATATCGAGCACACTAATTGGCATCCTAAGCAGTCGATAAGAAATATATTTTTGTATCTCATAAGCTAATTAATGGTTATATGATTTTATTTATTTGATTAAATTAAACCATATACAAATTAAAATTTGAAGAGCATTTGATATTTTCCCCTTTTCATAAAAACTTGAAAAGGAGTATATATGGATTTAAAACGATACATATTACGATTAAAGGGGGTATATGTGATTCTAACATCAAAGTTGTTAGTATTTAAAAAAATGTAATTAATGAAATACGTATATACCCTCTATGTCTCCTATGTATCCCCATTTATATGGTTTTCACGATGGAAACAAGGCTCAGTGAGTCCCTTCTTCCATGATGAACTATTGGCACCAACCCTACATTTTGTCTCTATGGACCAAGGAGAAAGGGGGCTAGTCGGGAAGAGGATTGTAAGATCAGAGAAGCAAGGTGATTATACAACACATATATATTCTGCAATAATGCAATGTAGTTAGACTCTTATGTCGATCCGAATGGAATGAATCATCCTTTCCACGAAAGTAATTAATCTTTGCCTATTACGCAAGAGGTTAGCAAATTATAACTTCTATCTCGGTAGTAAGACATGTATTTCTATTACTATTACCATGAAATTCATAAATGGAATGATTAATGATTGGGTTAACATTATCCTTTTTGGAGTAACGAATTAATGCGATATAGTATATCCATTAGTGAAAAGAGTCCGGATCATCCGTCCCAAATGGTGTCCCATTTTTTATTATCTTGTCCCATAACTTATATAAAAGAATTCTTTTGTCGAGATTCTACGTGCTCCCTATTAGTAAATCCTCCTAAAATACCAAAAATAAAAAAAACTAACTTTACGAAGTAAAATAAATGGCGAAAATGATTTATTTTCTTTTCGCTCTTTACTTTACCAAGAGAAGTTTATTTTCTATATTTTTGTTTTTGAGGAGACTTTATTAATATGGAGCATGAACAAAATAAGTTAAAAAATATTTTATGTAAATTATAGGGTAAAATAATAGAAAATGGAACACCAAATGGGATACTATGTGGGGCAGATGATCCAGAATCCCTAAATGCCTAGTAGTTAACTTTTTTCAAACAAGTTTTATTCTATATAACGGATCATAGTACTGTTATTTTAAATTTATAATTGATTATATCTATCCCTAATTTTTAGGCTCACAAGATGTCACAGGGTTTATGGATATACATGTTATAATTTCGCAGTTTAATATAACCAAAAGTCCAAAATTATTGATGTAGAAAGATATCAGTAAAAAGTAGAAATTGTAAGTCATTTTATTCGTGATATCCATTTAAATATTGTAGTACTTATTGGTTAGTTCCCATTACTGAAAACCCATATCAACATTATTAATATTGATAAAAAAATCAATGATACTATATACAAAGTATGATTAGATATTTATCTTCTACTCCCTCCGTTCCCTTTTATTCTTTCTACTTTGATTTTTTTCCTCTCTAAAAAAGATTCCAAATGAGAGAAAATTAAATAATTGAACTGAATTAAGTTTATATATGAATTGAATTTTAACTAAACTGAACTTTCACTTATGCATCAACAAAGAACAGGGTCCTCCAAGAGAATGAGCCAAAAATAGAGCGAGAATGAGTATGAGTAACTTTTTTCCCTTCTTTGGGATAGGGATCAGCTATATATAGCTAGGGACAAACTTTAATTTTATTGTTAGTAATTCATTTGAACACTATAACACGTAGCCACGTATGCATGACATGAATCTTACGACCATAGCTTTTGTGAAAAATTAATATGATACTCGCATCTCATGCATGCACGTAATGTTGTTCAGTCAAAACATTCCAAAAGTAAGATTTTCAACTCACTGAAATAATTAATATTCAACTAATTAACTGATTAACAGTAGCTTTAATATATAATTATACACTCCAAGAGATAACAAATAGCATATAATAAGGTTCATAATTGGTTACTATCATTACTTGAATTGTAACTCTTTATGAACCTCTAATTATATTTTAGGTATTTTCTTGTGAAAAAATATCCTAAAATAATTTTTTTCTTAAACTAAAAAAAAAAACTCTTTATGAAGTTCATCAAAACAAGAAAAAAGAAAATAGAGAATAATGCCTTTGGAAGATGCTCAATAGTAGAAAGTAGAAGAAGAACCCAAGTCGAACCCGTCGAAAACCGGGTCGGAAACAACGGGCATTTTGCTGAAAAGCGGGCTATGTTGCATGATAGAATGATACTGATTATTATCATTCGGGTTGGACCCACTACTAGTACCAATCATAGTGGATTCATTACCAACAATGTTATCCAACCCAATAGACCCGATCTGGCCCGAGAACCCGAAAAAGTCGGGGTCATTTCCAACCCATTGACCCATATCCATACCCATATTCATATCCATATCCAAACCCATACCTAAGCACATGTTGTAACTTGATGTAATATCTGGAGGCAATGGTGGGAGTTCAACTTCTTTAGCAGCTTCAATATTTTCAACAGGTTGGTAGTTGCTAGTATTGGATTGTTGAGGATAATTAGCACTCCAACAGGGCCAAAATTGTTGCTCAGTAGGGTCGGGCTGGGTTTGGGCTGACGAAGGCCCACTAGTGAAGAAGATTTGGTTGAGATGAGACTGGTCATCAGGAGACAGAGTGGAAGTGACCGAGGATCCTGGAGGAGAATCTGAGTACACAAAGTTGGTACGGGCCCTAGACGGGCCCCTCATAGACCGGGCAGCCCGGTCATATGCAAGGGCGGCTTCCTCCGCCGTGTCAAAGGTGCCAAGCCAATGGCGCTCCTTGGTGGTAGGGTCTCTTATCTCGGCAGCATAACGACCCCACGGACGTCGCCTCACCCCCAAGTACCTTACACCTGGGGGTGAGTCCTCTTTCTGATGTTGTTGTTGTTGTTTCCTTTTACTTCTAGGCGAAGGAGTCTTCGCCACATTTGAATTAGGAGTCATACCAAAATATTCCATATGAAAGGACAAAATTTTGGATCTTTTTGACAATAATGTAGTAAATAGTATAGTAGTTAAGCTAGCTAGGTTTTGTGTAGTATATAGTGTATGATTTTGTTAGGTTGAAGGAAATATAGTAGGTATGTTGTACGTGAGTTTGCTCGAGTTTTGAGCTCTTTGACTTAGAGTGATGAGTGAGAGAGAAAGAGAGATAAAAAGAGTATGAGTGTTTGTGTTGTGAGTTTGTGATTGTGTGCTTGCAACATGCTTTAATAGGGCAGGGGGTTTGTGTCCCAAACAAATAAAAAAACTTGGATCACGCATTTTCTTCTACTAAAGCCTAAAGGTCACACTTCAAGCAATAATTAAGACGTGGCTTTAGTTTGTTTAGTGTAATTTCCCTTTATATATTTCAAATGTATATTATAATGTCTCCATTTACTTCTAATTATAACAATTTGACTTTTACACTATTCATAAAATATAAAGGTAAAGCGAGATATAATCAAGTAGAGGTGTTGTTTGATTCGTTTTAATATATATGAAAGATATAATCTTTTAGTTATTTTTACTTGTAGATAACTAAAATAGTCACGATGAAATGGTTGCACAGACAAATATATGACGGCTTAAGACAATCTTTTGCAATTAAAAGTGAATAAAAGAAGTATTTATAGAAGGCATTGTGTTTCATGAAACTCAGTCGCATCTCACATGTACCTTTTACCTTGAAAATAACATGACATGTTTCTTTCACTTATCGTTTAAGATAAAAATCCTAATATGAATCTCTAAACTCTAACTGTCAAATGGTGCTATAATATAAAATTATAAATCAATGTTCAAAAATACTTGAAAATTTACAAAGTGATAGTAATGAAGAGTAAGGTCACAATCTTGACAATGTGGCTCCCATAAGTAATTTCTAATTTGGCTCTCTTGAAAAGACATCTTGATTTTTAATTTACTTCCTTGAGCTAAGACATTTTAGTAGTTACCCTTAAGCCACCTTTAATAAAATTACTTAACCACTCGGGAAACATTTACCCTTATGTAACCTTTAACTTATAAAAGCTAATATATAAATTTTTACAAAATCTATAAATATATATGTATCTATAGTTGTATAAAGTACATATTATTCTAATAGTATGTAGTAACTCCATAGTGTCATTTTTTTTATCTTGTCTAAGAAAATGACTATGAGGTTGATTCTTTGTCAACTTCAATCTTTCTTTCTTTCGATCTCCATCTAGATAACTAAGTGTGCGAAGGTGGATGACTTTTTCATCGGTAGTGTCATAGCAAGAACAAATGCAATGAAAATCGTTCAGCTTTCAAATTCTGAATCCACCACTATAAATTAGTAGCAATAATAATTAATTAATCTAATGGAGAATTGAATAGCCTTAACTCTTGAGGCAAATTGCCTTTTTTAGCATGTGGTTTCCTATGTTAGTTGTGAGTTATACAATATTAAAATGGTAAGCTAATCATAGGGTATGTATGTATGATATTCATTTGTTAATAATTCACCCCAATATATATGTAAATATATTTATGTTCAGTATTTGATGTAGCAGAAAGGTTTGTATCTCACAATTTTAAAGTTATGAGATCAAATTCTATATATTAAGAGTACTTTAAGGGGGGAGATTCCCTTGCCCTCAGCTCTCACTTACAACGGATATTACCAGCTAAAATTGGGCTGAGTTGACCCGTGCAACCTTCCCATCCAATGGACAAAAGTTATTAAAAGAGACGGTCTAACTTTATATTAAAATTAGACTAACTTAATCATATCACTTCATTCAAAAAGCCAACCACGTTATTCGAAAAGGTGCTTTATTCTCTTAATTCTATTAGGTTTGAGTTGTTGCTTAATTTTAAGTTAAAATTAGACGGTCTCTTATGTATATATTATTATGGGTGTATATATTATGAGCATGCATGCTGATCGCCTTTGGCTAGCTTGAGGTGGATCGAAAAAGTTGTTCTTATGAAAAATCCAGTATAGATTGATCTTCCACCATATGATTGCTCTAAGCATGAGATCAACTACCTATAATTATTGCAAATGATGGCCATGATGATGAACATATGATCCCATGATGATCACCAATCATATAACAATACATGCATGAATTAGATCACTTGTGAAATTAATGATCCTTAATTACTATTATTAATGTATATTAGTACGTATCATCAAGATCTATTGATTGAGAAGAAGATACAAGCAAATGATGGCTATTGTCATGCGCTTTGATATGATGAGGATCATATTAGGAAAAAGTTCAATAATTGATAAAAATGAGTTGATGGGATCACAAGTTTAAATTAAGTACTAAATAATGATCTATAATGTTTTAAATTGAATGTATATCTAATTAATATAGTACATTATCTAATAATCATATAAGACTTCTCTACCATTTGGTATGTCAAGTTATTGGTCTTGCAAACATTTACTGAACTTACTCTGACTTTTAGGGCGTGTTCGGCAAGTAGTAGTAGATAAACAAGTTAAGTCATGCACTTAATGGATCGGAACATATGTCTTTATTGATACATATTGTTGCATATCTTGCCGAATATTCATGAAATAGGTATAAATAATATCAAACATATATTTGAATATGCACTCATGGGTGGATAAATTCGGATGTCCAACGAATTTTCTCCTTAAACTTTCTTTCTTCTTTACAAAAAAAAATGCGAGCAAACTTCCTCCATTATTCTTAGAATTCATGTGTTTGTCTCTACTTCTATCAATAAATGAAAGCCTATAGATATTTTTGTAATGACCAAACAGTAAAATGTGAATAGTAACAATAGTCAAAATGTCTCTATTAAATTAAAACAGAGGAAGTAATAATTAGACTTTGGATACTGAATGAAATAGCTCCACATGTCTTAAAGGCTTTGTTGATAGGCCATATGAAACCCTAGCTATAGCAAATGAGACATATTAGTAATTATACATACTTTGCTTTTTAGTGTTTGTAGAGAAATAAAATTACCATTATATTTTTTTTACCAATAAACCATTTTTATAACATACAATAACTTTTATAAGATACTCTTAATTGGAAGCTCTTAAAGTTATGGATGTTATAAATTTCAAGATATAAACATCAACAATGAAATTTAGACATTTACTCAATTTATATGTGATCAATCATGCATATTAAGAGTGAATTATTTTAATTTACAATATTAAAGATATAAAAATGGGCCCTTCTAATTAATTAAGTGATAAAATAGTAAAAGGAATATCATTATCTCAGCCATGTGCAACCAGTTTAGTAACAACCAATTAATACTTACATTTGACAAGATCAACAGGTCTCCCCTCTTTTACGAATTCAAAGGACCCTTTTTTCCTACTCGTCCATAGCGTTTTCCAAATAATTTAATTTGTTTTCACCAAAAAGGTTTTTGGACAAAGATCATCTTGGTTAATGGAATACTTTTCTGACTATAAATAAATGCAATACTTTGACTTTTATACTATTTTTATACTGTTTTTTATCGTAGTTATTACTTATATTAAAAAATATTATCTTGTAAAACATTGTTAGATTAGTCTTAAAGTATAATTTCTAAAAATCAGATTCTTATAATATTTACTACTTTTAGATGATTAAATTTATGTATTAAGACTAAGGGTAAATTTGAAAGTCAAATTATTGATTTATAGTATTCAAAAACAAATAGCTTATGTAACTATCTACCTATATCTATTTATCTCTATTATGTAAGGGAAAGGGCATGCACACCCAAAAAGAAAAAAAATATCTTTATTGCTTTACTACTTTGATAATTAACTGATTTACTAATGATTTTTAACCGTTTTCTCACGCATCGTGTGCAAGTGATACTAGCATTCTATACTAAAACATAAGTCACTACTTCCTTCCCAAATCTAAAATGTTTCCTCCAAAATTAATTAAAGTAAGCCTTCAAATTCAAAGTATTTATAATTGTGTGTTTATGTCAATACTTAATAAACATACATAATGTTAAAGTTAGAAAGAGGCTTTTTATGAAAAACTACCTATTAATGCACCTGCTTGTAGGTTTAATTGTCTTATGTATTTCTGTTAAATTTTAAAATTGTGTATAAAATATCAGTAGATTTCACTATCAATTGGTGATTTTGGCCGAAAATCAAATATTTTTTGTCGGAAAACCACTCATCAACTGATCTATAGTGAAAGCTACCGGTATTACATTAATAAGATAGTTAAAGTAAACAACAATTATATAAAGTATTTAAACCAATCACGTCTATTACATCAGATGGTTTTTGACAAAAAATCCTTAGTAAAAGTTTCTTGATTTGAATTGAATTTTTATCTTTGAATTACAAATGTCCAATTGAAATAAATCATTACCCACAAATTGTTGATACTCACTATTTTTTAAATATGTTTTTTTAAGTACCAAATTCTATCTCTTTATAAAATGATTATAAAATCGAGCATTTTTCGGATATTACCCAGTTAAGGATATACTCATAGATAGAACTTTATATTGCAATTTGCATAACATGTTGGCTTGCATGTGAGACTTTGACTCATAGGCTTTCATTTCTCTTTCTCGATAAAATACCTATCTTGTAAAAATAACTATTAAGGTCTTAATCCATACCAGTTAAATCATATCGTTCATATTAATTTAATTGTGCCTTTTTGATCTTGCATGTTGTTGAAATCATTGATTATTTGGAAGCATCCTTAAAGTCATTTATCATCTATGAATTAGGGAGCATCTTTTAACAATTTTATTGTGTCAAAATCTTAGTTAGTAGTATGATTTTTAAGCATAAACTCAATCAAGTGTGAGGAATCCTCATCTATTACTAGCGGATTGTGGTAGGCTCTTATCAAAAGATACGATAACAATAATGTCAAAGCTTTAATCCCGATAGAATGAGGTAAATTAAGTAGTAAATTATATCAATCAAGATTTTAGTTTCGACCTTCGCCCACATAAATTTTCAAGGGCACAGATTCATCAATGTTATCATAATAATTTTAGCTTTATTTTGATAAAAGATCGATCTTGATTTAGGATTATAGGCCAACGTTAATAAATGACTTGCAAAAATAATTGACCTATACATGAATAAGTAAATTACATTTAGAGAGAAGTAAAATTTGTTATTAAGAGATTGTTTTAAGAAATTTATTTTTTGATCTGAAAATTAAAGTAAGAAATTGCATGGATATTATGAGTAAATCTTTCTTGTGGTAGGAACAAATAAATAGAGTTAGTAGAATAGTAATATGTATTTTGATGATTAGAAACCTCAAATTTTTTGTTGATGCATCTAGACAGATAATTATAATGTCCAAGTTTCTTTAAAATTTATCTATTTTTGGAACGAAGGAGATAAATCAATAATGCAAAAATCAAATTGCTGCAATTATTCTCGGATATAACAATTTTTTTTTGTAAGGAGAGTGACCCGGACCCTGCTCGGGTCCTATTGGGCCAGACACTTGGTAGTAGGGGGGAAGGGTAAGGGAATTCCTATCCTCAAAGTGCCCCTAATGGGGATTCAACCCCCAACCTTTAGGTTGGAAGAGTACAATCCTTTTCACTAGACCAAGTAATACTTGGTTCGGATATAACATATAAAGAGTAAAATTATCTACGGTAGATTATAAAATTTCATAATAAAATTGTTGTCGCACGCATCGCGTGCATAGAAATCTAGTGTAGAATATAGAAGGACATTGTGATTATGAGAAGTTAGAGAGGGGAGCAAAATGGACCAACTAAACCTGAAATTCAGGGACTAGATCATTGTCACACCTCGGAAGGCGACAATTCATTCAAAATCTCAAGAGTTTGTGGTTTGCATGTTGTGGGTGGTCAAAGTGACAAACATTAACACAAGAATTTCATTGATTTCATAAAAAATCCAACCAAATTGGAAATTTATGGACCCATTTGAAGCTTACCGGAATCTTTTAGATGATAATTGATTGTATTAACTTATTTGATTAGTTGATTGTAATAGTTACTATTGATTAATTATATTGAAGTATTTGATAATTTAACTAATAAGTAATGAAAATTTGTTCTTTTGAACTATAATATTTGCATTGCAGGTTAATTCAACCCTCTCTGATGCTCATAAGTTTTTCAAAATTAGCTTTTTTTTTCCAATTCGCTAATGAAATTTGCTATTACCGAATATTATAATTAGCTTTTGGATAATCAAACCTATAATATGCTTCTAATCCGCTAAAGATAATAAGAAGCCTCATCACTAAACAAGATTTAATATATTTTAAAGCTTTTTTTAATAATAAAAAAGTAAATTATGAGTAAGAACAAGAAGACTAGTCTAAGTTGGAGTTGAAAAGATGCCCACATTCTAATTATATAATTGTTGCTTTTTAATTTTAATTTTGCCATTTGGCTCCTTCTCTTTATAATCTACAAGTATATTTCTTGAACACTTTACTCCCATGTAATAAGGAAATGGCCTTTTTGACTGTCTCTTTGAACCTTTTCTAGGCCTAACCTTTTCACGTACTACCAAAATTCTTTCGGTTTCTCTTTACTAATTAGGTTATTACTTATCAATCTTTCTACTGCCTTGGGAATTGATCTTCTCTCATGTAAGGCACTTGCACAAAAGAAGAGAAAGCTATTAAGGTGTTTGATAAATGGTTATTGAGTGACTTTTTAATCAACTTTTATCTTTATTATATGATTATAGAGTGAGAAACATTTGGTAGATAACTTTTTTATCGACTTTTACTATAAGTACGTTTATAAAGAGTGAGAAACATTTGGTCGATTACTTTTCGAGTGACTGAAAAATATTTTTTCAAGCAAAAGTTAAAATCTACTTATACTAGCTTTACGTTGATACAAAAGTTATTAGAATTATTAGTCTAATGCTAAAATTAGACCACCTACAAAACCATTTCATCTCACTTTAATCCAACGCTATCACTTGAAACCTTGCGAATCTAATGACCTAGATCTCTTTTGTTTCCCTTTGAATCTTAAACAATAACAGGAAATTTTAAAAAATAATTAAACTTGTCGAATAGATTAAACTAGCCAATAAATGAATTAAGCTAGTCATGATGCTGAAGATAATAGAAATCTTGCAAACAGGTAATCAAAAAATCTTCATCTGCTCATTATCAACCTATATACAAAGCACACCTAGTGTTATTTAAGACGAGAGTTGGGTATGAGTCGAGTCTTCACAATCGACGCCCAAGGAATTAAGCTGCATTATTAATGGACTAAGAGTTAAGTTGAAGCATGTCAAACTTGTGACATAAGTTCAAAAGGAGGGACCCATGAGGCCATGACTCACTCGACTCAATAAGCAGTGTTTCGACAAACCTTCTTAAGACTCTAACTTTATGCTAATTAAATACGCACATCAATCAAGAGATCGACTAGTTGCACTCTTGATGAATTTCAAAATATTATGCATAAACAACCCATAATTTACCAAATACACCTTATCTTTCTGGATTAAACTCGTACCGTTGCCCATTTAGGACCTACCATTTTATCCAATGTAATGTAACCACTTGGGTTGTTTACAAATAAACTTACAACTCCAACTTGGAAGAAAAGATGTAGGTTGAAGGAAAAAGTGAATTCTACATTTTTATGACCAAAAGACAAGCCGCCAAAATAAGTTGCATTTTATACACTTTATGTTAATTGTCAGACAATAGTCACAAGATCGTCGCTTTGGCCGAGTGGTTAAGGCGTGTGCCTGCTAAGTACATGGGGTTTCCCCGCGAGAGTTCGAATCTCTCAGGCGACGTTTCATTTTGAAATTTATTTGTATCATTTACTTTTTGCCTTGTTTTAGTTGGGCATGGGGGCTGCCAGCCTGACACGAGTTTGGCACGAATACGTTACTTGCTTCATACGAGTTTGCTAGTCCGGTGTTGCAATGTGAGCCTTTTATGGATATGATTTTCAAATTTTGGCCTAAGCACGATGTGTAAAGATAGCGTAACGTAACTTCTAGTAGCTATTCTTGAAAGAAAAAAAAAGACTATCTTGTTTTAGTTGTGGCCTAAGCACGAGTTTGCAGCAAAATAATAAACATTTAAATGAGTAATTAGCAAAAAATAGCATTAGTGTATCATATTCAGGGCCGTCCAATGACTTTGGGAGGCCCTGTGCGAAACTCAAAAGAGGCCCTTAATTATAAAAAATGATTATTATATAATGCAAAAAATTTGACCTTATTAAATAAAAATTCGATAAAAAATACAAAAAATTCGACCAAAATAGAATTAATTTTCAAAATAACAGATTTTTTGATAAAAAGATGAAAATTGTACCTTTCAAGCAAAGCAATTGCAATTAATCACCGCCAATTCGTATTCAACAAACAAGAAAGAGTGATTTCCAACTTTAACCAAGCAAAATTCGAAAAGCAGATTGTGAATTTTGAGCAGAATTTGGAAAAGTAAAACAGAATTTTGAGTGAAGGAAATAAGAGAAGAAGAATATTGATGGGAAAAATATTGGGAGAAAATTTTGATGTGGGAAAATTGGGCAAGAATCAAGACTGAATTTCCTAATTCATTGAGATTTCTCCTTCAAGCGTTAATTCTGAATTTATGTTCAACGTTGGACTGCTATACATCAGTATTCACCAAGCAGGCCCTTTTTTTGTTTAAGCTTTTATTACTATTTGGGCTATTGCAAGTGGGGGCCCTGTGCAAATGTTCCTTTTGCACTACCTAAGGGCCGGCTCTGATCATATTTATGGTACACTCGGATGTATAATAAAAAAGTTGTAGTACAATCACATTGACTTGTCATTCACTTCAGTTAAAAATCAAAATCTCATACATTCCCGTAGATTATTTAAAGGACAATCAATATTCTTCAATTTATTTAACCCTCAATCCATCATTGACTCGATTATTCTGCCTCACAATCAAAAGAACAATCAATAAAACATTTCAAAAATGACCAAATTCAATATCAACTCACTCCAAAATGACTTTCTTTTACCATTTCACAACATTCCAGAAAACATAAACTATATTTGCCCACACAAAAAAATATGAGAAGTAGAATTATTTTTCAAACCATGTGATTATCAAAGATAATTTTCCATAATACTACCAAAATTGATGTAACTTTCTTTTTTTTGAAACGATGCTAGAAACAGTTTTACTATACTCTTCTCTTAAGTGTGTACCCCAGTCCCGCACGACGCACCTTGGGTTGAAGTAAATTTTAAAATGCAATTATGCATGGACTACAATACTACATACTACATAGCACATGTTGCACCTAAGTCGACCTACACGAAATTGGCGCCAATTCATTTCCTTAAACCCATTTCTCTCAAGCTAATGCCATTTTTGCACAACCGATAAGAATGAGATGGAGAATCATCAGCGCAATCACTTCCGAAATTTGAAGCGGTAATGTAAAAATCTTCAAATCATATTGAAATTTTCTCCGAATTCTTGTTCAATTCCATATTTGTTTCATAATTTTGCATAATCGGAAAACCCTAGGAAAATAAACTATACTATTTTGTGTTTTTTCATTATGAATTGATGATTTCATTTGAAGTTCATTTAACTGTTCTTCATTGATATAAAGCTTGAATCATAGTTTCATAGTAGTTTGTGTTCATTTAAGTATAGTTAGTGGAACTGAATTGATGATTTGATTTTGAATTTATCGATGGTTATTATTGTTTCAATTAGGTTTCTCAATTACTACCTGCAATGTAGAGTGTTGAGATGAATCGATGTTTGAATTTCGCTTCGATTGTTATGGTTTACGGATTGTCGACACTTAATTTGAGTTTTGAAGGCTAATTGACATATGGAGGATGACATGTAGGTGAATGGTGCTTAATTTTCCGCAATACGAAAACCCTAGGAAAAGCTATTGTTCTGTGCCTTTTAATCACGAATCATGACTATATCTGATGTGCCTTTAACTTTTCTTCATTGTTTCAAAGCTCGAATCGTAGATTCATAGTAGTTTGTGTTCATTTAAGTATAGTTAGTGGAACTGAATTGGTGATTTGATTGCGAATTTATCGATGGTTATTATTGTTTCAATTAGGTTTCTCAATTACTACCTGCAATGTAGAGTGTTGAGATGAATCGATGTTTGAATTTCGCTTCGATTGTTATGGTTTACGGATTGTCGACACTTAATTTGAGTTTTGAAGGCTAATTGACATATGGAGGATGACATGTAGGTGAATGGTGCTTAATTTTCCGCAATACGAAAACCCTAGGAAAAGCTATTGTTCTGTGCCTTTTAATCACGAATCATGACTATATCTGATGTGCCTTTAACTTTTCTTCATTGTTTCAAAGCTCGAATCGTAGATTCATAGTAGTTTGTGTTCATTTAAGTATAGTTAGTGGAACTGAATTGGTGATTTGATTGCGAATTTATCGATGGTTATTATTGTTTCAATTAGGTTTCTCAATTACTACCTGCAATGTAGAGTGTTGAGATGAATCGATGTTTGAATTTCGCTTCGATTGTTATGGTTTACGGATTGTCGACACTTAATTTGAGTTTTGAAGGCTAATTGACATATGGAGGATGACATGTAGGTGAATGGTGCTTAATTTTCCGCAATACGAAAACCCTAGGAAAAGCTATTGTTCTGTGCCTTTTAATCACGAATCATGACTATATCTGATGTGCCTTTAACTTTTATTCATTGTTTCAAAGCTCGAATCGTAGATTCATAGTAGTTTGTGTTCATTTAAGTATAGTTAGTGGAACTGAATTGGTGATTTGATTGCGAATTTATCGATGGTTATTATTGTTTCAATTAGGTTTCTCAATTACTACCTGCAATGTAGAGTGTTGAGATGAATTGATGTTTGAATTTCGCTTCGATTGTTATGGTTTACGGATTGTCGACACTTAATTTGAGTTTTGAAGGCTAATTGACATATGGAGGATGACATGTAGGTGAATGGTGCTTAATTTTCCGCAATACGAAAACCCTAGGAAAAGCTATTGTTCTGTGCCTTTTAATCACGAATCATGACTATATCTGATGTGCCTTTAACTTTTCTTCATTGTTTCAAAGCTCGAATCGTAGATTCATAGTAGTTTGTGTTCATTTAAGTATAGTTAGTGGAACTGAATTGGTGATTTGATTGTGAATTTATCGATGGTTATTATTGTTTCAATTAGGTTTCTCAATTACTACCTGCAATGTAGAGTGTTGAGATGAATCGATGTTTGAATTTCGCTTCGATTGTTATGGTTTAGGGTTTGTAGACACCTAATTTGAGTTTTGAAGCCTACTTGACATATGGAGGATGACATGTAGGTGAATGACGCTGAATCTTCCGGAATCGGAAAACTCTAGGAAAAACTACTACTATGTGCTGTTAAATATTAATCATGAATCAATGACTACATTTGATGTTCATTTAATTGTTCTTCATTGTTTAGCAGCTCGAATCGTAGATTCACAGTCGATGTTTGAATTTCGCTTCGGTTGTTATGGTTTAGGGATTGTCGACACCTAATTTGAGTTTTGAAGCCTACTTGACAAATGGAGGATGTCATGTAGGTGAATGGTGCTTAATCTTGGCAATCGGAAAACCCTAGGAAAAGCTACTATTATGTGCATTTTAATCACGAATTAATGACTACATTTTTTGTTCATTAAATTGTTCATCATTGTTTCAAAGCTCGAACCATAGATTCATAGTAGTTTGTGTTCTTTTAAGTGTAGTTAGTGGAATTGAATTGATGATTTGATTATGAATTTATTGATGGTTATTACCTGCAGTAGTGTCTTGAGAAGTATCGATGTTTGATTTTCGCTTCGATGGTTATGATTTATTGATTGCGGATACCTGATTTGAGTTTTGAAGCCTACTTGACAAATGGAGAATGCCATGTAGGTGAGTGGTGCTTGATTATATATTGCTGTTTCCTGCAACTTAAATTTGGGTTCAGTGATTTTATTTGGTGTAAGATGTTCATTTTGTTTTGTTTTCATGGATTGTTTCCTAGGTGATTGTTTGAAGATCACTGGTTAATGTGTTATGCATGTGGGAAGTTCGCGGATGATTCTGTAACTGAAAGGCGGAGATACCAGGTTTTTTGTTCTTCCTTTGTCGAGCTCTCTGTATTTCCAGTATTATATTTATGTACTGTACCCTATATAATGCTCTTGGTCTTTGGTGTTTCGAACTTGCTTGGATATGTTTAATTTGGTAACTCTTTTGGTGAATAATCTTTGTGCTGTGTAACTAACTAGTAAAACTTGAAATATGGAATATATAAGCTTTTAGTTGATGTGAACTCTAGAGTAAGTTAATGTAAAGTGAAACGCACTAATGCTTTCCATTATCAGCGAGTATTAGCCAATGTCTCATGCTCTGTTAAAAACATAACTCATACCAACTTTTAGATAGGATATGATGATACATGCCCAGAAACACTAATCATGTTGAAAGTACAACAAATTAAAAGTGACCAAATGACATGCTTAGACTCAATAATTTAGGAGACCCAAGGTTGGGTAGTAATGGTGAATGAGGTTGGACAAGGAGGGCTTGGCACTTCAACAATACCTTCAAGCATTTGTACAGCCCTTTTCATTGTAGGTCGGAGGTTTGCGTCTTCTTGAATGCACCAGAGGGCAACTTCTATAAACCTCTTCAATCTTGGTCTGTCATCAAGTGCCTCCCTATCATTACTAACCAGAGAATTCAATGCATTAGACTGGTAGCAATCAAATGCCCAGTCTGTCAGAATGGCTCTTTCCTCTTCGAGCTCCATGCATACACTTCTTCGACAACATATTATCTCCAACAAGAGGACTCCAAAGCTGTACACATCTATCTTCGCAGTAACTGGTTTGTTCCTGAACCATTCAGGGGCAACATATCCTTTGGTCCCTCTGATCATCGTAGTTGTTTGGGTTCGGTTCAATGCCAAAAGCTTCGCCAACCCAAAATCAGAGATGTGAGCACTGTAATAGTCATCTAGAAGTACATTTTGGGGTTTGATATCGCAATGAATGATCTGAATTTTGCACTCCTCATGTAAATATGAGAGCCCCGTTGCAATCCCTTGAGCAATTTGAATCCTTGATATCCAACTTGGCCTTATCTCACCAAAAAGATTGTTTGCTAAGTTACCATTGCTCATGTATTCATATACCAATAACCGCTGATCTTTCTCCTTGCAAAATCCTACAAGCCGAACTAGATTCTTGTGATGAGTCTGACCAATGACATTCACTTCTGCTTTAAACTCCTTATCAGCATCCTCAGTTATTCTATTCAATTTTTTGACAGCCACAAAAATTGGAGGACCTTGTGTCTTAATCACTCCCTTGTAAACTACTCCGAAAGCTCCTCTACCTAACTCCTCCTTGAATTCGTTTGTTGCATCTTTAAGTTCTTGATACGTAAAGCAAGTGACATTACTATACTCCCCAAGAGTTATCGTATTGCGTTCGCTACTAAACCTTCTGAATTTTTTCTTAAAATTGACAGAAAATACTCTTAAACCTATGACACTTAGAAAAATGAAATTTACAGATGCAGAGAAAACTAAAAGTACCACAAGTGCAGTACTCAACTTATTTTTCACCCTCGAAGAAGGAAGAAAAGGGATCTGATCAATAGAATAATTACCACTCCCTACCTTCAGCCAAGCGATTCTGGTCACATTACTGTCGGTTCTTCCGTTGGTGAGTGGCAGTTTTTTCTTCCAACATTGGTTACTGATTCTTTCATGTATGGCAGCTGCACAGAAGCAGTCGTTTAGACAAGAGCTTCTGCAAGCCTCTTCACTGTAAAAATTTGTCGCATAATCTTGCGTTGGCCAATCTATACCCTGAAGCTGCACCAAACTAGGTGTGCCTTGCTCAGCTGCGTGTCTATTTCTGTGACAAAATTCGAGCTTGAGATCTGGTTCACAGCTCCCAAACATATCATCAGGATCTACCGGGGAATAACTTTCTGGGCATCTACATGTTGGCCTTTGATCTTCACCAATGCTGCAAATGCTGTTATACCCACAAATTCCACTGCCAGCCCGAGCAATAAACCTGCAGATGTTGTCTGGTCTTGATTTCATTGTGTACCAAACATAATTCTTCCCTGTGAAGTTTTTAGGGTGATAATACCAGGTGATAACCCCATCAAAATTCAGAGTGGCTCTCAGATAATTCTCTGCCGGTGACACTGTATTATCTACCGTGACATTAACCCTGGAGCCATCTCCTAGGAGGATGTACATATTCCCTGATTCATCATAAATTACCTTTGGCTTTGAGTCGGTTATTGTATAAGTGATGCGACTGTCATAGTAGTAAGACTCATCATAACTGTAATTTGTATCTTCGTCCCTAGGATAAAGGACAAGCCTTCCATCAGTGAGCAACTCCATTTGGAACCTCCCCTTTGTGAAATTAGTTTCTGATTGCCGAGAATTAACCACCACATTTGATTCCATACCCTGAGTTGGCAGCAACGTGTCTCCAGGATGGTCAAAGCTCTGCCATAGAATTTCATCGCCCTGATTTTTTAGGACAAAGTTCCCAGTATCATTCAGAAATCCATAGTCTATAAATCCTGGGTCAGTTAAACCAGCACTGGTGTTCCAAATGGGGATGCCGTTAGGATCATTGAGGACTAAACCTTCTTTAGCAGTTACTTTAACCGTTGATCCTTTAGGTACAGGGTTACCATTATTAGCATCATTTGGATACCAAACGATGGTTTCTGGGATCTTTGCATACCATATGGCTAGCAAGAAGTGAGCAGTATTTTTGGGATATGGTTGAAACCCAAACGCAAAATCGCCCTTAGGCGAAAGCCATTTAGGCGCATCTGTGGTGGCTGTGAGAGATTGGTCAGTTGGTATTTTGCTGCTGCTTTGAGTAGCAATGGGAGATACTGATAGGAGGATCAATGTAAGGACTGATAAAATGCAAGAAACAGGCTTAGCCATAGCAACAAACTGACCTTGGGGGGGTGATTTAAGTTTTCTAGGAGAACAAAATGTGGATTACTCCTATATAGGAAAAGTTGACTTCGTTAGAAGCTGAGATTATAAAAGAACAGTTAAAATGAGTTTTCAACTGTCAAGTCCAAGAGTGAAGAATGATTTGCTTCCTTTTTTAAACAATTGATCATTTAAAGGTAGACAAAAGGTTCAGATGTTTCCACGTAATTAACCCCCCTTCTCATTTAATAAAACTTCTTGTATGGAACGGGTCTACAATAAATTATTTTGGACCTATGCTTTAAGTTACATTTCTATGTTCCGAGATGATTTTATAAGTACGAGCCCACTAACGAGCTCCCCTTGACGCAAGATAAAAAAAATCTAAAAAAGGTAGTGATATATATTGACTCGAGAATTTATGCCAAAATCACGTATTAGCTATTATTATTAATATTTGAATGCTCCTTAACCCGGATTTGTATATCATTTTCCTTAACAAAATGACACTAAATATTCTTCTTATCTAACACCTTGGATGCGCCCATTAGTTTTTACCTTAAAAGTAATCATATTGGAAGTATAGTAGTAGTTGAGCGAGACCAAATTTAAACTTTGTATTCTTTTTAATGTTACACCTTTGACCATTAATATCCATAAATAAATTATATTTTATCATTTGGGATAATGTTAGATTCGTTGGTAGTATCTTAAAAATGTAAGCTAGTGGGAGTACCATCTTTTTGGTGATTTGATGAAAGATTCGAGTATCCACTAGAAGTGACTATTTTCCTCACCCAGAGGCTCCGCTTAAAGGTAAATGCTGGCTAAAGATCTCCTTCAATTCCCAAAGGTTGGGGATTGAACTCCCGACCTATTGTTTAAAGGACGAATGAGTAACCATTACGCCAAGACTAATTGTGGGTCTATTTTTGAAAGTTCCCCACTTTAACCATAAAGATACACGTTGACTTGTCAACTTTTAACAGATAGAGTTTACGTGGTACATATAAGCCAATGCAAAGAGCCAAAGATGGAGACATGTTATCTTCAATGCTGGCCTAGCAAATAAGCTGAGGGCAAGTCTACTAGACATGCCTCTGAATAAGGTTTAGTAATACGGCAACCAAGGCCATAGAACTCAATTTGTTTGGTAGGTTTTTAATTTTGATCACCTCAACGCTTTCTTGACGAATCAATTGAGACTTGACAGTATAACCTCTTCGAGTCTTTATTTCACCTATCTCTATACTGTAAGGGAAGAGGGTGGGACACCAAACTTAATGTATTGCCTAATTTACCCTTTATTATTTAATTAATAATTTACAGAAAAAAAATAATTTATCATAAAAAATAAATAAAAAATTAATGAGAAAAATTGCATAAATAAACCACCTATCACCATCCCACAATCCTACTACATCACAAAAAATAACTACTCACCCACTCGCCCAACCTCAATAAATAAATAAATAACATAAATTTTTGCACACATTGTGTGCATATAAGGCTAGTACTAACTGAATCTAATGCTGAACTTTCAACTCCATTCTTAACATTTATCCTTTTATCTTACAATTAAGATTACAGCACGCAAAGTTTTTGTAATATGGTCGAGCCTAACGCTTGGACTTACATGTCCTTATGTCCGAAACGAGAAATCAAGTTCGAAAAACATAGGTTGATGACAGCACATTCCTGTAATTTGTGGAGGTTAGTTGGCTAAATACTAATTAACAATAGACATTAATACAATATTGTTGTACTTAGACCTTGTCTATTAGTTACTCAATTACACCTAATGCATCCTTTTTTATGAATGCTAATCATGCTCTTAGAATTTTCTGTATATTTCTCTTTCAAAATAGGTTTTTCTTTTATCTTTGTTAGACTTATAAAGGTTAACAATGTCACTAAATACTCTTTCGGCATTTTATAGATCGCCTCCATTAAAAGCGTTTAAAACTATTTATTAATCACTTTAGGACTATCTTGTAGGAGTACAATTCTTTGTATTGGAAGTGAACACCTTGTACTTTCGGAACATTGTAAATTAGTAATGAGGAGGTTGCCAAATATAACAAAATTGAGGAAGTACTAGTTTAGGCTAATGTTTCCTTGAGAGAAGAGTATGCGAAACAATGAATGGTGTGATACTCTCGGTGTTAGGAGCCTCTTACAAGTCTTCTGTCTATTGTTTGAGTTAGGAAAGTCCAATGCATATGGCCAGTGCGGGATTCATGTGATTGCTTGATTCTGTTTGCATCAAACCCTAGGTTGGAAAGCCATGTATGCCCATGCGACACACCATAAATGAAGAAGCAAAAGACAGATTTGAGTGTCCTTTTACTTGTAAGAGGAAGATTTCTTCTTCAAAAACACATATCTACCTCCTCATCCCCTACTCCAAAAGACAATATGGATGACGTTATATACCTGCACCCCTGCAACTTAATGCATCAGATGACTGACGAACATCAGTTATGTGGATGAAGTGATCGCTTACTTTGGGATCTGCTTAGTTGATTAGGGTGTTCAAGTTCAGAGTAAGTTACATTAAGTAAATAATCAAGGTCCGATGACAATATTCCTTTTTTTCTGCAAAGAAAACTTAAGTATAAATCTTTTAATCTGAGAGACTGATGGCTACAATGTCAAGTATCATACACACAAAAGAAGAGAAAAAGAAAATAGAATTGACGAGAGTACACACACAGGAGACTTATTATACTCTAAGAAGTAGCTGATAAAAATGAAGTTGGGCAAGGAGGGACAGGCACTTCAGCACTACCTTCGAGCATTTTTGTGACCGTTCTCATGGTTGGTCGGAGACTTGGGTCCTCTTGAATACACCAAAGAGCAACCATGACTAATCTGTTCAATTGCAGCCTGTCATGAAGTGCCTCTGTGTCATCTCCGACAAGATCATTAAATGTGTTAAATTTATAGCAATCAAACGCCCAATCTGTCAGAATTGCTCTTTGCTCTTCATAGATTTCCATGTCTACACATTTTCGACAACATATGATCTCCAACAAGAGAACCCCGAAGCTATACACATCTACCTTGACTGTGACTGGTTTGTTTCTAAACCACTCAGGAGCAACATACCCTTTAGTCCCTCTCATTACTGTATTCGTATGGGTTTGGTTTAGAGCCAAAAGCTTCGCCATCCCAAAATCAGAAATACGAGCATTCTGTTGATCGTCTAGAAGTATGTTCTGGGGCTTTATATCACAGTGAATGATCTGGATGCTGCAGTCCTCGTGCAAATATAGAAGACCTCTCGCTATCCCTTGAGCAATTTGAATCCTTGCTACCCAGTTCGGCCTCTGTTCACCAAAAACGTAGTCTGCTAAGCTGCCATTACTCATATATTCATAGACTAACAACCGTTGGTCCTTCTCCTTGCAAAATCCAACAAGGCGAACGAGATTCTTGTGGTGGGTCTTACCAATCACATTCACTTCAGTTTCGAACTCCTTATCACCATGGTGAGATATTCTATCCAACTTTTTAACAGCTATAAACATTGGGGTACTTCCTGCTCTTATTTTGCCCTTGTAAACAGTCCCAAAAGCCCCTCTTCCTAACTCTTCCTTGAAACCATCAGTCGCCTTTTCAAGAATTTTGTAGCTGAAGCAATGTACATTACTGTACTTCTCACAAGGTTCAAGCCGTTCAACACTTCTAAGCTGTTTCTTTCTGTAGGTGAAGAAAATTACTAGAATTAATAAAGCAATATTAAGAAACGCAGAGCCACCTAATAGAACTGAAACTACAATTTGCAGCTTGGCTTTCACTTCTGGAAGAAGAGCAGTGGGGATGGTGGATTTTGTGACGTTGCCCACTTTCAGCCAAGCAGTCTTGCCAACATCATTGCCATGATTTCCTCCGGAGAACAGCGGCTTCTTCTTGCAACAGGTGCCACCTTTATCAGTATCCCAGGTTGCTACAGCACAGAAGTGGTCATTCATACAAGAATTTTTGCATTTTTCTTCATTGATACCTCGAAAACTTCCATCACATCCACCAAACTGAGTGTTTTGAAGTGACACTAGATGATATCCGACATCAGCACCCTGTCCGTCTTCTTCCCATGGCTCAAAATCTGGTTTGCAGCTGCCATACTTTTTGTTAGGATCTATCAAAGAATAGTTGGGTGGGCAATTGCATTTGACACTTTGATCCTCACTATCATAGCTGCAAATACTATTATATCCACACCCTACAGAACAGATGTTTCCTGGTTGTGAATACATCTTGGACCAACCAACGTTATTATTCCCTGCAAAAGTTCTTGGGTGATAATACCATGTAAGAACTCCATAAAAATTCAGAGTTGCTCTTTGATAAGTATCTTTGAGCGAGACTATCTTATCATCCGGGATGAAATTATACAACCTTGTCCCATTCGCTGCTATTACATACATATGCCCTGACTCAGTATAGATCACTTGCTTACCTTGATTTTCAGCTTCCCAAGTGCCAGTTGCAAAATAAGGTTGAGTATCGGCCATGTAAATGGTTGGATCCATCACATTAAAGACCAGATTCCCGTCTGCTTGGAGGTACATTTGGAACTTGCCTTTGGTGAAATTAGTTGCTGAAAGTCGAGAATCGACTGCCCCGTCGAAGTTCATAATCTGGGTAGGCAGCAAAGTGTCTGTTGGATGATCAAAGCTTTGCCAAACTGGATTGTTATTGCTTCTACTTTTAATGATAAAATTTCCAGTATCATTCATAAAGCCGTAGCTAACAACACCAGCACCACTTAAATCAACAGAGGTATTCCATAATTGGGCACCCTGAGGATCACTGAGGATCAGACCCTCACCAGCAGTTAAAGTGACAGTTGATCCTTGGGGAACAGGGTTGCCTTCATTTGCATACCAGACAATTGTATCTGGAATCTTAGCATACCAGATAGCAAGCAAGAAGCGATGAGGGTTGTTGAGAAATTGATGAAAGCCAAAGGCGAAATCGCCTGAAGGTGAAAGCCATGAAGTACTATCGATGGTGGCTATGAGAGATTTGCCAACTGGTATGTTGCCCCTAGTTTGAGCAGAAATGGGTGATGCTAAGATGAGGATCAGTGCTGTAAAGAAGAAAATTATCGAAGAAAGACGCTTAGCCATTAATTAAGTGATGTTGGTGTGTTTATTTTTTCTTCTTTGAGGGATATATCTCATTATTTTAGATATTTATTATGAACCAGAAAAGGCTGGTAGTTAAATAGAGAGATGATCTTTCTTCATTTAAGCCAGCTGAGTCTTCATTTGGCTATTTCAGTAGTACTTGAAGTAATATTGATATTTGATTAGTCTAAGGTTGCACAAATAATTGGTTGGTTCCAACTTCTTCTCATAAACTATCTTTGCACTACCCCAAATGAGGGTTATACTCCATTCTTCTTCAACCACAGTCCACAGCTACCTTATCCCACTGTTCTCTTTATTTTCTCTTTTTTGGTTACAGCTATTAAAACCCTCTTTTTTCTCAACTTCTTCTCATAAACTATCTTTGCACTATGTTATTCTAACTTAGGTACTTGTCTGAGTGTCGGACTCGACTAAATTGTGAAAATTTTCCATGATTTAACCCCAAAATGAAGTGTCAAGTATCCATATTCATGTCGAAGTGTCGAGGATCCGACATGGGTACTTAGAGTAAAATGAAGAGTCCGAGTAACGACTTAATTTGGCCTTCCATGGTTCCAAGCATACCCTTATTTGTGAAAAATTGGGGTATTGCATAATGCATTACATAAGAGCAAACTTTCTTGGTTTATCCATAAATTTTTGGGAAATTCTACATGGTAACCTCTTAGTTTGTAAACTTCTATATGATGGAAACAAAAAAATATTATCTAAGGTAACCTTGTGGTATAGTATATCACATCTACTCATCTAGTGCCATTACTAATTTATATTAAGGCTAATCCATCATTTGTAGGGTTATTAAATACAACCCTATCATTTTCCTTAATTGACTGAATAGGGTTTTCTTTGGATAAACACATTCGAATTATCCTCAACGTTAGAATTAAAGTCAATGTTGATTATATTGGGTGCAAGGTTGAGTTGCGTAGTTACGTCTATATAAATTGTCAATATTCTACACGTGATTATTAATTAATGATATATTAGCCCAAATATAACTTTATAAGTTAATAATGACACTAGATGTTATAAGCCATACCACAGGGTCACCTTATATAATAGAAGTTTTTTGTTTCCACTATAGAGAATTTTACAAACTAAAAGATCACTGTGTAGAAGTTCTCTATATGTTTTTTTGTTGTACTGCATTGCATTAGTTTGCCGCTATGCTGTACAGGTCACTATAAGTTCACTTTATTCACTTGTTGGCTTATTGCCCATTTTCCCGTATTATAACTAGTTTTTACTGATGTAACCTTTATTAGACTGTTAGCTAACAGTGCCGTAAGACTTGACAATTAGCGCAAGAAAGGTTTCTTAGCTTGCTTTAGTACTTCAATCAGGCACATCTTTCGCAAAATGGTGCTTTTAACACGTTGATATACGTGACACTAGCCCTATATACACGCAATTCGTGCGAAACCATAAAAGTTAGTTTGTTAGGATGTTTTGTATCTTTTTTTAAAATTTAACATTGGAAAAAACTTAATGATAGAGAGATGAATGTACCATCAAATAAGGATTTGTTTTTTAAAATATTCTTAATTTTTGATGTTCCTCTCTCTCTTTCGTTATAGAATAGAGATATAATATTATGTGACCATATACATAGAAAAACAGCTTGTGCCCGCCCGCCCCCACACAGTGAGTATTGTTTGTGGCTTGAAGACAAATCCTACTCCACTATCTATGTCCTACAAGGAAGAAACTTTCTCTTACCGTTTATGAAACGGCAATGGCTTATGGGTCTTTTCTTATGTGTGCACTAAATTATTTCTAGTTCCAGATGATGGGCCAAGTTTGGCTGGTTCAGGAGACTTTGTATTGACTCTATATACTTCTCCTGCTCTGTTATAATCATATAGAGCTTCATGTTTCGAAGCGCACAATTTTGAACATTAATATTACTAAGTGTGTTTTAAGTAAAAATTAATGAAAGTTATATTAATTAAGTATATAGAAAGATGAATCCAATAAAATTCCACATGACTATGTTTATTCTTATGCATGGATTATGGTACTGGATGAAAGGAAAATGTGTGAATAGTATAAAATGAAAAAGGTAGTAATTAAAATAAAAAGAGGAAATTTAAAATATGTTGAAGACTAACCGTGTGTTTGGATAAAAAAAATGAGAAGGAAAAGAAGGGGAGGGAAAGGAAGAGAAAGGGAGGGGAGGAAAAAATTCAGTGACATAGCCGGCAAATACAGATGTTTACCACTTTAACTGTGGTAACAATATTACAACCTTCAATTGTTTTCACTTTTCAATTGTCATGTATATTGGGAAATTTTGTGTCTGGCATTATTCTTGGAAATGGGTTTAATTAACACACTATGCTTACTGCATTTTCAGTAGTTACCTCTTGCTTATTCTCTATGATCCATTGTTTGTTGCTTCACACTTTTTCTCAATCATTATCATCTTCTGTTGATAGGAAAGCTGGCATAACTAGTAAAAAACTAAGCTGTAATCTTTTTAACATATACTAATCAATTTGAGATAATTCCTTTGTTTTTTTAGCTCATTGTATAATATTCTCTAGTTTGATCATTGGTATACTATTAACTTAAACTTGAATTTCCAAAATAGGCTGTTTACACGGGTCACAACTTTCATGCTATGCCTATGCAAAGGCGGACCATACAGGAAATCCCGTTCTTTACTATCTAGCTCTGAGACATGAAATTTCAGCCAAGGAGAAATCTACTTGGGATAAGTTGGCCAAAAAAAAAAAGTGTATCCCCTTTTTCCTAGCATTCTGTTATTAAGTTTATTTCTGTGTAACTAAGTGAAACTGACCAGGATGCATGCTTGCAAACGGGTTTACTGTTGGGTAGTAATCGAGAGCGTAGTTGGACAAGGAGGTTTAGGCACTTCTACAAGTCCTTCAAGCATCTGCATGACCAATCTCATTGTCGGACGGAGATTCGGGTCTTCCTGGATACACCACAGTGCGACCATCAAAAACCTCTCCAGTCGTTGCCAGTCATCAAGCGCATCCATGTCACCATTTGCCAGAGAATCTAATGTATTAGATTTATAGCAATCAAATGCCCAATCTGTCAAAATTGCACCTTCTTCCTCTATGAGTTCCATGCACACACTTTTTCGACAGCATATGATCTCCAATAAGAGAACCCCAAAACTATACACATCTACCTTCATTGACACTGGCTTGTTTCTAAACCATTCAGGGGCAACGTACCCTTTGGTCCCTCTGATCGCGGTGTTTGTATGGGTTTGGTTTAGGACCAAAAGCTTTGCCAACCCAAAATCAGCGATGCGAGCATTGTGATTGTCATCTAGAAGTATGTTCTGGGGCTTAATATCACAATGGATAATCTGGATGCTGCATTCCTCATGCAAATATTGTAGTCCTTTTGCAATACCTAAAACAACTCGAGTTCTTTCTATCCAAGGGGGCCTGAGATCACCAAAAAGGTACTCCGCTAAGGTACCATTGCTCATATATTCATATACCAATAACCGCTGATCTTCTTCGTCGCAATATCCCACGAGTCGTACTAGATTCTTGTGACGAGTCTGGCCAATTCCATTCACTTCAGTTTGAAACTCCTTATCAGCATTGTCAGATATTCGATCCAACTTTTTAACAGCAACACAAATTGGAGGATCTACTGTGGAAATTATGCCTTTGTAAACTATACCAAAAGCTCCTCTGCCTAACTCTTCCTTGAACCCGTTTGTTGCATCTTTGAGTTCTTGGTAACTGAAGAGGTAGACGTTAGTGTACTCCCTCAATTTTTTCGTGTGACGCTCATCACGTACCTTCAGGGGCATCTTATGATAGATGAAGAAAAGTCCCAAACTAATGACACTTAAAAGAACTAAATTAACAAACACTGAACTGCCTAACAGGACTTCAACCAGAGGCTTCAGCTTGTTTTTTGCTTTTGGAGGAAATGGAAGAATAGGGTTGACTGGATCATTGGATAAATTGGCATTTCCTACCTTAATCCAAGTAGTCTCCTGCACTTTGGTGTCTTGTCTTCCGTAGGACAACGGTGCTTTTTTCTTCCAACATTGGTTACCGCTGCTATCCTGGAAAACCACAGCAACACAGAAGCAGTCATTCAGACAAGAGCTTTTGCAGTCGTCTTCATTGTAAGGATCAAGCATGTCGTAATCACTAAATGGCCAATTAGTACTGGGAAGGCGTTCTAGCCTGTACTCGCTATTCAAGGAGCGCTCTGCATTTACTTCACACTTATCTGGCTTGAAATCCGGTTTACAGCTGCCATATGTATCATTAGAATCAAAAAGAGAGTAACCTGGTGGGCACTTGCATATCGGCCTTTTGTCATCACCAAGGATGCAAATGCTGTTAAACCCACAAATTCCGCTGCCTTTTTGTGGTCCGGAGGCTCCTATGTTCGTACATATGTTGTCTGGTAATGCCTGAGCCATGGACCAACCACTGCTTATGGAAGTTTTAAGTATATAAAACCATATCAAAACTCCATCAAAATTTAAAGTTGCTCTCTGATAATACTCTTTTGCTGGGTGCGTCATGTTTTGTGGTAAGAGGTCATATGTTGAGCCATCCTCTCTCAGTAAGTACATGTACCCAGACTCATTGTAGATCAATCTATGACCTGCATTTTTTTGGCTACTAGTACCACTAACATAATAAGCACCATATGCATAGCCAGACGCTAGGTTTCTCGTATTAAGAACGAGATCTCCTTCTGGGATTAAACGCAATTGGAACCTCCCCTTTGTGAAATTAGTTTCTGACAGCCGAGAATTAACCACCCCGTTTATTTCCATTAACTGAGCAGGCAGCAAGGTGTCTGTGGGATGGTCAAAACTCTGCCAAACTGAGTCATTGTTGCTGCTACTTTTGAGGGCGAAATTCCCAGAATCACTCATAAAACCATAGCTCACCCCATCACCACTGCTTAACATGTTAAAGGTGTTCCATAAGCTGGTTCCTTGAGGGTCACTGAGAACCAGGCCCTCCTCAGCAGTTATCTTTACTGATGATCCTTGCGGAACAGGATTACCGTCATTTGCGTACCAAACTATGGTATCAGGAATCTTGGCATACCAGATGGCAAGCAAGAAGAGAGAATTATCATTGGGAAATTGGCAAAAGCCAAATGCAAAATCACCCGAAGGTGAAAGCCATGGAGAGCTATCGATGGCTGCTAAGAGCGATTGGCCAACTCGTATATTGCCACTCTTTTGAGCAACAATGGGTAATAATGGTAGGAGTAGTTGTGCTATTAAGAAGAAAATGATGCGAGTAAAAGGCTTAGCCATCGCTTGAAAATAATATGGGTTTTCTTGATGTTATAGGTCGAGAAATAGATCGTATTATATATGTATTAAGTTGGTTGTTGAATCTAGTAAGGCTAACTTTTCATGCTTATGTTAACTTTATTTGCCCTATGCTATCAAAGGAAGTAAACGTTTCTTGCTCCATGCAGCTGACTAGGTCCATGATTGCTACCTATGAAGTCTAAAGACAATAAGGTCAATGCTTTTCTTGCCACTTTTAGCACTTTTTCTCTTATTGTGCTTGGTGTCGATGTTATCTAAGTTAGTTGCTACTCTTCATCTGTATCATTTTACTTTGTTCATTTGTTGATATGCCTTGTCATGATGAACAACCCTCCCCTGACCATGGAAAGGGAGCTTTGAGTAATGAGTATTACTGGATGATAAAGTTTTTTTTGGGAAGGTAATGTGGTGGACCCCTAACCAGTACTGGATGATAAAGTTAAAAGATATTAACGTGTGTATCATATGCAAATACTTTTTATTCACCCTGGGATAACCCAATAATAAACCTATTGGACAAAACTCTTGAAAGTAATGCGAGTTTACAAGACGTGCTGCTGAGTTATTTCCTTCTCTTCCATTTTTTTCCTTCCGTAACTAGATACTTTATACTAATATCAATTCGAATACGCTGTTCAGTGTAGTATGGACGTATGGTATAGCACATAATAGAAGTCTGTACCTTAGTTTCATTTATACTTACAATCAGGGGCACCATTTTTTTGACTTTTGGATTTTTTTGACGGGATAGTGACTACTGTGTTTGTTCATGTGCTTCAGATGTTCCCAATACAAACTACAAAGATGAAGACACCCAGCAGCCCAAGTCCCACACGGTAATACTTTGATGCTATGAAATTTCAACCCTGTAAGTACTCTTTATCTATTTCTCTTTCCTATGTGCACGTAAATGAAGGGTTAAAATCAAAAAATTTACATTGCAGTTTGAAAAAATATGCAGGGGCACAATTCTGCACCTAACCTCTGGAAGAAAGTTCATGGTATCAAAAGTCCGGTTTTGAAGTGCACATGAACTATCTTCAGCTGCAGAATTGGTTCACAGTTTCACACATTATCGAAATTTTGGTTCAAAAGAATGCTAATAAATCAAATTTGACTTAATAGATAATAATGTAAACACTAATTTAACAAAAGACAGTTGTGAATGTGATGTTAAGTTAGGCTTGTGTTTCTTGAAGTTAGAGTTTGATTTTGAAGGTCAAGGGTCAATCATGGAGACTGATTCTAGTTACATAAAGATGCTCTGCTAATTGCATTGACGTGTGCATTGACTACTGTACATATACTACATCCTCCATTGTTAAAAAGTTGAGCTGAACTGAACCGAAGCGAACCGAAATAACTGAACTGAAATGAACTGAAGTGAACTAAAAATAAGCTAGGGAGAATAGGCTTATGTTTAATAAGTAAATAAACACTGAAGTGTTACTGCTGATCAGAAAGGCACATAATATAATGCTATACTACATCCAAGTTTCAATTTCCATTTGCATGGGAAATGAAGCTTAGAGGTTGAGACTTGAGACAGCTTCCATGTATCAAGTATTCAAGTTAAAACTATTTTGTGAGCTTTAACCATATACATACAGCTATTTTTGGTTAGTTTTTTTGCTTTTTTGGCGTGAAGAAATCAAAATATTTTTGGTTAGTTACTTGGCTATATTAGACTTTGAACATTCGTTTAACATTCTTGTTAAACTGCACTTTATGTTTGATGTACATGCTTATTTTTTGTTGCATATGGTTCAGGGATGATTCAGGTGCTAGTATGCTTCCACTTAATGAAGCATCAGCCAGTAAATGTCTCGAATAGCACACGAAGAGAAATCTCTTCCTAACGAATTGACGATATGACCAATGTAATTACACTGTACACATCCTTGATCCTTTGTTGTTAAAATCATCTGGAACACGCGATTTTAGCTAAACAAAGCAACAAACCAAAGAAGCCATAACATCGAAGCAAAAAAGAGAGCAAAACTGTTGCTGCCCTTCCATGGCGTCTCAATAAGTCTCCTGTGGCCACTCAGTTCACCCAGTAAACTTTCAAGAGTTGAAGCTTCGTCAGGTCCACCACCGCTCTGTGGCCTTGCCACCCCCGGATGCACATGCACTTTTTACGCAATGATTACTTTTCTTGATTTGCGAGTAAAACTGAAGGAATAGGCTGGAAACCAGGATTATCTACTATCTAATTGTATCTTATGTTTTAAACATTCTAGATTGATAATTGGAGTAAGAATTCTCAATAATTCAAGCATTCTAGATGTTCTCAAGATTTCATTGGTAACCTCCATCATCATTTCCATTAATATAATCTAATAGATGTATATCTTGTTGTTCTTCGCAATTTAATTTGACTTCAGATATCTAAATGATACAGAAAAAAACATTGATAGTTGGAGAAATAGTGACGGTTCTAGTTAGAGTAATGTTGATCATACGTCTGAGTAGTTGTTCAATGGTATCGCAGGTTAAATCCCTCCAATTAGTGATGGTGTAATTACACTAGTTGTTCATGTACCGGAAGACGAGCTCTCTAGTGATGGTATGTAATTACACCATGAGAGCTTTTGATGGATCATCTAATTTTGTTAACTTCGTGAAGGAGTTAACCCTTTTGACTCATTCCAGGGAAATAATTTGCACCATTACCTAATTTCCTTTTTGTTTCAACAGATTACATAATTTCACCATGACAGCATAATACTACCTGTGTCCCATATGTTGCAACAGTTCGACTGGCACACTTGCCAATACACAACTTTGACCATTAATATATCAAATTATCAGTTAGTAAAAATTATGAAAAATTCATATGTCAAGATGATACATTAAGACAAATTTGCGAACATCTTATTTACTAACATTTGATTTTAGACGTTAGTTAAAAATCATGGTCAAAGTAAACTGTTGCAACTAATATGGGACAGAGGGAGTATCTGATTAGAATTGAACTTTGGTCTTCTCATGCGGAGACTTCAACTAGTTAGGTTGATGACATCAAAACACAGAGCCAAATTAAATCTATGTTTGTTTCGGTTGAATGAAATTGTCTTACGAGATCGGAAGTCAAAACCTTTTATAGGTCCAAACTATACAAGTAAAACTTTTAAAGAGTAAAGGTGAAGGCTAAGTGGAAATCACCACGTCTAAAGTGTCTTTGATCCCCACAACCTCATGATTAGAAGATACAATCCATTATCACTAGACCAAGCAATGTTTAATAAACTTAATGTCCGTATATTAGCAAGTTGGTGATATCAAATTTGACAAACTCTTACACATATGGTAGCCAATAATAGATGGGGGTAAAAATATGTATGGTATCAATAAATGATAATGTTTGTCCATTCATAAATACCTTTTTCAAATTTGCACCAAATAAAAATAAAGACCTTTAAAAAATCACTACCATTGCTATCGTTTAGTCTACCAAACACTTCGTTAATGAACATGTGAAGATGGAGTCTTAATGCGATCTAAAATGCAAAAATCCTGCAGTAAATAAAATTATGATTCGAAATGAGGTTATCTTATACTCCATCTCTGTACTTGGTTTAACAAGCAAGACGGGATATAAGATATACTACATCCGTCTGAAATTAGTTATCACATAACGAGCTTAAAATTATAGTACAGATAATTAGTTCTGGTCGCGGGGAATCTGTGACAGTAGAAAAAAAGTACTATCAGATAGAACGAACTCTTTGTTATCACTGTTCTCTTACATTGTATAAAGAAACTATCAGATCACCTTCTCAATATTAGCCTAAATAGACAGTAATTCTCTTACATTGTGTAAAGAAACTACCAAATCATCATCTAAATATTAGAGTTAAATCGACAGTAATGGGCTAGTCCTTCTGTAAATACTACTTAATTTCCTAATTTTAACTGTTCTCTTTGTCTCACTTCCAAGACAATCATTTTCTTCATTTGTTGGCTTAACACTTCCATCTTCCTGACATACATAATATTGACTTTTTCGCTTGTTGAATGGAAGCAGCTTCTCTGTTATACAGTTGCATCAAACGTCGTAAACAAGATCAGTTAGTTCCATTCAACAATAAGAATATGAAAAGAACAAGAACTGATTTCTAAACCTGTGGTGTAGTAAGAAATAGGGACATGTCAGATAACCAAGTCATATGAAGCTCATCCAGAGCCTTCAGTATAACATTTAGCGCATGTTTGGTTCAACTCATCCGAAAGGAAGGAATTAAATGTTGGGGAGGAATGATGACAGGAAACACTTGTAAGTGTGCAATCGATGCGGGTAACGTATTATTATAACGTAGGTTTGAAAAGGCTACCGAACATGTAAGGGTTATGGTTTCTTGTTCCGTTTCCAATACGTAAATCTCATACCAAACATGCACTTAAAAGGTAAGAAAATATGCAACAATATACTTAAAATCAATTCCAACATTAGAAATTGCACATTTTTCTTCATTAAATTGTCTCTGAGTTTTCGCCAATTCTTCAACATATATCTAATAAAACTCCGTGAAACAAAAGATCACGCTAGACTCCTCTCTGTATGATTTGTGACATAATCTACAGCAAGTTCATATGTTGTTCTCGTGTTATTCTTTTTCTCAACCATTATCGTTATCAGTAGGAAAGCTGGCATACCTGGATAAGAAGAAACCGGCTGTGATGCATTGACTACACTGACTGTCAGTTCATGAGCTTTCTGCTTCCTGGCAGCAGAAAATAATACAGTGTGTTATGAGAAAAGCGATCTAACAAACAGAAAGAACAAATAAGCAAAACAGATTTACGTGGTGTACCAACAATGTGTTGGCTGATCCACGAGGTGGGGGAGAAAACAAAACTTATTAGGTTTTAAGACCCCGTGTTGGGTCGTTCAAAGCGCCAGATGCAAAGGGTTTAAAATAAATGATGGTCCCAGATGGCCAAAAGATCTCTCCTTGGAAAGACTCTATTTGGGCCCTAACGATTTGGTAGCAAACAAGCAACTCCAATTACACATTAACCCTTACTGGCTTAAGCAAATAGAGAAAGAATGAATTATGAGGTCAGTGAAAATCAGGAATACAACTAGTTTGCTGCCAAACTGTTTGCCAAATCGCGGATTCACATCTTCAACCTCGCACATGAAGGAAAATCGTAAAGGCTAGAGAACCCAGAGCTTACTCAAGCATATCAACAGCATCCTCTTGGAGGAGCATCAGCTTTTGACACTTTGATGAGTGCACTTTGGACATTCTTTGTACTGAAGCCATCATTTTTCTGCTATGACAGAAATCTCCCTGAGATTGCCATAGCTTATTGAAACATTTAGAGATAGATGCAGGGCTGTCAACATCCATAACTTGGGGACAAAGATGAAAGGTGTAAGGTCTACCCGGTAATTAACCGGACTCTAATATCAGAGATGAGATTTGAAGGAATAGATGCAATGAGACTAAGTTGGCTAGACAAGGTCTATTTGCTATATATTACTCAGCCTCTTTGACATAAGCCTGGACACTTAACACTTCATTTTGTAAACGCATGCAATATCTTATTAGGCCGAGACTAACACTTGGTCACGTAATTTCAATTCACAACTAGTAGTCAATCTGCCAACTATTTTTTCCTTAAATTTCAAATCTATCCAAATGTAAAATCTGAGAGTTGTAAACCGCAGAATCAAGCAGAAGATTTGTTTCCAATTCTAGCAAACAGGTTTTCAGAAGGCAAATCAGGTTTGCTTCTGCATTCAAAAATGCCTTAGAAAACGAGATATATTTCCATATTAGATCATGTTAATTACAATGAAGAGGAAAATGTAAATAAGTTTAAGTATTTTATTAATTCTCAATAATTCATGTTGATCTGCAATAGAGTAAAATTTTCAAATCGCCTTTTCTTAGGCTTGCTCAATTATCATGGACTAAATTAAAACGGTTCGTTAAATTTTCTATGCTACTTATGAAAAATGCTACATTGAGATCATAAACTTTGACAAGAACAACTTCATTTCGTTTATTATTCTTCGTAAACGACAGACTGAGTGAGGGCAAGCTGGAGCATCAGATTACCTTTGCTTATGGAGGCAAACTCTCTAGAATCTGAATCTGGTGCCATTGTCACTTTCACAGGTTTCATCTTCTTCATCTTCAGTTCCCTCAGTTCTTTGTTCGTTGTTTCCTTCTCTTGCTATCACCTCCTCATAAACCGGGTGGAGCATAGGAAAATGTTTGTGCAAATCACTGTATAGATGGATACAAACATGAGTATTGACATTTATCATGGTGAAGAGACTACGCCTGGAATTGAAGCCGAGGTTGATAGTAATAGTAGAGCATGTAGCAACTGCTAATTCCTTAGAGAACTTGTCTTGCCAATCGAGCTCTAGTCTACGTTGTTTGGACTCTTCGTTTCTCTACAGATACCCATGTTGAATCCTCGACAGTTGACACTCCAGTGTGGGTACGGTCATAAGGACGCTTGAAACTTCATTTTCTGAAACAATAAAAATAAATTGATACTTCTAATGAAATTATAGTCACAAGTACCTGAGTTCGAGTAACATAGACTATAATTTATTTACTTCTCTGTTCAAAAGGTACAAAACCTCTGTATGCATCTAGAAACCGAATCACACATACACACTAGTGAGCTTGGTTCATGATCTCAATTCCTACTTCTTCTGTTCTGATGTTTTACCACTTTAAACATAGAAGAATACAGTTAATATCAAACAATTATGCTCCCAAAATTAGAAAAATTGATGATATGATCAGGTATATCAAATGAAAAATACTGTCTTCTTGTCAAGTCAAAAATATTAATTCTTTTCACATATACTAACACCAATAAAATCCCACAAACACATGTTAATTCTGTAATTACACTTTCACTAATCTCCGATCGTGTCACAAATCTATGCAAATTACACTCGGAGAAGAAAAAAAAAGAACCTTAAAAAAGGCAAGTATAAAGGGATCTAAGGAAGAATCTCTGAACAGATCCGTTTTCTCTATATCCTATTGACAGAAGAATGGATGAAAAGACCTGCAAAACTGTAGCAAGAAAACTAAATCAAACTATTTTTTTCCCTGTACTAATCTCTAGACTAACACTGAGAAGGAAACTTATTCTGAGTAGGATTTGAACCACTTGATGGCGCTCGCCTCATACTTGCCGGCAAGGAAGCTTGCGTAGGCCCCTTCGCTACTCCATTCAACTGATGAAAGTTAGTAAGCTTTTGTGCAAATGAAGCAAGTAATTTTCTAGAGTGACTTCTTTCTGTTGTATGAGTCATTCCTATCTGATACCTCAGAATCGAACAAGAACCCAGATGGCAGTGGATGAGTATGAAGGCAATCAAAATGAACAAAAATCTCTGAGAAAACTTCATGCTTTTCTAGTTCAGAAGAGAAAATAAAGTTCAGGTATTGAATGGAAAGTAAAGTTTTTCAGGTTCTGCCTTAAAGGGGAGGAATATAGACATGTAACTTTCTGACATGAGGTCTATGCCTGACAAAGGAACATTGGCAGGATATAAATAAAAATTGGAAGCCAGTTCAGTGGCTTTATACTCAATTATCCATGTATAATATACTATGCAGATATGGGCAAAGCATTTGGTTTGCTTCCTGTTCCACAAAAAACAAACCAGGTCAAGATATTGTATACATATTACATCATTATTGCAATACATGCCCATTTGACTCGGTGATTTCCACCCACTCCATAAATAGAATTATGAAGCAGTAGTAAGAGGCTCATCCGGTTCATCGCCGAGATATACCCAACATCAAAACATATCTATGACAGTATAATTTTGAAGATTACAGAAAATCGGAAGAGAAAAAGTCACAAGTTTATATAATAGATTCTACGACTGTAAGTTGAAAACTAGCACATAAAGATTATACAGTTCAAACTTACGCAACCAAAGGCTTTGTTGTTTTACCTTAAAAAAAAGAAACTACATAAAAAAAAAGTTCAGATAAGAGTTTTTCGAGTAATCGGACGAAGCCGAAGTTGGTAAAAAAATGTAAAGAACTAACATTTTTACAGTTTTTACAGGTTTGATCTGAGAGGAACTCAGGTAGAGTAAAAATCCAAATATTCTAAAACAACATTGTAAGATCTTTCCTGAAATCTTTGCAGGGTTCTAGCTAAGAAGCTGCTGATCATGTGATAATGAATTGACAGGTATTATATATGTCTGATTGCTTATATTTTCAAAATTTTAAACAGACATGCCTCATGTGACTGATCACATGACATCTAGTCAGTTCACTCAGTTGTCTGCCTTCTTGCTTTAATATATCTTAATCTCTTCTAATTCCTCTAAAGAACATCATCAAACAGCCAAAGTTAGCTGGTAAAGCACGCTCTGACAGTATAGTAACTTATTAACTGTAGTTTCTGACTATTGCTTTCTAATGTTCTGTATACTAAGGGGGAAATTGAATCAAATCACCATACCCCCAAAACAATATTCTCTCTGTTACTAAATGACTTCGACCATTTTCAGACTTGTTCTTTACTGAACATGCAAAGAAAGGGAAATTTGGTAAATCCACTGGTGTGGGCCATACACCTATTTCTCCTACGGGTTCCGTCTCCACTGCTATCTATGTCTGGACGCAACATTTTGACTTCACGCTTGCAACAATTTGACTTCATACTTGTTAATGCACTATTTTGACCATTAATATATTTAATAACAAGTAAAAATTATAAGAAATTCACATAACAAGATACAATATTATGAGAGGAAATTGGAAGAAATTAGAATACTTGATTTTTTTTATCACCTTTCCAATTTTTTTCAGGATTAATTATCCTGACAATTGAATAATACTTGAAGGCAAGAGCCATGGGCAGTTGAGCCCCCACCAGCAAGACCTTGTGATTCATCTCTCAAAAGAAGCAAAACAACTGGCAATGGGGTCTCCGTACAGCACACTCCAGAGATCATGTTCAAAACTCAACATCATGGCTTTAAATGTAGGGTTTTTTTTGTAGATTTAGTAACAAAACATTATGGGAGTGAATACACATCAGCATGTGAGAAAAATGATTCCGTTGACAAATACTCCCTCCGTTAGTTGATACGGAGTACAAGACAACCACGCTTTTTCGACGTTGAATTTTGACCGTTAATTCTCCTTAGATTTTAGTGAATTACATTATAAAAGTATTGTTTTTAAATCTATATGAATATACTTCTATTAAAAACCAATATAGAAGTATATATGAAGAAGCTAAAAATCAAAATCCATCCCCGAAAACATGGGCGCCTTATATTTTGAAACAGGGATATTATTGTAGTTTACTCAAGTACCAAATGAAATAACACATGATGTTGCTCATCACCTTCCCATACTTAATTGCCAAAATACAAACCAACATTGTCTTCGAGTTGCTTGATCTTGACTTTGACTAGTCGAAGTGCACTTCAAATCTTATATAAACTAATCTCTATACCAAAAACTCTAAGCAAGGTTAGTTTATCTGCTGCAATAATCACATTAGATATAACAGCTATAACAAACATTGCAGCACATATTCATGTCAATGCGCAATCGTATGTAGAAAATAAGGGTGTGGATTCCACGGAAAAGAAAAGGAGAGAAGGAAGGAATATGAAATTAACATCCAAATGACATGAATTAGCCAAGTCTGATATTGCAATTGTCATGCAGGTAAACTGATGAAGTTTTCGGCGAATCTGAAACACAAGACACATTCTTGGAACATATTCCCTTTTTCTCAGATTATAAAGATAGCTATAACTTATAACATGTGCACATATCAAAGAATTAGAGTAGATCATCAATACAATGAGAAAATGCTACACTAGTCAAATATCGCCTTTAGTTTTATCTAACAAAACTGGACTAAATCCAAACTGTCTAGCAAAACAAAGTATAAATTGTTCCTGAATCACTTCTTCATTAGGAAGTTCCATATTTGTCTCCCTTCTCAAAGATGTGACTTCTTTGTCTGAAATACCACAAGGGACTATATGACTAAAGTAGTTCATATCAGGATCAATGTTAAATGCCAGACCATGAGAAGTAATTCCATACTGAATCCGAACACCAATTGCACCAATCTTTCTGTCTCCAACCCATACCCCGGTTTCACCTTTTGTTCCAGAGCGAGCTTTAACTCCATATATAGATGCAAGTTCAATCATCGTAAGTTCAAGTTTTTCCACATAACTCCTAGCACCAATTCCAATATCACGAAGAGATATGATAGGATACAATATAGCTTGATGTGGCCCATGAAATGTAATGTCTCCCCCTCTCTGAGTGTAGTGAAGTTCAGCTCCCAGATCTTTCAACTCAGACTCGGAAACTAGCAAGTTGTGGTCAGTTTTACGCTTTCCAAGGGTATATGTAGGAGGATGTTGCAAAGAAAGAAGAGTATTTGTTATCATATGAGCTTTTCTATCTGACACCAATTTTTCCTGCAACTTTAGTGCGTTCGAGTAGTTAACAATGCCCAATTTCCATACTTCAAGACACCGACGAACACCCATTTCCTATGAAAACCATTAGATCTTAAGCAAAATCCACATGACAAAGAGTTGAACAAAATCCTTTGAGAGCCGCTTGACATTGAATTTTTTTTATTGCACCTTCAAGCAATCGAATTTCTAAACAAAATCAAGTTCTTCAAAAAGACAAAAAAGAATTGTTCATATTTTAATAAAATCTAAGTAAAATAAAATTCCAAACATGTTTTTCAGTTATTTAGAGTGGCTCCAACCTATTTCCCCGGATCTCGTAAACCAGAAAAACTGTTCCTATTGGCATATTTTGGCATACTATTCACCTGCATTTGACTTATGTGATCTTATGTAAGCTTATTGTAGCTGTGAATTAACCTTGGTTAACCCTTTTTAAACTTGTCAGAATCTATGTGCACAAGAATAAGTGGAAGGCAAATACTTCATAACTTACAATGAGCAACAAACACGTGACCTTTTATTTCCCCGCTAGCTTTCATCAACTAGTTATGTAATTTTTGTATGTCTATACATATATTTCAAAAACATGAATACAAAACGAGAGGGAATATTCCCGGTCAATTTTATTCTAATAAAGCTCACCTAATGAAAATGGAGATAATTCTAATGCAAGACCTTCTATCAGAAAAAATCGCAATAACGCCAATAAAATCTCCATCAAGATACAATTCCTCTATCTCATAATCAATGATGACATAAAATTTGGAGTCACTTCCTCCTTATTAAAACCAATGGAATAACTTCTCGAAATTAATAGTCCTTGGGCCCTTTTCGAATATACTCGATACTAGAGCAATTTTACGCTATCCCTAGCTCAAATTACCTAATCAACTGAGCTACTACTTTCTTGTTCCTTTTACAATTCAACATATACCAGGGCAATATTTAGTAATCCCTAAGCTCAAATTCCTGGCTCATACTTATAACACAATCACGACAAATTACCTAATCAACTGAGCTACTACTTTCTAGCTCCTATTACAATTCAACATATACTAGCGCAATATTTAGTAATCCCTAGCTCAAATTCCTGGCTCATACTTATAACACAATCACAACAAATTACCTAATCAACTGAGCTACTACTTTCTAGCTCCTATTACCATTCAACATATACTAGTGCAATATCACGTTATCCCTAGCCCAAATTCCTGACTCATACTTATAACACAAATCACAAAGAATTACCTAATCAACTCAGCTACTACTTTCTTGCTCCTTTTATAATTCAACATATACTAGCGCAATATTAAGTAATTCCTATCTCAAATTCCTGGCTCATACTTTTAACACAAATCACAATGATTTACCTAATCAACTCAGCTAGCATTTTCTTGCTCCTTTTACTATTCAACATATACTAGCGCAATATTACGATATCCCTAGCTCAAATTCCAAGCTCATACTCATAACACAATCATAACGAATTACCTAATCAACTCAGCTCCTACTTTCTTCCTCCTTTTACAATTCAACATATACTAGCGCAAAACTACGTTATCCCTAGCTCAAACTCCTGGCTCATACTCATAACACAACAGCAAAGAAATACCTAATCAACTCAGCTACTACCTACGTTACTTCGACACCCTCATTTGCCTCAAAAATCGAGTGTCGTATCGTTTTGTGTCTGACACGACACGACACGACACTTGGATGCTTCTTAAACTAAAAACTTAGACCTTTTGTCCTACAAAATGGCCGAGCCGGATACTTGGACACTCGTATCCGAATAGACACTTAATCCGTGTATTGAGTAACATAGTGCCTACTACTTTCTCGCTCCTTTTATAATTCAACCTATACTAACGCAATATTACGTTATCCCTAAGCTCAAATTCCAGGATCATACTCATAAAACAAGCACAACAATTTACCTAATCAATTCAGCTAGCATTTTCTTGCTCCTTTTAAAATTCAACACTATAACACTAAAAAACAAGTATCACAAATTCAATATGAATTCACAACATCACAATGTGTCCATTACTCAAAAATCAAAAATATTCACAACTAAAAATGCACTAATCTAAAATCAACAAATTCGCAAACGAGCAATGCCTAGTCAATATCGGATATATGCATATATCCATCGCCTCACTTTTTTGGCAGTACATTCCTTATACATGATAGTACATTTATTGAGAAAAGTAGTATATAACAATCGATATTTTCACAGCTATATAACTATATAGTTTTTATTTGGCATATAATTTTTCATTAAGAAATATACTACCATACATATTAGAATATACTATCATACATATGAAATGTACTGCCATTTTTATGGAATGTACTGCCAAAAAAGTCAGGCGATGGATATATGCATATATCCGATATTGATTAGGCATTCCTCATCAAAAGATTCACAATGTGTCCAATTCATTAGTCAAAAATCAAAAATATTCACAAATGAAAATGCACTAATCTAAAATCCACAAATTCGCAAACCTAATTCATAATCAAAAATCAGATGAAATTGAAACGAAGAAAAAACAAAAACTGACCTTCACCTTCTAGTTTTGGCGCTGATGTTCAATGATCGGAGCAACGGCCAATCGCGCTCCTCCGATCGCCGACGCCGGTCCAGGTCAGAAACCGGTTCAAGGTTCCGGTCCAGTAGACCGGTCTCGCCGTCGCCACAATATTACGACTACGACGAGAATAGCGACCGCAAAATCGTCGCTGAAGAACAGAAAGAAGAAGAAGAAAGTGAGGAGGAAGATGACTGAGAGAGAGAAAATGTGAGAATAAGAGGCTTGTCTTTGGATGACTAATCTATTGTGGAATGGTGGGAAAAGGAGAGGATGGGGGGCTATTTGATGGATTTTTCAAATTTTAACGGTTTTGGTACTGTTATATTGACGGAAATGGTAAAGTTAATACTCTCTACGTCTTAAATTATTTGGTTTATATTGACTTTAAGCATTGTGTTTTTTACTACTTTGATTGTCAAGTTTATATACGTAATTGTAAACATATTCACGTGGGATCTTGTTTGATTCGTGTCGATGTGTATTTCTCAGATATACCAAATTTGAGATATCAGTTTTTGAAATCGTATTTTGGAAAGTGTGAAAAAGTGGATGTAACAAATCAATTGGGACGGATTGATAATTTGGCTCTTTAACTGTTCATTTAGCATGTTTAGTATTAATAAATGGTATAGTTAATTTTTAATGATAAATTTAATTAGGTGTCAAAAGGTTAACTTAGAGGGAATGGAAACTGTAATTTCCAAAAAAAAAAATCTTATTAGATAGAGTTTTCATTAGCATTTTAATTAGCGCATTTACAGTTGATTACTATGTGTACTGTAGCAGAGTTAGCCAACTCGTTTTATTAAAAATAAATAATACTTGATCTAGAAAAGATTGCCCTCAAGTCCCAAAATAAGTGAATAAATTTCGGCATCTATTCGTGTGTTACCACAAGAGATCATAATCCGTCATATAACTTCCATTCTATGAATTAATCCCTAAATACGGGTTTTTTGATCCCCCTATCTAGAATTAACTAGGTAATATTTAGTCAAATTGTAGAACAACCCTTTAATTGTTAGAAATTTTTAAAGAATACATATATGTAAAGAAATACACTGGCTAGGTTAGGCTAGGTTATACATATATATTCACGACCTGAATGATTTTTTTTTCATTAAAATTACAAAAAGGAAACTAACACAACAAAATAAACTAAATTGAATCAATTTCATTGAGTTGAATTAAACTGAACTACTTCTTATTAACTTAATCCAAAAGAACAGAGTCTTAAACGATTTTGCAATGAAGTGCTAAGAGGACAATTTGATAAACGCGGTAAAACCTCTCATGGGATATTTGGTTCAACTTTATATTACAAAATGCACTATATTCATTCCTTTGTTTTTGGAGTTTTGGACAGCTGGTTTTACAATTAAATAGCTACTTTTCGATATTGAATAGCTGATTTCATAAATGAATAGCTGATTTTCAAATAATCAATTGTGTATGTATAATATAAAAAATGTCAAATAACCAATTAGTTAGGCCGAATATTCAAATTTATACATCAATCATCAAAGTTTTATAGAAGTATATGATAATCATTGTTTGAATCAGATATTCAAAGTTTTTTAATCAGATAAATTTGCATATCTAACCATAAGTTACAATCATACTAGTTTGGCCTAATACCTTCTCTTTAGAGATGTAAATGAGAAAGGGAAGTGCCCAAGAAAAAGGACAATAAGCCATGCAAGTTTGCAGAGCCAGAGAACTAAAGTGGCAGACTAGCAGTAGCACAACAGTTCCCTTTTCTTTCTGGCAGCAAATAAACAAGATACATGTTAATGTTACTATTAGGAAAAGAAAAAATTTCAAATTGGAAAGAGGAAAAGGAAAAAGACTAAACACAAGTGTAAATGTTGAAAAAATAAATCTCATATAGGGAAAAGAAAGTACACAACTACAATTTATATACAAAGTAACATTGCATTCTCCTCTATGACCTCATCATTTCACAGTGAGACGATAAGCCGATCATGAAGAACAGGAGAGCATACAAACGCCCGGTCGATAAGCCCAAGCAGGAGGTAAGCGAGCATATTTCTCCATACCGGGCTGTTCATCATATGGTCGTTCCATGACTTTTAACAGCCGCCGTACCTCTTCGAAATCACCTTGCTCTGCTGTATCGATGGCGCTTTGGCATAAATAATTTCGTAGGATATACTTGGGATTCACAGAATCCATAGCTACCTTCCTCTCTTCATCAGGAACCCCACTAGAAGCCAGCTGAGAGCAAGAAAGAGAAAGCGAAAACATCTATCTAATCAATACTTCAATAATCCAATACGGTTACCATATAATGAAAGCAACGATAAAACCCTAACTTGCTAAAGCAATGAGCCAGAAGGCCCAGAATGAAGTAAAGAGCATTGATGATAACTATTAACTAATGCTCCGGAAAGAAGCATCAATTTTCCCCAATCAAGGCAGAAAAAACCTAAGCCTTGGGAAATTGGGATGATAATGAGTCAGATCAGCTCGAGTCAAAGCTCATCTCAAGCCCAAGTTTGACTCGGGGACCTTAACGAACTAAGCCAAGATAGCCTAGACTCAGCTAGAAAGCTCGTGAACAATCTTTACGGTGATATGGGATACAGTAAGTTCTAAAAACCATCCAAAATTGTGTGACTAAATCCTAAATTTTTTGCTTATTTCTTTTTCCATTTGCCGCTCCTCACCTCTAGCTTTCTCCTTTTCCTTCTTTCAGTTATTTATCTTGACACTGCCCAATACACACTCAACCATAATTCACGACAGCCAAAAGTTGCGCGTCATTCTCTCGTCTGCTCTAGTCAGTATCAGTTCAATTTCTAAACATTTCAGGTAGTTGCTAGTAAAGCGTGACTAAAAGGGATACCTACTCAAAGGATACCTGAAGGTCCACACAACAGTTCCAGAGAGTCAGAGACTATCAAGATGGCTCATGACTTTAACTAGGCCTTCTCAACTAATTAATTTTTTTCTTATTTTTGCTGTTTCAGATGGCCTCCTTAGCTTCCCTTGCTACTAGTTGTGCTTGATTTGTTCTGTGTTTTTCTTAATATCTATTTGCTATGTTACTCGGACACGGATTGAATGTCTACTCGGATACGGGTGTCCAAGTGTCAGACTCGGCTATTTTGTAGAAAAAATTCAAGTTTTTAGTTTAAAATGAAGTATCTAAGTGAAATGAAGGTGTCGTAGTAACATAGACTATTTGGTATACTTTCCTTGTATTGTCCCCAAGTCCTCTGCAATGAATAGATATTTCTAGGATAAGGGTACTTTTGGAAGTTTATGATAAATTAGGAACTAGGAATTTAGTAGAAGTTTTAGGGTTATCTTATCTATAACTAGAGCTAAGTAGAGAGAGAGTATCATCATGAAAATGAATGAGAGAATGAATCTCTTGTAGTAATCTCTTGTAGTGTAGTATTTAGCTTGTACTTCCTCCGTTTCTTTTTAAGTGCTACATATTGACTTTGCTACTATTCATCCATCATAGTTTGACTGGCTTTTACAATTTATGCATAAGAAAAAATATAGTCTTGTTGGATCTTGTTTGATTCGTCTCAATGTATACATTTTTAATATCTTGTTGTCATAATTTTTACAAATGCATAATTAAAGATAAAAACCATACAAAATGTGTCTCGACAAGTGTGAAAAAAGAAATGTAGCACTTAAAAAGAAACAGAGGAAGTATTATTCTTAGGGTTTATGTAATATTTTCATCCTATCAATCCAAGTTCCATTTCTAGTTCTTATATCACCATTAAAGTCACTAATTCCTTCTTTACATTATCATCTACCTTGTCCATCATTTCCGGTCTATAACATCCTCCTATTACATGAAGAAAGATGCTAAAAAAATGCCTAAAGGAATTTTCATTGTTTGTAATGAACATAGGAATAAGAAATCTTTTCTAGGCAAGATTAGTGGTTGTAAAATTTGTTGTTTTTACTCTTATACTGTGCAGCTGGCAGTTCATTTTTGTTCAGCCTTTGTGCCTTTGTGCATTTTTGAGAATCCAAACATCAAAAATGCATTTCAAGCTCAAGCTGAGCCCAAAAAACAAAAAAACTAAACGAGCTTGGCTAGAACTTGAGCCCCAAGCTCATGATTTATATTCTTACTGAGAAACGGTTTCAAAGAGGCAAAAGCAATCAAATAGAAACTACCTATGACAGCTAGAAATTGATGCATTTATTTGTGAAGGCAATAAAGTCGAATCAGTACCTCCTGCACATAGGATTTCATCCAGCTGGTCCACGCCTCCCTGCGTTCCTGGCCAATATCTAGCAGAACAGCCTTCAGGGGGGTCAAAAGTTGAGCGTCCGGAATGCTCGGATCAGCTTTGACGTTGGAAAGTAGCCGAAAGAAATTTGTGTAATCAACTTTATCTACAGCCATGTTGTTGAGAAGTTTGCTGATCATATCTTTATTGTACTTGGGCAGACCAATTTTTTTGGTCATAATAGCTTGATAGTAATCCATGAATTTAGTTCCATATCTGCAGATATATTTTTATAACCCTCATTCATCAATTTTGTCTACCATCACCACAGCACGGATCAAAATATAAATGCAAAAGCAAAAGTACCTTTCCATTACATAATTGGCCTCATTATCCTTGAGCAACTTAGCTGCTTGTAAGGTTGCAGAAAACTGTGCAATGTTCCACAAGCCTATATCAGGCTGATTTGCAAAACAGTACCTTCTCCCAGGAAGATCGGTAGTGTTTGGGGTATAACTTGGATCAAAAGCATCTAAAAAACCGAAGGGGCCATAATCAATAGTAAGGCCCAGGATACTCATATTGTCAGTGTTCAGCACACCATGTGTAAATCCAACCCCCTGCCAGCCAGCAACCAGTGAAGCAGTACGCTCAGCAACTTCGACTGCCCAAGCTGATCAATCATATAAGATAGAACAGAGATCATTCCACAAAAGTTCAATATCTTTTTCTAAACATCAGCTACTTTTTGGATACTTTATATGGATTATTTTCAATGGTTGAGCTTCTAGATGAAGTCATCATTTAACTTCGAAAACATAGTACTTCCTCCGTTTTTATTTAAATGTGACACTTTTAGATTCACGGACTCCTAGGCAATTTTTGAGAAGGAAAGAGATAGAGAGAAAAAAAATAAGGGGACCCATGTGAGAGGAGAGAGATAGAGAGAGTTTATTGACCAAAAAAGAAAGTGTCACATTTAATTTAAAATTTCCTAAAATAGAAAGTGTCACATATAAAAAAAAACGGAGGAAGTAATAATTATGGTTGCACAACACATGGCCTAAAGATACCAAGTAGTACTTGGTCTAGTGGTAAGGAGAGCACTCCTCCAACCTCAAGGTTGGGGGTTCAAACCCCACTAGGAGTACTTTGAGGGTAGGAATTTCCCTTCCCCCCTACTCTCAAGTGTTTGGCCAATTAGGACCCAAGGGGGGTCCGTGCCACTTCTTGTTACAAAAAAAAAAAGACATGGCCTAAAGATTCACACAGTACTAGGTACAAATAAAATGCGTGAAAGAAGCTTATCAATGTCACTTGAACACCCCGATAAAAGAGCAACAGCATCATCATTTCTATTTTTTTTGGGTTGGGGCTTTGGGGGGGAGGGAGGAGGGGTTGACCAAAATATTGTTCAATTATATCCTTAAATGCTACTATGCTAGTTAATAATGTTATAAGAATTTAGGGTGGTAAGAGTAAACTCTGCAAAACAACAGATAAAAAAATTATATATCGAACAAAACAATGCACGTTCTACAGCAGGGTTAGCTATTCTGACTCAGATATTAAATCAGTAACTGAGGTAAACACAAAAATAAATTTTTCTGTCAAAGAATGTTATACTTTAACCTAAGCTTCACATAGATGCATCAATAGATACTAACCGGCATATTTATTGGAGCTGAGATCCACAACAGACTGGTCATCAAAGCCTGTGTTGAAAGATAAACTTTCACTCTCATTCATATTATCAATGTGGGGGAAGTGATGCTTGATAGCATAATCTGCAAGAAGCCTAACAATATCAAGATCCTCTTTGCCTCTTGAGGCATGTATCTGGTATGAACCAAAACGCAAGAAGGAAGGAGCAACTCTACAAACGATTGCACCAGGTTCTTCCTTCGGATTTCCACTGCAATACAGCAATGATGATCATAATCAGACACTGAATTAATAGTCAGAATCAGACCAACTGTCATCAACCATCTAACCATCACCTAGCCAAAATGCAAATTCAAAGAACTAAAGCAACAATAAAATAAAGGTTGGATATAGATAACATACTAGGTACCGAAAAAAGGAAGGAAAAGCATCATTAAGAGGGGAAGAGGGTTTAGAAAGGTGGAAATTTGAAGCAAAATAAAGAAAATATGTTAAAGCGAATGCTAATAAGATATTAGATAACGTTAGTAGAACCTAAGGGCACTGGTGTAGAGATGGATGGAAAGAAACAGCAAGACTAGGATGCCATAAATATGGTTGGTGTGCACGTACTCATAAAACATATCTCGGACGACAAATTTTCCAGTGGTTACAAGACAAAGGGCACGTGTTGTGGGGATACCAAGACTATGCATTGCTTCACTGCAAAGAAATTCCCGAATGCTACTACGGAGAACAGCCAGCCCATCTGCAAAGCGACTGTATGGGGTCTTGCCAGCGCCTTTCAATTGTAATTCCCACCTTTCTTTCCTTGAATTCACAATCTCTCCCAACATTATTGCCCGGCCATCACCTAACTGACCAGCCCACGTGCCGAACTGATGGCCTCCATAACATTGAGCATATGGCAACCTGAAAATTATATTTCATCAGGGAAAATTGCAAACAACCTGAGAAATGCAAAAGTTTCGATCATATAGAATATCCACAAGGGTGAAGGGCCTAACAAAGACAGCAACTTAAGTGGCAGACTTACGATCCAAATAAGGGGGACGCCCCAGAAAATATCAGCGGAAAATCAGGTCGCTCAAATCTGATCAACAGAACAAGAGATCAGAAACTAGATAAACATAAAAGATACGTACTTATGGAAACTGTTTGGAATAGTAAGAAAAACTTTCACGTAAACTATAGTTAGGTCGACCAGAAATCTCCTCAACAACCCGGGACCAAATGAAGAAACGTATAAAAAGTTTTGTGCAATCGTAGAAGCACTCAAATAAATACAATATCAACTATCAAGGCCAATTCCATGTATATGCATCATGCATAGTTTCACATAGAAGGGAAAGTAAACACTCACTCTTTAGGATCTAGCTCAAGTGATTCAGCCACTGATTCAGACCATGCAACAAGTTGTGGGTTATCTACCTCCACAGAGGGTGAAACTTTTGTATAGCAAGCATGTAAGACCTGGAAAGAAAACGATACAAGCCTTAAGAAACAACACAGCAATATCAAGATCAACAGATCATTATGTAAAAACAGCTCATAGAAGCGATATAGAATTATATATGGGCAAACAACCATATTCAATTCTTAAACACAGAATAAGGTGAGTATACCTTAACCTTCCTAAATATTGTAACTAGCATTCATAAACTTGACATTTAAATATCATTTCAATTGCCAAATTGGAGTACGACAAATGCATGTGAACCTTCTGATAACAGGCCATATAGTGTCTCGTGATTTCCAACTCTCGCGAACTTAATTCCATTGAGTGAAGACGGAACATTCATCCCCACATTACAACAATAGTTTTTTTATCGTATTTGTCAATAACAAGTAATTATGTGAGAATTTTAAGTCGTATTGTGTTAAAACTTTTGTTGAAAACCTCTTTTAAAACTTTTTTGGTGTAAACCTTTTTAAAAACTTTTTGAAACTTAAAACCTTTTATAAACTTTTTACCACACTTGTTGATGCCATCTCCTATGGCAACGGTTTCGGATGAAGATTCATGTTACCCAAATCATTTTGGGAATAAGGCTTAGTTATTGTTGTTGTATTGTCCTGTTAAGCGTAAGCCATGTGATTTTCATACTGAGAAGATCGTCACTTGTATTGCCCATAATCCCTTTGTACATAGGACCCATAAACCTTAAGAGCATAAAAAAAACAAGAGATCGTCTTTAATCATTCCTAGTGAAGATTGAGTCTCTCTTCACCATAAAATTCAACACTAGCTACTGCAACGCCAGCGTAGCATTTCAAATTACAATAAGGGGGTACCAGCCGTACCACTCGATTCTAAAGCTCCTTTCACTTAAAAACACATATCTGGAGCTGATTTCTAGCATCACTTCCTGTTCCTAGGAATATTACCAGTAACTTTCTGTACCACTAAACATACACAGTTCCATTGAGGACGACAATCGAGAAACCTAGCACTTCTACCTCTTCAAATTAGCAACGAGCGTATCACTAACCTATACCCACTCTTCAGGAAACCCCAAAACAACAATAATTCTCTAAATCATTCCACGTTGAAGAAACACGAGATCAAAGACAACATCTTAACAAGTGATCAGCTTGACTCCAAACTCTATTGATTGTTAGTAAACCAAGCCAAATGTCTAGCTCCACAAGAGCATGGTACCAATATGCATATACAGTTCATAACATGCCAACATTATCAAAAGCATAAACAAAAATGCAACTTCCAAATCCCCACAACGAGCACGAAACTTGTTATACACCCCTTGCAAAACAAGACTCAGTTCTTGAAGTTACACTAATGGCTTAAGCAAACCCAAATCTTTCAATTTTCAACTTCGATAGCAGCTAGTATCACATCAACAACAACAACATTACCCCAGTGCCTCAAAAGGCGAGTTAAAGGGGGTCGGATGTACGCAACCTGAATACACAAAGAGGCTGTTTCCGAAAGCTAGTAACACATCAACAACAACAACATTACCACAGCCCACCATAAGGCGGGGTAAGGGGGGTCGGATGTACGCAACCTGAATACACAACGAGGCTGTTTCCGAAAGCTAGTATCACATCAACAACAACATTACCACAGCCCACCATAAGGCGAGGTAAGAGGGGTCGGATGTACGCAACCTGAATACACAAAGAGGCTATTTCCAGAAGCTAGTAACACATCAAAGACATAAATTTTGTTCCCAACAACACCCAAATCACAAAAAAAATGTGGGTTTTCCAAATTAACACCAACCCACATCATTAACAAAGACAAATTAAAATACCCACAATTCAAATCAACTAACAAAGAACAAATTCACAAAAAAAAAATGTGGGTTTTCAAAATTAACACCAACCCACATCATTAACAAAGACAAATTAAAATACCCACAATTCAAATCAACTAACAAAGAACAAATTAACAAAAAAAGAAACAAACTTGATTGAAAAAGAACAAACCTGACGAGGGTTATTATCAACCCTAGGATCACCAGGCAATTCACGAACAAATGAATTATCCCAATTAAGTTCTTCAAGCTTCAATTTAGTACGATTACTTTGATGGGTAAGTTTCTGATTCTTCAAATCTTCAGTCATTTGTTCAACTGAAGAACTCTGTTGAGAATCCATGATTGAAAAGCTTCTTTTAATGAGCGGTTTGTGATGAGGTGAAAGAGAGAAACGAAGAGGGTTGAAGGAAGTGCGAGAGAGAGAATAGGGAGGAAGAGAGTGAACAAGAACAAAGGAAATTGGAAACAAGCATTTCATTTCAATTTGTTGTGTTTATTGCCCCTTAAACAAAGTAATAGTAGTATAATGTATAGTACATACAAAGAAAAAATGTTGGGAGTTGTGTGAATTTGGGGCATTTGGAGGTGATGTGTGTGAGGAGGTTTTGGGTTAGTCATGGGAACTATGATATGTGGACATGTTTGTGGGTGATTTGTGTGGTGTTTTGATTTGTGGAAGGTGTGGAATGTGTCAAAATTGTAGGGGAGGTCTAGGGATGTATGAGGTTATTTAATTTGATTTAAGTTTTGTTTGGTGTGGTCTCTTTATGATTTCGGATCTGGTATTTAGGGCTAGCGATGAAGTTTAGGGGTTTGTTGTGTGTTATTATGTTCTTATCTTATTGTTTGTTATATTAGAGTTGTAGCCGGTATTTATGAGCTCATGCTGGTTACATTTGGTTATAGGATGCTTATCATATACTTTAGGGCATTTTTTGTAAAAAATTAGAAATGTATGGGGGTATTGGTAATTAATGCACGTGAAAACAAACATATTTCCGTACCACTGTGGTATTATTGTAATAAAATTATAAATTTAGGGGTGCTTTGATAATTGTCGCGCACGAATACAACCAGATTCTTCTTTCTTTTTCCGACAATAGCGAGGAACACCTTGTGCTCTTTGAATGCTTCATCCCCCAAATCTCCATTGGATCAAGATAATGAATACAAAAGTTTCTCACATTTATATTCCTCTCTCTTCCATTACACCCACCTCTATATTTCGGACTCCTTTAACGCCTTTCTCGTGGATCAATGGTATGATTCACATTAAGCCACGACGACGATGACTCTATCTAATCTCAACTTCCATTGGTAGTCTCAAATACGATAATGGGTAAGAGGGACGTCTCTAAGCTAAGTAACTAGTCTTCTTAAACGTCCATTATGATCTTATGCGAATATTAAAACCTAAGATTAGTAGAGATACTAACTAAAATACACTCCTCTAAAGTCAAGGTCAATAAATTACATGGTTAGTCTATCCGATTCGATGACCTTTCCAATCTTACCTAATTTGAAGGAACTAGAAAGATATAGGTGGAGTGTATGTTGATAGAGTCATAGTCATGTTAAGGTCTTCCCATCTATAATCCTAAAGTATTGCTCACAAATCATGATGAAAATTCTTAAATAGAAACTCGTACGAGGAAAAAACATGATCATACTAAGGGTATGTTTTATTCACTCGAGGTTATATGAAACTAACTAAATTTTTTATACCTAATTACCTCTAATGGTACCTTTTGTTCAACCATAATCACATCTGGAACTTATTTTTTAAGGTAAAGAAGGCTCTCTTAAATAGGTTGGAGACTAAATAGTTTTAACATAAACAACGATATCATATTCATGGAAAGGCGAAAAATACTAATTTAAACAACATGCAATACAAAGATGAATAAGGTAGTTATGAAAAATGAAAGAGAAGTTAAAATTATACTTACATATAATAATGAAAGCTAGGGAATATCTCAAACATGTACAAAAACTTAAATGATAGTTCAAACTAAGTATAGTAGTAGTGTCAGATGAGAGAAGTTATTTATGGTGAGGGAATGAGAACCAAGGAAATTAGTCACCATGTTTCATTGTCACTAAACTAGTGTAGAAAATTATAACTAGAGAAGAAAATTATGTTCCAATAATATGACAATTTCACTTGTGTAAAATGAAAAATTTCCTAACACGACCTCATATACATTTTGTGTGGTGGACGTTTTTCTTGGACCCTTTTGTTTTCTTTTGCTTCTTCTTGCACGACTTGCATAGGGGTACAACGTTGTGCTTAAATCAATATCGAAAGATACTCATTTCCTTTGTCCCCCTTTTCATTGTTGGTAACCTAGGAGAACATCCCTTTGGCTAAATTGTGTTGGAGCTTGGATCTAGATCAATATTCAAAGGAAGAGGCAAGATAAGGATGATGTCCAAATGGGATGATGAGATGAAAACTTTTGTAGCTCAAATCTTATTTACTCTCCCATTCCTTTGGATTAACGCCCATGTGTTCTACTTGTGCTAGCTTTTTATCCTTAAATAACGAGGAGGAAGTTCTTCTAAAGCATACTAGGGCAATCAAAATAAAACAAGGAGGAATAGTGAGATTGTTTTGCATTTGCAACTAAGATACTCTAAAAGCCTTTAAATTTAAGAAGTATAAAGCCCATTCAATATGAGTGTTGAATTAAAACATTCAAACATTTTCCAACCAAACAGGTTTTATATGTGTCTCATCCAAAATCACATTGTTTTTGTTACGATTGACAAGCAATAAATTTATGACAATCTAACTTGTGATATAGTTTAAATGTCATTTACTAGGTGATTGACGTTGGCATATTACATGTAGATTGTTATCGAGAGTGTATTTTGCTTGAATTTAGACCCCTTTAGTGGAAATGATTAATTAATGTAAGTTACTTATAAGATTTGATATAATTCTTTAAGCGCTTTACTTGTGTCAGCTAAACCCTTTCCATATATGTATACATTTATCGAAGTTTCATAGATCAATCATTTTATATCGTCCAACACAATCATAGTTGACAATATCTGACATTTATTCCAACTCGATGCTTAGCGAGTTTGCGTCGAGGGTATTGATTCGTTCAAGTATACAGGTTGACACGGCACAACACGTTTTATTAAACGGAACAGGTTAGGGTTGGAGGGGTCCAACTCGTTTAAGTAAGCGGGTTGAAATGACATGAAATGATACGATTCCACTCATTTTTCAACTTATTATATAGAAAACAACATGACACGCCAGCACAACTCGAACTTGGGTCGAAAAAATGGGCTCGGGTGAAATTTCCGGCATGTTTAAGTATATGAGTTGACGTAACACAAATTCTTTATTAAACGAGTCAGGGTAGGATTGAGGGATTCAACCCGTTTACATAAACGGATTGGCACGAAAATAACATGACACGTCACATTTACCAACTCTACCTAAAATAGTAACATCTTACACAATATATAAATAAACCCAAAAAATAGTTTCTTTAAAAAGAGGTCAATGTATAAAAAGTTGAGAACAACAAAGAGGGTGCTCTCAATTCTCTCATTAACCAAAGATTAGTGTGGTTTGTTGTTGTTCTCTTGGCAAAAAAAACTCAACCAAAAAAACCAAAGCGGAACTGAAAATTTTCATAAACTAGAAAAAAAACGAAAAAAATCAAGTGAAATAAAAATGTTTTCAAGTCCGCGTTCTTTCTCAACCCTTCAACAACACCGCCCTCTTTCTGTTTCTCTCTCCTCATTCAACCCTAATTCGCATCAATTTCTTCTTCCAAATCTCTGTTTCCCCTCTTTTTTCACCCTGATTTCTCCATCTATATCATCAAATCCTTCAATTCTCGTTCATTTCTCACTCTTTAATCACTTTCCGACCTTTTTTTTCTACTTTTTTTTGACCTAATTTGAGTTTGTTCTTCCGTGAGAGCTCGACTGAAGAAGGTTTGGTTCGATTTGGAGAAGTAGTGATGGAGTATGATCTTTCTGATAGTAGTGGTGAGATTCACTCAGTGATTGATGATTTGATTATGTTTTTATTTTGTGTTTTGTGTTGATTTGTAGCGAGATTTCGAGATTCGGTTATTTGGAATTTTGTTAGGGATTTGTTTTGAATTGTTGTTTGAACTATGATTAGCTTGATTGAACTGTGATATGGATGGTTTTGTGTGATTTTGAGATTGTTTTTGTGAATTGAGTTGAGGTTTTACTTTGTTAGTGTAAGTTCGTTCTCAATTTTTTGCTGGGATTTTACTTGAAAGTCGTAATTTTACGAGTGTTACGTGTGCTGGCGCGTAAGTTTTTCGTGTTGTTGCTGGATTACTGAGAATTGAGAGACTGTTAGATAGCTTGATAGGTTGAAAATGGCAGGAATTTTGAGTAATTTTCATGATTAGGAGCTTTTGTGTTTTTTTGGAAGTATGTTTTACTTATATGAAGCTGGTATAAGTTTCGAGAAGCTGGATCAATGCTGTTATGTTATGACATTCGAGTGAAATTGGGCACGGCGAGATTTTTTCGTGTGAATTCTGTCATTAGCGGGCGTATTTTATACATTTAATCCCCTAGTTTTTAGACCCTGTTCCTTTTATGTTGTGTTCGATTCTTTGGGGGAAGGAGAGCTCCTTTTATCTATAGAAATGTCTCTGTTTTCTCTTTGATAAGTTATATTACGCTGAGTCGATCACTAGTGTCCAACATGACTCGACCAGTTAATGAGCTTAGGAAGGTTTTTTGTACAAAATGAAGTGTCAAAGTGTTTATGATGTCCTGAATTTCCATTTAAGATAGCTGGGAAGTTTATTCGATCTGCTTTTGGGTGAGGTGACTAACTGTTTTTTGTCCGGAGGTAGAGAAATACCAGTGTCACTTAGTTCTAAAGGTGCAGAAATGGACAGAATTATTGTTGGAATGGTGGATGATAAGGGAAGTGAGACAAAGTCTCCATTTATCACTGATACAGGCGAAGAATTTGTTGGTTGTTTGGAAAAAGACCCACTGATACTAGTAATGCCTTGTTTTTCCGAGCATAGACACTTATAGAGACAGAATCTTCCTCCTAGACTTTAGAAATTGAATTTTCTGTAGACAAGGGAATAGTCTGAAGGATTTTGCTGATGATTTATTAAGTATTAAGAATATACAGGGTAATAGTTCCTTTTGGTACATGGAGTGGTTTAGACATTTCTAGTCTGCAGGTTTCCTTTTTTTTTTTTTGCGTGTCATAGTTCCTTTCTTTGTTGGACGATTATAAAGTTTTGCTGGAGACAGAATTCTGTGTGTAAAATGTGTATTTCCTAGGTCAAGGATAGGTCTACAGTTTTAGCCAGAGTGTTGAATTGCATTTGATTGGGGAAATTCTAAATTCTTGTTGACTTATATCATTGTCTTGATGGGCTCCTTGCTTGTGCTCTTTGTGCTAGTTGTTAACTCATGTGATCGAGTATCAAACCCTAACAATACAAAGTTTGCTACTGATTAATTCTATGTAAATTACGTCTACGTTTTTAGCCACGGTGCTGGATTGCATTTGATTGGGGGAAATTTCTAAAAAGAAGTTGACTTATACTATCCTCTTAATGGTGTGCTTGCTTGTGCACTTTGTGTTAATTCTCAACTCCTGCGACCAATTATCAAGCCCTGATATTATTAAGTTTACAGTCTGATATAGTTCTATGAAAGTTACGTCTGTCGTATTATTTGATCTATCATCAAAATGGTTGATCTTTTATTTTTTTGGTGTTTTTTCCCCGAGTTCGTGGTAATCAGTTTGATTTGTGGCAGAAGGTCCAAACATTTTGTCATATTCTTGTGGGTGTTGTAAGATAATGATTCTGTCGTGCCACGAATAATTGTTAGTCTGTTTGTTTGGAAATCCAGCCTCTTAATGAGTAAACATAATTTATTGTCCCAAAGTTTAGAAGAAATAAAATTGAAAATTTAGGCAGTAGGAGGTGCGGGGCAGCAGTTCTTGGGAAAACTTGTGTCTCACGTGAAGTGAACAAGTAAGCAACATGTTTCTCCTATCGGATGCGAGTACGAGTTGGGGTGGGCTTGCTTATCTTAGTTTCATTAGTTAGGTTAGCTATAAAGGTAGTAGCTTGACTAGCTTCATTGGTAGTGTTTAATATATATTGATGGGAATAAGATTGTTACTTTAGCTGTGAGCCCCTTGTTGTTGGCCATAAGAATGTTATTGTAGTTTTGCTCTTTGAGTGGATTTATAATTATTATGGCTTATTAATTTTTACTATAGACTCATGTCTAATTAGGAGTTTTAGTTCGTTTTAGCTTTTTTTTAAAAATGTACTAGTTCTCTGTTGCATTGTATTTGTATTATAGAATTACCTGACCTACTTTGAACCAAAAGTCTTTGGCTAAATGCCCTAAATATGTAATGGAGGTGGTATAACAGGAAGTCGCTATGCAACTGTACATGAACATGTTTTAGAGTTTCAGGTTAGTACGTAATTGCCTTATGGTCCCATAGTGGTCATAAAAATCATAGATGAGTCAGGTATATGCTGCATTTCACGTGTCCTCATTGTCTTGGGTATCATCTTCCACATAATCACTGAGACAAGTCCCTTGTTAACAGGACAGCTTTCTTGTGGAACTTGCTGCATGAAGCTTTAGCACTTTTTTAATTGTCTTTGCTGTTGAGTTATATCTAGTAGTAAGTTGCTTTGCATTATAAGGCCTACTAGTTTAAAACTTCCTTTGTTTTCAATTTTCCTTCTTAGGAATGTTTTTACTTCATTGTTTTCCTCCCTTTGTGGCCTATGTTTTTCTTTCTTGGGTTTTACAAAGTTGTTTTAAATAGTGCATCTTTATCAAATTCATATAGGGACGGATGATGATCTTCCACCGCCTCATCAAAATAGATTTGCAAGAAATGCGCGTGTGGCTGGGAATGGAAGATCTGCTGTCGCTGCCTCTGCTCCATTTCCAAGGATGCCGAGTAATGACATGGAAACACAAATCCATGTTATTGAACAAGAAGCATACTGTTCTGTTTTGCGGGCCTTCAAGGCTCAATCCGATAACCTTTCTTGGGTACTTGCTGTTGCTGATTTCTGCTTTTGTAAAATCAATGTATATATTTGTCTAAGTATGTTGAACCATCTATTAGGACAAAGAAAGTCTGATAACGGAACTCAGGAAGGAGCTGAGGGTGTCAGATGATGAACACAGAGAGCTTTTATCAAGAGTCAACAGTGATGATATGATCCAGAGAATAAGGTTCGAGATTTTTTCAATATATGTTGTTTTGTAATATTTGTTGTATTAAATGTATGAGTGATGATGAGTGATGATGTTGTCTATTGACAAAAAACACAATTTTGATATCGGGGCAGGGACTGGAGAAAGGCAAATGGTCAACCTGTTCACGAATCTGTACCTAGTCCAACTGTTTCAGCATCACGCAAGAAACAGAAAACAGGGCAGTCAGTGTCAGCATTATCTGTTGGTGCACCTTCTCCTGCCTTGCATCCATCCATGCAACCATCTTCATCAAACTTAAAACGAGCCCCACCACCTGGAGGTCGAAACAAGAAGATTAAACCTGTAAGTTAATGGGAGACACATTTTTTGATAAGTAGACACGTTTTATCATTGTTCATGTGCAACCATGTATGGTAGGTCTTTGATGCATCGTCTTTTGCTTGCTAAATAGGACTGGTTGAAATATGTAGTTAGCTTTGTTAGAATGCAAAAAACTGTTTGGTACAGTAAGGTACACTGTTGTTTGCAATCTATAAGGGAGCTTTATATATTTGGACTGATTAAACTCCTTTATAAGTAGCAGATGCACATGTTGGCATCTTGGAAAGTCCTCATACGCTGCAATGAGCTGCTTGTTTGAATTTGCACACTGCAATTTTGAATTCTTATTTCCCTTGCTCATGGTATTGTACCATTCTGCAGTCATTGCCATACCCTTCCCCTGCTCTCCCAGGAAGGCCTCAGGTTAACAATCGTAGTACACCAGGTAACTTTGTAGCTAATGGTCCGGCTGAAAATGACAATATGTCGAAGATCGGGAAAAGAGTATGGACAAGGTGGCCGGAAGATAACAATTTCTATGAGGCATTAATAACAGATTTCAAAGAGGTACAATTACCTTCATTTTCATAAAAAAAAGATGGAGAAAAAGAAAGCATTTTGTCTCAAAGGCTAACTCCCTTCCCTATATTTTCAGGGCCGACATGCTCTAGTTTACGATATGAATACACCAAATGAAGCATGGGAGTGGGTCAATCTTGCAGAGGTAACCCTACTCTACCCCTTGTCAGATGAATACCAGCGTATGTCCTTCGATTGGTTCGTGAATGATGCTATCGGCCTATAGTTTTTTTTGTACAAATCCTCATTCATAGCCTTATTCAAAGAAAGAAATGAGCAACATGCCAATATGATGGCTGCTTAGATTGGTTTCTTGATTTGTGGTGCTGTGCATGATTGCCACGGGAGCATTTATCTCCCTTGAAATTGACATCATTTTTAATTTATTTGTTGGTGCTTATTGTAGCCATTCATGCTTCATATATACTCCTGTCCACATCAGATGCATATCAATGTCATGCAATCATTTTGAACAATAATAGTGTTAAATTGTAATCACAAGTTTATATGTATTCTATTAGTGGCAGCACATTTCATAAGTTTATTTCTAAGTTAATCCACAGTGCTGTTTTGGGAGTGACAAAATTACTGATAGCAGGGAATAGTGAGAATGAAATAATATTAGCTTTGATCCCGTGATAAAGTTACCATCTTACCTCATTTTGGTTTCCTATCGATCTTTCATTGCAGGGGTGCTGGGTGATAGTTAGTAGTCTGATTTTCTTATTTTGTCCAACTGTTCATAACTGAAACACACCTTATCTTATACTCTCCTCTTCTGGAAATGATGGTCGTTCTCATGATGTAAACTGAACTCGCAATGTGATTTTCAATTTGGACAACTGCAATCTTTCGACTTGCGCCCTTTTTATGGGACTTTTTGGTGATATGGTCTTATCTGCTTGAGCTGAAGCATTCTTACTTTGTTCACAAGTTTTGCTTTCGCAGTGTAATCTTCTTTCATATGTTGAGGCTATGAGGATCGTTTGTGGAGTAATTACCTCTGCAATGCGTTAACCAACATCCTAAATGGTGACAGAGGCAGAAATGATTGCTCTGAATGATATTTAGCTCCCTCCTGCATCCTTTGTGTTCCTTGTATGTGGGCTTCACAGGTTAATTATGCAGCAGTTGTGTTGCTGAAGATGTTAATGTTCCTCGGGGATCATATAACCTTGATAACAAAAAAAAAATCAGAAAATTTGAACTTGGCCCTATTTTGGAATAGGAGTAGGATTTTGGATGGTGTCACATAATTTGGAGCTGAAGACTTGTTTTTTCCCTTGCAGTTCCAGTTGACAAAATTGTTGCTTACACAGTTTAAATTAATCAAAACCTAATAACTTTTCTGAACTTGTTTGTTATCGTTGTCTAGTTGATGAAATAGCTATGGTAATTAAAGTTAATCTGATCGTGGTGGTTGTGATAAAGTTGCCTTCACTTGAGATGTAGATGGTACCTCTATATGATTTCTACTTTATTGTCATGTAATTTTGTTGGCTTCTGATTGTTTGGTTGTATATGCTGTGATACGTCTGCCAGCTATCCTGAACATAATAAGCTACTTTGCATCTGTTATCCGGCTATTGCTGCTTTCTTTTCTATAACATCAGCTTTACAAAAATATAGGAAAAAATTGTTGCAAAGCTCATGTGATGTATTCTGTGTCAGATATCCAATGAAGATATCAAGTGGCAGGGTGATGATTCTGGAATTTCCCATAGAGGTGGTAGAACTGGTCAAGGACGTGGTTTTAAGAAGTCCTCAGCCCGCGGTGGGGCTGCCAGTGGTGCAGGAAGAGGTCGTGGGACTTTAAAGAGCCAGCCCAAGAAGGATTTAGTTTCGCCCCAGAATGGTATTGGAAGAAAAGGATTGGGAGATATTGAGTTACTACATACTGATACCCTGATTAAAGAGGTGAGCGAGTTTGGGGAATAAAGGTTGGGGGACAAGTTTGTTTTTAATTTATCAATATGCTGATGGAGTGATTATGTTTTGCAGGTTGAGAAAGTTTTTAGTGCTAATCATCCTGACCCAACAGAGGTTGAAAAGGCCAAGAAAGTGTTGAAAGTAATAAATACATAACACACAGGCTTCAATTTTTGTTTAAACACATGTGGTATGGTTAGGTATCTGAATGAATTTATTGTTGTGCAGGAGCATGAACAAGCATTGGTTGAGGCTATTGCAAGGCTTCAGGATGCATCTGATGGTGAAAGTGGTAATGCCTAATTGTCTTCTGTTTGTACAAAAAAGCACCTGATCCTGTTTTCCCCTACATCTTCCCTCCCCCTCTGCAATTAAGTTTTTGTAGATCTACAGATGTAAGTTACCATGTACAGAACTTTCTAATCAAAATGTTCAGTGCTGGTCTCGTTGCAAATTTCTAAGTTTGGTTAATTGATTTCCATGTATCTCGATGCCCCTTGGCTGTTTGTAATATATGCCCAGAATTAGACGAGCAACATGCTATCTGCAAAATGTCAAAATTATGTTTGTCTTGTCAACGAGAAGTGGATCCTCAGCATAATGTTGTTTCTAATTTATTTCAATCAGATGGGGGAGAGCATCCCTTCTCACAAGGACAGTCGATGGACCGAGAGCAAGGATGGAGGAAACGGCAGTATGATGAGATGGGTGGAGAAGGTAGGAAAATGGAAGGTCTAGACGGCGACAAAGGCCGAGTTGCATCAGATAAGAAGCAAGAAGCGTAGCATGTGTTGCCCCAAATGTTGGCAATTGCCAGATTGTACCATTGTCCAGTTAGAATCATAGGTGATCTTTCATGCTTAGGGGGCGGCATTAGGTAGGGGGAGGTGTAGATTTTTGTACTAGTACTCAGTTATGTATTTTAACCCCGAAAAAAGATTAGTTTGTCCATGTAAATCTGTGAGATTGGTAATTTATATAGGATTGTTTTTAGTAATGCGTTATTGCCTAACCTTTTGGCTTACGGAATGGTTGATTTTCCACTCCAGTAACTGTAAAAACAAAACATTTGACTATTTCTTTCTTCAAATACAACTGGGGAAATCGGAACTTCTGTTGTTTTTAGTACCATTTCAAGACTATTTCTTTCTTCAAATACAACTGGGGAAATCGGAAAATCAGTTGCAACATTATCCTCAGTAAAATCTTGTAGTCCTACAATGTTTCTGCAAATCTGTCAATCAAGTTAACCATCTGAGCATCAAAATCAGGACCTTCCATTTGAAAATGGCTAGCACCTTCAATAAGATGCGTCTCAACGCGGCCTGCAGCGGAGCTTAGTTTGTTCTGCAACTGTTTCACAGTCGTAAAACCATCTCGTGTTCCCATAACGAAAAGCTTGGGTTTTTGAGACTGCAATATAGCCTTGTGATGCCTTCCAAATAGAATTGAGGCCATCATGCCAAATGGGTATCCTATACTTACATAACCTACCACTTCCTGCACTTGATCAACTGCTGAACCTGCTATTGGTGCACCTGTTTTATATAAAACTGGAGATGATCAGCAGGCCATCCGTCTAATTAGCATTTGCGATAAACACGGGGACAATTCTCTAAGCTGAAAAAACCATTCAGGTAATTTCCTAGACATACCAAACCCATCAGGAAGTTCATTCAAGTGACCTTATAGACCTATCAAACCTGCCTCAACTTCATTGACGTAACTTATTAGACATTCAGGACATCCCTGAGTTCATTCAGGTAATTTAGACATTTCAAACCGACCACAAGTTCATTCAGGTATGTAATTCTAAAGGCATATCAAACCATCCTCAAGACCATTCTTATAACTCTTTAGACACATCAAACCATGCTCAAATTCATTCATGAGACCTTTTGTCATTAGACGTATCAGACCATCCTCAAGTTCATTTGTGCAACTTTATTGACATACAAGCAATCTGAACCATGCTCAATTCAAACAAGCAATCTGAATCATATCGGTTAGAGGTTGACCCAATGCTAGATGCAGAGGCGCTTTTTAGACATATCAAACCTTCCTCAAGATTATTCACGAAATGTTTTTGGACATAATCTTCCTCAAGTTGACTAGAACACATATTTCTGAGTTCAAACATAAGCTAACACGCTTGATATATCAGAATTGTGCATGCCTAAAGCAAATCTGTAGACTGTTAGAATTGCATAAAGTAGGAATGGCAATAACTATGCCATATGTTGAGGTATTCAGGAAACAAGGTTAAAATTAGCTGACTTCAGACTTGATGAAGCAAGGCCACCCTCCTTTCCCTTCTTTGCATTAGACTAAAGAGGAAATAATCCCCCAGTATAACTTACAGCTCTCACTCTTCAACTATAACCTTCATCACTTCTTCTACTTCCTCGCAAGCCCCAATTCAAAGCTATGTTACTCGGACTTCACTAGAAGTGTGAGACACGGGCATCTTATGAAAATTTTGCACGTTTGGTTCAAAGGAAGTGATTAAGTGTCCTGCCGATATTCAATTGTCAAATTTTTGACAAGGGCACTTGAGGTGAGATGAAGAGTAGGAGTAACGTAGGAGGAATGTGTATTGTTTAAGTTGCACAAGATGTTAGGCAGGGTAGCATATTTTGAAAATGTCATTCTAGATGGGATCATTGACTTTTAAACAATTTGGATCCTACATCCCAACAAGTAACTATTATGCATAATTGCAGGTGAGAAAATTTTCAGATAAATTATTGCTTAAAAAATCTAAAATTCAAGTACGGAGGACATGAGTTCATGTCCTTCATGATAAATATGATGCACAATTTTGCAGGAAGAGAAGAAGCAGCTCCCACAAGACCTCGGTTCATACTTCGGGCATGTTTTGACAAAAAGTAACTGTTGAGGTAGCCATTAGTCATTGCAATAGTTTAGGTGTTACCATAATTGTTTAGAACTTGAATGTCAAAGCAACTTACAAAACAATTACTGTGTGGTAATATTAGCTGTGGGATTCGAATACACACAAAATAAAACTATTTTCTACAATCAAAAGCTTTTTCTAAAACACTATTTCGACCACTAAAACACTAAAATGTACCCTAAATTCTACTCCACTAAACACCACCATTCATCTTCATTGATCTAGTCAAATTTCTTAAAGCTACATCAAAAGCTACAGCCGAATACGCCCTTCATACCGATTGATAAAACCAGATAGCATAAGATTTCAATCTTAAGATCCAACTTCAATAGAAAGCAGGAAACACTCTTGATTACATCACCTCAAAATTAGCAATTCCACTGTATTTCTCTTGAAAAGGGGCAATTTCATTATTATACTAAGATCTCATGAAATTAAAAGCATACCTAAGTTCTCCATATTTTCCTAAAAAAAGGTCAATTGCCCATGAATAGATCTAACTCAATTATCAAAACAAAAACAACTCAGCCACTTTTTATGAACTTTTCCTGACAAAAACACTTTTCTAACATAGCAAAACAGAAATTCACAACCAAACATACCATATACCATTAAAATACTCCATCTTTAATAAAATACAATACCAACAAATTCGGTCTCGTCATAGTGGTCGCTCACTCTGTCCCTTAATCAATTAGCTGGGGATTTTGGTACCGGCCTTGGTTAATAGTTTCACCAAAAAAGAATAAAACTTGCAAGAACAACTCACAAAAGCAATCACTAAATTGATCTTAAAACAGCTGATAAAACAATCTACAAGAACAAGAAAACAAATTTATACATACCTGCAGAAGAACCCACAAGCAGAATCTTATTAACAGACAGATTTTGACAAACCCATTTGCAAACAGTGATTACATCCTTAACTTCAGCAAACCCAGTAATAGATTTACTACCAGTAGAACTACCAACACCTCTCATATCAAAACTTACAGCTAAATAACCAGCATTTGCTAACCCACTTGCTATTCCCCTTAATAAACTTTGACAACCACCTAAAACTGAGTATGGATGAACCAAAACAATACCCAAGTTTTCATCTTTATTAAGATTAATTGTGGGTTTAAAGATTCTTGACCTAAGATTAACTCCATCACTTCCTTCAATAGTAACTGATTCACTGGACATTTGAAGAAAGAGAAAAGAAAAGAAAAGATGATTTGGGTATGTGAGAAAGTTTTTTGAGAAAAACAAAGGATGAGAAAGTATAGGACTAGGACTAGGTATTGTTTGGATGGAAGAATATTACTACTAGGGTGGTGAAAATAATTGATGAATTTTTGATAGTAGTTTAATTGAGTCATTGAATATTTTTTATTTTTTTTCGTGTTTGCACCCGGTTCACCCTTCCGGCTACATCGATCGAGGCCAAGTTCGGGGTGATTAGGTTCTATTCCTCTCCTAAGGGTGTTGCGAAGATTCGAACACGGGTCCGTCCTACCAAAGCCAGTCCCCATCACCACTGGACCAACACTTACTTGGTCATCGAATATAGTTGGCCTGATTTTTTTGTTGATGGGGAAGGATAAAAGTAAGAGTGAGGCAATCTTGATTTATTTCATGGTAGGGGAGATTGTCTCACAATTTAAAGGTATAGAAAGGTTAGATTTTTCTTTTTCAATGGTAAGGAGAAGGACATTGATTAAGTATCTCATAATTTTTTGGCTTAATATCTATATTTTAGGCGCTTGAGACTTTGGGAGAGAGGAGAAATATAAGAAAAACCTTCGAGAGGTTTTGGACCTTTAGAGCTAGAGGCTTCACAACGCCTCACGGGGTTATAAGAGACTCTTTGAAAGTAATTCGTAAATTAAGAGAATGGACATAGTCGAAAGAGTGGGCATTTGAAATTAACTCAAAGTCAATCGAAAGCATATAATCGTAGGTACAGACACACATTAAAAGCAAAGTGAGGGCTCCTGTTTGCCCGAGATTGATCCCAGGGTATAGCAAGACCATCGGGTACGTCTCAAGCCAATAAAGGCTAAGGGATCGAAAAACCCTCCAATAGGTCGTTTTTGTAGGCTATGATTCACGCCTCCAGGTCATAGGCCTTTGAAGGCCTCATGGGGACCTTTGAAAGTATTTCATGGGACATTATAATGCATGTGGTTGGAATGGAAAGTATTTGTAGCCAAGAGCGGCTTATTAAGGAGGGTATATAAAACGAATAAGCATTTAAAGACAATTTAAGGGTCTTAGTCCGCTTGAAAATGAACTCAAGGAATGTTGAGGCCATTGGGAGGTCTCGAGCCAAAATAGTCACAAAGCTCAGAAAAGTCTCAAGAGGGTCGTTTTATGGGCTATAACTCACGCCTCTAGGACACCTCCTAGATTCAGGGGGAAAAACTAATATGAGGTATTTGTAAGGGCCCGTTTGCCCAAGATTGATCCCAGGGCATAGTAAGGCCCTCAGATAATACTTGGGCTAAAAAGTTTAAGAAAAAAAAGTTAGAAGAGACATTTTCTTGGGCTAATACACGCCTCCGAAATATTGTAGGGACTTGCATAATAAATATGAACCCTCATGAGAAACCCTTAGAAAGCAATTCATGAGCTAAGTTATTGCACATCGTTGGAACCCGATCAAAAACCAATGTCGAGTCTGTCAAAAAAGCATATTAAACCAAGAACGAGTAGAATTTAAAGGAAATGTAAGCTCCCCTTCTTCCCGAGATTGATCCCAGCAATATCAAGTTCATCGTGGAGGTCTCGAGCCAAAAAAAGTCCATGGGTCCGGAAAAAGCCTCTAAAGGGTTGTTTTTGTTGGCTATAATTCAAGCCTCTAGGACATCCCCAGGATGCCGATGGGCTTGTATCTGGGAAGGGTATAGTAAGACCTAGACCCGAATTTTGATCCAGACTTCAACCCATAGGGGCCCCGTCCGCCCGAGATTGACCCGTTGCATTTGAGGCCCTGATCAAGCCAAGAAAGTCTAGTTTGGAAGGCATATAAAAAGCGTACCGAGCAGACATTTAATTTTGAAGTAATGACCCTCGTTCCCCAGAGATTGACTTAGGAATTGAGTCCCTAGGAGGTCTCGAGCCAAAATATTTGGGTTATGGATTAACTTATCACTAAGTAAAATACCAATTTGGTTTTAACGGCGTGCTGATCCGCGATTACTAGAGATTCCAACTTCATGCTCTCGCGTTGCAGAGAACTGAAACATGCTTCACCTTAAGATAGAGACTTTTTCTGGTGGACAACACCGCTGGACACAAGATGCTTTATCTTGATAGCATTCAGAGGGCCATTTTCGTGGGCTACAACATACACCTCCTGGTATGTTCAGGGGTTCCAATTATTACATTTGACGAGATGCCGCATAGGGGTTCATGTGGGTATAGGAGGCCCTGGGTAAGCAATTTGTGAGTTAAGACAGTGTACATGAGTGGAGCAACAGACATAGGAAACCAACGTTTGGTCCATCGACAAGCATAGAAAAGGGTGACAAGAGGGAAATTAAAGACAAAGTAAGGGCTCACATCTACTAGAGAGTGATCCTAAGGTATATCGATGCCATCAGGGAGGTCTCAAGACAAAAAAAAGTTACGAGGCCTTAATAGGTTTTCGGAGGGTCGTTTTTGTGGGTTATAATACACGCCCCCGACTTATCCGTGGGGACCGATGAGATAATTTGATAGGGGACCCTCATGGAGTCAATGGGATCATAAAATACCCTTTGCAAGCATTATGTGGAGCATTAGTGTACACATGTTGGAACCGGCGACATTTGTAGCTAACGTCATCTTATTCGGAAGGCATATGAAACGAGCAACAACTTAGACATTTAAAAGCAAATTAATGGCCAACGTTTGCCAAGATTTAACTAAGGGCATATCGAGGCCCTCGTGAAGTTCTCAAGTCGGAAAATTTTGGGAGCCTGGAAAAGCGCTTAGAGGGTCATTTTCGTGGTTTATAATACACGTTTTCGTGATATTCCAAGGGTCTGATGAGAAAATTTCAAGAGCTCTTTGGGGCTATAAGAGACCCTTTAAAAGCTATTCACGGATGTAAGAGATGGCAAAATTGTTGGAACCAAAGGTGTTCAAAGCTACCGCCGGATCCATAGGAAAGCATATAGACCAAGATGAAGAGGACTTGGAAATCTGTTTGGAGCACGAAGACCGACACAATTGATTGTCTTAATAGGGAGTCATTGAACCTCATGATAGAAGTAAAGGCGTCCAATAATAAGAATGTTGTAACATCTTCAAAATCATAAGAAATCTCACATATATAGGGATTAATATGTCCCGAGTTGGTCCCACAAAGAAAAAGAGTGGAAGGATGTCTTACATCGAAACCTGGATTACTACTCTGCCTGACACTTTAGTTTAAGGATGGAACCCTATTAGACTTGTATGTAGTCATACTCACCACTAACGAAGCATGGATATGTATGCCCATTTAGCGTAAAATGATCAGATAACTTGAATACTTAAGACTTATTTAGTCCATGTACTACTAAGAACTAGAGGTTGTAAATAGGTCATCTAAGACATAGTACACATAGTTCATGTTGATCCGAAATTGAACAATGTTTTGGAACAACCCATTTTCACCAGGTTTATGTAATATGTTTGGCATTTTAGTTTCAAATAAATATGAGAAATTTGGCTTCTAACATGAGATTTCAAAATCAATTTGGTCCAACTAATGATTAAAGTGACCCAAACTCATCTTGTCCTAACGTGTGACCAACTCAATGGGAAAATTTCAAAAGTCATGCACTTGTACAATCAAAAGCATTAAATCCAATAAACCTTACCATTTTCATATGCTATATTCTTGCTTATATCAGTATATGGAAGACATATGTTTTACCAGTACTACAAGTAACACACTCCTGTCGTACTTATTTAATTTTTATACTTTGTATTTTGCAATCTCCATCTATTTTACCTTCACTATCATTTGTAATTTATAAGCCAAAAAAATATAGCTAAGGTGGACCTTATTTAATTTGTTTCATTAGATTTATCTCAAAATATCGAATTTGCGTAATTTATACTATATTTATTGATAACTAAATACATTAATGGTCTAAGTTATGTTTTGATAAACACATAGGTAAAAGTTGTAGATTAAATAAGATGAGTAGCAAATATGGGATCATAGAACTAATTGGATGCACTTGATAAAGCTATGTAAGACAACATAACGGGCAAGAGAATGTTGATAAATGTCTAAAAGAATGTTATAAAAGTATTAAACTAAAGTGAAACTTGTATAAAGAAGTGCTCCAAAGGTTTTTTTAATAAAGATAAAAAGATAGGGATCATCTCTTTCCCAACATGGTATATGTTAAATTCAATTAATCGTTAAATAGACCTGGATTATACTAATAGTAGGAGAGTTTGGACAACTTACAAATTTATCGTTTTGGAGATGAAACTAAATCTGAAAGTGGCCAGATTTCCATAATTTATCAATTATAGCATATATATACATAAAGAAAAATTGAAACTAATGTAATAGAAATGTGGATTTCTTACTAATTGAGCTTGGAATTGTGCCCAAACATAAAAGCCATTAAATAAGATACCATAAATATTGAAACTTGCTTGTATTAAACTACTCTACAAATGCAAGCACAACTCATTCTTTTTTTTCTTCTTCCTACTCCAATCACTAAAATCTAATGAAGGTCTTGCCCCCTCTTTGTATACAACAAATGCTAGAAGAGTACGGGACCCAAAAAGAACACCATACCATAATGTACAACAACTACAACTACAACTACAAACTATTAATACAAAGCTAAGCTCTCTTTTTTACCTCCGAGGTTTTTTCTTAATTTTTTCGCCACTATCTTTACCGAGGGATCGTCCACCTTTTGCTGAATCCGGTGTACTACCACTCATCATCGCCGCCTTTCGTTTTGGCGGCCTACCGATCCCTCTCCTTGACGTTGCCTCCTCCTTTTCTCCTCTCCTGCCTGAACTCCTCCTTGTTGTACCCACCTCGATATCTTTAATAATTTTCTTAAAATTCCCACCTGTCTTTTTTGCATTACTATTAGAATTATGACTTTTCTCTCTTCCCCCCTTTTCTTCCTCCTCGTCTTCTGAATCATTATTTTTCACCTTTTCTTGACTTGACGGTGAATTTTGCTTCATCCTTTTCAAGAAATTCGCCACCCCTTGTTTCTTCAGAACAATTGGAGTTCCTTTCTCTTGTTTCTGATCCACGATATTTATCTTCTTCCTTTCCATTTCCACCCTTTGAACTCCCTCGCCCTCCGAGCTCTCCTCTTTCTTATCTTTACTAACACTCCTTGTTTTCTCCCTCTTATTTCCATCTTTGCTTATGATCTTCTTACCATTATTATTACTCAATCTCAAACCTCCATTCCCCAAATTCGATCTCTCTCTTGTAAGCAACTTTTTCAAGGATCCATCGACACCAGCACCACCAGCACCACCACCACCATCGCCCTTCACGCTCTCCTTCTTTTTACTCGAAAGAGAGCCCGTATTAACATTACTAATATTACTACTACTAGTAACATCAACTTTCTTCCCATGTTGATCAAGCTTCACTTTCTCCTCACGTCCATTATCCACTTTACTACTATCATTATTATTCTTACTATACGTAGCACCAATAGGACTATTATTAGTCTCCCCCTTCTTCATGCTATCAGACAATGCTTGCATTGAACTAGAGCTCCGCCTCCGGCAAACAACCATCGTTGTGGAGGATCGAGGTTTCTTAACCACGGGTTCAAGATGTTGCGGTTCTGGATCGGGTTTCCTAGGTTGTAGCTTAGGTTTTCGGGTCTTCAGGGTAATTTCATCAATTACCAACTTACGCAATTCCCTTGCAGCAATATGTTCTGCAGAGCTCTTACGGTAAAATAGCACTGCATTGGTGAAAATAAGTAGGAGGTCACGGTAAAATTTGGGGTGACAATCGCAGTATATGCCCTTATCAAGTCTGGATTGTAGCGTATCGAGATCCATGTGTTGGCGGATCAAATTTCGGTATTTTTCGGTTTCCTGTCACACAAGTTAAAAAACGTTTATCAGTTTATATACGGTAAACTGTGTACTAATTTAGTCTTTGGTCACTTCACCTTATAATAATATCATTCAGAAAAAATTAGATAGTTCAGTAAATATCAGTAGTGTACGGAAGGAACAACAACAAAAATCAATAAAAATAAGTTCAGAGCAAAATTAAGTTCGGTTCAATATAATTAAGGTGAATCGAATGGGGCCTAAGTATAACACAACATTTAAGAATTATTTTTAGTTTTAGGTAAAGTTAAAACCTTCACTCGTATATAATATTTTATACTAGGTAGGTAGGGTGGAAAGAGAGAAAGTGTAAGTATGTTCAGAAAAAGAATGTCATTATAACCGAATGTATTTTGCTTGGGAGGTGAGGGCATTGGAGTATGAGAAGTTTGACTTGTAACGGCCCTCTAGATATGGGTCATGTGCGGAGCCGACTCGACTCATATGATTCTCTACCTATTATAATATAATCTGGTAATTAAAAATAACAAAATTATATATTTTAAATATATACTACTTCAAACAAGGATCAATAAGTAAAAGCACGGTAGGGTGAAAGGAGAAAGCTGGACACAAAAAATTGGAATAAAGCATAACATTATAAAATACTTCAAAAGAACAGAGTAAGTAACATGGAAACGTATTTCAAAAGTATAACATAATCTCATATGAACACTTTCCATTATGCATAATACTCCCTCAGATTAATTTATACTTATTTGGTAAATAACTTAGTTTTAGAAATTAATCAAGAATTAAGATTGATTAAGAAAACGACTTCATACACCAAATCTTGGCAACCATTTATTAATAACATGTTTTTTTTGTCCAAAAAGCCCTGAAAAAAATATTACAGTATCTTTTTAACTTTACACATTATCGTCACAAAATGGAAATCTGTTATTCTTTCCTCTGCAGAATTAAAAAGTGTTTGGCAATTAGAATAAACTAAATTCTAATTTTTGATGTATAAATTAAATAACTTGTGTTGAATGTTCGTTGAAAATAAGTGGATTAAATTTGTTCATATATTTCAGTGTGCCAATTTGATGTAAATGTTGTTGCCATAGTAAAACCATGTACTTTCTTGAGTTCTTTTAACTTGTAATATGAGAATAGTAGACACTATTCATCAATTTAACATTGATTATTATTCTCTCCTAACATATTAAAAAAAAAGGCAAGTGAAAATTTGTTCCCATATAAGATGATATAGTTTGAGGGGCACAGAGTTTTAAAAGTGTTATTTGACTAACTTATTTTATGGAGAGTAGTTGATTATTGATATTTCCTATTTATTTTAGTACATAAAGTACATGATGGGGCATATGTGGGCTATGTTTGTATTGACAAAAGTGAGATAATATAGGGTTGTATATACGCATTAACTTCATTACCTAAAATAGTATTAAGTTGAGAATTTATGTCATATTCAAGCGTGAATCGGTGTTATTAATGTTAGAAAATTACTTAAATTTCCTTATTTAGGTTCTTATATACAACTCTAAAGGTTGTTTTATCATTTTCCTAAAATTATATGTGGGACCCATTAATATTAAAAATTATCTTTCTATTGTACTTACATGCCATTTATAGAAGTGTATCAACAAATGTGAGACATACGAATATAGTGATGTGGTTCAAGACCCCTTCTTATAACTATCTTTATTGCTTTTCTAGGAACCGCACGCTTTTACGATAACTCTTAAAGTGTGGGTTTTACGTGTTGGACTTTATTATGTTATTTAGCTCATTAAATAATTATTTGGTTTATTTTTATTTAGGTAAGTATTTACTTTCCTAATGACACTGAGTTTCCTTTTCCTAATTGGAGTAGGAAGAGAGTATTTTTATTTATTTAGGTAATTATTTAGTTTCCTAAATAGCTTTGGTTTCCTTTTCCTAGTCGGAGTAGAGAACAAGTATTTCTTTTCCTATAAATATAGACTTAGGGTTGTATTGTCAAGAAAAGTTTTATGAATAATATTTTATGCTTAGCAATTAAGTGTGAGAATTCTCGTTGAGGTTCAAACAAGTTGTTAACTTGGATTTTAGTGTCGTTGCCATTAAAATCAAACTCAAAAGTCGTTGCCTTTTGAGATCTATCCATCCACATTCATATCAATTGGTATCAAGAGCCAAGGTTTTGTAGTTTCTTTTGACATTCACTCGATTTTGTATCATGACGACACTAACAAGAGAGGAATTGCAAGACATGCTTGCAAATATGATGAGAGGTTTTAATGGAAGTCTTGAAAATATGAATCGAAAATTGGAAACTAGTACTCAAGCAATTACCCAAACTAATGAAAAGGTAGAAACTTTGTCTACTCAAGTAGGTGGAGAGGGGAGACTTGTTAATACCCCACCTAGAGGGTTTGTGCGAAATTTTCCAGTGGACAATGATCGGGATTTGAAATTATTGGAACTTTCAGAATTTACTGGTGATGGTGACACTGAAGACTTCTTAGAGTGGACAAGACAGATGGAGAAAGTAATTGATTATAAAGGGCTTGATGATCAAAAGGCCTACAAAATTGCAAATCTGAAGTTGACTAGATATGCGGCATTGTGGTTCGAAAATTTGCGAGCCAAAAGACTTAGAGAAGGTGATCCTCGTATTGATACTTGGACGGAATTAAAAAGACAATTAAAAAGACGTTTTCTCCCAAGGGAATATATTCAAGATCAGTTTTTGAAATTGAACCATCTTCAGCAAGAAAATCTTAGTGTTGCTGAATACACTAAAGAGTTTGAGAAATTATGCATGCTTTGTGATTTGCAGGAAAGAGAAGAAATGAAGATTGGCAGGTATGTGAAGGGATTGAAAATCTCTATTGCACATAAAGTAGAGACTTCTACTTATCAGTACTTTGATGACGTATTGAAGTTGGCTAGTAGATTTGAGAAACAAGAGAAAGAGATGCTAGAGAGGGAGAGAAATATGCCGAAACCTTTCTTTTTCAAAGAGAACAAGTTCAAGGACTTTTCGGCCAAAGAGGATGTTGCAAGAGGGAAGCCTAGCTACAATGGCGAAGAAAGTATGTTTCAAGTGCCATGGCACGGGGCACATTGCTCGAGATTGTGGCAACAAGGTGGCTATAACCAAGAACGAACATAGATTGTTGCTTGCTTACCTTGATCAAGAAGAGACAAAGAAAGATGAAATTTGTTTGCTAAACAAAGAGTCAGAGTTTGATTTTGAGGATTTTGAAGGCCAAGAGGAAATTACTCCCGAATCGACACATCACCATATTGGTATTTTTAGGAGAGTTCTGCATGCTGATTTTGTTCCTCCTAGTGCACATGAGCAAAGGAAAACTTATTCCAAACTATATGCAAGGTGGGTGATAGGACTTGTTCGTTGATCATAGATACTGGATCGTGCACCAATGCAGCATCTACTAAGTTAGTTGATGCTATGAAACTTTCTACAAGAAATCATCCTACTCCTTACAAGCTGAACTGGTTACATGATGGAGATGGGCTACAAGTTAAGAAGCAAGCATTGGTAAACTTCTCATTGGGTTCTTTTTCTGATAGTGTATGGTGTGATATTTTACCTATGACTGCTTGTTCCATACTCTTGGGTCGTCCATGGCAATATGATAGAGGTGTGTTGTTTAATGGTATCACCAATGTTTATTCAGTGAAGATGGGGGACAAAAGAGTTCAATTACACCCTCTACCTCCGAAGGCGTCACCTATTGAAGTTCCTACTAAAGAGTTGTTGCTTATGCCCACGCTTAACAAGAAGGAACGGAGAGCTAGCATCTTATCCATGAAACATCAACATCTTTGAATGCTCAGAAGATCTACAATAATTCTAGGGGCAAGAAGGAACCGATAGAGGAAGGTCCTTTCAAGATTGTGCATAGAGAGAACTATGATACTTTTCAAGTGCTCTTGGGACCAGGAATTTGTGCTACAATGAGGGCTAGTGACTTGGTGCCTTATCTTCCAAATGACACTTGAGGACAAGTTTTTTTAAGAGGGAGGGAATGAAGTGGTTCAAGACCCCTTCTTATAACTATCTTTATTGCTTTTCTAGGAACCGCACGCTTTTACCATAACTCTTAAAGTGTGGGTTTTACGTGTTGGACTTTATTATGTTATTTAGCTCATTAAATAATTATTAGGTTTATTTTTATTTAGGTAAGTATTTACTTTCCTAATGAGACTTAGTTTCTTTTCCTAGTTGGAGTAGGAAGAGAGTATTTTAATTTATTTAGGTAATTATTTAGTTTCCTAAATAGATTTGGTTTCCTTTCCCTAGTTGGAGTAGGGAACAAGTATTTCTTTTCCTATAAATATAGACTTAGGGTTGTATTGTCAAGAGAAGTTTTATGAATAATATTTTATGCTTATCAATTAAGTGTGAGAATTCTCGTTGAAACAAGTTGTTAACTTGGATTTTAGTGTCGTTGCCATTAAAATCAAACTCAAAAGTCGTTGCCTTTTGAGATCTATCCATCCACATTCATATCATATAGGAAGTGTATCATCTAATATGGGTCGGAGAAAACACTTTTATAATATCATTTTTAATTTTTTTTTTGCATATGTATGACTAAATAAAATAAAATTAGTGCACTGAATAATGTATAGGGATGAAACATTGCATGTAAATAAAACCAAAAGAAATACTGGTTTGGAGTCGGAAATATATATAAATACGTATTTTTAGTCGGATACTAGTAGGAGTGTTCACAAAAATCCGATCCGGCCGATCCGATCCGAAATATAGTGTTTCGTATAATTCGAATCGGATTCGGATCACCCTTTAAGTCGTTTCAGATATCCAAAATATGCTGTAAAAATTGGATATTTTTCGGATAGCCGGATAAATATCCGATCCGAAATATCCGTTAATTTTTTCATTAAATAAAATTGATTTTAAACATTTTTTCAAACAAAAATTAAACGGATAATCCGGGTATCCGATCTGAAATCGATCGGTTTCGGATCACACTTCTCCCTATCTGAAAAATTAACACCCTAGATACTAGTTTGATTAATGAAGCCATGAAGGATCACACACAGACAAACTTTCACCACATGTTTATGTACGATCAACGGACCATAATATCAAGTCTAAGGGTATGTTTTCTTCGTCTAAAAACAACTAAACTAAATTGAATGAAATTAAACTGATAAAGCTAAACTAAACTGTACTGAAAATAAGCGGAAGATAATAAACCCTAATACGCCACACCATTTCAAATGAGGCACAAACGCACAATAGAAGGAAAAGGTCAAATGGTCAATGCTTTTGGAAGGGCCCACATGGACAATCTACCGGTGCCCCGTTCATGTTGCCCTTCATTAAGAATGTTTCTTTAGCCTTCCACGTTTTTTTAGTGGCTTTATTTTTGTCCGCATGTATCAACTCACGCAAGTTATAAGACAATTTGGGAAGTAAATAGATTCAAAACTCGATCTCTCTATTCTACATTAATTTCTAGTGGAGCACCTATTGAAAATTTTATTAAATTATCATCTACCAAAAAAACTCATTTATTAATAGAGTTTAAACCTCTTCGAGGAATAGGGTAGTTCAAAAAAATCGGGAATTATTTTGTAAGAAAAATGTTTTTAATAGACATGTTTTGTAAGAAAAACATATGAAAATTGAGCAAGGTTATAATTTTGCAAAAGATATACTCCCTGCGTTTTTTTAGTACATTTCTACCTTTTCTCATAGATGGAAGGTTAACCCACCTAATTATTACATTTCTCTACTACTTTTTTATTTTATTTTAATCTCCTTCTTTCTTACTTTTGATTTCTCTCCTACTCTCTTTTGATTTCTCTCAAAATTTCTCATCGATCGTTTTTATATATTAACCTTTGTCGATGAAGGTTCTATTAACCTTTCTTACTTGTGGTATTTTGCGATGAGCTGTTGAATGACAGTAGGTAGCTGTGGTGGCGGCGTAAGGAAGAAGCGAAGGAAAGGTAGTGGAGAAGCAAGTTTTGGTCATGCATGATAGGCGGTGGTGGTGGTGGATGAAGAGGAGGAGGAGAAAGAGAAGTTCTGATTAATGAAATTGAAATTTTGTTGCCAAACACGATAGTCGATTTCAATTTCGGATTTAATGGTCCTAATATTTGACGAATAATGGATTTGGATTTTAAAAAGTGAGGATTTCGAATTATGGAATTGAAATCAATTCTACGTTCTTAAACACTACCTTAAATTAAACTAGCATTCTCTTCACCTTAAAAAAAATCAAGTAAATAAAATATCACTTGCAATACGTTCTCTTCATCTTAAAATTAGAGTTTTAGGATCGATCTAGTCAAATCGGACAATCACGTCTAATCATATTGCATTTGAGTGATAGCAAGGCAGATCAAATCCATTCGCATTTAATAAGTTTAACATTACATAATTTTAGAGGTAAATGAACACTTTTTAAATGTTTTTAGAAACTTTTATAACTCTACTTTTATACTTCCTCCGTTTTTTAATAGATGCAACAAATGGGTAATTTTTGAGAGATATAAAAAATTCCTTTGTTGCATCTATAGAAAAACGGAGGAAGTACAAGTTTTATAGAGTTAAATAAAGGGAACATGGACCGATCATTCTACTTCCCTTTCAAGATATAAAGGCCAGCCCAATTCTAACCCTTTTACCAAATTGTCCCTATATTTTTTTTTAATGAATTGACACCTATGTCCCCGCTTTGCTCTTTTGCATGTCTCATACCTCGACGCTGACCTGGCACGAATTATTTTTCTTTTCTCCCACTTTATCACAATTCACAACGCATTGTCCACGTGATATTTTAAACTTATCTGAACTTATTTAATTCGTATAGTATTATATAAAATGGTTTATTCTTTTTATATCAAAAGTTATTAAAATTTTATAAGAATTTATTCAAACTTTATCAATAAAAAAGTTAAATCTTATTAGAAGATTTAGGCTGTTAAGTGAAATTAGAACCTAAAGTTAATACACTTTTACTGAATATAATTTACAAAAAAATAAATAAAAAGTCTCAAATTATTAGGATATTAGGAAAATCTTCAAAATTTCCAAATTCAAGTGGACCCACAATGATTGAAGTAGATTTGTCCCTAGATAGAAGGTGAGTATGAGTATTTGCTTGAATCGATGTCAAAAAAAGAAGGTGAGTATGGGAATCGATATCTTATCATTTTTATGAGATTGGTTATTAAGAAGGAAAAGAGAGCAAAACATATTTATATTTTCAAGACTCATGAAATTTCATAAATACAATTCATATCGAAATTAAGAATAGTTGATGCATAACTGCATCTAAAAGAAAGAATGTACAAAAGGCAAGATGTACATAGTTTTGACTTTGTTGGAACCCTTTGATCTTTATGTTTATCTTTGTTAATATATAACTTTGACTATAAGTATCTTTTATTAAAAAATTGAAATTTCTAAGTACTTGATTTTTTGCAAAGATACTTTCGAATTGATGTAATCATCCTATTTCGTTTATCGTATTGGTCAAAACTTAGTTAAAATAAGGGTATGAATAATGCAAAAAAATTAAAAAGGCAACAATAAAATAAAGTGACATAGTATTTTAAGAAATAAAGAGAATATAATAGAGATGATGTGGGTCTATTCTTCATTTTTCTTTTGATGCAACGATTTGACTTTTATTTTTATCAATTCACATCTTTAGTTACTTGAAAGCGCAAAGTCTAACTAGCTGACTCGTTACATGTACATATTGAGACAACTCAATATTACGAGTATATATAACTATTTTTGCCGCCTAAATTTTATTTGTGATTTCACTAAAAAATCTTACTTTAAGTTATCAACCCAAAATTTCGGTATGTTATTACTATATTGGTCCTAAACTTAATTTAACTTAAATTATTTTTGCAAAGTTTCTATTTTCATTTGAAAAATATTTAATGAATATTTAATTGTTTATCCGAAACCAAAAAAAACATTCACACAATCACACTAGAAAATAATTTCAGACATAAAAAGAGATTAGACTATTATTCCAATGATTGCAAGACATATTTTTATACAAAACTTATTTTTTGATAATGACTATTTTGCCTCTCTAAGAAAAACAGAAATGGTAAATTTCTACAAAATGCCCTTTTTAACACTCATGCAAATGAGCGTTTGTCTAGTGTCATACCTACTTCTAAATTGACACAAATGCCCTTAACTACTAACAAGTTCCTAATTCCAGTTAACGCAAATGGCAAATGCTATACTATAATTTGGCCACACGACTGATACTTGGATATTGCTAAAATTGTTCATTTAGTTAAAGTTCTATCTCGATTCTAGTAGGTCTTGATATCGCTTCTTATATTATGTTCGTCGCTTCTTATACATTCAAAAAAAATATTTTCATATCGCCCACATGGCTCCTTATATATCACAAAAGTTGGTCCTGATTCACGGCTAAGCTAGCTTAAGTCACTTTATTCACCGGTAACTCTATTAATCAAAGATCTATCTGATCTTACGTTGGTGACTCCTCATACATCATTACATCAAAACAAAAAACTTAGCCACGAACTCAGGACTCATGGCTAAGCTAACTTAAGTCATACTTTATTCACGATCCAAATGTTAAATTATGATATTTTCCTCACTTTTATTTAGTTCTAGTATTTGTATAGTTCAACTTACTTTTCATCATTCAAACATTAATTAATTTGAAGTTGTGGATGACATCCAGATTTTCATAAGTTATAGAATTTAAATGGTTGAATTCTTTCTATCATCATGTAAACATAAATATAAGACACAAAATTTAAAAAATATATATATAAGAAAGCAAAAGCTAACAAACGTCTCATAAAAAAATCATACGAAACTATAAGTTTACCTGGCTCGGAAGCCGACGATGAAAAACAGACCCATGTTTATGCGACCGTAGAACCTCCAAAAACCGACTCAACGGTTTAGATTTAGCATTAATCCTCTTATTAGCGGGAGAAACTTCCTCAACCTCTAACTCATCATCACCACTATTATCCCCTCCTCTAAAACGACGTCGTTTCATCTTCGACAAGCTAGCCGAACTTTGCACATCACTACTCTGCTGCCTCCTCGACTCGGACAACGACTCACCGAGTCGACTCACCTGATACGGTTCGCTCCTCTTTTTCTCAACTCGAACCGTATCCTGTCCATCCGGCTCATCCGACTCATCCGGCTCGACTTTCAATTTCTCAATACTCGCAACAATAGCTTTACTACTATTGTCCTCGGCTTTGTTGTTGTTGTTGTTGTGGTTTGTCGAGTTCGACTCGTTACAAGACCGATTCTCCGCCGAGTCACCACCGGTAACAACTTTCTCCGGCGAAGATCTCGTCGTTTTTTCTCTTCCGCCACCAATCTCCGTCGCATTCTCCGCCGCGTTCACCACCAGATCTGTTTCTTCCTTCACTTTACTCTCTTCTTCCAATTTCTTCACCTTTAATTCCATCGACCTATTCCAAAATAAAACAAAACAAATCAGATCTAATTTTTTAAAAAGATCTTAAACACGACAAAAAAATTGAATTCACAAGTTCAAAATTTTTACACGATCGAATCATCGTGTCGATGAAGTTCTCGTTTCAGTTCCTCAACTCGCATCCTCTTTAACTCCTCCACCATACTACCACCACTACCAACACCGCTTCCGCTACCGTAGCGGAAGCGGCGTTTTAAGTGGACGTACTTTTTACGGCAGTTAGCCGAGAGTATAGATGAAGATGATGAGTACGATAACGATGACGATGTTATATGTTTCATACGGGACTCTAGCTCTTTAGCTATCGAGTCCCAACTTTTTGTACCATGACGGTTAACCGCACATACTAATAATAACTCCTCTAATGTTCCCCATACTTGTTCATCTTCTTCTTGTTCTCGTTCGTGTTGTTGGTTGTACACTTCGAGTTGTTGGTTTGTCTCATTGTTTGACGACGTCGTTTCATCATCCTTTTCTTCCTTTTCATCCATGGATGATAGTATTATAACTCTGTTTTTTTTGTGAATCTAAAAAACTTTAATCATGGGTTATCTAATTATGTTTGTGTGTTTTTTTAAAAGGAAATTAGGGTTTTGGATGGTGGTTGATGTTTTTTAAAAGAAGTTTTTATTTTTGTATAATTGATATTATAAGCTTCTCTGTTTTTTAAGAGAATTCGATTTTTGGTTCGCGGCTAAGAGAGGGGGTTGGGGGTAGGGGGGTTGGGGGAGACTTTTTGATTGTGTGAAAGAAATTTTGTAATTTATACCGGTTTTTTTAGGGGTGGGGATGTGATAATACATTTTTGCCCTTTATACTTTTATACTATGTTTCTTTATTTTTGGTTCATTTTTTATATTATGGGTCTGTTCTTCTTGGTTGAAAACAGGTGAAATGAATTTGATTGTAAAATCTAGGGGGCGTATTTTCCATTTCTAAGGAAAAGTGCTATTCTGTTATCAAAGATATTCTTAATTTTAAATTAATATTTCTTCCATTCCTATTCTTTTTAGAATGTTTTTAATAGTTCTTCCTACTTTGAATTTTTTCCATTTTAAGAACTTTTATTTTCCTATCTTTTCAACAACCAAATATTTACTATATTTTTTACTTTTTGTCATGTACATGGGCCTATTTTAGAATCTTTTATTTTTCAATCATCCATTTTTCTTCTCTTACTTTTTCAAAAATAAAAAGTAGCAAAGTACACTTTATATAATATAAAGTTAAAAAGATTCTCATCCACGTCACTTTGTATTGGTTTTCCCTTGTATTCCAAATGGGAATAGAGGGAGTAAATTGTAAGAGCAAAACTGAACTAAAAATAATTGAGTTAAATAAAGATAAGGTCGAGAGAACAAGCCGTATATCTCTCATCTGTTTTTTTTTTGCTGAAACTTATAGCTTTTTGGAAAGTATAACATCACTTGTAAGAGTTGTAAAATTTTATAATAGCTTTATATATACCTGGTTCGTATGAAAACTCTGTATTTATAGAAGCTTTAATTTCCATGCTTATCCTAATTGTTGGTTTAGTTTATGCATATTGATGTATCCCCCTCATATATGATTTCCCCACAATGGCCAGAACTGTTGCTCCTGGAGTAGACATTTATAAGATACCGGTAACAGATCAAACACAATACAAAGAAGAAAATGAAACACCTTTTTGAATAAAGTGATGGATTGTCGAAGAAAGTGATAACTTTGTCTAATTTTAATGTGAAGTTAGACTTTATCTTTTAATAACTTTTGTATTATTTTTGCTTTGTTGGAGTCACCTTCTCTTTGCTTATAAAATAGAGATTTGGTAACAAAAACAGTTCAACTGGACTTCATTGCCCCCTCCTCTCTCATCTAAAATCTTATCACACCAGTCGTTTTGCTTAACCACGTGATTTTGAAACTTTATGAATAGTGTGTCCATTCTTATGTTGCAATAGAAAAAGAACGAAAAAGTAGCAAATCATTTCATATTACGTTAGATATTGGGAGCATTATGCTATGTGAAACACATATTTTTAAAAGTACATAAATTTGGAGAAAAGATCATAAATCATATACTGAGATTTTCATCAAAATTATATAAGATATAATGAAAAATACATAATTATTTTTACAAATCACATTCACATAGAGCATAATCCTCGTCGTAGGGGGTTATAAAGACTTTTTTATTGGTAGGGGGGCTTGCAATTTTCTAAGATCTTATATGGCTTTTTAAGGGGGTGGGGAAGTAAAAGTACCTTTTTGCCCTTATAGTTTTCTCATAATTACAACCTTGTAAAATACCTCTATCCAAATTCCTTTCTCTTGGTGTTGAAATGCAATGTAGTCCACTGGACTATTGAGTCGTATCTGTGCCGTACAGTTCAGCATCTGGGCCCACATTTGCTATGGTGGATAGATCTTTGTCCGTTTAAAAAATGAAATTATTTATTATTTTGGTCATTAAAAGGCCCAATCCAATGAGACTGGGGTAGGAAGAGATCTCAAACCCGTACAAAAAAATATACTCTCTATTTCTCTTTTTTTTTTTTGATTTTTAAATTTTTTTTTACTATGTATACTTTTGCACTAGTTAGACTCTATTTTTTTGGCCAGCAAAAAAATGATTAATTAACTGAACCCAACTGAATTGAACTGAATTAAACTAAACTAGGTTAAATTTATCATTTTTTATTTGTTCCTAATATACAATTTCAACTTATCAATTTTCATAAAAATCTCTATTTAATAATTAATGTTAATGATCAACATTATTCATTCGCAATTGTATCAGTCAAAACATTATAACTACTATAAACACAAAAGTGAAATATTGTTAAATTTATTTCAATATAAGCGTTAGATTTATCAAAATTTTCTAATGTATGATTAGAGATATCGATGATTAGAATAAAGCATCGAAGACTATTAAAAACAAGTGTTGCGAGCATAAGGAAGTTTGTGATGGGTGGTAGGTTACTTTCAGCGGCGGGTGCACATTAGAATAAGTGGGGTCACTCGACCCCACTTGAATTGGTAAATTGTGAAATTTTCTTTTAAAAAATTATTTGTTTTTGAAAATTATCTTATAAAATTGACCATATGACTCCGATAAAATTTAACATTTACATTTTGTCCCCACTAAATGATTTTTTAGGATTCTCGACTGATTACTTTCAAACTCACTCTACACCAAAAAAAAGGTTAGCAAAAAAGGGAGGTTGGGCTTAGGACAATAAAGTGGACTGATGCAGACATTGAGGTCGGAGTGTCCAAATCCTTAAATTGCTGAACAAATCATACGAACCATGCAAGGCCGACCTTAAGTTAATTCTTAACAAAAGTTTATCACTTGGAAGAAAATTTATTGTTAAATTTGGGAGGTTCAATATTAGTAACTTTTAGTATGGTTGATGCTTATTACCTTATTGGGTAGCACAATATGGTTAAATTATCGACAGCTAAGGGGTTGTAATGTGAAGTACTAAAGCATGTGAATAATACAAGGGTCAAATAGTCGTAACAAATATGATACAAAGCAATTATTAAAGTAGCAAACAGTGCCACAACACAGTGTGACAAACAGGTTGGGCTCGTGCCAGGTTGAGTACTACCGTCAACCACCCTTTAAAAAATCTATTTTTCGTTTTCTGAGCTTGGAAATGAACGGGTTAGAAAGTGGGCCAGTGTTATGTTGCTGCCAAAATTTGAAAGCGATATCCATGAAAAATCCACGACTCACCACTCAGCTAATAGATTCGTAACGAGCTAATAACAAACTCGTGTCTAGTCGGGCCAAACTAATGTCGTGAAAACCCGACCCATGCACAACTCTATTACTAGCTCTAAACCCTAAACCCAACAATTTCAATTCCTTGTTACTACTATCCTTCCATAAAGATTGGGCTTACAAACCCAAACAATAAATACTCCAAACACATTCCATACTCCACAAACTAGCAGTAAAAAAAAATCAAAAGCGCGGGAAATTAACCCTCCAACAAAGTAAAACCTATAACTTCCCGCGTAAGCCACAGTAACTTTTTACCTTCCTTCCCACACCCTATAAAAACTTAAAAAAACCTCCATTTTTTTTTTACCCCATTCATCTCCACCAATTCTCCTTTTTCTTCAAATTCCCAATTATTTACTGAAATGGGCAAACGAGAACCGTTGATTACAATCCCCGGTAACATAACCGTCGATCAGCCGGAATTCCGGTCCGTGAAAGCCGAGAAAGTGAACCGGAACAATAACAATAATTATAATTCAAACCGGACCGACTATATTCAAGAACCACCACCAAAGCGACCCCGGTCCGTCCGGGTTCGCAGTAGTGGTGGTGAGTGGGTTCAACAATCGCCAACGGACCGGAGTGTTCTCCGGTCTCATTACAATGTTTTTAAAACTATTATCAATGGTACTATACTACTATATGCTTATTTCTTTTAAGAAATATTATTGTTGTTATTTTTTGAAGTGTTATGCTATATGAACACTTAAGGTTGCATACAATACGTACATACGTGACCAAAAATTGAATAAGTTGTGAATGTATTGTAAAATTAGGGCTACATATATCTCCTCCGTTTCAAATTATTTGCTATATATATTAACTTTGCCGGTATGATTGTGTAAGTTTTTATATGTAACGAAAAACTTACTTATGTGAGATTTTGTTTGATTCGTTTGAATGTGTACCTTTTAAATATATAATTTTTGTAAGTTTTTCCTATACCAAGTTTGAAATATTAGTTTTTGAAATTGCATCTTGAAAACTGTTAAAAAGTAAATGTAGCAAATAAATTGGGACGATGTTAATAACTTTTTGCATTTTTGAATTGGTTAAATTAATTATGTTAGTCGATCTCAAATCTTTTTGAAAATAAGGCTTAGTAGTTGTTGTTGTTAAATTAATCATGTTATATTTTGTTTGCAGAGGAGAAGGAAGAATTGTGCAAGGGTGAATCTAGTAGGTTCCAGAAAATTCTTGGAGAAGTTGACAAATTGCATGAACTTGGTAATTTTTTTTTTGTTTTTTTTCTATTATGTACGTGTGTGTCAGACCCAAGACACGAGTCATATGATACGATGTTATATTTGGATACTTTATTTTAAACGAAAGATATTGACACTGTTGTATAAAATGATCAAGTCCGACACTTAAACCCCTTATGATTATATCCATGCGAATACTTTCGGTTGAGTCGGAGTGACATGGGTATGGAGTAAAAGTACTAATCTAGTTTAGGCCCGTTTGCTAGCTAGTAATGAATTGTGGCAATAGTATTAAATTTAGATGTAGCATGTCAATATCCACTATAATGTAATGCTAGTTCACTCCCAAATTTGTGATTTTCTATATAAAATTTCGTTGTTGTACATATAATTACTTAAAAAGTGGTAGTGAGTGAGTGAGTGATGATGAAAATTTGGGGAAAAAAACCCACTATGTGTGGAGATTTATTTTGAAAATTTGAGGGATTTTTCCTCCAAATTAAGCGTGATCTTATTAATATTACCATCATTTAATACTAGAATTTTTATTATTCACCGGGTGTACCATGAGCATGGGCATAATCTCATTTATTACTAACCAAACGGGCCAATTAAATATTCGAAAGAGAATCCATATGATTTTTTTGCTAGATTGTGATGTACTATGTTACTTGGCATACCACATATGTAACTTTGATGAATGCTTTGTGACTATATTGGTTGTTTACATCTTTGCTTGGAACTTTCAGTTACAAACCCAAGAGAGCAAATAACAGATGCTGAGACACTGCTAGACATGGCCAACACTTTGGTGGCCACAGTGAGATCCTATTCAAAAGATGGGTTCACCCCTGCTGATTTCTTAAACTCTTTGGTTCGCGAGTTTGGAGCTTCTAGTCGAAAGAGAGTTGAAGATGATCGTGTTTCGATCAACTGGGACGCCATTGGTGTGCTTGTTAGCCCCATTTTCAGGAATGCTCAAGGCTGTCCTACCATGTATGTTGTGTTTCTCTGTTGTGCTGTTAAGCCTTGTCTATCTATGAATATGATGGTTTGGTAGCTAATTCGATAAGTGATCATTGTTTATGTTAAATTTTACTATAGGATTGGACCAATGAGTACTGAGCCGAAGCAAGGAAAGGTTACTGTTCGTAAGACACGAACAAGGCTTTCCGAGTCTGCTGCTAAGCCTGAACAGGTATAAAGCTTCAGGTTCCTGTTGTTGTACTTCCTTCAGTTCTTTGTTGCAACACTTTTAGATGCTGAAATCTGAATGCTTTGTAGGTAGTTGTTACTTGTAACACAGTATTATTTTGGTGTATGGATTATTGTTTCCTCTATTTTGATTGCATAGGCGCCTTTTGTATCTTTTTCTATCTCTTATCACATGAGTCTCTTTCAATGCTGTACAAATACAATGTAACACATTTTATGTGGGAGGGTTATAATGGTAACGATTGAATCGTAGTACATGTCGTTATCCATTCTCGTTTTATCAATTTTCACCAAAGGGTTCATCCTCTTAAAATGTTTGGTTTAGAGGAGTGATACACCCAAACGTACAGTGTAGATGGAGTGTCCGCGCACAAGGGTTATTTTGATTTTTTGGGCTTGTGTAGGAGGAAAAATGGTTAAGGAAATCGATTATGGGCACTTTGTATGCAATATCTTTAGCAAAGACTATATTGATCTTTAAAAGAGAACTAATCTTATTTCCCCCTCTTTGCGAAACAGCTTGGAAACTCTGATTCAGAGCAGAAAAAAGATACAGATAAGAACATGGCAGCCATGTTTAACATCTTGAGAAGCAAGAAAAGGGTCAGCCTTGAAAACTTGATTCTGAACAGGTTTTCATTCGCACAAACTGTTGAAAATCTGTTTGCTTTGTCGTTCCTGGTGAAAGATGGACGCGCTCAGATAGCTGTTAATGACAAGGGGACTCATATTGTTTGTAAGTTCGCACTCTTCTTATTCGTCCGAGTATAGAATTCTATCACTAGTTCTCCTGATTTTGATCAAGTGTCATAATTGCTTCTTTTTTTCAGCACCTAAGAATGCTCCTCTCTCAGATTTGGTGAGTTCTGGTCAAGTCTTGTACAACCATTTTGTTTTCAGATATGATTATAAGGACTGGAAGGTAACATTTCTCTTAATGCTGCTCATGATACCATTTTTTAGTTCCTACATGCTGAAATATTGGGATGAAGATTTTAAAATTTCTTTGTAAATGCTACATTTTTTGTGTGTAAATCTTCAGATTTGCAAAACTAATACATGCTGATTTTATGTCGCGCTTGCTCATTTTCCGTTGTTTGCTCATTTTTCGTTAACGATCACTGAAGGCTGAATTCCGCTAATTTCTGACACTTTGATGGTATTTTCTAACAGTTGATGGTAGATACAGTGGCATCAGGAGAAGAGCTAATGCCTCATAGATATCAAGTGAGTATTCCTCTGTCTCAGGCAGACGCAGCGCTCAATCTTACTCCGGCTGCGATACCTACTACGCCAATGACAGAAGTGCAGAGTAGCAGAGAAACCATGGTTACTGAACTCTAGCAGCAGCATGCTGCTGATGGTGGGTGGATCAAATAGTAACTAACAAGCATAGTTTTGGTTTTTGGAGGCATTTTTTTGTGCAGTGGCCTGTGATATATTAGTGTGCCAAATACTATTATTCATCTAGCCTTTTGTATGTACTTAGTTAGATGGACTAGCTTAAGGACTTAAGGGTGTAAGTACTTAAGTATATTATGCGAAGTCAGAAGTAGAATCTTATGCAAAATCACTGTTAATTACTTAATTTAGTACTCGCTACGTTTTCATAATGATGTCATTTCCTAATTTTGAGCAACTTACCTTGAGAGTGAGGGATAGCTTAACTGGTTAGAGCTTTTATATCAGTTGCAATCTTGAAATCGATTCTTATCCGGCTGTCGTGCCTCCTTATGCACCAAAAAAAAACTTACCTCAACCATTAATATTTGGCTTAGTATAAAAGCATGAAGATTATGAAAGTATACTTTTATAATATAAATACGAGTCTAATGATATAGTTTTTGTGTAAGCTTGAAAGTTATAGTGCCGTTTCAAAAAGAACGACTTTTTAGAAATGGAAACAATACATTTTGTTGTTTTCATACATCGAATACATGATTCTTAAACATGTATTGAATGATGCCATAATCCTCATAGAAATACTAAGTAGTACTTGGTGTAGTTGGTAGAAGTTTCACCTTGTGGCTTTAAGGTCACATGCTCGATTCCTACCAATTGCGATTCTTGGGAATGGGGATTTTCCTTACTCTTGCCCCGCTTCCCAAGGGCCTTGCCTGCGAAGCGAGGTTTCGGACCGATATAACAATTCATCTTACCTACCTAAAAAAGTACCCCTCATAGAAATACAACATCATTAGACTTCAAGTCACAAAAATTGGGTTACTTTTCAACATTAGAGACCATTGAATATTATGACAATTGTAGGTTAACATAAAACCAATGCAATGAGTACTCCGTTACTCCTAAACATAAACACAAGCCACAACCTTAGTCGGTACAATTGACCTAATAAAACGTAAGAAAATTTAACTGAAAACCGAAAACAAAAAGCGATAGAGTCGATTTCTTTACTCTTCTACTTCCTCCGTTGTTTTAGTTGCAACAATTGAATATTTTACCTTTCACAAATATTCCCAGCTGTTACAACTAAAAAAACGGAGGAAGTATAATAAGTATGAGACAAATCTTTCACATTCCCACCTAATACTAGTGAGAATCAATTAGTTCACATACATTCTTATATGTCATCTACTCCTAATCAGTGTATAAGATCATCCACTTTCCCCTCAAAAAAAAAAAAGAAAAAAAGATCATCCACTTCCCCACTAAACCCTAATCTCTTTCTATATTATCAACTTTCACATTTCAATTCATTTCTCTGTTCTTGCTGCTGAACTGTTGTAAGTTCAATTCTGTTTATTTTTGTTTCCCTAATTATGCCATGTTTAACTTATGCTAAAAATTTTATTTGGTTGTTATGTCCTATGTTACTCCGACACTTATAATTTCCTTATGCACCCGTGCCCGACTTGTGCTGTGTTGCACGCCAAGACTTGGATACTTCATTTAAAACCCCCGAAACTAGACATTTTTCAACAAAATGGCCGAGTCCGACACACGAAACCTAACTCAGTCCTCTTTTTATAAAATTCAAGTAGTAATATTATTGTCTACAAAAATTGATCTTCATCCAAAAATTTGGTCTAATTTGTTGTTCATGTAATTGCAGTGATGGCTCTCTCCTTAAAACGTTACACTAGGCCAGAGGCAGATGCCAGTAGCACACTAAATCGGATCTTGGAAGAAAGGTGACATCTTTGTAATCTGTTCAAGCTTTGTTATATGCTTGTTATGATTTTATTTTTTGTATGAATAGTGCATATTTTAATGGCATGCATTTTTGATATATTTTCTGAAAATCAAATACCCAAAACATATTTAGGGTTCTTCTAAATTGTTATTATATGCCGGATCTCGAACCAATGATGCAAATGCACATAGAAAAGAGAAATAAAATGATAGAGATAAGTTTTTATAAGGAAATTTTAGATTCATCCCCTTAAAATAGTCTAAATAATACAATTATATGGTTCCTTTCGCTCAAGAATATATGATGAATACCCGGGAAAGTCCTAATTCTTATCTAATAGATGTGAACACATCTATCAGATAAGAATGTACTGTACTACATTTCTAAAATAATATATTATGATAATCCAGCATACTACATTTTTCAGAAACTATACTACCTTAAGCTGTATATGAATATACTACATTTTTCGAAAAATATACCACCTTTTTCGAAAAATATACTACCTAAATCTATAATTATACTACTTTCCTATAATCCACAAGTTTTTTTTTTTAAATGAGTTTGATATATACCCAGCTCCTATCTATCTGATATAGGAACTGGGCATCCCTCATGAATACTCCCGTTAGGCCTAAACTAGAAAACACTCTTCTAATTGAATTATGTAACTCTTGCTCCTTAAGCTAAGATTCACATAGATCTCGCACATAAGATACTTGTTGGCTTTGTTGCCAAACAATTAGGAGGTGTTTGGTTCAAGGGGTTGGAATGGTATGGAATGGATTAGAAACCACCCTAATGTTTGGTTGGGCTTTTTTGCTATGGAATGTGATACCAAAGGGTTTCTAACTCCACCCCAACCCCTTGGAATTATAAACACTACCCCTCCCATAAGATTCTCATTCCATTCCAACCAAGTATCAAACCATAGAAGTGGAAGTGTACAGCAGTCGGCCATTTTACGGATCATCCAATAAATTGAATAGCTTGTAAAGCATTTGTAAAGTGACATATCATGCTCTGAAATTGGTTCTCGTACTCGGTAAAAGTCCTAAGACTATAATGGACCACTATTTGACTTGTAATCCTAAGTCCTAACAAGACTCACTGAAATCACAGAAATGCACCTATATATACACTATTTGCATATGTTGGATATAATTTAGAAAAAGCTCCTTTAAATGTAAGTAATATGTTTTCACTCTATGTTACTCTCGCTATAAGTATCTACTTGGATACGCGTGTCCACATACCATACTCGGCGATCTCATAGAAAAATGCCAAGTTTTGTTTAAAATGAAGTGTCCGAAATGGCTATGAAAGGAAACTAGAAATGTCAGAGTAACATAGTGTTTCGTTCTTGTGATTTTGTAGAAGCAAAAAAGAGCAGGAGAGTTCAACGCAAGTTGCAGTGGAATTTGAAGATTGTTTGCCTGAACTTGTGATGATTATGATATTGTCTCTGTTACCCGTCAAAGATCTCGTGAGGTATAAGTGTGTGTGCAAATCATGGCATGCTATTATTTCGAGGCCCGATTTCATATCCAAGCATCTCAAAACTTACTGTCTGAATAATGATGCTTGGCATGGTTGTCTCCTGGTTCAGTATTGTGATCCCCGGGTTGAAGTTCAGCTGTTTGAGTTGTTGGTGGATGAAACTCCACGAGTTTCAGCATATGAAGTTTTACATAATATGCCAATGTATGGATCAGATGTCTATGGTCCTTGTGATGGATTATATTACCTGTATGACGGTTATGATGGCCGTGCTTTGTGGAACCCCAGCCTGAATGAGTTCAAAGTCTTACCCCCACTAATTGCAAAGCCTAATGTTCCGACCAATTTCACTTATGGGAATTGTAACATTTATGGGTTTGGATTCGATCCGGTCGCAAAGGATTACAAGGTAGTCGTGATTGATAGCTATGTGGATAGATTAAATGATGAAGTCGATGGCCTTCCTCTATCACTCCTCGTCTACTCTTTGAGTACCGATTCTTGGAGATATTGGGGAGATTTGGAAAATGTCTCTGATTTGCAAAATACTAAATGTTATATGTGTGTGAATGGAAGTTTTTATTGGTTTGGTACACACAGGCGTAATATAAATCCCTCCTGCATCATTGTATCTTTTAACATGGCTACTGATGCATGCAAGGTTATATCCGAGCCATATTACCCAATGCCTGGTCGTAAGAGTCTCGGAGTGTTCCACGAGTCTGTTGCATTATATCATACTCCCGGGTATAATAATTTTTTTGATGTGTGGACGCTTAATGACGACAGTTTTTGGACCAAGAAGCTCACTGTGGGGCCTTTTCTAGAGTTTCCATATATACATCCGATTGGTCATTGGAAGGATAACAAAATTATGTGTGAAACGGGTAAGTTAGCTTTATATGACCTCGACACATTAGAAATGCATGATCTTGGATTTGAGAGGTGGTCTATGTGCTTGGGAGTTTATGCTTACTTGGAAAGCCTGGTTTCGTTGAATAAGAAAGACGGTTGTCCAGCTTAAGGCAGTTGGAACAGGTAAGGACCAAATCTAGCCATCATCCATCAGTTGGCTCGAACGTTATCAGCTCAAGTGGTTCTATTAGAGTGAATACTTGTTTGCTTTATTGTTCTTGGGTGAAAGATGGACGTGCTCGAATAACTGTTAATGTCAAGAAGATCAAGAGCTGATGCCTCACGCAGACTTAATGGCCAATGTTACTCGGGTCGCCATACCTAGTACACCAATGATAGAAGTTCAAAGTAGTAGAGAAGCCATGATCACAAAGTATTCTAGCAACAGCATGTTGATGATGGAGGTTGGATCTTTTAGTGCAGCAAATAGCAACTAACAAAAATAATATTGGTTTTTGAAGGCATTTTTGTGCTGTGACTTGTTATAACTATTACTAGGGTGGCTTTTGTGTGTAATAGTTAAGTCTTAAGTGTGTATTGTACTCCCTCCATCCCACAATGATCTTCCCAATTGTTGAATATATGTGAGGTATAAAATAATAAAGTGGGAAGAACATTGTGGGACGGAGGGAGTACTATGTAGTGAGGTCCATTATGCGAAGTAGAAGTGGAATACTATCCAAAAGTTCTTTGTTAATTACTTTGTTTACTACTACCTACGGGCCTGTTCTGTTCAGCTTATTTTCAGTTCAGTTCAGTTCAGCTCTAATAAGTTCAGTTCAGTTCAGCTCTAATAAGTTCAGTTCAGTTCAGCTCCAATAAGTTCAGTTCAGTTCAGCTCTAATAAGTTCAGTTCAGTTCAGCTCTAATAAGTTCAGTTCAGTTTAGTTCAGCTCCAATAAATTCAGATCAGTTCAGTTCAGCTCCATTCATTATTTAACCATTTTGTTTAATATTATTATTATTGGTCTAATTTATTTTACTTATTATTATTGTTATTATATAATAATAATAATTATATATATATATATATTTTATTATATATTTACTCATTATTATTACTATTATTATTATTATGGCTGAGCAAAGTTTGGCTTGGTGCACGGTTTAACCAAATTTCATGTCAATAGGAGTATTCTAATTTGCAATTGTTGATTTATTTTACTGAATAAAATTCATTATTACATCATACAAATAAGCTAAAAAAAGTTAGAAGATATGAAAAAATTACAAAGTTGCTAATAATACTGCAGTACTATTTAAAATACAACATTGTCGTTACGTTGTATATTAAATATACTTTGGCGGTTTAGTGTATTTCTATCATAGACCAACCCACCACAAATCGTGGTTTGGTTAGAAGCACACATCAATCCATGTTTTAAGCTAATTATTATTATAATGGTAATACTATTGATTTACTTCTTAGACATTATATTATATCATCATCATCAATTATTAATATATTAGTACTAATAATTGTAATTACTCATTATTAATTATTATTATTATTATCAATAATTATTATTTTAAAAATTAATTTATTATTATTATTTATTTATTTATAACCATCATAATAACATCAAAATAATATTATCATTATTCATTAGATATTATTCTAAATTATTAATTTAATTATTATTACTTAAAATTATTATTAATAATTATTTAATGTTCATAATAATTATTATTTACTTACTATTCATATACTTATTATAATTCAATTCAATTCAGTTCAGTTCAGCTCCAATAAGTTCAGTTCAGTTCAGTTCAGCTCCAATAAGTTCAGTTCAGTTCAGTTCAGCTCCAATAAGTTCAGTTCAGTTCAGTTCAGCTCCAATAAGTTCAATTCAGCTCAGTTCAGCTAGAATTAGCCGAAGAGAACAGGCTCTACTACTCTAAAATAATGATGTTGTTTCCACATTTTGAGAAACTTAATCTGATCTTTAATACTGTATTTTGCAAAATAAAGTGTGAAAATTATAGAAAAGTGTGAAAATTATAGAAGTACACTTTTCTCACATGATTTTTATTATATGAATTTAACTTTATAGTTTTTATAATGTTTGGCATTGGGTTATGTTGTAATGAGTTAGTAGATTGACTCATCGAGTATATGGTTTAACAATGAGTATTGAACAATGCACATGACTTAGTAGAGATATCAGATAGACCGTCTTTAGTTTAGACTACTAAATTTGATTTTTTAAATAACATCAGACCACTAAATACGTAATATGAAAAGGCTAGGGACAACCAAGTTGGTCTCGGCATATTAGTGGCTCACTTTGTCCCTTAGCCAATTGATCGGAGATCTCGGGGTTTCAAATCTCGTTCTTTGGGAATGATATAAGATTTTTGGCCAGTACTTTACCCTTAGGTAGTGCTCCCGCAACGAGTGTATGATAACTACGACTGGCCTATTGACGGTGGATACCTTAGATTTTGCCGAAAAAAGAGAAGGTACAGACCATTTACTTGAAGATTTTTCACGTTCTACTTTTTGTTTTTGTTTTAACCTCAACACGAAAACTTGAAGACCTTTGGGTTTGTTGGCACGAGCTGCCATCTTCCAGAAAAGACACTAAGGATTACATCCTAGCGACATTAATCAAGAGTCCGGATCATTCGTACTAGATAGTGTCCCATTTAGTATCTCATATGCTATTACTTTGTCCCGTAATAAATTTTTACACCTAATTTCCATATGGTTCTCTATAGTGAATCCTCCTAAAACAAAAAATGAGAAAATAACCTTCACTTAGTAAAATTAAGAGTGAAAAGGAAATAAATCGTTTTCATCAATTATTGAACTAAGTGAATTAAGTTTTTTTATTTTTTGTTTTTTAGAAGTATTTACTAATAGGGAGCGCGTAGGATCACAATAATTTTTTTTATTTCACTTACTGAATTAAAATGGGACATCATATGTGACATATGATCTGGGTAGGCTCACTAAGTTTCTTTAAATCAGACCAAAACAATATGTAAAACTTTCACAATAATATGGTGAGAAGTGATACATCTATCTGTTAGGTAAATAACCCACCATTAATACAAGTTAATTGGAATTCAACTTTGCAACCAAAAAAAATACTACCTCCATTTTATATTTATTGTAACTTTTGACTTTTCACACTATTCATACAATCCCTTTTTGACCCTCTTTTGTGATTTATATAAAATGATAAGTATTAATTCATATGATATAGGTGGTTGGTCCTCTTCAGTATCACAACCAGTTTCCAATTTTTAAAATTTATATTCATATACAATTTTTATGTACACTCGGGTGTACTCTACACCCTCTCACATTCTCCATCTATATGCTCATGTGCAGAGCAAATAACATGAGAAACTGTGAGAGGGCGCTCCGTACACCCGGTTGTATGGTGATTGCTCTCATATTCATATGATATAGGCAGTATAATAAACTCAAAATTGGTCATACTGATAGTAATCATGCTTACTTTAAGAACTGACAACTAAAATTTGAAAACTACCTTTTCTAATTTCTGTAATTTTTTGTTCTAAGAAACCGATAAACGGAAACAAAAAAATTTGATGATAAACAAACCTTTAGTTTTAAGAAAATGGAAATTGACCCTCAATTTCTCTACAACTTTTATTATATACTCGGGTTACCATGAGCATGAATGACTATTTTTTTTTATTGCACATTTCAATGTCTAATTTATGCTCATTTGAACTCTACAGATAAGCAACGAACAAACAAATAACCTGAATATATCATATGCACATAATACACCTAGGGGTGTAACTGAGCTGAGCCCGCTCGTAGAGCCCTCGAGCTCGGCTCGGTCAAAGCTCGGCTCGAGCTCGGTCAAGCTCGAGCTCGAGCCGAGCCCGAGCTATACTTTAGTCATTCGAGCTCGAGCCCGAGCCCAGCAAAGCTCGGCTCGTTTGAGCTCGGCTCGGGCTTGTTTTGGAGTTATTTTAGTGGAGTATTTTGTTATTCCTATATTTTGAACCTTAAATAATCTATTATATTAAGTTATTTGTTATCTTGTGAAAGACCTTTGTGTATGGTGAAATTTTGCATATTTTACTTTATGTAAGGAAGAGCCGTAACCATTAGACGGATAATAAAAACGAGCCGAGCCCTAGCCGAGCTCGAGCTCGAACATTTGGAAAAGAGCCGAGCTCGAGCCTCATGTAGGCGAGCTCGTCGAGCTTCGAGCCGAGCTCGAGCTCGATCAAAGTGAGTTCGAGCCGAGCCGAGCTTGGTCGAGCTCGAGCTCAGCTCGGCTCGTTTACACCCCTAAATACACCCCAACCTATTTTTGCTTAACTGAACTTTTTCTTACTGAACAAGGCCTTATCTTCAGTTCGGTTCTGTTCTGGACAATATTTTTACTCTCACATATCTATTCATTTTATTTTAATTTAATTCAATTGTTTTATACCGAAAAGAACATACCTTTAATTTTTGCGTTCTCATATTGATTTCTTTCCTTTTTTTGTATGATATGATTTTATGAAACAAAATCCCCCCTTTCCCACCTAGTTAATTAATAGCGCGAATCAATTAGTTTACATAAATGTAACACATATCATATTCTCAGTGTCTATTTCTAAGATCATCCACTTTCTCCCATCAAATTAATTAAGAGGTATAATTATCTCCCCTTTTTCAACGAAACCCTAATTTTCATCTATATTCTCAGACTTTCAAATTTCAATTCCTTGCTCTGTTCTTGTTGCTGAATTGTTGTAAGTTTAATTCTGTTTATTTTTGTTTCACTAATTGTGTGATGTTTCACTTATGCTAAATTTTGATATATTTGGTTGTTATGTTGTATTTTACTCCGACACTTCTAATTTCCTTACGTACCTTATCGGACTTGTGTTGTGTCGGAAACACAAGACTTGAATACTTTATTTTAAACCCGAAACTTGACATTTTCTACGAAATAGCTGAGTCCGACACTCGGACACCTTTGTAATCTGAGTAACATTAACATAGGTTATGTTTGTTAGTCCTCTTTTTTATAAAATTCAAGTAATATTGTGTGCAAAAATTGAAGTTCATCCCTAAATTTGGTCTAATTGTTGTTCAAGTTATTGCAGTGATGGCTCTCTCCTTAAAACGTTACACCAGGCCAGAGGCAGATGCCAGCAGCAGACTAAATGACATCCTGGAAGAAAGGTAACATCTTTGTAATCTATTCAAGCTTTGTTATTTGCTTGTTATGGTTTTAATTTTTGTATGAATAGTGCATATATCAATGCAATGCATTTTTTATAATTATTGTGAAAATCAAATACCCAAAACATATTTAGGCTTCTCCTAAATTGTTATTATATGCCGGATCTCGAACCAATGATGCAAATGCAACATAGAAAAGAGCAAAAAAAAAAAGAAGATAGAGATAAGTTTTGATGAGGAAATTTTAGTTTCATCCCCTCAAAATAGTCTAAGGCCTTGTTCAGTTCACCTTAAAATAATAATGTCCAATAAAAATAAGTTCAGTTCAGTAAAAATAAGTTCAGTTCAATTTGTTCAGTTCAGTAAAATAAGTTTAGTAAAAATCAGTAGTGCAAAGAAGGAAAAACATAAATAAGTCCAGTTCAGTAGAAACAAGTCCAGTTTAGTAGAAATAAGTCCAGTTCAGTAGAAATAAGTTCAGTTCAGTAGAAATAAGTTCAATTTAATAAAAGTAAGTCTAGTTCAATAAAAATAAGTTGAACTGAACGGGGCCTAGATAATACAATTAGATGGTTCCTTTTGCTCAAGAATATATGATGAATACTCCCGTTAGGCCTAAACTAGAAAACACTCTTCTACTTATATAACTCTTGCTCCTTAAGCTAAGAATCACATAGAACTCGTACATAAGAATTAAGATACTTGTTGGCTTTTTTGCCAAACAATTACTTTATATGATGCATGGACCATTTTATGGATAATCTAATAAATTGAATAGCTTGTGAAGCATTTGTAAAGCCACATATCATGTAAGACGACAAATCATGCTCTGAACTTGGTTCTCGTACTCGGTAAAAGTCCTAAGACTATAATGGACCACTATTTGACTTGTAATCCTAAGTCCTAACAAGACTCACTGAAATCACAGAAATGCACCTATATATACACTATTTGCATATGTTGGATATAATTTAGAAAAAGTGTAAGTAATATGTTTTCACTCTATGTTACTCTCGCTATAAGTATCTACTTGGATACGCGTGTCCACATGCCATACTCGGCGATCTCATAGAAAAATGCCAAGTTTTGTTTAAAATGAAGTGTCCGAAATGGCTATGAAAGGAAACTAGAAATGTCAGAGTAACATAGTGTTTCGTTCTTGTGATTTTGTAGAAGCAAAAAGGAGCAGGAGAGTTCAACTCAAGTTGCAGTGGAATTTGAAGATTGTTTGCCTGAACTTGTGATGATTATGATATTGTCTCTGTTACCCGTTAAAGATCTCGTGAGGTATAAGTGTGTGTGCAAATCATGGCATGCTATTATTTCGAGGCCCGATTTCATATCCAAGCATCTCAAAACTTACTGTCTGAATAATGATGCTTGGCATTGTTGTCTCCTGGTTCAGTATTGTCTTCCCCGGGTTGAAGTTCAGCTGTTTGAGTTGTTGGTGGATGAAACTCCACGAGTTTCAGCATATGAAGTTTTACATAATATGCCAATGTGTGGATCAGATGTCTATGGTCCTTGTGATGGATTATATTACCTGTATGACGGTTTTGATGGCCGTGCTTTGTGGAACCCCAGCCTGAATGAGTTCAAAGTCTTACCCCCAGTAATTGCAAAGCCGAATGTTCCGGCCAATTTCACTTATGCGTATTGTAACATTTATGGGTTTGGATTCGATCCGGTCGCAAAGGATTACAAGGTAGTCGTGATTGACAGCTATGTGGATACTTTAGATGATGAAGTCGATGGCCTTCCTCTATCACTCCTCGTCTACTCTTTGAGTACTGATTCTTGGAGATATTGGGGAGATTTGGAAAATGTCTCTGATTTGCAAAATACTAAATGTTATATGTGTGTGAATGGAAGTTTTTATTGGTTTGGTACACACACACGTAATATAAATCCCAGGATCATTGTATCTTTTGACATGGCTACTGATGCATGCAAGGTGATAAATGAACCATATTATCCAATGCCTGGTGATAAGAGTCTTGGAGTATTCCATGAGTCTGTTGCATTATATCATACTCCCGGGTATACTAATTTTTTTGATGTGTGGACGCTTAATGACGACAGTTTTTGGACCAAGAAGCTCACTGTGGGGCCTTTTCTAGAGTTCCCATATTTAAAACCGATTGGTCATTGGAAGGATAACAAAATTATGTGTGAAACGGGTAAGTTAGCTTTATATGACCTTGACACATTAGAAATGCATGATCTTGGATTTGAGGAGGGGTCTATGTGCTGGGGAGTTCATGCTTACTTGGAAAGCCTGGTTTCGTTGAAGAAGAAAGACGGTTGTCCAGCTTAAGGCAGTTGGAACAGGTAAGGACCAAATCTGGCCATCGTCCATCAGTTGGCTCTAACGTTATCAGCGCAAGTGGTTCTATTAGAGTGAATACATGCTTGCTGTTATACTTCAATGGGTGCGAAGCTAACATCAGATGAGTTGAAATTACTATTCAGATTTCAGACTATAGTTTAGACAGGACGTGATTAAGTCATTGAAACCTCCGGAAGGTCTTATACTATATTGTATGGATGAAGCTGTCTTTGAGAATTTGCTTTAAATCTTTTGTTGTCATTGGCAGTAATTCAGCATGATGTAGTTAACCTATGTAAGCAGCTTATTAGAAGTATTAGTATCACCTATAATAAAAGCCTGAACAATATCATTTTTTTACTCTTTTGCAGTGGCTTTGTAATTTTTGGTAGTTTCTCTGCATCGCACTTAATTTGCAACAAAGCTATATTTCAAGTTTGCATATACTACGTTTGATCTCTGAAGCAGCTTCAACATTAATTATAGAGTATATGTTCGAGTTTTCTAATTTTGTTCCAGTTGAATATTGGATGAATTTGGCATTCATGTTTAACATCTCGAGGAGCGTTGCTGAGTATATGTTTAAGTTTAACATCTCCAACAGCTTCTACCAAATTCATCTCCTGCTTGGCTGCTTTAGGCCTTGGGTGTTTGGGCAAGGCATACTGATGCATTTCCATTTGGTTCAGCGGGTGCAGAGGCAGTAGTGGGGTTTATCACTCCAATTTGGTTGTGATAATCTTCAATATTTTTTCCAGTAAGGCCTTTATAATTGCATAGGTGTGCATGGTTTTGAAATTGTTATCTTCTTATCAATGTGGTTCTTCTAGTATGTTTTTACATTTACCCTTATGATGTTTTTAGTTGTTTCTGATTAATGTATCAGCTGGATGTAAAGACTTACAGTTTTTTTTTTCTTTTTTATCTTATTCTATCATCGTACAGTCCTTGTTGAACTTTGCTCTTCAAGCAATCGGGTTGACTCAAGGGTGTTTGCTTGCAATTGGAATTAAGCTTACAACTTGATAGCCTGTTAACGCGGTTGGTAGAGTATTTTGTGTGCAAATTCACAAAAATTGTGGGTTCGACTCTGACACTGGCTCTTATTATTCGTTACACTTTGAATACTTCTTTTTCATGGTCTTCCTCGGTTTTTAGGATGTAAGTTTACTCTTGAGCCGTTCTGAATGAAGTGGTAAAAGTTGGAAAAATGACACTAGTTTGAGTAAAAATGACCAAGTCAACTTTTGGTTCTTGATTTATCTACATGAGTGTTATTGTGCTGACAATTTTTTCTACCCTATGTTCAGGGTTCTTATGAGTATAACCTACGTGGGACGCAAACCCACATCTTGTTCATAGCACAACGCTCTTCTGGTTGAGCTAATAGGTTTTAAAGTGCGAGTAGAAGCTTGTGCTCTCTTACATACAACATACTCACACTAAAACCGAGGCAGTACAACTTTCACAATCTGGGAAGATTATCTACACTAAAGGGTTATTGTCAGGCCGGTAATCTAAAAAGCAAAGCAAAACAATATGTATGATAACAATGGGGAAATTGTGAATGTCCTTGGAGCTTTCTACAGAAACTGAAGAGGAATGTGGTTATCTTCTAAAAGAAACAAGGGATAGGGGAACGAGCAGCTGCCACAACAAGACGTAGATATAATGAAGTTCAGTATTTTCTCACTTATACTTTAGAAGAGAGGAACACCATACTTCATGTAGCAGCATGGAATGATCAAACTCTCAATTTCATAGTGATACCTAGAGCAGGTCTTAATGACTTACAGAACAAAGGCATTGGTAATTCTGACTTTACTGCGCTTGCATTTTCGAAGTGCGAGGGTGATCCTCTCGGTAGACCTACTGTTCTTAAAAGATTTTCCTGTCCAGAAGAATTTTAAGGGTGAAACTGCACTCCGAGTCTTGACTAGGCAGGGTAACAAAGACATCGCTAAACTTCTGGTCACATTTTACCATGATGTTGGGAGAAATTCGGAAAGGGGATGCACCTTTTCACACTCTCATGGAAAGAGGCAAACATCAGGTTGTACTATTTTTCATCAGTCTTGATAAAATCTCGCCTAGCTCCATCAAGAATTTCGGAGAAACTCTACTGCATTTGACAGCTAAAATTTGCTCCGGCATTGGTGGTAAGTTTACTATATCTCAGCTGTTTTATTTGATTTTTCACTACTTTCTATCAGTCATAGCACCTGGAAAAGTGTCTAAGGTTGTAGAGTATAAGATAATTGGCTTTGGAATCCAAAATTCAACACATATTAGCAATGAGATTCAGGCATATCAATGGAAAGATTGCATGTTTTGATGATTTAGCACGTCGGGGGTACATGATTCTTAAACATCAGGATTGAATGGTGCCATGGCCCTGATAGCAATACAACACTGTTAGAACGCAAGTCACCAAATTTGTATTGTTTTTTTCACAATAGAGAGTACTAAATATTACGACTTTATTAGGTCAAAAGAAAACCAATGCAATAGCCAATAAGTACCCCCTAAAAATTAACACAAGCCACTACCAAGGCTCAGCGCGCCTAATAAAAACATAAGGACTATTAATTTGCCATTTGAAATAATGAAATGTAACCCACAAAAATAACCTCGCGTCCTACAAAGTGAAGTAGTTTGACAAAATTATGAATATAAAGTTCATCATATGAACCACAACATTATATACTTTAAAAGACCACCACAATTAACAGTCCTAAAAGAATAAGCGACAATAAAGGACGGAACAATTGCATAATGAACATAACTACCGTTAAATGTCTTCAATTTTCAAAAATTTAACACGCAAAAATATCCCAGATCACCCTCGGGGTCTGAACCTAGTTCAATTTGAAAGGTTGCAATATTTGTAATTTTCGTTATGATAAACTGGAAACTGGAAACAAAAAAGCGATAGCTGAAGGACCCTCGGTAATGTTCGTTATCATTTTTCATTTTTTTTGTGAAAACCAAAGTCCAAAACAATGAAATCAGAAAAAAAATAGTTTGTTCGTTATCATTTTTCAAAATAAAATTGATTACTATCTATATGACTGATTTTAAGTTTCTTTACAACTTATATCATCAATTCTAGAATTATGAAAATCAAATTAGAAAACTTACTGCGATACCAAACACACCCTTAATTTTTAGTGTCGATTTCTTTCCTTTTCTAGATGAAACAAGACTCCCTCTTTCCCACCTAATTAATAGCGCAAATCAATTAGTTCACATAAGCCTAAAACATCTCACTGTCTATTTCTACGATCATCTACTTTTCCTTCCATTAAACCAAGAGGTGAAATTATATCCCCTTTTTCCCCAATAAACCCTAATCTTCTCAACTTTCATATTTCGATTTATTGCTTTGTTCTTGCTGCCAAACTGTTGTAAGATTAATTCTTCTTTATTTTTGGTTCTCTACTTATGTGATGTTGAACTTATGCTAAATTTTGATGTTTGGTTGTTATGTTCTATGTTGCTCCGAAACTTCTAATTTCCTTACGTGTCGGTGTCGGTCTCGTGTCAAACACCACATGACACTTGGTAACTTGGTCACTTTGTCACTTGGATACTTCATTTTAAACCCAAAACTTGACCTTTTTCTATGAAATGGCCGAGTCTGACACCTGGACACCCTTGTAGCAGAATCTGAGTAACATAGCTATGAGCTTATGTTTGCACTATTATGTCTTAACTGAGTCCTCCTTTTTATAAAATTTCTAGTAATATTGTCTGCAAAAATTGAATTTTATCCCAAAATTTGGTCTAATTTGTTGTTCATGTTATTGCAGTGATGGCTCTCTCATTACAACGTTACACTAGGCCAGATGCGAGCAGCACACTAAATCGCGTCTTGGAAGAAAGGTGACATCTTTGTAATCTGTTCAAGCTTCGTTATTTGCTTGTTATGGTTTTCATAGAAAAATGCTAAGTTTTGTTTAAAATGAAATATCCTACATGGCACGAGTCTGACATGGGTATGAAAGGAAATTAGAAGTGTCGGAGTAACATAGTGTTTCATTCTTGTGATTTTGTAGAAGCAAAAAAGAGCAGGAGAGTTTAATGAAAGTTGCATTGGAATTCGAAGATTGTTTGCCTGAACTTGTGCTGATTATGATATTGTCTCTTTTACCCGTGAAAGATCTGTTGCGGTATAAGTGTGTTCGCAAGTCATGGCATACTATTATTTTGAGGCCCGATTTCATATCCAAGCATCTCAAAACTTATTGTCAGAATAATGATGCTTGGCGTGGTTGTCTCCTGGCTCAGTATTGTGATCCCCTTACTGAACTTCAGTTGTTTGAGTTGTTGGTAGATGAAACTCCAAGAATTTCAGCATATGAAGTTTTACATAGTATGCCAATGTATGGATCATATGTCTACGGTCCGTGTGATGGATTATATTACCTATACGACTGTGAAGATGGCCGTGCTTTGTGGAACCCCACCCTTAATGAGCTCAAAGTCTTGCCCCCACTAATTGAAAAGCCTAATGTTCCGGCTAATTTCACTTATGAGAAGCGTAACATATATGGATTTGGATTCGATCCAGTTGCTAAGGATTACAAGGTGGTTGTGATTGCCAAATACTATATGATAGTATCAGATGATGAAATTGGAGTGGATGTCCTTCCTCCATCACTCCTTGTCTATTCTTTGAGTACTGATTCTTGGAGATATTGGGGAGATTTAGAAAATGTTTCTGATTTGCAAAACAATAAAAGCTACATATGTGTGAATGGATGTTTTTATTGGTTTGGTTCACGCAGACATAAACACCAGTACATCATCTTATCTTTCAACATGTCTACTGATGCATGCGAGGTGATACCTGAGCCGTATTATGAAGTTCCTAGTGGTAGTAGGAGTCTTGGAGTATACCATGATTCTCTTGCATTATATCAAGCTCCTAGGTTTGGGAAGATAATAGATATCTGGACCCTAAATTCCGAGGGATCGTGGACTAAGAAACTCACTGTTGGACCTCTTAGTATAGACTAGCCATATCTAGCATTGATTGGTCATTGGAGGAATAACAAAGTTATATGTTGTATTGGTACATTAGCTGTATGTGACCTTGACACATTAGAAATGCATGATCTTGGATTTGAGCGGTGGTCCATGTGCTTCGGAGTTTACGCGTACATGGAAAGCCTTGTTTCGTTGAAGAATATAAACAGCTGCCCAGTTTGAGGCAGATGGAACAGATGAGGACCAAATTAGCCTTTGTCCGTCAGTTGGTTCTCTCATTGTCAGCTCAAGTGCTCCTACCAGAGTAAATGGTATTGTATGCTTGCTGTTATATTTCAATGCGTGCGAAGGTAACATCACATGAGTTGAATTTATTCTTCAGACTATAGTTTAGACAGGACGTGATTATATCATTGAAACCGAAAGGTAACGAGTAACGACTATATTGCATGGACGAAGCTGTCTTTATTTAGAAATTTGAAATTAGACCTTTTGTTGTTATCTGCACTATTTTAGCATGAAAATTGTTGTTAACAAATGTAAGCAACATATCAGAAGTATTAGTATCACCTAATAAAAGTGGGAACAGTATCATGTTTTTCGCAGTGGCTTTGTAATTTTTGGTAGTTTTTTTCTGCATCGCACTTAATCTGCAGCAATGCTATAATTCACGTTTGCATACGTTCCATATGGCTGATAATATTATGTTTGATTCCTAAAGCAGCTTCAACATTAATTATAGAGAACCTGTTAGAGTTTTCTTTTGTTGATCTTGCTGAATGTTGGACGAATTTGGCATTCATGTTTACCATTTTGAGGAGCAAAAAGAGGTTCAGCCTTGAAGACTTGATGAACATGTTTTCATTAGCCGACTGTTGAAAATCTGTTTGCTTTGTTATTCTTGGGTGAAAATGTACGTGCTCGAATAGCTGTTAATGTCAAGAAGATCAAGAGCTGATGCCTCACGCAGACTTACTGGCCAATGTTACTCGGGTCGCCATACCTACTACACCAATGATAGAAGTTCAAAGTAGCAGATAAACCATGATCACAAAGTATTCTAGCAACAGCATGTTGATGATGGAGGTTGGATCTTTTAGTGCAGCAAATAGCAACTAACAAAGATAATTTTGGTTTTTGAAGGCATTTTTGTGCTGTGGCTTGTTATAAGTACTAGGGTGGCTTTTGTGTGTAATAGTTAAGGCTTAAGTGTGTATGTAGTGAGGTCCATTAAGTCAGAAGTGGAAATACTATCCAAAGTTTTTTGTTAATTACTTTGTTTACTACTTCTACCTACGACTCTAAAATGATGTTATTTCAACATTTTGAGAAACTTAATTTGATCTTCAATATTTTGCAAAATAAAGTGTGAAAATTATAGAAGTATACTTTTCTCACATGATTTTTATTACATGAATTTAACTTTATAGTCTATAATGTTTCGCATTGGATTATGTTGTAATGAGTTAGTAGATTGACTCATCGAGTATATGGTTTAACATTGAGTATTGAACAATGCACATGAATCATGACCTAGTAGAAATATTAGATAGACCGTCTTTACTTTAGACTACGAAATTTGATTTGTTTAATAACATCAGACCACTAAATACGTAATATGAAAAGGCCAAGGACAACCAAGTTGGTCTCGGCATAGTGGTGGTTCATTTTGTCCCTTAGCCAATTGGTCGGAGATTTCGGGGTTTCAAATCTCGTTCTTTGGGAATGATATGAGATCTTTGACCAACCCTTTACCCTTAAGTGGTGCTCCCGCAGCGAGTGTATAGTAACTACGACCGGCCTATTGACGGTGGATACCTTTGATTTCGGCGAAAAAAGAGAAGGTAGGGACCATTTACTTGAAGATTTTTCACCTTCTATTTATTTACACCCATATGTACCATATGTACTTAAATATACCCCCTTTCTCATATGTGCATAAAACACCCACGTATATGATACATAATCTCCGATCTCTCATATCGATTTCTTTCATTTATGTATGATATGATTCTATGAAACAAAATCCCCCTTTCCCACCTAATTGATAGCGCGAATCAATTAATTCACATATCATATTCTCAGTGTCTATTTCTAAGATCATCCACTTTCTCCCATCAACCTAATTAATTAAAAGGTATAATTATCTCCCCTTTTTCCCACTAAACCCTAATTTTCTTCAATATTCTTAACTTTCAAATTTCGATTCATTGCTCTGTTCTTGTTGCTGAATTGTTGTAAGTTTAATTCTGTTTATTTTTGTTTCACTAATTGTGTAATGTTTCACTTATGCTAAATTTTGATATATTTGGTTGTTATGTTGTATTTTACTCCGACACTTCTAATTTCCTTACGTACCTTATCGGACTTGTGTTGTGTCGGAAACACAAGACTTGGATACTTTATTTTAAACCCGAAACTTGACAATTTCTACGAAATAGCTGAGTCTGACACTCGGACACCTTTGTAGCAGAATCTGAGTAACAATAACCTAGGTTATGTTTGTTAGTCCTCTTTTTTTATAAAATTCAAGTAATATTGTGTGCAAAAATTGAAGTTCATCCCAAAATTGATGTTCATCCCTAAATTTGGTCTAATTGTTGTTCAAGTTATTGCAGTGATGGCTCTCTCCTTAAAACGTTACACCAGGCCAGAGGCAGATGCCAGCAGCAGACTAAATGACATCCTGGAAGAAAGGTAACATCTTTGTAATCTATTCAAGCTTTGTTATTTGCTTGTTATGGTTTTAATTTTTGTATGAATAGTGCATATATCAATGCAATGCATTTTTTATAATAATTGTGAAAATCAAATACCCAAAACATATTTAGGCTTCTCCTAAATTGTTATTATATGCCGGATCTCGAACCAATGATGCAAATGCAACATAGAAAAGAGCAAAAAAAAAGAAGATAGAGATAAGTTTTGATGAGGAAATTTTAGTTTCATCCCCTCAAATAGTCTAAGGCCTTGTTCAGTTCACCTTAAAATAATAATGTTCAATAAAAATAAGTTCAGTTCAGTAAAAATAAGTTTAGTTCAACAAAAATAAGTTCAGTTCAGTAAAAAGAAGTTCAGTTTAGTAAAAATCAGTAGTGCAAAGAAGAAAAAACAACATGAATCAGTAAAAATAAATCCAGTTTAGTAGAAATAAGTCCAGTTTAGTAGAAATAAGTCCAGTTCAGTAGAAATAAGTCCAGCTCAGTAGAAATAATTTCAGCTCAGTAAAAATAAGTTGAACTGAACGGGGCCTAAATAATCCAGTTAGATGGTTCCTTTTGCTCAAGAATATATGATGAATACTCCCGTTAGGCCTAAACTAGAAAACACTCTTCTACTTGAAGTATATAACTCTTGCTCCTTAAGCTAAGAATCACATAGAACTCGTACATAAGATACTTGTTGGCTTTGTTGCCAAACAATTACTTTATATGATGCATGGACCATTTTACGGATCATCCAATAAATTGAAGAGCTTGTAAAGCATTTGTAAAGCGACATATCATGTAAGACGACAAATCATGCTCTGAACTTGGTTCTCGTACTCGGTAAAAGTCCTAAGACTATAATGGACCACTATTTGACCTGTAATCCTAAGTCGTAACAAGACTCACTGAAATTACAGAAACGCACCTATATATACACTATTTGCATATGTTGGATGGAATTTAGAAAAAGCAGTTTTAAATGTGAGTAATATGTTTTCACTCTATGTTACTCTCGCTATAAGTATCTACTTGGATACGCGTGTCCACATGCCATACTCGGCCATCTCATAGAAAAATGCCAAGTTTTGTTTAAAATGAAGTGTCCAAAATGGGTATGAAAGGAAATTAGAAATGTCGGAGTAACATAGTGTTTCGTTCTTGTGATTTTGTAGAAGCAAAAAAGAGCAGGAGAGTTCAACGCAAGTTGCAGTAGAATTTGAAGATTGTTTGCCTGAACTTGTGATGATTATGATATTGTCTCTGTTACCCGTCAAAGATCTGGTGAGGTATAAGTGTGTGTGCAAATCATGGCATGCTATTATTTCGAGGCCCGATTTCATATCCAAGCATCTCAAAACTTACTGTCTGAATAATGATGCTTGGCATGGTTGTCTCCTGGTTCAGTATTGTCATCCCCGGGTTGAAGTTCAGCTGTTTGAGTTGTTGGTGGATGAAACTCCACGAGTTTCAGCGTATGAAGTTTTACATAATATGCCAATGTGTGGATCAGATGTCTATGGTCCTTGTGATGGATTATATTACCTGTATGACGGTTATGATGGCCGTGCTTTGTGGAACCCCAGCTTGAATGAGTTCAAAGTATTACCCCCACTAATTGCAAAGCCTAATGTTCCGGCCAATCTCACTTATGTGAATTGTAACATTTATGGGTTTGGATTCGATCCGGTCGCAAAGGATTACAAGGTAGTCGTGATTGACAGCTATGTGGATAGATTAGATGATGAAGTCGATGGCCTTCCTCTATCACTCCTCGTCTACTCTTTGAGTACTGATTCTTGGAGATATTGGGGAGATTTGGAAAATGTCTCTAATATGCAAAATACTAAATGTTATATGTGTGTGAATGGAAGTTTTTATTGGTTTGGTACACACACACGTAAAATAAATCCCTGGATCATTGTATCTTTTAACATGGCTACTGATGCATGCAAGGTGATAAATGAACCATATTATCCAATGCCAGGTGATAAGAGTCTTGGAGTATTCCATGAGTCTGTAGCATTATATCATGCTCCCGGGTATAATAATTTTTTTGATGTGTGGACGCTTAATGACGACAGTTTTTGGACCAAGAAGCTCACTGTGGGGCCTTTTCTAGAGTTTCCATATATACATCCGATTGGTCATTGGAAGGATAACAAAATTATGTGTGAAACGGGTAAGTTAGCTTTATATGACCTTGACACATTAGAAATGCATGATCTTGGATTTGAGAGGTGGTCTATGTGCTTGGGAGTTTATGCTTACTTGGAAAGCCTGGTTTCGTTGAAGAAGAAAGACGGTTGTCCACCTTAAGGCAGTTGGAAGAGGTAAGGACCAAATCTAAGCCATCGTCCATCAGTTGGCTCTAACGTTATCAGCTCAAGTGGATCTATTGGAGCGAATCCATGCTTGCTGTTATACTTCAATGGGTGCGAAGCTAACATCACATGAGTTGAAATTACTATTCAGATTTCAGACTATAGTTTAGACAGGACGTGATTATGTCATTGAAACCGAAAGGTCTTATACTATATTCTATATACGAAGCTGTCTTTAGTTAGAAATTTGCATTAAATCTTTTGTTGTCATTTGCAATAGTTCAGCATATTGTAGTTAACATATGTAAGCAGCTTATGGAAGTATTAGTATCACCTATAATAAAAGCTTGAACAATATCATTTTTTTACTCTTTGCAGTGGCTTTATAATGTTTGGTAGTTTTCAGCATGGCACTTAATTGGCAACAAAGCTATAGTTCGCGTTTGCATATACTCCATCTGGCTGATATACTATATTTGATTCCTGAAGCAGCTTCAACATTAATTATAGAGTATATGTTCGAGTTTTCTAATTTTTGGTCAAATATTGGACGAATTTGGCATTCATGTTTAACATCTCGAGGAGCATTGCTGAGTATATGTTTAACATCTCCAACAGCTTCCACCAAATTCATCTCCTGCTTTAGGCCTTGGGTGCTTGGGCAAGGCTTTCTTGTATGGTGTTAGCTTTATTAGTCTCAAGTTGCTAGTTTACTAATGCATCTCCATTTGGTTAGCGGGTGCAGACGCAGCAGCTCCAATTTGGTTGTGATTTCCTTCAATTTTTTTTTTCCAGTAAGGCCTTTATAATTGCACACGTGTGCATGATTTTGAAATTTTTATCTTCTTATCAATGTGGTTCTTCTAGTATGTTTTTACATTTACCCTTATGATGTTTTTAGTTGTTTCTGGTACGTGTATCAGCTGGATGTAAAGACTTACAGTTTTTTCTTCTTCTTATTCCATCATCGTACAGTCGTTGTTGAACTTTGTGCTTAAAGCAATCGGGTTGGTCAAGGGTGTTTGCTTGGAATTGGATTTAAGCTTACAACTTGAGAGCCTGTTAACTCGGTTGGTAGAGTATTTTGTGTGCAAATTCACAAAAACTGTAGGTTCGATTCCCACACAGGCTCTTATTATTTGTTATGTTTTGAATACTTTTTCATGGTCTTCCTCAGTTGTTAGGATGTAATTTTACTCTTGGCCTTTACGGATGAAGCGGTATAAGTTGAAAAAATGACACTAGTTTGAGTCAAAATAATGCTCATGTATGAGTAGGTGGTATAAGAGAATCCCTTTGGTTTTTAATCTCATGATTCTATCTCCTCATGGTCACTTTGCCTGGGAGAAAGTCTTCGGCTATTCTGACACTGGGGGCCAGGTTTATCTTTAGTACTTGAAGTCTATAAAAAATATTTCAGCATCTTTTCATTCATCATGTCTGTTCATATAATGCTCATGTATGAGTAGGTGGTGTATTTCTTGGATGAAGTTCATGCATTAGATACTGCAATGCTCCAACGTGTTCAGCAGCAAGGACTCGATATAATCCCTCGAACCCTCATCGTATGATTTACTTCTGTTGTTTCCTTGGTCTAAAATTTATTGACACTCATTTTCTACATGCCAACTTCCATTATCACAACAGGTCACGCGTCTGCAACTGAATGTTGTGGAACCAACTATTGGGAGCGCCTTGAGAACGAAGGTTGATGGGACACAGAACGATCATATCCTTCCTGTGCTCTACAGAAATGAAAAAGGAATGGTTAGGAAATGGATATTAGAATTTGAAGGATGGCCTTACCTAATGACTTTGAGGTAAGATCACAAACCGACACCTATTTGCTTCTATGTTTAAACCTTCCAAATGTGGAAGGCCTCATACTTTTTGTTCGTAGGATGTAGCAACTGAACTTTTTAAGTAGCTAAAAGCCATACCTGATCTGATAATTGGAAACTTCAATGATGGGAACATTGGTGCCTTACTTTTGCCTCAAAAACTAGGTGTTACTTTGGTGTGTTCCCTGGGAACTGTTTCCTCATTCATCTTTACTATACTTGAAGTGCACGATTGCTCCCACATTAGAGAAGACAAAATAGCCAGAGTCAGATGTGTATTGGAAGAAGTACCACATTTCCTGTCAGTCCAGAACTGACCTTATCGCCATGAACTGCATTGATTTCATCATCCCTGATTCTTTTCAAGAAATTTCATCATCACTACACTGATTTCGTTATCACTAGTTCTTTCCAAAAGTGTCTTTAACATATAGTTAGAGTTATGGCATTATAGGTTCAGATTATGGAATCATAGGATCAGAGTTATGGTAAGTTAAATTTAGAGCTATGACATAATAGGTTCACAATCATATGTAAAGTAGTATTCCCTCCGTTCCATATTAGATGATACAGTTTGACTGACACTGAGTTTTAGGAGTGTTATTTGACTAACTTATTTTATTGAGAGAAGTTGATTATTGGTATTTGTTTTAGTACATAAAGTACATGTTGGTAGGGTTGAGGGTTGGTGGTTTTATTAAATTAATTATATGGGACCCATTACTATTAAAAAAATAATATTTCTATTCTACTCACATGCCATTTATAGAAGTGTATCAACTAATGTGGGACGGACGAATAAAGTAAGTGTATCGATTAATATGGGACGGAGGGACTGTAAAGTTATGCCAGTGAGTGGAAAGATGACACTTGAAAGTTGTCGTCTTCAACCTTTGATTCATGTGTGCTTATGCAAATAGATGACTCCTTCCTATTTTCCCCTTTTTTCGGAGGGTGGGTGGCTGTGGGTGCAGAGGCAGCAGTGGGGTTTATCACTCCAATTTGGTTGTGATGGCCTTCAATTTTTTTCAGTAAGGCCTTAAATAGGTGAGTTTATTTTGGAAATCGTTATCTTCTAATCATCGTGTATCTTCTAGATGAAGTCATTGATATAATACATATACACTTACCCTTATGATAATGTTTATTGTATTATTGTACAATCCTTGTTGAATTTTGCTCTTCAAGCAATTGGTTGGACTAAAGGGTGTTTGCTTAAAATTGGAATTAAGATTACAACTTGATAGCCTGTTAACTCTTACCACAGACTGCTAATAGTTGTTTAACTCTTAGTTTTCATGTTTTACTGTATTGACCAAAATAAAAGATAGCCTGTTAACTCAACTGGTAGAGTATATTGTGTGCAAATCCGCAAAAAATGTGGTTTCGACTCCCACACAGGCTCTTGTTATTTGGTATTGCTTTAGATGCTTCTTTCTTCATGATCTTGCTCATTTTCTAGGATGTAATTTTACTCTTGAGCGGTTGAGCCTTTCTTGATTAGGTGGTAAAAGTAGAAAAATATGACACTGGTTTGAGTCAGAATAATGTCAATTTTCAGTTAGATCTTATGTACACGAGTTCCATCTTTCTGACAATATCTGCTCTATGTTTAGGGTTCTTGTAAGTGTGATGTCATAACCTACGTGGGACTCGAACCCACATATTGTGCATATCTCTTCCATTTGAGCTAGTAGGTTTTAAAGTAAGAGTAGAAGCTTGTGTTCTCCTACATACAACATACTCACACTAAAGCTGAGCCAGTACAACTGTCACAATCCGGGAAGATCATCTACACCAAAGGGGTATTGTCAGCTTATCTAATAATCTAAAAAGCAAAGCAAAGCAAATCGTACGATTACAATGGAAGCATTGTTAATGCCCTTGAAGCTTTATACATCAACTGAGAAAGAGCGATGTGGGTATCTTCCCCAAGGAACAAGGTACAGGGAAAAAACAGCTGCCACAACAAGTAGATACAATGAAGTTGACAAGTATTTACTTCTACCTTAGAAGAGAGGAACACCATACTTCATGTAGCATCATGGAATGATGAAAATCTGAATTTCATAGTTTTACCTAGAGCAGATCTTAATGACTTACTGACCAAATGCATTGGTAAGTTCTGACTTGTTTGCACTTGGATTTTCGAAGTGGGAGGTGATCCTTCCGGTAAACTTACCGTGCCTAAGCTCTTAGAAGAATTCCCATTCTTATTGTCCAGAAGAATTTTAAGGGTGAAACTGCACTTCTTGTCTTGCGAGGCAGGGTAATAAGGAAATCGCTAAACTTCTGGTCACATTCTACCATGATATTGGGAAAATTTTGGAAAGGGGATGCACCTTTTCTCACTGTCACGGAAAGAGGCAAACTTCAGATTGTATTATTCCTCATCAGTCTTTTCTCATCAGTCTTGATAAAAGCTCGCCACTTAGTTGTTATGTTTTAATATTTGGCTGTTATGTTTTATGTTACTCCGACAATTTTAATGTCCTTACGTGTCGGTCTCGTGTCAAACACCACATGACACTTGGGGTCACTTGGATCATCATTTTAAACCCAAAACTTGATATTTTTCTACGAAATGGCCAAGTCCGACAACCAGTCACCCTTAGCAAAATCTGAGTAAGGTTATGTTTGCACTATTAAGTCTTAAGTCAGTCCTCTTTCTTTTATAAAATTCAAGTAATGTTGTGTGCAAAAATTAAAGTTCATCCCAAAATTTGGTCTAATTGTTGTTCATGTTATTGCAGTGATGGTTCTCTCCTTAGAACGTTTCACTAGGCCAGAGGCTGATGCCAGCAGCACACCAAAACGCATCTTGGAAGAAAGGTGACATCTTTATTTCTGTTCAAGCTTTGTTATTTACTTGTTATGGTTTTCATAGAAAAATGCTAAGTTTTGTTTAAAATGAAATATCCAACATGGCACGAGTCTGACAGGGGGATGAAAGGAAATTAGAAGTGTCAGAGTCACATAGTGTTTCGTTCTTGTGATTTTGTAGAAGCAAAAAAGAGCAGGAGAGTTTAACGAAAGTTGCATTGGAATTTGAAGAGTGTTTGCCTGTACTTGTGCTGATTATGATATTGTCTCTTTTACCCGTGAAAGATCTGTTGCGGTATAAGTGTGTTTGGATTCGATCCGGTTGCTAAGGATTACAAGGTGGTTGTGATTGCCAAATACTGTGGTAACAGATGATGAAATTGGAGTGGATGTCCTTCCTCCATCACTCCTTGTCTACTCTTTGAGTACTGATTCTTGGAGATATTGGGGAGATATAGAAAATGTTTCTGATTTGCAAAACAATAAAAGCTACATGTGTGAATGGAAGTTATTATTGGTTTAGTTCACGCAGACATAAACACCGGTACATCATCTTATCTTCCATACATGTCTACTGATGCATTTGAGATGATAACTGAGCCGTATTATGAAGTTCCTAGTGGTATTATGAGTCTTGGAGTGTACCATGATTCGCTTAGGTTTGGGAAGATAATAGATATCTGGACCCTAATTTCCGTGGGATCGTGGACTAAGAAACTCACTGTTGGACCTCTTATATACTCGCCATATATACCATTGGTTGTTCATTGGAGGAATAACAAAATTATATGTTGTACTGTTAAGTTAGCTGTATGTGACCTTGACACATTAGAAATGCATAATCTTGGCTTTGAGCGGTGGTCTATGTGCTTGGGAGTTTATGCGTACATGGAAAGCCTAATTTCGTTGAAGAATATAAACAGCTACCCAGCTTGAGGCAAATGGAACAGATAAGGACCAAATTAGCCTTTGTCCATCAGTTGGTTCTTACATTGTCAGCTCAAGTGCTTCAACTGGAGTGAAGAATATTGTATTCTTGCTGGTATATCATAATGGGTGCAATCACAATATATGAAATTAATTTTCAGACTAAATTTTAGACAAAGTGTGATATTATGTCATTTAAACTGGTGTTATGGACGAAGTTGTCTTTAGTTTAAAATTTGAGTTCAATCTCTTGTTGTCATTTGCTAATTTAGCTTGTAGATTGTAAACAAATGCTAGCTGCATATCTAAAATATAAAGTATTACCTTTAATAAAAGAGATATCATGTTCTTTTTTCCGCAGTAGCTTTGTAATGTCTGATAGTTTTTCTACATCTGCAGCGTACTTAATTTGCAACAAAGTTATAGTTTATGTTTGCATACACTCATGTGGCTGATATGTTATGTTTTATTCCTAAAGCAGCTCATTAACAAGTAATTATTTATCTAGTTCCTATATTCACTTGTTAGGCTGACTGAAGCACAACAAGCTTATATCTGGAGCGATTTCACTCACTTTGCTGACCACCCATGGGTTGTTTTCCGCATCTTTAAGATTGAGCGGTTTCTCAAGGTTATCAGCTTTGGAGAATCTGATGGCTTTACTGATGGTCGACCATTGATTCTGCAAATTGATAACCTTGTAATCAGGGGTAAATCCCTGGCCTTCCAAGTGTTGTGCTATCTGTTTTTCTATGTATTTGAACCTGGCTGCTTCTGAGACAGTTTGAAGTACAACAAGAAGCATTTTGGCTTCAGGTGTCGCAAGACGTTTATGGTTGTTGACAGCTAGAATGAGGTTCCTTAGCTTGGCAATTCCGAGACCCACACTCCTTTTTGGTCCTGCTTGACCCTCGATCGCACCATAAGTGGAATCGTAGGGAACGTCACTCGTACAGCCTGATGACAGAGGGTATCTTTGGCATTTTCAGGAGCATCTTTGAAAAAGTGGACTCGAGGACTCCCTTCATATTGGTCACAGTAACCCACCACATACAGGTTACTCCTGTTTAAAGAAAATGTGATGCTCACTTCTTCTGAAGCCCTCAGTTCGACGAGCTGATATAATGCAGGTGATGGGGGTGCAGGCAACATGGGTAGATTGAAAAATTTCAGGCTCTTATCAGCAGTCTCTTGGCGAAGCTTGTTTAAGAAAGCTGCATAGCTTTCCGGTGTAGGGTGTTCAAGGTCTAATAGCAGTGGTTGTGTTGAAGTTGGCATTATGAGAATCCATACTGAGATGGCTAATGCTAGGAGTTTCATGTTTACAAGTAGAAAGAGAGTGGTTAAGGAAAAGAGGTAAGCAAGAGAGATAGAGCAAGAGAGAGTATGAATCAGTGCTGAAAAAACAAGAGTATGAGACCTTATTTATAGAAACATAATATGCTACTAACAGTAAATTCTATCATAAGAAGCATTTGCATACCATATTGCATTCACATATTATGCTTCTATTAGTTCTATATACATAATGAATTTTAACACCAAGTCTTGTGCAGTTGTGCATTCATTTACATCCATTGCGTGATTGATGAAACACGTAGCTATGCAACAGCAGCGGTAACATGAAACACAAATCCGGAGTCGCAGGCTACAGCCTTTAGCACCGGAGTTGTAGAGCCTACCATATCATAATCATCATCATCAAATACTACCCCAATAATCAAAACTGCTTTGAGACAACCAAAAGATCAACAATACAACTCCTGAATCAAAGTAGTAGTAGCAATTCTACTACTGTCAGAAAATCCTAGTGACAGTAAGTATTCCAGAACATGTCAATAAAAGAACAATCTCAGAGCCAAAAAAAGGAAGTATGTACTTTACATCATAAAGTTTCGTGTTATGAGAGCAGCTATTTCATTGTCGTAGGACGAGCGCCCTTTTGGTTGTACATCAGATTTTATTGTCGTTACCATCATTTAGTACCCGTCTGAAAAGGGGTCGCGAAGAGTTTATGATCTAATCACTTTTCTCACTTTACAGAAAGACCATTCTCTATACTGTAAACAAAATCATGAATTCTGTACTTCACATTATATGTATGTATACATATGACTGCAAAAGGCTATTGTGTGCAAGGTCCATTAAGCAATGGCATTAGGCTCAATTGATTTGATTTTCAATTGGGTGGTTCTTGATAATACTTTGTGATCCTCCAACCTGACAATATGATTGTGATATTATCCATTTGATATCAAACATAATAGTTTTTCAATCATAATTTTCAAAGATGAATGTAGGTGACAATATCTTGTTTAAAGGGGGTTATAATCATAATGTTACGGTCTCAGATTCCTCCTTCATTATTGACAGAACAATAAGTCAATAACCATACTCAAAATTTTCCATTCGTTTCTTTTTGTTATTCATGTTGGTACCTCGACACTATTTAAAAAAATAAAGAAAATCTTCTAATTTTTTTCTAATGATATAGAAGAGTAAAATAGTTCTTGTAGGGTGTTATTTGATTTGTTTTACGGTTTTACTGAATATATAACATAATTATCTTTATTTTTTTACAAATATGTGATGGAGAGATATTTATAACATAGTCATAAATTATGTATCGACAAACGTGGAAAGCTAACATGCAGAACGTTTAGGAACAAAAAAAAAGCACTGTATTACACAAAGCAATTGGATATAAATAGTGATTTGAAGATAGATTAAGGAAAAATAGGGGTGGGCGAAAATAGTGGAGGTAGCTAGACCCAGTGGCTAATGTTTTTAGGGTTAAATTGAGATTTATATAGTAGGCCAACATATATAGTAGGCCAATTAATAGAAAGTTACTAATGCTGAAACTCTTGATGAACAAATATGAACCGAGAGAACATGACAATAATTGTGTAAATATTTGTACCAACAAGTAATAGTAATGAATGTGAGCTAATGAGAACTATTTTTCGACTCTATGGTAATGAGAACTCGACTTATAATATTGTCTTTCTATATTAATTTGCGTTACCATCCATTACCATTTTATATGGGGCAGTAACTATTGAGTAAAATCGGAAATATACGTAAAAAATATCCATATGTTTATAAATGATATTGCATTATAATAGTAATAGATAGAGATATTTTTAACAAACTTCGTATGAAATCATTTTTCATTACCACCATTTAATATTGTCTACCAAACAAGCCGCTAGAGCTTACTATAATTGAGGTATCCATTATATCTATTTAATTGTTTATATTATATTAGCCTGACTACCACCGGCCTCCGAATCTAAGGATATGCCACATTTCTCTCTTTAAAGTAGTTACAGTTCACTAATATCAACGACAAATACTATCAATATATTTATATATTATTATATGAAATCTTTTTGGATTTGTTATTGGCAATTTTTCTTAATATCGTATTTTTTGATATTTACTTACATATAATCAAATTAATAGTCAAACACAATCTCACATTTGCTTATTTGGAGTTGCTATTATTTTGAGCCCTATAAAATGAGCATTTGTGACTTGTGAGTAGGTAATAGAAGATGCCAATAACATGGTATATTAAATTATACACAACCTTTTAGAGAAGTATCAAGTATTAAAGTAAATAAATAAAAAAGTAAGTTTAGTTTACGTAGGGATTCATTTTAATTTCTATAATATAAGTGAAGAGGGGATAGATACCAAAAGTAAAATAATAATAAAAAAATAAGTGTTGTTGATCACTTGACTAATTAAGTTTTTAACTGTTTCACACGTATCACGTGCACATAGACAGGTCATTACCGATAGTCATTTATCCATGCCATATTTTCATGCACTATTTTTCAGCCTAAGTGACATTAATGGCTGTAGTAGTGCTGCAGTTATAATGTTGATTTGCTCTAATTACTTCCATTAATGGCATTAGTATGACTGTATGATCATAGGAAACTCCCATTAATGGCATTCAAATAAAACTGCCATGAGAATATTTAGCACAATTTTCTTTTCACATGAAAGCTAAGCATGCTGTTGGGGAGTGGGGACTACTTTCTAAAGGGGGTTTTTGTAAGGTAGGATTTTTATTTGAATGCCATTAATGGATTTGGGTTCATGTGGTATAGTTACACTTATGGGCTAATAACCTAGCTCCAATAATAGGACATATATACAATACCTTTTATGGGAACTATGATTATGAAATCCAATCATCAAAACCTCTATGTTACAAGTGGTTTTATTCTTTGATTAACATTAGTTAATTAATTTGCAACAAAGAGGTTATTTACATTTGCAACTTTGCATACACCGGCCTACTGAGGAGGCTACCTGGGAGGCTGAAGATGACATGAGAAAGAAGTATCCCGAGCTTTTCGACTAGGTGTGTCTGTAAGGAGGATATGTTACAAGTTTCCTGTTATTTTCTTGCTGAACATTGGTCGATTTGGGCATTCATGTTTAACATTGATTTGCTTTATCGTTCTTGCTGAAAGATGGACGCTCTTAAATACTTGTTGCCTGTTAATGACGAGAAGATTAAGAGTTGAAGCCTCGTAAGTTTATCAAGTGATTGCTCTGACCGTACCAACGACTGACGTTCAAATATCAGGCAATTTCAACTTCCGTTCATATTTTACCAATTAAAATGCATTTCTCTTGCCGAAAACGCATGCAAAGTGGATAATTCAATCGATTTTCTCAATCAGGTGTTGTTCATCTGGAGATGTTTATTCATCCTAACCCAGAAATTCTGCATTTTTACAAAGTTTGAATTTTTCTGGATTTAGGCAATACGGTTCAGCTTAGAATTAGTCATTTTGCGTTAGACATGATAATTTATGAGAATTTGGGGTGTAAACTGAATCAGGTATTGTTGCCGAAAGGTGGAAACTTGAAACCCTTTTACGGTTTTCTTATTGTTAAGGTCGCGGGTTTTGAAAGGAGTTGTTTGTGTTTGCAATGGTGCAGGCGTGCAGCTACTAAAGGTGCGTATGGAAGACGTGGTTTCTATGGTGTTTGTTCTTGAATTTTGGTCTTTTGGGGGAATGATCCTGGAAGATAGAAATGTCGGAAGTTGGGAACATCAATATTATGTGAAAAAATTCTAAATTGACAATAAAATGATAGGAACTACCAACGCGCCAACTGTGACTCCTCAGCACACGAGTACGAAATACACTACAGTACATAAAGCTTCCTACTTGAAATACCAATCCCCAATGGCTCAACACTCGATAACTCGAACTACTAAATGAAGATGCCGATGATCATACCACACAATGGAGGCATGGGCTGACCGAAAATTAGAGCTGGTCTTTCGGAATATCAAGATTTTCAAAAATAGGACTATCTACGCCTACTCCCATTGCATTCAGACCATTGTCTACGTATACTACAGCGCCTGTTATAGCAGATGCCAAAGGTGACGCCAAGAAAGCAGCCGCATTTCCAACTTCCTCTGCACACATTAGTTTACAAGCATTTCAAGAATGTGTTATATTTTTGACATTCTAAATTTTAAGCAATCTAGAATAGTATATAAGTATTACCTGCAGATAGTTCTTTTTGCAACGGAGCATTAGCTATAGAATAATCAATCATCATATCGATGAATCCAATAGCCTTTGCAGCACGACTCCGAAGTGGACCTGAGAGAAGATAAGATTAGAGGATTGATGATCAAGTGAAGCGTACAAGCTAAGTTTCTAAAGTACATAACTTTGCCATTTGCAGAAATCGGCCAAAATTCGTGCTTTTGCTGGTCATGAGGGGTACATAAAGACTAGAATTGGTAGCTTTACACAAGGAATGAGCAGCAGGAAAATATAGTGATAGATCACATCAGATATGAGAGTTTTAGCGACGTATCAGGGATACATTGGTTATCTGGAAAGGGCTTTCACGGGCAATTTGGAAACACAATTACAAAAGAGATGGGGAATCCTTCGAAATTTGTAGATGATATTGGACTTTTCATATTAACTTATCCTTCCAGGGATATACAGGAAACATACCAGCTGATATTGTGTTCACTCTGATCCTCCGTTTCCTACCCGCTTCAAAAGCCATGACCTAAGCCAATCAACATATAACTTAGTAATGGATGATAAAACTGGTAGTTACATCAAAGAAGTCATTCTAAGATGCTTCTTCTAGGGAAACATCGAAGATAATGCTAACCTTGGTGTCGCTCTCTAGTGCAGCTTTTGCAGAACTCATGCCTCCACCATAACTGTGAGAGAACCAAGAACTCAGAAAATATGTTGGAAGGGAAAATAAAGACATAACATGAGAACAGAAGTGAGAAAGAACATACCCAGGGATAATCCTCTCAGAAGCAATGTAGGTGAGTGACAATGAGGAACCACCTGCAAAGAGCAGAACATGCCATTATATCCAAACCACAGTATATTGAAGATGCTCTGTACTCAACGAAGTAAAAAAGAGAGGAAAGGGAAGCTGAAGTGAAGTAAGATATACAAACCACATAATACCTGGGTTCATTATAGGAAGGAAATGCTTAAGTAGTGAAACATAAGAGTAACTTGAAGCGGATATAGCCGCTAGGTAGCCATTCCTTGATGTTTCTAATAGAGGTTTAGTTACCTATAGATAGATAAATATGTTTCAAATTAGTTGGAAAAAATTAACGATAATATTATCACACTTCAAAAGTCCATATATTAACCAACCTCAGGTCCATTGGCTAGTGAATGCACAAGGATGTCAATGCTGCCAAAATCCTGTTTAACTGATTCAACAACTTCCTACAAGCCAAAAAACAAGATTCAGAATGACGTAATATTCACGTTCAATCTATCATTTTGAGGAATACAAGGGTTATGTCACTGATAAAGATAGAAGCAAGATGATCAATTTGAGCGGTAGATTCTGTAAAAGGCTTGGACTTGGGTCATGCTCAAAATGCATTACAAATTTTGTGAAATCCCATAAATTTTCAAAATCTGATGGAATAAATTGGATTCATTCCGGAAGTTAGGGTCAGGAATTTTGCGTGAACTTCAAATCGGGTGTGGTTCAAGCTAAAAGAGGGGTTAGATATGTTGAGAATGCTTTCCTAGTTTCCTGAAAAGATGCAGAGATTCCTACCTTAACAGTCCAATTGCTAGACCCTGCATAACGCTTGTTGGCTTTAATCTGCAGGAGAACCATCATCAAAAAATGATTAGAGATATGCCTCATGGTTGTAATAGGCAACACATCCACAGAAAAGAAGAGAAAAATCACAACTAGTCTATCTTTACATCTTCAGGAACATCTTCAAGAGTGTCAAAAACTGCATCTAGAGGATATACTTTGGTGATCTCCATCAACGAACCATCAGGCAACCTAAAAACATCACAAGTTGAACCTAACTAAGATCATTCCAATTGTATAACCTAAGAAAGAGTTAAACAACAGAGGCTCTTACACCCGTGAATCGTCAAATTTCCCCCGTCTTAGACTTGTTTCAAATATATTCAGCGCCTGTAAAAGCATTAGCAAAAGAATTGAGTAAAAGATTCAAATAAGACATTAAACCTTTTCTCTACAAAGGTGGAGCATATGGAGATAGGGGTCTGTAACAAGGAGTCACTTACAGGGACCCAAGTGCCAACAAGAATCTCAGCACCAGCAGCAGCCAGAGATTTTGCAATTGCCCAACCATATCCATTATCATCAGCTACACCGGCAATAAATGCCCTCTTACCTGCAAGTAGTCTCAGTTACATTTTCTTAAAATCAACAACTTGGCTAACACTTTATGGAGCCAATCGCTTCAAAGAAGACTCTAGCTGTTTCTACACTGAGTAAAGTTAATATACATTGAGAAACAATTACAAAAGACAAAAGAAAATACAAGATGATAATACACTGCACCACACTCAGGATGGCGAGTATTTACTTAGGATACTTTTGCCTCATATTAAAGGACCGTCATTCTACATTTAAGTACTTTTTGACATCAATATCATATTAGGAGCATAAAAGGTAGATTTTGTATATATGTGCTTGGTTTAGCTTGGATAATACAAGCAGAACACTCAATATCAGACTCTACACAGTGGAACATATTCAAACCACCCTACAGAGTTCCGTAACTAGCACAATTGCTAAATCTCACTGTAGCCAAAAGGGGAAGAAGAGAGTCGACCGCTTTTCTAAACCTGCAAACCTATAAACTCCATTCACACCCTCATGTTACATCAGATTTGTAATACCAAATCTCAAATATATATCAACCTAAAAACGACTAAGTTTCACTAAGAAATACCACAGGAACTTTCCATGCAATTCGAAGTAAACAGAGGTAATCGTTGCCTAGTCTCCCAAATGACCATCCATTCCCTATATCCATGTTAGATACTTCACCAGTATCCCTCCGGCCTCTGCTTTAAACATAATCTGGTTCAAAATTCCTTGTTGCACCAAACACTATTAAATCAATTAACTAAACAAAATAACCCTCTAATAACCACCATTGGTTGCGTCGAGATGGAAGAAACAAGGCAGTACAGTATCCAGGAGAATCAAAAAGACAAAACAACATTGATCCAGCATCTACCTCTCTTTTTTCTTTTTTTGGGGGGAGGGGTCACTAAGGATAAGAATGCTAATTCTTGAGCTCCTTAGAGTCATCTTGTTATCTTGGTTTTCGTTCAAATTAATTCTTGTTTGTTATTTTATAGAAACATATCATTTCAGTAAGTGTCCTACCACTTCATGAACATCAGAAAATGGAGAGCTCTAACGGTCCGTTTGGTAGAAGATATTAAAACATGCGAATGCTAATAATCGAGTGCTTTTTTAAGAGAGAGTAGATGTCAATATCCACACCAATGCTTATCCATAACCCCCCCCCCCATCTCTTTATTTTTACCAATAAACTGATACTAAGATTCATTTTTATTTCTACTAAAATAATGTATCACCATCTACCAAACCGCTCATATGTCCGTTAAATCCTATGCATTATTCTCTAAATCACTTCATGCTCCATAAAATTACTCGCTTCATCAATGACAAGAACATCCATAAAACACATCCTTTACCAACAACTATTATGATCTATGTTACTCTAATTCTTCAATTTACCTCGTACCCGTGCCGGCTCCTCAACACTCCGACATGGGTATGGATACTTCGACGCTTCATTTTGGGGCAAACTCAATGATTTTTTTTGTAAAATGGACAAGTTGGACACTTGGACACGTACATGAGTAATGCTTCTATATATTATGATAGCAAGTAAAACAGAAATGCAAAATGTATCAAAAATGAAACCTCTTAGATCAATGGGCAGTCCTCCAACAGGTTTATCACTCGATTCCGCCATCGCCTTAATAACACCCTTGGTTGAATTCAAGGAGGAAGATGAGCAATGGCGGTGATGAAAAGGCAGCAAAGATGATACATGAGAAGCACTAGTAAGCTTAGCCCATGAAGCCTGTTTCGGGAATGCAGCACCAGATTTCAAAACACATGGGTGAGGGGAAGAAAAAACACACGGCCGTGCTGCAGCCATTTGTAACCCTGTTGCTGTGGATGCCGCCATTATAAATCGACTTACTCTAATCAAAGCAATAACTACTAATCTGCAAAAAAAAACACAAATCAATCAATGAAAAAAACCCAGAAAACAAAAGTAAATTCAATAATGTGAAGCATATGGGTTACCATTAATAAGTAGGGATGGTAACTAGTAAGATCCAGATCCGTTTTTAGGCAAGGACCCGGACCCTACCAGGATTCGACTGGTAATGAAAATAATCGTAATTTTCACAATAATTAACGATTTTAAACCATAAAACAACGTCATTTCACATCTCCATTTGTTGATGTTTGAGCATTCAAGTTTAATACAGCACATTCAAACAACAGACATTCAAAATTACAAAGTATTACAACATAAAGTAATACACTAAATCATTCATTCAATCATTCTTCACTTGGCCTTAAAAGTATCTAAACAATCAACTCTAACAATTTTGCCACCGACACTTAATGCTTCTGAATCAACTCTAACAATTAATTTAGATGGAGGGCCTGTTCATTTCAGCTTAATTTCAGTTCAGTTCCTAATATCCTTCTTTCATAAACAATTCCTTTCAGCTCCAATCAGTTCAGTTCAGTTGTTTTCAGTAAATCTAAACAGGCCCTAAAATCCCACTTCCTGATCCTAATGCTACCATTAAAACAGAGTTTTAATTAGAATATACGAAACAAGAAGAACACAAAGCAATACATCCTCTTTAAACACATACACTAGATGAATCAAATGAAACTTGTTAGTATAACTTAGTAAATCAATTTCTACATACACTAGTTACCCAGAAAACAAAAACGCCATGATAAAACCCATTACTGTTCCACAATGCCGTATCAATGTCGAAAAATTAACAAATCAAAACCCTAATAAAGTCATTCAATACCGAATTCAACCACAATTTATCACAGATCAAGCTCACAAATCAACCAAACAATGAATAATTAAGAAATGCACAAGCAAATTGAAAAATAAAATTCAACACACATGAAATGACATTGTTATAAATATTATACAAGATATTCAACAACATACATGAAATGACATTGTTATGAAGCATACAAAACATTCAACATACATGAAAATAATGAAATGACATTGTTATATAATATTTATACAAGATATAATAGAAGTAATTATTCATTAGAATATAGAAAATAACTAACCTTGAGAGATTTAAAGAGATGAAAAAATAAAAATGAAGATTGAGTGAAGTTACAGTAGAGTTTGAAGGGACACTTTGGTTGTGTCGAAATGAAAGAGGAGAGAGAAAGAAGAAGAAGAAAGAAAGAAATAAAGTTGGGTGTGGGTTAGATGAAGAGTTGGTATTATTGTTGTTGTTGGGTAATGGGCTTATGGACTCAATTTTCATTTTCGGTTATCCGGAAACAGCCTCTTTATGTATTCAACACAAGGGTAAGGTTGCGTACATCCGACCCCCTTATCTCGCCTTATGGCGGGAGCCTTTGAGGCACTGGGGTAATGTCGTTGTTGTTGTTGGTTGGGTAATGGGCTTATGGACTCAAAAATTTGTAAAGTTTTGTTACTTGATTCATTTGGGGCCTAATTCAATGAGATGTTGGGGGGTAGGTGGAGAGTGGTAGTCTGGTAGAGTGTATATGGGGTGTGTAAAATCGGATATCGGATTCGATTTGGAAATGCTAATATTTGGATGATAAAAGATGATATTTGAAGTTCTGGATTGGATAATCGGATTAGGGTAGTGGATAGTGATAGAGTGTATTTTTGGGTGTGCAGAACTGGATATCGGATTCGATTCGGGAATATGAAAATTCGGATGACAAGAGATGATGTTTGAATTTTTGGATTGGATAACCGGGTAATCCGGATTTATAAATGGTATGTGTGTTTTTTCAAATGGATCTTGCTAATGAACGTCTTAGGGGCGTTATTTAACATTCAATATAAATTGTAAAAGGGTAATAATTTTGGAATGTATGTCAAAATCACGAATCGTTTAGTGTAATAATTGTTTGTGTATTAGCCACCTTATCTAATGCCCTAGGGGTGGCTGTTAGGTTTTGCTTTTCCAGATAATGTAATTGGTATATACAAGCCTATCAAGAATTGAAAAAGGAATAGAAACAATACCAAAACCAGCTTAGTTTCTGAAGTTTTGTTTCTTAATTCATTTGGGGCCAAATCTAATGAAAGTTTATTTGTACCTGAAAGATTAATATATTTTAAAGGGGTGATATGATATTCAGAGAATCAAACAACTAAAATGTCGTAAGTAGAAACAATTTGTGTCTATGGATTTATTCCGTTAGATATTTAATATTAAAAAATAAAAAAGCTTAAATCAAGGCGCTTTTACTAACTTAAGAAAAAAAAGGGTCATCATTTATCAAAATTTGACCCAACTATATAATGCAAATAAGTGTATCGTGATAAGGTTTGACAAATTCAGTGAGTTATTTAATATTTTTACAGGAAGTTTGCTATATTGTGATTTGATTAGCTACCACAATTTGGGGGCAATATTTCCTTACAAATTATTTTTTAAACTTACTTTAGTTTTTTTTTTTGAGGGAAACTTATTTTAGTTGTGATGATATTAGTGCTACCCCTTCCTTTAAATTCTAGATCCACCACTGTGTCGGCCCCATTTAAAAAGGATGCGATGCGAAGCACGCAAAACTATAAACCACCTAGCCACATGCCATCCCTATGCAACAATATGTATGTTACTCACTAACATAACATAAATGATGTGCATGTAATTACGCATCAAGTAGGGTGTTCTTTATTTGTAATCTCATACATATTGCCTATGTTTTTTAGTTGATTTCTTACCTTTATCACTTGATCTTAACTTTGGCAATCTATACAGTATTCATATATAAACACAAATTTTCAGTATTTAGGATCTTGAATTTGTCTTGAGGCATATAATTAGAAGACTAATTATTTGATATTTTTCCAAGTATTAATATAAAATATTAATGTACAAGGTTGTGCATAATCAAGTATGAGAGTTGGAGTAGCGCTATAAAAAAAAGTGAACATTGATATAATTATGCAAATAGTGATAAAAAATAGTGAGCAAATTTATCCATATCAAATTAGACAATGCTAGCCTTGTAATTTTTTTTTTTTGAGGGGAATCATGCTGGCCACTTAATTTAGTTAGTTAACTACCTAATATGTTTTTTGAATCTGAAATTGTACGCAAACATGCTTAATTTAGAAACTTATCCAACTTATTTAGGATATAATGGGAGTCATATGACTTCTCTACCACAAAAGGCTGAGTAATAGCATATAAATCGACATCCCTAATTTTTGAGACCCCTTAATTACTAATTAATTATCTCGTGGCTTCTTATACACCTAAAAAAATAATTAAGCATCAAATATAACAATTATTAATCTGATTAATTTTAATCCTCTTTAAAAATCAAAGTTTAGTTAGAGAAAGTCTACCTAAAAAAAAGTTCAGTCAAAGTGAGGGAGTAATGTTAGGATAGTTTGTTATATTTCAAAGCTTATATTAACATGAAGAAGTTCATTCATTTTAGTTTATCTTCCAACAAATCATTATCAGGAGAGTGTAGTTAAGTCTTTTAGTAACATTAGATGGGATTTTTGATTGATTCTTGAAATTAATTTAGGCAAGTGATTGAATTCGAGAGCAACGAAATCGAAAAGTTTACGGTGTACCCATAAATGACAATAGGATTTATCGGGTCTGTAAATAGTGGTATTGAAGGTGGAGTGATTGCATTGAGGATACTATTGGTTGTAGTAGTGTTCCGATTGAAGCAAATTCAATCAAAGTTGTCGTCTCCATATTGTTTGATCAACGGCGTTACACGAATTTCCCTTTGTGCCAACAAAGTTAGGAAAAAAGGTATCATTTCGTCCCATTTTTAATGTATCATTTGATTTTTTATGGATGAAATTATACATTTTTAATGATTGTTAGAGTAAGGGGATTATCATAATTCATAAAGTCATAGTTTGTGATTTTTTTTCTATGATTTACTTTTCACCGTATCTTAATCATATTGCATCTTCTTTCTAAGTAGGTGAAATACCACTAATTTGACAAAGAAATTATGTTATAGTTTTTGGTATATTTGCATTAGGTGAAAAACTATATACACCATTTGCTTGGGCACGCATGTCAAGATAAAAGTTTAAAGATTAATATATCTAATTATATATTTGTAAAAATTATAAATATTAGATCATAAAAAATTACAAGTTGAGACGAATCCAACAAGACCCCACATGACTATATTTTCCCTTGTATATAAGTCATAAATTGCGATTAAATTTAAAACTGTGAATAGTGTCAAAAGTGCAAATGGTGCATTCTTTCCGTTACGGAGGAAGTACAAAAATTGATCAAAGTATCTATGTTAGTAAGCTTATGACTATTAGGGTGTACGATACTGAGATACAACCGATCACAGTTAAGTCTAATGACTAGATCCAACTCGAATATGCATATAGAATACATAATGTCGTTTTAAATTTAAATTAATCGGTACATTGTTATTAAAACTTTAGAACAAAACAATTATATAAAATTTTTGTTTATTTGGATGTAATTAATGAGCTTATTAAATTTAATATATGAAAATAAAATGGTGAAATTAAATAAATAACGAAATTCTAGCTAAATGCATTATTATTGGTCACACTAGTATTTTCTATTTTGTAGGAGGTTGTTTCTGATCCATTTGACTCGGTAAAATATTTTCATGTTGTTACTCAACAAAGTTTTAGAGTATTAAATATTTGTTAATATGATTTCTTTCACAGGATTAATTACCAATGGCAGCAACTAACTCCCCCAACCACGTCCATGAAATAGCTGAAAAGGTTAGTAGATTCATTTTCGTCATTAGAAAAAATCTACTGGTTAAAAATTCGACATTTAAGTATATAATCCTAATTTTTAGATTTTACACTATCTATATGAAAAAATTATGCTACTATAGAATCTACTGTGTGTCCCGTCGTAACATGTCGTTAATGTAATTTGTTTAGGGAGCAAGTAGAAGTTTCATTGGATGATTAAAGGAACTCTTACTTATGCATGTCCAAGTCAATATGGGATACTTTTACGACTTGAGTAGTGATATATATCGCGCTAAGAGTTGTATAATATATAAGTATTAAATACATTGTTTAAAATAGTATGAAGTTGAGAATTTATGCTACAATAACGCATGAATCAATGTTATTAATGTATGAAAGTTAGTTAAATTTCTTTTTAGGTTATTGTATACTGCACTAAGAATCGTTGTAGTTATCATTTTCCTTATGATTTAGCCATAAAATCTTATATTTTTATATGATTTTTTTTATCATTGATATAGGAAAGGGAAGATGTGGCTCGGCAGCATGTGGAACTAGAAAATAACACTCAAAACAACAACAATAATGAAGCTAACAAGAAAAATGAAGGGGAAAATGCTACTCGTACTACGAATAAGACAAGTGAAGTTACTCGCCCTAAAATAAAGAAGAAAAGAGGAGGATGGAGATTTGCGTTTTTGATATTGGGTAAAAATCTCTGCCTTTTTTATATGTTCACCTTTTTGTCATTATTTATAATTGTAGCCAAAATGTGATGAGTTCTAGCATTAAAATGATTTTCAATTAGTCGATGTTTTTTCTATCATTTTTAATTGTCACTGTAGAAGTAACAAATTAAAAATAGATGTAAATTTTATTAACAAAAATTTATTAAAGAGATATCACACAATAATAAGGTCCTCATATATCGTGTGAGCCCACAAACTAGTTTGTCAACACGCGTGACGAGTTCTAGCAATAAACTTGCCTACATTAAAAGCATTAATCTTAAAGTTGGATGCATTAATCAAAAGCATTAGTTAAAAGCATTAATTCTTGAAGTTGGATGCATTAGTCAGTTAATTGCATTATAATCTTAAAGTTGGATCGAACTTAGCTTGATTAAGCCTATCATTTTTCAAGAATTTATATTCCTTTGACTTCAACTAAGATACCAATCTCTTTCAATTAGTCCAACAAGCTCCGCAACTTGTTTTAAGTTAAATGTTAGGCGGTTCTTTAGGAAAACTCGACTACCTATGTTTTTAGTTGCAATTCTTTGATTCTTACGCTATAAACTTCTACATGTAAGATAATATATTACATTAGTAAACGTGAAAATCAAAATATTGTTACTGAATAAGCATGATTTTCACGTACACTAATACTTGCGCCTATTTATAATACTTATATATATATTTGGATGCAGTAAACCAGGCTCTAGCAACATTAGCATTCTTTGGAGTAGGAGTGAACTTAGTATTGTACTTAACAAGAGTACTAAGACAAGACAATGCTACTGCTGCCAATAATGTTAGCATTTGGACTGGCACTGTTTACATGTTCTCTCTTGTTGGAGCCTTTCTTAGTGACTCTTATTGGGGACGTTTCCTCACTTGCACTGTTTTCCAACTCATTCTTCTCTTGGTATGTTACTCATTTCCTTCTTAAATTCTTGCTTTTTTTAGAGTACTGCCTTCGTATCGCAAAGATTGCAACGATTTGACACTTTTTACTCACATTTTATGTCAAATCGTTGCAATCTTTATGATACGGAGGAAGTACATAATATACATTCATAACTTGTATACGTGTTGCGTGCATTAGCAAAGTTAGAGCTAAAGAGAAAGTTAAAAAGAAAATGTTACGTAAGTTAGTAAGATGATTAAATCTAATGCCCTACAAATCATGTTTTTTTGCTAGGGTTTGGTGCTACTCTCGGTATCATCATGGCTTTTCATGTTGAAACCAAGAGGTTGTGGTGATGGTAAATTGGAATGTCACGAAACATCCGTAATTGGACAAATAATCTTCTACATGTCAATTTATATGGTGGCATTGGGGTATGGAGGACATCAACCAACATGTGCCACCTTTGGGGCAGACCAATTTGAACAAACCGATAAAGGGGAGTCTTCTAAAGCAGCATTTTTTTGCTACTTCTATTTTGCACTAAACTGTGGTTCGTTATTTTCCAACACCATTTTGGTGTACTATGAAGACAATGGGTCTTGGACTTTCGGTTTTTGGATATCAACCGCGTCTGCTCTTTTAGGACTTGTTCTCTTTTTGTGTGGTTCTCCCGGATACCGGTTTATTAAGGCGCATGGTAATCCTTTACCGCGCGTTGCTCAAGTATTTGTTGCCGCGTATAAGAAGTGGAATGTCGACTTACCACATCCAAGCGAGCTCTATGAAATAGAAGGTTCCGAGTCTGTCATCAAAGGAAGCAGGAAAATAGTTCATACTAGCCATTTTGGGTAAGCATGCAACTAAGCATATATGTCCTATAAGACTTGGATACGTCTAATTTTGTTACATAAAATTCTAAATGCTAACTTTTATTTTTGGTATGTTATAGACTAACAAGATGTGAACTTATTTTGTAGGTTTTTGGACAAAGCAGCAACATTAACTCCAAGAGATTTAACAGAACCAAAGAATCCATGGCGTATTTGTACCGTTACACAAGTGGAAGAAGCCAAATGTGTACTAAAACTCCTCCCTCTTTGGCTTTGCACCATCATTTACTCTGTGATCTTCACTCAAATGGCGTCCCTCTTTGTCGAGCAAGGCGATGTCATGGACACGAAGATCGGAAACTTCCATCTCCCCGCGGCCAGCATGTCCGTGTTCGATATTGGTAGTGTTCTTATATGCACGGGAATTTATCGTCATATCCTTGTCCCGGTAATCGGAAGACTAAGCAGAAATCCTAAAGGGCTTAGTGAACTCCAGAGGATGGGTGTTGGACTAATTATTGGTATGCTATCTATGGTAGCAGCAGGATTCACTGAAATTGAACGACTAAAAAGAGTTGTGCCACATGAAAAAAGAAGCACACTAAGTGTGTTATGGCAAATCCCGCAATACGTTCTCGTGGGTGCCTCTGAAGTATTTATGTACGTAGGACAACTCGAGTTTTTTAACGGACAAGCTCCCGATGGGATAAAATCATTCGGAAGCTCGCTATGTATGGCGTCTATGTCTTTCGGAAACTATGTTAGTAGTTTGTTGGTACACATGGTTATGCTAATCACTAAGAGGGGTGAGAGTCCAGGGTGGATCCCTTCGAATTTAAATCATGGCCACATTGATAGGTTTTACTTCCTTATTATGGCACTTACGGCTATTGATGTTGTCATATATGTGCTCTTTGCTAGATGGTATAAACCTGTTACGTTCTTGGAGACGAGTCATAAGCCGGAATTAGAGAGGGAATTTGATGGAGATGCCGATGAAGATGAAGCGATTAAAAGAGTATAAGCATTTGATTTAAGCTTCTTGGATTTACAAATTCAAGGTTTGATTTGCTTTGAATAAGATTATGGTTTGATTTCTAGCTTAAGTAGGGGTGTTTTAGAGTAGTATGTTCAATCATCGTCCCAGTGACTAGGCTAGTTGATTTTCTATAGAAGTTTTGAGTTTTTTTATTGGCATTTTGAATAAATATGTAAATATAGTAGAGACTTTGGTTCCTCCCTTTTAACAAAACAATTTAGAAGCTTTTTGCTGCATTTTGTGTTATCACTCCTCTCAACAATATTCTTGAAGCAGTTAAATTGATTATATCGAGCTTACTTAGAGATTCTGGTGTAAATACTTCATCTGTAACAAAGAGAATGCAACAATTAGATATTTTATACCTCACAAATAATATCCAATTGTTGCATTTTTTTCGTTGTGGAGGAAGTATATTTATTGATTATATGCGTAACCATAGAATTAGTACATTAAACGATTAATATTCTCAATGAACAAGTTTTGCGAGAGATTCAAATTTTCAAATGAATGATTGAATAAATGAGTAGAAGATAGTGTTTGGGTATCACCATTGACACCATATGATACATCTCGACATATAATAAATTTGTACAATATGCATTACTTTCTCCGTTTATTTTTAATTGCAACATTTGTCAAAAATGGAAATATCAAATTAATTGCAACAAATGTTTTCTTTCTTTTTTTACAAGTCATTTCTCTTTATCTCTCTTTATCACATGCCCCACTTTCTCTCTCCATCCCTTTCATACTCACACAAAAATTTTGCTCAAGAGTCCACCCACTTGAGTTTGTTGTAATTAAAAAAAACGGAGAAAGTATATTAAGTTGGCCAATTATTAATAACTTAATTGTGACAAAATATAACATTCAATAAGGAAATCTTTACTATAATTATTGTTTTAGTTCATAAGCTATGAATAACTTGAGAATCAGTTCCTTTTATTGATCATTTGCTCAACTGTTATATTGAACTAGTTTGACATATTTTCACATTCATAAGAGTCCACATATTGTGTTTATATAATATAGTTATTCGTTCATATAAGTTGAGGTTAGATGGTATGCCCGGTTAATTCATGGACCTAGTTGGAATCGGTTTCAGAAAATGACCCGTCGCGGTGCTGGTTAAAGCATTTTAGCCTTTAGAAATCCGATCCAAAACCGACATCACTTGTTTTCAGTACTATTACACAATCAAACTAATGTAAATTTTAAAATAAGTTACTTTTATTAATTCAGTGGCATTACATTAATTTTTTTTAAGATACTTGCAAAACAATAAAGAAGAAATTAACTTAATTATATATCCATGTATATATATATTATGTCAATGTTTAAAAAAATTATCATAGCACTCATATGCAAAAAAACATTTATCAATATTATAGGCATTTTTGTGTTAACTTAACCGAATTCAGTTCCCTATCTTTTCCTTTTGGCTCTCCCCTAATTTCACTACGATTAGCGAATACGTAATCGCCTATTGAATCTTGCTAATAGTTAAAATCTTTTGAGATTATTAACCTAGGACATTGTCCAAGCTACTCACTAGGCTTAGTGACCAAAATTACTACTTCCTCCAGTTTTAAAGCTGGCTTATATATATTTTTTGAAATATAATATATTACTATTAGATTACAAGATATTTTTTAACTAGTCCATAATAGTACTAGTCTAATATTTTGTTTGGTCAAATAATGAGTATCCACCGGTAGCAGTGACTATTTCATTCGCTAAAGCCGCTCCACTTAAAGGTAAATGTTTAAGTAAGAATATCTTTTCACTCCTAAAAATCAGAATTCCGAAGCCTCAAGGCCCCAATCAATTAATTAAATAAGCGACAATTATACTTATACCAAATTACCAACATGATTTACTAGCCTAGTGTTTGGATATACAAAACCTAGCCCAACATCCATGAAATCAATAATAATGGCCAAAAAACAAAGAAAAAAAGCCCAAAAAACAAAGAAAAAAAGATTATACTACATCCGTTCTTCTTTGACATAAAGATAAATATAGTCATGTGGAATCTTGTTAGATTCGTCTCGATATATGCTTAATTAATATCAATTTTTTATAATTTTTATCTAAATAAAATTAGAGATATTAACATTTAAAACAGTGCATTGAGAGACGTAAAACTCTCTATATTGCAATAGATATGGAATAGAGGTAGTATAAGTATGAAAATATGAAATGAAATGACACCCTTCTCTCTTTAATTCACCTACTGCACGTGAACTCCATCCTTCTCAAAATCTCTCATATAAATACATCCAGGTGTCATAAAGCCTCATTTAAACCTAAATCTCACATCTCGTTCTCTCCAAACCCCGCTTTCGCACTCCTCATTCTCTCTCTCTCTCTCATCGCTTATCGCTAGGGTTTTCTACGAACGAACGAACGAAAATCACTGAATTTCTTGCTGAATTCGTCGTTTTCTTCTACTTTAATTCGTAGATTTTCAGTTTAACAATGGATTTTGGAGCACCTCGTAAGAGAGGTAGACATGACGGTGCTGTTAATGGCCATGGCGGCTTCAAGAAATCTCGTCCTGGTATGTTTTTCTCTCTCTTTTTTGAGTTCGTTTCGTTTATTTTGCTATTCTAGGGTTTCTGAGCTAGTTTAGTGCTTGATTTTGATTATTTTCATGCGTTTTGCTTATTTGAGTGTTAGATTTACGCGGTTTAAGACGATTTTTAGTGTAGTAGTTGCAGGATTTGCGGTTCGTTGATGTGTCAATCTTTGAAAGATATTACGGCGATTTGATAAAGTTTGATTGTTTGAATCGTCAGATTTACGCAATTTTAGTGTAGTAGTTGCAGGATTAGTTTAGTGCTTGATTTTGATTATTTTTATGCATTTTGCTCATTCGAGTGTCAGATTTACGCGGTTTTAGACGATTTTTAGTTTAGTAGTTGCAGGATTTGCGGTTCGTCGATATGTCAATTTTTGAAAGATATTACTAAGTTTAATTGTTTGAATCTTCAGATTTACGCAGTTTTAGTGTAGTAGTGCAGGATTAGTGGTTCGTGCGAAGTTTTAAAAGAGATTACGGCGATTTAATAAAGTTTAATTGCTTAATTGTTAGGTTTACGCTGTTTTAGAAGCTCTTTAGTGTATTAGTTGAAGGATTTGTGAATCAATAAACTTCAATTGTTCGATGATGTGTGAATCAATTAATTTTTAAAAGATATTACGGCGATTTAATAAACTTGAATTGAGAAAGGCAAGAAATCGGAATGTAAAAGATTGTGGTATGAGATGGTGGATAATAGTGAAAAATTGAAGAATTAATATAACTCGCTGAAAAGAAGTAATTAATGTTCTTAACAGAATCGGAGTCCTTCACACCTGGTGTAGGAAGCAAATCGAAGCCTTGCACAAAGTTTTTCAGGTTCAAATCTCAAAACTTATCTAAAACAATTGGTACTATATCTTAATGCAATTTTACATTGGACAATATGTTATATATTAATAATATTCTCTATAAAATTTGTGTTGATAAGTGCAATTTATATTGACTAATGAATTCATCATCCAAAGTTGTGATACAGGTTATACTATTTATCATCTAATTACAGTAAACAGAGACTCTGATGATAAGTAATGGTTGATATACTCGGTAAATTATGGGCCGATGTATGGAATGTTGTAAAATCTACCTTCTCCGTTCATAATACAAGGCGCTCAAAACTTGGATCTTAATAATTGTATGAGAGTAATATTATGAAATGTTCGGTGTGGTTTCATAATCTCTATATTTTGAGAGGAGATAGCAGTCCAGCTAAAATTTCGAAGAACCATATGAGTGGCGTTGAGTAAGCTTTATAAGCTTTGAAAGTAATGCAACTCAGTCTCTAGCTAATGAATTATTGCCATTTAAGCTCTTGGTACAGGTCTATCTCCTACAATCAAACTACAATTAACAGATACACTTGATGGAAATGCTTAATTCAGTGGAGTACTCACTGCAATTCCTGAGATGAAATAAGTTTCACCAAAGGCTAAATATTCTGTGAGGAAGCAGTGTTCATGAAGAGCTCAACTTTTATTACATAAAAAAAGCTTCAACATTGCAACTTCTGAAATTTAAAGTATCTTCTGTCTGTTTAATTTTCTGCGTTTTGTCTTCTTTGTGTTGAGATTGCCCGGGGGTCAGTTGGAGCTAACATTTATGTTTGGAACATGATGCTTAGAGACAAAGTCTTATCATTGAGTATTAGGGTCATGTAATGCCTATTTCGTGAGCTTTGTTGCATCCTGGTGTTTTGTAAATCAGATTTTTCACATCTGGAATTCTATGATGGATATGCATAGATTACCCTCAGAAATCTGGCTGCTGTCGTAGTATTGGTCTTAAGGCTCCATTAATCAATGAAGTTGCTATATTGTTTGCATTTTGAACTGTTTCCCGTCATTCTTCCTGTAAGAAATTGCTTGTATATTAGCTTTCCTATATTGGGATCTAATGATTGCTAGTGTCTGAACCAGTGTCGCATAATTCGTAGATCGCTCTGTAACGGGTAACGAATACCGTTCCCGAATTGGCAAATGGAGCTTTGATGTTAGGCAAATTGGCGAATTGTGAATTGCGAATTGAATTAACTTATTAATAGGGTTTTTATAGTGTTGGTATTTGTCATATAGTGTTGGTGCTGTTATTATATGGTGTTGATAATTCCTCCCTTGCTTTATCGTTTCAAATTTCTTTACCAACGCTATATTATACCTACATCAACACCAACACTAGACGAGAATCTACTTTACTAGCGTGTTTTTAATATCGTTGCCTCCTTTATCGATAGGAGGTGCATGAGATATGGTGTTTTGTCATGCAACATTAGTGTTAGGAAGCTCAGTGGTATCTGATGTAGGATTATTGTGATTGGTGAAAATTATGTTCGTTATTTGACAGCAGAGTTACTTTAGTTTAGGGTGATGTAGTGTAGAGTAACGAGTGGTGTAGAAGGGCTGAGGGATCTACTTTGGAATTTATACTTCTCGTATGCAAATATATGAGATTTACCTCGAAGTATCAAGCCTTTTCCCTTTCTCACTCCTTCTTGAGGGATGTGTTAGATTGATGTCTCCCTCATCTGATATATGAAACTTCGCTAGCTAGTAGAGCTTAGAACTTCTGCAGGTTGGAATCTGAAAATTGAAATCCTTTTTCTTACAGCACTTTCTCATGCTTAGATCATTGTACTTTCTACATATTGTCAATTTGATTCTGCTGAAGTGTACGGCCTTTTGCTATTGCTTTGCTTTATGGTGAATATGCAGTTCCCCAGTAGTTTTGTAATTTTTTTGGGCTTAAATTTCATTAGAAAATGGTTGTCTCTTTCTAGCTGTTAATAAGTTGGCTGGGTTTGTTTAATGAGCTGAGATTGTGTTTGGGAGATGGAGAACATTCGACATTGTTGACAAGCCTAAAGGCTTTTTGATGGTATCTACTGGTTTCACGGAGCTGAGCAAGTTTGACACGATTTGGCTGAGTGCAGGCTGCAGAGTAAGGGGGGGAGGGTTTTTTCTAGGAACCCTCTCATTATTGCTTTAGATTTGTCACTGGATTCGTGGTTTGTTCTTTGATATTTTGTTGATGACTCGTCTAACTTCTATCTATATATATGGATTATACAATGATGCTTCTTTCCTCACTCATCTATAGCAGTTATATGCTTTGAAGAGTTTAGATTATCTCATTTTTAAGATGTTTCATCTTTTGTTTGACCTTATATCAATTTCATATTTCAAATTCGAAGCCCTTTTGATTTTCTTGCAGCACGACTGGCTGCCCATTTGGTGAGGGGTGTCACTTTTTGCATTATGTTCCGGGTGGAATTAAAGCTGTTTCCCAGATGATGAACCTTGGTGGTGCACCAGTTCCTCCGCCAGTCAGGAATATTGCAGGCCCTCCATCATTCTCTGATGGTCCTGCTGCACAGGCAGGCAAGACCAAGATGTGCAACAAATATAATACTCCAGAAGGTTGTAAATTTGGAGACAAGTGTCACTTTGCTCACGGTGAACGGGAGCTCGGAAGGCCACCCATGCCATTACATGAAGATCCACGTGGAATGGTACACATGCCAGGTAGGATGGGAGGCAGGATGGAACCTCCACCACCTGGCCTTGGTAGCGCTGCCAACTTCGGGGCCTCTGCAACTGCCAAAATCAGCATCGATGCTGCCCTTGCCGGACCAATCATAGGTAAAAGTGGGACAAATTCAAAGCAAATATGCCGTCTTACTGGAGTTAAGCTAGCAATTAGGGACCATGAGACTGATTCCAGCAAAAGGAATATTGAACTTGAGGGCACGTTTGATCAAATCAAGCAGGCCTCTGCTATGGTTGAGGAGCTCATGAGGAATGTCAAGGCAGCGTCTGGTGGTCCACCTGTCAAGCAGGCAGCCGCGCACGGTGTTGGCTCTAGCAACTATAAGACTAAGCTTTGCGAAAACTTCACTAAGGGAGCATGCACATTCGGAGACAGATGCCACTTCGCTCATGGAGCTGAGGAGATGCGTAAATCTGCAATGTAGTATACTTAGCAGCTCTTTCTCTTGTCCCTTTTTACCATAACTTGGGATTTTTGTTTGTTCTTCTGATACGATTATGCTTAGATTATGATGTGGATGGTTTTAGCACTGTGGTATAGAGATAGACAAGACAAGTATGGAAGGTTCAGAGGTTGTTAGGATTCTTTTCTTAATCATCTGTAATTTGTTTATGCTGCATTCAATTGGCTCTCTTAAACACCTTTCGGTTAATAGGTGTCCAAGTATGGTTTGATTACCGCCCCATCTATGTTATACGTAATTGCGATGGTGTGGTGGAGTTTCCGATTGCAAAATTATGCACGTCGAAAGCAAACTCCTTTAATGCACTTTGGGATGATAATTTGCACTTTCACCAATCCACTTGTGCTGAGTTCACTTTAATTTCGATCTTATAGGGCATTCCTAATTACAAATTGCTGAGAAAACTTGTGCACTGTACCAAAATCACTTGCAAGTCGTGCTGAGTCAACTTGTCTTGTATTCACGATCTAATAGGGCATTCCTAACTACAAAAATGTATATGCAAAACGTTGTAGAGAAATTTGTGCAGTTTACCAAAATTACGATCCATATTACCTTCATTCGTGAAAGCGATTACATGAGTTGCGATGATGCTCTTTTTTCTGAACTTGTGGAGCGATCACTTGTATAGTTGGGCTGCTGTTGTATACGTGTATAGTGTACCAAAGTCACTACTCTTCTTCTCTTCCCCCCAAAGCAATCACATGTGTCGTTATGTGCCCATTAATGGTCTTTTATGTGTATTAATTCCATAAAATGTCCACTAATGGTCCTTTACTTGAACTAATCTCCTAATAGGCCCACTAACGGTCCTTTATTCGAACTTCAGGAGTCATCAACTTGATCTACTACCTCCGTATCAAATTACTCGCTACACTTTTTTTTTCACGCTTATCAAGGAGACGATTTAATGGTGTAAACGAGTGTATTTTTCGATGAAATTTTAATACAAGCAAAAATGAGATTCTATATTACTTGTGTTAAAATTTCATTGATTAATTTGCTCGTTTATACCCTTAAATCGCCTCCTTTAAAAGCGTGAAAAAAAAGTGTAGCGAGTAATTTAATACGGAGGTAGTATTATTTTGCCCGTATATAGGTCCAATGTACGGTGAACCACAGTCACGACCCATCTTCCCTTCGTTTTCGCAAGCAATCACATGAACTGTGATAACTTATATGCCGATTGTTGGTCCTTTATGTGTACTAATTAAATACTCCCAATAATGGTCTTTATGTGGAGTGATCAATTTGAATTCGTACAAGTAATTACTCAATATAATAATTTCTTCAATCGAAAGACAGTATGTCAATATAGTGATATGTACAAATCATTTACTTATTTGAAGGTAATCTAATAATTTTGTAGATATACATCCATCATGCGACACTTATTTAACCTTTTTTTGTACTACTACAAGGAGTTTCCCACCATTTTTGGCGAGTCGACTAATCTCCGGCGGGAGTTTGCATGGGTACTTCAATGGGCATCATCCCTCCTGGCCGGGGTTCTTTCCATTCCTAAGACTTGATCCCAAGACCTTGTTTAAAGAGCAAAAGACCCTTAACCACTCATGCGGTATACTTATTTAACCTTATGCGGTTATGGCATTATATTGCCATCTCTATATATTGAACTAGTCCTTAACTTCTCAACTTTAAGCACCACATTGTTTTTTTTTAAATTTACACGGGAAGCACACAGAAGGGAAGGGTCAAAATAATCATAAAGAAACGGGATAGTTGAGATGAGAGCATGATATTAACGAACGCATAAAGAAGGAGAAAGAGTTGTAAGGATCCTCTATTTTGTGGCGGGGAATGGAATATTGAGGGAAGGGGATATAGGGGAGGACTTATATTGAGTTAAACACTCGGTTTAAAATTAGATTTTTTTATTTATTCAATACACTACTTAAAAAATGAAGTATTATGTTAATTTTCGATTTTGCAATCCCAATTTATCAATCTCAAAATCTAGAATTGTCACTCTGATAGTGAAATGGTGGGTCTGCCATTGCGACCATGTATGATGGTGTGCTCATCTCCAAAATTGTGCAAGGGATGAGGTTGGATTTATATTATACTTCATCCGTTCTATACCAATTATCAATTGCAATAGTTAGACTTGAACATTTATTAGTATGCAACTTTTACGATTGTCCATGAATACATCCAATTACTTCTACTAATTAGTAAAACTTATAAGATACTATGAATAGTGTAAATATCAAACTGTTGCAACTAATATGGAATGAAATAAGTATCATCAACATGTTAAAGATTAGAAGGAAAAAAAAGAAAACGACAATAACTTTTTACGATATTTGGTATACTAATGGCGTTTTTTCAATATATTCTATCACATCCTCTATATTGATTTTATATTTTATATTGCATTTATGTTTTATATATTATTTATAATTTGACTCATCTTAATCCAATTTCAACTAAGCCTTATTCCCAAAGTGATTTGGGGTCGGCTAACATGAATCGTCAACTGAAACTGTTGCCAAAGGAGATGGCATCGACAAGAGTGATAAAAAGTTTTTAAAAGGGTTTAAGTTTTAAGAATTTTTTTAAAAAAGTTTTTGGAAACAAGGTTTACACCAAAAGGTTTTATTAATCCAATTTTCTAAATGCGTAATAAAAATAAAGGAACATTTCTCTCTTACCCATATCATTTGTCTTACACTAAGGACCCTTGGGTCCAATGGTATGACTTCATATCTCCCACATGGGAGACCAATGTTTAACTCTTGGTGGAAGCAAAATAATTTACAGGAGAGTTGAGGGTTTATGGCTTGAAATGGGCCTCTAGGTGGAGGTCTTGTGCGATGGCAGTTCAGAAGATTATTAATTCTTTTTACCTTAATTTTGTCTCTCACGAGCTGAATCATCCTATACAGCTACACCCCAGATCATTTTTTGCTTTCGTAGTAGGTTCATGCTACCCCGTCTATAGGATAAAAGTTGTATTATCCTACCCATAGTATTTGTCAACAAGGTGCAAAGATTTGTGAATATTAATAATTATATACTTTAATTTACACATTAAGATAAGTCTAGTAGGAGTATTGTTAGATAATAAACTGAATTTTAATTTATTAGAAAAAAAGTTGATTAAAGTGAGTATAAAAGATGCTGCAAAAAATCAAAATAGTTAGATTAAAACACGCACAAAGTGTATCTTCAATTAGAAAACGTTTTGTCTAACTGTTTCTTCGCTTGAATAATCAGGGTAATTGAAAGAGAGAGTTGGGACATTAAGATTTGAGAGTGAATTTTCATAATTTTGGGCAAACATATTACCAAGATTTCTTTTGAATGGTGCCAAATATAAAGAAAATGGTTAAAATATTTCCATCTAATATAAGTACTTTGACATTATTAAAATCCGTTTTGACAATATCTTTACTAATTAATCACAAAGATGTAGATTTTCTTGTTTTATATATGAAGAAAGGAGACGCATGCAAATTAAAATGATCAATAGCTGTTATTGCTTAACATTGTAGGCTCGTAGCCTTATTGGCCTTCTGTTTTTGAGCATTTATGGGTTTTACACGAAACTTACCAAGAATTTTTTTCTTGGGGATAACTTACCAAGAACTTCAATTAGAAATTCTCACTATCTATCTTACTTAGTCAAGGAAGTTCACTTTTGCCATTTTAGTAATGGATTACATTGTTTATGTACAACTTAGTAAAAGGTGACAAGTTGAACATAGCAACCAACGTCACGTTGGTTCATTCCTTGTTAGTCTTTTTTTTTATACTCTATATCTTTTTCATAGGCTTTAGCTTTTATTATTGAGATACTGTAACTTTAATGTTCATAGGAATTTGTACTATCTCATACTTAAGACTCTTTAGGGGTAATCAATCTAATAATGAATGAATGAAACTTGAGCCTCTATCAGTTGTTGCTTCGTTTATGATATTGTATGTTGTTGTTGGCCAACTTAGAGGGTGTGACGCTGCATATTATAAAGTGTCCACTCAAACTCAAAAGAGAAACATCACGTCATCGGCCCCGCTCGTGCCCACCTTGTACACACGAGCGCCTCGTAGACCCTCTTCTCACACTACTCTTGTCGCGAACAGGCAAGAGTACTTTTCAGATATCAAGTGCTCGTGCTTTAATGAGCCTAAAGAGTCACATTTCCGCAAGAAGGCTAGCACACTTGCCAAAAGAAGAAAAGGGCGTGGCGCACGATCCGAGGTCAAAACACTCGGATAGTGACACTAGATCACAAAGTAGGATTCACCATAGACATAGCTGAGCCGAACAAAACTTTTTTTTTTGACAAACGAACAAAGCGCTAACATGATTAGGCATTGTTTGATTCAATTCTACTGAGCTCGAGTTCAAACTCAAATTTGACCAGAAATTATAATTCTTATTCGAACTTGGCTTATATGAATTGTTTCTGTCTAAAAGTGTCGTACCTCTTTCCGGTGGATATAAGCGGTCCGAGTCCGAGCTCCGGCCAAAAACCTGCAAATGAACCCCACACCCTCGGGAGTGTCCAGAGAACGGGGCCTCCGACGCTCAAGTCAGTACTCATTTTAAATAGAGAGAGTGTGGGTGTAGAGTGAGAGAATGGATTATGGATCCTTTTACCTTAGCCCTATGAGGGGCTTATATAGTGAAGTGAGCGTGGGCCTTGTGTCATTTGGGCCTTGAGCCGTATATTCGGGAGAGGGTATTTATATCCATACAGGAATGATTCTAGTTCGAAACTAAGTACTTCATGTTAAAACTTATAAATTATAAGTAGAAATTATGCATTGAGATGAATATAAGAGCATCTTATATGCTAATATTATTTGGTTTTATATAAAGTCAAAAAATTATAGTCAATATAAAATATATGAATAGTGTAAAAGTCAAACTGTTGCAAATAATATGGAACGAAATAAGTATCATCATCAACATGTTAGAGATAGGAAAAAAACAACAATAACTTTTTACGATGCTTGGTATATTATTATTTCAATATATTCTGCCACATCCTCTATATTGATTTTACATTTTATATTGCATTTATGATTTATATATTATTTATATTATGAATCTTCTTAATCCAATTTTCTAAATGCGTAAATAAAATATAAAATAAAGGAACATTTTTCTCTCACCCATATCATTTGTCTTACACCAATGACCCTTGGGTCCAATGATATGGCTTCCTATCTCCACAAGGGCCTGTTCTCTTCGTCTAATTCTAGCTGAACTGAACTGAATTGAACCGAACTTATTGTAGCTGAATTAAACTTATTGAAGGTGAACTTAACTGAACTTATTAGAGCTGAACTGAATTGAACTTATTGGTGCTGAGCTGAATTGAATTGAATTGAATCATAATAAATATATAAATAATAAGTAAATAATAATTATTATGAATATTAAATAAAAAGTAATTATAATTTTAAGTAATAATAATTAAATTAATGATTTAGAATAATATCAAATGAATGATGACAATGTTATTTTTGATGTTATTAAATGATAGTTATAAATAAATAAATAATAATAATATGATAAATTACTTTTAAAGATAATGGTAGTAATAGTGTCTAAGAAGTAAATTAATATTATCATAATAATAATTATAATTAATAATGTGTAATTACCATTATTAGTATTGATATATTAATAATTGATGATGATAATATAATAACAATAATGTCTAAGAAGTAAATTAATATTATCATTATAATTTAGCAATTATAATAATAATTAGCTTAAAACATGGTTGATGTGTGCTTCTAACCAAACCACGATTTGTGGTGGGTTGGTTTATAATATTTATACACTAAACCCCACCACAAACCGCCAAAATATCTTTAATATGCAACGTAACGACAATGTTGTACCTTAAATAGTATTGCAGTATTATTAGCAACTTTGTAATTTTTTAATATCTTCTAACTTTTTGTAGCTTATTTGTATGATGTAATAGTCACAATGTTGTACCTTAAAGAGTCACATTGTTTTCGCAAGAAAGCTAACACAATTGCCCGGAGAAGACAAGGGTCTGTCACACAATATGAGGTCAATGCACTCGGATCATGACACTATACGACACATAGTAGGAATCAAACCATATTTACATAGCTGGGCCGAACAAAACTCTAAGATTTTCTTTTGACAACGAACAAAACTCTTACATGCATGATTTGTCTTTGTTTGATTTAGTTTTACCGAGGTTGAGTTCAAACTCGATTTTGCCTAGAATTTATAACTCTTGTTCGAACTTGGCTTGACAGAACTGGAATTTGAATTTGGCTCCATAATTCATGTTTAAAAAATAAGTACATTAAAATATTAAAGATGTTTCATGTTACTATAAATTATTTAACATTACAAACTCTTATTTTTTTGATTCTGGGCCTGAGAGTTGTTTGTTTCGACTTCTATCTTTCTACCAGTAATAGGTATTGGAGTTTACCCGGATTTCGTTCTCTCACTATCAGTTGAGAAAGTGGAAGCTATTTTATCCAATGATTTTGATTTAAACGGTTCTCACCTGTTTATAAGAAACTTGCTTCTGCCTTAATACTATATTTGTATTCCAAATGTCTCTTTTTCCATTTAATTAAGCGTTAATGTAAATGAACCATAACTATGTAGCCCTGTTCCTAATAGATTGACCCCAAGAAAGCATATCCAAATTATAAGAAAGCCTATAAAAGTCACAATTGCATAATTTGCACCCCGCAAATTTTTATTTGTTCGAATATGTAAATAATAGTACTTTAATTTCTAACTTGGACAACTCAAGCTTGGGAGAGTAATAAGGCTTTGTTTCAAAATACATTTTGATGGAAACATCATGGGGGGATTTTGTACTAAAAGGAAATTAGTTGTATAGTGCCAATCTGGCTGGGATAGCAAATGACTTTGATCCAAGAATGATAATAATAGAGAAACTAATTCTATATTTACAATATTTATTATAAGGAAATTCTTAAACACTAACATTAAAGTTGCTCCAAGACTTAAATGTATCTGATTTGAACCTATTAGAAAACCTACTTCTATAAAATTTAATTAGACTCGTTTGTAATTTGTTAGTTCTAATTGAATTTGATTAGAACTTATTAATATTTATCTAAACTTATTTGATATCAAAAAGGACTATCTTGGCCCATGGAGGGCCTAATTGTCTCAAGAATGCAACTGCAGAGGATTCTAAGACTGTTTGGAGTAGCTGGCCCAACAATATAATATTGTGATTGCTCTAAGTAGGCGTTATTTGACCTCATGTTGGATGTTCAGAGTGAAGACCTGACAAGAATGTTTGTGATCACTTCATATTGCAAGTTAATAATAGGCTCGCAAGTGAAAGAGATTATTAAAGAGAATATCTACTTGTAATCCCATATCGATAAAGGAGAAGGAGAATGACGTATAAAAACAAAATTTGAGGGGGTGTTTAATATCGAATACATTTATATACACTTAGTGCCCTAGAGGACAAGACAAAAGTTGAGGTGAGGCGCAAGAGGATTATGCAGAATTTAAGCAGCCACATGCAACCAATTCCCTTGACGAGTGTTTGGTTTGTTAAGATCTTGTTTGCACGCTTTGCCATGCAACCACTCGAATTTCAGAGCTTAATTAACAAATTACGAAAGCAATATTTTTTTTATTTTTTTTTATAAAGGTAAGGAGAAAAGGATGGGATGGTTATGAGACCCTCCGCTCGAAGGGAACTCCTAACACATCATTACATAGGATTTTCTCTAATTGGGAACCATTCCAATTCGTAATACAAATAGAATCTACAGCTAGATGACCCGCATTCGCTATCCAATCGGCCGCTTGGTTGGCTTCATGGTAGACATGCTGAACTTGGAACTCTTGAAAAACTTTTAGGCTGATTTTTGTGTCCTCAATGATGTTATCAATCTCCCATGGGGTGCTGCATTTTCCGTTTGTTGCGTTGATTACAAGAAGGTTATCAACCTCAATAAGGAGCTTCGAGTGGTTTAGTGTTGAAGCTTTTAGAACCCCCCCTATGCAGAGCCGTAGCTTCTGCAATTGTGACTGACGAAAGGCCTAAGTTGAAAGCCTCTGCTGCTAGAACCTTTCCCTCATGATCTCTAATGATATAACCTGCCGCTGAAGATTTGTCTTTGACCGAGCCGTCGAAGTTGAGCTTGATAGTACCCATAGGTGGAGGTAACCAAGCTACTTGAATTGAATGGGTAGTCGTTGTTGTTGTATGTATGGCAGGGGGAAAAGGGGAAACATAATTGGATGGGTCGAGAGCGAAAACATCGTAATGCGTTCTAACCCTCTATTCGTATGCGAAGTTTCTCGCTCGATGGAAGATCCTGTAAATATTTACCCTGGTATTATTGAAGATTAAATCATTTCTCTCTTTCCAAATACTCCAAAGTAAAAAGGATAGTTTAGCTGTTGTAGTCTTATCTCGTAAGTGTTGGCGGAAAAGGGTTAGAACATTAGGACTACTGATAGGGCAGCCTAGCCATTCTGTCACTTGAGGGAGGGACCAAATGGTAGATAATATCCGACAACCCAGGAAGAGGTGATCTATTGTTTCAGGGCAATCAGGGTTGCAAGTTGGGCAATTCTGAAAAGGGATAATATTTCTCTTGTGAAGGGTTGCTCGCACACTAATTCCTTTGTTTAAAGTTTGCCAAATGAAAATCTGTAACTTAGGTGGGATTTGCAGCTTCCAGATAGCTCTAAACTCCCATTTGGGGGTTTCAGGATTTATGTTGTGGGCCAACCAATTAGCAGATTTAACTGTAAAATCACCATGGGAAGACATACCCCAAACAGGAGTGTCCTCGTCTATGTTCTTTGGGAGCGGGATGCCCCTTACCTTTGCCATGAGGTTGTCTGGAAGGTAACTTTTCAGCTTGTGAAAATCCCAAGTTCTGCTATCAGTTATGAATTCTTCAAGTTTGATAGTATGGTTGACCCTATGAGGTTCTATATCCAGAATCTCAAGAATAGGCTTGTTTGTAAGCCAATTGTCGAGCCAGAAAAATTTTTTGGCACCATTGGCTATTTTCCAGCGGATCCCTCGTCTAATGAGATCCCTTTGTTCCATTATTTTCCTCCAAATGAAAGAGTGAGATGGTTTTGGTAGGTATTCGAAAAATTGGTGTTTTTGAGGTACTTTTGACGTACGATATTAGCCCAAAGGTTGGTTGGATCAGAAAGCACCTTCCAAGCTAGTTTGGCTAGGAAAGCTTGGTTTAAGGGTAGTGTCTTCCTAAGGCCTAACCCACCAACGGTTTTTGGTGTACAAATTTTGTCCTAGGCAATTAGGGGGATGCCCTCCTTGTTAGGGCCTTGATTCCAGAAGAATTTTCTGTGGATGGAGTCAATGGTAGACGCAGTCTTGACTTAAAGGAGGGTTGCTGAGCAGGCATAATTGGGAATGGCTTCTAAGTACGAAAGCAATATGCCAGCAACCATATCATAACTTATGCTGATTTTTGTAAGTGAGTAGAGCGTGACAAAGTGTACTGTACATGAATTTGACCGCACATCTTTAAGTACTAACTTATATAATTTGAAACTCATGAAAATAAAAGGTGTTGCGACCACTTTGAAATAAGAGAACCGAAGATGTATACTTCCTCCATTTTTTATTAGTTGACCTGTTTCTTTTATCACGTTTGCCAACGCGTAATTTCAATCACTTTTATCTTGGAAAATTGATGAGTAAAAATTATAAAAATATGATATTTTGAAAATATATAATGAGACGAATCTAACAAGACCCCACATGACTATATTTTCTCTTATGTATAAATCACAAAAGATAGTCAAAGTAGATTATGTGAATAGTATCAAAAGTCAAAACGTGTCAACTAAAAAAACGGAGGAAGTATATAATATATTTTGTGAGTAAGAAAACTTTTCCTCTAAAACTATGTGATAATGTGCTTTATAAACTTTTTCTGGACATCCAATAATAGCACCACTTCTAAGTGCCCACTCTTTATTAAAAAACTAAGCTTATCACTTGGCCTTCCTATTACTATTAGTAGATTAACTGTGCTTGAAGGTATAACACCAACAATTATTCCAACCTTGTATCCCGTTTTCCTAACTTTTCTTCCTGTCAACAAACCCCCATGCACAAAAACTCTACGGTTGTCAGTTACCAAAGTCGATCATCAGTATTATGTCACCGCAGGTCCTACTTTAGAATCATTTATCGATGGTGAATTCAGGTTTGAAGAAGCTAAAAATAAGGGGAAGTACGTGTATAATATAAAGTTTTGTCACACATATCCACTGGTGTGTGATGATGTTGGGTTTTTAGAAAATGGTCTTTTGGGTATCACCCCTAATAAACCTGTTGCTTACCAGTTTCTCCAAGCTTTAAATTACTCGAGGAGCACTGATTCAGTCTAGCTCGATCTTCACGTACTGTTGGTGGTCTTGTGCTTATGTAACTAAGTGAAAGTGTGCCAGTGTGGTACATGGCGATAGTCCACTCATGATGAATATATTATCGATATGAATAAATGCCTCCATAAGCAGTCTCTGCTTTCTAATACTTGTATTATTGGAAGCATGTACGCTTTTCAATTGGTCTATTCTTTTAATTGGTTGGTTTATCCTTTCAGTTGATCACTTTTATTCTTTTAGTTGGTTACTTTATTCTTTCAGTTGGTTCCAACTGAATGAATAGAAGGTCCAACTGAACTTAATACACATGCAACTGAAAGATAGAAGGATCAACTGACTGAACGAACAAAATGTCCAACTAAAATCAAAATACATCCAACTGAAAAATATGAAACAAACTGTCAACTGAAACAAATAATATGTCAATTGAAAATGATAATGTGTCAACTGAAACAAATAATATGCCAACTGAAATTACATGAAGTGGTCTGACGCATTGTTTACTGTCAGACGCGTCTAACCCAATACCTTCTCTAATATACTATATTATAATGAAATTCTTAAACACTAATATTAAAGTTGCTCCCAGACTTAAATGTATCTGATTTGAACCTATTAGAAAATCTACTTCTATAAAATTTAATTAGACTTGATTACAATTTGTTATTTCTAATTGAATTTGATTAGAACTTATTAATGTTTATCTAAACTTATTTGATATCAAAGAGGAGATCTTGGCCTATTATCACTCTCAAGTAGGGAGGGCCTAATTGTCTCAAGAATGCAGCTGAAGAGGATTTCAGCAAGACTATTTGGAGTAAGTGGCCCAACAATATAATATTGTAATTGCCCTAAGTAGGGATTATTTGACCACATGTTGGATGTTCATAGTGAAGAACCAACGAGAATGTTTGTGATCACTCCAGATTGCAAGTTAATGATGGGTTCGCAAGTGAAGAGGAGTGTTAAAGAAGAATAACTATCCACTTGTAACCTCATATCGATGAAGGAAAAGGAGAATGACATATAAAAACAAAATTTGAGGGGGTGATTAATATTGAATACACTTTATATACCCTAGTGGCCTCTAGTTCAAGACAAAATTTGAGGTGAGGCGCGCAAGTCATGTGAGGATTATGCAGAATTTAAGCAGTCACATGCAACCAATTCCCTTGACGAGTGTTTGGTTTGTTAAGATCTTGTTTGCACTCTTTGCCATGCAACCACTTGAATTTCAGAGCTTAATTAACAAATTACGAAAGCAATATGCCAGCAACCATATCATAACTTGTGCTGATTTTTGCAAGTGAGTAGAGCATGACAAAGTGTAGTATTAGTACATGAATTTGAGCTTACATCTTTGAGTACCAAACTTATATAATTTGAAACTTATGAAAAGAAAAGGTATTGCGACCACTTTGAAATAAGAGAATTGAAGAGGAATATATTTTGTAAAAATAAGAAAACTTTTCCTCAAAATTTATCTGATAATCGTGCTTTATAAATTATAATTCTTTTCAAGATTTTGAGTCATTGAGATAGAGTTAAATTTTAATAATCTATACATATACAATATTAGGATGGACATCGCTCATGCTAATAATTAGGTACTAGGCAATAGGCAGGTTGTATATTTCTTCTCGACAAGATGCTTTATTTACCTATAAAGCAACAATAATGCCGAAATGTTTATTCTAAGTTAACTAGCTATGCTACGCTAAACTAAGAGATTCTGATTAGAATTTGTAATGTACCGAGTTGTTAATTGTTATGTTTGTAAATGTTAATCAACTGAGTTGTTATGTTTGTTAATGTTGATGAAGTCCGCCTTTTATAGCTACGCTTGATGGCGATAACTTGTTCATTCAGCCTTCATAATCTTCAATCTTCACAACTACTGCCCCAAGAATTCTTGATAATGGCGCCACTTTCGAAAAACGGTTCATGTTATATCTCACGTTCTCCCCCTACGTTATGTGAAGCTTCTAGACTCTAAGTTTGGATTTCCAGAGTCTCACGTTTCCCCTAATCTTTTTTGGGCTTCCTGACTTCATTAATTGCTTGTTTGTTTAATACTGGATCCGGACATTGAATTCATTAAGCTTGGACTTGGGCTTGACTTCTAACTCTGTTTGAGCCCAATTTAAAAACGGTAATAATAGTCAGACGCCAAAATAATAAACGTGAAAATATTAAATTAATATAAACAATAATTGTGATTTTAACTTGAATTCCAAAACTAGTACTACTATTTTAGAAAATATATTGAATGTTAATTAACTGACCTTCGCTAGCAACATCGATTATGTAATAGCCTATAAATACCATTGTCACTCCCAAAAAGAAAAAAAAAACACTACTCATCTCCAAAAATGGCTAATTCTCTATCCCATTCCAGCCACTACAACCATTCTTCTTCTCCTCATTAGTGTATCTCCTTCTCCTACTATCGCCAACCGCATGATGAAAGATGCATATCATATGGCCAAATGCTGCAAAATAACAGACCATATTACATCCTCGCAAATGTGTTAGGTAGTGGTGGCTTAAGCTGGACACCCAACAATACCACTTCTAAATGCCCACTCTTTGTTAAACCACAAAACATGGCTTTAGGCACTCCTATTTCGATAAGTATCCTTAATACACGACCAACATCTGTTCCAACTTCGTATCCCGTTATCCTAACTTTTCTTCCCATCAACACACCCCCGTGCGCAAAAACTCTACGGTTGTCAGTTACCAAAGTCGACAAGTTTTATTATCTCACTGCAGGTTCAGAATCAGTTGTTGCTAGTGAATTCAGGTTTGAAGAAGCTAACTTACCTGCTAAGAAGGGGAAGAACGCGTATTATATAAAGTTTTGTCACTCAGAATCATATGTAATAGTGTGTGATGATGTTGGGTTTTTAGGAAATGGTCTTTTGGGTATCACACCAAATAAACTTGTTAGTTTCAATCTTTTCCAAGCTTCGAAATATTGGAGGAGAATTGATTCAGCCTAGCTAGCTCGATCTTCACTGTTGTTGGTTTTGTGTTTATGTAACTAAATCAAAGTGTGCAGGTGTGGTACATTGTGATAGTCCACTCATGATGAATATATTATCCATATGAATAAATGCCTCCATATATAAGTTTTACATCCGATTTTTAATACTTGTATTATTGAGAGATTTTACGCTTTTTAATGCATACTTTCAATGTTAGATATTTTTTGTTATACATATGAAAAAAAAGTATGCAAAATAGATACTAATAATCTACATACACATCGAGATGAATCTAACAAGATCGTACATGACTATAGTTTTCCTTACATATAAGTCACAACTTTGATTACAAGGGAAATACGAGTATTAAAAAACGGAAGAAGTATATACTAAGGAGAATATTTGTATGTTGCACAATGGAGTTTTCCTACTTTTCTATGAAAGTTTTATTGTTTTTTTTGAAATATGACCATAAGCCTTAAAGTCAGCCACAAGTTCTACAAGGTCACCTTCATTGACAAAAACATAGACATATCACTATATTATACTTCCTCAGTCACTCGAAAGGAATTTCTCATTTTCTTTGGGCGCAAAATTTAAGGAAGGAAGTTGGTGTGGGATTAAAGTTTTATTTTATAATTAAAAAATAAGATAATTGATATTTTTTAGAATTGTTTTATCAAGAGATAGATAGTGTGGGTTCAAGTGCTTTTTGTAAGGAATATGTTATTTTATTAGGTGGACCATGTCCAAATAAGAAAGTGAAAAATATAATAGGACAAACAATAATGGAAAAATGGGAAATTTTTTGAGAGGCGGAGGACGTACTCCTAAAATCTGGTTCAGCATATCATAAGTTCAAAAGGCAGAATTCTGCAAAAGAATAAAAATCTAATCAGAAAATCATTAATCCAATTCCCAGTATAATAAAAATAAAAAATCTTCTAACTTGGAAGAGAACAACAAGGCAAGGCACAAGTCTAGACTCTAGAGTGTGCAGGATCCCCAAACATGTGTGGCTGACTTGAAGTTTATTTGTACAACTTCAAATCTGCTCAAATAAACCCCTTCTAGATTTGTCTCTCAGAGTAGTTTTAAGTCGGTGATAACTTGTTTTCAAAAATTTCAGACTAAAAATCACATTACCCCTTACTCCCCCTGCCACCAGTCCATCGCCCAATCAACCCAACCCCATCTTAGCCAGGCAGCCATCAACTACTCCTTCTGTAACAGTTTAATGGCAACATTTGATTTTACACGCATTTTAAGGAAAAGATTTGAGCATGTAAATGAATAAATTAATCAATAATATTTTCAAGATTAGTAACCTCTAATCTCATTCTTGATTGTGTTAAAACTATTTTGATTAATTTCTCATTTACACTCTTAAATCGCTTCCTTAAAATGCGTGCAAAACCAATTGTTGCCATTAAACCGTTACAGAAGTAGTAGATTTGAAGGTTTTTCTAACAAGAACAATTGACGGTCAATTGAGATTAATTTGTGAATGCAACCCAGTAACATAAGATTATTCAGAGTTAACCAAAACCTAGAAGTTCAAATAGGATCAATGCAACTAGAAACTAATCTGGTTAGAACTTTGAACCAGTGCAAATCAAATCAATGTCGAATTAAAGAAGCTTTGATAACTACAAACTGACAATCACAGTATGATTGAACACAACAATTCACCTTTCCAATAAGGTGCATCAATCGTTCTCGAGTTTTGAAAAATAAGCTCCCCTGTTGTGCATCAGAGTCCCAAATAGTTAACAACGTACATTGAAAGAAGATAGCAGCCAATGCATGCAATTTATGTATTCTTCATATCTAGATGGGAGCTTCACAAAATTGTTATCAAAATCTTGTGTAGGATCAAAGCAAGATTCCAAACGTTTGGGGCCATCAATTTTTGGGATTTTATAATTAAATGAACTAAAGAAGCATCTCATATTAGATTTTAGACGTATGATTATAAAAAAATAAATTGCAAACATCTAACCACAACAATATATACAAAATTATAATACCTTTCGCACGTGATTGCATGCATGAGTCTAATGTCGGCCTCATTGAGGTTTGCTGTCATTCCCATTTCTTGAGCAATCTTATACAAGAATGAATTGCGAACATCTAACCACAACAATATATACAAATTAAAGTATAACGACATACCTTTCGCATGTGATATCATGAGTCTAATGCGGCCACATTGAGGTTTGACGGACATATCCTTTTATTTTAACTTTACTACAGATTTTTGAACTATTTTATCAACATTTGTGTTGCACATAACCAAAGAGTTTGTCTCAATAAACTCAGATAAATCACTCCACATTTATTAGCAATGTTTTGTACTAATTGACAAAACTTACGATTTGACATAGTATACACTATCCAAACTTTGCATAAAGGATTGTAATACTTAATTAGGGACATCACCTGAGTACCACCCTCAACACTTGAGTTGAGATCAACATCAATGGGTCCAATATCTTCCATAATGTCCAATGAACTCTTACTTCCCAGCAACAGATTATCGGTATTACCACATATCATCATTGAAACAGATGACATCATTGATCGAGTTATATTTGATTGCACTAATCGAATGCGATATGCAGATGGACTGCAAAAAATCTTCGCATGCCGCTGCGGCGACCAATTCATCATCTGAGCTCATATCATCAAACGCCTTAACAAGGGTCTTTTAGACCCAGAACATCCAATTGTTGCCCTTCATAGTTAGCTCATCAGTTTTAACTTTTCCATTTAATTCAATATCGATTTGCGTGTGCTGAAATTTTCTCCGTTAATTAATAGTTTTGCAAAATGCAAATACAATGACGCTCTTGATATCAAAATATTTCTTGATTCATTCAAATAAACTATTTCAACTTCAATCAATCCAGGGGAATATCGTGACCCCTAGTATCAACACTAAAAATTAATTTGAGTTGAATTTTGATTTTTGGGTTGTAATCGAAGTTCGGTCATTTTGTATTAAAACGAATCTCTATCCAAATCTTTCAAATTATCACGTTTATGTTATGTTGGGTCAATTCGTTTTATGTCGTATTAAGTTTAAACTTTATCGGATCATATTGAGTTTAATAACGTCATTTTTTATGTAGAAGAGCACTATTCAAATTGAATCTATGTCGACTAAATTCGAGTTTGATTTCGGTTTAGCTTGATTTAAGTTTCGGGTAGTAATCAGTTTGAGTTAATTTCATTCAAGTTTTTAGATTGGGTTTGATTTATTTAAGTTTCGGTGAAAATCGAGTCATTTAGTTAATTGGTTTAAATCAATTTATCAAGCCTACATAAACCATCACAATTATCTAAATCATATATTTTAAAAAATTAGCCCCATTAACAAATTAAAAAAATATTCAAAATCTGCCACTAAATCAATGGATATCCCATGTATAAACCCATTTTCTTATTTGCAAAACAGGCCTATAATCATATTTCACCTTCTTTTTAATAGAATAAACATCAAACGCATCGGAAACTATTCGTTTCTTGCCCATTTAGTTACAAAATTGTCCAATTCAATTACATTGTGAAATTCAATGATTAATATTGTGAAAATGATTTAATAAAAAACATGATAATAAAGTTCATCTTAGTATCTTACCAGCAATAACTTCAATGGAGAAATGCGAAATAAAAACTGAATAAAAAATCAAAATATTTTGAACAAATTGAAGTTCAATTAGCAAAGAAATTCGATGAAATACAAACAGAGTGAAGGAATTCAAACAACAAAGAAGTTCGGATAAACGAGAGAAATCTAGAGATTGATGCGGATTCCGATCAAATCAAACCAACAAATGAACTGAATCAAGAGAAATCCAACGATTTTATGAATTTGTTCAGGTCAAAAATTGAATAAAAGGAACGAGGATGAAGATGAGAGAAAAAAATGAACAACTATACGTTTATGTTTATGTAGAAGAATTATGGGGTATTTGGCTTTTATATATTATTATTTTGTATATTTGCACTACGATCAAAGGGAGGACTTACAGATTTGAATATCTTTCTATGTTATAAGTTGTGCGCTACTTTATTTCCTGTCACACAGGCAATAAAGGCAACTTACACTCTCTCTTCACTCCCTTGGTCCATATGTCATTTCCCAACATTGCATGTATTGCGAAACAGAGGTAGTATGATATCAGAGCGGACGATACCGACCCATTATCAGTCTTAATAGGGAGGACCCAATTGTCTCAAGAGTATTGTTGGAAAGGAGTTATTGAAGACTGTTTGGAGTAGATATCCAACACTATTGTCAATTTATAACTGCCTTAGGTAGAGTTATTTGGCTTCATGTTGGAATTTCAAAGTAAAGGCTCAATGAGGATGTTTATGACCACTTGTGAGTTGATGATGCGCTAGCAAGTGGAGAGAGTGTTAAAGCGAATACTGTGATCTCATTAATGAACGAGAAAGAGAGTGACATGTAAAAATCAAAAATTATGGAGTAGTTAATATTGAATACACTTTATATACCCTTAATTAATTCTAGCTGGAGTAAACTGAACTAGAATGAAATAAAAATTAAACTGAATATTCAATTCAATTGATTTATAATATATATATAGGATAATTCTACAATGGCTACAATAAAATTGAAGCCACCATAATTAGTTAAATCTTGGCCTTTTATTTTGTTGGGCTTATGTTGTCCGTTCGTTTAGTATAGTTAATAACCTCCAAAAAAAAGTTTTTAAACAAAAAAAGGAAATAATTCGTATACTCCATTTTTTTCATCAGATCTTCTTTGATTGTTGAATCCCTTAGATGGGTTTCTCTAATTTGCAATGAAAAGAATTCCTTTATCACTTGTAGTGGTAATTTCGTGCAACTCTAGAGTAATATAACTATGTAAGGTATGTTTTATTTTTCTAATCCTCCATTTTGGTCACCATGAATTGAAATATTTTCAAGTTTTGAGAAACAAGATAATAATTCAATAGATGAAGAAAAATAGGATATTTTATCAAGATATCGGACGCAAAAAGGAAAAAAAAAAGGAAGGGGAGAAGAAGGATCATAGCAAACAGAGAAAACAAAGGAAGGAGATGAACCTGGTTTTTATTTTTTAAGAAAAGATTAGTTCTTTTAGAACTTATTATAATCGACGGATAAGATTTATCTATCAAAATAAAGGGCTAAGATTGAAAAACTATAATAGCTACAAATTTATTGTAGCCACTGAAAAACCTTCCTATATATATATAAATAATTATTATTAGTAAATAATAATTATAATTCTAAGTAATAATAATTTATAATTTATAATGATAATTAATGAATAATTATAGTATTATTTCTATGTTATTAAATGATAGTTATAAATAAATAAATAATAGTAATAATGATAAATTAATTTAAAAAATAATAATTACTGATAATAATAATAATTATTTACTATTATTAGTATTAATATATTAATAGTGAATATCTAGCCGGTAAAATAAAACACCAATTGCAAATTAGAATACTCGTAATGCGATAAAATATGGTTAAATTGCGCACCAACCCAAACCATACTCAACCATAATAATAATAGTAATCCTAATGAGTAAAGATATAATAACAAAATATTACTATATTATTATTATAATAATAATAATAATAATAATAATAATAATAATAATAATAATAACAAGTCAACAACAACAACAACAACAACAATAATAATAATAATAACAATAATAATATGTAAAATAAATTAGACCAATAATAATAATAATAATAAATAAAATAGTTAGATAATGAACGGAGCTAAACTATACTGAACTGATTGAAACTGAACTGGACTGAACTATAGTGAACTAATTTAAGCTAATGAGCTTAAAGCTCAATAAATCATGCCATTAGTGACCTAGAGTTCAAGACAAAAGTTGAGGTGAGGCGAAAGTCATGTGGGGATTATGCAGAATTTAGGCAGCCACATGCAACTAATTCTCTTGACGAGTGTTTGGTTTGTTAAAATCTTGTTTGCACTCTTTGCCATGCAACCACTCGAATTTCAGAGCTTAATTAACAAATTACGAAAGCAATATGCCAGCAACCATATCATAACTTATGCTGATTTTTGTAAGTGAGTAGAGCGTGACAAGAGGTTTGATTTTAAAAAATAACGATGACATCACTGATATGTTTCAAAACATCTAACATTCATTAAAATATTAGGAAAAAAAAAGGTATTTTATCATCATTCAACATGATATATACATGAAAATATATAGTGTTTAATATATGGTAATATAGTGCTTAAATAATGTAAACTAAGGTATATTCGTAGGAATATAGCGTCCAAATTATGTCCATAATAAAATAAAACACCTTTTTTCCCAATGTAAAAGTATACTTTTATTACCATCATTATATTTAACATGGTAAATACATGGAAATATAGTGTCCTATACATGGTAATATAGCGTCCAAATAATGTGAAATAAGGTATATTTATAGTATCATAGTGTCTAATTTTTTTCTTTACCGACTTATATATTGAAACTTACGAAAATTAAAGGTATTGCGACCATTTTAAAACAAGGGAATCGAAGATGTTTATATTTTGTAAGAGTAAGAACACTTTTCCTCTAAAACTAAATGATAATTGTGTTTTATAAATTAGAAAAATGATAAATACAACCCTTAAGATTGTATATAAAGAGATAAAAAAGGAAACTTAATTAACTTACAAACATTAATAACACCGATTCTCACGTAATTTTGGCATAGATTCCTAATTAGATACCATTTTAAGTAATATATTTAATGCTTATAAGAGTTGTATATATCATTGCCCTATAAATTTTAATTCTTTCAAGATTTTGAATAATTGAGATGGACTTTAATTTTAAGGCAAAAATGTGGGAAAATATCAAAGTTTTAGGTCATTTTCAAAATAAATACCAATTACTTGCGAAATAAAATATATATACCAACTAGTTCTATTTTTTTTATTTTCATACCAACTAATAGAAACCGTCAAATTTTCGGTCAAATTTCCATACCAACTAATAAGGACCACAAACGAAAAATTTGACGAATTTTGTTAGTTGGTATGAAAATCAAAAGAATTAAAACTACTTGGTATTTATTTTTGATTTCGCAACCAGTTGATATTTATTTTGAAAATGACTTAAAATTTTGGTATTTGCTGACAATTTTTTCTAATTTTAATATTATATAATATATACAATATAAGGTCGTTAACTCATTAGGACATCGCTCAAGCTAATATTGTTGCAGTGTTATTTATATGAAATAAAATATTTCAAAGTACTATTAGCAAATAATATTTTGTTTTAAATCAGTTGAAATATGGGGGCTGGGAAACATAAGTTTTAAGAACGAGCCAAGTGGAAAAAGATAGAAAGAACTTGTTATAAGATTAGGTAATGTTACAAGTTTCCTACTAATTTATACTAACTATTAAACACGTAAATTAACATTCTATAAAATCGATGCCACACCCTAACTCTTAAAATCAAAATCTCCAATTCAATTTCAATTCACAATCCCTAACTTCATAAACTTAGGAAAAACTAAAATTAAGTGGGGAATTCAACTTACCCATTAATATGGAATATCAAGGATGAAGAAGGCTTTGTCCCATTTCAAAATATAAAGTTACAATCCTCATTACTAACTAGAAAGTAGAAACCTTGGAAAAGTCTCACGAATCTTATTCTCATATTCTTGAACTTTATGCCAATTTATACTTTTTGTATTAACTAAATAATCAGTAAGGCCTATTTTTTCGACATAAAGCAACTAAGCCGAGCTGAACTGAATTAAACTCAAAGGAAAAAACTGAACGAAACTAAAGTAAATTAAAAAAATAAGTAGTGAGAATGTGAGAGTAAAATTTTTGCCAATGACTAAACTAAACTGAACTAGATTGAACTGAATTAAATTGAAAATAAGTTGGAAGAACATTAGAGGTGGCAATCGGGTATGGGTCGGATCAGCTCGAGTTTGGTCAATTTTGGGTCAAGATGATTTCAGGTCAAGGTTGGGTTGGGTCTATTTCAGGTCAGGTCCTAATCGGGTCAATACATTTGCGACAATGGTATATAAAAATGATGGGCAAAATGATGAGATGATTTTATCCTAAAAAAATACGAAAGTAGGGAAGAAGGCTAAGAAGAGAAAACGATGCAAAGGTTGAAACTTATTGTTGAGGCGTACGTCAAGCAAGAAGTGGTATTGGTTCGAGGGGAGGCATCGTTGCCCTAACAACGATGCAAAGTTCTTGATCTTAAATCGGGGAATTGACTGTATTAGGCTTCAAGGGATGATTAGTATTAGATCTCACCTTTATATAGGTTTTACTAGAAATTATGTTAGCGTTTTACTTGAAATTAAAATATAAATTATGAATAAATATTATTCAAGTTAGTGTCGGATTGGGTCAATCTCGGGTCGGGTAAGCATGTTTTGGGTCCGGTTATATCGCGTCTCTAGATGATTTAACGTCGTGTCTCGGTTCGGATGGACCAGTTTTGTCGGGTCTAGAGAACATGCCCTAACTTAATAGTAGAAACTACAAAGACTATTAAAATTTTAAACTTTGAAGTAACCATAAAACAATTACCCTCTTCCCAAAAAAAAATACTACTACATTGGCATTTGACACAAGGTTTTACAATTGTTGGACTCTCCAGATAATGCAATGCATAGCATAATGCATGATGGAGATGGCCCACCTACCCCTGTATATAAGGAGCTTGTCACTCCAAAGAATTGAGAAGGTCATTATATATAAGTGCAAATTCCTTAGAGCTAGTATGTTCTTGGGGATTTTCTCCAACTAGCCTTCATATATTTCTGGGCAAGTTCTTGTGCTATTAGATAAGAGGTACGTGGTAGTTTACTTTTCTTCTTAACGTTACAAATTACAATTATAATTTTGTGAGAATCTAAATATTATATAATAAATTAATAATGTCTTATTTCTTACAATAACGATTCACAATTTTTGAATGAGAGTTTTGATTTGAGGTAAGTTTAATATTTGAAAATATGAAATTTCATGGTGTGATATATATCTATATGATCATTTACAGATTATATTGATTATATATTATTAAGATACGAGAAATAGATGGTAGCTTAATGAAGTATCATCTCGAATTTCAGGGCTTTTAAATATTGATATTGATAGAGTATAAATGTATTCTTGGACCTTCAATCATCAGCTAAACTTTTAGTTGAGTTGGTTGAAGGCCCATGAATACATTTATACTCTATCAGAAATATTCCATATTGGGCTTTTAATTGCTTCGTTTATATGTTTTTTTTGCAGTTCTCAATTCTCATACTGCCATATGGCCATACATCATCTTTTGCTCTTGCTGTTTGTTGTCATTAGAATATTCATTTATGGTTCTTAAATGAAGAATTCAAATTCACCATTCTTATGTGAGGAAAAAACAAATTTTATACATGAATTTTTAGGATAAACAAAATGATGGAGATATTTTATTTTCTAATTTTATCGCGTAGAAAGAGTGTAAAAACTTGTGTTGGACTGTCTATCCATGAGTATAATCTTTTGATGTTTTAAAATTTTGAACCCTTCACAAACTAAGAATTTAAGCTAAAATGGTCTACCTCAATACTTTTTTGATTAAGGAAAAGACATATACCCTTATTCATCTAATCTAATGAAATAAGAAAATTAAAGAAAAAATCTCTATAACGTAAAGGAAGAGGAAGGAACACAAAAATCAATATCATAGCTTTCTATTATATTTTCTTGAATATCATAAAGAAAGGTGGTTGAAACTTCCAAAAACATTGGTATTATTTCGAAGAATTATTAATTATAGTTAGATTATCACCTTCCATAAATTTTCAATTGCTAAAAACAAGCCATTATGATTTTTCATTAAGAGTGAGTTTCGCAAGACTTGTATCATACTTCTAGAGTGAATTGACTTTTGAGTACTAAAACCACTTTGTTATTCTAAAATTTTCTATAAGAAACTTAAACTCATTCATTAGATGTTAATCTGTCAAGCTGATATAATAATTAAACAAGAAACAGGCTGTTATAGGTGAAATATATTTTATAATATGAAGTCTTGGAGAATGATGTAGTATAAGTGTAACCCTAAACGTTATATCCAAAACTAAAAGAGAAAAGTTTGAACATTGAGTAAGTATTAATAATGCCGGTTTATACGTGTTTGTGACATAAATTTGAAATTAATACTATTTTTATACATTTAGTTTTTATTCATAGTCTTTAAAACTACATATAAAGTCTTCTTCTTGGCCTTTGTGTGAGGGCAATTTAGATAATCTCATTATTAAAAATAATAAAATTATATTTAAAACCAAATAAACTCTTCCACCAAATTTGTAGAAGCATCAAATAGATAATGCTAAGAAAAGGAAATGATGCATTAGCTAAATTGAGTATAGGTGGTTAGCAAGAAACAGGTTGCTAGTTGTTACTTGTTAGTCTCGAGTCTATCGCCTAATTCTTAATATAGACGTCTCTCTTTTACTCTATTCTTAATATATCGCCTAATTCTTAATATATACGTCTCTCTTTTAGTAATAAGTGGCTAAATAATACTCCCTCCGTTTTTCTTAATATGCATGTTTGCTTTTGCGCGATGACCAAAGAAAAAGTGGAAAAGTAAGAAGAAGGTAGTAGTAAAAGGAAGGAAAGGGAAAAGGGAGAGAGAAGGAAAGAAAAAGAGGGAGAGAGGAGTAATAATTAGGGGGGGCCATCCTTCCATTTATGGGAAAAGGTAGAAAGGTACCAATTAAAAAAAACACCCCAAAATGGAAATAAGTGCATATTAAAAAAAACGGAGGGAGTATTGATTTTGGTGTTCAAAATTATAATGCTTCACATTTTTACTATTTTTGTAGTTTATTTATTTGTAGTTAATTAGGTTCCAACTTTCAAATACTTTTAAAAGATGATTCCTGTTTTTTTTTTTTGAAAAATAAAGTACGAAAAGTTGAATGCTTTTAGTTTTCAGTTTTTGCTTTTTATTATTTTAGAGTCATATGATATAAGAATATTATAAACTTAAAATTGGGCATACTCATAGTAATCATGCTTATTTTAAAAACTAACAATGAAAAACTGGAAACTACTTTTTTCTGGTTTCCATATTCTAGTTTTTGTTTCTAAAAAAATGAAAACAGAAGACAAAAACTGATAACAAACGGACCCTTTTAAATATGTTAGAAACAATAAGAAACAAGACTTCTTATGATTTCTTTATGTTTATTTCAGGGAGTTAGAAGAACTTGAAGATCATCCTTCAATGGGTGCCGGTGGGAGAAGTAATATTGCGAGCATAAAACCACGAGGAGGAGGAAGAGTTGCTATTCGCCGAGCCCCAAACTCGAAACCGCACTTCACCCTAGGCCAACTCAAGCAAGCCATCCCACCACATTGCTTCCAACGGTCCCTTATCAAATCTTTCACCTATCTAGTTTATGACCTCACACTAGTGTGTCTTTTGTACTTAAGTGCCTCTTACATTATTCCAACTTTAGCTTATCCTCTCCCTTTGTTGGCTTGGCCCCTATATTGGGCCTTACAAGGCTGCATTCTCACAGGTGTTTGGGTCATAGCACATGAATGTGGCCATCATGCTTTTAGTGACTACCAACGAGTCGATGATACCGTGGGCCTACTTCTTCATTCCTTCCTTTTGGTCCCATATTTCTCTTGGAAGTACAGCCATCGTCGCCACCACTCCAACACCGGTTCGTTGGACAGGGATGAGGTGTTTGTGCCCAAACCCAAATCAAAAATCTCATGGTATAGTAAGTACTTGAACACCCCACCAGGCCGTTTGGGCTCCCTTATAGTCACCCTCGTATTAGGCTGGCCTTTGTACTTACTATTTAATGCATCGGGGCGCCCTTATGACCGCTTTGCTTGTCATTATGACCCAAGGGGGCCCATCTTCTCGAGTCGAGAAAGGGTCCAAGTTTTGATATCCGATTTGGGTTTAATCGGGATGCTATTTCTCCTATACAAGGTTGTTATGGCTAAAGGTCTAACTTGGTTGATTTGCATTTATGGGGTCCCACTTTTAATAGTGAACGGCTTTCTTGTCACCATAACGTATCTCCAACATACGCACCCGGCATTGCCTCACTACGACTCGTCGGAGTGGGAATGGCTAAAGGGCGCTTTGGCCACCATGGACCGTGACTATGGGATGTTAAACAAGGTTTTCCATCACATAACAGATACTCATGTTGCACACCATTTGTTCTCTACTATGCCACATTACCATGCAATGGAGGCAACCAAGGCAATCAAGCCTATTCTCGGAGAATATTACCAATTTGACGGGTTACCATTTTACAAGGCACTATGGAGAGAGGCTAAGGAGTGTTTGTACGTTGAGCCAGACGAAGATTCACAGGATAAAGGTGTGTTCTGGTACAAGAATCGGTTCTGAAAATTGTAAGATGTTGTAATATGGGTTAAAAAGTTAGTTCTAAAGGTATTACAAAGTAATTGTTGCAATGTTACTTGAGCCAGTGATACTAAACTCAATGTTTACTTGCACTAAAATCTTTGTTGTAAGATAAAATTGTTCTATGTGTTCATCCCCTTCGAAGTTATTGTTTGCAGAAAATTCTCTAGTATAATTTGTAACATTATAGTACCACTTGAAAATTTAAATGTAGCAAATTGAATTTCAATATTGTAACCAAACTTTACTCAGATATTCAAGTCTAAGTTATACTATCAACACATAAAAGCAATATAGGTTAAGGCCCAAACAATACATAAAGGATTTCAGTAAACTTGTGAAAATCTTCACCATATCAGATTACAGACTCAGAAAAAGCGGACAAAATGTATGTTAATGTTTGAATAACGCACTAAATAATGGTGCAAATGTGCACTTCAATGCCAAATTCGGATTTTGAAATCCATCAAATAATGAAATAATGGTACTTCAAACGACAATTAAGATTAATTGGCTCGACCACGATCTAATCGACTGTAAGTCCAGCTTAGTTTAACAAATCAACGATAAATACAAATTTATTCAAGGCTTCCAAACAAAACACCAAACAAAATTCAGCTTGTAGAATAAAATGTAGCAAAAATGTTTTACATGACAACTTCCTTAACATTAGACCAATGTTACCATAGTAGAGGCCATATTTCAACGTGAAAGTATTGGGTCAGACCAGCCCAATCCAATACTAAAATTCCTTTCAGTTAGCTCTACTTTCTACTTTCCTTTTAGTTAGCTCTGTTTTGGTTTCAATTAGCTCTGTTGTGGGTTCAGTTGGCTTTGTTTTTGTTTCATTTTGCTATTGTTTTGTTTCATTTAGGTATTGTTTTGTTTCAGTTGGGTATTATTTTATTTCACTTGGAACTATTTGTGTTTCAGTTGGAAGCAATTGAGTTTCAGTTGGAACCACTTGAGTTTCAATTGGCACTTGTGTTTTAGTTGGAATCACTTCAAGTTAAGTGAAAATATATTTCAGTTAATTGAATAAGTCTTTCAGTTAAAAGAATTATTGTTTCAGTTAGTAGAAAAAGTATTTTACTTAATTGAATAAGTCTTTTCGTTAACAAAATTAAAGCTAACTGAAATACATATAAACCTAACTGAAATAAAACAATACCCATATGAAACAAAACAATACCCAAATGAAACAAAACAAAGCTAACTGAAAGGAAAGTAGAGCAAACTGAAAGGAAAACAAAGGTAACTGTAAAGAAATATGTGTCAACTGAAAATTACAAAAAACGGTCTGACCAAATGCTATGATCAGACGCGTTTGACACAATACGTTCTCATATTTCAACTCCTGTGACTACAACTCAACCACAAATGAAGCACCTAAATAAGAAAAAATTCAAACACAATGTTCAGATCTTCATTGTAATTATCTTGACGAGTGTTTGGTTTGTTAAGATCTTGTTTGCAGTCTTTGCCATGCAACCACTTGAATTTCAGAGCTTTATTAACAAATTACGAAAGCAAAATGCCAGCAACCACATCATATTTTATGCTGATTTTTTTAGTATGTAGAGCGTGACATAAGTATGGGGACATCCATAAAATTTGAGATTGTTTGGGTACCATGCCATCAAGGCGTCAAGACTTTACCAACTACAGTAGTTGTCATCTACCAGTGGCGGATGCACCTTGTAACAAGTGGGGTCACTTGACCCCATTTGTATCGATAGAAATTATAAAATTGCCCTTTAAAAATTACGATTTTTGAAAATTATCCTGAAAAATTAACTATTTGACTCCGATAAAATTTAATAATTACGCTTCGACCCCCTCAACATTTTTTTCCGGATCCGCCACTGTCATCCACCTAACTTATGGCAATACAAGAACTCTATTGATCTGAGTCAATTCTCATTCCTAACCAAAATATACTACTGATACCGATCCGCAACAATTCCTCCTTACAATATAAAGTTTGTTACAAGTTTAGATGGCTCCATGTGAAGAATACATATATAGATAGTGAAATAGATAGGATCAAGAAAAGAAACTCGTGTTATAGTTATAAAAAGCTCATCGATAACCAACATAAAATAATATTACAACAAATTTGAAACTTACTACGACAATAAAAGTTTAATGCGATCACTTTGAAACAAGAGACTTGAAGAGGTATATATTTCGTAAAAGTAATAAAACTTTTTCCTCTAAAACTATCGGATAATTGTGCTTACAAATTGAAATTCTTTCAAAATTATATTCCGAGTAATTGAGATGGACTTTTAGTATTGTACAATACATACAATATTCGAACACCGCTGATGCTAATAATTAATTTTTATGTACAATAATATATATGAGATTTTATTATTAAAATGTTATTTGTATGAAGTATTTGATATTTCGAACTTTGCGTTCCAAAAAATGCTATATTAGCATTTGACATAAGTTTTTTTACAATTTTTGGTCTCTCGAAATAATGCGATGCATAACACAATTCATTATATAGAGAACCCACCTACCGGCTTCCCCTATATATAAGGAGTTTGTCACTTCAAAGCCATTGAGAAGGACAAAAGTCACATAACACATAAGGTCATTGACTCATTATATATACGTGCAAATTCTTTAGAGCTAGTAGTATTGTATGTTCTTGGGAATTTTATCCAACTAGTCTTCCTATATTTATGGGCAAGTTTTTGTGCTATTGAAGAAGAGGTATGTGATAGTTTTTATTTTCCTTAACACTACAATTATAATCTTGTGAGAATCTAAATACTTACATATTTTTTATTATTGATACAAGAAAAAGAACTAGGTGACTCTTCTTTTAATATATTAAATTAATAATGTCTTATTCTTACAATAACGATTCACAAGTTTTGAAAGAGAGTTTTAATTTCAGGTAAGTTTGACGTTTTAAAATATGAAACTTCATGGTGTGATATTGATTAATTTAAAAGAAAATTGAAATTAGACGGTCCAAAACAAGGAAGAGGAGAGTTTAAACTAAACCTTTATAAGACCAATGAAGGTTCCATCCCACAACTAATTAGTAATGGGTGGAGTGGCTTCTCATGCTTATAAATTGGTAAATTCTCTCCTCTTACTCTAATATCGGATTAGTGGATTGCTCAAATATACCACATATATATGGCGTTCAACACTCTATCCACACGTGAGTGTCCTTTGAAATGAAGCATACCATAAGGCAAGCACGTAAATCCTTATTGGGATGAACGTCCAATAGAGGTCCTTAACAACGGTATGAATAGGTTTAGAATATACGAAACAAACACAATGTGGTTGTGTTAATGGGCCAAGATCGACCAACTTTGATAAGATGATTTATCTCAATAGAAAACTGATATTGGGCCTAGACTGTCCGGAATAAGGAGGAGAGTTTGGACTGAATCACTTACAAACCCAACAAGGTTCCATCCTAGAACTAATTGGCAATGGATGGAATGTCTCCTCAAACTTATATGTCGGTAATAAACTTTCTCCTCTTACTCCAACATGGGACTAGTGGACTACTCACATGTGTCACATAAATATGGGGTTCAACAAATATATATGATCATCGACAGATAATATTGATCATATATTATTAAATTACGAGAACTAGCTCAGTGGAGTATCATCACGAAGTTTAGGTTTTATTGAGGATTCAAATCCTCATCTTAACATTATATGGGAGAGTTAACCCACTTCGTTAAACCTAAATAGTTGATTTATTCCATATTGGGCTTTTAATTACTTCGTGTATATGGTGTGTTTTGCAGTTCTCATACTGTCACACATGGATTTGTTCGTTAAAGTAGTTGTAAGCTTTTAGTGTTTAGCTTCTTTTAACTTTTAGTTGTGGAGGTAGTTGTTAATTTTAAGTTGTGGAACTAGCTGTTTAGATAATTAATATTTGATAAAAGTGATTGTAATATAATTTTTAACTTCTAATACATTTGGAAAAAATAGTAGCTTTTGGCAAAAGCTACTCAAAAAATATAAATATGTTAGAAACAACAAGAGACAAGACCTCTTATGATTTTCTTACGCTTATTTCAGGGAGTTGGAAGAATTTGAAGATCATTCTTCAATGGGTACCGGTGGGAGAGCTAATATTGCAAGCATAAAACCAGGAGGAGGAGGAAGAAGACTTGCTATTCGCCGAGCCCCAAACTCGAAACCGCCCTTCACCCTAGGCCAACTCAAGCAAGCCATCCCACCACATTGCTTCCAACGGTCCCTTATCAAATCTTTCACATATCTAGTTTATGACCTTACACTAGTGTGTCTTTTGTACTTAAGTGCCTCTTACATTATTCCAACTTTAGCTTATCCTCTCCCTTTGTTGACTTGGCCCATATATTGGGGCTTACAAGGGTGCATTCTCACAGGTGTTTGGGTCATAGCCCATGAATGTGGCCATCATGCTTTTAGTGATTACCAACGAGTCGATGATACCATCGGCCTACTTCTTCATTCCTTCCTTTTGGTTCCATATTTCTCTTGGAAGTACAGCCATCGTCGACACCACTCCAACACCGGTTCTTTGGACATGGATGAAGTGTTTGTGCCCAAGCCCAAGTCTAAAATCTCATGGTACAGTAAGTACTTGAACACCCCACCGGGCCGTTTGGGCTCTCTTATAGTCACACTAGTATTAGGTTGGCCTTTGTACTTACTCTTTAATGCGTCAGGCCGCCCTTATAGCTGCTTTGCTTGTCATTATGACCCAAGTGGGCCCATCTTCTCGAGCCGAGAAAGGGCCAAAGTTGTGGTATCTGATTTGGGTTTGTTAGGGATGTTGTTTATCCTATACAAGGTTCTTACGGCCAAAGGTCTAGCTTGGTTGATTTGCATTTACGGGGTCCCGCTTTTAGTCGTCAATGGCTTCCTTGTGACCATAACGTATCTCAACCATACGCACCCGGCATTGCCTCACTACAACTCATCGGAGTGGGAATGGCTAAAGGGAGCTTTGGCGACCATGGACCGTGACTATGGGATGTTGAACAAGGTTTTCCACGGCATAACAGATACTCATGTTGTACATCATTTGTTCTCTACTATGCCGCATTACCATACAATGGAAGCAACCAAAGCAATCAAACCTGTTCTCGGAGAATATTACCAATTTGACGGGTTGCCGTTTTATAAGGCACTATGGAGAGAGGCTAAGGAGTGTGTGTATGTTGAGCCAGACGAAGATTCACAAGAGAAAGGTGTGTTCTGGTACAAGAATCAGTTCTGAAAATTTAAGATTATGCATCATTAAGTTATGTGTTAAGTGGTTAGTTTTAAAGGTATTAGAATGTAACTGTTACAATGTTACTTGTGTAGTGACACTAAACTCAATGTTTATTTGCGCTAAAATCTTTGTTGTACGATAAAATTGTTCGTTGCGTTCATCCCTTCAAAGTTACTGTTGGCAAAAAAAATCTAATATAACTTGTAACATTATAGTACCATTTGAAAATCTATATATATCAAGTTGAATTTCAATATTGTAACCAAACTTCACTCAGATATTCAAGTCTAATATTGTACTATCAACACCATAAAAGCAAGATAGGGTAAATCTAAGGATTTTTTTTTCAGAAACAATCTTATAAATGTCAGTTTTATCAAAAACGACCTTATATAATTTTTTGGCAAGAAACAACCTTATATAACAAAAAGTTTGTTGAATGAAACCTTGAGTGATTTTCCGGCCATTGATTAATACCAGATTAACGGGCTAGCTCCCAACCTAATCCACCTACTAGTCTAGTTTAGTTTAACAAACTAATGACAATGCAAATTTATTCAAGTCTTACAAACCAAAAACATCAAACAAAGTTCAGCGTATAGAATAAAATAAAATGCAGCAAAATGTTTTATAAGACAACTTCACATAAGGCCTAACCTACTCGACAGTTGCCAGCCACCGGTCGCCAGCATCAACATCAGACCGGTGCTACCGCAGCCACCAGAGGCCATAATTCAACTCCCAAGTATATAACTCAACGTCAAATGAAGTACCTGCATAAGAAAAAGTTAAGATCTTACATTATACTTCCTCCGTAACAAAATAAATGCACCATTTGCTTGGACACGCATGCCAAGATAAAACTTTAAAGATTGATATTTCTAATTATGTATTTGTAAAAATTATAAACATTAGATCATAAAATACTACAAGTTGAGACGAATCCAACAAGACCCTACATGACTATATTTTCCCTTGTGTATAAGTCATAAATTGCGATTAAATTTAAAACTGTGAATAGTGTCAAAAGTACAAATGGTGCATTCTTTTCGTTACGGAGGAAGTAATGATCATTGAAATGCTAGTAAGACAACTCTTAACAGTTGCCAATTCATGCAAGTAAAACAAATATTGCAATGCAACACTGAAAAGTAAAAACAAATCCCATTGGACAAGAGGCTCAAAACTTTTTCAGTAATTTCAAGTAACTGATGATTCCAGAATGAAGCTCACAAAATCTTCAAGTACTATAAATGGGATTTTGTTAAGGATATTTGTTCATTTCTGAAGTTTCTAATCAGAAGTTTTAATAAAATATCCACACTTTACATAGAATCTAAATCACGGCAGCCAAGGAAGTGGCAGCCATTTCACTGAAATTCTACTGCCCTGAAGTTACTTCAAAAAATCAGGAAACAGATAAGATTAACAATTTCAAGAGTTTGGCAAGAAACACAGGAACACATAACATGTCACAAGGTGGAAGAAAAGTGGTTGGCAGCCTCAACGAACTCGGAACACTGTGTTTGAGTCTCATCCCATCATTAAGTAGGTTTCGCCTTAACATCAAACAAGGGGAGAGACAAAGACGAGAATACACAACTCTAGAAACGGGGAAAGAAAGAAGGTAATGAAACAAAATTAAATTTCTACAACTTTAACTCGATTTTTTTTTGGATATGCCACATTTTTCTTTTTGTTTTAGGGTCCTACCCCTAAGGAACCCCCTCCGCACAGCCATAAAATAATTTTCAAAGATAAAAGGGGTTCATCGAGAGATTACCATAGCGTTGTAATCCAGAACTCAAAGCATAAGCGAAGGCCGGTTCTCAATCATGTGGTTTCTTAGACATTTGCTTCACCTTCAACTTCTTGGCATGGTAACTCATATGCCCACCCAAGGCATTGCCAGTGCTGAAGGACATGTTACATTGTCTGCATTGATGAGAATTACTCTTCTTATATTGTTCCTCTCCTTCATCTCCTTCAGGTATTTTCCGCTTCAGCAAACTCTCGGCCTCAAGGAAATTGGCCCCACCAGCATGAGGCTGTGATATGCTAGTCTGTAATGCATCAGCATCTTTCTTGTTTGGCTCACTAAAATGATTAGTAGGCAAAGCAGGTATGCTTGCTTGGTAGAACCTGTGCCACAAAGCATCAATGTTAGTTTCATTATCATTCATAGTATTAGACCCAATGCTATAGTCCTCAGCTTGCGAAAGATCAATCGTTTCATTCGTAACCAAGGAAGACCAATGATTATTGTCTGACCATGGTTGGTGATTCAAAACGCCAGAAATATGTTTTTTACTAACATCGATATTGTTTGTGTCATGGACAACGGCTTGGTTACTAGGATATTGGCTAGTTGGCCGAGGCAAGCAGCTAACTGGCATCCATTGAGCCAGATCTAATGGGGTTTGAGGAATCATTTCACTTTGACAAGATAAAGCCAAGTGAGAAAAGCTATGAACTTGACTTGTCTGATCCAAAGAAATGTTATGAGAGCCATCCAGTGGGGCAATAGAATAGCAGGATGAAAGGTTTCTCACAGAGGAATCCGGGCTAAAACTTTGCAGAGTTGACTGTGAGAGGCAAGGATTAAATGAAAAAAAGCTGTCAGTTTCATTTATTAGACCCATATTTGGCTCTAGAGAGAAACTGGCAAGAGGATTTTGGAAGATTGAGGCAGGGTTCAAGCAAGAATCGCCAATTAAATCATGGCACGATGTGTTTGGGTTGAAAAGGAATCCTGGAACATTAACATTTGAGGTTGCTAACCATTTACCAACACCCTCTAGAGGTGGTTGTGTATTAGAGAAAAAAGACATTGCACGACAAGGAAATGAGTTCTTGCTCTTTCAACTGAAATTATCGGGTTCTTGAGAAGGGATAGAGTTGCTAGGGAAGCATACGTAGTACCACAAGCTTACACCGATACTCGACACAATAGAACTAACGGAAAACGAGATAGTAACCACCTTCCAAACAAGGATATTCCAATTCTAACAAAATTAAAGTAATTTACTAATGAAATGGCCTTCTTAACAAAAGAAGACATTAAATAGTTTTGACTAAGTAGGATACATCTAACTGAGGTTTTGTTTACTTTCCTTCTAATGTCTAAATAAGGGAATCTTTATGATAAATGCATCCTTCAAAAGGGGAGGGCGGAACCGTTGGATTTAGAGAGTTAAAAAAAATGCTATGTTCCTTGGACTTCTCATTTTACCTCAAGTACCCGTGTTGGATCCTCGATACTTGGACATGGGTAATACTTCGACACTTCATTTAGGTCCAAAATTAAGGAAATTTTTCGTCAAATGAACAAGTCAGGCACTTGGACACGTAATAGTGTCCGACACGGGTACCCAAGTCCGAGTAACATAGATTAAATCCTAATTTTTGAAAAGAAGTACTATTGAACCTTTTATTTACTCAGGATGATCAGAATATAGCACCTCAGATAGATAATAAAAGCATATATCAGATTAAAGTAAAATTTCAGTTGTATTTATTTGTTAACGACATAATGAATGCATTGACAAGAAATAAGCATGATCTTTCGAGAAGACATCCCTTCTCCGAATGTCAGTTTAGATTAAATGGAGCTTACAATGGAAGCTACTCCCTCCGTCCCCCAAAGGATTTCCCATTTCCTTTGGGCACAAAGTTTAAGGAGTGATGTTGATGTGGGGCCTAGTTTTCATTCTAAAATGGAAAAGTAAGATAGTGGGTATTTTTTAGAATTGTTTATTATGAGAGAGAGTGTGGGGTCAAATATTTTTTGTAAGGAAAATAATATTATAGTAGGTGGGCCATATCCAAATAAGGAAATGGGAAATGTAATTGGGACAAACATAAATGGAAAAATGGGAAATCCTTTGGGGGACGGAGGGAGTATAACCTAAGGCTAAGCTAAGAACTCTAGTTGAAGAGTTTAATGAATTCAGCAATGTTATGCAAGATCTGCTAAGTTCAATGCTGACTTATCTGTCTCAAAATGTATCTAGTTGATCTTTATGACAACTCTAATCAACAAAACAGCATATTTGAATGCATTGTAGTGATTGAAGCTCTAACAGTATTTTAGATAGTTGTCTTTCCTACATTCTGTATTTATCGCATTATGCTACAGCCTAATATGATTTTCAATTCACTAGTTTCAGAAGTAGATTAGGGTTCGCAATTTATTCTAATTTTCCATAGACAAATAAGAACTCACCATTTTATGAGAAAAAAGGCAGTAAGAAAAAGAAGAAAATGAAACTAGCCTCACTATCTACGTACATATTATGAGGTGCAAGAAATAATTAGTACCGTCTTATAGGTCAAAAGATACTACGTTTCCCTGATGCATAAATTTTATGAACAAGTTTGATTACAAACGAGGAAAAAGTAGGATAATATAGGTTTCGGACAAGCGGCAAAGTAAAGAATCAGGTGGGGGATCTTCTGCATGTCACCAGTCATGTCAAAATTATCCATCTTTGTCAAATGTGTAGCTTAATCATTGTTCAAACATTCACTTTCTATAAATAGCATAACAGATGATCAGTATGAACCATGATACAATGTACAAGTACACTTGAGCTGTCGCGCGTAACACGGAATATTCTCTCCATACAACAAGTGTCCACTTGAAATCATTTCAAAAACGTAAAATCGTTATCAAATGAACGGAATCGTGAGAAGAGAAAAAATTGTATAAATTGCTTAATTTGACTTACAAGTTAAAGGAGAGAGCCTTCCAACCTTGAGGTTGGGGCGTTCAATCCCCACTAGGGGCACTTTGAGAGTAGGATTTCCTTTATCATTCCCTCCTCTCTCAAAGTGTCTAGCCTATTAGAGCACGAGCTGGGCCCGGGTCACTTCTTCTTACCAAAATAAAAAGAAAAAAGTTACAACTGGCAAAGTAGGGGGTAGGTGAAGTAAATCATATTAAGTTTTCTCCTTAACAGCATAAGATCTGGCAGGATTTTTTGTCTAAGATGTAAATTGTGAAACGGTCAACAGAATGTGAATACACAAGGCTTCAGATTTAAAATGTTATGTATGAAAAAAATACAAAAAAGGAAGAAAACCAAAGTAGTTTAAGACTAATATGGCAGTAAATTTCCTGTTGCATAACTTTTCAATGTGTTCAGGTGCAACGATTAAATTCATGTAAAATTAATGACATAAATTTAAAATAATATAACCATGCCTCACTCCTCCCTCTCTCCCTCTGAAAAATACACTATACGTATTTTTCATTTTACAGGTTACCATCTACCAACTTTTTGTGATAGTATTCCTCAATTGCTTGTTTATTTTTTAATATTGAATAAATTCTCTATTGAAAGTAGGGTGTTAATAGTTTATTGATGGCTTGTTATCAATTACTTACCTACAATTTGTTGAGTTGATGAGAATTTTCTTCTAAAATTTTATGGTGGAGTGAAGAATCCACTTATTGAGACATTGATTCGAGAATGTGCCAAATTGTCATATTGTTTTTGGATTCGTAGTTTGACTAAAGATTTTGGTTTGGCTTTGTTAGATCTTTATCGTTGTTATCGAATATCTATTATAGATGTCTTATGACTTTGACTTACAAAATTTAGTTTTCTTTGGGACTTCCTTGACTACGGACCCTTGAAAAATAAAACTAACGTTACACAAATGCAACCACAACAACAATATCGTGATCTTTTCCTAAACTTTTCCTAAACTTTCCTAAACATAATACGGACACAATCACGATTTGTCTCTTTAAAAAACGTATCTCCAACGATCTTCACAATTTGAAATCTCAGCAACGTATTAAATGTATTCCCGTATGAATCATCCTAGGGTAGATTACCCCATTTTCAAAGAATATATGTGGAATGCCCTTCAATAAATTAACAAGGGCATCATTCACCAACTTCGAGCATATCACGCAGCGATTTATGTCCAAAAATATGATGCTGAGTTCAGATATCTATAAAGAGGGCCTTTGCACTTCTTGGTACCTCGCAACTGACAATTGTAATCAACGACCTGATTTAAACCCTATTAGTTTCTCAAGAAACCTCTCTTCTTCGTCCCTATGCAGAATCCCCCTAACTACCCTAGCCCATATGGCCACAGTATCTATGGCACAACACTAGCTCTGACATCCTCTGATCTTGGTCCTCATCATTCTATTGAGGACATTTCTAGCAATTATCATGGTGCACTTGATACTACTCTCTTCCTTAACTCACCTAGCACCCTCCCTCCACAAAACCAGACCTTCCCTGTATTACGTCAACTGATCTCCCATCACAATGTTGATGCAACTAGGACTAGGATATCAAACTCTAGCGTACCTTTTGATTTCCATGGACATAACACATCTGCTTCTTACTCAATACAGCCACACAACACTGTAAACATTAATATCGTCATGGGAAACAATTCTTCCATCAATATCAACCTCCCAAACAGCAAGCCCCCTTCTCATTTTGCAGGACACAATTCCTTTACAACTTCATCAAGTACTCCCCTACTTAGGAACCATGTCTACAATCCTGCATCTTTAAATTTCCACCAGCCATATTTAACCTTAGACTCAAACCCAGGACCCATACCAGATAGGATTTCAGGAACGAACGTGAGCCCCGAGTTCGTTAGACATCATTCACAACACACTTACCCTATAGTTGCTACGGTTGAAAAGACTCTGAGTACCTATGATACAGACTGTAAGCCAGAGATTCCTACTCTTACTCCATGCCTAAGACATAACACAATCAATTTTTCCCCACATCAAGCGCAACCATGCCAAAGAACTCCAAATCAAAATCGCACCATTTCTCATAGTGGAATGGATTATTTATTTAATCAATCATCTAGATTTTTCCCTGGTGAGAAGCACAACTGTCTTCCTGCTCTTCCGAGTTCAACACTGAACCTACCAAAGCACCATATTCTGGTCCCTGATGGTGAAAATGGCACATTCCATGAGAACTCAATTTATCGTCAATCAAATCTTCCATCTCCTGAAAGTCACCCTGCTTCAGACGAAGCAACTAATCAAGTTCCTGAACCTAATTTCAACTTTATTCCTCAACCCCAGACAGAGGTACTTCAACCGCTTCCCCTGGTGCCTTCTCAAAATGACAACAAAAATGCAAAAATTGAATTTGATCCTCAAGCAAGCAGCTGTCGTCGTTCATCTATGAGGCACAAGAGTCATCCTTACAAAAAATTTGGCCCATATACTTGCCCTCACTGTCATGTCATTTTCGAGAGTGGATATCGCTTTGCAGCACATACCAAGGGTCACTACAAAAATGAGACTCCCGCTGAGAGGAAGAAACGCCGTGAACGTAAGATCAGGAACAGGGATCTCCACATTGCACACTCCACCGATGGTATAACAGTAATGCCTGGGTCTGTGGAGAATAAGCCACTGGTTGCAGCATGCATTACTGATGGAAAGGCCAAAGAATCCAATCAGGGAGAAAATTTTGCCTCTCGAATTATCAAGGAGGAGGTATAGGTGATTCCATTTCTATTCGATCTATTTAAAAATCTGTTCCCTTTAAAAATCTATTTAAAATCTACAAGTGTTTGATGAATCTATTTGAAAATCTGTTACCTTTCTATATAGATATTATTTGTAGAATGAATCCACCCACTGAAACCAGCAGGTAGATGCCACAATCAGAAATTGTATTATCGTTATAACATCAACACGGTCAAAGTTACTCCCTTCCGCAGAATATGAATCACAAAGTTGATATTCGATATGGGTCACACGAAATTAATGATCCATTTCATAAGATGTTAACTCATCCCTTTCCTCGTCATATCATGTCCAATTTTAGTTCTCAGACAGTAAAACGTGTCCAATTGGTGGGAAGTATGGCTCAAACATGTAAAGCTAACAAATGTACACTTATATTGCCAACTATCACCAAAGACCACAGACTATGACAAAAAATCTGAGTCCTATGCTGCAAGATCTTTCAGAAGACGAAAAAAGAATTACTCCCATGATTTACAACAATTATGAGTAACTTTTCCTTTTTGATATGAAAAAGGGTGATATCAACTAGTAACCAGATACGTCACTAACAGATGATAACATACTCAATTACGTATGGAAACACACGAGTGGAACTGTAGAAGAATTAGAAAACATACTCAATTACTCCTCAGGAACATATCCTTGAGCTTCTGGCATTACCATCGGAACTCATACAAAGTAGAACTGGCTATATCATTGTGGTGCAATTCTGCAAAGGGTTTAACTGCAATTTCACAACCCACACTCATGTTAGTAGAAGACTACCTCACAAGGTGGTAATAACAAATATACAGTTTGAAAAAAGAATTAGAATCAGAGACAAGCACACAAACAACATTGTATTCCTGACACTTGATATGCCACCAAGCAAAAAACGAAATATGACTCGCATCACCTTCAATTACAAATATTAGTACCCAGATAGAAGAAATGCTTATTATATTTTCTAATTTCGTAGCAAGAATTCAACATTCATACTACCACCAAGAGAACCAGCTAAAAACATTATGAATATATAGGGAATATCCTTCTTCAAAAGACTAGTTTTCATATTTTTACCATGCTTTTTTTTTTATGAAAATATGAGATAAATGTGTGGGGATGAAAACAATGTCCTCAAGGATGACAGAAGGCAAGAACGATAAAAGGCAAACATAAAGAGCATGAAAGATATATAGATGACCTGTCCAAAGTAGTGTTGATTAACAAGACATCTTTGTTGCTCATGAGGTTCTTTCCGTTCAACAGTGTTTTCCGTATGAAGGGGAAAAACCAACCCAACTCAACAGCTGCAAAAGCAATCTAGAAACACTTGTTTATTTGCTCCATGAATATTTATCGGGAAAAATCAACCGCAGGGTTCCTTCTTCCTACTTAATTCCGCTCAGTTGAAATCCATAATTTGATTTCTAAATGAATTAATCATATGCTTCTTCTATCAATACTGCTATGACCACAACATATTCATCACAGTAGTAAGCATATGCCCCAGATATTAAAGTTGTATTGTCCAGAAGAAACTTCTAATCTAGAGATTTGCACTTTTCAACCAAGACAAGATGGTTAATTTCTGCAACTAAGCAAGCAAGCAAGGAGTAGATTGCTTCGGATTTCAAGTGAGATGTATCACCAGAAATGAAGACAGTAACACCATTCTCCAAATATATCCAACTGCACCCTGCAAGCTTCTTGACCTCCTTTCCTTTCATTTTCTTCCTGATCCTCCCTACCTCGCCCCATTTCCCCTCTGAGGCATAGACATTAGCCAATTGCACATAACGTGACCCACTTTCACCTTCAATCCTCAACAGCTTCTCTTCCGCTTCTCGAGCCAACTCTGAATTCCTGTTTATTCTGCAAGCATTTAAAAAAGCTCCCAGTAACACGGCATCTGGTTCGAAAGGAATCATATCCATGATGGCAGCCGCCTTTTTCAGTTGATGAGCCCTTCCATAGAGATCAATCATACAAGCATAGTGATCAACTTCAGATAGTATACCATAGTCTCTTTCCATGGCACAGAAATAATGTTCACCTAATTGCACCAAACCAGCATGCCGACAAGCTGACAGAAGAGCCACAAAGGTTGCAGCATTCGGTCTGATCTCTCTTTTACACATCTCCTGAAACAACTTGATGGCCTCATGTTCTTGCCCATGATGAGCATAACCAGCAATCATTACATTATAAAGGACTGAGTCCCTTTCTTTGATTCCTAAGAATATTCTCTCTGCATATGTTATGTGACCACATTTTGAGTACATATCAATCATTGCACTCAGAAGTTTACCATCCATTTTCATCCCATTTCTTAATATGTAAGAATGAATCTGCTTGCCTGAATGCAACGAGGCTTGTGTAGCACAGGCGCCAAGCAGAGTCATTAATATCAAAACATCTGGAACATTTCCTTCTTTAGCTAACACCTCTGTTAAAAGCTCAAATGCTGCTTCACAACAATGAGATTTAACATACCCCGAGAACATTGCTGTCCAAACTACAGGATTCTTCTCAAGCAATGTATCAAAAAGCCTTCTGGCTTCCACCATGTTGCCCATTGATGAGTATGCTACAATCATCGAAGTAATCGAGAAGGCATTTCCCAAACTCAATGTCATATATGCAGACTTTGCATAATCCATCTTCCAACACTTACAGTATACATCAACAACACCACTACTAATAAACGAATTATCAATACATCCAGACTTCAAAACATGACCATGAACTTCCTTCCCAAGCTTAAGGTTCCTCGTACCTGAACACGCGCTCAAAATGCTAGCAAATGTATGGTTATTCAACCTTATCTTATTTTCAACCATACAAGCAAACAACCTTAATCCCTTCTCATGAAAACCATTTTGAACTAAACCCGAAATAATCGTATTCCACGATATAGTATCATTTAACTCCGCCTCCTGCCAAAAGATATCCAAACCCAATTCCAACTTACCTTCCCTACAACAAGCAGCAACTACAGCATTCTTTGACACCATATCCAACTCACCCCTACAATCATTAAAAACCCGGATTGCTTCTCGAAAAAACCCACATTTAGAATACATATCTACAAGCGAACTACACGAAAACCCACTCGAATCGTTCCCACTTTTCACCATATAACAATGCAACTGCATTCCTAACGACCCAAATGACAATCTTGCAACTAAGTTAAGCATAGTAGTAATAGTAAACTCATCAATACTAGTACTATTATCCGCACCAAGTTGAGACGATTGCATCTCAAAAAAGAGTTTAAAAGCATTCATTTCATGCTGTTCTTGATCAGCATTAACATACCCAGATAACATAGAATTGTAAGTCACTAAATCCCTATATGGGGAAGACTTAAAAAGAAGTTCAGCAGTGTTTATATCATGATTCTTTAAGTGGGCAGCAATTATTGTGTTCCAAGTGAATACATTTCGTTCAGGCATTTCATCGAACAGTTTGTGGGCATTTTGTAAAAGACCATGTTTTGCATAGAAATTGATTAGTTTGTTGGATGTAAAGATGGTTGATTGGAACCCAGATTTTATTAGTTGACAGTGAAATAATAGAACCTCTTTTATAGACTTTAAATGCATTAATGGCGAAGATCAGAAGAAGTTTGATTCAAGTTCTGAAATTTTGGTTTTGTTGGACCTAAGTCTGTTAAGTGGATTATGGTCAAATAATGTAGGTATTCTTGTTGGCGGGTCAAATACTTAGGGTCTGTTCTCCCCAGCTTATTTTCAGTTCAGATCAGTTCAATTCAGTTCAGTTCAGATGTGGACAATACTTTTACTCTCACATATCACTATTCAGTTCAGTTCAATTCAATTCAATTTAGTTGTTTTATGCCGAAGAGAACAGACTCTTAGTTCCTCCGTTCGAAAATACTTATTACACTTGTACTTTTACGTTTGTCGATATATTTTTTTAAACATTAATATCTTTAATTATGAATAAGTAAAATTATAAAAAGTTGATACTAAAAGAATACATGTCGAGACGAATCTAACAAGATCTCACATGACTATGATTTTCTTAAAATATAAATCACCAAAGCCATCGGGTGTATGTGGGCCAGACTTGTGTATGTGATACTACTAAAATGTATATCTTGTGTATTTGTTACTACTAAAATGTATATCTTGTGTATTTGTTACTACTAAAATGTATATCTTGTGTATGTTTTACTACTAAAATGTATATCTTGTGTATATGTTACTGTTAAAATGTATATTGTTACTACAAAAATTACAAACTTACAATCGTTTAAACCTGTTTTGTTATTAACGATATTTGTTGCATAAACTCGGTTTGGAAATGCAAAACTATGTTAAAGACTCTGCCACAATACCAAAGAGATTAATCCCTAAAACTTTCCAAACACTGTACTCAATTTGTTGGAAGACTTATATATAAACTTATTGTAAAGTCAACCGAGCAAATTTACATTATTTGAAAATTGTTGGAAGACATTCGGGTAATTTTTTCTTGCTTTATTAATATAAAGTATATAGATAAATAAATAGATATGCATCATATACGTATATAATACTCAGTTGGATGTTGTTTAAGATAGGTGAAAGTGTAACCAAAACAACAATAGACACAACGTTACGTAAATAACTTCGAAAGTGTTGCTTTAATTGTTGGAAGTCGAAAATCAACTGTCCCATGAGGCCATGACCATAATATGGGTAGGCACCAAATGCATCTGTTGAATGCTCATGAAGAAAGAATATTTTTGCCATTTATAAAACTAAATGCAAAGTTTGTGATCATATATAGTAACAACTTCTTTTTCCATTCTGACTTCTAAATAGGTTTGTTGTCACATAATATAGCAGAGATGTCAAAGATGCAACTCCATAAACAACTAGCTCATTCGTACTCTTTTAGGAGTATACAAGTTGAAAGAAAAAAAAAGTGTTACTTTGGTTCGACTATTGGTGACGATGTGTATCCGCCACTATAGTCGAATGCACCACTAGTGGTGTCTTTCATTGTCAAGACGCCGTATGGATTGGCTAAGACACCTTTGGTGACTCCTATATCTGTGAGCGACGAGGATGCAGACGTTGAGCCTGTATGCATCCCATCATTTTGTAAAATGGTTTCGATCTCCTTAACCACATCACTCATTGTAGGACGTTGTGAGGCAGTTTCTTCAACACATTGCATTGCTAGCTCTACAAACTTTCTAAAGCCTATGAGATTCGGAATATTTTTTATCGTTGAGTCGATCATAACCTTCAAGCCACATAACTCATCCTCATTCTTGTCCATCACCGTTTTGATCTCCCTTACAATGTACTTCCCCTTTTGGATTGGTTGCTTAGCAGTTACTAGCTCAAGCATAACTACGCCAAAGCTGTACACATCGCTCTTTTCAGTTAACTGTTGTGTCAAGTAATATTCGGGATCAAGATAACCCTGCAATATATGATATATTCAACTTTAGTTTGAGTAAAAAAGAACATTCTCCAAGCTAAAGGGTACAAAAGACTTGTAAACATAGTTTTCTCACCAGTGTTCCTTTGACTTGAGTAGAAACATGAGCTTTCGTGTTGTCCGAAACCAGCTTACATAAGCCAAAATCTGCAACCTTGGCTGTTAAGTTTTCATCCAATAATATGTTGGTGGACTTGACATCCCTATGAATTATGGGAGGATTCGCAAGCTCGTGAAGATATGCCAATCCTCTAGCTGAACCCAAAGCAATACGCAATCTTCTCTTCCAATCGAGATGGATTCCAGATCTTCCTGCACATGAATTTGTGTAAGAAGGATTCATGGAATATTTATTACTGTTATTGGACACGAAAATATAGTTACCGGACAAACTGTCTCTTAGTGATCCGTTGGACAAGTACTCATAAACCAACATTTGTTCTCCTTGTTCGAAACAGAAACCCAATAGGCCGACTAAATTTTTATGGTGAACTCGCGAAAGCAATTCAATTTCAGTCTTGAATTCAAGGCCACCCTGCTTAGACCCCTGTCGAGCTCGCTTGATTGCCACTTGTTGACCGTCAGCTAGCACCCCTTTATAAACCTGAAGATAAGTAATTGTGAAAAATACAATATTGAATAAGAAGCAATATATAGAATGTTTTCAGCTGGGAAACAATGAACAGCATAAGTTGGTTGGTGATGATTTTAACCTTGCCATAGCCCCCAGAACCAATCTCATTACGCTCTGAAAAATTACTAGTGCACTTCTTTAGTTCATCGTACGAAAACCATCTCGCTCCCTTTAACTGAGGGGCACCGCTACTATCTAAATTGCCACTTGAACCCCAAGATACTAGATAATGATAAGACATAAGATCAACAAAATCAAATTGTTAGTGGATAACCTGAACCATAATTTATGGAACTAAACTTTGCAAGCTCTGAATAGCTTACCAAACGGCCTACTCAAACCAATAGCTTTCTCAGCACGTCGTTTTTGTTGTATAGCGTAAATTCCCACTCCAATGACCATTACTACTAGAAAGGTACAAGTAGTAACAATGCCTGCAATTACACCTAAGCTCATGGAATCTCTTCCATTTGTGGCTAGCAACAATATAATTAGTCAATATCACATGGTAGATAAGTATAGGATTTTAATATATGTACATTTGGGAAGTCTAATAGCGTAAGTAGGTAATCGAACAAGTTGAGTATTGATGTGTTACCTGGGAAGAGATAAGGTGATGCAATGAAATAGTATGGTCCAAACTTTGGGGGTGGCTTGTAAGTTTGATTACTAAAATGAAAGCCAATTCTAAGAATTTCTGATCTGTTAAAATACTTTGTGCCTGATGGAAAGAGTTCCACATGAACTTGAAGGTAGTCATCTAAGTTGAAGAAAGGATTTTGAAGAGAAACAGAACCAGGAGCTAGGCCTAGCTTCACCCATAAGCTCATTTCTAATTCGTGGAATGTGTTTGCATTCGACAATTCCCGGAATGATGGTCCTCGAAAATACATTGTCCCTTCATACGGATATGCGCACTCACAACTCTGAGGACTCAGCTTCTGGTCTGTTGGACATTGCTTACTACCACAATTAGCTAGGCTGGTTGAATAAGGTTTTCTTGTTTGTTGTTGAATCTGACAGTAATCGGTACTAGAAAGGGGAGTGATGCATACTGGATTTCCAATCAATCTGTTATTAAATGTAGTCAATTGTGAACGTTGGTACATGATATGTAGTTTAGAAGTAGTAGAAAAAATGAAGAAAGTAAGTTTGTCAAAGCGCGAAAAATTAATCCTTACATCAATGTATTTGTGTATTTAGAGCCTAGTGTCACTGAAGAAATCCTGTTGTTCTCAAAATCAACAAGCTGAAGCTGCTGCCCAATGCTATCACCCATATCCAATGTTCCATTGAATGAATTGTTTCTCAATTTTCTGTCATAATATTAATTTGTTCTCAAGAGTTCAAAAAAGTTTTGAAAAAATGCATGTTGTTCTAATGTTTATTTGCTCCAACCAAATACTTACACTAGCTGCATTTGCGGAGCACTGAATAACTTTTGAGGCACAGGTCCTTCAAGTGAACCATACTCGATCATCCTGAAAATACGTATATGATCAGTACTATTGGAAAAAAAGACTCCACAACTTAAAGAAAATATATTTGGTTAAGCATATAACTTCTAAGACTTACAGCGTAGTAAGAGACAATAAAGTTGAGAACCATTCTGGTGCTTCTGAGCCATCAAAGAAGTTGTTGCTTAAGTCCCTATGATCACATTCAGAGCCATAAAGCAGAAGGTTACATAGTTTAAGACAATTTTTACTACATGGGATTTATGCATATAAACAAGCCAAGATTTCTGTGCTAAATGATTCGGACCCAAAGATTCTTAGTTAGCTCCTTACACGTAGCTGAGAGAATTCATCCCCGTCAAATTTGGCAATGGACCTGTCAGTTTGTTGTGTCCTAAATTCCTGAAAGTATGCAAAAAAAAATGGATTCCAATGATCACTTGCTGCTTTACAAGGAAGAAACACATTGTTATTTGAAACTTAGGATCTACTAACAATTCAACAATACTGGTGAGATTGTTGAGATTGAGTGGCACCTCCCCTGTCAAGGAATTTCGATCAAGCCGTCTGCAGAAAAATGAATCCAAAAGGAGTTTTAGACGAGGGACAGAAGATGGTGTAACCAGCTAGAGAATGATGGAGTTTTTTACTCACAGTACTTCAAGTGTCTGAACAAGTCCCAATGTGGATGGAATTGTCCCTGTTAGTTGATTTCCATCGAAAAGTCTGCTCAAAAGTGGAGTCATAAACACTATATAAGCAGTGCAGTGGAGTGGAGTTGAGCAGAAGTATAACATAAGATGTTTAAGATCACGATAGAGTAGAAACAGGAAAAGAGAGAAGAACTTTAGTGACATACACATGAATCAATATCATTTCTGAACTGAAAAGCTTAGATGGAATTGATCCTGAAAGTCGATTCTTGTTGAAGTGACTGCAAAAAGAAAACGTTGTCGTATTCATTTTTCCGTGATCTATCTACGATCTACCCATTAAAAACATGTAAAGACTAGTATCAGATCATATTCATGGATATAAAATACCCACAAATGCTTTGCCTTCAGCAAGAGATCCAGGCCTGGGGTACTAGGTGTCGAGGTAGGGATAGATCCTGATAGTTGGTTGTCCGCTAGGTCTAGCCAGTAAAGTTTGGAGAGGTTACCTAGAGAGTAGGGTATTTCACCTGTGAAGTTATTGGAGTTCAATGCCCTGTTACATCGAACACATAATAAAGTTACAGGAACTTGACAGATTATCGACTCCTCGTAACAAAAATGTAAAGATGGGATCAAAAGAATACGAGAACAGTAACAAAATGAGAATGACAGTGTCTTTAACATTTCATTACAAGAAGGATAGCTCTGCAAGGTTGCCAAGCTCCAAAGGGATGTTACCACTGAAACTACAGCCGGCCAAGATCCTGCAATGACCATCGAAGTAATTACTCCAAGGATGAAACGTTATTCATTTCTTTTCTTCACATTATAATTATCTTGTTAAGAAATCTTACAGAATATTGAGTTTAAGCAAATCTCCAAGTCTTGGGGTTAAAGAACCAGTGAGGCCTCGATTGAAAGAGAGGTCCCTGCAATAGAGACAACCCAATGTAAAAAATAACCCGGTTATGAACCATGCCTAGTTCCCAACTGTTACAAACAATTTCTATGGCTCATTATACAATTTTTTTGCTCATGACAGTCAGTAGTTGTATAGAGAAGTTTACATATAGCAAAAAGATATATAGTAACATTTAGGATTATGTATACTGCAACATGTATGACTCATTATACAAAATATATTGGCGTATATACAACCACTAACTGTCATGAACAATAAAAACAGAATTACCTCACAAATCAGCATCTTATAGACGGATTCCCAACTTATCAATAACCAATCTTTTTCGACTCAGTAATGGTCTGTCCACTGCTAAATAATTGCCCCCCAAAACAACAGAGTTAAGTGGGTTATTGATTGTTTAGTAATATGGGGAAGAGTTGCTTAAGCAAGCAAATAAACACTTACAGAAATCTTTTTCAGAATCAGCTCCAAATTAACTAAAGTTGATCAGTAAGTAGATGTTTGATAATGATACAACAAGAAAAACAATCGCCAATATCTTACTCGGTCTTAGTATATGTTTGGCTCTAGCCACGGAATGGATTAGTTACTTACAACAATCGTTACCTTTATTTATTATTGTTGTTGTTTGGTTTCACTCTAGTAGTAAGGCTGTAAGGAGACACCACTCATGAGTCATTGAGTCATGAGTGGGGATTGAGGAGGATAACGTAACGTAATACCATAGGGTCGAGAAGGCTCATAATTAGGTGGAAATAGTTACCTGCAGACGAAAACCATTGCCCCACCCCTCATACCAAACAATATGTGATGAAAATGGTATCTTGTTTTCCTTAATTTCCAACAACTGGGATATATCATACCAATGTGCTCTTAACATTAATTTCTAAAAGAATTTTAAGGCAAGAGAATGAACCAAAATCTAACAGTAAATTAGTAATTAGCCTCATGTTTGCCACAGAAATAAGTCCTTAAAATTATGAATGACAACTTGACAATCACATGTACACATATATATATGCAGCATACATTGCAAAGATGAGTCTCAAGTGTTAAAACAAAATATACTCACAGGGTTCTCAACTCTGTCAATCCTCCAATGTCGCCGCTAAGTTTACCTTTGATCCCCATGGTAGATAAACTCCTGGAAGAATTAGCCATCCTCAATCAAAAAAAAAAAAACTAGAATGACACTTTCATGAAGCGTGCAGTTGGCTTTAAGTCGAAGAAAACATGCTTACAAAGCAGTAATCCTTGATTTGTTGCACGTTACACCTTCCCATGGAGCAGCACAAGGATCATCAGACTTGCTCCAGCTAGGAGGTGTGTTTTTCCATTGCGCTTTCAGTGATTGCAGGGTAGCGACTGCACCATCAGTTATGCGTGATTAAGCATTCAGACGCTACAAGTATATACCATGAACATGGTGCACTCAAGGCTACTTTTTTTGCTGATTGCTCATTTGGACGTCTAACTTTTGCTTCACATGAGCAATGAGAAAAAAAATAGTTTTGGATGTACCATGCTCATACACCCGGGTGTATGATGAACACTCTCTTCAGACGCAAATAAGTATGTTATAACAGCACGGCTGCACGAGCCGTGTTCATGGAAGAATCAGACACATAACTTACTAATAAAAAGAAGAGGGAAGGGGGAGGAAGGAGGAGGTTGCAGTTTGGTGTACCATCTCCAGAATCAGTGAGAGACAGGATTAAGTGAACTTGTGCAAAGCCCACTAAACAAAGCAGCAATATTGTCACTCTGAATGCCACCATGACTGACTTTGAGCTTACCTTATTTTGCAGCTCATCAACTTACTTGTTTTAATATTACCCTTTTCTTATAGTTGTTGCCAAGTATAATGATGTTAGACATACTATGATTATTTCTTCAACTCACTCTCATTTTTACTTATCTTCAAAGCTACTCTATAGTCTCACATATACCACTTTCTCCTGTACATATCACTAGTGCAAGGTAGTAAAAAAAAATTGTTTACTTTTCACATTATTTGTCAATAACTACCTTTTATATGCAAGTTCGCTAAAACTGCACCCCGCTCAAAAATGGGTGTTTTTACTTTAAATTAAACGATTTAATCCCAAAACCCTTTTGTTCCAAGAAGGAGAAAATCTTGGTTTCCTTTTACCTAAATTTTTCAATATTAATTGATGTTCAATAATATCTAATCATGAAAAACTTCTAATATTCATTGAGTCAAAAGTGAATCTGCCTCGACCCGAAAAGCAAAACTCGAGTTTCAAGTTGTTCGGGTTTAGGGGAAACGGGTCCCAAGTCATAAATTTTAATTCATACTCCCAATATTTCTGAGCCAGATTTTAATCGGGTCAATTTTTGACAGGTCGGGGTGGCTGGTGGTTTCGGGATCCCGTTGTTCCCTTTGTATGCCAAAGTCCGTTACCTTCCTCCCTTCCTAATAGACAATGCAGTTAGGTAAGATCCAAAGATAAAGATATCTAATAATTGGTGTAACTCCTCTTTTTGCTGCTAAGAACTTATTTCAGTGGAGTTTGTTCGAGCTGTATGAATTCATATAGGTACAAAGAAAAATAGCTCGGATGTACCTTGGCTATAGTATACTCGGGTGTACAGTACATATTCTGAAATTGCACTAATTAAGTTGACGAGCTCAACTCATAGATTGTAAGTAGTTGTTAAGCAAATCTTATCATTTGGTTGCTCTACATCCTCTAAATGGTACATTGGAGTGCCAGAGGAATTGGGATCAGCAATAGTCTCACCCTGCCAAAGGATTGGGGTTGGCTCAAGTGGTGAGCCTTCCCATATTCTCTAGATTGGTCTAGGGATCAATTCTTACCCCAAGCATTTGCTTGGGAGGAGGGGGGTTGGGGGGTTATGGCTTGTAATGGGCCTCTGGGTGGGGGTCCTGAGCGAGGACAGCCCAGAGGATTATTATTCTTACCAATATAATCTCATACTTGTAAATGAGATTATATTTTTAAAAAAATAAAAAAGAAAAATAGTCTCACCCTGCCATATTGTTTTGTTCTTTAGAAAAATATGTGATCGTACTATCTACAAAGGCTTTGGTACTATTGTGGTTGTTGTACGACTAAGTTTTTCAATGATACTGTGGAGCCTAAATAGTAAGGGTGTTTATTTCATGACGATCCGTAAAAAATCAAATAGAAGTTCGGTTCGGATAATAGAAAAGAAAGTTTTTTGAATTGATGTTCATTTAAATCTTTCTAATGTTCACTTTTGTCTTTTTAGCAAAAGTTTAAATTTGAAATTTTTTGAATAAAAATGGTAAGTACGAGTGATTTTTGTGAAAAATTAAGTAACTTTGTAATGTACATTTGATATGTACTTGAACTTATCTCTATTATATAAGGGAATAGGTGGGGTTAAGGCTGTTCAAAATTATGTCCGGACCGGTAAAGTGGACTGGACCGGTCACAACCGGTCAGGTCTTCGGGTCAAAGATTTTAATTTTCCGGTCATCGGTCCGGTCCGGTCCAACACCGATTTTTTGGACCGGACCGGTTTTTCATTCAAAAATATGAATAACGAAGATCAAAAAATATAATTTTCTCCTTTTGTATGTTTTAGATTATATTTTATTAGTAACTAATTTAGATTAAAGTCTCAAAAAAGACCTTGAAAAATTCATTTTGAAGATTTACTTTTATAATATTTCCTTATAATGATCAAAAGTATTAAAAAGTGTGTGGAAAAGTGAAAAACCGGTCTAATTCGGTCCGGTCTAGGGTTTGGACCGGTTTTTCCGGTCCGGTCCCGGTCCACTAAAAATCGGTTCGGTCTTCGGGTCTTAAATTTAAGAATTCCGGTCTTCGGTCCGGTCCGGGTTTTTCCGGTCCGGTCCGGGTTTGGACCTGTGAACAGCCCTAGGTGGGGTGGACACCGAAAATAATAAAGGAATTAAAATAAAAGAATCTCTTAAATACTTTATTAATTAGATAATTAATTACTTTACCAATTAAGTTTTTAACTGTTGCACGTATCAATATAAGACTAGTTAGGTTTAAGAATGAACAATATCATGCACATGGTACTCGAGTGTAGAATCTAATTTGCTCCTTACCATTCCCCTTACTCTCATATCACACATGCAAATATCATATCAAAAAACTGTGCTAGTTGAGATCTGATCGGAATCCTCCATATTAGTATATTACCTTCAAAACAAAAAAAATGATCACTTTTCTTTCTTACTACATTGTTTTTGCTTACTCCTTAAGCATAGAGCTTAAAGTTTTCACTTTCTCTGTCCAAGGGCATACTGTTTTTACGCACTTTCTCTCTCCTCCATAGCTTTTTCTCCATCTTCGTATACCTAAGCTCGATGCTGCTGCTTCCATTACTGGCTAATTAAGCTTCATTATTGTTCTCTTTACTGGTATTGAATATACTGATTTCTTTTCGCTTGAGCTACTAATTTTTGTTTGATTTTGTTTTGTGTTTCTAAAAAAAATGGAGTTATTGTATTGAATTGAGTATTTTGATGCATGTTGTTCTCATTTGATTAGTAGTTTGAGCTTGATTTATGTACTTAGAGTTACTTTTTTTATGTTTGTTTAGATAATGTTTTGGCGATTGAGTGATTACAATTTGAGTAAGAAGCGGCTTTGCGATTATATGGAGTTATTGAATTGATTGGTTTGATGCATGTTGTTCTCACTTGATCAGTAATTTGAGCTCGATTACTTGATTTAATTGTTTGTTTGTTTGTTTATACGGTGTTTTGTTGATGAGAGTGATTCCAATTTGAGACAAGTAATTTGATTAACTAATATGACAACATATCGATTAATAATATCACAACAATACAAATAATATTAATCCAATAACTAAAATTAATTTAATTAAACATTACAAATTAATTATCTTAAATAACAATATTAATTAAATATTACAAATATACATATATAATTAAATGAATTAAAAAAGTTACTCAAAAAAAATTCCCATAAAAAGACGAGCCTTGTGCTACACTCACCATGTGGTGAGCCTTGTGTGCACAAGGCTGACCATAAGGTGAGACTTGTGTTACACAAGGTTCGCTTTATGTAGTGTTTTTTTTCCGGTCAGAATAACTTACCACCATTACAACTTTCAAGTCGGTTTCCTCCACGAACGGTAATTCCAAGTGGTGGCAGGATGGCGGCGGTAGTGCAGTGGTGGGTGGCATGGTGTAGGGGTGGTGGTTGTGGTTAATAGTTGGATTTTGGAAGGTTTTTGTTTGGCGGTGACACGGTGAATAATGGAGTTATTGAATTGATTAGTTTGATGCATGTTGTTCTTACTTGATTAGTAGTTTGAGCTTGATTTGTGTCCTTGAGTTACTTCTATATTTGTTTATTTATATGGTGTTTTGTTGATTGAGTGATTCCAACTTACTTGAAAGTTTTTGTTTTGCGGTGATGTGTTTGATAATGGAGTTATTGAATTGATTAGTTTGATCATTTGATGCAAGTTGTTCCCTTTTGATTAGTAGTTTGAGCTCGATTCATGTCTTACTTTTTATGTTTGTTTATATGGTGTTTTGGTGATTGAGTGATCCCAATTTGAGTAAGAAATGGTTGAATTTTGAAAGTTTTTGTTTGGCAGTGATATGTTTAGTGATGGAGTTATTGGATTGATTAGTTTGATGCATGTTGTTCTTACTCGATTAGTAGTTTAAGATCGATTTTTTTTGAGTTAGCAGAAGTGGTTGGATTTTGAAACTTTTTGTTTGGCAGGGATTTTTGATTTGGTGAAAGATGTCGTCGCCGTCGACTTCTAGAGGTGGAGGTTTTGAGACTCAAATGGCAGGAAACCTTGGTGAAACGGCATTTGATAGTGATGTTGTTCCGTCTTCTCTTGTTGAGATTGCTCCAATCCTTCGTGTTGCTAATGAAGTTGAAAAGCTTAACCCGAGGGTTGCTTATTTATGTAAGTTATCTGTTTTTATGCTTTTATATTTGGGTAGATGTAAGTTTAGCTGTCGATCAAATACAGAAATATGGGTTTTGAAAAGTTTGAGGAATGGGTTTGTTAGGAGTGTGCAATATCTCAAAAAGGAAAAATATCAACATATTACAACTCTTTGACAGTGTATATTTTCAGCAACTTTGTTTCTATATTAAATTCAATGGTTCTAGTAGTCCGTGAATATTTTTGAATGTACAGTCGGAGTCGTTCTATATACTATGTAGACAGTTTTGATATGTTCTAGTCTGCTCATCCCATACAATGGGTTTGGTAGGGAGTAATTGGTTTCAATTCAATTGTCATCTGGAAAAATGAAGCAATAATATTAATTTGTTGATTTTAAAGTTTAAGGGGGGTGGAGGGGGAGGGAGGGTCAGTTTTTAAGAATTAGAGTGAGCGACTTATGAATGTGAGCTTCCTAATTTGTCTTTGACTTGTATATAGCTTTAGCTATTAAATTATCTAGAGATTTAGAAGGCGTTTGGTTCAAAAAATTGAAATGGAATGGTATGACCGTATGAGATTGAGAACCCAATGGGTACTGATTCAAACTCTGTTATATTCTTTTAATCTTTTGGTTCACCTCAAAGTATGGGCGTAGAAGCTATTAGCCTATTACAAAAGCGCATGTATGAGAATCTCAAGCCTCCTATGGTGGGTATAACATTGAAGGGTTTAGGGGGATGAGCAACCCTTAGGTTTGAGGTTCCATACTAAGTTAGCTCAACCAAACAACTTTCTCTTTATTATTGGGTATGATATCCATTCCAAACCCTTTCAAGTTCTAACCAAACACTTTCGTATTAGATATTGTGAGTAAAGCTGCTATATTTAGGTGGTTTGGGTCACTAATTTATGTCGAGGTTGTGTAGAAAGGAGAAGTGGGTATATGTGGGTTTATGTTAACCTACACAAATTGTTCTCGTAAAATGTCTGAAGTGCTCAGCCAACTATCTTTTGTGAATGTTTGTATCTTTGTCTGTCTAGTTTGGACTTTGGTGTGTCCAGCTGTTGATAACAGTTGAACGTTTCGTTGGACATGGTGTCCACAACATGGCTTGAACATAGCCTTTGGAATTGGACCACAGACATCAATGTTGGATCTCTTTGTTGAAAAGGTTTGCAAGGGAAAAACCCAAACTGATGTGATTTTTAAGTGATGCTTCCTCCGTTTTTAAAAAAGTGACACACTTGTTTACTATTTACTATTCACGGTTTAGACTTTAATTAGCTTTGGAGATTTATCTTTTATGAAAAACACAGTCATTTGAGATCTTGTTAGATTCGTTTTAACGTGCATATTTTAATATCGACTTTTTTTTGATATTTTTACTTAATGATAAATTATAGATATTAATGTTTTTAATAATGCATTGGCAACCGTGAAAACATGTAAGTGTGTTACTTATTAAGGAACAGTAGTATATTTTAAGGACCTGGGAATGGATATCCTTTGTTCCTAGATTTCCTATATATCAAGAATGAAGAATTCACGGGCTTGGTAGAGAATTGGTAGTTAGATCTCGACCAAGTGCAATGTCCCCTTTTTCAAGGGTTAAGTTGAAGGTACTTTTGTCCACTTTTGAGTAAAATTCCTATTTTTCCCACGAGGGCCAACTCAACCAAAAGCCTTAGTCGTTCCAAGATCAGTTTGATACTCTCACCACCTAAACAGTCCAAAGCGAAGTTCGATTTCCTAGTTTGATCTCTTGGTAATATTGATGATTGACATACATTTAGGATACCTCATTCTGTTGTGCTCATTTCCCCTCTACTTTCTGTTACTTCGACTGTTAGATTCATGTCTATTGACATACTATTGATTTTAAGCTTTGGTAGCGATTTTTGGCTTGCAGGTCGGTTCTATGCATTTGAGGAAGCACTTCGATTGGATCCAACTTCCAGTGGCCAGGGCATCCGGCAATTCAAAACTGCACTTCTTCAAAGGCTAGAAAAGGTTGTACATCATTGTCTAATTTGAGATATGAGTTCTTGTATGGATTCTGTCCTAGCTTATGATTGCTGGTGGGGCCATTATATATGACCAAAAAAATACTCATTGGTCTAATTTGCTCGATGCGATAAATGATTTGCATGCTCAATAGGAGAACCTCATAACAACTTAATGCATGTTCCTTCCTTTCTAGCTATGCTCTACTTGTTTTGGTGGCATTTTGATTTGTGCACATCCTCTTGATTAATGGATCTCTGTGGTGAAAGTTTATATGGATAGTCGATTGTAAGGACGTAAAAAAATTGTGATGGCAGATAATGATGAAAAATTAGTCGTTTTCTGCATGATTTCTATTGTAATGTGTGAGCAGTTCTCTTATTGTTGCATCTGACTTTATTTGGGGGAGCAAGTTAGTTATCAATTGGTTGTAGTAACTTCAATCGCTGCAGGAAAATGATCCAACATTGATGGGGAGATTCAAAAAGAGCGATGCTCGTGAAATGCAGAGTTTTTATCAGCATTACTTTAAGAAATATATCCAGGCATTGCAAAATACAGCCGATAAGGCTGACTGGTGAGTTATTATGCTTGGGATAAGAAACTGATTAAAAGTTGTAAGTGTTTGGCTGGGGCCGTTGCTGTTTTCTTACAACCTTTACAAACAATTCTGTATTCAGTGCCCAGCTCACAAAGGCATGTCAAACTGCTAATGTTCTCTTCGAGGTGTTGAAGGCTGTTAGCATGGAAGTTGATTGTGAGGTGAAATGAGTTCATATTTCATAGGCATGTCTCATTTGATACGTTTGTTTTGTCAACTCTCTATTCGAACAGTAATTTACTTGGGGTTTGCACTTTGTAAATTTTGGATACACACAACAAATTAGTAAAATTAGTAGAGAAAACCGAAAGCTATGCACCATACAATATTCTTCCGCTTGATCCAGATAGCGCAAATCAGGCACTAGTGACTAGTGAGATACCCAAAGGTAAGTTGTGGCTGTGACACAGATCTTCTTTGCACGTATTTTGAGTTTTTGTTGTTCTCTCGAGAACCTTAAAAAGGACAAACAACTTGCAGATTCAAGCTGGAATGATCGCTCTTCGTAATACCGGGCCTTGGCCTGGTCGTGGTGGGCTTGGCTGGGCGGTTGGTGGTCTTTGTCCCCAATATTTCTGGTCAAATTTGGGGCGGCGGTTTTTCCTCCTTTTCGGGTCAGTTTTTGACAGGTCGTAGTCATTATAAAATAACACAAAGTTGTTTCCTTTGTATGCAGAAGTCTGTTACCTTCCTCCCTTCTTAGACAATGCAGTTAGGTAAGATCCAAATATAAAGATGTCTAATAATGTAAATTTCATCCTCCTCTTTTTGCTGCTAAGAACTTATTACAGTGAAGTTTGTTCGAGTTGTATGAATTCATATAGGTACAAAACAAGTAGCGGGTGTACCTTTTGTATACTCGAGTGTACAATGGATATTCTAGATTGTAGTTGTTAAGAGTGAGTTTATAGGGAGTCTCAAGCATGAGTCTTGAGATGAGACTTTAGGGAGTCTTTTTAAAGACTACAAATAAACTCCTATCAAACCTTGGAGAGTCTTAAAGTGAGTCTTAGAAATCCAAGACTCATCTTAAGACTCACTTTAATAATAGTGACCATTGATGTGCTGCCAAGTGTCATTATAATATGCTCAAATTTTGTTGAAGAGTCTTAAATGCAGTCTGATGGATAAATATCAAAACTGGAATGAGTCTTATGTGAGTCTGAAATATTAAAGAGTAGATAAAGTTAGTGGAAAGCTGATGTGGTAGAGTCTGAAATATGGAAGGAAGTTTTATGGATAAACTCACCCTAAGCAAATCTTATCATTTGGTTGCTCTACGTCATCTTAATGGTATTTTCCTTCTTACAAAATGGTATTAAGAAGACTGAATGAGTGCTAGAGGATTTATTAGGATTGGCAATAGTCTCACCCTGCTATATTGTTCTTTAGAAAAATATTCATTGTGATTTTACGACCTACAAAGGTTTTGGCACTATTGTGGTTGTTGTTACATGAATCTACTAAGTTATTCCAATGATAATGTGGAGCGTTGTTGGGATGGGAGAGAGACGGATGGAGGAGCCGAAACCTAGCATATAGGCGCAAGTGAGGTTCCATCTCAAAACCATGACAATAGGAGGAATAGCCCACTTAACTTCTATGCTAAATATATCCCACCATATGTGAGTCTATCTGATTCTCTCTCCTCTTGAACGGAATTGGGCCAAACAACCACTAAGATTATTAACAATAGATGCTAGTGTTTTTCAGGTGTTGCTGTTAACAATTCTATGTTCAGGACCAAGATCGTAAAGGCATATCAAACTGCTAATGTCCTCTTCGAGGTGTTGTAGGTTATTAACTTATTAGATTGTGAGATGAGATGAACTAATATTTCATTAGCATGGCTCCTTTGTTACACTTGTTTTATCAACTTCCTTCGAATGTCTTTAGTTGAGCCAAGTAAAAATAACAAAAACTACTAGTAACAAATCTTCCCTAAGACTAATTACCAAACAAGCCTCCTTATTGTAAAGTACAAATGATATACTGCGTGCGTTTGGTATTGTATAGAGTTTTACGGCTTCCTATATATAATTTTATTATTAATATATTCAATCATCTATAGGTAAAAATTTATATAAAAAACATTTAGAAAACATATTTCAAGATGAATTTCACATATACAGACATATTATTTAGTGGGGTAAAAATGTATTCATTAAATTTTATTGGGGTTAAAAGTCAATTTTCTAAGATGATTGTCAAAAAAAATTAAAATTTTAAAGTACAATTTCACAATTTTACCAATTCAAGTAGAATCGAGTGATCAAACTTCCTATAAAGTGGATCCGACACTGCTCACATGACACTGTTGATCCATGTATTTAAAGCATAGTAGAATATCTAAAAAGTGTATAAATAATATAAAATCCCGAACTTCAAAATTACAGTTATATGAAACATTTTATTAAGTCCAGTTCTTTTGGGCTGTGGAGAACTGAGCTGAAATCAACGGAACTGAACTAAACTTATTTTTTGTAAATAAAATTATATAGATTATATAATGATAATACAATATAGAAATAATGATAATATTTAATAGTAGTAATAATAATAATAATAATAAGTTGCAGTAAGAACTAAATTAAACTGAACTGAAATTAATGGAACTGAAATGAAATTAATTTAAGTTCTTAGCAGGTCAAAAAAGCATGGCCTTAGTGCAACAAGCCAGTAATGTCATTAACTATTACTCCCTTTGTCCATAATATAAGTTTTATTTCATGTATAGAGTTTAAGATATACCCTTTGACCTTCGATATCTTCAATTAATATTAATAAAAAAATATATTTTGATATTATAACAACACATATTAAGGCAAATATAGTATGTTTTTTTATATATTCGGCCAAAATTTTAAAATTTTTGACTCAAAAAAAGCAAAAAAACTAGTCCCTAAAACTTTTGTCTAGGTTGAGGATTGAGATGCGTCAGTGTCATTATGAAGGTTAAGGCAGCAAATAAGATTGGAGTATCACTTTGGTTAACGCAAATGGAAACGGTAGTTAGGTCACGCTTTACTATAATGTGGGGTCCTTGCATGCGATATGCACACAGAAATTAAAAATTATTTAGGGCCATTTTAGACAATTATCTCATATGGAGTACTTAGTTAGGTACTTAAGAGAATAATTACAGCCAACAATTACTAATATGCCCCTACCCTTTATCTCTTTTCCCGCTTCTACTCAAGCATGCGTGGGGCTCGAACTCTTCATTTAATATTAGTGAAACTATTGGGTCAGACCGTCTGACCCAATATGTTTTGTCGGACGAAGCTGCGAGAACATCGCCGCGTCGCTGCTCCTTCTTCTTCCTCCGCCGCCGCCGCGCCGCTGCTCCTTCTCCGGTCACCTCGCTGAACTGGAACATGCTCTCGAGGGTACTACTGTGAATTCATCATCTTCTTCATCTGGTGGTGTTGTTGATGATAATGAGAGCGTATGTTCATATAGTGGATGTTGGGAGTATATTAGGGTTGGAGAGTGATATTTCTGATCATTCTTTTCAGTTGTTTAGGATTGTTGTACTGCTACTTGTTTGAGGAATTGTAGTGTTGAAGCTCTTGCTACTCACAACCAAAAGAAGTTGATATTGTAAGATGGATGCTTATAGTACAGGTTAGTGAGTATTTCACTCAAATTAAAAAGTTGTGGGTGAGTTAGAATTGCGTGAAAACAGTTCAGTTGGTTCCTTTTTTTCCATTTGCTTCTAAGTTACTTTCATTTAGAACTTATTTTATTTCATTTACTTGAGCTTTGTTTTCAGTTAGACTAAAACACGTAAATGAAACAATAAGATAAGTAACTGAAGTTAAAAGACATCCAACTGAAGTTAAAAGACATCCAACTAAAATGAAAAAGATCAACTGAATTTTTTTTGAAACCAACTGAACAAAAAATGAAACCAACTGAACAAAAATGGAAACCAACTGAAACAAAAACGAAACCAACTGAAACAAAAAAGAAACCAACTGAAATAAAAATGAAACCAACTGAAAGTCGTCCGACCAAATATTATGGTCGGACGCGTCTGACCCAATACCTTCTCTTAATACTATAGCCTTCTAAATTCAAAGCATTAGCAAAACATTTGTTGCATGGGAATGTGAAATTGATACAACAATAAAATAAGTACTATAAAATTGACAATTTCTATGATATATTTCATTTAGGGGAAAAATAGGTATTACATAAATCAATTTGCACCAAGGTGATTAAACCTTGCGGAAAAGAGTCGATATAAGTAAATTGTGTATGATCTTATCAAGCCACCATTTGTACAACAATATTACTCGTTCTTCTAATATGCTTCAACTCAAAAAAAATCTAAACTAAAACATAGAGCATAGAATCATCATAATCAGGAACAAGAGAGTTGTTTCATCTTTCCTTTCCTTTTGTTAACCACCTCCATCACTCGTAAAGCGTCGCTTTTAATTGCAATCTTGTATAACCATACTCTAAAGTCAATTCCACCCAAATGAGCACTTGCCTCCGCTATCTCTACCTATCATCTTACTCGTCAGGGCTGAGACATTGTAAGGGCTGAAGAGAGTTATGATCTTGTTGTAAGCCTAATTTTACCTATAAGAGAAGCCCAAATAAAAGAAAGTTAGGCATATATTACAGTGGAGTAAAATATTTAATAGACCAGCAATTCTCCTCAACCAAGTTTGGCTTCACCTGTGATTTCCGCCGACAAACAAGACGACCCCATCACAAATCCCTAATTACACACCAAGTCCTAAGCCACCATCATCTTGCTAGAGCATGGGGGCTACCACGAACTTACAGACCTCGGTTTTTGTTGTTATTATCACATTGTTCAACAACTCTACTAGCATATCATCGATAATCCGTCACCAATTGCACGAAACCCACAAGGCCACAACTATTGATGTTGGGGAAGGGACCACCTACTCTAACATATACCACCTGGTTTCTACAGCGCCACGCAACCCAACAAAGAGTTACAAAGGTGCACAACTCTTTCTTTAACAGTTTCCCAACCATCCACGTGAAGCGTTAGCGGAATGTACATGTTGGTGTCTCCAATATCATCCCCCAAAATTCACTATGGACCTAGATTTCTCGAGCATAGGGCAAGTCAAACAGTGTATGAATTATAGACTCTATTTCTCCACATATCGTGCATGATGCCCCATTCATACAATGTTCTAGGATCCGTGAATAATTTTCCTTGAAATTTACAGGTGGGAAACAACAACAATAACTAAGCCCTATTCCCAAAATGATCTGGGATCGGCTAACATGAATCTCCACTACCATGAGTCGTTTTCAATAAAACATGTTAGAACCTATCAAGGCCAAAAACCAGCTGAAAATGGTCTTGAGTTCACTCATCTTACACCCAAGTTTAGGCAAGACAACGGTCATTTTTTGTGTCTTTCTCATTTGAAGTATGCTTACTACAATGAATTTTACTCATTTCAAGTGTTTCAAATGAGCTATTAGCAAGAAAATAGCCTTATATGTACTGTAAAATTTGTAAAATGTCTTTGGGTAGCAGTTCCAGGCTCGGGCTCATGTTGAACTTTGGGTATGAATTATAAGCCTTATTAGTTGAAAAGCTGATTTCACGACCCAATTTTTTAGAAAACAAAAAAAATGTTCGAAGTTAAGCCCAACCCAAGTGCATAAATACATTGCCTGAACAATTTTTTTTCGAGATTTGATAATTGATCCATCCTCAGTCTAGGAAAAACCATATAGCCCCGATACCAATGAAAAAAGTTATTATGGTAGTTCAGCTCCAACTCATACCCTGTTATTTAGATAGAATGGACTTGTCCTGAACCACAACCTTTCATTCAGTAGGGCCTAAACTAAATGGATCTAAATTATAATTTAGCCTATCAAACGCAGGGAGGATTTCAATCTGAATTAGAGTTTAGTTCAGCTGACTGAACTAAACTAAAAATGTAAGAGTAACAATATTGTTAAGTTTATTCTTTTGCACTCGATTAATTGAAAAAGATTTCAGTTCAATTCAGCTCCATTAATCTCCGTTCAGTTTAAAACATTTCTCATTCCAGTTTACCCCAATTCAAAAAAACAAAGCCTTAATACTAAATAAACTAAAAATAACTAACTAAATAAAATGAAAATAAGCCAAAGAAAACATGTCTATTCTATTTAAATTATCACTCGACTTTCATATAACATCATGGAAACTAAAACAAAATTCAGATTCTTATAAGGATAAAAATGTCAAAAAGAACTCCGTTAAAACGGCTCCTTTATTCACCCCCGTTCTACATCGGAATCCCACGAATCTTTTCACTTTTTTGAATTTCCAACCACACTTCCAAAACTACCCTTACCCTCTTCAAAACCTCCCCTCAAATAACACCACCAGTCCAACTCACCAGGTCAAAAAAGTAAATTTAAAAGTCTCAGTAAAAATGACTAGAATCCAAAAATCAAAATTTCATCCATTCTCAATAGTCTCAATACTACCCTCAAAAATTTCCATTTAAAACTCCAAACACCACAAAATCCACAAGGACAAAATCGTAAATCCACAAAGTCACAGCTACTATATGTGTAACTAAAATCCAAAGATCAACAATCAACATACATACTGTGCTGCTTTACTCCCAAATCAATGCTCACTTTTCTTTCTTCCTCCATTGCTTTTTCGCTCTTTCTTACTCCTTAAGTACAGAGCTTAAAGTTTCACTTTCTCTCTCCTAGGGCACACAGTTTTTTGTGCGCACTTTCTCTCTCCTCCATAGCTTTTTTTCTCAATTTTCGTATACCTAAGCTCGATGCTGCTGCTGCTGCTGCTGTTTCCATTAATGGCTACTTAAGCTTCATTGTTGTTCTCTTTACTGGTACTGATTTCTCTTTTTTTTGAGCTACTTTTTTGTGTTTTGTGTTTTTTTTTTTTTTTGAGAAATAGTGTTATTGATTTGAAGTTTGATGCATGTTAACATGATGTTGTCATTTGATTACTAGTTTGATTTGTGTTTTTGAGTAAATGTTTGTAGTTATAGTGTTTTGGTGATTGAGCGAGTTTAATTTGATTTTTGTTTTGTGTGTTTTTTTTTAGAAATGGAGTATTGATTTGAAGTTTGATGTTGTCATTTGATCACTATTTTGAGTTTGATTTGTGTTTTTGAGTAAATGTTTGTAGTTATAGTGTTTTGGTTGAGCGATTTTAATTTGATTTTTGTTTTGTGTTTTTTTTAAGAAATGGAGTATTGATTTGAAAGTTTGATGCATGTTGACATGTTGTTCTGACTTGATTAGTGGTTTGAGTTTGATTTGTGTTTTTGAGTGAATGTTTGTAGTTATAGTGTTTTGGTGATTGAGCGATTTTAATTTGATTTTTGTTTTGTGTGTTCTTTTAGAAATGGAGTATTGATTTGAAGTTTGATGCATGATGTTGTCATTTGATCACTAGTTTGAGTTTGAATTGTGTTTTTGAGTAAATGTTTGTAGTTATAGTGTTTTGGTTGAGCGATTTTAATTTGATTTTTGTTTTGTGTTTTTTTTAAGAAATGGAGTATTGATTTGAAAGTTTGATGCATGTTGACATGTTGTTCTGACTTGATTAGTGGTTTGAGTTTGATTTGTGTTTTTGAGTGAATGTTTGTAGTTATAGTGTTTTGGTGATTGAGCGATTTTAATTTGATTTTTGTTTTGTGTGTTCTTTTAGAAATGGAGTATTGATTTGAAGTTTGATGCATGATGTTGTCATTTGATCACTAGTTTGAGTTTGAATTGTGTTTTTGAGTAAATGTTTGTAGTTATAGTGTTTTGGTTGAGCGATTTTAATTTGATTTTTGTTTTGTGTTTTTTTTAAGAAATGGAGTATTGATTTGAAAGTTTGATGCATGTTGACATGTTGTTCTGACTTGATTAGTGGTTTGAGTTTGATTTGTGTTTTTGAGTGAATGTTTGTAGTTATAGTGTTTTGGTGATTGAGCGATTTTAATTTGATTTTTGTTTTGTGTGTTCTTTTAGAAATGGAGTATTGATTTGAAGTTTGATGCATGATGTTGTCATTTGATCACTAGTTTGAGTTTGAATTGTGTTTTTGAGTAAATGTTTGTAGTTATAGTGTTTTGGTTGAGCGATTTTAATTTGATTTTTGTTTTGTGTTTTTTTAAGAAATGGAGTATTGATTTGAAAGTTTGATGCATGTTGACATGTTGTTCTGACTTGATTAGTAGTTTGAGTTTGATTTGTGTTTTTGAGTGAATGTTTGTAGTTATAGTGTTTTGGTGATTGAGCGATTTTAATTTGATTTTTGTTTTGTGTGTTCTTTTAGAAATGGAGTATTGATTTGAAGTTTGATGCATGATGTTGTCATTTGATCACTAGTTTGAGTTTGAATTGTGTTTTTGAGTAAATGTTTGTAGTTATAGTGTTTTGGTGATTGAGCGTTTTTAATTTGATTTTTGTTTTGTGTTTTCTTTTAGAAATGGAGTATTGATTTGAAGTTTGATGCATGATGTTGTCATTTGATCAGTAGTTTGAGTTTGATTTATGTTTTTGAGTAAATGTTTGTATTTTATAGTGTTTTGGTGATTGAGCGATTTTAAATTGATTTTTGTTTTGTGTTTTTTTTTTTAAGAAATGGATTATTGATTTGAAGTTTGATGCATGTTGACATGTTGTTCTGACTTGATTAGTAGTTTGAGTTTGATTTATGTTTTTGAGTGAATGTTTGTAGTTATAGTTTTTTGGTTGAGCGATTTTAATTTGATTTTTGTTTTGTGTTTATTTTTAAGAAATGGAGTATTGATTTGAAATTTGATGCATGTTGACATGTTGTTCTGTCTTGATTAGTAGTTTGAGTTTGATTTATGTTTTTGAGTGAATGTTTGTAGTTATAGTGTTTTGGTGATTGAGCGATTTTAATTTGAGTAAGAAATGGTTGGATTTTGAAAGTTTTTGTTCGGCGGTGATGTGTTTGATAGTAGAGTTATTGAATTGAGTAGTTTGATGCATGTTGTTCTCATTTGGTTAGTAATTTGAGCTCGATTTATGTCATTTGAGTTACTTTTATGTTTTTTTTATAGGATGTTTTGGTGAATGAGTGATTCTAATTTAAGTAAGGAGCGGTTGGATTTTGAAAGTTTTTGTTGTGTTTGATTATGGAGTTATTGTATTGAATTGATTAGTTTGATGGATGTTGTTCTCATTTGATTAGTAGTTTGAGGTCAATTTGTGTCTTGGAGTTACTTTTATGTTTGTTTAGATGGTGTTTTGGTGATTGAGTAAGAAGCGGCTTTGAGATTCTATGGAGTTATTGAATTGATTGGTTTGATGCATGTTGTTCTCATTTGATTAGTAATTTCAGCTCGATTTATCTACTTGATTAACTTTTTTTTATGGTTGTTTGTTTGTTTGTTTATATACGGTGTTTTGTTGATTGAGTGGTTCTAATTTGAGTAAGAAATGTTTGGATTTTGAAAGTTTTCGTTTGGCGGTGATATGTTTGATAATGGAGTTATTGAATTGATTAGTTTAATGCATGTTGTTCTCATTTGATTTGTAGTTTGAGCTCGCTTTATGTACTTAGAGTTACTTTTTTAATGTTTGTTTAAAAGTTGTTTTGGTGATTGAGTGGATCCAATTTAAGTAAGAAGCGGCTTTGCGATTACATGGTGTTATTGAATTGATTCGTGTGATGCATGTTGCTCTCATTTGATTAGTAATTTGAGTTCCATTTATCTACGTGATGTACTTCTTTTTTTTATGTTTGTTTGTTTGTTTATATACGGTGTTTTGTTGATTAAGTGATTCTAATTTGAGTAAGAAATGGTTGGATTTTGAAAGTTTTTGTTTGATGGTGACGCGGTGAATAATGGAGTTATTGAATTCATTAGTTTGATGCATGTTGTTCTTACTTGATTAGTAGTTTGAGTTTGATCTATGAACTTGATTACTTTTTTATGTTTGTTTGTTTGTTTATATGGTGTTTTGGTGATTGAGTAATTCCAATTTGAGTAAGAAATGGTTGGATCTTGAAAGTTTTTGTTTGGCGGTGACACGGTGAATAGTGGAGCTACTGAATTGATTAGTTTGATGCATGTTGTTCTTACTTGATTAGTAGTTTGAGATTGATTTGTGTCCTTGACTTCTATTTTTGGTTATTTATACAGTGTTTTGTTGATTGAGTGATTTCAGCTTATTTGAAAGTTTTTGTTTGTCGGTGATGTGCTTGATGATAATGGAGTTATGGAATTGATTAGTTTAATGCACGTTGCTCTCATTTGATTATTAGTTTGAGCTTGATTCATCTTTTACTTTTTATGTTTGTTTTATTGTTTACATGGCGTTTTGGTGATAATTCCAATTTGCGTGAGAAATGGTAGAACTTTGGAATTTTTTGTTTGGCAGTGCTATGTTTAATGATGGAGTTATACGATTGCTTAGTTTGATACATGTTGTTCTTACGCGATTAGTAATTTAAGCTCAATTTCTTTTTTCGAGTTAGAAGAAGTGATTCTAAGTGGCTGTATTTTTAAAGTTTTTGTTTGGCAGGGATTTTTTGATCTGGTGAAAGATGTCGTCACCATCGACTTCTAGAGGTGGAGGTTCTGATCAACCGCCGTCCCGGCGGTTGATGAGGACTCAAACGGCGGGAAACCTTGGTGAAACGGCATTTGATAGTGAGGTTGTTCCGTCTTCCCTTGTTGAGATTGCTCCAATCCTTCGTGTTGCTAATGAAGTTGAAAAACATAACCCGAGGGTTGCTTATTTATGTAAGTTTTCTGTTTTTATGCTTTAATATTTGGGTGTAAATTTGGCCGTTGATCAAATACAGAGATATGGGGTTTTGAAAAGTTTGAGGGCATGTGTTTGGTAGGAGTGTGCAATTTATCTTAAAAAGGAAAAATATCAACATATTACCACTCTTTGCATTGTATATTTTCAGCAACTTTGTATATCTAATTCAATAATAGTCCCTGAATGTTTTTGAGTGTTCAGTAGGAGTCTTTGTATACTATGTACTGATGTAGACAGTTCTGATAAGTTTAGTCTGCTCATCTCATACATGGTGTTTGGTCAGGAAGAATTGGTTTTAATTGAATTGTTAAATGGAAAAATCAAGCAATTTGGAAGTTTTTAGAGTGAGTGACTTTTGTGGTTATGACTTATGAAGGTGAGCTTCCTAATTTGTCTTTGACTTTTATATAGCTTTAGCTATTAAATTATCAAGAGATTTATGTAGGGCGTTTGGTTCAAATAATTGGCAAGAAATGGTTTGAGATTGAGAACCCCATGGGTATGGATTGAAAACCCATTGCATTCTTCTAATTTTTTTGGTTCATCTCAAAGTATGAGTTTAGAAGCTATAATAAAAGGGGAGCTATGAGGATCTCAGGCTATAGGGGATAGTGGGTATAAAGTTGAAGGGGTTCAGGGGATAAGAAACCCTTGGGTATGAGGTTCCATACTAAGTTAGTCCAATCAAAACAACTTTGTCTTTATTAATAGTAACATGTCCATTCCAAACCCTCCCAACCGAACACCTTCTTATTAGATTTATTATGAGTAAAGCTGCTATATTTAGCACTAGCACTAGCACTAGCACTGGTGGGTGGTGTGGGTAACTAATGTATGTAGATAGGAGAAGTGGGTATATGTGGCTTTATGTTGACTGACACACAGTGTTCTCCCAAAATGCCTGAAGTGCTCAACCAACTATCTTTTGTGAAGGTTTGTATCTTTATCTGTCTAGTTTGGACTTTGGAGTGTCCAGCTGTCAACAGCTGAACGTGTAGGTTGGACATGGTGTCCATAACATGGCTTGAACATAGCCATTGGAATTGGACCACAAACGTTGGTGTTGCATCGCTTCATTGAAAAAGTTTACAAGGGCAAAACCCAAATTCATGTGTTTTTTGAGTAATTTATTTAAAAACGTAGGAATGGATATCCCCTTCTTCCTAGTTTTCCTGTATATCAAGAATGAAGAATTCACGGGCGTGGTAGACAATTGGTAGTTGGATCTCGAATCTTGTACCATTTACTTTTTCCTGTGGAGTGCAATGGCACCCTTTTCAAAGGTTAAGTTGAAAGTACTCTTGAGTAAACCTCCCACTTTTTCTACGAGGACTAACTCAACGAAAAGCCTAAGCCGTTCCAAGATTGGTTTATACTCACACCACCACAACATTCCAAAGCGAAGGCTGATCTCCTAGTTTGGTCTCCTGTCACCAAAGATATTACGTTGTAAAATGATATCTTTCTTGGCAATATTGGGAGATCGGCATACATTTAGGATTCCTCACCGTGTTGTGTTAATTTCCCCTCAACTTTTTGTTACTTCGACTGTTAGCTTCATGTCTACTGACATGCTATTAATTTTGAGTTTTGGTAACATTTGTTGGCTTGCAGGTCGGTTCTATGCATTTGAGAAAGCACATCGGTTGGATCCAACATCCAGTGGCCGTGGCGTCCGGCAATTCAAAACTGCACTTCTTCAAAGGCTAGAAAAGGTTGTACATCATTGCCTAACATTGGGATATGAGTTCTTGTATGGATTTTATCCTTGCATACTGATTGCTGGTGACCGTTATATATGACCAAAAAAACTAGTTGGTCTAATTTGCTCTATGCGGTATATGAGTTGCATGCTCAATAGGGGAACCTCATAGCATCTCATTGCATGTTCCTTCCTTCTAGCTATGGCTCTCCTTATTGTTGTAGCATTGTGATCTTTCTTACGAAGATGTTAACTTTTATCGGTATTGTCTTCTTCTTGGTACCTTGTCTCTTAGAACTTGTGCACGTCCTCTTGATTAATGTATCTCTGTGGTGAAAGTCTATTGGGATAGTCATTGATAAGGATGTGAAAATTTTTGTGCTGACAGCTAATGATAAAAAATTAGTCTTTTCTGTATGATTTCTTTTGTAATGTGTGACTAGTTCTCTTACTACTGCATCTGACTTTATTTTGGGGAGCAAGTTAGCTGTCAACTTCAACGTTTTTTACTGTCAATTGGCTGGCTTTAGTAACTTCAATCGCTGCAGGAAAATGATCCAACATTGATGGGGAGAGTCAAAAAGAGCGATGCTCGTGAAATGCAGAGTTTTTATCAGCATTATTACAAAAAATATATCCAGGCATTGCAAAATGCAGCCGATAAGGCTGACCGGTGAGTTGTTCATGCTTGGGATAAGACACAAATTAAAATTGTTTGTCAGTGGTTGTTGCCGCTTTCTTACAACCCTAACAAACAATTCTATGTTCAGGGCCCAGCTCACGAAGGCATATCAAACTGCTAATGTTCTCTTCGAGGTGTTGAAGGCTGTTAACTTGACGCAGGCCATGGAAGTTGATCGTGAGGTGAGATGACTTCATATTTCATAGGCATGTTTCATTTGATACGTTTGCTTTGTCAACTCTTTCTAATTGTAAGCATTAATTTTGACTCCATTCCAATGGTAATTTACTTGTGGTTTGCATCTTGTAGATTTTGGATACACACAACAAAGTAGCAGAGAAAACTGAAATCTATGCGCCATACAATATTCTTCCGCTTGATCCAGATAGTGCAAATCAGGCAATTATGAGATACCCAGAGGTACGTTGTGGCTGTGATACAGATCTTTTTTGCACGTGTTTGGAGTTTTTTTTTTATCTCTCAAGAACCTTAAAAGGGATATCCAACTTGCAGATTCAAGCTGCAATGGTCGCTCTTCGTAATACCAGAGGCCTTCCTTGGCCTAAGGACTACAAGAAAAAGCAAGATGAGGACATTTTGGACTGGCTCCAGGCAATGTTTGGATTTCAGGTGGGTTTTTTTTTCTTCTTTGTTCAAACTTATTTGACTATTCTTTTTATTGTTTGTCTGTCTGTCTGTTTGTTAAAAAAGAGAAGAGTTTGCTTCCCTTGATATGTCCTGCTTCAAGGATATTAACTGTTGTAAGTGTGATTGGACATGCAGAAAGATAATGTGGCAAATCAAAGAGAGCACCTCATTTTATTGCTTGCGAATGTTCATATACGACATTTTCCAAAGCCTGATCAGCAACCAAAGGTGATTCTTACCACTCAACTAAATCATTCCAATCCAAATAACCTTTCTCATTTCCTTTGGATTTATCTTTTGTGTATTCTTGTTTTTTTCACCATTAACTTCTTGCTGTATATATCTACAGTATTTATTATGAAATTGTCTTCTTGAGCATGGATGCCTCTGTTTGGAACTACTTTTGATTGACATTATTGTGTTTCTATGAGGGTATTAACCACTTAACGCTACTTCTGTATTGGTATATGTTAGCTCTTGTATGCGCAAACCTTCTGTTCTCTCCAGATTGCTTTAACAAAATGATGTGGTTTCAGTTGGATGAACGGGCATTAACGGAAGTGATGAAAAAGCTCTTCAAAAGCTATAAGAAATGGTGCAAGTACTTGGATCGCAAGAGTAGCCTCTGGTGAGATTTCTTACTCAGCAAAATACAGTGAGATCTCTTAATCTCAGAATACGAGATATTTCCGGCTGCTACATGGTCCATTTGCTATCTAGGTGGATATCTTAAGGTTGATGGTTTTGAAGCACTCAATGAACCTATATTGTGCACTTTCATGCTGACACTTTTTAATTTCTTTTTTTTTTTGTTCTTAGAGGGGAGGGGCATTGTTTGTGGTGCTATTATTTCCTGTTATCTGTGGAATTATTTGGGATTTCTTAGGGGATGTATAAGGTTGTTCTTATTTATAGCAGACTTCTTTTTCGGATTTCTTGATTTATTTAAAGGTGTTGGCTGATTGCTCTGACATATTACAGGCTGCCAACAATACAGCAAGAAGTGCAACAGCGTAAACTATTGTACATGGGTCTGTATCTTCTTATATGGGGCGAAGCCGCAAATCTGAGATTTATGCCAGAATGTTTATGCTATATATATCACCATGTATGCATCGGAACCACTAGTCTCTCTAGTCGCTTTCATTCTTAAACTTGGTACTCTATGCATATATTTGGAATAGAATAGTTTTAGGTGACCTGATCATTTGGGTCGCTGACAGTGCTCTATTTGGTTTTATTAAAATAAGAAGCTGAATAGAACTAAGAAACATAAGAAGCACAATAGAACTAGGAAAATTAAGAAGCATAACAGGGTCCGACAACTATATTACCAACATAACCTTGTATTTTAAAGAGAATCATAATTTAGTTGACTAGTAAAGTATAGCATTTCTCTTAACGATTACAGTAAATTTATAAAAACAATATATATAGGGCAAATGGCCTCAAACTATAGAATCGGGTTTACGCTTATGCTCAAGAACGTTCAGGTAAAACATCAGTAAAAGAGGGTGGCAAAACTTGTACTGAGAAATGGGGGCACAAAAAAGCTAGTCCTGATTGGCAACTGAGATAAGAGAATATATATAGGGAGAGAGATTGTGAGAGGATGATCAGAGAGTGACAATGATTTTGTTCAAGCAGTAAGGAATTCACCTACCTCTTAGGGTGACTGCAATGTTTGTCATAAACAAGTACATGTTTTTGTATTGTTTGCACTCTGCAGTCATGTCTAGGCTCTAGAACTCAGTCTTATATATATTCATTTATTTTTGCTATCTCTTAATTGCTGATGGACCCCAGATGTGCCTCAGCCCCTTTGCCCTGTGCTTTGGTAATGTCCTTTTCGTTCTTCTTTTAGTAAATTAGAGCAAAATTATAGCAACAATGATGGACTTTTACTGGCAATTACAATATACTACTCTCCGGCGCTATTTCTCTAAACCTTGTCTCATTATGTGGAGTGATGATGAGGAGTTTGTATAAACTTTGCATGCGTTTTTTAGCTTGGTGAGAGCATCTTTGTTGACTTTTTAGTAAATGTTGTTCTCCTGTTTTATAGATGGCGTTTGAACTTTATGGCATGCTTGCTGGAAATGTCAGTCCCAGGACGGGTGAGAATGTGATGCCAGCATACGGTGGTGAAGAGGAGGTCTTTCTGAAAAAAGTTGTGACACCTATTTATGAAGTTATTAGAAAGGTATTTCACTATGATTCGATGTTTATATTAAATTTTGCTGAAGATTAATACTTTGCTATATTAACTATGTGTAATGTGATGCTTCACAGGAAGCTGAAATGAGCAAAAAAGGAAAATCAAAGCATTCAGAGTGGCGGAACTATGATGATTTGAATGAATACTTTTGGTATGATGTTGTCCATATGGTTTCGACGGTCTTTTCTTAGTGTACTCCCTTTGTCCTACCAGAATAATTAACACTTTCCTAATCTGTCGTTCGCAATAATAGTTGCAATACTTCTTTAAATGGAAAAGACCCCCTATTGTATTAATGTTTCTGTCTATCTTGACCTTGGCGGTCTCAACTATCTCCGTCTATTAATTGCCCACCTCTCGTTTCTTTTTGTCTTTTTAAAATGAGTGTCACTATCTACTTAACAATGAAATAAAATAGAGTATGGCCCACAAGCTAGTTCCCTGTAACTTTTGGTCACAGCCTTGCGATCATTCTGGGATGCCGGAAGACTTTTGGCATTCAGCTTATCTCTTTATTGATTGTAGGTCTGTTGATTGCTTTCGGTTGGGCTGGCCAATGCGGATTGATGCAGACTTCTTTTGTTTGTCCGTTGAACAGATTCGCCAAGATAGACATGGAGTAAGATATAACCTTTGTCATTAATTTTCTTTTGTATACGGGTGACTCTCCCTTGGTGTCTAAGGAAAAAGGTTAATAGAGTAAAACATCAATCTCATTTTGGTTGTTCGATGATGTTATTTTTGGGCTTAATAACTTGTCTTGGGGGAATTATGTGGTCTCAGTCGGGGTCACATAATTCGATATACAATTCGATCTTGTAATTCAAAATTCGCTCAAAATGAGTAAAAAATAAACCAAAACCAACCATAATTCGATGTTTCCAGGTCGAAATTCGTAGGGTGGTTAGTGAATTATGTGACCCTGGTCTCAGTCCTCGTAGTTAAAAGTTTAAAATCCACTATCATCTTTCTTATATTACACTTCAATCCTGAGGATGTAACAAATCATCAGAGAAGTGCAAATTACTGATCGCAGATCAGACACCTTTGTCAGAAAATGTTCTTGAAGCCCCATTGATTTGTGCTACCACTGCAGTCTAGAAAACGGATGGAGAAACAAAAAGCTATTTGTTGACGATAGAACTTTATTTTTGGGTGAAGTCAGTTTTTTTTAGTGCAAAAGAATCAATGTCGAAGCGGCTGGACAAGATATGATAAATTTCGGGTTATCTTCTTACTAGAGTTTATTGACCACGGGTGACATTGGTAAACCAGTAGCTGATGTTCAAGTGCAGGCCCTCGTTTACAAATTAAAAAGCAGGCAGTCTTCTTTGAGCTCTGTTGTTTAGAAGTAGTGTAATAGTTAGTACAATAGTTTTCTTTTTCTTGTAATGCGATTGCTACTTTGTGGTTTATAGTTATACAAATTGGTCTAGGAAAAACCCATTACCGTCAGGAACATATAGTAAATATATGTAGAAAAGGTTTTGTTTCTTTCTCTTGTTTGTGACAAGTTGTGAATTAAATTTTAGTAAATATAAATTCTTTTTTATATATTTTATAATTTGTAATGGAAGGAGTTAGGAGGAAGTTGTTAATAATAGATTACCTAAAGACATAGGTAAAAGAAATTTCCATCCAAGAATTAATAATTGGTCTATCCTCAGTCTAGGTAAAGTCCAGATGGTGCTTGAAATCCTAGATAATCTGGAATGTTTAATTCTTGAATCATGCTGAACTGCAAGTACTAAACAGCGTAGATCTGCCGATTGAATATATACGAATATGAAAGCTTGTTTGTGTCTGTCTATGGCACCAATTTTCCTTGTGGTTTATACTTCATACTTGGTCTAGAGAAGGGAGTGCTTCAAACCCCTAGAATATATGTAATGAGTAGTAACTTGAATTGTTTTCATGCTGTACTGCTGAATTGCTAGATAGCTTGAATCATCTGATCGAATCTGGAATTTTGGTAAGAGCTTGTCGGTGTCAGTCTACGACTGCAAAACCATGTATTATCTTATAAAAAACCTGTTTGAATTTCAGGAAAGCAAAGCTGCTATTGGGGATCGTTGGACTGGAAAAGTTAACTTTGTTGAGATCCGATCGTTTTGGCACATCTTCAGAAGCTATGACAGAATGTGGAGCTTTTTTATTTTGGCTCTACAGGCAACTACTCTCGTCTGATATCTTCATCTGGCCACAGGCTTTGACATTATCATTTTAAAGTAATGTTGTCATTGCAATTTATTTCAGGCTATGATTATTGTTGCGTGGAATGGTACAGGCGACCCTAGTGCAATATTTGAAACAAATGTTTTCAAAAATGTACTGAGCATCTTTATAACGGCTTCGATATTAAAGCTCGGGCATGGTAGGTTGTGCCACAAGTATTTTCATGCTTGCAATGTCATCGTTTATATTATCCCAGAAATTTCATACATTTTAAGCATACTATTCTGATTCTTAGACTCACTACATGTGTAGTCAAAGTTATATGCTCTGCTTTTTTTGCCCTGAGATTGATTTTGCATTTAGACTGAAGCATACTATTCTGGATATCCAAGTAAAAATGTCAGCTGATGTCTATTTGTTTTCAGCTGCCCTTGATGTGGTTCTTGGTTGGAAAGCAAGACGTACCATGACATTTCATGTCAAGCTAAGGTTTATATTGAAGGTTCTGTCGGCTGCTGCATGGGTGGTAATCCTGCCTGTGACCTATGCTTATTCGTGGGACAATCCTCCTCCTGGATTTGCGCAAACTATAAAAAGTTGGTTTGGGAGCAATGCACACTCACCTTCACTATTCTTTTTGGCTGTTGTTATCTACCTATCACCAAATATGCTCTCTGCCGTGCTGTTTCTGTTTCCTTCCATACGGTCTTTGCTTGAAAGATCCCACTACAAGGTCGTGATGCTGATGATGTGGTGGTCACAGGTAGCCCATCGGAATCTCTTACCACATATCACCTCCCCTTCTTTGGTTGGCTTCAATAATCATTCAGACTTTAATAATAATACTCTTATTTCTTCGCAGCCCCGGCTTTTTGTTGGAAGGGGAATGCATGAAAGTGCCTTTTCTCTTTTCAAGTAAGGAAGGAAAGCTCATTATGAAGAGAAATTTCTGTTGGTTTTATGTATTGATGTTTATGGTTTTTGTAAACTTTCAGGTACACGATGTTTTGGGTTCTCCTTCTAATCACAAAGTTGGCATTCAGCTTCTACATAGAGGTTTATAGTTAACTTCTCTTGTTTTTATCAATTTTCGGCGGAAAGATGGACTTAGGCTAAATGGAGTTTGGGAAATCCTTTTGTAGTTGCGGTCTCATAACAATATTGTATGTCCAGAGAATAAGTAATCTAGTTGAATACAACCCATTGTTCAATTAAGACCGTGTTTGTAACTGTTTGCCCTTTTTTGTTGCAACTGTCAGCTTTACCCGTGTCTTCGACTCTTGGCTGTGCACATTTAGCTCTACCTGCTGATACGTCTCTGTTTTGTTTTGCAGATAAAGCCTTTAGTAGCTCCTACAAAAGATATCATGTCAGTTCATGTAACACAATTCAAGTGGCATGAGTTTTTTCCTCAAGGTAATTAGCTTGTTATGGATTGGGCTAAAGGTAAAACTAGGAAACCAGCATTATTCTGTTGTAGCTTCTCAGATATCTATAATTAGTTAGACGTAAAAAGGGAAAGGGAAGAGGCAAAATTAGTATGATTATGAAAAGGGAGGGAGAAAAAGGATCATGTTTTAGTTTTCTTTTGCTTTCTGCGGGAGAGATTCAAGCCTCTGTAATGACGTGAGAGTTATCTTCAGTTTCTGGATTTTCAGCTTTATCAATAATACATGGCATGTAACATGCTCCATTTGTAAATACAGTTTTGTTTCTATGAGATGTTATATTTGCTTACATGATGTTTCTGGCAGCCCGGAACAACATTGGTGCTGTCATTGCACTGTGGGCTCCCATCATTCTTGTATGTCCTTCTCTTTGTCCTACTGCGTCCATCACTTCTGATAATATTGTGTCTGGAGCAGAACTTGTTAATTTTTTCTGTTTTACAGGTGTATTTCATGGATACACAGATCTGGTATGCCATATTCTCCACATTGTTTGGAGGTATATATGGTGCATTCCGTCGTCTTGGAGAGGTAAGTCTTCGCCCTAGTTTTTTCTTTTATGTAAAGCATGTTTTGAGGCCTGAGGGTAGGACGTGTGGAGTACATTGTTTGCTCCCTTCCACCCCCTTTCTTCTTACTACCTGTTCCTGACTTACTCATCTTACTTTCTTTTTCAATTTTATATCAGATTCGTACTTTGGGTATGTTAAGATCTCGATTTCAGTCATTACCTGGTGCTTTTAATGCACGTCTTATGCCAGCAGACAAAACAGAACATAAGAAAAAAGGACTCAAGGCCACTTTCTCTCGACGATTTCCTGATGTAAGCTTTTAAATTAAATATTTTGTTCGTGGTCCATATTACTAGAGATAGGTGCATGCTCCGCACGGATGACTTTTTTTGTGCTTTTGTGGTTGTTGAAAGAAACTTAGTGTGCCGTATCAATATCCAATACCACAGATGCCTTTATTTGGCTTGTGTGGAGCAGGGGCCTTTGATTGAGAAGGCATTAGATGTTGTTTGGGAGTTCCGTCCACTATTTAAAATTAAATTTTCCAATAGTCAAACAATGATTTTGTGAACTAAAAGATGGAATATACAAATCCAAAAGCATCAACAGTTTTCGAGAGAATGTATTTTTGACCGTCAATGTAACTAGTGTTTTCCATCCCTTATTCTAGAACGCCTAGCCCCCAAAAGGAGTACTTATTGCTCCCCCTAACACAAAAGAAATAAACTTCCTGGTTCCAGCAAAGCGAGGTTTAATACTTGAGTCTCAAAGAAAGGTATGATAATATATGGACCCCAATCAAACTGATTCCAAGATAATGAGATTGACGTGCCCACAACAGATTCATGATATATTGTGCAATTTAATTGCCCATTTGCCTAAAGAATGCTAAACCTTGGAAGAGTTCGGATGTCTTTTCTATACAAAGTTCTAGGTTGGTCATCTCTCTAAGGTTAGGAGCACTCCTAAAATTAAATATCTCATATCATGTGTATCAGCAAAAGAAAAACAATGTTTTATACTAAAGTCAAATAGTTGATGGAGAAAGCACCACAGCCGAAGGACTATTTAGTCCTTTAGCTTATTTTATGTTTTGGGAATTTATTGTTTTTTTTGCTATCTCTGGAGCATGATTATTGATGTTTGAAAGGCTAAAATGAAAAAAATGTAACCAGTTGATAACTTGTACCAATAACTATTGTGGTTGCTTGCTGCTCACGTTTTATGAACTAGCTGGAATTGCAGGTAATTTACAGCTTGTTTGGGGATAAAAGAAGGGGAGGGAAGGGAAGGGGAGGGAAGAGAAAGGGAAGGGAGAGAAGAAGGATGAGTTTTCCTTCCAAATCTCTCCATTGTTGGAGGGAGGAATTTCTTGTAAATTGATCCTTTCCATTCCCTCCCCTCCAAATCCCTCACTTGCTATCCAAACAATGGATTTTGGCCAACTCCCTTCCCCTCCCCTCTCCTCCTAAATTGGCTATCCAAACAAGGTGTTAGTCTCAGGCTTGGTCTGACGGATTTCTGACGTCTAAGGTACCGCTTAAGCGTGAGATATGCCTTGTTACATCCTGCAAGCTGTCTGAACACGTAGCATTGTAGCAATTGTTATGGAAATTGCTAGATGGGTTATCTAATGGTACTGGCATAAAACAAAAATCAACAAAGATTGGTCTACAACATGTTACATGACATGTAGACTGTTGGCATGAAATCAACAAAGATTGGTCTAATGCATGTTTACATGACATGTATAATGTTGGAATGGAAAGCAAGGCTTCATCCACTGGTGCATTGTACCAGGTCTTTGTTTTTCGTACTTTGTTAAGGGTTTTTTTGTCATTCTTGTAGGATGCTTGTATTGATGTGTTGCCCTTTATTCAAGTTTTTCTATTGTATCTCCTTGTATCTTACTCCATGTCTATTTTGATTATTCCACTTTCTGTTTTTTGGTTGTTTGTATATAGTTGTTCCAATTCTTTTTATGGTATTATGCAGATTCCATCTAATAAAGAGAAAGAAGCTGCCCGTTTTGCTCAGTTGTGGAATCAGATTATCACAAGTTTCAGAGAAGAAGATCTTATAAGTTATAGGTAAGGGACACATCGGTGATGCTAGTTTATCAATTGGTTCTCTCTCTCTCTCTCTAATTATGATGAGGTGTTTTGTCACTGCCATTCATTGGGTCGACGGTTTCATGGATTCAGGGAAAGGGACTTATTGCTCGTTCCATATTGGGCTGATCGTGACATGGACCTTATCCAGTGGCCTCCATTTTTACTTGCGAGCAAGGTGTGCTGTTGTACTTTTAACCCTTGATGATGTGTAACCTATGCCTTCTCTACTAATAGATTGTCTTGGTGTTCTGCAGATTCCTATAGCGCTGGATATGGCAAAAGACAGCAATGGGAAGGACCGTGAATTGATCAAGAGAATTGAAGCTGATCCCTATATGTTATCTGCTGTCCGTGAGTGCTACGCATCGTTCAAAAGTATAATCAAGGCCATGGTTCAAGGTGGCCCTGAGAAAATGTAAGTCATTGGAGCAAAGAAAGAATTCTACCACTCTGAGGCATAGATTGGAATGCCACAAATTTATGAGTTCTTAACTTCTTACTTTAACCATGTTTTTCAGTATCATCGAGAATATATTTGATGAAGTTGAGAAACATATAGATCAAGGTGACCTTGTCACTGAGTACAAGATGAGTGCTCTTCCTATCCTGAATGGCCATTTTGTCAAGCTAATGAAATGCTTGGTCAGTACATGATATACCGCTAATAAACTTCAGTCTAAAATTTTGTTATCTACTAGGTTGTATTCTGGTCCTTGGGAAATTCAGCGAAGCATTTTCTTTTTACAGTTAGATAACAAAAAAGAGGACAGAGATCAAGTTGTTCTGTATTTCCAAGACATGTTGGAGGTGGTCACAAATGATATAATGGATGACACTAGTGTTCTAGAGTCACTTCATGGCGGGTCATTGGATTCAGGAATGGCATCCTTTGAGTTATTTGCATCAGAAGGAGCCATTAAATTTCCTATTGAGCCAATAACAGAAGCTTGGAAAGAGAAGGTGAATTTTCATTTCTACTACATGAAATTATTCTTGAGATTTGCCCTTATAGTTCTGTCTTCTGAAGTATAATTGTTTGAATGAGCAGATCAAACGGTTTTATCTGCTACTTACTGTGAAGGAGTCTGCAATGGATGTCCCATCAAACTTAGATGCTAGACGCCGGCTCTCGTTTTTTTCGAATTCACTATTTATGGACATGCCCCATGCACCTAAAGTTCGGAATATGCTTTCCTTCTCGTAAGTAGAGTCTTATACACAATGAGCAAATTCTTGTTTTGTAGGTTAGGCGTAATGAATATAGAGAGTGATATCTTGAGAATGATGCCAGTGTTGAATATTCAACACTTGGGTGTTTGCAATGATGTAAAGCATACATATTCAGCATGCAGGCTGTTTCCTTTAAATTGTAGTGCCCTCTAAAACTGGACATGAACATGTTTATTCATAATAAAGGAGCACATAGACCTTCGTATCTCACACCTTTTTCAGATATAACTAGCTGCAACATTGTGTTGACAGTTTTTCAGTAAGTTTATAAGGCGCAATGATGTTTCTGCAGTGTCTTGACCCCTTACTACACGGAGGAGGTTCTTTTCTCGCTGCAAGATCTGGAAACACAAAATGAAGATGGTGTATCCATCCTCTTCTACTTGCAAAAGATTTTTCCAGGTCTCATATGGTTTGCTTGCTTTTGATAAACGGCATGTATATTGGAAAGACTTCAACCTTGCATTGTTCTGGTGTTCCGCTGAACTTACCATATGTTTTCTCTGACAATGTCAAATAGATGAATGGGAAAACTTCTTAGAACGTGTCAAATGCCAGAATGAAGAAGAACTTAGAGACCGAGAAGATCTGGAAGAAGATCTGCGTCTTTGGGCATCATACAGAGGCCAGACTTTGACTCGTACAGGTATATACTTTGGCTATGATTTCTTATTTCTCCTTTGTGTTTGGTAAGTTTACATTTGTGTATGACTTGGTGCGAACATGTGCAGCTCTATATATTGTTTTAACTTCAAGCCCCAATGTTCTTACTAATTGACTGTTACAATTGGCAGTTAGAGGTATGATGTACTATCGGAAAGCTCTAGAGCTTCAAGCCTTCCTTGATATGGCAAATGATAAAGGTACCTAACAAACTCTGGATTTATATCTGCCTTTTTGGATTTATGGTCCTCATGTCGCAAGTTAGTCAACATCTCACCGTTATATATTTTAATGTTAACTGTATCTTGGTTTTTGATAGTGTTGATGGAAGGTTACAAGGCTCTAGAATTAAATACAGAAGAGAACTCACAGAGTGAAAGATTGTTGTGTCAAGCTGTTGCTGACATGAAATTTACATACGTGGTATCTTGCCAGCAATACGGTATACATAAAAGATCTAATGATCCGCGTGCGCATGACATACTCAGGCTGATGACAACGTGCGTGTACAATCTCCTGTTTTCCAACTTTGTCATATATAGGGTGGTGACAGCCCTTTTATTAGTTCAACTAATACTGGAGGTAATGATGAGGCTTCTTATATGGTGACAGATATCCGTCACTTAGGGTGGCTTTTGTTGATGAGCTTGACGAGCGATGTGAAAAAGATTCCAAAAAGACGAATAAGACTTATTATTCTGCCCTTGTCAAAGCAGCTCTGCCATCATCAACAAATTCCAAAGACGAAGGGCAAAATCTTGATCAGGTAATTATGCCAAATACTCGGTATATCCTTAAAAGATAGGCTATTGAAGGTGGGTTGTCTGACTTGTCTCCTCCAACATGCAATTATTCAGAGATGAGAAAAGAATTGAGACTGTCTTTTTCGTTTTTGTGATCTAGATCAAAAGTAAATGTGTTAGTAACTTAGCGCTGATGTCTGCCTTGCAAGTTTGATGGATATACGTCATATTTGGGATGCTTTGTTGTTCTACTTTGGATTATGGGTGAAGTATATTGGCACAATCCTTCTATGCGGTTTACTCTAGGTGTGATTAACCTTCATGTGCAGGTCATCTATCGAATAAAACTACCTGGCCCCCCAATATTAGGTGAAGGAAAACCTGAAAATCAGAATCATGCGATTATTTTCACACGTGGAGAAGGATTACAAACAATCGATATGAATCAGGTAAATTACTGCGTTTATTGATGATTTTAATCTCTCACTCTTTTGTTAATATGGTTACTCTCCCTGTATAGGATAACTACATGGAAGAAGCTTTGAAAATGAGGAATCTACTTCAAGAGTTTTTGAAAAAGCATGGTGGTGTGCGGTATCCTACAATTCTTGGACTTAGAGAGCATATATTCACTGGAAGGTTAGTGCTCGACACATAATTCTTCATTTGCTACTAGTTTATTTGTATATGATCATTGTCTTATGGTTGTATTTGTTTTGTTTGCAGTGTTTCTTCTCTTGCATGGTTCATGTCAAATCAGGAAACAAGTTTTGTCACCATTGGTCAGAGATTGCTGGCTAACCCATTGAAGTAAGCCTTCTCTCAACCACAACGTCTCTCACATCTCCATCTACAATGCAGTTTCGAAATAATTCCAACAAGGATGATTTAGGAATGGCAAGCAAGTGCACCCGTGCACCTGAATTTTAGTGGCTGGTCTTGAAATTGACTCACTTTTCATTCTGAATTTCAATTTGCATCTTCCCTTCCTTCTCGTAACCCTTCTGTTCAATGTCAGAAGACAATTCTCCTTGGACTAACGCGTTTACTTTCATGATAGTGCGTTCCGATACTGACTTCATGTTTTTGGTCTATTGCACTCTTCCATGTTCGTCTTTTTCCTTGTTGTTATGTACTTATGTCATCCTTATATGAGGCTTGACATTTTCATGGTTTTGGGGTTGTTTGCTTGTACATCGCCTCTCTTCCAATCTGTGATCAAGTTATGTAGAGAATAGTTTAACACTTTCCATTGCACCTGCGCACATTGATTTCCATGTGAAATTTGCCTTGACCAAAAATGTCAAATGATTCTGAATAGTCTTTGCTGTTTGAGAACTTATTTTTTATATAGTCTTGTGCTAGTAATGTGCTGGTTAAGGAACTGACTGAAGAGAGGATGTGCTAGTAATGTACTTATTTTTTATATAGTCTTGTGCTAGTAACTTGCCAAATTCGTTCATGAGTGTTCCTTGAAGTTACAGAAGTTGTATCTAGAAACGAACCTCGTTACGCGAATTGGTCAGTCATTTATCCGTGACAGGTTGAAGCTTGTTTAAAGAGTGTGCTAAGCTAGGTTTAGCCCCCTTAAAAATACATTCAGCCAGAGTAACACCCGAAATCTAGGTCAATTTGCAAGGGTTTTCTATAATATGTAGTTGCCTGCATGAGATTGCAGGACCGTCATTAGAATCATAATTGTTGCTGACTGATCTGTCAGCTGATTACATTAATAAATCAAAGCTTGCTTCAGTCATGTGCTTAAAAAAGTCATAGCAATATTATATGATCTGTAGCTGCTATTGTGTCACAGTTTTCGTCAAAATTAAAACTTATACAGAAATTATAACTTCTCTTTCTATTTTCACAGGGTTCGCTTCCATTATGGTCATCCAGATGTTTTTGACAGACTCTTTCATCTTACTAGAGGGGGTGTCAGTAAAGCTTCGAAGGTTATAAATTTGAGTGAAGACATATTTGCTGGTAAGAGGGATGCCTCAGTTCTTCTAAATGCTTTGGTGTCAACGGTGATGCATGACTTGTTTGATGACATTGCATATGCAGGTTTTAATTCTACCCTCCGTGGAGGAAATGTTACACATCATGAGTACATTCAAGTTGGAAAGGGAAGAGATGTGGGTCTAAACCAGATTTCAATGTTTGAGGCAAAAATAGCCAATGGCAACGGAGAGCAGACAGTCAGTCGCGATATGTACAGACTCGGACATCGTTTTGACTACTTCCGGATGTTGTCATGTTATTTCACTACAGTTGGCTTCTACTTTAGTACCCTAGTAAGTCACAAATGATTGTCATAGAAAATTGAGAAATAGTGCATAGGTTTTTTGCTGGATTTTGATTTCTTTGTAAAAAAAGAAAACTGGATTGGCAAGAGTTGAACTCAATCAATTAGATCTTGCTGTGTCCTGAAACATATAGCTGATCTCCTAACTGTTTGCATTTGGATCCTTTTGAACAGATTACTGTGCTTACGGTTTATATATTCCTCTATGGACGTCTTTACCTTGTGCTTAGTGGCCTTGAGGAAGCATTGAATAACCAACGAAGGTTTCGGAACAATAAGCCACTTCAAGTTGCTCTAGCTTCTCAATCATTTGTTCAAATTGGGTTCTTGATGGCATTGCCTATGTTGATGGAAATTGGTTTAGAAAGAGGTTTCCGAACTGCTTTAAGTGAGTTTATATTGATGCAACTGCAACTTGCTCCAGTATTCTTTACGTTCTCATTGGGAACTAAGACTCACTACTATGGGAGGACTTTGCTTCACGGAGGTGCAAAATATAGGCCTACAGGTCGAGGGTTTGTTGTCTTTCATGCTAAATTTGCAGACAACTATAGACTCTACTCTCGGAGCCATTTTGTGAAGGGGATCGAGCTTATGATTTTACTTATTGTTTATGAAATATTTGGTCAAACATATAGAAGTCCTATTGCTTATATCTTTATTACCGTATCAATGTGGTTCATGGTGGGGACATGGTTATTTGCTCCCTTCCTGTTTAACCCTTCTGGCTTTGAGTGGCAAAAAATTGTCGATGATTGGACGGACTGGAACAAATGGATGAGCAATAGAGGGGGGATTGGTGTGCCTCCAGAGAAGAGTTGGGAGTCTTGGTGGGAGGAGGAACAGGAGCATCTTCGCCATTCTGGCATTCGTGGAATCATTGCTGAGATACTCTTATCTTTGCGGTTCTTTATTTATCAGTATGGACTTGTGTATCACTTAAAATTCACAGAAACGGATAAGACAAGAAGTTTCCTGGTACGTGTGGTGCCCTATCTTTTTTCCTCTTAAAATTTCATGTTGTCTTCCTGACATGCTGTTTTGCAGGTATATGGATTATCATGGCTGGTGATCATGCTAATATTATTTGTAATGAAGGTAAGTTCGAACTGCGAAGCAGACCTTTTTTTCGATATATGTGCTGATTTACTCACTCCTTGGATTAGTTACATGGTTATACATCTTTAAGTCAAAACTGTGCGCCCTTATTTGTTAGGGAATATATACGCGGTGCCCTTGTACTTGACATTCTTGAAAAAAATTGGCCTTCACTTGTTGGGCATTGTCTTAAATAACCTTAAGACTTGGAAAATTATCATAGAAAATTGTCTTTGGTAATATTGGGAGATTGGTTATGCAATAGGGTAATTTTGGAAATATGCCTGAAGGGCAGGTTTATTGTTGACGATATCCCATTTTTTGAAACTGCTTGGATGGACCATCTTTTTTCGAGGTTTTGGAAAGTGTTGTTTATTTATTTATTTTGTCATTGTGGTTGTTGGTTGTTTGCTGTGAATTAATGGACAGCATGGCACATTTTTATTTTAATTTGGTTTGGCTGCTGCTCCAGTGCATGACTTTCTCTGCCCTTATTGCAGACTGTTTCAGTTGGACGTCGGAAATTCAGTGCAGATTTTCAGCTGATATTTCGGCTCATCAAAGGCTGTATTTTCCTGACGTTTGTCGGTATCCTGGTTACCCTTGTGGTTTTAACACACATTACATTGCAGGATATCATAGTTTGCATTCTTGCTTTTATGCCGACGGGTTGGGGTCTTCTCCTGGTGAGTATGATCAGACCTTTGTAGTAAACTGTGTCTGTCAAATGCGTGGTTTATTTTATTTCCATTACTTTCACAGCACAAAGGCATTTCTTTCTGTTTGGAGACTCTGATTGTTGGTGCTCCACTTAAAATGAATTTCAAGTATTCTTAGCTAACTGTTATGTGCACAGTAGGGTAAAGTACTCAAGTGTCCTTACCCCGCTCTGTTGAACAAAGTTAATAGAAGAACTTGGTTTCACAAATACAAGTCTTCTCAGGTAATTGCACATAACAGTAGGGAAAAAGATTGATGTGCGGCGTGTGCCCTTGTTAATTGTAGTTATTTCTACTTTCTAGACCTAGTTATTGGTTGGTTGGGCGCTTGTCTGTTTGTAATGTGTTATATGCCTAAATGTTGACAGTTAGACCATCTCTATTTGTAATTGTGAGAGCCCTCGACTCAAATGTTTCTTGATGGTTCTCAATTTTCTCCAGATTGCCCAAGCCCTAAAACCTGCTGTTCACAAGGCTGGATTTTGGGGTTCTGTCAGGACCCTTGCACGTGGGTATGAGATTGCAATGGGACTGCTTTTGTTTACACCTGTTGCTTTCCTTGCCTGGTTCCCATTTGTCTCAGAATTCCAGACCAGAATGTTGTTTAATCAAGCATTCAGTAGAGGTCTGCAGATCTCGCGTATTCTTGGTGGACATCGAAAAGACCGTACATCGCGTAACAAGGACTAATTTTACTGAAGGTAGTAATTCAAGTCATGTACTAAATTACCATTTTTGTAGTTTATTCTTATTTGGAATTTCTCTAGCTTGGCTAGGTGTTGTAATTATGGGTTTATGCATTGTTTCTGGTAAACTAAATCAACATTTGTTACCAATCGATGTATATATTTTATTGAGAAAGCTTTTGCAAGGCTGCACTAATTTCCTGCCCTACTCAAAATATTCTTCAGCAGCTGTCGTACTTTTTTTCTTTTTTTGATGGCGTGACTGCTGATTAGGGGTGTGCAAAATTCGGTCCAGACCTGATTTTTAGACCGGTCCGGACCTGAATTTGGTCCGGACCGGACCGAAAATTCAGGTCCGGTCTCCGGCCCGCAAAATATTGAGATTCCGGGTTTTAGGTCTGGTCCGGTCCTAGACCTGAAAAAAACGGGTCAGACGTGAAGACCTAAAATAATCTATTTCTTTATTTTTAAAATTTTTATAATGAACTTATGGTTGCCATGTTACACTGCATTAATAAATTTGAGATAGGATTTTGTTTAGAGGAATTATACATCTATATGTAAAAAATCATATAAGAATTGTTAAATATAAAAACTTTGGTACAAATCTGTAAGATGGAAAAAGGTCGGTCTTTTTGTGTCTACATTGGAGTCTATGATATAAGATAGATATGAGTAATATGAGCATCTTCTTGAAACATGTCGAAAACTTCGGAAAAGAAAATTAAGGATTTTTAAGAAAAAAATTATAGAAAATCACAAAATAGGTCCAAATAGGTCTAGACTTGGACCGGACCTGAATTTTTCGGTCCGGTCCCCCAAAATCGAAAATTTCGGTCCACAGGTCCAGAAACCGGATACCGGATCCGATCCGATTCGGATATCCGAATTTTCGGATAACAAAAACATGATATTCGAATCCGGTCTGGATAATCCGGTTATCCGAATTTTCGAATATTCGAATTTCCGGAGCGGATACCGGATCATCCGGTTTAATAAAGTTTCCTATTTTTTGCTTGAGTTAATTAAGCATCAAAATTTGGTTCCCAAGAGAAAGAACCCAGAAAAACAAAATTACAAATTAAATGCCCATGAATGCATCCCAATCTCCATAACTGTGTATCCTCATCTACCATTCTACAAAAAATTCAACCCTAAACAAACAAAAAAAAAACCTCAATTGAATATAGGTATTATTGTTGCTGCTTACTGTTGCACAATCTCATTCTCCTGAAGGTGGACGACGAAGGCCGGCGGCTGCACTCGTGAATGTAGACGACGAAGGCTGGCGGCTGCACCTTGTGAAGGTGGACGACGAAGCCTGGCTGGCGAGCCGCGGTTGCACCCGACGAAAGTGAACTTAGCGAATGAGATTGTGTAACAGAGTGTGAGTGGACGACGAAGCCTGGCTGGCGGGCCGCGGCTAGCGATGATGAGCGAAGGTAGACGACGAAGGTACAAACTACAAACCCACCTTGTGAAGGTAGACGACGAAGGCCGGCGATGAGGGGAGATGCGGCCGCCTGAGAGAGTGAGGGTATGACCTTATGAGGGAGTGAGGGGAGAAGAGGCAGTGACAGAGTGTGAGTGTTTGAGAGGAGTTAAGTGACTTAGGTCAAATTAAATACTAAAAATGTTTTTTTAAAAAAACAAATCGGATATTCGGATTTTCAAAACACGTATCCGTATCCGATCCGAATATCCGGTTTCAAAACCGGATATCCGATCCGAATTTTAAAAACCGGATCGGATATCCGAAATTATTGGTCGGATAGCGGATATTTCGGATTGGATTTTTTTGCACACCCCTACTAGGGGCCCTAGCTGTGATGCTTAAAGTTGGTTGTTATGATCCTTTTGCGAAATGGAAGTGGTAGATGCCTAACTTTTATCTGTCACAATTGTAAATTCTATTTGTTATAAGCACTGTGGTTGGGGATATACGAAGCAACATAATTATTTTTTTTGAGAGGGAAGTGACATAGTTATATCACCTAGAGTAATGTAATATTCTTATGTCATAGATATGATGTACTTCCTCCGTCCTATATTACTTGATACACTTCTAAAAGTGGCATGGTCTTACACTAAAAATATAATTTTTATTATGAAATGGGTCCCATATCTTACTTTTGTCAATATACCTATGATCCACATTTGTCTCACATTGTACTTTATGGATTTAAATAATACTAACAACTAACTAATCACAATAAAATAAACAAGTCAAATAACACTTCTACAACTTTGTGCCGGTCAAACTGTATCAAGTAATATGGGACGGAGGGAGTAGTTAATTTAAATGCCCTCTCACCACCCCTTCCAGCCTCCCGCCCTCTTAAACATGAGAGTATTCATCGTACATCTGAGTATACAATGAGTATGTTACTTTTAAGACTATTTTTTTCTCATTGTTTATTTGAACGTTTTCAAATAAACGAAAATTAGATATTCAAATGGACAATGCACACAAAATTAGATATCTAGGTGTATAATAAATTGAGTTAACGGGTGATGAAATTAGGGTTAGAAAGTTTCATTCTTCACCCGATCCATCACCCATTTCTTAAATTTTCTTAAACGTCTATCATGTTATTTACTTAGTATAATTTTTTTGCCCTTTTGATTGTTGTCGACATGTTTTCATAAATTTAATTTATCTTAATTTTACATAAGGTTAATATAAAATTATCATTTTGCAAGGTTGGTTTATCTTTTTTGTTTAATTATCTTTAATATATTATTACCTTGTTCACCTAGTTCATCCGCGGGTGATGAATGGATAGAATACGAGTGATAGTCTTGGATGGGATGAGAGTTGGTTTAACCGAGTTATGAATGCTGGTGATGGCTCAACAAACTCAAATCCCACTCGTTGCCAATAGATGAGAAGAGGGAGGAAGGAGGAACAAGGTCAAATTTTGTAACCTTTTTTTCTTATCATTTAAACATGTAAGATTTTGTAAATCCGCCACACGCGAGTTCAATCCCGTCGGAAGGGGGGTAGGTAGATTTCTTCCCTACCTTTTCATGAATTTTTTTCCTTTTTTCTTTTTCAACCAACCCCAACTAAGGTTTAGCTAAAAATTTGGAAATGTAAGGTTTTAAACTTTTTTTTTTGAAGGTAATGTGGTGGACCCTTCGCCAAATCTCAACTATCACAGTTTCTTGATCTGGTATTTACGGGGCCCGACATTTGAGAGCAGGGGGGAATGGTAAGGGGATCTCCACCCCCAAATGCCCCTAGTGGGATTTGATCCCATGACCTTCAAGTCATGAGACCAAACCTTTACCACTAGACCAAGCCAAGCTTGGTTGTAAGGTTTTAAACTTAGTGTAAGGCATTAACACTTCAAAACCTTAGACCTTAATGTACGACCCATATATATGCTATTGAATAGACAAACAACATTCACGATTAATAAAATAATATTAAATGATTACACGTTATTTTAGAGGCCTATTAGTTTTGAAGGAATATGATATCAAGAAGATGGTTAATCATGGGCATGACCCGTACCCATTAGGAAGAGAGAAAGTCCACTTCACAAGGTCAAATGAGGTTCTTTCCTAAAATAATATGACAATAAGGGGAATAACCTCTTATTCTTATTGGGTAAACAACTTTTGCCTATTTTCGACTATGCTGTATGAGGCCATGTATTTAACATTTCCCGTCACATGTAAGATACCTTTTTTTAATTGTCACAAAGGAAAGTATATTAAGGTTCTAGATGTGTCCTGACTTTTTATTGAACACGGGTTTAGGTCGTACCATAAGGGAGAGAGACTACACTTTATAGCACAAAAAAAGGTTCAACGTTAAAGTCATACGACAATAAGGGGAGTACATCTTTCTACCATTCTGTCAATGTGTGACTCTCGCATGTAATGTTTCATGCGGCTAAATCCGTAACATATAATCACATTTTTTTATTCACTTACTTTAGTGGGCCTAACAAGGGAACATAAGATATAAATAATGAGATTATGCATGGATAGTACAAAGCTTTATTACTCCAAGGTGTGCATATAAGCATTGAAAATTAATGTAACACTGCACTACTATTGGTTTTACTTTTATCTACTGATATATGTTTGGAAAAATTGATAAGAACAATCCGACCTTTGGCCGGTCTTCCATCAATGGTACCACCTTCATTTAATCCAACAATAATCCCACATTTGACACCCATATTGTCTCAATGGTCCCTCACCTATTGGTGACCTACAATTACAGGTAAAGTCTCTTAATTACGTGATTAATAACTAATTAACTATAATTTAAACCTAAATTCTTAATTAAAGTTTTAAATTAGATTTAATAAAAAAAATTAAAATTAAAAGAAACTCACCCCTCCCCTTCCCCTTTTCCCCTGCCACCCTCCTCCTCCCCCGCAGTCACCTCCCCTCCCCTTCCCCCGCAACAACCTCCCCCTCCCCCGCAGTCATCTCCCCTTCCCCCTCCCCCGCAGCCACCCTATACTTCCCCCTGCCACCCTCCACCTCCCCCGCAGCAACCTCCCCCTCCCCCGCAGCCACCCTATACTTCCCCTGCCACCCTCCCCCTCCCCGCAGCAACCTCCCCTTCCCCTGCCAAAAACGTCAATGTGACCCCCTCCCCTCGCGAGATTTTCGTGGTTGTTGGCGAGGTTGCCGTGAATCATCGCCGACCGCCGTGAAGAGGAGGGTGGCAGGGGAAGGGGAGGGGGTGGGGTGGCACGTGACAACAGTGGGGGTAGGAGGAGGAAATGGGGGGTTGGGGTGGGGTAGCAGTAGGGGGCAGGGGAAGGGAATGGGGGTGGGGCTGGGCAGGTGATAAGAGGTTTTTAGTGTGTCGTTAAGGCACTAAGAACCGCTTAGCAAACACAATTTATAAACCTAACGAGCAACTACTAAGTACGTAGTAATGGCAAGTCAAGGGTCGAACCACAAGGAAATCGGGATTGACTAAAGTCCACCTAGTCCAAACTACCTAAGTGAAGGGTTTTTTGGGGGTTTAAGATTAAGTTACCGACTAATTAACTAGCTAAAGAATACCGACTAATAGACAAATAGGAGAATTAATATGATAAGGAAGACACTAGAGTTCGGGCTACTCGTATAAGCGTGGGCTAGACAACGGTAATCGACGCTATGGTGATCCACAACGGAGTCAATACAAGGTTAAGTTCCCCTCTAATGTACTTGAGTCCTCTCTCGAATGGACTTCAAGAGTAATCGATTAATCAACCAACCAAATCCTCTTTCGAATGGCCTTTGGTCCGTTGATTAATAAATTCATTAAGTTTGAAAAACCCCTACTTAAAGGATCCCCTTAATTCCTACCCAATCCCTTGGTCTAGAAATCAAGTCGAAACATGGGAATGACAAAAGGAATTAGAGTTCGTTTAAGAACAATAAAAACCCTAAGTGCCCTAGTATAAAAGTGATCAAGATCTATCCTAGGGTGGCAAAACACCACATTCAATGCATAGACAAACAATTGAATCATAAAAAGCATAGATAATCTTCATTAAGCCCTTAATTCACACTTTCGCCCAAACCCTAGATAATGAACTACTCACTAACCATGGATTCTAAGCAATTAACATTCAATAAATTCAACATCATAAACTAAGCAATAAAATTAAAGGAAAGAGATAGAAGAGAAATTACTTGAATTAATTGATGAATTCGATCTTCAATAATGAAACAAAGGAGTAAACTAGTGTTTGAGAGAGTTTAGGGCTAAGAGAGAGTAATTAGAAACTAAGAGTGTAAAAGTAATGTCGAGTCTCAGCTAAAAAAAACTAATTAAAAGAGTCATTAAACTAAGACGGAGAAAACGGGTCAACACCCGAAGTCAAGTCACCACGTTCGTGGCCCCTGACTTTCATAGGATCAGTTTCCAATCTTCAACAGTCTGTTTTGCTCGCTACAGGTCCCCACGACCGTGGTGACCTGGTCAGCGGACAGCTCAACTTCGAACGATCATATCTCCCTCATCTCTTATCGGAATTGGGCTCATGACCAGTCGTTGGAAAGCTATCGAAACTAGCTAACACCTCCCACTGGAATCACCTTAATCCGATTTACGGATCAAATGTTATGTCCATTTTAAGTTCAAGAGTCCACAACTAATCTTCCAATGATCATATATGACTTCAAAAACCTGTTAGTTAGTCTGAAAATCATCCAAAACAACTAAACGAGTAGTGAAGCAACCATTTAGCTCAAAGTAATCAAAACCATGCAATGCAAGACTAAAATGCTCTAAATCTATATGCATCGACACTAAAAATGCAGCATGGATAGGCACAATAAAGTACTTATCAGCAGGGGGGAGGGTTTCCTTTTTTTTAAAATGTCAACGGTCATTTTGGCTGGTCAAACAGGTTGCCATCATTCCATCCCAATGAGAGAATATGAGTGTCAAAGGTCGGATTATACCTGGATAAATTGAAGGTGGTACCATTGGTGGAAGACCGGCCAAAGGTCGGATTATTCTTATCAATTTTTCCTATATGTTTTAATTTTTGTTTTTTGCATTTGAAGTACTATTTATCAAAGCGAAGGCATATAATATCACGAGTATATCAGCTATTACTGTGTAAGTGCGATATCATTAAATGCACTGCTACTTTAATCAACAACTTAATGTTTTTGAAAAAAGTGGCTACTTATAGCAAAGACTTTTTAAAGTACATCATTAATTAGAGTAGCTATTTAGCATCAAACCAAAAAACTAAAAATAAATAAAGAAAATATCTTTTTTTTTATAGAACTAAGGGTCCGTTCGTTATCGTTTTTTGTTTTCAGTTTTCAGTTTTCGGTTTTCACAATCATCATGTTTCTAATAAATTTGACAAAATTTTGTTTTATTATAAGAAGTATATCATATGACTTTGAAATACAAAAAAACTGAAAACCACAGTGATACCAAACGGGTCCTAAACTTTCCATTTGTTTTTTATCCGGCAAATTTTATAAAAGTTAACCATATATTGTCACCAATATAATGTAAATTATAGTCTTATAAAATCTTATTATATTTGTTTTAAGATATATTTAAATTATTAGCTTTTAATTTTTATTAGTAATATATAACTAAACATATTCGCAATAAAAAGTACTACTATACATTAAAAACCCGCAAAAGCAAATAAAGAAATGAGAAATCTATTTGGACACGAAAGAAATAGTAGTCTACTTCAACTTTTTTACCAAAAGAAAAAGTTTTGTTTTTATACACCCAGGAGGACACGAAAGATCAGTTGTTTCAAATTATCCTCCATTTCCAACTTTTGATTATATCCTAAAATTCCATTTTCCGATCTTAGGGTTTAAGCTTCACTCACGTCACTAATTTCGCTCTTCCATTTCATCAATATATGATGATTTTCGAGCTAAATTGAAGCTAACACAACTAAATTCATTTGCCGATTTAGCTTTCCGAGGTATGAATTTCACATTTCAATTGATGCATTACGTTGAAATTCACTTTGATTTCATGTTTTTTTTTGTCTTAGATATGTAGTTTTGCAATCTAGGTTTTTAATTGAAGCTTGTGTTTAAATTTCTGTGAAATCGCACTTAATTTAGCTTATTGAATCGAATGTTAGGTTGTAGGAGATGTCTCGGGCTGAGGAGCTATGGGAAAGATTGGTTAGGGTAGCTCTGAGAAGCGCGAGGCATGGCGCCGATGCTCATGGGAGACATACCACTGGAATTGCCTGCAATGTGCCGTCTTCGCTTGCGAATAGCAGGGTTATTGATGATATACTTAGAACTGCTGATGAGATTCAAGATGATGATCCTAATGTTGCTAGAATACGTAAACTTTCATTACTCATTTTCTTGTTGAAATCAATAAGAAAGAGATAAATGTCAATTATTAATGGGTTTTGAGATGTTTTTATGTCGGTTTTGATCATTTGTTTGTGGCAGTTTGTGAGCATGGATACTCAATGGCTCAGAATCTTGACCCTAATAGTGAAGGAAGAGGTGTTCTTCAATTCAAAACCGGGTTAATGTCGGTGATCAAGGTATTACTTGGGATAGTACTCTGTAGTTACTCTCCTCTCGGGTTGGTTTTCTAATGTAGGGAAGATAAAGGAAGGATCATACTTCATACTTCCTCCGTTTCAAAAAAATAGCTACACTTTCCATTTAAAGAAGTTTCAAATTAATGATTACACTTCTCCTTTTTCCTTTTTCTGGTAACTTTTTCTCTTTATCTCTCTCCTACCACATATCTTACCCCACAATCTCTCACCCAAACAAAAAGTGCCTAGGAGTCCGCAAAATAAGAAGTGTAACTATTTTTTTGAAACGGAGGAAGTATTTCAATTTATCCCACTATAACTGGATCAAGATATGCTATTTTAGTCCTATCATTGTAGCAACTGAAATTTTTTTGACATAAACAATTAAAATACAAAAAATAAAAAAATACGGATAAAGGGAAAGGTGAGAGAAAGAAAAAAAATGAATAGAATAGAAAAGATATATGATTCCAATATGTAAGGTCTTTGAAACATCTCATAAAATGAAAATATAAAATGTAATAAAGCATCAGTACCGATTCACACATAATTATATGATATAAATCTGTTCATATAAAAAATAAAGAGCTTTGAGGCAATAACGACTAAGAAGGTTGGCTCAAGAACAAATTTCATTAAGAGCTCCATTGTAGAATTCAGACCTAACCATTAATCAAGAAGCGATGGGAACGATGGAACCCGTGAATACATAAGATTCAATTTAAAATGAATCCTGATGATTCATTGGGAAGGATGGCGGAACGAACCATAGACCAATTCATAGATTTTGCTTTGTGGCTTTATGAGCCAGTGTATTCGTGATTTCTAGTTAATCATCTTGGCTTTATAGAAAATGTAGTTAGCTTGGTGGGAATAAATGTGCTAGATATAGGCTGCTTTTTTCTTGCTAGACTTGGCCTGCTAGGCACCTTTATGCTGGGTTACTTGTTTTCATGCTAGGGTTAGATTGACTATATGCAAGGGTCTCAGTATGGTGTTTGTTTTTGGCCTAATCTTCAGTGTCTAAGCTTCATATTCAGGTGATAATCTGTCTTGGATACCACTGGTATATGGATTATTGAGTAAAGTAGTCTCACAATAGATAAAACATGCGTTCGTTAGACGAATATTTCTAAGAAGATGAGTAAATTGATATATTCAATTGACGTGTGAAGCCGCTCTGTAGCTGGTTGTCTAGGATTTCTCTTGGTTGTGCTTGTCTCTTGCCAAAGATCATTGCATTTGAATAGTAGAATGACATAATCCATTGTTGGTTGTTAAAGACTATGATATGTTTTTTAGCAAAGGGCTAAGATATGTCTTACATTTTTGCCTCTAAGAACATTGTGGTTTGCTTTCTTTCTCCCAACTTCTAATTTTTGTTTGGGTTTATTTCCATGCAGCAAAAATTAGCCAAAAGAGAGGCTGGGAACATAGACAGAAGCCAAGATATTGCTCGTCTGAAGGAATTTTACAAGAAGTATAGACAGATGAATAATGTGGATCAGTTATTGGAAGATGAATCGAAGCTTCGTGAATCTGGAGTTTTTACCGGGAACCTAGAGTATGGTCTTCTCCTTGAGCTGATTGTTCCTCTTCTCTGGTTTCTTTCATGTATCTGTATATTACGCCATCATTCACATAAAAAAACTTCCCCTTTCTCGAAAGCACACAATTTTAGGAAGTAGTTGGTGTTGGGTCCTTTGTGATTTCTGAATAACAATGTATCATTGTTGTTGACGTTTAAGAGTAACTAGAGACCCACTGAGATAAAAATGTGGACCCAGAGTATTTTATTTCTTTTATCAAGAGACCTTACCCAATTGGAGATATGAGAGGTTTATCTATTTTCGGAGAAGTGGCAAATGTATAATGGGGCGGAGGGAGTATTTGTTTAAATCTTGGTGATACAATGGCGTCTTAGTTGTAAAGAGTTAGACATCCCATTCATACATTTGGCCTCAGTGAAAGATTCTTTTTTTTACCATTCATGTTTCTTGAGCTAAATTTATATTATTGAACACATGATATGAAATCTTTTCTATTGAGTTTGAATATGGAAGAACTTGTCTCCAGTGAGCTAGTAGAATAAACATCTCCATCTATTCATGGAGTTTAACTCGTATAATAACAAGTAGTGATTTTGCCTTTCCAGTGTCCAAAATACAACGGTACAAGTCAGTTTAGGCTGTGTATTGCCAGTAATTTATGATGAGAAGAAGTCAAGAACTGTAACAATATTCAAAGGATATACTTAACTTACATGTCTATATCCTAAAAAATCTGAGATGCTTTAGTATTGGTTTGTGGGGACCTCTCTAATCTTCCCCACGTATTGTTGTATGTGTTTTGCGTAATGACAACTGCTCGGGGGATACTTGTGGCCAAAGTTCTTTATAAATTACAGTTCATGTGGCATATACTTCCTCCGCTGCTGTCTTCCAATTTGCAACACTGGTAGTTGTGCAACATGGAGCATTTATATCATTATATGAACATGGTAACTCAATGAAGTGTTTATCTTTTCATTTAAAAAATTACCGATTCCTTTTTTTGATGGTTGTCTTTGTTTTTTAATGGTGTGTCTTCCCGATTCGATATGAAACACTGGAAGGTGATTTTTGGCTTATGTCCTATTCTTGATCATTGATGGATTTGCTTTCATATTGATACTTGTTGGGAATCTTTTGCATAATGCGCTTGTTATTTGCAGCATGGAGCATGTATATGAGTATGGTAACTCAGTGAAGTGTTTTTCTTTATATTTATAAAGTACCGATGCTCCTTTTTGATTGTTTCTCTTTGTTGTTTTTTAAGAATTGTCTTCCTGATTGGATATGAAAAATCCGAAGGTGGTATTGGTTCATGTCTTAATTTGACCATTCATGGATTTGCTTCGATATAGACAGTTGTTGTGAATCTTTTGCATACTGCCCTTGGTTTTGCCTATTGTCTTGTTTATTTTAAGTGTGTAAATGTTGTTGTTCAGATTATACCTTTAATTTAATTTATTATCGAAGTTAAGATGTATTGAACAAACATCTACCTTTACTGCCATTGCTTTTTTTTTTTTTGGCCTTTCCACACATACACCTTTAGTAGACAACCCTCTCGAAGAATGGTCATTTACTCTTACAAGTTATTAGAGTATCTGGTGTTGTGTTGAAGTAACTGGTGCTTGATGGGACTTTGTAATTTTTGAGCTTATTTGGAAATATGGTGAAAAACAACCTTACGTAGCCCTAGCTGGATCCATGCAGGCTGTTAACTAGGCTCAGCGTTAGATTGAGGGTTAAATACAAACGTCTTATGTGATTCTATGTGATTTTTAAAAAAAATTTACACAAGTATCTTCTCATGTCAGGTTGGAAAGGAAAACAAAAAAAAGGAAAAGGATTTTTGCAACTCTCAAAGTGTTGGGAGAAGTACTGGAACAAATGACCCAGGAGGTTTCGCCCGAAGAAGCTGAAACATTGATTCCGGAGGAGGTCATATATGAAGTCTTCTGTTTATGTTCAGTAACATAAAAATTTGATTGCTTTATTTTATGAGGTTATGAGTTTACACGAGCTATGTGATTGTATCCAGAAGTCTATAAAATATTTTCCAGGCATCGTAATATTACCTTTTCCCTACTTTATTTTCTGTGTCACTCTTTCTTATTACCTCCTCTGACTTAGCCTGGTCAAAGACGTAAGGTAACTGAACTGATAGCTCATTGAACAATTGAGGCTTAAACTGGGAGGCCAGTTTATTTTAAATATTTTGTAAGAGACAATTCTAGTTCATTTTTTTTATATATTTTGTGTGTCAAGAAACAAACTTGGATCTAATTGTGAAGATGAGGCTGTACAGTGTGCACCCATGACTCATCTACTTTCATGAAGTTTCTGTTCATGGAGCTCTTTCGTATTCCTTCAGATACATAGTATTTTTGATTACTTACTAAGCTTATCAATAACTAAAGAACCTATTGATATACCACAACACTATAAGCTGTGGTGCAGATCTGAACCTCAACTCGTAACTTAATTTATTTTGTTTTCTTCCAGCTCAAGCGGGTAATGGAGTCAGATGCAGCTATGACGGAAGATCTGATTGCTTACAACATTATTCCTCTGGATTCTACTAGCAGAACCAACAGAATTGTTAGTTTCCCCGAGGTCAGTTAGTGAAGAAGGCATAATTGACTATTTGATGAATACTTTGAAAAGGATAAAAGTTTGATGTATTCATTTGACTTGGTATCAGGTGAGAGCTTCTGTTTCTGCTTTGAAGGACGTCAGAGGACTACCGGAATTGCCAGCTGATTTTATTTCTCCTGTTAGGGGCTGCGATATGCTGGACTTTCTTCATTTTGTTTTTGGGTTTCAGGTTTGAATTAGATTACTTTTCTTCCTTTGAAAAAGTGGATTGTTCTTTGCCTCTTTCTCTTTTGATTTGCTGGAAGCTATAGAAGTAATTTTTGAGCTCACTAAGATCAACATTCCTTTTTTCTTAAATTTTAGTTTTCCGGTAAATTATGCCCTTCCAGAAGTTTTATATCGTGCTTAAGCCGTTGGATATTTCAGTTACATTGCCAATTCATGTGATCCGGAGGCTGAATGGCTTGCCTCTTGTTTGAAAGATTGTGTGCCATTTCCAAGAATATGTTTGCAGCTTTATTTGATCAAAATAGAAGTCTCTTGCTTATTTTTGTAATTTGTAATTGGAGATAGCTTCTAATCTCCCTTCTTTTGTCAAATCCAAGGGAGGGGCTTGTTAGGTGCTCATTCGGGTGTTCTCTCGGCCTCTTAGAAGTTTTATATCATAATTATTGTAGCTCTTCTTAAGCAGACACCTTTAAGGCTTCAACTGTAATATGCGTGGAAATCTTCATTCTCGAATTATTGTAGCTGGATGGCCTTTCTTTTTGGGCAAATGCATTAACCTTATCGTTGAGGACTGAGGATCTGCATGTACTTGTCTCTTGTTTAGGTCTTGCATGGTGTTTTCAAGAGTTTGGAGAGGGTTATCTGTGATGTACTTGGTCCTTTGTCGGAGAGGGGTTGATGATCTGCCTCAGTGTTTGACTGTTTAGGAAAAGAAGAAGGTCGTTTGGATCTCGGGTATTAGGTGTCAAGGAATATTTTCTTGGTGGAAGTGGCGATATTTAACCTTATAGGCACAAGTTACCAGATGCAGGCATGTTCATCTGAGAAATGGCTGGGAGTCTCTATTTTTTGAGGTGTTTTTTTTAACGTGTTTCTGAGGTGTTTTTTTTTTGTATATGTAGATTTATTGCAATAGGTGTTTAGGTATGAAGTTGGTTTTATGAATAAGAACAAGATAGGCAAGAAGCACTCTGCACGGGTGGAGCCTTTCTGTTCTTACATCATTGCCATGTCATTTCTCTACATTACATCATTGCCTCTGTATCTATTTTCCTGGACCTTGGCTAAGCGAGTGCTGCTTTTTCGTGGGATTTATACTTAAGATGCAATAGTTAATATTAAGTACTTGTTTAGTTTCAGTATTTTGTTTGTTGGTGGGGTCCTTGGATTGTCTTTCATCTCTGGATCAGAGAATTTTTTCTCGCGTATTCATCTCAAATTATGACCATCTAGAATCTAGAATGCTGAGATGATTCATACCAAGAGGGTTCCCTTGCTTGTCAAAAGCTTTTGCTTCATCCTTGAAATTTTTTTGCACATTAATATCCCAGCTTTTGGTATTTGGAAGACAATAGCTCCTCCTAAAGCTTGTTTTTTTTAGCTTGGGCAGTGGTCAAATTCAAGATTCTTACCCAGAATATTCTTAAGAGAAGGAGTTTCTCATTACTATTTATTGCAGTTTGTGCCATAAAGGAGGAATCTGTTGATCCAATTTTTAGTATATGAACGTCATTTGACTTCCCTTGATTTTGAGGTGAAGAGATAAATTGCTGCACGATAGCTGGAGTGTTTGAGCTTTTTCTCATTATCCCTTCTTCTGTAAATGGACCACACCCCTTTGGTGTCTTTTTAACCAAATTCTTTAGTATTTATAAACAAAAACAAAGTCGTTTAATTTATAGTTTATACAGTGATTCCCAGATCTCGGAGGTCCCAAAGGTGATAACTGTTGTGTGTACAGAGGTGGGCTAGTAATCCTTTGCGAGCAGGTTATTGATCCGGTGCCTTTTGATTTTGCGTGTTAAGTATGCTACTTTTGGGAATAATAAGGGGAGAAACTTTATGCATTCTCATGCACCACCGGTGTGGTGGTTGGAAAAAGTAATAAGATATTTGAGAATAGACTACTCACAAGAGTTTGTGGTTTTGAGTTGTTCAGTGCTCAACTGTAGTCTACTATTTGTGTGTTGCCGGGGTTTGAGTTTGACGAATATTCAGTGTGATTGGCACACAGGTTTACAATCTTTTTCAAAGTCCTGTGTAGTTTCTGGATTATTCAGGTCCTTCATTTCCAGAAATAAAACGGAGGAAGTCTAAATAAAGGGCAAGGAGAGAGTGAAGAAAGAAATCTTGAGGTTTTTTAATCTTATTTCTTTTTTCGTTAGCAACCAATTGCCCGTTAAGGTATTAACTGCTTGACGCTAGAAATGCTATCTTTGAATTTGTTTTTCTGGCTGTATTGCAATGATGTGCTTATGCCTTACGCTAAACTAATACCTCGCGTTAGCTGTGGTGATACATTCTAATGTCTTCCTTTGATAACAATTTGCAGAAAGACAATGTTTCCAATCAGCGAGAGCATATAATTCACCTCCTTGCAAATGAGCAGTCTCGGCTTCGAATACCTGAAGAATTTGAGCCGGTAGGTAATTTCATCCATCTCTGTAATATGGTGTTTTTGATTGGTGATTGTTCTAGTGCCTCATTGGAGTAATAGTTAAGCTAATTTTGGCAGTTTTGTTTGAATTAGTTTCTGTACATGTTTTGAAAGTAATTTTTCATGAGTAAGGAACTATTTTTTTTTTTACATTTCTCTTCTTAGTTGTATCAATGCTATTTTTGTTGTTTATTGTTCTCTTTGCTGGTATTGTGTTTCACTGTTTTGTTTGGATTGCAATATCAGTAAGACGACTCTCAAATCTATATTCTTATTGAGTTGAATTCTGTTGGTTTTGCATTTGTTTTGTATCAGATATTGGACGAGGCTGCAGTACAGAGGGTGTTTTTGAAATCCCTAGGGAATTATATCAAATGGTGTAACTACTTGGTTCTTCAGCCAGTATGGAGCAAGTATGAGTTTTATGCCTTCACATGTTTCTAAAGCTTGGATTTATCAGATACTCCCTCCATATTTTTCTACATGCTACATTTCCTATAAATGGATGTCTTTTTTTACTTGCTACATTTCCTTATATCCCTTTTATTTTTGTCCTCTTCCTACCTATGATGCTCAAATCTTTGTCATTTTCGCATAAGGTTGTGTCCTTCACCTCCTATCCTGAAATTTGTGTTCAAAAGAATATACTAAGTAGATAAAGATGGAGGAGTATTCCTTAAATGTCCATAAACATATTTTTCTAGCCTTGGTGGTATTTGTGTTTGTGGACTCCCAATATATTACTTTGAGCATTTGAGGTCCATCACTAACATCTCTTATGCTTGTCTGCATTTGGCTATATACTTCTTGACCTGCTAATCTTTCTTTCTTACTTTGTACATGTGGGAGCCACATTTATCTTACACTTGGCTATATCTGTGTGCAGTTTGGAGTCCCTTAGCAAGGAAAAGAAGCTGTTATTTGTATCATTGTATTACCTTATATGGGGAGAAGCCTCAAACATTAGATTTCTTCCAGAGTGCTTATGCTACATATTTCATCATGTACGTCGATTTGAGAAAAACAATTATTTTATTCTTGGTTTGATCTTTGAAGTAGCATATGATTTGTGTAGGCTAATATATATTTGCAGCTCTTCGGCCAAGTCACTTTATTACATGGAAGCTATAACATATTGGCTAAAACACTCTTCACAAAATCAATAGATGAAACAATATGGTCTACAGCATGAGATTTTGATGCCGATGTTGTTTGTGGATATATAGACAATATTAGTGTCGGGGTTAATGTAAAGTTGGATCCATGAAAGCCAATTTAGAATCTCTATGGCTTAGGCTATGTCGGAGCAATATTGAGTACAAGGGGTATAGTTTAAGTAGTGCGACGATTTAGTCACATTGGATGATAAGAATTGGTTACATGGGAGTGTTTTCGGTACCTTGGGTCGATTTTTACACAACAATGAAACAGTTGACCCTGATGTTGCTGACATAATACTATCCGTGAGACATAAATAGAGAGGAGCATATGAGATATTGTAGCATTCCTCTAAGGTTAACACCGAAATTACTTGGACGACTGTTAGTCCAACATTATTATATTTATTTAAAATATAGTATATTTGAAGTATATGTTTATTTAAGGTGGATGTGTGGGAACACATCAAAGGATAGAACTCGAACTGAAGACACTTGGAAGATGTTTGGAATTATGAATTTGCAAGAATATAAGATAATCGGTTAAATTTGTCTGAGACGTCGTCCAGAGAATGCGTGAGTAAGCGTTGTGGGGAGTTGTGATTATGGAGATTTTAGGAGAAAGTCGAGTGAGGCCAAATTTTTTTTGGATAAAGGACATTAAGAATGATAGTTAGGAATTAGGTGTGGAGGAGTATATAACATTTGGAGAAACAGGAATGGAGGCCTAAGATTTATGTGGACGACCGATAGAGAGTAAATTTTGACTTCTGCAGCAGATTCCATTTCGACAGGATTAAGGTTTTGGAATTATTGTTGTCATATTATATTTTTTGTTCAAGTAACTTAACATGGGATAATCTTGCAGAATGCACCCTTCTATTGGTTCCTAGTATAATAGTTTCTAAACTAGGTAATATGGGTCGGTTTTCCACTTAATGACATATAAACGAGTTTGGGGTGCACTAAATTCTACTATAATTTGCAATGTAACTAATTAAACAATTTCTATTTGTTAGAATTTTATTTTCAGTCCAAACACATTTGTAATGGTTAATAAAACCTATATTTAAATTTCGGTACACTCATTTATTGATAAGTTCAGGCGGGAATTTTAGGTGGGCAAATCTATTTTTGTGGCTTCTAGTCCAAAAACGTAAAATTTCCTCATACTCTACATACTAGCTCCGTATTCAATTAGTTGCAACACTTTCTATAATTAGAATTTTCTTAATAGATGCAACAATTCCTTTTTGGTAAAAAGTTTCTCTCTATCTCTCTCCAATTACGTGGTCCCTACTTATTTTTACCCTCCACCTCTTTCCTACACAAACTTGCTTAGAAGTTTCAACTAATTGAATATGGAGGTTTTTTTTTTACATCTATGTGCATTTATCTGAGAATGGCCTTGCGATGTGGGATGTATACTTAAGTCCATATTGAAACTTCTTTGTGCTTCAAATTCCTTAGATGGCCAGAGAAATGGATGAGATACTGAGGCAGCAAGTTGTGAAGCAAGCTGATAGTTGCAAGACTGATGATGGTGTCTCGTTCCTGGAAAGAGTGATCACCCCATTATATGAGGTTATTGCAGCGGTAGGTCTTTCTTTTGAGCCTTGTTTGAATTATAAACTTGTGGTGTAGATGGCAGATGTAGCTTTGTAAGGGTTAATTTTTTTTAGAACATGGATAAATGGTAGCTAGGTCATAATTGACCTTGAATTCATTTGCTTAACACAGTTTCTTTGAATATATCTACGTTTTTTTAGACGATGTAGTCTGTATTATGAGAAATCTGCTTTTGGAAATTGTCTGAATATTTGGCAGCGCCATCAATAACTTTGCCCATGTATGTAGACTTGATGAATAAACTCATGTAGTAGTTTGCCTGCTAAGCTCCTAAGTCATCTTTTATTGCTCTTAGTATTTATATACCTTTTGTGCTCTAATTTGTTTCTTCTGGAAATTTTCAATTGTCCTATTTTAACCTTGGGGGGGGGGGTAATTGTTTTTTTATTTTTATTTTAATTTCTCGATTTCCTTGTGACAATGGGATGAATTTGATCAAATCCTGTGGAATTTTTCTTTTCAAATAAGTGGATTACTTGTCATTCAAATATTGCTTCAAATGTATTGAATCATAGGTCTTTTTGTTATGTATACTAGGAGGCAGCTAATAATGACAATGGACGTGCACCACATTCTAAGTGGAGGAACTATGATGACTTCAATGAATATTTTTGGTGGGAGCTCTTGGATGCAAATTATAGTTGATCTGCTCTGCAAAAAGGCTTAATTTATCTTTACTAACTAATGTCTTTCAGGTCATTGCATTGCTTTGAGCTTAGCTGGCCTTGGCGTAAGAGTTCATCTTTCTTTATGAAGCCTGAGCGCAAGTCTAAGGTAAGATTTTCACTGATCATGCTCTACTTGGGACTTACTGTTAGAGATCTCTTTTATTTGTTCAATAAATAAGTGGGGCAACATTTTGGTCTTCTGTATTCTTTTCTTTGTTATCCAAATTTTTTTCTTGCTCCATCTTCGGCTGGCATGCACCAAAAATGTTAATATTAATGTTTCTGTTGGTACATTGGCTTCCTGTTGTTCACTTGCCTTAGAGTACTTCCTTTTCTCTAGACTACTTTATTCTCATCTCCCCCCAAAAAAATTGTTTTATCCTGAAGAACTGCTCCATGTGATGACAGATAGTGTTAGTAGATGGACCTTGTTGGTAAACTGGTCTTATATTTCTTTTGCTGTTGGTGTTGAATCACTGTTGATAATTTAATACTCCTTCCTTTTCACTAAAATCGTGACACTTTCTTTTTTAATATGTTCCACAAAAATTGTTACACTTCTACTTCTACCATTTTTGGTTATATTGGCCCACTATTTTTTATTGAACTAAATTATTAGTGGGACCTACTTATTTCTTTGAAGAGAGGAAATGTCATGCTTTTGATTTTTTTATTATTATATCTCTCTCCTGAGCTTGTTTTAGAGTCACTATCATTCTTTTCCCACTTTTTCCTTGGTTATTGTCTTTTTGGAGTGTAACGATCTTAGCGAAACGGAGGGAGTATTATCCTGGGACTCAACTCATTGGTTGTGAACATCATTCTACAGCTTACAGTTTAAGTGCCTTAAAATCATTATTGAAATGTTCTTGCTCTTACTCCGTACGTCTCTTTCCCTTATCTTCGGGTAGAATTTGCTGAAGTCTGGTGGAGGAAAGCGCCTTGGGAAAACTTCTTTTGTTGAGCATCGTACATTCTTGCATCTCTACCATAGCTTCCATCGCCTCTGGATTTTCCTTATCATGACTTTCCAGGTATTCAGTTCTGTTTAGCTACTAAAGTATATTATGGGTCTTTCTGGTAATGATCTTATCTCATTGTTGCTTCTCTTGGGATAAATCTTATCTGGTTGTTTGAGTTTGCCACTGTGCCTAGCTCACTGGGTGCTGCTCTATTTTTGCAAGTAAACATAGAGTCAAGTTCAAATGCTGACAAGTGATGTTCAGCATTTACAAATGTACTACACCAATTGACGACTTATATAGGAGAAGGCCACAGATATAGGTAATTTAACCATTCAGGCAAGATTTGCCTCTAAAGGACGCAAAATAAATCAATCCTAATGAATTAAATTTTCCTCCTAAGTCCTAATTACTCACACCTTTTCTCTTTCCCCATTTCACCCTTTTCGCAAGTCTAATGTCATGTGCTAACATCCATTGCACATTGAGCTTTGTGGGTATTCTTCCTTTCACGCGCTCACTATCTATTTAAGTTTCCTTTTCGAACAATATTGTTCCTCTTATCCTTTCGTCAAATACTTACAGATCCTGGTCAGTTTAAATGGACAATCAAAAGGGATGAAATATGAAATTTTGTACTTATTGGTATCTTATTTATGTTTTAGGCTTATGTACGATTGATAGGACCATTCAATAAATGATATCTAATGGATATATTGGTGCATCATAATTCAAAACTCTAGTATAGTTAGAATAATTACCTGCCTAAAATATCTTTGAATACCAAGAGTACCAAGAGTGGTAATTACTTTTGGAATAACACTCACAACACGCAAGAATAGCTTTTATGTATATTTTTTGGTATCCTTAGGCTCTGTTCTTTTGAACTGGAATGAGCTGAACTAAACTGAAGTGAACTGAACTTTTATTGTGAGACAATAGCAGAGGAGCTGAACCTGGACAATTTTTTTTTTCAATTAATCCAGTCTAAAGCCTTAACTTATCCATTTGGCTTATTGGAAATTTCCATTCTATTCTCTTGCTTTTTCTCTTTATTGTTCAAATTTGTATTTTATGGGCTGTGGAAGTTTTTATGATAGTTGTAAGACTAATGAACGTATTGCTTTGATAAAGCGGTGCTTCAGTTATCAATGAACCAACTCAATTTGGTTGTTGTTTTCACATTTTCATGGCCTACAGTTCGCAAGACTGTGTTTGTCTAAACTCCAGGCTTGGTATTCCAATTCAACTGAAACATTATATATACACATTTGCATTCCTCTAGGCATAACCATACAAATCATTATTTTAAGGCTCTTGTTTGTCTATGGTTGATGTGCAGTTCTTGTGCACCTATGTTTTCTTGAGTTATCTTTCTCATTATTTTCAGGCTTTGGTCATTATTGCGTTCAATGGTGGGCATCTTAATTCAACAACTGTAAAAGAAGTTCTGAGTCTTGGGCCAACTTTTGTTGTGATGAAGTTAATTGAAAGTGAGGTCCTTGTATATTTTTTTTATCAAATTTTCTATCCAGTCTTGGTTATTTTGCTGCTTGAATTCCATTTTCTTGCTGATGCATACACCTTTCTGTCTTAATGCTTTCCTGATAGGTACTTTGGACATTCTCATGATGTTTGGAGCTTATTCAACAACACGTCACATTGCTGTTTCTAGAGTATTTCTTCGCTTTGTTTGGTTTGCTTGTGCTTCAGCTGTCATAACATTCCTTTATGTGTAGGTCCCTGTCGACACCCTTGCTAAACTCTTGCTGTCATTGAATGGACTACCATTTCTTCTAATACTAACAGTACAATCACTAAAGGCTGTTGAACATGTTCATTGGGTCTCTCTTGCAGGAAGTCGATTCAAGGGGAGGCAACTATTTATAGAATTTATGTCATTGTAATTGGCATATATGCTGGCATCCAGTTCTTCATTAGTTTCCTTATGAGGATACCATTCTGCCATCGTCTTACTGATCAATGTGATCGTTGGTCAGTAATTCGCTTTATCAAGTGGTTGCGTCAGGTTTGCACTTTCTTTGACTGTCTGGGGAGGTTTACTGCTGTGATTGGTCATTAGAGTTGGTTTTTTCCATTGTTCTTTGCCTTCTCTTCTGTTGGCTGATACCGTTATTATATGTTCTTTTGTTGTAGGAACGACATTATGTTGGCCGTGGAATGTATGAGAGGACATCTGACTTTATAAAGTAATTTGACAACCTTCTCTTTCTCTACTAACACCCTCCTCTCTAGAGTCTAGCCCCAAAGTTGTTGGTGTCTATGATGCAGGTACTTCATCTCATATGGAAATTCACCTTACGAGCTGTACTCTGATGGATCTTGTTGGTGTCTATGATGCAGGTATATGTTCTTCTGGATTATTATCTTGGCTGCAAAGTTGGCATTTGGTTATTTTGTCCAGGTAAGTTAAAATGCAAAATTTCATCTTCTTCTCTGCTGTTGCATGTTTTTGCGAGCACACCATAGAAATGGTGGAGCCTAAGTCAACTCGTTTATTGGATATGATGATGTTAATTATCATTAATTTTGAACAGATTCGACCATTGGTTGAACCCACAAGGATCATAGTCGACATGAACAATATACGATATTCTTGGCATGATTTTGTATCGCAAAGTAAGTGAAAGTTTATTTTCTGTATAGCAGAGCAAGAATTATGGAATTTCTTTTATATTTCATTTGTCCAATAATGAATGGATCCAGTCAGTGTTGCCCAGTTCACGGGTCAAAACAACGAACTACAACCAGTTCAGACGTCCCAATTTGCAGTGGGAATGCTACTGGTTGGCTTGTGGAAGGCGACCTACATGGGTTCAGCTTTCCAAAGAAGGGGAGAAAGACGAGAGACAGGGAAAGAGTTGTATATTGGATTTTCACCTTCTCTAATCACTAAACTTGAACTCTCTTTTTTCCCAAGTTACTTTACTAGCATACTGTAGAAATGGTGAAACAGTTAAATGACAAAAAGGAGTGTAGAATATGTAGGATTGATTTAGGGACCATAAGTCCACAACTCATAAAAGATAGCAAATAAAATGGGACACTTTTTATGGCATATGTAGGCAATGTAGCAAATAAAAAGAAACGGAATAAAAGTATTGGTATTTGGTAAATTATAGCCTTTATAGGTGTCAGGCAACTTTTTTACTTGTTGACAAATGACAGTTTCTATGGCCTCAGCCCCACTGAACCCTCATCCATTTATTTGTACGTGTAATACAGTTCTAGCATTCAAACTGATTTCCAAGAGTAATAATTTATTACTTCCTCTATCTTAGTTTTCCTATTCCAAGTGCTAATCAAATCGGTTCTAAAATAAGTAGCAAATGTCAGTTCTCATTTTTTTCAAAAAACTATAAAAGAATACCTGTTATCCCTGGTTCTACTTTTAAATACTTAGCAAGTGTTGTGTGCATCTTAACATAAGTCTAAAATAAGTAGCAAATGTTGCGTGCATCTTACCCGAATTATTAAAGGTAGCTTTGCACGTCTTGCATATCCGTTCCCATACTCCGGTGTGGAATCGAAATCCGTTCTGGGCAACAATGATTTGATCCAGTCCTCTGGGTCGTTCCTGAATATGATTTGGCCCGGGGACTAATAATAAAAATGGGCACCTAATACATGATAGTTTAAAAAAGTATGCAATATACAATATAAGTATTATACTTTAAAGTTCTTATTAAATTTAACTAAAAAAAATGATTGCAGTCCCTAGAATTTGCTTCTACACAGTACATTGCTCTCCATACTCTTATATTCAAGGCCATACAAACATCACTTTTTGAGTGTATGTATCAACAAAATTATAACGGAAAGGGAACTAACTATGGAACTGATTTGCCTAAAGTTTGACTCTTAGAGTGTTAATTTCGTTATATATAATGTGAAAGAAAATGCTAGTATCTGATATTGCCACACTTTGTAGTGAATGCTCTTTATGACTTTATGAGTAAAGCCTTAGTGCCTGATTACATCAGTTGGAGGTTTTAGTTGACAATTTGACATTATGAACATGAAATATGTGAATATTATTATTGTTATCAATGAAGGATTCAAAACAAGATTACAACTAAGATATAAATTCTAAAATAGTCAATCAATTAGCATAGTTAACACAAATCGTAAATATCAGAATAAGTATATGAAATCATGAAATTTATATAGAAATTTATGAATAGGCTTCAAAATAACCTAAAATAAATAGTAAATTATTTTTGAGTGAATTATGAGACATGAAGAAGTTATACTAAGATAATTACTCCGTTTCTTTTCTTCTCTGAAATTTGAATGATTTGGGGGAACACATTTTGTAGTTGACATGGAAACATTGCAAGGAAAAAATATTAAAAAAGAAGAATGTTGAAAGCTATAAAATTAAGGGATTTAATGAATCTTTTATTTTTGGAAAATTAATGATGATTTGGGAAGAGGTAGAATGAAAAAATCAAGAGAAGATCAGAAGCATTTGATACTTTGTATACTTTCTTTCATGCATAGATGGTGTAATTCTTTCTTTTCTTTTTTCAATATTTTTAACAAAGAGGCTGAATTAGCGACTTAAATTTATGGGCCTGGGCGCCTGCCTTCCCCGGCCCTGCCAGTCCTTGTAGCCCTATGTCTTCTATTGATGTCTCCTTCTTGCTACTTTTATGTGTTATTTGGTAGTATATGGTTGGCTCATTTCGTTACGCTCCAATTAACTGCATTCTGGAATTCTTTTGTAAATAACTCATTTCTAGCTCTTAAATTTTATTATATTGGGGAAACTATGCTTCTTAGCACCGTAAGGTCATGTCATCATGTGACTTACTGAAAGTAGGAATAAGAAACTGAAACAAGAGACAAAATTTATATGATCGATTGGATGAAGGCATGAAGCTATTAAATTATGTGGTTGTAGTCTGGAGGAGGAATATCTTTTTTGTTTGAACATTGGCTACATTTGCAAGGAATTCTTTCCTCCTTTTATTTGTATTTTCTAATTGTTTAACCTTTTCTACAGAACTAACAAGGCATTATTTCTTATTCATATACTACAACATGGTGTTTTATCTTGCAGTTTTTAAGTTTCTGCTATGGATTTATTGTTTGTTTTGGCAGATAACCACAATGCTCTAACAGTCCTCAGCATATGGGCACCTGTATTTTGTGTAAGTTGGATTTATATACCTCTGCTTCCTGCTTTACTCTTTTTGGTGCAAGTCATATTTGTGTTAGTGTGTCTGAGTTGTGACAATATTATTTTTGCATTAACCAATAAAGATCCGAGTTAATCCTTTTGTAGTTTGTAACTTGTAAAACGCGCTAATATTTTTTGTTTACGTCTTTCAGAGCTGCTTAAGTATCACTTACTAAAAAAATAAAAAGTTGTGTTGGTTTCCATTTTGCTGCTTAGGTGTAAGCTACGTTCCTCATACTCGGGTTAAAGTGTCTACTCAGATTTTGGACTCGAATGAAGTATCCAAGCGTGATGCCGTGTCTGTCAATTAAATTTTGTTTTCAAGTTTAGAAACTTTCTATTGCATGCTCACTGTCACTAATTGTGACATTTTCAGATGAGGGAAGTGTGTTACTTCTATGAATCAGAGGAAAGTAATTTTTTCCTTTGAGAGTGAATATAAGACATAGATTATGGTGGTGGCACGGTGTCAAAACAAGGCCGATCCGTATTGTATCGGCCGCAACGTAAAGGTTGTCAAATATACCGAACCAATATACCCGCATTGTAAAGGTGTAAAAAAAACCGCGTTTTAGGTTGCCTCAAGCGATATCTCGTGGTTCCGGTCGACACTTGGTGTTACGACAACTTTATCCACTCTGTTACCACAACAGTGACTGTGACCTAAACCGCATTTTCGAACCATGGGTGATGGTGGATATTGATGGGGCAAGGCAGAAATTTTGGTACTTACCTCAATTTTCTTCATGGTTTGGCTTAACCATAGGCAACCATTGTAATGGTAGGCGTTCTATTTTTCAGAAGCAATTGATGTTGAGCCTTGTTCACATGTCTTTGATCTACTTTATGTGTAAGAGGTTGATATGTTAAATTTATAGCTAGTAAGAGTTAGAATTATAGCAAGTAAGAGAAACTCTTTTGCTTCCCTCTTTCCCTAGATTCGGGGGTGGGGAGGGGTTGGATCTAGAATCAACTACTGCACATGATTTTGGAACACTTTACGTCAGTGTTTAACGTAGATCGTGTAACTTAAAGTGCTTTCTTAAAAGTGCAAATTTAATACCGTGGACTGTGGTTGTAAATCTTGTAATTGACTAGCATGTACTACTGTCTAATATTTCGTTGCTCTTACTGTTCCAGATATATCTATTAGACATATATGTATTTTATACCGTCGTATCTGCTGTTTGGGGATTTCTGTTGGGAGCAAGAGATCGGCTTGGGGAGGTAAGCTATATGAGCTATGACTTCCCTCTTTGCGTTAATGCCGTATTTCAATTTATTCTAACTATCATATTACATTATTGTGAAATTGTGGAGTCATATTGTAAGTGTTGTTCCTTTGTAACATTTCAGATTCGATCGTTGGATGCCCTTCACCATTTATTTGAGCAGTTTCCTCGAGCATTTATGGAGAAACTATACGTGTTTCCTTTTAAGAGGTTTTCCCCTTTTTTTATTCTTTTATCACTTTCTCCTGTTCTACGTTGTTAGAGTTATTGGTTAATACGTAAGCTGCCTATCCATTCCTGATATTTAAGTACTCAATTCTAAATGCAGGGTCCCAGAGTATGCAACTGGTCAGGTCGGTGTAGTTATCTACTATTTGTAAATTTTACCATCAATTCGCGTATGATTAACAATTTTGGTAGTTATTATTTCCGATTTTTTTGGCAATGCTGAATTTTTTTAATTATATGGTGGGTAACCATTTGATTTATGTTGGTTTAGGCATTTTGACGAGTATATAGGACTTAAGATGTTATGGTAGCAGCAATAGGAGAACCTTTACTTGCGATACAGTCCTTCTCTTCCACATGCATGCTCTAGTGTCTGCTAAACCATGAAACATGGGTTGTTTATTTCTAGTGTCATTTTTTTGTTGAAGACAATGATAGTGGCTCCAATTTTTTGTATCAGCATCATGGTTGAGTGACCTTATATAACACGGAAAATTCACACGTGGGTCCATTATTAACTGAAGTAAATTCAATGTTGTCGCTCCTTCTTCCTTCATCTCTGTCACGCATAACCTTCATGATTTGCAGGAGTTTTGGAAGATTGCGTCTTCCAGAACTCTGATTTACCTTTTGCTTTCACCTGGTGTTGACCAACCAAGATTTTGTTGATGCTGTCCCAGGGTTAATGGTTTACATTTGTAATTTTATTTTTTCACTGTAATATTTACTACAAAAATTTGGGGTGGGGGGGGGGGGCAAATTCTGATGATTTTACTTGACCAATCAGATACTTTTGTTTTCTGGAATAGAACTTCAGAAGATGGGTTTTGTTCTCTTAGAAATCGAAAACACCAACTTTTTATCTTCTTTTCATCTATCCAATTTACTAAGAATAATATGATGCAATTTCTAGTGTTGCATCGTTCAATACACATAGCTTGATAGTCAGGGTACTTGGGAGACCGATTTTTGAATTATTACATGTGTCCTTGCAATTAGCTTGCGGCAAATGAATGACTCTATTTTGGCTAGCTGTTTGTAGATTTGGTGGCATTTTGTGTATTAGAACATGAGTTTAATGAGGGTTTCTGTGGTTGCGGTTTCTTGTGGGGCAGCAAGTCTTGGAGCAGCTGCTTGGTAAACCTTGTTGTTGGTCCAAAGTTCAAGTTCTCACTACCACTGTGTGATTTGTTTGCCTGTCTTAGTTAGTTAAGAGGGTACTTGCAGCGAAACACATAGATTGATGAAAATCCAGCAAAGTTTCAAGTGAGTAAAGCTATTAGTTTACGTTGTTTCTCTATCCAATTGGATTCAGATCAATTTAAGCTTATCTTAATAAGCAAGTACAAAACTTTTGCTTCTATGTTGTGTGTGTTCCATACAGTCGTATACTAATTCTAATTTTTTTGATTGCTTCGCTTTGCTGATTCAAATGTTACTTTTTTTTTTTTGTAATTGTGTGGATTTTTTACATACTTCTGCAACTGGATTGTAATGTTCTTGTGGTAGGTTGGGCCTGTTTAGCTCAGGTAAATATTGTTACAATGCATACATCAAAAACCACCATGTATCTCACTAGTTTGTCTTCTATTTTTTTCAAGGTTATTGAAACAAGCAAGGAAGATGCTGCTAGATTTTCACCCTTCTGGAATGAAATCATAAGAAATTTGCGAGAAGAAGATTACATCACCAACCTGTGCGTATCTTCACTTATGTGCTAATTCGGACTTCAATTCTTCATTCTTATGCTCATTTAATGTATCCTGATCTTTCAAGCATCTTTTTCTTTTTTCTTATCGTTTGTGATGTAAATCAATTTGGTTAACCTTTCAGGGAAATGGAGTTGCTTCTCATGCCTAAAAATAGTGGAAATCTGCCTTTGGTTCAGTGGCCTCTGTTCCTCCTTGCTAGCAAGGTTCCCAGCTTTCTGTTATACCCTTTCTTTTTGAAGCTTGTGTTTTTATCTTTTATTGAGAATTTCTTTTTTGTTTTTTGATCTTATTTTTGCAAGATATTTCTAGCACGAGATATTGCAGCTGAGAGTAGAGATACCCAAGATGAACTCTGGGAGAGAATCTGGAGAGATGAGTATATGAAGTATGCTGTTGTAGAGTGCTACCACTCAATAAAGATTGTCCTGATGGAAATCTTGGAGGAAGATGGAAGGAAATGGTTAGTAAATATCAAGGGTTGTCCTGCAGCCAAAACGAATGCCATACCTGATGTCATTGTGTAGCAGATGGCAAGGTGATAACTTTCTTTTTACTTGATACAGGGTGGAGAGGGTGTATGAAGATATTGAACAGTGTGTTGCAAAGAAGTCCCTTCATGTCGATTTTGTACTAAGTAAGATGTCTCTGGTTATTCAGAAAGTCACGGCTCTTATGGGAGTACTGGTATGTTTTCTCTTTTTGGCCAAAAAGAGATTGTAGACTGCTTTATTTGTTAAATGCTCCCAAAATCAATAGTGAGTGTGATTAGCTTTTGTTCCTCAATATTGTATTCTGGACTTTTGAGTTTCGAGCATGAGAAGTTGTGCACTTTACTTGCATGTTGTGGTTAGGGGTGGCCTCTATGACAATCTACGTTTGTGTTTTTCTGTTTTATGTTCGTTTATATAAGCAAGTATTGTTTGCTCTTTCCTGCTATATTGGGTCCTATGTTGATATACAGTTTCCAAGCTGTGTTGGTCCATATGTCTAAGATTGCGAAGGCATGAAGCGTCATCCAGTTTCAGCTAATCTTGCTTTTGGTAATGTGATTTGTTAAACAGAAAGGTTCCTGGACAACTGATCTTGAGAAGGGTGCTGTTAAAGCCATTCAGGATCTCTATGACGTCATACGTTATGACGTCCTTGCAATTAACATGAGGTTAGATTCTGACCCCCCGTGCATCATGAGTTCTTGCTGTATACTACTCCTTTTATTGTCATGTCCCCACAATCAGGAGGAAATGTAAACAGGGAATGACTTTTTCTGATTTTATTCGTATGCACAGGGACCATATGCAGACATGGAGTCTTCTATCGAAAGCGCGGGCAGAAGGTAGTCTATTTTCTAAGTTGAAGTGGCCTAAAGACCCTGAATTGGTATGGCCAGACCTCTCTTCCATTGCCTCTTCATCTCAAATCACATTTCTAATCGATTGTTGCTTCCTGTTGAGAATGACAACATCACTATGTTAAATCTGCAGAAGGCCCAAATCAAAAGATTGTATTCACTATTGACAATCAAAGATTCTGCATCAAACGTTCCAACGAATCTTGAGGCTCGCAGAAGGCTACAATTTTTTACAAATTCCTTGTTTATGGATATGCCTCTAGCAAAAGCTGTGCGTGAGATGATGTCCTTCAGGTAACAAGGCTTCTTTTATTGTCGGCCTGTATTTGTGGTTTTGTTCTTTAGGTGAGGGATGACACTGAGTATGTTTCTGTTTCTATATTGGTTTTGCAGCGTATTTACTCCGTATTATTCAGAGACAGTGCTTTATAGTTTGAATGAACTGCGTAAGAAAAATGAGGATGGAATATCCATTTTGTTTTACCTTCAGAAAATATATCCAGGTAGGCTTCAATACTATTGTGCACAAGAAATTGTTTTCTAAATTATCTGTTTTTGCGTGGAACTCGTTTCCAGATGGCTCTAGGCTGTCTTGTCTTTGCCCAAATAAGCTTATCTGGTCTAAATCTTTTCATGCCTGGTCTCGTTTGACTCTTACGGGTCTAGTTTGAATTTTTATCATTGGTCTTTGTTTCTCGCTTGTATGAGAAACCAGAAATTATCAAGTGGGATCTTATTAGACTCATTTCGATGTGTTTTCTAAAGCTTTGACCTTTTATAATTTTTATTAATATGTGGTTAGATCCATCGTGTTCAATTGTGTTGGATCCTTTCTTTCTTTCTTTTTTGGGGGGGGGGAGTTGGTTATTTAGTATTGCCCTTCCTTTCTGCTCTTACGAAAGAGGAGGAGGGGAGAAAGAGATGATTTTTTTCCCTTCGTGAATTTTAGTAGATAAGGAAAATCTTTCATCTCTTTTGCTTTCCTGTTACGAGGGATTCTGCTTTTTGGATGATGTGATTGAGGTGGGAAAATGGGATTCATGGTGCTTAATTAATTGCATGTTGAGTGTGTTACTCTGAAGGAAGCGTTATGGTTCATTGTTCACATTTCACTCTTCCTTTTGAACTTTGAAGTGAAGTCCTTTTGAACTGATGCGCTGTGATGTGCAGATGAATGGAAGAATTTTCTTGCTCGAATTGGGCGTGATGAGAATGCGCAGGAAACAGACCTTTTTGACAGTTCCAATGATGTCGAAGAACTTCGTTTTTGGGCATCCTATCGTGGTCAGACATTGGCAAGAACTGGTATGATTTTATGTGCTTTGGATGTTCTGTACAGAATGTATAACCCATGCAGAGCTATATCCCTTTTCCCCTTAATGTGTTTTACTCTTTGTTAATATTGAGTTACCAAATTTTGACATTTATTTTTTAAGTAAAAACACTAATTCAATTTTTGAAGTACTGTCACGTGTACAAAACTACAAATGTCAACTCATGCCCTTTTCTCTCTCTCTTTCTCCCTAAAAATGCATTATTCCTCATTTTCCATTTTAAATATTTCAACTATTGCCTCTTATGCGTCACATATAATATTCTGGCCTTAAGTTTTTTTGTCAAACTCTATTATGAAAAACAACAGGGGACCCTGCCAGGGGGCAAAAAAAGTAAAATAAAATAAGGGACAGATGAAGTATTACAAAGTGATATTTGTGACTGGGTCCAATTTGGATTTAGCTGCCGCGTTTCATCTTCTATTGTTGGTGTATTGTTTACATCAATCAGTGGTTATTTCTGCAACATACATCCGTTTAGTGCCATAAATCTCACTTGTGCATGCATTACTTTCTGTTTGCAGTTCGTGGAATGATGTACTATCGAAAAGCTCTCATGCTCCAGACCTACTTGGAGAAAATTGCTTCTGGAGGTGTGTTATATATTAATCCTGTAATGTTTTTGATAATCAGGTTCTCACTACGTGGTTTCTACATTGAAAGCAGATCTGGAGGCTCCATTATTAGGGAATGACGCGCTAAATGTCCAAGGCTTTGAGTTATCACCTGAAGCTCGCGCTCAGGCAGATTTGAAGTTTACGTATGTGGTAACATGCCAAATATATGGCAAACAGAAAGAAGAGGGGAAGCCTGAGGCTGCTGATATTTCTTTGCTCATGCAAAGGTAAAAAAAAAGTCTATGTAGAATACTAGAAATGGAATAGCTCTATGCAGAGTGTCATACCAACATCCATTTCTAAATGTCATATTTTTACATCTAAAATTTGTTAGTTATTTGTGTTGCTAGAAATGAAGCTCTTCGAGTAGCTTTCATTGACATTGTGGAAACGATGAAGGATGGGAAGGTGCAGACTGAGTACTACTCCAAACTTGTGAAGGCTGACATCAATGGACAGGATAAGGTAGAACTTCTGTCTCTTTTTTGCATTACCATTTTAATGTTGCAAGCTAGGATTATTGCAATGCATTTCATTTTTCTATGTGTGGATGCTTGGTTAAATATATCTGCTATTAAACCGAGTGATAAAAAACGATAATCTTCTTTTTTTTGATTGCCCTTCGCTTTCATCCTTTCATTTCATTATAGTCCCTTTCATTATGTTTAGGTTCTCAATAAAGAAAAGAAGGACACCAAACTATTCCATCATTATTGTCTTGCTTAAAACCACCTACTCCTGAACGACCTCCCTTGCTCAAACCCCTAAATCTAACCGCTGCACGCTGCCCCTGTCGCCCTTTGCAAGGGCTTAGACATGAGCTTACGTAATGTGATCTTAACTCAAGCAAATATCACCAACTAAAAGGAGAGTCTTATAAATAAAGTCTTAACTATATGTTGGGATGAATTCCTATAATGTGAGGCATGGTACTTTTGAAGCCTGTACTGTATGGCTATAATATTATTGTTTCTTGTTTGCATTAATTCTTCTGTATCAGTAATATATGTGTGCTAATTGTTTTATCCAGGAAATCTACTCTGTTAAGATGCCTGGAAATCCAAAACTTGGTGAAGGAAAGCCTGAAAATCAAAATCACGCTGTTATATTTACTCGTGGACAAGCAGTGCAGACTATCGACATGAATCAGGTTAATATCTCGTGGCTTTAGATGATTAATGTTTTGTAGTGCTTGTACTTTGTGAATTATTTTTTCTGATTTTTTGGACAAACAATTTTTTGTACAAAATGCCTCTTAGAAGTTAGAACCATCTGTTGTAGTTCCAAGTATGATTATTCCACCACAAAGACATATAGAGTACTATAGTAGCAGTCATCTGTCTCAAATTGATCATATTGGCTCTCCATTATTGAAGTTGATGGTTGTAGTGTGAGTGATTCTTCGAAACTCTTTCCTTTATATGTTCTTCCTTTTCTGTTCAACCTGATTGCCATGATATCCCCCTTTTCTCATTACTAACTTTATCTGGAAGCAAAAGCCAATAGGATCCTCTTATGGTGAGGAAATCTGTCTAGGCAATACCTTAGAAGCAAAAGTTGTGGTTGGCTATCATACTGCAATTTGCTTGCTTTGTTGAGTCAAGTGTAGATCTAGTTACTTTCTTTTTTCTGTAAGATGTTTAGAGTTTTGTAGTAGGTTGCCAAACTTAGCTCATCAGTGAGACCGGTAGAATTCTGAATATCGATAAATAAATCTTAATAGTTGGTCACCAGCTATTGAGATCATGTTAGTGAGCAAATCAAGTGATTTAATATTTTATTAACTAATATTTTAGATTAGTTTTCTTAATAAGATAAAGTTATACCATGTTAATGGTTCCATAATTCTTTTTGAAAAACATAGTCATATGAGTATATCAAAGAATCATGGTTTTACTGAAGCATTAACTATTCAATATTTCATTTACATTCCATGAGGTCGAGCTTCCCCTGTTCTTGCATTTGTTCCATGTGCCAGAATGTTCCAGAGAGCATGGAGGTTTGGAAGAATCAAGAAGCATAAGGTGGTTGTGAACACTACTTATCTATAAAGGAGACTGGGGAGACACATTATCACATGATTTTCTTTGGGATCCAGTAACCCATTTTTCCTCCTTGTGTTCTAAGGTGGCTGGAGTGTTGGTGCTTTTCAGTGACAGTTTATATGTTTCTCTTGTGCCAAAAGAAATCTGTTTCAACTAGTGGCTTCATTGCAGTGGAGGAATTTGATATCCTTATTAATCGAACATAGATTTCCTTACTATTGCTTTGACATGGGCCGTGCTGGTTCATCTTTCGAAGCAGCCCAAGTATTCGCTTGTAATTCAATTTAGCCAGAGGAACTATATTTAGTGTCTTTTAATGTATTGTCACTTAATTGATAATTTGTCCCAGAGGGATTTCATCACTTGTATTGAATGATGTTATAGGATAATTATTTCGAAGAGGCTTTGAAGATGAGAAATCTTCTTGAGGAATTCAATCATGATCATGGGATTCGTCCTCCAACAATTCTCGGTGTCAGAGAACATGTATTTACTGGAAGGTACATTCACTCATGCAAACAAACATATACAAACAAATATCCTTATATCATACAATTTGTACTGTGATGCTTACACAGCCAATTTATGTCCTATTTATGCAGTGTTTCTTCATTGGCGTCATTCATGTCTAATCAAGAATCTTGCTTTGTAACCCTGGGACAGCGTGTTCTTGCTAATCCACTGAAGTATGTTTATTACTGCGAGGATTTTTTTGTATGGATGCTACAATCTTTTGTAATCCTTATGTTCTGGGTAATTTACTCGTTATGATTTGTGTAGGGTTCGTATGCATTATGGACATCCAGATGTTTTTGATAGAGTTTTTCATGTGACACGTGGTGGTATAAGCAAGGCCTCTCGTGTTATAAACATTAGTGAAGATATATATTCAGGTAAGCTCTTATGTAAGAGTACCTACATTGTTTTCGCATGTCCTGTGATTCTGTAAAACCACATTGTTCATCTACATAAACCTATTTGATTTTTGTTGTCGTGTTTAATATTTTACATCACAAGTCTTCTCTTTTGGCGTGTAGTTTTTTCTTTTTACTTTTTCACTAAGCAAAGCCTTTTCAACATTCTTGGCTAGACTAATTCTTCCTGCGTTTTCTTTTTGTTTGCATCACAAGAAAACTATAGTCATGTGCGATCTTGTTATTTTTCTCCTCGTTGTGTAGTATCTTAATATCTACTTTGCATAATTTTATCTCACGTGTAACTCAAGATATTTAACATTTATAATGTGAATTGGGAAACGTAAACGATGCAAGTAAAAAGAAAATGAAGTAGAATTTTGCTAGCTCTTGAAAGTGAAATTATTTGACTTGCAAATTTCAATGGTATGATGCTTTTTTTGTATCATCGTAACTTTTAACTCAAATCAAGAGAAGTTAATAGCTTGTTAAATAATTACTCTCTGTGTCCCATAGTAAACTTCCCATTTATCCTATGTACATATTATAAGAAAGTAGTTGGTGGCAGGCCCTTTGGGATTTATTTATATCATGTACAATCTTAGTTTTTTACAGGGACCCTAACCAATTGCATAAATGGGAAATTTTTTGGGACAACCATTTAGGGGGAAAATTGGGAAGTCTATAATGTGATGGAGGGAGTATATTTTGAGACTTTAAGGCTTATACTTAATAAGTGTACGATCCATAAAATATTACCTCCTCCGTCCCAAATCCCAAATTAACTGCCAAATTTTCTTTTGTGTTGCCTCAGTTTATTTTTCAGATACCCTTTTTGGCAATCTTTCTCTCTCTTTCTTTATAAGTGGCCCCAAAAAGTTTCTCTATATATTCGATTTCCAAAAATCTGTGCCAAAATAGTTTGTGGCAATTAATGTGGGACCTATACCAAAGATCTCTGTCTTGTACACTTACACTTTGTATTTCTCTTGGCTAGTTCATTGTATATCTCTGGTAAAAGGCCTTATGGCTTATTAACATTTTGACATTAAGTTTTAGTTCTTGCTATTCTATAATGTTCACAAATTTACACCAAATATGTTTATGATTTTTTATTTTTTTAATTGGTATGCAGGATTCAACTCGACTTTAAGGCAGGGGAACATCACCCATCACGAGTATATCCAGGTAATGTTAATTTTTAAGTTTATGTCTTGTGGAGCATTTATATCTGACTAAAGTTTACAGGTTGGTAAAGGACGGGATGTGGGGCTCAACCAGATTGCTCTATTTGAAGGAAAGGTTGCTGGTGGGAATGGCGAACAAGTTCTTAGTAGAGACGTTTATCGGCTTGGGCAACTTTTTGATTTCTTCAGAATGATGTCGTTTTATTTCACGACTGTCGGATATTACTTCTGTACAATGGTAGGCCTTAACTTTGAAGTTTATTTTACTGCCAGCGTCACTCCTAAAATTTAGGACTTCAAAGATGATGTTGAAATGGTGATCCGAGTCAAGATAATGGTTGATATTTTAGATGCAAATATATGTTTCTTTCCCTTGTCCACAATTTTCTGTTACGCCACTAGTTCAATGAAGGAAAAGTCATAAATATGGTATTTTTCTTTTCTTAAGCAGTGCTCAGAAATATGGTTTACTTATTTAGCCAATTTTTTAGACATGAAGTGTCGCGTTACACACATTGTCCTTTACTTGAATTCTCCGAGAGGTTGAAAATTTGATATCGAACTATGGCCACCTTTTCTCTGTAAATTTATCTGTTCAAAATTGTGCCAGAATTCTTTCTGGCAAATAAGTGATCAGGTATTTGGTTTTGTTAATGTCTTGGTACTCAATAAATCTAACGCATATTTCTATCTTTTCGTTGATGTGCATGCTTAGCTGCTATTGTTGCATTTCTGTTAGTGCTGTAGCCTTAAATCATTAAAGGGTATCTTGAGGATAAGCTCTATTTAATGGTCTCTTCGGCTGAAAACAGTTGAACTAAACTGAAAACTGAACTGAATTGAAAGGAATCGTGAAATGTGATAGTAAAAGTATTGTGTTGAGCTACTCTGAACTAGAAATAAGGTGGAGAGAGCAGATATTATGGCTTATTACATGTTATGGCTTATTAGTTATTACTTATCTTGCATAACCTCTGACTACTGCTTTAGCCATCCAAATTGCATGAGCTGTGATCATTTCTTGGCTGCACCTCTATTGCTGACTTAATGTTCCAAGTTATGCAGTGGCAATGTGGCATGCTTTTACTAAGCTGACCCTTACTTTATTTCTCTGCAGTTGACGGTGCTGACTGTGTATATATTCCTCTATGGGAAAACATATCTGGTATGTCGATAATACTTCGAGCGGTGTTACAATGTTTGCCTGAAGTTCTATTTTGCTGTGTTTACTTTAGTATTTACCTAGGTGGAATAAAGAAACCAGAAACAGGTAAAACTGACCTCAAGCCGTCAAGCCCTGTGGAACCTAGGTTATTTGGGATAAATTGTTCATTCAAGCATACACTATAGATGAAGTTCTAGAGGATAGCATGTTACGCAAATGTCTTATACAGGGCAGATATTTGGGGGAAGAGGGGAGGGGCTGGAGATTTTGCAGTCTTACTTTCTGCTACAACAGGGAGATGTTTAAATTGACCCTTGACCAAAACGAGATGATTGTCTGCTAATTTACCAAATTTTGATATTGGAACTGTAGACCGCTTAAAGAGCCATTTTGATGTAGTCCGTTATAGTTCAAAAACAGATCATATGTTTTATGTCTTGTCCCATTTTTGCAGCCTTTTTTTTTAGTGCTGATGCTCATATATACTATATATTTTTTGCCTTGACTCACTCTCCCTTGGTGGAACTTGCACATTCTTTTTTCAGGCATTGTCGGGAGTTGGTCAGACAATCCAAGATCGTGCTCATATAGCACAGAATACTGCACTTAGTGCAGCCCTTAATACTCAGTTTCTTATTCAGATTGGAGTCTTTACTGCTATCCCGATGATTCTGGGTTTCATCTTGGAACAAGGTTTTTTTAGAGTATGTTTCTTGAAGTTGGCCTTAATTTCATGTCCATACGTGTAAATAATCACATTTTTTTTTCTATGAGGGATAAGAAAAATATATCTTGTTTGTCTCGTTAGGAAGTATATTAACATAAGAAGGATTTAACAGTTTTGTGCAAAAAAAATTGTATCTAATTCTGAAGCATGTGCTCAAACCTTAAGTGAGCAACTAGTTTTTTTTTTAATCATGGATATTAGTGGGATATTGCATTTGAAATGGATGACTGGGAAGAAATTAGACTGATGATGGAATCAGTCATGGAGAGTTATAACTATTATGTTCCCATAATGGTCCGAGAAGGCTAGAAGTGACCTGGGTCCCCTTCTTGTACGATTATTTAATCTCAATTATGCAGAGTATTAAAGCAATTATGGAGAGTATTAGAGTGAATAGGTCAGCTAACTCCATTTTTTTCTCTGGATGGTCCTGGATTAATCTGATACCTGGCACCAATTGCATCCTCGTCTAGAATGGGTGGCTCACTTAAGTAAGTTTATTATTATGTCACAGAGGGTGCCACTCTTAATAATCTCCTGGGCCCTTTTTATTTGTAACGTCAGTATGCTTACTAAGGCTTAGTTGTTGGCGATGCCATCTCCTTTAAAAACTTTTTAAAAACTTTTTAAAACTTAAAACCTTTTAAATACTTTTTATCACTCTTGGCGATGCCATCTCTTTTGGCAACGGTTTCAGTTGACGATTCATGTTAGCCGACCCCAAATGACTTTGGGAATAAGGCTTAGTTGTCGTTGTTGTCAATATGCTTACTAAATTTAGTTAGGTGGAGAGGAGGGCCTTTTTTTCTGATGCAGATTTTTAAATATAAGTAGATACATTTCTTGATTTATATTCTTTGTTTCAACGTTCATTGTCTTGCCAGCTTGCAATTGAATGGTTATGCTAAGCAATTCACTTTGTGTTTTTGTCGATCAGCTCTAGTTGCCATTAGTTTTTGAAGCTCGATGTGTTTCGATGCATTTAATGATACTCTGTTCTTATGATGCAGGCCATTGTAAGTTTTATCACGATGCAGTTTCAACTTTGTTCTGTCTTTTTCACATTTTCTCTAGGAACGAGATCACATTACTTTGGTCGGACAATTCTCCATGGCGGTGCACGGGTTTGTCATCTTCCTACTTTCAAATTATAGTGATTATTCTAAGAGTTGCTTCATTTAATGTTTGATGATTGTTTCTATTTTAGTATCAAGCAACAGGGAGGGGTTTTGTCGTCCGGCATATAAAGTTCAGTGAAAACTACAGGCTTTACTCCCGGAGTCATTTTGTTAAAGGGTACATCACCCTCTCTCTACTTCTTGTGGTTTGTTTAGTAACATGAAGGACACTCTTTAAGCTGTATCATTTTCTTTATGTAGGCTCGAGGTTGTACTTTTGTTGGTAGTATTTCTTGCATATGGTTATAACGATGGTGGTGCAATAGGCTACATTCTTCTCTCTATCAGTAGTTGGATGATGGCTCTCTCCTGGCTTTTTGCTCCCTATTTGTTCAATCCATCAGGTTTTGAGTGGCAGAAGTAAGTTTGGGTGCTTTTGACTTGATGTTCATTGGCTTTCATTGACATTTTCAATTACTAGTTAAATGTTTGAGTGATAAACTGTAATTTATTCTGTTTCAATGTTTTTTCTAGGACTGTGGAGGACTTCAGCGATTGGACAAATTGGCTGCTATATAGAGGTGGAATCGGAGTTAAGGGCGAGGAAAGTTGGGAAGCTTGGTGGGAAGAAGAATTGGTATTCTTCTACTTGTTAATATGGGAGCCTTCTATTTCTGAAGCTTTATCTTGATGTCCAATTCTGCTTATGAAGCTCTTGCACTTTAGAGAATCTAGAGTTCCTTCATGTCTCAAAGCTTCTTATGAAAATTAGTACTTTAAGAGTTAATTCTTTTTATAAGTTGCGTTGTTGCCTTGTTGGTGCTAAAAGAGCCTGTTGACAGGGGCATATACGGACTTTTGGTGGGAGGATAGCAGAGACAATATTAAGCCTGAGGTTCGTCATCTTTCAGTATGGCATTGTATATAAGCTACATATACAAGGGACAAGTACGTCGTTTGCGGTGAGAACTCAGCCTGTAACCTAATTTTCTTGCTCTTTTTATTATGGTTCTGTCAGCTGCTTACATCTGTATGCCAATGTTTCTATCAATTTATAATTGATTTCTAATGATGTATAACTGGATGCCCGATTTCCCCTCCTTGCAAAGAGGAAGGTTGCTGATGGTGGATTTCGAAATCTGTGCATTGTGCACATTGTAATTAAGTTAAATGTTATTTCTTCAATGGATAAATAAATGTGTTCAGGCTTGATATTTTGCGTTGTACATGGTTTGTCAATACAGAATGAACTTTCGCTGCCGTCAGTAGATGTCACTAGATAATCTGCAGCTTTATTAAATTGAGTACGTATACAGAGATAAGCTTACTTTGATAATTTTGCAGGTTTATGGATTTTCATGGGCCGCTCTGGCTGGCATTATTATTCTTTTCAAGGTTTGGCTTGTAGAAATTAAATGTGCATAAACTATTGCGGGTTGACTCTATTTGAAATGATACCTGAATCTGCTGTAAATCTCTGCTACAGGTGTTCACTTTCAGCCAAAAGGCATCAGTCAACTTTCAGCTGCTTTTGCGTTTTGTCCAAGGCATTACATTCATGATGGCCTTAGCTGGTATAGCTGTGGCTGTTGTCCTTACAGATTTATCTGTTCCCGACATATTTGCTTCTATCTTGGCGTTTATTCCTACTGGTTGGATGATTCTCTCGGTCAGTTCTTTGCTTTACTCTGCATCATTACCATTTTCATTTTGGTACTGCAAAAGATATGCATGTCATATGGAGTAGTAAAGTTTCTTTGTGCTTGGCTTTTTTATCTCCCCTTCTATTGATACTCCATCTGGAAGTAATTGTCACATGCTTTAACGGAATGTCCCAAATAATAGTCATTTTTGTTATAGTCTGTCTTGGGTAAGACCGCCTTATACTAACCGAGTGTAATAGTACTAAAAAATAGGTCATATTTAAGTTAAGAACACTTAAATACATTGGATGTATACTAGGTGATCTTTCCTTTAACAAAATATTAAAGTCAGGCAGTCTTACACGAGACTTTGTACTTTCTTAAATTATTGATAGATTATGTGATAAGATTACAAAAGACATCCAGTTGAATGGTGTTGTAAAACGAATATGATAAGGAGACATCTGTTAGAAAGAGCATCCAAGTGAAATTGTGGTCAATCCTCAATTGTGACATTTTAACTATCAATTTTAGAGGGAGTACCTTTTCTGATGATGAGAAATAATCCCTCTCTTTTTCTTTACCTGGTACAAATCTTTACAGATTGCAATAGCTTGGAAACCGTATGTCAAGAAGTTGGGGATGTGGAAGTCTGTCCGCTCACTTGCACGTCTTTACGATGCTGGGATGGGTATGCTTGTATTCATTCCTATTGCATTTTTCTCGTGGTTTCCCTTCGTGTCAACATTCCAAACGAGGCTGATGTTCAACCAAGCGTTCAGTCGAGGGTTGGAAATATCTCTTATCCTTGCCGGAAACAATGCCAACACAGGTCTCTGATTTTCCATCGTTGTACTTGTACTTGTATATTGAGGGATCCTTTCTCTATTTCAATTTTGCAGCTTAGTCTAGGGGCACTTGATGTAAGTTAGATTCTGATGAGCCGGTTGTATTATTGTAGAAATGTAAAGTTATTATACTACAATTGCCTGTAAAATTCTTATTCTTTGAGCTTAGATATAATGAAGATATAATGGAAATTTGTGTTGCTAACTTGCTACCTACTTTGATGAAGACAGTCTCATGCTTTGAAATAATCTCCAATTACTCTAACATCATAAAGGGTTGTAATGGATTTAGAATCATGTATAATTCCTTATACGAAGTAATCATGGGAATTTGCCATTATCAAGGGGGCTTGGTAAGATGATTCCCCCATATTGTAGGCAATGCAAAATCTTAGGAAATTGTATTGCCTGCATTTTATCAAATTTGAAATAACCAAACAACAAGCACAAAATACAATTCATGAGAATTTTGATTGCGCATAGGAATTGAAGGCAACCAAAGAAAGCCTATAAGGCTATGAGTACTAGATAGTAGATAGGGGGTTTTTTCTTAAAAGTTGTATATGATTTCATTCCATTACATTCATTTAGACTCGGTAATCAGACGTGCAATTTGTACAACAGTTGTTGTCATTTGTTTATGTGAACTTAATTAACTTATCTAAACTTCTTCGCTTTTTATTGGCCCTTGAACTTATTGTCTTGGATCATATTGGTGTTCGATGATTTGCATGTTGCTTGGAAGTGAGACAAAAGGTTCATCCTGGTTGATAATCAAACATCAAACTTGGAACATATATTAATTCCAAAGTAAAAGGATCATTACACTGTCAAGAGACACTGGGACAATAATTGTGTAAGTCATGATTTGCAAGAAATTGGTTTTAATCCCATATGAATATATCGGTGCATAACATGTTAGTTGTTTCAAGGAGGTCAGGGGAGAAAAGTATTAGAGAATAATTGATGGCTATACCCTATAGACAAACTTATATCGTCTTACAAAAGATTTTTTGTTTACATATTCAATCTATCTAATTAATTTGAACTAATTTTGATATAATATGGTAAACATTAAATCAAATAAGAAAAATGTGCCTATATGCATCTAATTCCCTTTTTTTAAAAGAAGAGCATCCAATTCTAAAATCTTTTTATTTTTCTTTTGGAATAAGTGCATTGTATGATACCAGTTATAACTTTTTTTTGGTAAGAAGAAGAAATAGTCTGGATCCCGTTCAGGTCCTAATGGGCCAGACATTTGAGAGTATGGGGAAGGATAAGGAAAATCCCTACTTTCAAAGTGCCCCTAGTGGGGATTGAACCCCAACTATAAAGTTGTAAGGATCCTCTCCTTATAACTGAACCAAATATTACTTGGTATACCAACTATAGATTGGGTGCATGTAAAGTGCTTTTAAAGGAAAAATACAAACTTAAGGTTTGAGTGTATAACAACAACAACTTAAATTTTGAAGCGTCGAATAGCATATCGTTATAGATTCTTCTAAATTTTAACTTAACTCACCACTTTCAAAATCCTTCCTACTACTTCCTAATCCATACCTATGGCTTACCATCACCAAAAAAAAATTACTATAAGATATATCACTATTTACAAAGTTTATAGCCATATGTCATTCAACGCATCTAAAATTACGGTACTCCCCTATACACCCTCATCAGTCGGTTATGCTTCTTGTACCGATATTATACTTGGGATCATTTTAACCATTTTTTTCCTTTTTCAAAAGTAGTCGGAGGAGTAAATAATAAATTACCAAACTTCAAAAAAAAACTCAAATCATAATTCACCAATAACTTTTTAGTTACGTTTATAAGCAAGAATTTTTTTTTTAGACAAAGGGGTAAAATAGTAAATTCACTTAACTCCAAGGGCAATTAAGTAAAAAAAGAAAAGGCGTCCAAAACACCAAAACCGAACATGACGCTAGAAACGCTTACACGCCAATGTAGATCTAATCTCAGCCGTCTATATTTCATCTTCAAATCTAACCGTTCATATCCACTTTATCTGCCTATATAATAGACTTCGATGCGCTTTTTCATAACTATTGCAATTGCAAATTTCTGTGCTACGTTGAAGAAAACCAGATTCGCGAACGAACGAAATTTCGCCGATCGAAAAATCTCTCTTTCACAGAACAAATTTAAGAGAGAGAATTTAGAGAGAGAAAACAAAAAAGAAGAAGATTCTCGTGCACTTTGTTGTATAAATCTTTATTACACAATTTCTAGGGTTAGTTTCGAATTTCAATCGTTAAATTTAGTTATTTTAATCGCATTTGATTTCTGTTTTTGTTGTTTAAAATGATTAAAATTGAATAATTAGTAGTTATTATCGATTAATTTGATCGCGGAAATCTGATTTAGTTCGTCGTTTTTTTGAATTTTTTTTGAATTTTTTTGATTAGTTAGGGTTTTTCAGCGAAGAAGTGGTTAAAAAATCGAAAGAAATGAACGATCAGTCATTAATGATGAATCAGCATCAGGTAATGAAAAAGAACTTGAAATCGTCGTTTTATGGATTAATTGATGGTTGTTATGAGAATCAATTTCAAGAGTTGATGATGAATAATGATAATAAGTATGAAATGATGTTTATGAGTTACGTACAGATGATGAATCAACCTCAAATGGTGGTGAATCAACAACAACAACAACCGCAGATGCCGCCTCCGCCGCCACCGCCGAATCAAGCTCAGATGGTAAATCAGCTTAATCAGATGGTTAATCAAGCTCAAATGGTGTCGAATCAGTCGAAAATGATGGTTAATCAGAACTATGGTCAGTGGTCACAACCTCCTCATTCAATGCCTCCTCCTCCTATGAATGCTATGACATTTTCGAATCCTATGAATCAAATGTATGCTGGAATATCGAAATCGGGCCGTAGTAGTAGTAATAATAATAATTGGAAGGGTAAGAAACCTATGGATAAGAGGAAAGATGGTAGAAGGAAAGATAATAAGGCAATGGCATTGACTGGTGGTGTTGGTGGATTGCCGTTGATCGGTCAGGGTGGCGGTGGTGGTGGTGGTGTCGGTTATCAGCCACCGACACTTTTTGAACTCGAACAGCAGAATCGACTTAAGGCTAGGAGGTATTATCACCCTAAGAAGAAGTTTAATAGGATGGGACCTTATGCTCATGCTCCTAGGAATACGACTTCGTATATAATTCGAGCAAAGAAGGCTGGTGGGATTACGTCGTTGGTTTCTCCTTGTCCGGTGACTCCTGCTGTGTTGCCTACACCGGTTTTTTCACCGTCTAGGGAAGCGTTGGTTGATATGGCTAAGGAAGAGTGGGGGGTTGATGGGTACGGGTCAATGAAAGGGTTGATTAGGCTTAGGTCACCGGGACATGATGAGGCAGTGGATGATTATGATGAAGAGGATGATGGAGGGTCTAGTGAGAGTGATGTGGAGGAGCATGTGGAAGTTGAAAGGAGGTTAGACCATGATTTGAGTCGGTTTGAGATGATTTATCCGAATAGTGGTGACTACCATAATGTGCTTGAAAATCGTGTTGATGATCAGGATACTCATATTGCACAATTGGAGGAGGAGAATTTGATTCTGAAGGAGAGGCTTTACTTGATGGAGAGGGAGCTTGGAGAGCTTAGGAGGAGGTTGTTGTGTCTCGAGAGGCAGAATCAAGTTGTGGAAGATATTAACGAAGAGGTGGTGGAAAATGTTTCTGAAAACGATAGTGAAGGACTGAGAAATATTCCCGTACTTATTAACAAGCATAACGAGGAGGTGGATTTTGTGCCTGGAAATGGAGCTGGAGATGATGAGACGAGAAGGGAGTACAGTGGTGAATCGCTGCACAAAGAACTCAAGGAGCTTGTTGTGGAAGATACCTTCCATGGCGTAATGAGAAGTCACGGAAATGACGTTGGATTGGTGGAGGATAAACAGGGTGATGGGTTAACTGAGGATGAGATTGGGTGTAGGTCGCTGGTGGAAAATCAAGACAAATATCATGACAATGAAGTGCTCAGTGGTGATCACCACGAGCCTGGGAATAATAGGGCTACAGTTTCATCTGTCGGAGAAGAAGCGGACAATATTGACGTAGCTGTGAGAAGTCGAGCTGTTGGAGACACCTACATGGAGGAAAGTTTAATAGATGAGACGAATGAGAATGATAGGTCAGAGGGGGAAGTAACTGATGGGACTGCGGTCAACTTGAAGCAAGAAGAGGTCGAGGTAGGTGGAGCAGATGCAGCAGGGAGCAATTATGCAGCGAATAATGAAGCGGCTGACGATATCTGTATGGGCGATGCTATAGAGACAGACAAGGAGGTCAAGGATGTTGAACCAAGTGATTGAAGGACAAGGGGTTCAAGTTCAGGGAAGAGCATTGGCGACGGTGACTGTCGATTTGTCCCGCGTTAATGTAAGTTCTCTGATTAGAACTTCCAATTACAGGAAGAAGAAAGGTTTTTAACTCCTGTATATAGTACTTTGGCCTTCTCTGGATTATTTGTGTGTCCTTTGGTTTTTGCCTTGTTTAGGGAACTTCTAGGAGTTTAGTTTAAGATGCATATGACTAGATTTTTTTTTTCGGTTGATGTTTTGTCAATGGGTAAATAGTTTAAGTTGGAAGGATGGGAGGAAGCTGTGAACTTTCATTTAAAAATGGATGTAAGTCGTGTACCAGCCTTTCTCTGGCTTAATACCTTAAAACCATTATGTGTCTCATATAGTTTCTCTATTGTTATAATCATGTATGTTTCCAAGATGTTTGTTAACTCTTTGTCGGAGGCAAACTCATTCGGCAAGTCTATTGATTCTCATGATGGATTCTGTTTCAATTTGTAGCAATTGTATTATTATCTTGTTCCATGGCTAGCTGAGCATTGGCCATGAGTTGTTTTATGGCAGATTTCAGATGAAGATGAAGAATCATCTGGTCCGATTCAACACTTTGACTCTATAATACACTTGTGTTAAGTTACTCTGCTGGTTTTCCTGGCAAAGATACGTAAAGCAAGTAAGGGAAGATTTTTCATCACTATAGAAATCATAGGTTCGTATGGTCTGTATTGCTTTCTTACTCTGAATGAATGCTCAGTTATGGTAGCTACTTACTCAGCTTTTTTAATGGTGGTACATGTTCTTGAAGATTTTGTCGGATATATCATAACAGAAGAAGGCATTCCGAAATGCAGGTAGCGAAATTGATGGCAGACTTACATTTGCTTGCCTCTATAGATGGAAGTTCATTCGAGCATATGACTGCTCAGGGCTAGAGTAAAAGACCATATAGATTGAAGTGATAGGAACCACACTAGTAGGAAACTCCTGCCTAATCTCTTCTATCAGTTTTCAATTTATAAGACCCTAATATCTATATCCTGTCACCAGTTTTCATAAATTTCCGCCGCTTCATTTCTTGAGCTCCTAAGTCCTAAGTATCACCTCCTCCTCACCTTTGGTTACCTAGATGTTCCAAGGTATCTGCCATTCGCCACAGCTGGCCTTCTGTTCACACCCAGAGTTACTGAATCATTAATCGCCAATAATGGAGTACTTTTGGAATCTTTTTTATCTGTATATCTTGGTTATCGACTATCTGAATGCTCTTGGTTTCAGGGAAGAGGGATAAAGATGACAAACTTGCGACATGAATCAAGTACTTGAATAAGAGACTTGGCTACTTACAAGTCCAAAGTGAAATCTGGTAAAATCTCAGCATGCATTGTGCATAGTTGTTTGTAGAAGTGCAACGGTATGCGAATTTGTGGCGGTAAATTTGTGGCTTAAAGTTGTCAACGTATGTGAACAACTCTTGCTATCGAAATTACTTGAGCGATATGTACCTAATTCCTATGTAATAGTGCTGTATGTGGATGACTAATACTCGAAGAGGTTATGCAGATGAGTTGTTTATAGAATTCAATCTTGAGATGGTCATTCTGGCAAATCAACTCAGCTTCAGAAATCAGGTTTTGGTTTTCGATGTTCTTGCTCAACATTGAATATCTTTAGAAGTTTGTTGTTTGAATCCAGGATACGAGAGATGAAGCGGTGCTATGTGATGATGTGAAGCTTTTCTTGCTCAGTTTTTTCTCAACTGGTTCTTCGAAAAGTAGATCATTGGTTCTGAATATTTGATTATCTATTTCGGTGCAGACCTGTGCTGGTAATGGAATGTTGGGCTCTGATATGAAGCTGTTTGTCCTCCTATTCATTTTTGGTTTAGGCTTACAGTTCAGTAAGACTGGTGTTTTTTTATCAACAATCTCAAATAATTAGGTCATTAGATCTTAGATGTCTGTGATTCTTTTATTTTAGATCACATTGGATAAGAGAGATTTAAGTTTGCTATTTAGTCCTTTGAGTTGAATGTTCTGTTTTTCCTGTGATGAAATTGAATTAGCAAGTGTAATGTAACGAGTTCAATTATCAATTATCCTAAGAACATAAAAGGTTTTACCTTCTTATATACTTCATTGTTTTTTTAAGAAATTGTGAGAAAAGGCTTTATCTATTACAGAAAAAAACACCTATATGAATATTTTTCTGAACAAAAAAATGCTTAAATTACACATCTTGTTATCGCAGGATTGCGGCATAAAAATTAAAAAGTCGGTATTCTGATTATTAGATGAATATTGTTCTCGTTTTTTGAGTGGAACCGAAGTGTTCTTTGTTTTTTCCTTTTTAACCTTTTCTTCTCTTCCCAATCCCATCTCCTCACCTTCACATGTTGCCCGTTTCCCTAACAACAACACATTCTCAAGACCAAACATACGATATTTTATAGAAAAATTGTGCGAAAACAAAACGGGTCTCAAAATGACGCTATGAACGGCCCAAATTGAAGCTTATACCCAAAAGTTTTCTAGTTTTCAGGCCTCGGTACAAAAATTGGATTGATATACTGTATTGGGTTTTGTGTGTTAGATAATGCGTCCACAAGTTGTTAGGGGTCACAGAGGGCCATTTAAAGGTGTCCGATGCCCCCCATAACATTGGGGAGACTCATAATTCTAAAAGGAAGCCCCATGGTCATATTTGAGGCTATAATCGGTTGATGGGACATCCGATACAGAGTTCGGCACGTGGTAGAAAAAGTAAGAGAAAACAAGACGGGTGTTGAAATGACGTTGTAAACGACCCAACTTAGAGCCTAATAACTTATTTTTTTGGTCCCAAAACGAAAATGGACTGAAATGTTGGCGGGGTTTCGTGGTTCAGATAATGCGTCCATGCAAATTTTAAGGAGGCCTCCATTGTCGTCTTTTTGACACTAAAAAGAAGGTACTTGGTGGGAAACAGGGGCATAGGAAAACAACATCAGGTCTGTTGTATAGCACATGAAAGATCCTCGAAAAGGCTAAAGGTGAAGTAAGATTCCCCCATCCTCGCAAGGGAGAGATCTCCTAGGGATAGACCTTTTAAAAACATGCTATTGGCTAAAATATGGCACTTGGTGGAACCAAAACATATCACGAGGTTGATGGTGCTGAGCAAAAAATGTCTGGGGGTCTGAAAAGCCTCTAAAGGACAGATTTGGAAGGCTATAAAACACGTTAGGAGTTCGGGATGTTATTCAAACGCACCGGTGACAAAAATTGATAAGAGGCCTCCTAGGTCCCCGGGGTCATATCACATGGCTATTAAAAGGCACTTGGTAAGAAAAGAAGGCACCAAAACAACACATGAAGTAGCCTTGACAAGACATTCTAGTACAAAATATGGTTACCTAACATAATACTTACATATTTCATCCGTATCAAATTAGTTGCTACACTTTCCAAATAAATAAATTTTTTATTAGATGCTACACTTCTTTATTTGGCTTTTCCTTCTCTCTATCTCTCTCCTACCAAATGACTTTTACCTTCTTTTTCTCTCACATCAAAAAAACTACATTGGAGTCCGCAAAAAAAAGTGTAGCAGCTCATTTAATACAGAGGAAGTACATGAATTTCCACAATTAATAGAAGATATAAATCCTAATCCTCTTAAGAAAAAGGGAGGATAATAAATGTTCATTTCCCTCCACAAAAAACACAAAACAACCAACTCACAACTCACTCACCGAGTCACTAACTCACTGAACACTTTTCCTTTCTTACAGAACTCCAATGGCGACGACAGAAATTACAGCGTTAGGGTTTCGATTAAGCCAATTTCCCCCTTTATCTTCCATTTCCAATCGAAATCCATACAATTCCTCTCTCTCATTTCGTAAGAACTCTAATTTTCGCATTCATTCATCATCTCTTACAAATGAAACAGAAGAGCAAAACATTGTTAGTAGTAGTACTATCAATTCTAAATTTACAGAAGATGAGAATCGGTTAATTGGAGCTTTGATCGGAATCCAAGGACGAGGTCGCGCTGCTTCTCCTCAGCAGCTTCAAGTATTGATTGCTTCATCTCTTTCGTTAAATTTTTCTTAATTTGATGTGTGTTTCTTGTAATGGAGCTTGATAATTTTATAATTTGATATTGTTACAGGAAGTAGAACGTGCAGTTCAAGTTTTGGAAGATATTAAAGGTGTTCCTGATCCAGTATGTGATTTGTTTTTATTTCATCCTTTGTTTGTAATTTCAGTTTAATCTATATATATTAAAAAGTGTAAGCATAGGATGCAATCTGCCACGTGTCACTATCCATTCTTTACAACAAATTCTATCAACTTTTCTCTCATATAAAACACAAATTTGTTGCTACTACATATTGTGCTACTACATATTTGTTACTTCTTTTATCAATACTAATAATGATATTAATAATATTACTTCCTCCGTAACGAAAAGAATGCACCTTTAGATTGGGCATGCATGCCAAGATAAAACTTTAAAAATTAATATCTCTAATTATGTATTTGTAAAAATTATAAATATTAGATCATAAAAAACTAGAAGTTGAGTCGAATCTAACAAGACCCCAATGACTATATTTTCCCTTATGTATAGTTTACAAATTGCGATTAAATTAGTGCAAAAGGTGCGTTTATTTTGTTAAGGAGGAAGTATATGTTTTCTATGAAAAACAATAATTAAGGTACAATGTTTTACTGATCTATCACTTTTTACTAACATCTTTATACACCAAATTTTAGTTGTAAGTACTTAAATATAATACATATAAATCCCAGAGCATTGTCTGGGCCTAAATAATAGTCTATACTAATATAGTAAAAAGCGATCATAAGAAAGTAGTATATGTGCTACGTGGAACCTCAAGCTTTGGCCGTTCCTATCTGATAGATAGGGGTCGGGCATTATATCAACATATTTTTTTAAAGAAAAAAACCCTTGTGGATTATAGAAAAGAGTATATTTATAAATTTAAGTAGTATATTTAATAAATAAGGTAGTATATTTATATAAAGTTTAATGTAATATATTTTCTAAACAAAGTAGTATATTTAAGAATTTAATAAAACTTAATAAAAAAGAAGTAGTATATACTGTATTTTTTAAAACGTAGTTGATTCCTATCCGATATATGTACTGTTCACATCTATCAAATAGGAACAGGGACTTTCTCGTGGAACCTCGTAGCATTACGCCAAATCACTCACTCAACCACTATTACATTGTCATTGGCAACTAAAGTAGTACTATAGAGGAAGAATCGAAACTAGACCTCCTTGAATGAACTTCTCACTGCTTACCAAGTAATGATACATCGCTCCCTATTCGTAATTAGTATTTAAGTCACTCTTTAAGAAAATGAAATAGAAAATATGCTCAAATGTACATTAAAAAAACATACTCAATGTGCAAACTCGGAGCATCGCCCGAGTCACACTAATGTTTAAAGTAGAAATGTGAATTTTATATGAACTTTATATTTTGGATGTGCCTTGAAGATTTAGAAGAATAGAAAGTGGGGAATTGTGCCATGATATCTGAGTTTAGCTTCAATATAATCAATGTGATATACCGTCCGGGTTCATTTGGTAGGCGGTAATAAATGATAGCAGTGTTTGATAAAAATTCATGGTAATGTTGTAAGAAAGATCCATGTCAATGTTTCATGGTAATGAAACTTCACCCTCAAACGTGTTTTTCTCCATAAACGTGCATTACCACTCAATAGTATGTTAAGAAGTGTTAATGGATGATCATGAATTTTTATGAAGAAATAAGATGTTTTTTGGGTGAACAAACATTAGTATGGGACATTGACATGAGACTTCCTTTACAAAACTAAACTATAAGTCATTACCATTACCGCCATTTAATGATATGGGTTATATGGAATTACTGAATTAGGTGTCTGGGCATCAATTGCTAATATCTCGGGTTGGAACGAGTAAGTTGGCTTTCATTTGTGCTAGTAAAATATTAGTATTTCCTTTGTCTCACTATGTTGATAGAGGTGGTTAAATCACACTAGCTTATGTGCTGAAGAGATTTGGTAGGAAACTGATGAGTTTGCAAAAAAGGTGGATGTTTTTTAATCTTTTTTTTGGTTCTTGAAAGATCGGATAGATTAGTTTAAGTGTGTCTCTTTATTCTTGTTACATAAGTATATGTTTCTGACTTGAAATGTTATTTATTTGCTCAGACGAGTTCTAGTTTGATTGAAGGTCGATGGCGATTGGTGTTCACAACAAGGCCAGGAACTGCTTCGCCAATTCAGGTTCACTCAAATCTTGACTCTTGAGCTTCATAATCGGACCTTTTAGCTTGGAAATGGCGAAGTTCTGCTAGTTTGAAACAAGAGTAATTTGGATGATATGAAGAGAAAAGATCCCATAGTATTTATCTAAACTATAAGGAGTTGCTTTTTATCCATAGACTCTTCATGACCCACTCCTTCAAAGGCATTTTATGAGGAAAGGTGATGTCTCTAATTAGGTCAAAGGAGAATGCCCCAAGAGCATGCTCGGATTGGAGATAATGCGCTGAGGGGGTTATAGGAGACCTATAAAGAAAATGTAGATGAATTGATGGGTTTGAAGGAAAAGGCTAGGATGGTGTAAGGAGGAGGGAAGGGTAGGAGAATTATATTAACCTCTGTGTCTACTACCCTAAATACATTACACCTAATCCAAGCATGCCCTAGCATATGATAAATATTTAGAATACACGCTGCATATAGTGTTCGCTGTTCAGTCTTACCTGCCTTGTTAGCCTTTAAAAATTCTCAATTTCACCCAACCCTCTATAAAGCTATCCTAGTGATGTTTTTATGAGTTAGAAAGATAATAATACAGATATTTCAAGATCTGTTTATGAAAGTTTTTCCTCTAATATTTGGATTAGTATCTAGACATACCATTTCATTTTATGTTCACAGTCTATCTTATTATCTTCTTTGCCTTTACTGATTCTCAATGTCATCCAACCCTCCCTTAAAATCATATGTCCTTCGTAGATCGTCTCTTCCAAAAAATACTTGGTAATGTGTGTCATCCATGACAGAGAACATTTGTTGGAGTTGACTTCTTCAATGTATTTCAAGAGGTATATCTAAGAACAAATGATCCAAGAGTTTCTAATATCGTAAAGTTCTCGGATGCTATTGGCGAGCTAAAAGTAGAGGTAAGCTAATCCCATATTCTCCTCCCCTCTCATGAAAGGAAAATCTGAAGTGTTAAACCTTTTACTTCCATGGGCTACAGGCTGTGGCATCTATTGGGGATGGAAAGCGAATTCTTTTCCAGTTTGACAGGGCAGCCTTTTCTTTGAAATTCCTACCATTTAAGGTCCCTTATCCAGTGCCATTTAGGCTTCTTGGTGACGAAGCAAAGGGTTGGCTGGATACAACATATTTGTCAAATTCTGGAAACATACGTATTTCAAGGGGGAATAAGGTATTTATAGCTCTAGCATGTATTCTCAAACTTCTATCAACAGTTATATGCTCACCAACAATAATATGAAGGATTAAGGACTTCCATCACTATATTGTAGTGCAGGGCACCACTTTTGTGCTCCAGAAGGAAATTGAACCTAGGCAAGAGTTGCTTTCTGCAATTTCTACTGGAATTGGAGTGACAGAGGTAAGTTTGTTATGGGGTTTTAGCCAAGTAGCTATTTAAAAATGTCTCACATGTTTATTGGTAACATTTGTGCGTAAATTTGCAGGCGATTGATAAGCTAATTTCCACAGCTCAAGATAAGGATGCCGAACCTCAGCTAATAGAAGGAGAATGGAAGATGATCTGGAGTTCTCAGGTATAGGGCATGTGGCATGTCAGAGTATGGAAATGTTTAACTTCCTATATATTGTCACCCAAAGCCGATGATATGTATAGACAAATTGTTGCTTCTCTATTATGAAGTTTGTAGTGCAATATGGAGCAATGGAGCAAGAAATGTACATTGCGAAGAAGCTGGGTTGCTCATGTTTGAGCAATCATGGGAAATCCTTAAGTAACACGGATTCCTATTCCTCAATGATATCACACGATCAAAACAACTGTCATTTATAAGTTAAAAATCATTCTATAATGCGTGTTGGTTATAATTAACTAATAATTCCTCTTAGCGTATAAATTTTTTCATGATGAAATCTACTTAAAATTTGTTTAATATTTATAACCTGTTTGCTGAAGAATTTTCTTTTATTTAAACTTTTCATCTTTTTTTTGCAGGTGGAGACGGACAGCTGGTTGGAAAATGCAGCCAATGGTCTAATGGGTGCACAGGTGAATTTGCAGCAAGTTCTAATTCATATATACTTTGTTTTAGAATTGCTCTGACTGTCTGACATTCCTGTATATCAGATAATCAAGAAAGATGGACAGATAAGGTTTTTGGTTGACATTGTACTTGGTTTCAGATTCTCCATGAGCGGCACATTTGAGTATGTACTGTTCTCCATCTAGTTCAACTAGCAGCTAGATTAAAACAAATAAAAGATGCTTATAGCTTGATCTTCTGTTCTATATGGACTTCAATCCTGGCATCATTTAGTAAAAAATTGGAATCATGTTATCAATGATTGCTTGAACAAGGACAAACAATAAGGAGGGATGATTAAATTGTCAACTTATGTTACATTGACACGATTACGAGTGTAAGTAAGGATTTGCACCGAAATGTGAATGAAACTTACTCCTAATTCTCAGAGACTTTGGCTTGTCTTTTTTACATTAGACATATATACATGTACACATATTGTACTATTTTAGATTTACTTTCTTTGCCAATTCTGCAGACATTTCATATAAGAACTAAAACCCAATTTATGTCCATATTTCATGTCTTTCTCTTGACATTTTCTCTACATTCATTCTGTTCTCTACAATATGTCAATCAAGATTATCAAAATGTTCAGCCAGGTGAACATCGAAGGAGTCTCCAACACAAGTATTCATATAAAAAGATGAACATCAAAGCACCATAGATAACACAAGATAATGCTCTGAAAGGCTATTGTTTCTTTCTGTTCATATTTCTTCAGTTCTTTTGAGGTTCAAACACGTGTTCGATGTTGTTTTTACAGGAAAACTGGCAGTAACACTTATGATGTTAAAATGGATGATGCAGCTATTATAGCTGGTTCATTTGGACTCCCTGTGAATTTGGAAACTAGATTCATCCTGGAGCTTCTGTGAGATATCTATCATTTCATCTACTACTATTTCTTCTGATAATCTTCATAAATATTTTAGTAGCATACTTCTATATCTTATTATATGTTACAGGTATGCAGATGACAAGATCAGAATCACACGAGGATACAATAAGATTATGTTTGTTCACTTGCGTGCGTAAACAAGTCATTGGCGGAAATAAGCCACAAAATTTTCAAATGAAAATTTAAAACTACCATTTAATTTCCTACATGTCTATAAGAACTGTAACTAAAATTTCCTGTAAATTTAACCCATGTATCATACTTCTTTGTTCAACAATATAATTATACTACTCTTCTGTCTCGAAATAGTTTGCGCATTTTGGCATCAGCAAATGCCAACCTACAAATATTGTCAGAGATTCTGAAGATTGTGGTTATGGGCTGAAGCAAAGTGTTCTAGACGTCTTATTAAGCTTTTTGTACATTGCTTACCATCGGGCTAGACAAGTTTATGCTGCTAGCAAGGAGCTAGGACTGGATATGAACAATGTTAGTTCATGGGCAATTTGGACTCGAATTTGACTAATTATTGGCTTAACTTGGCTTGTTTATTAATGAGCCTACCGGAATATTACAATCGAATTCTAAGTGAATTGAACTTGATCTCACTTAAATTTGGCTCCTTGCAAGCTTAAGAAACCAATAGGGATTTTTCAATTTTAATAAGATCACTATGTATAATACACACCTTTGGTACGTTCTCATGTTCCGTGAGAAAATTTGACGGGACCGCCATAAGAGATCCTTTGAAAGCATGTTATGCGCCAAGAGAGGGCACGTGGTGGGGACATGAGGCAATTGAGGTCGAAGTCCGGTGGATGAAAGAATACATACGACGAGCCCTTAATAGGCCTTTTATGGCAATACAATGGGCCCTATCCTTTTGATAATGCCTTCGAGGAACATCGAATCCCTTAAGACTCTGAACGAAAAAAGGTCTCGGACCTATGTGAGAAAATTTGACAGGAGGCCTACAACGACCTCACGTGGCCACCAAGAACCGTTTGAAAGCATTTCATGAGCCAAGAGTGGTGGCTTCGCAGGTACTTGGAGCCGACGCCCACTGAATCTAATAGCACATAAAGCAAAGTTCGACTAGACATTCTTAAGGCAATGTAAGGGGCCTCAACCTTCCGAGAGCGACCATGGGGCATCCTAAGACCTCCTGGCGAGGTTCTGAATGAAAAGGTCATGTAACTGAAAAGGCCTCCATTCTTCCGAGAGTGATTCTTGAAGATTTAGATTTGATTTTAGAAGTGAGATGGCAATTGTGTAGCCCAATATCTTGTTAAATTAACGGTTGGAGTCGAAGTTCTGTTGCGAGAACCACGCAACTAGCAAGGTCTCATCATACTAGTATATGTTAATGGACTCCTTTGCAATTTAATACAAAGTGTGAACTTTTCCCTAAAAATTGTAAACATCCCTTATAATTAGAAAGGCAAGATAATGCTTAGCATAGCTCGTCCGAGTCAAATGTCACCTTAAAACCAAAATATAACAACTAAATTACTTCGTTATAATTAGATTTTTATTACTTCGTTGTAATTAGATTTTGAACGTTGTTTATTGCAGCAAGCTCGATAAGCTCAAATTAGAAACTTGTACCAAACTTGAATAACATACGAAGTTCGAGACGAGTTGGAGCTCGAGCTTGATTGTGCTAATGGTAGTAAGCTTAAAACGTTTTGATTGGTTCCCCCAATAAGACCAATTCAAAACCAAATTGCTTGGGTGGCTATGTTATTGTAATAGTGCTTATCCCATAGCATGCCCACTGAGATATAGTATTCATTTAGATAGATAACACAAGCAATATGAAGGAAACAAACAAATTTTCTAGCCAAGAAAGCACTTAACCAAAGTTCAATCAATATGAATTGATTAATTTAGAGACACAAGCAAAAGTTAGATTATTTTTGAGCCATTAATCCATAATGCTTGCTTACAACTTTGGTCTTGGGGGCTAGGATCGGACTCTCTAATGGCATGCTATGGTTACGTAAACAATTTCTTAAGTACTTACTACTTAGCATGGGAAGGACGCAAATTAGAACGTCTTGGACGTACGTTGAATATATGAGAGCGAGATATTTCTTTTCGTATTCAGAGAGCACATAAAAGTATAGTATGACAAAATAAAACTAATATCAGACTGGTATCATTTCCCAAGACTTTATCGATAAAGCTATTCGGCATGTACCATACTTGATTGTACGATTCTATCTATCTTTTAATAAGTATTTAAGGTGATGTGACTACTAATTATGCCAAAAAAAATCTTAAGGAAATACAAAAAGTTGGTTTGCTATTTTATCAAAAGTTGGAACAAAAAGGTCAAAAGATATGTGTCATCCACACTATTATGATTATCTATATCAAAAGATGAACACCTTTTACTACTCTATTTCCCTCATTTGTCAAAAAGTTCCCTTCTACTAACCTCAAGAGCCCATATTATTCATGTTATTCTTATTCACGATATTGATAGTTTGTTACGGGTGCATAAGTTATTTCCTCAATTTCAAATGATTAGTTGTAATATTTGTTATTTTTTTAAATTTTAAATTGGTTGTAATAATTCTTTATTTATAAATAATGAATTTTGTTATTTTGTGTATCTTTTAGTTCATCACATGAGTCTCTTTTTCATTAATCTTTGTTTCTCCCCCTTCATATGCATTGCTTAAAAATGATGTTATTGAGCAAGCATGTTGCAATATATTTGAAGCTGAAAATTATTTTCTTAATTAGATGTCTACGTTTTAAAAACTCAAAGTCAATTACAATTATTCGAAATTACGCCAAAATCTATATATATATTAAAAAGCGTAAGCAAGCATTGCCATCTGCCACGTATCGCTCTCCTTTCTTTTCAATAATATATATCATAACATAAGATCACTCAAAAAATTGATTAAGCTTTGGAATATATAAATACTTATCAACGCCACAACAAAAATTGTCCATCCATCAGTGGTTTCAAGTTGACTATCAAAAAGGTAAAGATGGTAAAAACAAATCAAAAGTTTATTTACATTTATTATTAGTATCAAAAATCTAACATGCTACTCCATCTAGGTTTTTGACCGGATCATGGTGGATCAACCTATTACTCACGCCCCGCCACGTCTCGGGCACTGAACCGAAACTTTCCCTAAACTTTTTTAGAGCCTCCTTGGGCCGTATGAGGCCCTTCGGAATCTTAACTTGCCCCAAAACAAGGGCAACGGATGCCTTCCCTTCCAATCCCATCTCCATAATTCAGACCAATAAGATAAACAACTCGAGAGGCTATTTTGAGGCAATGCAGGGGCCATAAGCCCCCCAAAATTTGCAGTATTCCTATTGGGACACCCGGAAAGGCCCACGTCAAAAAAATCACCCTGCTCGAAATTGTCCGATTAACGCGTTTTCGTGGACTATTACTCACGCCCCGGCTATGTCTCGGGGCCCGGAACCGAAACTTTCTCTAAATTTTTTAGGGCCTCCTTGGGCCGTATGAGGCCCTTAGGAATGTTAACTTGCCCCAAAACAGGGCACCAAAATGCCTTCCAATCCCATCTCCGTAATTCAGACCAATACGATAAACGACTTGATAGGCCATTTCAAGGCCATGCAGCCGAAGCAGGCGCCAGAAGCCCCCCAAAATTTGCAGTATTCCTATTGGGAGCCCCGGGAAGGCCCACGTCAAAAAAATCACCCTGCTCGAAATTGTTTGATTAACGCTTTTTCGTGGACAATTACTCACGCCCCGACCACGTCTCGGGGCTCAGAACCGAAACTTTTCCTAAATTTTTTATGGCCTCCTTGGGCAGTATGAGGCCCTTCGGAATCTTAATTTGCCCCAAAACTGGACACCGGATGCCTTCCAATCCCATCTCCGTAATTCAGACTAATACGATAAACGACTTGTGAGGCCATTTCAAGGCCATGCAGGGCAGAAGCCCCCCCCCCAAAATTTGCAGTATTCCTATAGGGACCCCCGGGAAGGCACATGTCAAAAAAAATCACCCCGCTCGAAATTGTCCGATTAACGCGTTTCCGTGGACTATTACTCACGACCCGATCAAGTCTCGGGGCCCGGAACCGAAACTTTCCCTAAATTTTTTTATGGCCTCCTTGGACCGTATGAGGCCCTTCGGAATTCTAACTTGCCCAAAAACTGGGCACCGGATACCTTCCAATCTCATCTCCGTAATTTAGACCAATACGATAAACGACTTGAGAGGCCATTTCAAGGCCATGTAGGGTCAGAAGCCCGCCAAAAATTTGCTTGTAAATCGGAACATTTTCGGGCGGGGCCATTTTTTTTGACAGGTGCCTTCCCGGGGGTCCCAATAGGGTCTCTGTAAATTTTGGGGGGCTTATTGGCCCAATAAGGCATCTAAATGGCCTCCCGAGTCGGTTATCGGTATTGGTCGGAATTACGGAGGTGGGATTGGAAGGCATCCGGTGCCTGATTTTGGGGCATGTTAAGGTTCCAAAGGGCCTCATATGGCCCAAGCGGGACCTAAAAATATTTTGGGCAAGATCCGACTTCAGGCCCCAGGACGTGGCCGGGCCATGAGTAATAGTCCACGAAAACGGGTAAATCGGAACATTTTCTGGAAGGGTGATTTATTTTTACAGGTGCCTTCCCGGGGGTCCTAATAGGGTCTCTGTAAATTTTGGGGGGCTTCTGGTCCCAAAAGGGCCTCTAAATAGCCTCCCGAGTCGGTTATCGGTATCAGTCGGAATTACGGAGGTGGGATTGGAAGGCATCCGATGCCCAGTTTTGGGGCATATTAAGGTTCCAAAGGGCCTCATAGTGCCCAAGGAGCCCTTAAATTTTTTTTGGGCAAGATCCGACTCTGGGCCCTGGGACGTGGCCGGGGCGTGAGAAAACGGGTAAAACGGAACATTTTCGGGCAGGGTTATTATTTTAGACGGGTGCCTTCCCTGGAGTCCCAATAGGGTGTCTATAAATTTTGGGGGGCTTATGGCCCCAATAGGGCCTCTAAATGGCCTCCAGAGTCGGTTATCGGTATTAGTCGAAATTACGGAGGTGGGATTGGAAGGCATCCAGTGCCCGGTTTGGGGCATGTTAACGTTCCAAAGGGCCTCATATGGCCCAAGGAGGCCCTAAAAAAAATTTGGGCAAGATCCGACTCCGGGCCCCGGGACGTGGCCGGGGCGTGAGTAATAGTCCACGAAAGCAGGTAAAACGGAACATTTTCGTGCAGGGTGATTTTTTTTGACGGGTGCCTTTCCGAGGGTCCCTATAGGGTCTCTGTAAATTTTGGGGGGCTTATGGCCCCAATAGGGCCTCTAAATGGCCTCCCGAGTCGGTTATCGGTATTGATCGGAATTACGGAGGTGGGACTGGAAGGCATCCGGTGTCCGATTTTGGGGCATATTAAGGTTCCAAAGGGCCTCATATGGCCCAAGGAGGCTCTAAAGACATTTTGGGCAAGTTCCAACTCCGGGCCCCGGGACGTGGCCGAAGCGTGAGTAATAGTCCACGAAAACGGTTAAATCGGAACAGTTTCGGGCAGGGAGATTTTTTTTGACGGGTGCCTTCCCGGGGGACCCAATAGGGTCTCTGTAAATTTTGGGGGGCTTAAGGCCCCAATAGGGCCTCTAAATGGCTTCCCGAGTAAGTTATCGATATTGGTCGGAATTACGGAGGTGGGATTGGAAGGCATCAGTTGCCCGGTTTTGGGGCATGTTAAGGTTCCAAAGAGCCTCATATTGCCGAAAGAGGCCCTAAGAAAATTTTGGACAAGATCCGACTCCGGGCCCCGGGACGTGAGTTATTAGTCCACGAAAACAGGTAAAACGGAATATTTTCGGGCGGGATGATTTTTTTTGACAGGTGCCTTCCCGGGGGTCCCAATAGGAACTCTCTAAATTTTGAGGGGCCTTTGGCCCCAAAAAGACCTCAAAATGGCCTCCCGAGTCGGTTATCATTATTGCTCGGAATTACGGAGGTGGGCTTCGAAGGTATCCGATGCCCAATTTTGGGGCATATTAAGGTTCCGAAGGGCCTAATATGGCCCAAGGAGGCCCTAAAATTTTTTTGGGCATGATTCGACTCCGGGACCCGGGACGTGGCCGGGGCGTGAGTAGTCCACGAAAACGAGTAAAACAGAATATTTTCGGGCAGCGTGATTTTTTTTGACGGGTGCCTTCCCAGGGGTCCCAATAGGGTCTATGTAAATTTTGGGGGGCTTCTTGCCGCAAAAGGCCTTAAAATGGCCTGCCGAGTCGGTTATCGGTATTGGTCGGAATTACGGAGGTGGGAATGGAAGGCATCCGGTGCCCGGTTTTTTGGCATGCTAATGTTCCAACTGGCCTCATATGACCCAAGGAGGCCCTAAAAAAATTTTGGGCAAGATTCGACTCCGGGCCCCGTGACGTGGCCGGGGTGTGAGTAATAGTCCACGAAAACTTGTAAATCGAAACATTTTCTGGAAGGGTGATTTATTTTGACAGGTGCCTTCCCGGGGGTCCTAATAGGGTCTCTGTAAATTTTGGGGGGGCTTATGGCCCCAAGAGGGCCTCTAAATGGCCTCCCGAGTCGGTTATTGGTATTTTTCGGAATTACGGAGGTCGGATTGGAAGGCATCTGGTGCCTGGTTTTGGGCATGTTAAGGTTCCAAAGGGCCTCATATGGCCCCAGAAGGCCCTAAAATTTTTTTGGACAAGATCCGACTCCCCGCCCCGGGACGTGTCCGGGACGTGAATAATTGTCCACAAAAACGGGTAAATTGGAACATTTTCGGGTAGGGTGATTTTTTTTGATGGGTGCCTTTCCGGAGGTCCCAATAGGGTCTCTGTAAATTTTGGGAGGCTTATGGCCCCAATAGGGCCTGTAAATCGCCTCGCGAGTCGCTTATCGGTATTGGTCGGAATTATAGAGGTGGGATTGGAAGGCATCCGGTGCCCGGTTTTGGGGCATGTTAAGGTTCAAAAGGGTCTCATATGGCCCAAGGAGGCACGTAAATTTTATTGGGCAACATCCGACTCCGGGCCCCGCGACGTGGCCGGGGCTAGAGTAATAGTCCACGAAAACGGGTAAAATCAGAACATTTTCGGGCAGGGTGATTTTTTTGACAGGTGCCTTCCCGAGGGTCCCAATAGGGTCTATGTAAATTTTGGGGGGCTTATGGCCTCAAAAGGGCCTCAAAATGGCCTCCCGAGTCGGTTATCGGTATTGGTCGGAATTACAGAGGTGGGATTAGAAGGCATCCGATCCCCGATTTTGGGGCATGTTAAGGTTCAAAGGGCCTCATATGGCCCAAGGAGGCCCTAAAATTTTTTTAGGCAAGATCCGACTTCGGGCCCCAGGACGTGATCGGGGCGTGAGTAATAGTCCACGAAAACGGGTGTAATGGAAAATTTTCGGGCAGGGTGATTTTTGTTGAAAAGGTGCCTTCCCGGGGGTCCCAATATGATCTCTGTAAATTTTGGGGGGGCTTATGGCCCCAATAGGGCCTCTAAATGGCCTCGTGAGTCGGTTATCGGTATTGGTCGGAATTACGGAGGTGGGATTGGAAGGCATCCGGTGCCCGGTTTTGGTGCATGGTAAGGTTCCAAAGGGCCTCATATGGCCCAAGGAGGCCCTAATAACATTTTGGGCAAGATTCGACTCCGGGTCCCGAGACGTGGCCGGGGCGTGAGTAATAGTCCACGAAAACGGATAATCATAACATTTTCGGCCAGAGTGATTTTTTTTGACGGGTGCCTTCCGGGGGTCCCAATAGGGTCTCTGTAAATTTTGGGGGGCTTCTGGCCCAAAAGTGCCTCTAAATGGCCTCCCGAGTCGGTTACCGGTATTGGACGGAATTACGGAGGTGGGAATGAAAGGCACCCGGTGCCCGGTTTTTGGGCATGTTAAGGTTCCAAAAGATATGGCCCAAGGATGCCCTAAAAATGTTTTGGGCAAGATCCGACTCCGGAACTTGGGACGTGGCCGAGGCGTGAGTAGTTGTCCACGAAAACGGGTAAAACGGAACATTTTCGGGCAGGGTGATTTATATTACAGGGTGCCTTCCCGGAGGTCCCAATTGGGTTTTTGTAAATTTTGGGGGGCTTATGGCCCGAATAGTGCCTCTGAATGGCCTCCCGAGTCGGTTATCGGTATTGATCGGAATTACGGCGGTGAGATTAGAAGGCATTCGATGCCCGATTTTAGGACATGTTAAGGTTCCAAAGGGCCTCATATGGCCCAAGGAGGCCCTACAAAAATTTTGGGCAAGATCCGACTCCTGTTCCTGGGACGTGGCCAGGGCATGAGTAATAGTCCACGAATACGGGTAAAACGGAACATTTTCGGACAGGAGGATTTTATTTGGCTGGTGCCTTCCCGGGGGGTCCCAATATGGTCTCTGTAAATTTAGGGGGGCTTCTGGCCCAAATAGGGCCTATAAATGGCATCCCGAGTCGGTTATCGCCCTTTTCGGTATTGGTCGGAATTACGGAGGTGGGATTGGAAGGCATCCAGTGCCTGGTTTTGGGGCATGTTAAGGTTCAAAGGGCCTCATATGGCCCAAGGAGGCCTTAAAAATATTTTGGGCAAGATCCGACTCCCCGCCCCGGGACGTGGCCGGGGCGTGATTAATAGTCTACAAAAACGGGTAAATCGGAACATTTTCGGGTAGGGTGATTTTTTTTGACGGGTGCCTTCCCGGGGGTCCCAATAGGGTCTTTGTAAATTTTGGGAGGCTTATGGACCCAATAGGGCCTATAAATCGCCTCCCGAGTCGGTTATCGGTATTGGTCGGAATTATAGAGGTGGGATTGGAAGGCATCCGGTGCCCGGTTTTGGGGCATGTTAAGGTTCAAAAGGGTCTCATATGGCCCAAGGTGGAACTAAAATTTTTTTGGGCAATATCCGACTCCGGGCCCCGCGACGTGCCCGGGCGTGAGTAGTAGTCCACGAAAACAGGTAAATCGAGCATTTTCAGGCAGGGTGATTTTTTTTGACGGGTGCCTTCCCGGTGGTCCTAATAGTTGGGGGGCTTCTAAACCCAAAAGAGCCTCAAAATGGCCTCCCGAGTCGGTTATCGGTATTGGTCGGAATTACAGATGTGGGATTGGAAGACATCCGGTGCCCTGTTTTGGGGCATGTTAAGGTTCAACAGGGTCTCATATGGCCCAAGGAGGCACTAAAAAAATTTTGGGCAACATCCGACTCCGGGCCCCGCGACGTGGCCGGTGCGTGAGTAATAGTCCACGAAAACGGGTAAATCGGAACATTTTTGGGAAGGCTAATTTTTTTGACGGGTTTCTTAATCGGGTCCTAATTGTGTCTCTGTAAATTTTTGGGGTTTTTGGCTCCAAAAGGGCCTCTAAATGGCCTCCCGAGTCGGTTATCGGTATTGGTCAGAATTACGGAGGTGGGATTGGAAGGCATCCGATGCCCGATTTTGGGGCATGTTAAGGTTCCAAAGGGCCTCAAATGGTCCAAGGAGGCCCTAAAAATTTTTTGAGCTAGATCCGACTCCGGGCCCTGGGATGGGCCGAGGCGTTAGTAATAGTCCACAAAAACGGGTAAATCGGAACATTTTCGGGTAGGGTGATTTTTTTGACGGGTGCCTTACCGGGGGTCCCAATAGGATCTCTGTAAATTTTGGGGGGCTTATGGCCCCAATAGGGCCTCTAAATGGCCTCGTGAGTCGGTTATCGGTATTGGTCGGAATTACGGAGGTGGGATTAGAAGGCATCCGGTGTCCGGTTTTGGTGCATGTTAAGGTTCCAAAGGGCCTCATATGGCCCAAGGAGGCCCTAATAACATTTTGGGCAAGATTCGACTCTGGGCTTCGAGACGTGGCCGGGGCGTGAGTAATAGTCCACGAAAACTGGTAAATCAGAACATTTTTGGGAAGGCTAATTTTTTTGATGGGTTTCTTACTGGGGTCCTAATTGTGTCTCTGTAAATTTTTGGGGTTTTTGGCTCCAAAAGGGCCTCTAAATGGCCTCCCGAGTCGGTTATCGGTATTGGTCAGAATTACGGAGGTGGGATTGGAAGGCATCCGATGCCCGATTTTGGGGCATGTTAAGGTTCCAAAGGGCCTCAAATGGTCCAAGGAGGCCCTAAAAATTTTTTGAGCTAGATCCGACTCCGGGCCCTGGGATGGGCCGAGGCGTTAGTAATAGTCCACGTAAACGTGTAAAACGGAACATTTTCGGGCAGGGTGATTTTTTTTGACGGGTGCCTTACTAGGGTCCCAATAGGGTCTCTGTAAATTTTGGGGGCTTATGGCCCCAATAGGGCTTCTAAATGGCCTCCCGAGTCGGTTATCGGTATTGGTCGGAATTACGGAGCTCGGATTGGAAGGCATTCGGTGCCCAGTTTTGGGGCATGTTAAGGTTCCGAAGGGCCTCATATGGCCCAAGGAGGCCTTAAAAACATTTTGGACAAGATCCGACTCTGAGCCCCGGGACGTGGCCGGGGCGTGAGTAGTAGTCCACGAAAACGGGTAAATCGAAACATTTTCGAGCAGGGTGATTTTATTTGACGGGTGCCATCCCGGTGGTCTCAATAGGGTCTCTGTAAATTTAGGGGGGCTTATGGCCCTAATAGGGCCTCTAAATGGTTACCGAGTCGGTTATCAGTATTGGTCGGAATTACGGAGGTGGGATTGGAAGGCATCCGTGCCTAGTTTTTGGGCATTTGAAGGTTCCAAAGGGCCTCATATGGCCCAAGGAGGCCTAAAAAATTTTTGGGCAAGATCCGACTCCCCGCCCCGGGACGTGGCCGGGGCGTGAGTAATAGTCCACAAAAACGGGTAAATCGGAACATTTTCGGGTAGGGTGATTTTTTTGACGGGTGCCTTACCGGGGGTCCCAATAGGATCTCTGTAAATTTTGGGGGGCTTATGGCCCCAATAGGGCCTCTAAATGGCCTCGTGAGTCGGTTATCGGTATTGGTCGGAATTACGGAGGTGGGATTAGAAGGCATCCGGTGCCCGGTTTTGGTGCATGTTAAGGTTCCAAAGGGCCTCATATGGCCCAAGGAGGCCCTAATAACATTTTGGGCAAGATTCGACTCTGGGCTTCGAGACGTGGCCGGGGCGTGAGTAATAGTCCATGAAAACTGGTAAATCAGAACATTTTCGGGCAGGGTGATTTTTTTTGTCAAGTGCCTTCCGGGGGTCCCAATAGGGTCTCTGTAAATTTTGGGGGGCTTCTAAACCCAAAAGGGCCTCAAAATGGCCTCCCGAGTCGGTTATCGCTATTGGTCGGAATTACAGAGGTGGGAATAGAAGGCATCCGATGCCCGGTTTTGGGGCATGTTAAGTGTCAAAGGGCCTCAGATGGCCCAAGGAGGCCCTAAAAATTTTTTAGGCAAGATCCGACTTCGGGCCCAGGACGTGATCGGGGCGTGAGTAATAATCCACGAAAACGGGTAAAACGGAACATTTTCGGGCAGGGTGATTTTTTTTGACGGGTGCCTTACTGGGGTCCCAATAGGGTCTCTGAAAATTTTGGGGGGCTTATGGCCCCTATAGGGCTTATAAATGGCCTCCCGAGTCGGTTATTGGTATTGGTCGGAATTACGGAGGTCGGATTGGAAGGCATTCGGTGCCCGGTTTTGGGGCATGTTAAGGTTCCAAAGGGCCTCATATGGCACAAGGAGGCCCTAAAAAAAATTTGGGCAAGATCCAACTCCGAGTCCTGGGACGTAGCCGCGGCGTGAGTAATAGTCCACGAAAACGGGTAAAACGGAACATTTTCGGGCAGGGTGATTTATTTGACGGGTGCCTTCCCGGTGGTCTCATTAGGGTCTCTGTAAATTTTGGGGCTTATGGCCCCAATAGGGCCTCTAAATGGCTTACCGAGTCTGTAACCGGTATTGGTCGAAATTACGGAGGTGGGATTGGAAGGCATCCGTTGCCCGGTTTTGGGGCATGTTTAGGTTCTAAAGGGCCTCATATGGCCCAAGCGGGCCCTAAAAATATATTGGGTAAGATCCGACTTCGGGCCCCGGGACGTGGCCCGGGCATGAGTAATAGTCCACAAAAACGTGTAAATCGGAACATTTTCTGGAAGGGTGATTTATTTTGACGGGTGCCTTCCCGGGGGTCCCAATAGGGTCTCTGTAAATTTTGGGGGCTTCTGGCTCCAAAAGGGCCTCTAAATGGCCTCCCGAGTTGGTTATCGGTATTGGTCAGAATAACGGAGGTGGGATTGGAAGGCATCCGATGCCCGATTTTGGGGCATGTTAAGGTTCCAAAGGGCCTCATATGGCCCAAGGAGGCTCTAAAAAATTTTTGGGCAAGATCCGACTCCGGGCCCCGGGGCGTGAGAAAACGGATAAAACGGAATATTTTCGTGCAGGGTGATTTTTTTGACAGGTGCCTTCCCGGGGGTCCCAATAGTGTCTCTGTAAATTTTGGGGGGCTTATGGCCCCAATAGGGCCTCTAAATGGCCTCCAGAGTCGGTTATCGGTATTGGTCGGAATTACGGAGGTGTGATTGGAAGGCATCCTCACGCCCCGGCCAAGTCTCGAGGCCCGGAACCGAAACTTTCCCTAAATTTTTTAGGGCCTCCTTGGGCTGTATAAGGCCTTTCGAAATCTTAACTTACCCCAAAACTGGGCATCGGATGCCTTCCAATCTCATCTCCGTAATTCAGACCAATACGATAAACGACTTGAGAGGCCATTTTAAGGCCATGCTGGGGCCGGAAGCCCCCCAAAATTTGCAGTATCCCTTTTGGGACCCCCGGGAAGGCCACCGTCAAAAAAAATCACCCTGCTCGAAATTGTCCGATTTTCCAGTTTTCGTGGACTATTACACACGCCCCGATCAAGTCTCGGGGCCCGGAACCGAAACTTTTCCTAAATTTTTTAGGGCCTCCTTGGGCCGTATGAGGCCTTTCGGAATCTTAACTTGCCCCAAAACTGGGCACCGGATGCCTTCCAATCCCATCTCCGTAATTCAGACCAATATAAACGACTTGAGAGGCCATTTCAAGGCCATGCAGGGGCTAGAAGCCCACGTCAAAAAAATCACCCTACTCGAGATTGTCCGATTAACGCGTTTTCGTAGACTATTAGTCAAGCCCCGGCAACGTCTCGGGGCCCGGAATCGAAACTTTCCCTAAATTCTTTTAGGGCTTCCTGGGGTCGTATGAGGCCCTACGAAACCTTATCTTTCCAAAAATATGGGCTCCGGATGCCTTCTAATCCCATCTCCGTTATTCACACCAATATCGATAAACGTTTAGAGAGGCCATTTCAAGGCAATGCAGGAGCCAGAAGCCCCCCAAAATTTGCAGTATACCTATTGGGAGCCCTGGGAAGGCCCACGTCAAAAAAAATTACCCTGCTCAAAATTGTCTGATTTATTCGTTTTCGTGGACTATTACTCACGTCCCAAGGCCCGGAACATAGTGAACTTAATTTAACAAAGTTCATCTCATAATAAACAAATACTACCTTCGTTTTATATTAGTAGCGACAGTTTGATTGGTATACTTGCCAATACACAACTTTGACCATTAATATATCTAACTAGCTATCAATTACTCCCTCCGTTTCTTTTTGTTTGCCCTACTTTGACCAATTCTGTGAGAGCTTTTTGGTCAAAGTAGGACAAACAAGAAAAAGAGAGAGTAGTAAAATATGAAAAATTGATATGTTGAATTTATACATTGACTCATTGAGACAGATTAACTAATCTTTGGATTTATATGTTAGTTTAAAAACATGGTCAAGTAAGGGATATGATTAGAGTAAAAGTCAAATTGTTGCAACTAATATGGGGTTAAGGGAGTAGTAATTATTACAATGATGCATTTTAATAAGGTATAATTTTTATCATATGTCCGAGTGACCGAATGTATTATAATATGTGGTATACCGACTGTATTAGCAGCTAACCTTATACAATAAAGAGAGCTATAAATAAGCAAATAAGAAAAAATATTTTGGACTATAATACTCATAGTACACCGGAGTATATCATAAATACAATCTAAATACGTATATTACATACAAAGAACATGTGGATATTAATGTGATTAGTATGATTCCACTAATTTGCCCAAAGTAACTGATATAAACTTGTGTATGAAGAGGAATATTAGTTGAATAAAAGAGTTTTGGTGCTAGATAATCACAGTTGAACCATGCTAGTTGCTACAGCCGCCATACGTCAGGGCACCATACCAGAAAAGCATCCTCTAAATTCTTAATAAAATATACTCTCTCCGTTCTAAATTAGTTGCCATTTAGCAGACATCGTTAAGGTCGCTTATTCTTGTTTTCTTGTTTGATCGTCTAATTGTGTTACATTGATTCTATCGTCAATTAGTTAGATAAAAACCAAAAAATGATATCGGTAAAAGTATCTTTTTATATGAAGTTAAAAATATGACCAAGTTAAAAGTTAAGAAAATAGAGATACAATAAAAAGTAAAAGGTCGAGTTATCAGATAAAGAATGTTTGAATAGGTTGTCGTCTGACACGAAATGTTTGTAAATGAGACATTTACAATAGTTAGCTTTATTTATAATGGTAGTGACATTTATTAGTCCAATCATGAATTATTGTATTCGTTTATCATAAACAACGATTTGTTTTTTTTAAAACATTCGAAGACCGTATATATAGACTATATTTCAGACAGAGAGGGAGTATAATAATAAAAATTATTGATCGTTACTCATAATTCCACTGACTATAAATAGAGCTTAAACGATCGTATCAAGGACATGCAATTCGTCAAAGTTGTTCTTTATCACTTTAATCACCTCTTCTTACAAACTAAAACCATTGGAATAGCTTATTAATTGTTCGTTTATTAGCTTGAACTAACCAAATATGAAGGGATCAAGGGGTCAAAAGAGTGTCATTTTGCTACTGACTTTGCTAGTCTTATTTACAGTGGATGTGAAGTGTCAACTAACAACTAATTTTTATGCAACAACATGCCCTAATCTCTTTCACATTGTGAGGAAACAGGTTCAAATCGCAGTTATGAATGAAATGAGGATGGCAGCTTCTTTGCTTCGACTTCACTTTCATGATTGCTTCGTCAATGTAAGCCCCCCCCCCCAATCTTATTTAACGGCGTACATGGATATTTAATAGGGTGTTTAAGGTGACTCACGGCACAATATATGCCTTGAATATAAAAGGCCTCAAATTTTCATAGTAGTTGAAGGAAAACAAATATACCCATTTATCATTTTTGTGGTTTTGGTTTCTAATATAAGCACAACATTGGTTTATGTAACAGTAATCACGTACCTTAGTGATTTTGCGTCCAAGACACAATCATCCTACATCCCAGTGTAGTTAGATTAGCAAGTGCTTCCCTTATTTAAGATAAACTAGGAAACTCAGACCGGAAGATTTATATGTGTGTGTAGTAACCCTTTATTTTCGTGAACAGGGTTGTGATGGTTCCGTACTACTCGATGGAAGTGATAGTGAGAAGTTAGCTTTTCCTAACCAGAATTCTTTAAGAGGGTTTGAAGTTGTGGACACCATCAAAAGCGCGGTGGAGAGTTCATGCAACGGAGTTGTATCGTGTGCTGATATACTCGCAATAGCTGCCCGCGATTCTATAGTCTTGGTAAGGCTTCCAGGAAAACAATACATGAAACCTTTGGTCTTGTAAAACCACCTAACTCAGTTAGATCACTCCTTCAAATATTGTAACTTCAATTACCTTTTAAATCTTTGTTAAACTTATAACGATTTCCTAAACTATCTTTTTATGAAATTTTGTGTAAATTTTTTTAACTATCAATGGTATAATTGGATAAGACATAAGACCGTCTGATAACAATAATTTGCGCATAGCTGAAAAGGTCATAATCATATTAAGTTTGTTTAACTGCTTAAAACGTCGTGTTACAGAGTGGAGGACCTTCATACAGAGTATTGGTAGGAAGAAAGGACGGGATGGTAGCCAACCAGACAGGAGCAAACACAAATCTTCCTTCCCCATTTGATCCCTTGGACACCATCATTTCTAAATTTGCTGATCAGGGCCTCAACTTGACTGATGTAGTGGCTTTACAAGGTACTTATATTATTCTATCGGATTATTACTCAAGTCATATTATTTTGACCTACGCCATCACTCAGACTATTGAATTTATCACATACTCGTGTTGGATTCTCGACACTTGAAAGTCCTAATATTTATATCTTGCAAAACATAACAACTCCAATCTACTAAACATCACTGTTTTTGCTCAACTACAGGGGCTCATACAATAGGATTAGCAAGATGTGCTACTTTCAGTCCAAGACTGTTCAATTTCTCTGGTTCTGGAGCACCAGACAGCACCATTGACAACAGCCTAGTATCACAGCTTCAAAGCTTGTGTCCTGTCAATGGTGATGGAAACACGACAACTGCCCTTGATCAAAACTCGATAGACACATTCGACAACCATTACTTCAAAAACTTGCTTAACAATAAGGGAATTCTCCTTTCAGACCAAGAGTTGTATTCCGGTGACATAGCTAATGCGACAACCAAGAGCATTGTAGAGAGCTACAGCAATAACCAACAGCTTTTTTCCAATAACTTCATAATTTCCATGATCAAAATGGGGAATGTAAGTCCAATAACAGGAGCTAGTGGCCAAATTCGAACAAATTGTAGGGCCATCAACTCATGAACTTTGTTTATTACTAGGTTGTGTCATGCAATGGTGGAATCAGGATTATTCAATTAGGAAGGCCGAGTATATGTAAAGTTTCATTGAAAAATAAAATTAAGTGCTTTTACCTTCGACTTGTCGAAAAATGATCGGAGAGGCCATGGCCTACACCAACCCACCTTGATTCTACAATTGTGTGCAATGTGTTGTTCACTTGAATTGAAATTGCAAGCCTATAAGAAGTCAATGTTAGATTCTAATTTTGAAACCAAAAATTGAACACCCAATGAGACCTAACAGAGCAATAATTAATTTGGAGAAACATAGTAAGGTTACATGGATCTGACATGGAGAGGGAGCATCAAAAAAAACCTTTGAAGAATGAGACATAATAAAACTAAGTATTCTATCTACAGCTCATATGCATAATTGCATGCCCTACCGTGCTTCTGGCTGGTCTACATCATTGGGTTTCGTCACTCTCTATAGACCAACAAAAAAAAACAGTGCTCCTTGTTGATCTCTATCCTTTTTGTTCATTCTATCTATAAGATACAATAAACTGTCTCTACCAAAAGAACAAAAAACTTATTTTAGATTATGAACACATACACCATCTACATCAACAGAAAACATTGAGCGAAGCAAGAACTATTTATTCAAAGGCAATAAATTTAATTTTCTTGTTGGTGTTGTAGTTTTTGCTTCTGGTGAAGTCTAATCAAAATTTGTGAATAAACAAGCTCATTCCATGTATCAGGAACACCAGGAAGGCACCAATGCGAACAATCTTGGTATCTTGAAGGTGAACGCCTCTCCTGTTGTTCCCTATAAACTGCAGGATGGGCGTCTTTTCGATAGTCAGTTAGGCCTGTGATGTTAAGATAATAAACTGGTAATTCTGTCCATCTAATCACATTCTCCACTACTTTGATCATAGAAGGTTGCTCTGGTAAATCTGCATCGCTCTTGATTGGCTCAGTTTCCATGTCACATCTTCCACCAGAATTCCACTTCCCGCCTCTGCAAATCATCCAAACACATGATAGTCTAACAGCAGAGCTCAGGAGCTACGAAGTAACAAAGCAAAATAAACAAAGGCTAATTAACAAAAGGATGGGATCGGGGTAGTTTGAGGCTTGAGTGTTCGTTGATCTCATTAATATTATAACGGAGTTATTGTATTTCACCCGAAAGGATGATTCAGGTTGTCCACCTAGTTATCTTTCCTTAAAAAAGCCAGATTAAGAAACAAAGACTAATCAACAAATGGGATGAAACGGCGTAAAGAAGCAAAACAGAAGAGTAGTGGAAACTTCATAGAGAAAAATCCCAACCATGACCGATTTTTCACAATAATCCAAACTGTAGTATATGTATTATAATAGACTCGACTATAAATTGCTTCTCGAAACGACCTTAGTAACTCAAACCAGTTTAGAAGGTCAAATGATGATTTGTCTTGAAAGGATAGAAATCAACCAAAATTGAAGTAACAAGTTGAATAATTCGGATAATGTAGAGAAGCCATTGCCAATAATTCGGAGAAATCTAAAAAAACCAAAAGTTTGGATTATCATGGAGGATCCCCATAGGCCATAGCTAGTTTATTCTTGTAAAATTTTACAATTCCTTGGCACTTTGCATGAAAACAGAAAACAAACAACTGCCGCCAGAATACAGAATGCAGAATTCTCATCTCTCCTTGTCCAATGTCTCAAGTTAAGCAACAAATATTTGATCAGATTTAGCTAGTGACTAATAACTTAAGAATTCTGTCTTGTGTGTAGTAAGTTCAACCAACATTTTGCTATGTATGATTAAGCATTATTGCAAAAATAATCAAGAATCAATCACTCAACAAATCTATTACTTCGAACAATTAACCAAGCATGGTTAAACTTCTGCTTTCTAACTTACCCAAAATGAGAATTTGAATATCCCCTGAAAAAAACTTGTGTTTTCATGGGGTTCACATTAGCATCCAACCATCTTCCCCAGGTTGTCAATGCTCGACGAATCGCCTCGTTAACCTCTAATTGAGTATAAACATGGGTACCTTCTTGATAGTAACTCTCCCTGCATATAAGTTTATGGAGTAGTACATTAGTTTATACTCTCTTCAAGTGGGAGTGGGAAAATTACAATACAAAACTAGAAATTGCATATTTTACCCTCTTGTAGTTTTTTCATGACTCCACCAATGTCCAGTGTTGAAGATCAGAAAATCTGCATCTTTATATCTATAAGATGACTCCTCAACTAAGTCAAGCCTCAGTGTCTCCTTTGTCGACCCGTTTGTGTCAGGCATTTCCCATTCTCTAACCAAAAATGGGGACCTAAAGAACTCCACAGAGCAATTGTAATCCTATAATTTACACAATCATACAAAAAATTATAGATGTAACAAGGAGTTCAAATCAAACAATATTAACTACTCCCTCCGTTCCTATTTGATCTCCCTCGTTTTTGGACGGTTCTCTTCATTGTTCTTGTTTAACATTTTCTTTATAAGATTAGGAAGAACAAAAAGGAACAAAGAGCGCGTAGTATATTGCCACTAAATGGAATGAAGGAGCTTCTTTGTAAAAATATAAGAACCATACTTCGAAGATAAAGGCATAAGAGCCCTCAGTGCGAAATTCTTCTCTTCCAGAGGCTTCAAATACCCTGGTTCTGTTCTTCACTGAATTTCTCAATAAACATACAAGAGATTCCCACATATTCCTATTCAAAGAATCACCAACGAAGACCATACGCTTCCCCATCAACAATTCCAACATATGGGTGCCATTAAATCTAGCAATATAACATAATCACAACTCAGTCTCACAAGAATATGATCAAAAAGTTTGGATAAAAATTTACACAAAATATGATCAATCTACAATACTTCCTCCCTGCTCCATAATTCTCGCAACACTTGTACTTTCTATGTCAAACTTTACCACAAATTGGGAAAAAACAGTCACATGGGGTCTTGTTAAATTCATCTGTTTTTATAATGTTTACTACTACATAATCAAAGACATTAATGGCCAAAGTGGTGCATTAGAGATCGCGTAACTGCAAGTGTTGCAAGAATTATGAAGCGCGGATAAAGCATATAACAAGATATCAACAAGTTTATAACAAAAAAGGAAGAATCTTTGCAAATTACCTAGGAATATTACACCCATGAGGCTGCCATCTATACTTCTCATAGTCATTATCAGGCCTACCATTATGATAACAATCAAAAGGTTCATCAATATAAGGACAAGACCCAGGTTCATAAAGTGGGTAAGAATCATCTTTAACCCATTTCCCAACAAACAAATCACAATTAAACATAGATTCATACAACCCATTTTCTCTTTTACCCTCAATTTTATTCCCATCAACACTATGAGAGGGCAAATCTGTCATTGTACCATTCACTCCAACATCATAGGAAGAATTACCCAAGTTGAAATTTTTACTATAATTTGTATCATTAGATGATGATACATTATACCCAAATTGAAAACTAGAGTTTCTCGACGACGAAGATGATGATGAAGAATTGGGGAGGAAATGAGTGAAAAAGAATGGAAAATGGGAGTTATTAGAAGAAAGAAAAGATGGGTTTTTTAAATTAACAATGTTTCTAAGAAAAGAAGAAGATGAAAATGATGATGATGATGATGAATTGAAGAGAATGATGAATGTGGAAATGATGAAGAATAACATAAATAAGTAAACAAAAACTATGGATTTTTTTGTATGAGAAATGACAGAAAGATTTGATTTTAATGGTAATAAATTATTGGGTTTTGATTGTTCTCGCATTTGGAATTGTTCTGATGCTAAAAACACCAGAAAAGTATGGATTTTTGATGGCGTGACAACTGAAGATGGGTGGTTTTTGTGACGGTGTGAGGTGAATGTAGTTGTGCGATGGATGGTTAATGTTAATGCATGCTAGATTTGGTAAGTGTTTTATGATCTATTTGTATTTTAGCTCTAATTGGTAAGTTTTAAGGATGTTTCTCCCTATTGGTGGAAAACCTAGTACTTCCTCAGTTCCTCCGAAAAAAAAAATTATTTTTTGTTTTTAGTTTTTTTTCCACATTTTTAATGCAAAATATATTGTTGTTGTTAGGAGTCTCTTAGATGATCCTCTCAAAAAAAACAAAAAAAAAAGTCTCTTAGATGGTCTATCCATAAACAATAGATCTTATAAAATATTATATTAAAAAGGTAAGGTTTACACTTAAAAGTTTAAGATTTTAAATCAAATGTTAATTTTTAACGTTATTGTCTTTTGTTTTTATTTCTGCCTCTATTCTTTGTTCTTTCTTATATGCAACTAAACTTTATGGCACGCGCTTTTTAATATGTCAAAAGTTACAATCATTTGTTTACTTAGTTTATCACACTCCTAAAAATGTGGGCCAAAAAGCTTGGTTACATGTAAAAAAGAACGGAGGAAGTATAATCAATCCATGAGCGTGTGGGTAACCGTCTGCCATAAGAGTTACTTGTACAATCTTATATGCTAAGTTCTCAGATATAATTTTCATACATTGGCGAAAATTCTTTTGCCAAAGTTGATTTGATATGTTCCTTTCATAGACATAAAAAGAAGAAAGGAATGATACTTTCTTTAGGAGAGAAACAAATTTCAGCTTCCTTTTTGCCCTTTTACTTCCGAGCTCCATGCTACTATCTCGACCGGCACTGATACAGCAGCAGGCAGCAGCTACTACATCCGCCATCGAGGACGTATAATGAAGAGGATTGAAAAGAATGAAGGAAAGGAGAGGGAAAGGTGAGGAAAAAATAAACGCCCAAGAATTTGATCGATCGGCCTACATCCAGTGGATAACTTTTGGTTGTTCAACCAAAACCTCACGCCTGCATTGTGTATTATTTGCAACTCCTCGTCACCCCCAAGTTAAATTACAGAATACAGAAATAATAAAACCATCTACCATAGATTAGATAGCAACAACAACTTTCTACAATTACTAAAAACAGAAAGGAAACAGGAGGAATTTATTGAAAAAATAACCATCTTCACAATATAATTGATATTGCACAAAACATCCAACATTGATGCTCATGTCCACCGTGATAGAAAAGCTGAGGGGTACACAAAGGGAACAACAAAGAAGATCACTATATAAGGAATCATTAGCTGTCATTTTATTTGTAAAACAATGAGGCTCATAAGACGTACAAAAGTACATACAACTGCAGTATGCAAAAGGTCTCCAAGAACTTTGGGCTGGAAACGGAAAGACTACCTCAATTCTTTCGTGAGAAAGACTTTCAAGAAAGACCAATAACCTTTCCAGTTTTGGTGTCGAGATCAATGTCGAAGAAGCAAGGCCTTGTAGGAAGCCCGGGCATTGTGCTCATCGTTCCTACCAAAGGATAAATGAAACCTGCTCCAATGCTAGCCCTCACATCACGAATTGGCAACATAAACCCGGTTGGAGCTCCCTTCTGAGCAGCATTGTCAGAAAATGAATATTGAGTTTTTGCCATGCAGATTGGAAGATTCGAGAATCCTTGCTTGCTGTACATCTCGATTTGTTTCTCAGCCTAAGACATCAAAAAGGACTCATATCAACAGGATGATATAATGGCAAAGCAATTTGCTCACATTAAGAAGAATATCACGGAAAATTAAGCACAGATGTGAGAAGATATCAAAACACGTTCACCACCCAAAGACTAGTTGAATACAAGAACAAATTGTCTGACCTGTTCTGAGTATTCGACTCCAGCAGCACCATAAGACCTTGCTATTGCCTCTATTTTCTCTTTGATGCTAACATCCAGGGGATATAAGAACCTCAAAGGCTGTGTTACGTTTTCACATGCTTTCTGAACTGCTATGCCAAGATCCACCTGAAAAAATCGAAGTTGCATGAGTTCCAGATGGTTTTCTACTCAGTTTAACTGGAGCTAAAGAATTCCATGTCAGATGTCAGTTTAGCTACTTAATCCTTTCACAAAAAGAAACGAAGCAACTTGGACAAAAAGAAACGAAGGGACTTAGACAAATCTTTTTTGTCGATAACCTCAGACCAATCAATCCGTCGAGAATAAGGGAAGCCTCGATCTTTTTCCTTAAGCAAAGTCATAAAATTATCAGATATACTTCCTCCGTTTCTTTTTAAATGCAACGATTGGACATTTTTTCTCTCTACTTTATGTCAAATCGTTGCAGTTAAAAAGAACCGGAGGAAGTATATAGTTTTTGTGTCGTAGGCCTTAGCTTTTGGCTCAATTGTTCTTATTCTTTCCAACGAGAGAGAGATCATCTTAAAAAATTTGTCCCCTTTGGTTTGACTTGAGATTGAAAAATGGTTGCAATAATATCATTTACCATTTGCTTACAATAAAGATAAAAATTAAATAAAAAACATTGCTCACAAGTAGTCATTGACCTTTAAGTTGCAATTAAAGTATTATAGCCGATACTATGATTGTAGATAAGTTGAGAGCAGTTTAATTACCAAAATAGACTATAGGAATTTAAGAGTCTTAAGTGTTTCTGGTCTCGGGTAACACAAATCAGAAGGACATATAAAGATCAGATAAGAATTGAAGTACTAACCGCTCCTTTTCCACCATGGGCATGATGGGTACAAATTACAGCGTCAAATGCCCCAGCATCCATTGCAGATTTTTTAACAGCATTCAGCTCGGCTTCTGTGTCAGAAGAAAACATGTTGATGGCAACCACAACATTTGTACCATAGGCCTTTGTATTTGAAATATGCCTGGCAAGATTAACACATCCAGCCTCAACAAGACCTACATTCTCTGTTAAATACGCACTATCAAGAGGCCTGCCAGCCACTACTTGTGGTCCACCACCATGCATTTTTAAAGCCCTCACTGTCGCAACGACAATAGCACACTGTGGAGTCAAACCACTGTATCGACATTTTATGTTCATGAACTTCTCGGTTCCAATATCAGAACCAAATCCCGCTTCAGTAACCACAAACCCACCAGGTCCAACCAGCTTCAGGGCAATCTTATCAGCAACAATGGAGGAATTACCATGAGCAATATTTGCAAAAGGACCAGCATGTACAAGCACAGGAGTTCCCTCAAGAGTCTGCATCAGAGTGGGGTTGATTGCATCCTTCATTAAAACAGTCAGAGCGCCACCTAAGCCAAGATCATCAGCTGTTATCGGCTCTCCAGCCTTGCTATTTCCAATCACCATTTTTCCAAGTCTCTCCCTCATGTCTTCTAGAGAAGTTGTTAGAGCCAGAACTGCCATTATTTCACTAGCAACGGAAATATCAAATCCGGTTTCCCTTACCATCCCCTTCTCATCAGGCCCCTGGCCAACAGTGATTTTCCTCAAAAATCGGTCATTCACATCCATAACTCTCCTCCATGTTATAGAATCAGGGTCAATATCAAGCCTAGCAAATCTTTTGACCTCTTCCGGAGTAAGATCATCTGGATTAGTCTTATCAATACCGAGCTTCTTTAAACGCCTGTACATTATGTTATTAAATGCTCTTATACCTTCTTTGTTTGGGGGACACAACCTATTAAACAGAGCCTTATCTGACTGACTGGCCTCGTGAAAAATTCTGGTGTCAATAGCAGCGGCAAGAAGATTGTTTGCAGCAGTTATAGCATGTATGTCCCCTGTTAAGTGAAGATTGAACTCATCCATCGGAATCACTTGACTATAACCACCACCAGCTGCACCACCTTTAATTCCAAAAGTTGGCCCTTGTGATGGTTGACGAAGGCAGGTGACAACCTGGAGGAACATGGTCATTAGTGATTTCACAAGGAACAATCACACATAAATCATTCATGATGTGCATCCTAGGGAAAATTCTTCAAAGTATGAAAACTATGTGACCCTGAAGTTAACCAAGTTTCAAAAGTGCCCATTTATTCAAGATCGTAAAAGAAAGAGAACCAAATCAAATTGTGTTTTATCATTTCAGCATGCAGAACACGATTTAGGTGCTGCATAACTACTTGCCTTCCTAGGCCTAGCCAACACTAAAGACAGGTCTATCCAGCTTGGGTAGTTAGGTTAACAAAATCCCATGAAAAGTAGGGTTCAAATAATTATTTCAACGGTCATGAATTTGAGCACACATTAGTAACACAGATAACAACTTTAAAAACGCTTGCTCTGGCGGGAAGCATGAGAGAAAGGAGAAATGGAATGGCTGATAGATAGAATTGGTTTGTAATGATATTCAATGATTCAAAACATTGAACTGTAAAATTTGGGAGGAAGAAGATCTGTGTTCAAACAAAATTACCGAAAGCCTAATACGATCTAGATTCCTGTTATGATCTTTAAGTTTAAATCGTTCCATCAAGAGAGCTTGTGCATATGAATCCTAAAGTTGGTTTCAAGAACAGTGCACAATCTGCAATCTGAAAATTGCAAAACCAGTTCCGGTCAAGAAGCTTCCAGTTGATGAAAATTGAAAATTTCTGCATGATGTAATGCCTACAAGGTGCTAACTGGCTCAAATAAAAAAGGGGGGCAAAATGAATGAGCGAAGTTCGTTCTCTACAGGATTTATTCAGATAGTAAGGTGTGAAACAGCGAACCATCTGAGCTTGATTCGCTAGGGATAAAGTGGCACATATCTTGAATCTCTTAAACCCAATAAATAGCAGAACAAATTTTGGGTGGTTATCATATCTTATAAGTTGGAGGAGGAGCACTGGAGCAGTTCAGAGTAATGGGCTAGCACTAACCACAGTAGAGCACAACATCTTCAGTGGAGGCTCAAAGATGTGAGAGCCAAATAATTAAGAACAAATCAAGACCACTATAAGCATTGGCTTTGACAGCAGTGAGTGGTTCTGCCCTTGAGGTCTAAGACAGCAAAAGCACCTAATCAGACAACTAATAATCATTGGCTAGGAAACATATTGCTTGTATGATATATCCACCATTGTGAATCAGTAGTCCCTGACCACACAGCAATACCTCTGTAGGAAAGTAAAACATCATGATTGTGATTGAATAAGCGACGGTACCATAACTGTGAGAATCTATTAATTAGAACAAATTGAACTCTAGCAACTCAGCTGTTTGACTAAGTCCTTCTGTTCTTCAGTTTAAAAGTCGGAACAAATGCTAATCCATTCACTAGCAAACCCTTTAACCATACCATAAAGTTCCTTTAGCACCAATTCACCAAACTACCCACTCCAACATAAATCAAAAAGCCTTCATCCCAAGTCAACACAAACCTAAACAAGGACGTGAATACTTGATTGAAACTAGTCAATCAAATGCCTCCATCTTTTTAGGAAAGCCTATAATATTCATAATCGGCAAAATCAGAAATCACAAGATGACTTTGCAAGGGATTAGACCAAGAACCTCCTTTGTCCCAAATTAATAGGCACAAAAGATTTGTACACATTTTTGGATAAGTGAATAGGTAGAGAGAAAGAAGTAGTTGGTGGAAGGTTTAGGGCCAATTGAAGGGATAAACATTGTCAAAATTGGTACGTGGACCACAATTAGGAAAACGTGGCAATTAATTTGAAACAGATGGAGTATACTCATGAAGCAAGAGCTTGGCCTACATCGGCTATGTGGTCTGTTCATGTATAAGACTCCCTCAATTTTCATGTTTTATCTATAAAAAGTACTCACCAATTAAATACACAATATTACATATACAGTATTAAAAAAGATGTATCATTCTCTTCCTAATGCCCCATTTCTAATGTGTATCCACTCTCTAAATACAGTAAATTAAACTTTCATCTTTTCCATCTTACCCTTAGTGTTCCTTAACTAAGAATTCTAAAGAAGTACTACATTAGTATGATGGAGATGTAAGCATTCAAACATTAATCTATAGTTATGGTATTTGAATTGAAATCCTTACATGTGACTGCATATCAAATTTAATCTCATAATTAGGACTGGAGGAAGTAATGATTGATAATGTACAATGAAATATGGAATAAAGAGTTAATTAAGTGAATAAACACGAGACAGAGGGAGAACAGCTGTTAGCTATGTGGTACATGAAAAGACCCCGTGACAACAAGTACAATTGACAAACACCAAAAGCAACAATAAGCTAGGAGTTGCATATCATGTATTACAAAATTTCTATATACTACTACAAAATGAGTAGAACAACACTCGTCAAAATAAAATAAAATTACCTTTTTATCAAGGAAGGCTCCCAAGGCTTGACAAAGACCAACAGTAGTAGTAGATTTGCCCTCCCCAAGAGGAGTTGGAGTGATTCCCCCAACCACGACGTAATATCCATCCTGGGCTTGTTGGAACTCATCCAGCGCAGACAGCAAAACCTACTTAACCAACAATTGACTAAATGAGGTGTCCAACAAACAGTAGCACCCTCATTTAAGCATACATCATAAATAGCTATAAGTGGAAGCAGAAATTAGCAACCCCATTAAGGCCAGAAGTATCATGTCATATGTAAAGATTACTAAACCTGGACATAGAATAAAGCATAAAGTAAGATGAGAAACTAGCAAACAGTAACACCAAAAGCTCAAAATGTATACAATTCAGGAAATGAGCGAAATGCTACTATCTACAAACTCATTTCAAAATTATTTAGTAAATTCCCATTTTTGCTCTTCAAATTGAAAAGATGTAAATAGGTAGGTTTCCACTTATAGAATTATGGTAGTTTATTCAATCCTCACATGAGAACAAGTATACATTTAAGAGCCCTTTAGGTGGATTGTAATAAACGGTGGTAATAGTAACATATTGAGTATAGTTTTGTGTTGGAAATATCATATCAATGTTCATGGTAATGCTTGCATACAACAAGTCTGTGAATTTTTTCACAACATTTCATTAACATCTATTACCACTTAGGATGCGTTCTCTTCACCTTATTGTCCTAAACTTATCAGAAGTGAACTTATTTCAATTCATCCGAACTACTTCCTCCGTTTTTTTCAATAACTACACTTTTCATTCTACTAAATTTAAAATTAATGGTTACACTTCTCCTTTTTTCCCTATTAGTAACTTTTTCTCTCTATCGCTCTCCTACCACTTTTTCTTACATACTTTTACTCACTCATCAAAGTTTTGCCTAGGGGTCCGTGAAATGAGAAGTGTATCGATTATAAAAAAACGGAGGAAGTAATTGGAACTTATCGAACTCTATTTTATAAGGTGTTATAACTCACTAGAGCTCGTCAGAACTTCTTAAAACCTATTAGAATTTATCTGAACTTATTAGACCTAAAACTTTTTTTTACTTCTAAATTACACATGATTGCATTACCACTACCGTCATTTAGTATCACTCACCAAACGAGCCGTAAGCCCGTAACAGTAACCTACACTCCTATATCAACCTCAACATGACAAAGCAGATAATCAAAGCTCAAAATAACACTCAAATTAACCAAAATTCCAAACACAAAATCATAAACATAAACTAATAAATACTAATTTACCGTCATCTAATAACAACAAACAATCAAATGCTCCACAAACAACAAAAAAACAAAATTATCACTTAATTTTGCATTCACTTTATCAATAAACCAAAACAATCAACAATAACTAAATCATTTTCGATAGCGATTATGAACAATAACAGTATAACGAAGTGGATAAGGGAGTCAAACAAAAGTCAAAGGAGAGAGAAAGAGGAAATAAACAAACCTTAGCCTTAAATTTGCCGTAGAGATCGTAATGGCGAGGAGAGAGATTAAGATCGGCAGCAATGTCGGAAATGTGAAGCGGCTCGACAGAATTCGCTATATCAATGTCCGCCGGCACCGGTGAATTTACCTCTAACTTCCTCACCATCTTCAATGACGCCATTTTTATGAATATTCTGAGTTTGTTATATGTGAATATTCAAAGTTTAATTTGGTGTGCACTTTATATTATATTTTGGTGTTGGATATGATTGAAGTTGCTTTTTGAAGGAAAAAGAATTAGTTAAAAGTATGAGAATGAATATAATGGGAAAATGTGTTGATTGGTGTGCTATTTTAATTTTTAAGGCTCATATAATCGTTATCCAATGTGAGGTGGGGTAGTTATTCATAAGATGACAATTATGTAATGAAATTATTGGTGGAAAGAAGAAAAGAAATTTGTTATTTATCTTTTATATTTGGAAAATGAATAATTGAATTAAAAGGTTGTATAATACTAATTCATGAGAGTGACACTTATGTTGGAGCTACTCCATATACCATTTTTTATTTTTTTTATCAAATAAACTCAAGTTATTACTTTGACACTTACCCTCATCGGTTTACAAAATAAAAATTATCAGTTCATAAACATAAGTAATTTGTTCTAAAACTTACCTCTAATATAAAAAATAGATGCATTGGTTTATAAGATATAGTTATCATTTATAAACATAAACGAATTGCCAATTTAATTACTCCGTAAAGAGGGATGACACATGAAATCTCTTATTCATGTCTCCCTTTTTGGCTCAACCAAATCTTCCCCTCTACGCCCGTTGTTGATCCCAACTACGTCCCTTAGAGTGGTTGGCGACTAGAGAAATATGGTCTCATGCGTGCCTGCTTGAGACTGATTACTTGGTTCATTGTTGCCGGTGTGCATGTGTTGCTTGTTGGTGGTAGGCATTTAAGAATCCTTGGTAGAGGTAGAGAGTAGGTTGGTGATGGTCGAGATGTTAGGGTGATGATGTCTCCCTTTTGCTTGTCACTCGTGATGCGAAGTAGGTTGATCTTGGGTCATCTCATTCATTCACTTGATTGAGACATTCTCAATCAAGCTTTTAGAAATGAAATGTGAAAATAAGGTAAAAAGAACACATCCTTCGTAATGCCGAAATTGAAAAATCGGGCATCCAAACCACAATTAGGAAAACAAAAGTTTCTTAATGATTCTAGAGGGTGGAAGATTCACTTAATGTTTCGGGTCTTAAAAGAAACACAGTAAAATGAACACAGGTGAACTACTCCCGTGGTTGTACGAGATTATGCATCATACACCCGGGTGTACCATGCTGTACCATGAGCATGGTACACCCAAGACAAACAATAACATTGGGTGTACCATGCTCATGGTACACCCGAGTGTATAATAAAAAGTGTATGGTTGTACCCAAGAACGGGCTTCTGATACTTAAGTCAAACCAGAGCTAATTCCGATGATGGCAAAAAGTACTTGCTTTGTATTGGAATGCCTGTGAAAAACGTACGTGACTGATCAGGTCCAAGTACTATTTATAGGTAGTACTTGGAGTGATGTCATCTGATAATAGTGATGATGTCATGAAGGTCGTCTCTTAGTGAGCCTGCACATACGATGGTCTTTCTAGCCTTGAAGGAGTCCAAGGGCAAAATGGTCATTTCATACCTCAAAATATTATAGTACTTTCGATAGATCAAGTGGGCTAATACTAAACTAGGCCCAAATAATTATGAATATTACTTTTTTCATTTTTATATTGATTTAGATCCCAAAATTTTCAATTGACATCTCTAAGTTCATTTGTATTAGGCTATTAGCATGCCAAAATTACTTATTTTCATCTTCGGTCATTTTTTCTACATTTCTATAGTTCATTCTATTTAGGAAAACTATTTCCTGAGAGCTAGTTATTTTTTTCTAAGTCCTGGACATCTAGTACAATGGAGAGGATGCTAAGTAAATTTCACTTTAAAGTTCTACTAAGCATATTCCACCGTTCAATTTTATTTTGTACGTTTCTTTAGTTCCTTCCGTTTTCATTTAACTACTTGTACATCAGTCTATTTCTATTCATTTTTCTATAAGCATTTATGCACGAGATATCCACTTATGATCTATTCACTATTCTTAAAGACTAAGTATAATGACTCATCAAAATTACATACTTTTAAAATTATGGTACCAAGGTTTGCACTTCTATTTTTTTAGTGAGGTTGGACCTAATATATAGACAATGTACAGCATGCTTCACTAAATTAAGCAAAAACTAAGCAAGAAAACAATACTTGAAAAGGCCTAGTCAAGAAAAGACAATTCTATTACTAAAAAAAATTGGAGAAAAATAATCCCAAATTCCCAAGTCAACTTCATTACCCGTGACAAATCTCAAAAGCAATTAATTAAGAATAATACTTATGTTGCACGGAAACTTAAACAAAAGTCACGTTTTTATTTCGAATACGAAATATTTCCGCACTTTGAAGAATCTCCCGAAACCTTCTTTACTGTAGAATATCAATATTAACGCCCATTTTCAGTATTTACATTCTTTTCGTATCCGTTTTTCGTTTCCTTGTAAAATATATGCGTTAAACCAGCAACACTACTTCAAAATGCTTGGTCATGAAAAGATTTGTATATATAAGTATGTAAATAGAAAATTGAGAAAATTTATGCCAAGTCAACTTCATTACTAATGACAAATCTCAAAAGCAATTAATAACGATTAACTTTATGTTCTATAGAAGCTTCATAGAAAGTCATACTTCCTCCGTTTTTTAATACTCGCACCATTGAGCCAGTTTACACAACCCAATGCACAATTTAGATGTTAAATATCTTTAATTATACACAATAAAAAATTATGCAAATTAGATTTTAATAATCTATACATTGAGACGAATCTAACACTAAATTTTTTCTTACATATAAGTCACAATATTGATTTAAGTGGACATGTGTGAATAGTGTGAAAGATAGAAATGGTACGAGTAATAAAAAACGGAGGAAATATTTACCTAAATTATTTCCACATTTCGAAATCTCCAAAACACTATTTAAACAATCATTTCAAGTTTCCTTGAACATTTCATTATTATTTCATATCCGTTTTTCGTTTCCGTGCAACGTGATTATCTTTTCCTGACCATACATGTTACAAATCACATCTTATTTCATGACACAAACAGCCAATAATTGTCTTAACCCCACCTGTCCAAATTCCTACAAACAATAGGGGCCTTGAATTTCAGTTAAGAAGATCTACTACTGAAACATTCTTTGTGGGTTTCATTTTTTGGGTCACAAAAATGGAGGAAAATTCAAGCACAAAATCACCATTGTTGAGTCGAAAACTGAGTCAAAACGGTGGTCAGGGACCATTACATCGTTGTAACTCGGTTAACTCGTTGAGAAATGACTTCATAACTCGGTTGCCTGATAAGCTTCGTTCTGGGGTTGATGATGAGTCTGTTTATGATGTTGATTTCTCCAAAACCCATGGTTTAACTCAAGGTCTAATCTTTTTTACATCTATGTTTAAATTCAGTTCTGTTGTTAGTTAATTCTATTTTCTTGTTGCGAGTGATCAATAATCCCACCTTTGTTCGGTCTGCTCGTATAGTACCACTTACTTTAAGAAACCTGGCAATAATTTTACTTTTTGAACAGACCGGACAAAGATGAGATTATTTGTAAAGTGGGTTTTTTATACTGCCATCAATTTGCTCAATGTAGCATAAAAGGTTGATATGAAAGGGTTCTAGAATCTTGTAAAAGTGAAGTTCTTTTTATCTGTTTCTAAATTCAGTTATGTTGTTAGTTGATTCCGTAAATCGAAGTAAATAATCCCACCTTTAGCCGGGTTGTTCAGAATAATCCTATCTTTGGAAATTTCGGCGATTATTTTGAGCAGACCGGGTAAAAGTGGGATTATTTCACATCATTGATTTGTCCAATGTAGCATGGAAGATAGGAAAAAATAGGTATAGAATCTTGTAAAAGTGAAGTACTTTCTTTTTAATCTATTTCTGGGTTTTCTTTTTGTGTTGCTTTTGTAGTCTTAAATGGAAAAAGGGATATTCCACTGAATGTCAAAAGAATTATTTTTTTATGAAATTTTTTTGCTTCTTTTGACATGGGCATAACTTGTATGATGGAAGTTCATGTTGAGTAGAATTGTTTAACTTTTTGATATATACTACAATTTGGTTGTAAGATCTTAGTTTTGACATGTATGAGTGGCTTGATTATGTGAAGAACATGGAATTGTTGAAGCTAATGGAGCTTATTTATCTTAGTTGGTATGTCAATTTGAGTTTTCATGAGAATGCCCTTCATTTTCCATGTTGTTGAGTCAATGATTTGCAATTTAGCATTTGTGTAATGATAATTTTAAAGTTATTCGAGTGACTCGATAATGTGCAATTCGAAATTGGTTCACTAATGGTTTTGGTGAGGTGATATGCATCTTTGGTGTGTAACATCTTTTCCCTTCTTCTGATTACTGTTATGTGGTCAACCTGCTACTTTGTCCCCGACAGGAGAGAAGAAATACTATGAGAGACAATTAGCTACTTTAAAATCGTTCGAGGAGGTTGATCGTGTAGTCCAATCGGGTGCACCAGAAGAGGATGATAATGAACAAGCTCAACACGAAAGAGCTATGAGGATATCAAATTATGCTAATATTGTACTTTTGGCGTTCAAGGTATAGTGTTAACTATGCTTAAAATGGTTTGTGCTATCATTACTTCCATCTTATGCTTTCTGGATACTTCTATCTGAGGCTTTGTGACAAACTGACACTCAGTCTTGATCGATGTCTTTGAGTTAGGGATAGAGCTATTAGCATATCACTCCCTTTGGCTCATATTAACTGAACTAATTGCCTTTCACAATCTTCAGTATACTTCTATCTTATGCTTTAGCATTTTGAATTACGTATCAGCAAAAATTCTTAAAAGTTGATATTTTTAATATATACCTTGAGACAGATCTAACAATTCACATGATCATGTTGTTGCTTACATATGAGTAACTAGTAAGTGTATGTGGTCAAAAGGTTCTAATTTTGCTCTCAAAAGTCAAATTATTGCAATTTATATGTACAGAGGGAGTAACACAAAAAAGTTGTGCTATACTTTAGAGGTTAGAAAGAGCATTTTGGGTTATAGAGGACTACGAATCTGTGATGCAAAAAATTTGCATGCCGCAGTTATAGATTTGGAGTTTCAAGATTCATTATTCATCTTCTTGAATGCTTCTATTGCCTCTGATTGATAAAACGACTATACTTGCTACTAAACAGAATATGAAATGCATATATGATCTTGCTTCTTGCTGTCCTCTCACTAGAAGTGTATGAATTTTGCTAATGTCTAGATCTATGCCACCGTAGTGACTGGATCTTTAGCCATTGCCGCATCAACGTTGGATTCGTTGCTTGACCTTATGGCTGGCGGTATACTTTGGTTTACTCATCTTTCTATGAAAAATATCAATATCTATAAATACCCGATTGGAAAATTAAGAGTGCAGCCAGTGGGAATCATCATATTTGCTGCTATTATGGCTACCCTAGGTATGTTTTTAACCCATTTGAGCATGAATCAGCTCCTTTCTAGTTTGCTAAAGATGCAATCATCAAGCTTTGATATTGCTCTGCAGGATTTCAAGTTCTCATACAGGCTGTGGAACAACTAATTAAAAATGAAGCTGCTGAAAAAATGACATTTGAGCAGTATATATGGCTCTGCGTGATTATGATAACAGCTACAGTTGTAAAATTTGCCTTATTCCTTTATTGCAGAAGCTCTGGAAATGAAATTGTCCGTGCTTATGCCAAGGTATACAAATCATGAAAAAGCTCAAATGGCTAACTAGTTCTCTATCAAATTGCCTATGTTTAGAGTATTGACAAAATAGTAAATCTGTGTATCTAACCAATCTTAAGTTCAGGAAGCATATTGATGTCAGTACACAGGCTGTTAGATGGAGAAATAGCCTAGACTCGAAATTTTACAGATGTTTATATGCTCTCTCCTTCCTGTTGGCACTGATTGTTGCCATTTTTTCTGTGCATAGGATCATTACTTTGACGTCGTTACGAATGTGGTTGGTTTAGTTGCTGCCATTCTTGGTGACAAGTTTTACTGGTGGATAGACCCTTCTGGCGCTATACTTCTTGCTTTTTACACAATTGCAAACTGGTCAGGAACTGTTCTGGAGAATGCAGGTAGCTCTAGCTTTGCCTTTCAAGTTCTCTTTGTCTTGTTCCTTTTTTCGTTCTATCTTAATTTGTTACATTCCGGTTTCAATAAGTTAGGTCTCATATGCAAGAAACCAGGGCTTTTTTCAGCTCAATGTATTATCTTCCCTGACTTTCAGCTGTTTGTGTATTGATCAATTAACATCAGAGACTGGTGTTATTAATTCATATTAGGCCATTAAACATTTGTATAATTCTCTACCTGCGAGGACTCCAAAAATTTCTCACCTATGCATCTTCTGGTCGGAGTCACACGTGCTCAAACTAAAGTAATGAGTTGCCCTTATATCTCTTCCTCAATACTAGTATTTTGTACTCCAACCTTCCTCGTTCCTTCGAATATATTCATTCAGAATTCTATCCCATGGGGGCTCTCACATCCGTTTCAACATACACATCTCTGCTACACCCGTCTTTCTTTTTTCTTTGAAATGCGATACACCTATCCTTCTTTTTGCTTTGAAATGCGCTACACCCATTTTAATACGATTTATTCTAAATGGCCTAACATTCTCACCTATGAAAAAGGAAAGAAAAATAAATGAAAAATGATATTTACAGAAACTTGTAAAAGTCACCAGAAGATGGATGCTTTCAGTGAAAGGAAGTCACGTATGCTAGCAATTTGTAAATGAACTTGTGGTCATGTCTGATGTCTCTCAATCTTTACAATAAATGTACGTTTCTTTAGTGCATTGTAATTTGTAAGATAATAAAGTATGTTAATGTGTTATTGTTTCTGCAGTTTCACTAATAGGACAAACAGCTCCTCCTGAAGTCTTGCAAAAGTTTACATACCTCGTTTTAAGACACCCTAAAATTAAGCGTATCGATACCGTTCGTGCTTACACTTTTGGTGTGCTTTACTTTGTGGAGGTGCGTAAAATTTCTTGCAATGTACCTTGTTATCTTATTTAAAGTATGGTAATCATTTACTAGTGTTTGGTTGTTAGGAAATTAATTTCTTGTTGAGTTTGGTAAGGATAGAAAATAGTTCTTCAAGGACAGGGAACATTGTCCTTTGAAAGGAAAGAAAACCAAAATTTCCTCCTCATTCCTTACCATCTTCTTTTTCTTATCTAATCCATCCATTTTCTGTTTTCATTTTTCTCGCTCTCTCTAACTATTCTTGTAAGGATTTATAACAGATGAAAACTAATCTACAACTGAAATTCCCTTGGAAAATGTTTTACGTCCAACCAAAGAGCTTATAGCTGATATGCCATATTTTCTGTCGGTATGATTTTCAATTTCAACTGTTGTTGATCAGACTGTTTTCCCATTTGCTGGAATAGGTTGACATTGAACTCCCAGAGGATATTCCTTTGAAGCAAGCGCATGCCATTGGAGAGACGCTGCAGGATAAGCTAGAGAAACTTCCTGAAGTCGAGCGAGCTTTTGTTCATTTAGATTTTGAATGTGAACACAAACCAGAGCACACTATTTTAAGCAAGCTGCCTAATACTGACCCTTGACCATTGTACCTGAATTTTGATGAAGCTTCAATTTTCCCATATATTGGTCTAATCCTCAATACAATCTTGGATTTCTATACTGGGTGCTGAGTTCGATGGTGTTTCATATCACGATTCGCTACACTCGACCCTTCTGACCATTTTGCTTGATTGCTGAAATATACTTTAGGCCATTAGGGTATGTAATGTGTTCAACAGAATTCTTCCCCGAAGTCCTAGCAAAGATATGATGGTTAGACACATAGACTTGTCAAAAAGTGTCCATAAAGTGAAATTGATTTTCTAAATTCCTAGTGAGGGTATTTGATTGCAAGGCCTTGTTTTTGGATTAAATTAATGGAGATTAAGTTCAATTCACTTCAATTTATACAAAATTAGTTTGGTTCAACGCATTTAATCAATTTTAGTTCAATTCGTCCGTCCAAAGTCCAACAGAACAGGGCTTAAGACTTTTGGAAGTCATCTTGGCCCATAGGTTTTGTTGTACTATGTAGTGATATGTTGTCACGAAAAATCTGAATAAGCCTACACAAACACTAAAAGTTTAATTATGGATTGTTAAAAGTCTACCTTTGAATAAAGTCTTACCAAAAGACATACCATTATGGATCAAGGTAATAAATATCCAAGAATATAGGAAAGGTTTGATTCATGGCAGTTTTGTTTCTTATATATGGTCGTCGAGCAACTGTATCGAATTCGGGAGTCGAATTCCTTGAGAGAAACAAGAAATCCATTAATTCGTGAAATGATTAATGCATGTATCACAATACTACTTCCTCCGTTTTTTTATTGACTACACTTTCCATTTTAGGAAGTTTTAAATTAATATCTATACTTTTCCTTTACTCCCTTTTTAGTTACTTTTTTTTTTCTATCTCTCTCCTACCACTTTTTCTTACACGCTTTTACTCACACACTAAAGTTTTGCCTAGGAGTCTGTGTTTAGAAAGGTGTAGCCATTAAAAAAACGGAGGTAGTACATATTCAAGCTTTTGCGGGCTGCGAGAGTGTAATTAGTAGATATGGCAAACAAAAATTAATGTCAACAGCCTGCCTGTTGTTAGCTATTCAGAAAACGAAAAATAGAATACGAAGAAAAAATATATACTACCTCCGTTGCGCAATACATGCAACGTTGGAGGTTGGCACATGGACCAACGTTGGAGGTTGCGCAATACATTGTCTTTATTACCCATGTGATAAAGAATAAAGTAGTTTACATGTAAGTGGAAAAGTAGGGATACATGTGTCTTTTTAGCTAAAAAGACTAACTATTAAAGGTAATGTTGCATGTATTGCAAAACATCCAAAAAAAGGTATATATTGCATGTATTGCGAAATGGAGGTAGTAGCTTTCAAGTTCCAGTTTCCTGTTTTCACAATATTGTTAGGATTAGTACAAAAGTATAACAATTTTAAGTTCATTATACAACCAATATGGTATAACCTTTTCAAATCTTAAAACCAAAACTGAAAAGGTTGGCAAGTATACCAAATGAATCTTGAAAAGCTCAAATGAGACGGTTCGCGCCTTCAATCAAGAGATGATGGTGCACACAATTATAAGGAACAAGCTATCAAAACTCAGAAGAACGAGGCAGCCATCAATTACAAGTGAACGAGGAATTCGTATAAATAGCCTGCGCTGCACAAGTCTATAAAGCAGGGAAAAAGTATGCTCCACATTTGCACACGATTTTTACAGCTTGAAGGTTCATATTACAGACTTTACATACTATCACAAGATTGCGAATCTGGGACTCCTCTCTAAACGTTCAGGTTGCTTTGCCGCTGACAGTCACTTCTGTTGTGACGAAGGAAACCATATCATGTTATAAACTACTATCACAAGATTTCAAGCATTGGTTTACAGCATTTGACTGCATTACACAGGTTGTTTTCGAGGATCTGCAACCACGGAACAACTTTTTCAGGCATTCCTCCAAGTAAGAGAACATCCTTTTTTATTGGCAAGAAGAATGACCTACAGAATTAGAACCTCTTGGGACTAGGGAGTGGGGGAACGTGAGGAAGAATAAGAGAAATCGCCACCCCCAAGAAACCGTAGATAGTAGAAATTGACCACAAGGTCACAAAGGTGAAACCCCTACTAGATACCAACTACACCAAGTATAACTTGGGGTGCATTCTCTTGAGGACTTATCTAAACTGAATCGAATGGACATGATCAGTCCTGATTTCAACTTGTCCTTACAAGTGATCGAACCTGATCAACCCTTATTTCACCTTATTGACCCAGAAATTTTTATTTTTAAGGTGAGGAGAGAAAATATTTCCTTTGTATCTTAGAGAAAACATTTTTGAAAATATGCTGCTCAAAATAACTCTAGATGGGTCATATCAGATATATTGTATTCTAAGTAGAGGCACTAATTCAATATACTTACAAAACTATACATATATCTAAAAAGTTGAAGCAGAGGAAAAATCGGGAATGAAACTTACTTAAGAACCTGGTAGTAGCCGACCATTATACATTTTATCCAGCAACTGCTTTGCTCCAGGCCTTCTCAAAAGACCCTTATTATTGGGCAAGCCGGTACCCAAACAAACAGGGCAAACAAGTTTTCCTCGACCTACAAAATTAAGGCTAGTGAAACCATAGCTGGCTATAACAGTATGCAGATTTTGGCTGCATGTTTTTTTTGTTTTTTTTTTTTTTTTTGGTGGGGGGGAGGGGGGGGGAATAATAGAAGTGGACAAAAAATGGGATAAGCATCGGAACCAGGGGTAGCTATCAAAACCAGAAGGTCTTACCATAACAATTAGGACACTCGGTAAACTCATATACATCTTTAGCACGCTTTCTATTGAGAGCCTTCCATTTTCCTGTACCACCACACATATCACCTAAATGAAAAGGCAAAAAAAACAGCTTACACAATATAAACAAAAACCAGAAGCTCTAGTTGAAAATAAAGTACGGGGGAAAAAAAAAATTGTATGGCTAAATTTCAGTTAGCTAAACAAGAAACAGGGGAGATATGGGAGGTGGTATCCCCCAGTGTGCCTCACACGTACTGAGGTTATGAAATTGCCCCTGCTTGAATCATTGAGACAAAAAAAATGACCGGTAAAGTTTAGCCAAACAATGGAACTCTTCCACTGAAGTTTCACATAGGTTGTCCGTAAATGGAGAACTTATCCCAAAGGACGAAAGAAATGTAATTTGACACACCTCCACCCCACCCCTAGTTCTCACTCTTCACTCTAGTCTCAGCCTCTCAGGGGATATGTAGCTAAGTCAGCATAAATAGAATTCACAAAAGGATAGGTATTGTTCATGTTTCAATTTGCATAGATTGCCTTACAATCAAAGGATTGAACTTTTGAAGCCCAATCCAACAACAAAATCCAAACTTCAATAACTACCAGATGTGAAATGCCTATCACTAGCCAATGTCGGTTTCCTATCAAAGGTGCCCATTATCATGAAACAAGACCAACAACATCAGCTTCTTTTGATTAAGGTTAAAGCCTCAGGTCTTCTTCACCATTCCAAACCACACACTTATGTCTTATATAATAAACTTACATATAATAGCTCCACTGCCTCTACAATTACGGCAAACATCCCTCTCCATTACTTCTGCAGCAATGGCTTTTTGTCTGGACAAAGATTTCCCAGAAGGGCCTATTAAAGCTATAGTTGAACATAAGCATGTTAGGCAGAGTCGTCGAGAAGCTACAACTTGATCATCCTACAACAGAAAACAAAATATTTTTTAGATGTTAGCACCATGAAAGCAAAATCTAAGTAATTTAGAAAAGTAAACCTCTTCAACATCTTTGCATTCTCGAACAGACATACCTTATTAAGTCCATCGCATGACAACAACGAAGTGGACAAGCCAAACAACTTCCTTTTCAATAGTCCATAATCCATATGAGAACGTAGGGGAAATGAAGTCATAATTTAATTTGAAATTTAGGGATTGTTCGGCAACAAGTTTTTAAGTACTTTTTGAGATAAGACCAAATCAACTCAACTCTGTTAAGTTAAAATATGGTGTTTGGTGAAGTATGGTTCTAACTTTCTGAGTAGTCTTAATGGTTGAGGCGTATAGGTAACTTTTTGAGTAGCTTTGAAGATAAAATAATGTTCATTCTTGTTCTTTTAATAACCAACAATTAATTTCACAGAACACTAACTATTTTATGAGCTATCTTGAGCCCATATCCAACACTTCGGAATCTAATAGCTAACAGCCTAACACAATAGCTGCTTATTCCGAACATGCCCTAATAGAGTAATAGGAAGACCTTAATACCTTGTCAAACCTTATGCCCTAAAATGATAATGTTCTCAATCAAGAATGCCTTTGGCACCATATATCAATACTCTCTACATCGATAAACCCGATTAAACTCATAGAAGGGAAGACCGCATGCTAATTCAACAGCAATATAATGCGAAACCAAATTCAGTTAGAGAAACCAAATTCAATTACAACTAACCTTTAAAAGACAATTGGACTCAAGATTGACAGAAAACAACTAACCTTTGAGCTGCTTGGGTTTGAAGAACTGTCTGAAGCTCCATTACCAGAATTCCCATCCTCCAAACTCGATCTCAAACTCAATCCAACCGACTTTGAATTCACTAATAACCAAAATAGACACTAGTGATAATAATCAATTTACAATCAGACTCTCAAAAGTATAATAACGTGTTTCAAAATTTTACCCAAATTGCCAGCTTCTTAGAAAAATTCAGGTTGAAAAGTTAATTTCTGGCACAAATTTTCTGGGTATTTCATAATTTTGAGATTCAAAACGCTAAATAAACTGAAATAATTGAAAAACAAACAAATAAATCATAGTTTATACACCACGGAGCACAATGATCATTATGCTCCGTGTTAATGTGCTTTTCAAAACAATTCATGGATTTTTCATTAAACCTTGTATGCTTTTGTGGAAATTCAATACATTATATTTTCTTTTCTTTTTTGCACAGTTGAGATATTTCCGTAAATACTAAGACTCTGTTTGGTACGGAGGAAAGCGTTCTCCCCCAAAACTATTTTCACTATTTTCAAAAAATAGTTCTCCTAGTGATTGAAAATATTTCTCCACAAACATTTTCCTCCCTAACCAGAGGGAAAACACACTTCTTCCCTATCCCTCACCTTCCTGTGTCCTTTTTGTCATCTATATTCCCCTTTCTTTTCCATTCCTCATTTTTCCTCTAACTTAAAATGATTTTCCGTCCAACCAAATGAAACCTAAATATGCTTTTCATTATCAAAATACAAATAGGAAAATTGTCAGAAAATACAAAGGTTTTAGCACTTCTTCAAAACAAATACCAAGGGGTTGCGAAATGTGAAATAAAAACCAACAAGTTATATTTTTCTTAGAAATCCATACCAACCAACAAATATTCATCTATTTTTCCGTCATTTTCTCACCCAAATTTAACTCACGTTAGATTTTCTGTTCTTCAGAGATCAAGTTGAATGGATTTCTGTTAGTTATAGACGGATATTTGTTATTTGGTATGGATTTCTAAGAAAAACATAACTTGTTGGTATTTATTCTACATTTCGCAACTTCTTGGTATTTATTTTGAAAAAGTGTTAAAACCTTGATATTTTCTAACAATTTTTCCAAATACAAAATAATTTGCAAACACTAGCATAATTAGCATCTAGAAAAAAAAATCAGCAAACGAGTAAGGACCAACTTCAACTATAGGTAAAATACATGGTTGAATAACATTTTTAAGTGAGAATTATGGCAAAAATGTAGGAACATCAAAAACCATAAGGATATATGATAATGGAATGGATAATCTCAATTCTCAAAATTACTGAAATAAGCACAAAAATGGGCAAATTAAAAAGCACGAAAATAGCAAAAAGAGCAGGAAAGAAAGAGATACTTACAATTGGGTTGCGAATTTTTGGGCCTGAGAGAGAGTTGGGGAATAACTGAAGAACACAGAGAAGAAGAGAGATAAGGCAACACCCCCATTATCTCTCTCTCTCTTTCTGCAAACACCGCAAAAAGAAACGTTCTTTACTCTTTTAATTGGATTTTCAACTAGTATATGGTTTATATTAGATCACAAATGTTCTACTACTTCCGTAACATTAACGATTAGAATTTTCTACTCAGACTTTAGGTAAAATCGTTGCGTTTTTTATAAGAATGTAGTACTGTAAATTACATCACAAAATGTTCGATATCGTTGTCAGTTTCTCATATTTATTTTTAAAAATTTTGAAAAATATGAAGTATGTTATAAGTTGTACAATAACTTAAAATTCAGGATATAGATAGTAATCATGTTTATTTTGAAGGTAGATAACAATAAAATGGAAATTATTTTTTTCTGATTTTCATATCTTGGTTTTTGATTTTCAAAAAAATTGAAAATTTAAAACAGAAAATGGTAATGATATGTATAAATTATTCTAGTATATGGTTTATATTACTTCCACTAGTATTATGTGTGTACAATTTACTATGTTATATAGTTGATTGATAACTTGATTTGCATATACAACATCTGAGGTTTTACATTCAACTTTCGTGAATCATTTGCTACTCAATGTATAATATTTGTTGTCGAGTATACAACTTATATGTTTGCGTAACAAAAAAATGTTTAGCACGTTGCTGAACTAGTCATTTCTCATAAAATTTTCAATATTTAACATTTTTTGTCAAATATAGAACCACAAAAAGGCTATGAAGAAACTATTATTTACGTTAATCATGAATTAGCAATTTCTCGTGACAATTTTGTATACAATCTAAGACTTATTTTACTATCCTTTAGAAGTATTTCAATCAACGTGGTTCATTTAAGGCTTCAAATGTGTTTGTCTGACCCTTTGTTGGTTGTGTATTTATGCTTTGCTCGCAACTCTACAAGAACAAGTTTTTACTCACTGATTGAGTCTCACTCAAGGAGTCTACAATTGAATCCTCAGCTGATAATTGTAAGGCATTCTCGGTATGGGGTGATGATTGGTCGAGCATATTCGCAAGCTACTCAAGCTTAGCTCTACCGAGGCTTGGATGGAGTGAGCTCAACTCAAGATGTAAGCAAATCAAGGCTGTGAGCAGGCTCGAACTTGTGGACGAAATAACCCATTTGAGTTACGAATAATGTATCATATCATGAAAAAACGGACATTACATCGAGAAAAAGGATGACTTCATTTTGGACTAATCCGAGCCTAAATTTCACCAGAGTTGGACTAATCCGAACTACCTCAAGCTCGAGAACAGCTCATTATCACACCTATTCCTCGCATTTCCTAGCATTGTAGAACAAGCAAAAGCGGAAACTACGATTGTCTAAGCGCATTATCAAAATATTATTAGCGAGATGTCACTAAATAACAAATACTAGCAATGAATTTAAATATCACCACTTTATAAATAGTACTGGACAAAGAAGCTCAACAGTGGTGACAAATATCAATACAACATAGGAACCCGTTCACACATACTTGCACAGGAAACTAAGTTCCCTAACTTGACTCTATTTCCTTATACAACAAAGGAGCCAACTGATAAAGAAGGCCCATATCCTGTTTTCGTTCATATTTTCCGTTACAACTTGCTAATTACAGCGGTATCACGACACGGTTCTTCCATAACAGAGACACGCAAGATACAAATTCTTCGCCCATTTGTCCTGCATAACAGATAAAACGGCAATAAGTAATGTTAGAGGTGCATCAAGCATGTGAGTTAAAGAAACCACAGTGCAACTATCAAGTGCTATGGGAACAAAGCAAAAAAAAATAATTCATATGCTAGTTGTTGCTCTAGTGGTATCTGCTGCGTTTTCCCAAGGGGGAGCGCGGGTTCTGAGGAGCAGCAAGTTAGTGGGGGGATGGTGCGGGCAGCTAATTGGGCCGGGCTTATTCCTTAGATTGGTGCCCAGCTCAGGCCGACATGTACTAGTCCGGAAAGAGATCTGTTAGCTTACATTAGGTATAACCATGATCCGTTCCCAATAAAGTAATGTGAGTGATACTTGTAAGTGGTCCTTGTGGTACGACCCGTTTACTTTTTTATTTATATCTAGGAGGAAGCAAAAGGAAATTAGACTTTATCATACCAAGCATATCAACATTTACCTTAACATGTGTGCTTGGAAATTGAGATGTTCTCAATGTTTCCTGAGTTTCATCACCCGGCCGGCGCTTTGGCACGCTCAAGACAAGCGCAGATTGGTCGATGTTAGCAGCTGTCGACGTAATACGATAGCCACTGTCCCAGCGCTTGTGAATGCCCTCGCTTGGGTACAAAAAATCTAGCTCCACAACCTGAAAAGGACATAACAGAAAGCCAGAAGAGAAGAAACTTCAGGATAATCACATATCAGTTTTACATCTCAAACATGATAGCAGAGCCAGCATCAGCCAGCACAACCACTAAATATAATGTAGTCACTCCATCTAATATACTACTTGCATATAATACTATATCCTGCACTAGCTGTCACATTTCACAAAATAGAAACGCATCATACTTAGATTTGCCATGATACCCCGATTAATTTGGAATTCACGAGGAAAGAATAAAGAGAGAGACAACTACTACGAAGATTATTTTAGTATATTTATGCTTTATGATATTCTTCAACATGATGGGTTAATGTGAGTCGTGTGACACAAGTTCCAGACAAAGGAGCATAACAAAATCATAAAGTGGGCACTAGCACATATGGGAAATTATAATTTATAACTCCTACAGTAAGCATTTGAAACAAAGGCAGAGTATGAGCCTCAGATTCTGTGGATGAGATGAATGCAGATCACAGGACCTGCAATGGGCTATATGCTTCAAATTTACCATCATGAAATACATTTATAAAACACACATTGAAGGAATAGACTACTGCAAAATAGATCAAAAATAGGAAAAAGTACAACAATTATCATTTACGAGTACCAAAACATGTACCTGATCACTAAAACCAGCATTACGGGACATGACAACACCCCATCTGGTTCCAGCAGTAGCCATTGAAGTGACATGGAATCCTTCTCTCCATTTCTTATTTATCCACTTAAAGGGAAAAGCATCACTAACTTTGTAAGACTGCTGAGTGTACTGAGTGCCTGTGAAAAAATCAGACCCAGGGATTAAGTTCTACACAAGCAGACTGCAAGAGCGACCCAGGAGACCTATACCCTCCAAAAGCCCTTAACTCAGAAGTCAAAATCCGTGTAAACTTTGAAGACATGAATGTGGATTGGACATAACATCACCAGATCTGTGAAATTAAGTACTCTACCAGCCATGGCAACCACTTGAATAAAGTCTAGCACAAGAACTGTATCAATGGTTACTGATTACAAGTACGGATGGATTAAAGTCCACCAACATCACAAAAGGACTTTATTAAAGCCAATCCTGTCAATGCAAGAGACAGGCAGATGGAGACCATTACACCGTATCGCAAAAGTACATGTTACAAGACTACTAGGGAATTGCAAATACAGACAAATTAAAGTCCATCGACATCCACAAAGGACCTTATTAAGGCCAATCCTGTGAATACAAGAGACTGGAATATGGAGCACCATTAGACAATCAGACCATATAGCAAAAGTACATAATACTAGACTGCTAAGGATATCAGTTAACACTTCCTCCGCTTTTTTTTTCTTGCATCATTTCCCATTTTTCAAAGTTGCAAATTACTTGTATCATTTCCTTCTAGGGAAAGACTTCCTCCCTACCTCTCTGCAATCACATGGGTCCCTTTTTTCCATCTCTCTATCTCTCTCTTTTCCTTAATTCTTGTGCACATGCTCAATGATGCAAGTATAAAAAAAACGGAGGAAGTAATAGTTAGATGTCAAACCAAGTCCATTAATTCATTGGAAAAAAAATAGTTTATCAAAGAAAATGTTTCAAGTCCAAGATAAAAGTTCTTTGTCTACAAAAGTAGCAGCTGTGAATTTACTTAATCCGCCAATCCATCGGTAAATAGCATAAAATGCTTCCAATTTCCAGCAACTAATGCAAGCCCAAATCAATAAAGATTGATAAAAAAAAGGTGGACTGAGCTTATAAATGAATCAAGAATTCTGTTTCCACTCAAAGCTATTAAATTCGGTTTGGCTGGAAAGTTCAGGAATTGATTGGTGTTTGCACCTAGCTGGAGTTACTCCTATTCTAACAAGGATCACTACAAATATACAAAGTTCAATAGATATGAAAACAATAGAAAAATCTGAACTCCTAATTTATCATAGAACTTTACAAAGTTTCGGCAGACAATGTTGAGGTGTATAAATATAATCCTGTTAGAATTATTTCAGTTGCAATTAAGATTCTTTACTTTATTATTTTTGAATATTGTGAGCCCAGTTTATAATACAAATAAAATTCTATTTATTGAATACGCAGGAGCCTATTTTGTTTTACCATGGTCCTGGTACTCAATTTATTAGTCAAAAGAGAAAACTCAGAATTTCTCTTCGCCACTAGTGGCAACGAATAGCAAGGAGGAAGGAAGATCTCCACTAATTCCATTCAGTGTCTGGGGTAAGGCAAGGCACGACCCACAACAAAGGATAAAACCACACAAGCTATCTAAGTCCATACTGCCTTTCTCTAGCTGAAAAAACCATTTTTGGTCGAATGAGAGCGGATAAAATTCATTGGCAAATCGATCCTTTTTTCGATCTTTTGGAACCAGTCGATGAGATGTTGAGTTAGATAGAGACTTAAACCCGTTCGGTAAGGGCAGATATAGCCAAGTGGGATGGTGATCTGATGGGCACTCGGTCTATGGGTCCTTATAAGGTCCTTTGGATTTTCAAGTTTAATTGCATTTTTTAATATAATAAATTTGTTATGCCTATTTGCTAGGTTCGCGAGACCATGGTTAAGGTTATGCATCAAGATGAAATGAATACCAACACAACAATTCAGGGTAGCCACAGTTCAATAAAAAAAGGTTCAAAGGCATTAAAGATGAAAAGGGGTACTGCAGTAAGTTATCAAGTTCATCAGGAGTCCAGGGTTCTTAGTAAACAAACCCTAGCCAGCATTAAAAAGCTTATATTCGACATCTTGCACTAACCTGATTAATGCTTAAAAGATTATCATTTTAAACTACTATTATAAGAAGTTCATTCAACAATATATAGTCAACGAAATTCATAACCAATTCATGCAAGAGGAGCAACTGGATTCATAACCAATTTGTCAAACCAAAAAAAATCTAAAGAAAGGAACAGAAGCTCAGGCCCCCTTGCCCAATGAAAGTGCGGAAGCAGCTGAAAACGTGTTGCTGGCGGGAGAACGACTGAAGAAAGAGTGACCAGACGGCTGTAGTTGAGGGAAGACTTACAAGTTAATTTCAAAAGTCGGCGGGAGAACGACTGGACGTCCGACTGTCCGAGTGGGAAACTGAGAAGCGAGGAAGAGTGAGTGACGGCTGTAGTTGAGTGAAGGAAGTTGAGTTCTTGAGGCAGAGAGTGAGAAAAGGGTTTTAAGAATTTAAGTAAAATAAAGTTTTTAAATATATATATATGCGTCTGTAAGCTGGGGCTGGGGCTGGGTGTGATATATTTGGACCTGACCCAGACCCGACCAAGAGCCATTGGGTCCAAAAAAGTTGAACCCAGAAATGGGTCAGGTCCGGGTCAGATCCAAGACCCATTTATAAGGGATTCGACAAGGGTCCTTAAGGTGTAATACATTGTTCACGTTAAATTTGTCACTTAAGATTTTTTTAGCAAAAACTGGTGTAAAAACTTAAGATTCCTACTTTGCTACTTGAGTTGCAACTTATGTTGATTAATCTGTTTGAATAAGTTGCTAGTTTGGTTTGTCCAACTCAAGTCGTGCCTACTTTGATCTGCTAGTTAAAAAAGGCCCCAAAATTAGTTTAGTCCGATAAACTACCCGACTAAACTAGCCTAAACCATATCATTATTACATATACTACCTCTGCATCAAGACTACCCATATTGCCTTTATGGATATCCTAAGTTACTTGACCCGCTACTTTTGATGGGTTGGGACTTCGGACCACACCTCATATAATACTAGTATTAATGCACGCGATACGTGCGAAAACATATAACATAGAAAGTAGATGGAATATCCAATAAATTGTTTAAGATGTGTTTTTCAAAATGAAAAAGTTAGTTATAGAGAGAGATTTATTCCATTTAATTAGGAATTAAAAAAGGAATAATCTTGATTTTTGGTGTCCCCCACCTCTTCCCTTATAGAATAGAGATTCTCAATTTCACGAAGAAAAAACCCCTATCACGTCTACTTTTACGCTCTATTCTCAATTTAAATTTTCCACACTCTTCGATCAATATCTATTTTTTCTATCTCCTCAATACAATATCTTTTAAATCAGCCGTCTTATACCCCCTCCTAAAACTTTGAGCCTAAATCGAAGTTTAATGTATTCTGAGATGAAGATAGTTAACACCAGGTTCAATAACAAGCATTTTAAACGCAAACAAAAAACATTCAAGAAGTGGCACATGGTCAGCCAACCCTCAACTGAGAGAAGCAGTGATAGACATCTCCTCTACTCATGCTGGGGGAAACTTAAAGCTGACAGGAAACGTGAAAAATCAGCTATGTTTCTCAAAATCTTTTTTTACTTTAAGTGCTTGTAAGTTGTAACGGATTTTTGACCATGTTACTTGAACTTTGACAGTTTATCTAAACTGCAAGTCAAATCAACACACAAGATATGGGTATGGACACTTTCGATACTTCATTTGGGCACAACAACTTTATAAGCCAATAAGAAGCACCCTACATGCAAAATAATTGATTTCAAAACCCTTCATTTTATATCACACTCAAAAGTAAATTTTTCGTGACAAACCTTTCGACATGACCACAAGGGAGCTACCATTATTAGCACCAGCCACAGAACTGATGTAGAAATTCTTCTCCCATTGTTCCATGATCCACTCCTACAAAGTTAAATTATCTATTAGTATTAAAAGAGGCCATTAGAAAAAAAATATAACATACAACAGTACATTTTTCATGTTTTAACAGTATTTTAACAAAAAGCTACCTTGTGCAAGAACTGAGTTGATAACTCATAAATTTGTTGACTGAAGCCGGTGCCCGCGTCCATAATCAATGCCCAGAGATTGGAACAGGATGACACAGAGCTTATAAGCAGGCCATCAGCATTACCTCTTTCCACATGCTGTGCCAATCGACCATCAGCAACATTGTAATGGTACCTAAAGCAAATCAAGAAGTTTCACCATGGGAGAGAGAAATATGATGTTTTGCTTTCCTAAGATATATTGCAACGAGATTAACGATTTTGGTATGCTGTTAGCAACGACATGTATAATATCAAACAAACGACCAGGACAAGTGGGACAGTAAGACAGAGATATTATAGTACGGAGGTGCCTGACCTTGGAAATGGAAAACAAAGCACCGGGAAAACCTACCTCTGCTTCATTGGTGAACGCGCATTATAAACTGAAATCCACTGAGTAGCTGGAACACCCATGCGGACCTTCTTTTTGGGTTGCCCATCATCGTCTTCATCGGCATTTAGCCGTCCACGTTTTTGTCCAACCTGATAGATGATCTAACATATATAAAATCAACTAAGCATAAGAAATAATTACAACATGTTCGAAATTCGAAGCTACATTTACCTTTTGAGCACCATCAGTGTTAATTGGCCTTATAGATGGGTTTGGTCCGATCAATCCATCAAACAATGATATCAATTTAGAATAGCTGGGCTCTTCATCAAATTTCATATTTACAACTATCTCAACAAATTGTTTAAGAGGCGGTGGACAGAAACAGCACAAAACGTCGGGTGAGGTTCCCATCTTCTTTTTGCACACCAGAAATGATTTGTTATCACCCTGAAAAGTAATTGTGCGACCGATTTATTAAGTTAGACACTGAGTGATAGTAGATCCGTAATAATAATGATAACAGGATAGCTCGAGAAATAAATGAGTACCTGATATCCTTGCCAAGGTAACCTTCCCTTGAGAAGAAAGATAAGTGTATATGCAAGAGATTCCAAGTCATCTCTTCTGCTGGCTGTTCTACCAAGGTGGGCATGGACACTTGCATATCGAACTGTTCCTCTGTTAAGTTGAAAATCACATTGTATTAGGAGATAAGGACTAAATGAAGGCAAACATTACAAGTCATTTATTTCATTGTTGTTGACATACCTGAACATATCTGGACGCTGATCATATTCAACATGCTGCCCACTAGAAGTATCCCTCCATTTTGTTGCTGCAACATTATGCAAAATAAAAATAAGGGTACATGGTATGAAAGTAAAACAAAAACAAAAACAAAAAAAAAAACTTTAAAGGATTTAACTTGACAGATCGGAAACTTACCTAGTCCGAGGTCAACGAGGAACAACTTTTTCTCCTGTGAGGTAGAAGGCTGACCAAGTAAAAAGTTTTCTGGCTTCACATCTCCATGAACATAACTGGTAAAAAGAAAACATGACATGACATAATCAACATGTAAACCCTGAAGTACGAGAGTCAATTTCTAAAATATCCTCCTTCACTTTCATAGATAATATAAATGATGCATTAGCGTACCCTCTAGAATGCATCTTCTCAAGAATTGATAATGACTCAACTGCTATACACGCAACCATTTCAACTGACATCCTGCAAATAAATCAAAGGATCAGTGATTTTATACAGGATGGTCAAAGAACAAACAGAATTACAATACGTATGTAGATCACTCCTAATCTTGGCAAGATCAGACACAAATATAGCAACTTGCACCAAGAAAGATATAAAAGCAAAACACTAACTTGGATGAACAAACAAAGTAAAAATCAGAACACTGCTATTCAAAGCCAACAGACAGAAAAATCTTCCACAAAATGCAATAATTGACAGCCATTATGTTGTAAACAGTTGACGGTTGGGGAGAAAACAAGAGAAATTCCTGATCTATTAGGCTCCGGACTCGGAAAAACTAATAAGAAAGACAGCACTTCTATCCGATTAAGTTAAAAAACGGGCACCCAGTGGTCATCTCTAAGAAGTATATGAATAAGTCTCAGCTATCTGCCTATCCGTTGTGGCAATATAGATAAAGAAAATATTTCCAACTCTTACTTAAGTAATAACAATCTTGTTAATAATCTTATTATTTCTTTATTATTATAGAATGGGAAACATTCACAAGTTACTAACGAAAATTCAGCATAAAAATTCTTCGGTGATAATAACCACATTCGCAAGATACACATCTCAAACCCTAAAACCCTTTCCATGTACATGGTGCTAGAAAGGCATTGCCTCACTTGTGGATCACGCCATGTGGCACCTCTCTCATACAATGGGCCCCATCTATGTATTCTATGTCTTTGCTACTACCTATTTAGGTCTAGTATTTTCAGGGTCATGTACTTCTTGCTCTTCTGGAAAAATTAAATTTTAAAAACATCAAAACGCCAGAATACTTGGAATCTCGTAAAGCAAGACAGCAAAAGTATGTTGACCCGGCATTTCACAGAAATAACAAGAGAACACATATTAAGTTCAAAGATCAGACGTAATGTTCAGAACAGGGCACGTTGTCTAAAGCAATCAAGCCCAAGCTTCAGCATAGACGTGCTGTTAACCCTCCTAAACCAAAAAAAAGGCCAGTGTAATCTTTATAATTTCTTGCCCAGAAATTACCAACTCCAAGTATAAGCTCCTACACAGGTTTGATGGATTCAAAACAAACACACTAACCATAAAGCTGTACCATGTTAATACTGCACAAGTAACAATTTGCCAGACTTCAGTAATTCCGAATTTAAGGTTGGATCTAAATAGCTGCAGTACTTAATTTCAGCAATGATGCCACTATCCACTATGATAATACTGGAGTCTATGACATAAACACCACCTTGACTGTAACATTATGAAATATAACCCCTTTGTAAACATTAAAAGTAAGTACAATGTACACTTCACAAAAACAAGCGCAAAGTACTCACGATTGCCCAGAAGAATTCCATACATCCCATAAACTCGGTCCAAGCATGTCCATAACCTGCAAAAGCGTGATTAGTATAGGACATGTCCAGGTACAATCAAACTTGTAAAAGACCAAGGAAAAGTGACTACACCATGACATAATACTCTCCTTGCTTCCCTTTATAATGCACCTTGGGCACTCCGTGACTACCACCAAGGGTACTGCAACAAACAAAATCGCAAACTCGAATCACATCAAAGGCGTTTCAAACACCCAGAAAAATATCAATTATTGAGTATTCTCATACATACTTGTACACTTGCCACTCATATGGTGGGCCATAATTACAGCCTTTGCTGTTCTTATGCTCAAACTTCAAAGCCACCTATTTGAAACATAAAAAGAAAGCCATAAACACAAATTATTCGGCATATCAACCTCGAAGTCACTTCCATATAATAACCACGAAAAAGGTTAGCTCAAGTCACTTCAAAACGATAAAATTCAAACTTCTCCTCAAAACTGATTAACTTAGGGCCTGCTCTCCACGTCTTATATTCAATTTAATTCAATTCAATTCATTTAATTTCACTTCAGTTGTATTGTTTTCAGCCGAAGAGAACAAGCATATGTGACATACACTAGCATGTAGAGGTGTCAAACGTGTCGTGTCGTGTTCGTGTTTGGTCTCGTGTTCATTTCGTGTTGTTAATAAAATTTATCAAAAAGTATGTAAAACATAAAATAATTGAATAAAAGGACAAATTGATATAAATGGGTCGTGTCCGTGTTTTCTCTCAGTAAATTTGTATTCGTGTCGTGTCGGTTTCGGTCGTGTTCTCGTGTTGTATCAGAGATTGACAGCTCTACTAGCATGCATTAATCAAAACTGCTACATTCCACAATCCACACTATAATAATCCCATTACCTCCAACGCCCCGGAACCAGTGGCACGTTCATTCCCACCATTAACACGCCGCCCTACAAACACCTGACCAAACCCACCTTTCCCCAACTTCCTTTCCACCTTATACAATGGAGAACCACCCACTTGAACCTGCAAAAACACACAAATCATACCCAAAAAATCAACTTCATTCACACATTTAATCTCAATTCAATTCAAAACACAACATTAACAACTAAAAAAACATACCCTTTCAGGAAAAGGGGATTTATTTCCATCATCATCATGTCCAGTCCCTTTATTATTAGCACTCAATCCACCACTATCATCTCCCAACATCTCTTCCTCCTCGTTCTTCGACTTCGATTCCCGCTCCGATATCACGATCACCGGAACCTTACTAACAACCTTCTTACTATCAATCTTACTATCAATCAATAATGGTGGTATAACTTCCTTTAATTTAGCTTTCTTCAAAGCTAACCTAGTTCTAGGAGGATCACTAATCAATTTCTCAACAAAAACACCAACTTTCTTCTTCTTACCAGCAACTTCTGCGGTTTCTTTAGCAACTGCAGCGCGAGTACGAATGTAATTACCAACCAAATGATCAGATTTCTTGTTCTTCAATGAAGTACGACGTTGATTTTCACCTCGTTGAAGCTCCGGCATGTTTGTCGTCCCATATAATGATCAATTTTAGTTAGGGTTACCATCATTCGATCTGTTACGACCTTAGGTTTGATTCCGATTGCATTTTAATGGAGGTTTTTTTGGGTGAAATTGGATGGATTTGTGTTTGGAAATTTAGGGATTAGGGATTTGAAATTTGAGATATTTTGGGGGTGGTTTGGTCTGGTTTGTTATATACTAGGGTTTGTTTTTTGCAATTTTCGAGTTTGTCTGAAGATAAAGATAGAGAGAGAGAGAAAAGATGATGGAAATGAAAACTGATTTTTCTTAGTCCTAGTATTTTATTGGTTTTGTTGTCAGATTTTTCTTCGTTTTAAATCGAGTAATCCTCCGTTTCTCAAAAAATGTTACACTTGTATTTTTCATATATGCTATGCATAGTTTTGGGACTGTATTTTTTCCTATTTATAAGTTGTAAATGATGGTCAAAGTGAAATGAAGTATATAAATAGTGTAAAATGTCAAAGTGTAACAATCTTTGAGAAACGAAAATAGTACTAAAAATAATCGAAACTCATTTCAACTATGAGTTACGAGTAAAATATTACTAGCGTCAATTATCTTTATGCTACCAAAAATATAAAATAAAATAAAATTAAGAAAGCTAAAGTTGTTATAATCAATAAAGGTAAGTTTTTAGTTTTTCTTTTTTAACAATGTTAATGTTTTTTCATTTCTCCTAATCCTTATATGCTGCCATTTCGCAAATCCGCACGCATAAAGTGCATATAAGACTGGTATCATACATATGAATGTGATGTGTGCAAAAATACTTAAGAAATTAATTAGTGAATGTAATTATAGCTCGTTTCAGCGTTTGGCATCATTTTTTGTTTGCAATTTTTTGCTTTTTTAAAAATAATGACAAAAATAGCAAACTACAAGATTTGCATTTTTTTAATATCAGTTTTCAAGATTACCATGTTTGTAATTGGTTTGACTGTTTTTGTTCTTTACTTGGTATACGTCATATGAATGGGAAAAAAAAACTCCAATTATATCGAACGACAAATGAGCCTTAATTATCAAATTAGTACAGCTTTTAGTATAATTTTTTCCCATTTAATCTTTTCGTGTCTCTACCTCTTCTCATACATAATAACTAGCCGAATATGCACGTGATGCATGTGAAATAATATAAACACAACTAATTATATGTGTGTGATTGCGTGATGTTAATATATGTTTTCAAATAAAAATGTAACTGTGATATTTAATGGCAAATAAAGTCTTATTAAACAGATAAATTATAAAATAAATATGTACTCCTTTGTTGAGAAAAAAACATTATCAAATAAACATTTACTAAAGAGAATCATAGATTTATTTGTGACCATGTTCATGATAGCCTTGCTTTGTATTGATGTTCATACTCTTTGTCATCTATATATACTCCCTCCGTCTCATATTACTTGATACAGTTTGACCGGCACATAGTTTTAGAAGTGTTATTTGACTTGTTTATATTATTTTGAGTAGTTAGTTGTTGGTATTATTTAAGTCAATAAAGTACAATATGGGCCATATGTGTATTGTAAAAGTAAAATAAAAAACTAAAGAAAGAGAATGCAAAAGGACAAATGTGGACCCATCCCATAATGTGGACAAATGGAGTATATGTAGTGTAGGACCATGCTATTTTTAGAAGTGTATCAAGTAATATAGGACGGACGAATATGAAAAGTGTATCAAGTAATATGGGACGGAGGGAGTATGTATTAAAAAGCGTAAACACATGTTGCAATCTGCCACGTGTCACTCTCCATTCTTTACAATAATATTTTATTAATGTATCTCTAATAAAAAATACAAATTGTCTATGAGAAGATTCGAACCAGTGACCTCGAGTGTGGAAGATAAATGCTCTAACCATTGTGCTACTACATTTTTGTTGCTTCTTTATCAATACTAATAATGACATTAATGATATTATATGTTTTCAATGAAAACATTAATTAAGGTACAATATTTTAATTACATTTATGAATTAAACTACTAATCTATGACTTTTTACTAACGTCTTTTATTCCAAATTTTAGTTGTATAATACATATAAATCCAGAGCATCGTCTGGACCTAAATACTAGTTTCATATCAAAACTCCACTATAAAATCCAATAAGCACAAATGTTGTTCAATTTCTTTTATGATCGGATGATGTTGGAGAAACTTTGCAAAAAAAAAAAAAGGCTTTATCAAGTAGTGAAGGTATAAGTAGAGCATTGTCAAATGGAGAATTATCAATTTGTTTATTAAAAGTAAACTTTGTTTTTTTGGTGCAAAATAAAAGTAAACTTTGTAATATTAGCATTTCGTAAAAAGAAACATATGTATATGGTCATGTTTAAAGTATCTCTTTACGTTGATTTCTCGTGTCCTTTCACACTTATATCAAACTCTCACTATACAAACCTACAAAAACGTAAATTTTGCTACTTCTTCCTTCATTTTCTTGTACAAACTAGTCTTAAAATGTACCTATTCTTTGTTTCAATGGATGCATCCTCCTCAATTCAAGACGACTTGTATGACACGCTTTTGGGGATATGTAGTCTCCAAACTCCATATACTTTTTAGTTTCCCGTTTATTTATTACTTGCTCGTATAGATATAAATTTCATTGTTTTTGTCATTGACTAAAGAAGTAGTAGCGTTAATCACTCTATTAGGGCATGTTCTATCCATCTTTAAAAAAGGTCACAGGTTACAAGTCTAATTAGATTATAATCAGTCCAATCATGGGCACATACATTTAAAAGTCTATAGATATTGACTGGTTTGATCAGTTGTTTTTAATAAATATTTCAAATGGTTGTTTTAATGATCAGTTGGTGTAAATTGTTCAATGCAAGCAAAACAAAAGGCTAATAATATTAGTCTTTCAACTATTTAAAAGTCATTAACCAATTTTTTTTGTTATTTATATAATTACATGAAAGCCAAAACTCATTAAAAAATCATTTACCAAACACAGCTTTAAGGTCAAATAAATTTTTGAACCAAATTAATGAAAACAAAGTCCAATTCAGTTATATTAGTTTCATCTCACAATTATAATACCAAGTTTTCTTAGTGTAGATGGTTGAGGATTCGCAATTTTAAGGTCATATAGTCAAATCCTCTCAACTGCGGTGCTTAAAGTTAGATGTAGAGTTTGCCCTTACCATTTTCCCCGACTTGCTAGCATTTGGGTTGCAAATGCTATACCAAGACACCAAGCTGGTTGAAGTTTAGACGAAGTCTTTCTCATTACTAATAAAAAATCCTTCACACCCCCACCGAGTCAAATATTTCAGTTCAATCTTTGTATTACCATATATATTAAAAAGCATATGCAAGGGTTGCAACCCATCACGTGTGATCCCTCTTTCAATAGTTTTACATCTATGTTGAAGATTTTAACCCGCAACTTCAAGTATGAAATAAAGAGTTTCAACCATCCATCCAACATACTATTATTGCTTAATTATTTCATCAAAAGTAGGTCTTATACTTTGTATTGCAATGAACTTAAATTAATTTCAGTTCAGTTCTATTAATTTCGGCTCAATTCAGTTCAGTTATACTTAAACTTATTTGTAACACTTTTATTATCGTTACAATTATTATCATATTAAGTATTATTATTATTTGTATAGCTATTATCACTATTATGTTTTTTATATTATTATTATATTAATTGTTATTAATTATTTTTTTATTGTTATTATTAATAATTATTATTGTTATTATTAATAATTATTATTGTTATTACATTTATTATTATTATTATTATTAATTCAACTTATTTATAATACTTTTATTATCATTATTGTTATAATTATTACCGTTATTAAGCATTATTATTATCGTTATAATTATTATTACTATTAATTTTTATTATTATTGTAATATTAATATTAATTATTACTATTAAATATCATTATTATTATCATCGTTATTATTAATATTACTATTATTAAGTATTCAAATATTATTATTATTATTATCAACATCATTATTATTAGTATGAAATATTACTCCCTTTATCCCATATTTATACACCTGATCGGACACGTAGTTTTAGATGATAAGTTATTATTTGGTTATGAATTGTATTTTATTAAAAGGGTAGATGTGATATGAGTAAGTGAGATGTTGTTTTATTTGGATGTGAGAGAGTAGTGGGTCATGGACTCATGTTTGAAAAATCAAAATAATAAAGTAGTTGTGGCCATGCCCAAAAATAGAAGTGTATAGAGTTTTTTGGGACGAATGAAAAAGAAAAGTGTATAAAACTTTTTGGGACAAAAGGATTATTATTATTATCATTATGATTATTATTATTATTATATTGTATCATTATTATACACTACATCCGTTTCTTTTTGTTTGTCCCATTTACTGTAGCTCCAAATGTTAAGAAAATGACGTAATATACATGTGGGTGGGGACAACTATTAAGGAGCCCACTTATTTTATAGTAAATGTGGTGATTAAAGTAGGTGAGAATAAATTGTAAGGTACACGTGGGACCAAAAAGCGATAAAGTATGAGTAGATGGGTATTATAATTTTCCCAAATGGGAAAGATGAAGAAGTAAGACAAACGAAAAGGAACGGACAAATACAGAAAGTATGACAAACAAAAAGAAATGGAGGGAGTATCATTTATGTAATTCAATTTAAAACAAATAAGTTTAGTTAAGGTTTTTGCAGGCCAAAAGAACAAGACCTTAATTGTCATGTATAAATAGAATTAAAGAGTTCAATTGTACCCCTCTTGCTATTTTAACAAGGGCATTTTGCATTTTACGAGTGTTTTTTTATAATTAGGACACATCTACCTTTTCTATTAATGGTAGGTTGGTCTACCTAATAAAAACATTTGTCTCCTACTATTTTGTTTTCTTTCAACCCTTTTCACTTGTTCCTTACTTTTACCTTCCACTCTCTTACTCTTTGACTTTTTCATTGGTTCGCACAAAAAAGAAAGCGTCTTTATTAAAAGAAGGAGGGATTACTTAATTTTGAAATCCATATTATAAAAGACTTTTTAAATGACATATTTACCCTAGATAATATTGATTTTACATACTACTAAACTATAGCGTACAAAATCTCGGAATATCACGTAGGCTTAACACTAATTTAGTTAAGTTCAATTCGTTATTTATATATGAAAGGGAAAATGGGGTGGAAACCAAGAAAGAAAAACATCCTAAATGCTTTACAAATTTGATAATCAAGCGTTTCTCTAATTAAGCGTGCATTTTACGCGAGTAATGCTTACAAAGAGGGCTTAGTGACTAGGGATTTTCACCGATCGAGAAGCGGACTAAACCCAATAAAAAAATTTGAGAACTGGAAACCGAACAACCAGTCCAAACCACGAACCGAACCGATTGGACTGGCAAAATGAAAATTACATACGAAATATAATGACTCATGAGTTATGTGGGGTTTATATAAGGGAAAAAATTACCGGAACAAATTATTTTATATACAACAAACATTAATTGTCGGTCATGTCGCCTCATCATTAGTACGTATATCCATCATATTATGTTTTTTTTTTGTGGCATAACATATAACTTACAAGTGAAACGCAAAAATGGACTATTTCAATCCAATTCCACGAAACGAACGAAACTAAAAATCAAAAGTAGAAATCCCCGACCCGCCTGATTAACTCAGGTCTAACCAATCCGTCCAATCCGATACTAATTCAATCTGTTCAATCTAATACTAATTCAATCCATTCTATCTTATTAATCCAGAGTTTTAGTTCGATTTTTGAACAACCCTACTCGCTAGTGACCCATATAATTACCTCCAACCAAAATGTCAAAATGAAACCTATAGAGAGAACGAGTTCAAAATTCAAACTCCCCGCCGTACATCAATTTCCCCTCGAAAACCCCCCCACCCCACCTCACCCCATCCAAATCTCATCATCTCATTTCACCCTTACCCTCCCCAAAATTAAAATAAATACTCTCCCAAAAAAATAGGGAACATTTCCCGCTTCCATTCAATTCCCACTCTCTCTCTCCTCTTTTATAACCCTCCTTCTCCCCTCTCCCCTCTTCCCCCTTTCTTCGCCGCCTCTCTCTCTCCTCACTCAAGCTCTCAACAATGGCGAAGCGCAAATCATCAACCAACAAACCTTCTTCTTCTCCTTCTTCTCCTTCTTCTTCCGCTTCTGCTTCTGCTTCATCGAAAACTAAGAAGATTAAAGTAATCAAGGAGGAAGAGATCGACAATGGAGGAAGCGAGAATCAAGAGCTATGCATGAACGAAGAGAGAGAAGTTGATGAAGGTGGAGAGAACGGTGATGTTGCTGAATCTCCGGCGAGTTTTGATCGGAAAGTTACTCGGAAGTTAGTTAAGAATGAGGAGATGGATTGTAAGTTTATTGGAGATCCGGTTCCTGTTGATGAAGCTAAACAGCGTTGGCCTCATCGTTATGTTGTTAAGGTTAGTTTTGTTTTTGTGATCTGAATTTTTTCGGCGGAGTAAGTGTTGGTGTAGACGGTCTTTTTAGTTAGATTATGGTAAATGTATTAGGTTTTGATGTAATGTGTTATAATTCTTAGAACTTGATTTTTTATACTCTGAGTTTTAGCTATTTTTTGGCGAGTAAGTCTTGGTGTAGACGGTCTTTTAGTTAGATGATGGTAAATGTATTAGGTTTTGATGTAATGTGTTATAATTCTTAGAACTTGATTTTTTATACTCTGAATTTTAGCTATTTTTTGGCGAGTAAGTCTTGGTGTAGACGGTCTTTTAGTTAGATGATGGTAAAAGTATTAGGTTTTAATGTAATGTGTTATAATTCTTAGAACTTGAATTTTTATGCTCTGAATTTTAGCTATTTTTTGGCGAGTAAGTCTTGGTGTAGACGGTCTTTTAGTTTGATGATGGTAAAGTTATTAGGTTTTAATGTAATGCGTTATAATTCTAAGAACTTGAATTTTTATGATCTGAATTTTAAATAATTTTTGGCGAGTAAGTCTTGGCGTAGACGGTCTTTTAGTTAGACGATAGTGAAATTGTTAGGTTTTAATGTAATGTGTTATAATTCTAAGAACTTGAATTTTTATACTCTTGAATTTTAGCTATTTTTTGGCGAGTAAGTCTTGGTGTAGACTGTTTTTAGTTAGAGGATGGTAAAATTATTAGGTATTCGGCGAGTAAGTCTTGGTGTAGACTGTCTTTTAGTTAGATGATGGTAAATGTATTAGGTTTTAATGTAATGTGTTATAATTCTTAGAACTTGAATTTTTATGCTCTGAATTTAAATAATTTTTGGCGAGTAAGTGTTGGTGTAGACGGTCTTTTAGTTTGATGATGGTAAAAGTATTAGGTTTTAATGTAATGTGTTATAATTCTTAGAACTTGATTTTTTATACTCTGAATTTAAATAATTTTTGGCGAGTAAGTCTTGGTGTAGACGGTCTTTTAGTTAGATGATGGTAAATGTACTAGGTTTTAATGTAATGTGTTATAATTCTTAGAACTTGAATTTTTCTGCTCTGAATTTTAGCTATTTTTTGGCGAGTAAGTCTTGGTGTAGACGGTCTTTTAGTTAGATGATGGTAAAAGTATTAGGTTTTAATGTAATGTGTTACAATTTAAGAACTTGAATTTTTGTACTCTGAATTTTAGCTATTTTTTGGCGAGTAAGTCTTGGCGTAGACGGTCTTTTAGTTAGACGATAGTGAAACTGTTAGGTTTTAATGTAATGTGTTATAATTCTAAGAACTTGAATTTTTATACTCTGAATTTTAGCTATTTTTTGGCGAGTTAGTTTAGGTGTAGACGGTCTTTGAGTTAGAGGATAGTGAAACTATTAGGTTTTAATGTAATGTGTTACAATTCTAAGAACTTGAATTTTTGTACTCTGAATAATAGCTATTTTTTTTGGCGAGTTAAGTGTTAGCTTAGACTGTTTTTAGTTAGACGATGGTAAAACTATTAGGTTTTATTGTAATGTGTTGTAATTCTTAGAACTTGAATTTTTAATGTAAGGTTAGTTGTTTTCTACTCTGAATTTTAGCTATTTTTTGGCGAGTAAGTGTTGGTGTAGACGGTCTTTTAGTTAGATGATGGTGAAACTATTAGGTTTTATTGTAATGTGTTATTATTCTAAGAACTTGAAGTTATAATGTAAGGTTAGTTGTTTTCTACTCTGAATTTTAGTTACTTTTTTTGGCGAGTAAGTGTTGGCGTAGACTGTTTTTAGTTAGATGATCGTGAAACTATTAGGTTTTAATAATTCTAAGAACTTTAATTTTTAATGTAAGTTCTACTCTACTTTTAGAACGTGGTAGAAGTTATTTAGGTTTTTATGTAAGATGTTAAAATTCTAAAATCTTGCAAGATTTAAGCTGAAATTTTGTAATTTTGAGTTAGAATTCCATTCGATTGATTCATATGCTCAAGAATAGTATGTCTAACCTAAGTCTTTGCTATTTTCAGGCGAGTAAGTCTTGGAATAGACGGTCTTACATATTAAACTGAATATAATAACTAATAAGGTTCTAATTTAGGGTGTAAGTGTACAAGATTTATAAATATTGAATTTTTAAGCTAACACCTAACAATTTTAACCTAAATTTCAATGATTTATCCATATGTTTATAAATAGACCGATTAAAAGCAATTTATATATATTTTGGTAACTGATTGGTTTTGATTTTTGTTAATGTGTGTGATTTAGGCGGAGCAAAGAGGCAGGAGATCACAAACGTAAGATTGAGAATTAGGGCTTTTTCTGTATTGTTTTTTTGTTGAAGAGAGGAGTGCGTATTGGCTTTTAAGGTTTTGGAGTTGATTTGGAAATGAATCATGGTATTGATTGCAGTTCTGATGATGATGATGAGCTACTACAAGCAAAGTGTCACTACTTGAAGGCCGAGGTTGATGGTAACTTGATCTTTGAGTTGAATGATGACGCTCATGTTCAGGTTATGCCTTAAGTTTCATGATCTTTTATGATACAAATTTATAATTAATGCCTTAAATGATACTTGTTAGGAACTAGTGGGTGTTGCCAAAATGGGTTTGATAGATTAAGTAAGGAGTAACATTTCTAACTACTGGCTTTAAGGTTTCACCCGTTTTAAGGATCCAACTATCCAGCCACCTAGTTAGGGATGTCTATGGGGTGTGGCGGGTGCGGAGTATGATTTTCACCCCATCTCTGCCCCCATCACCTGTGAAACCTCCCCCATTCTTGCCTAACTTGGGTGACTGCGGGGCGGGTCTCTACGAATTCCGCCCCATTCATATCCCTACTTAATCAAAGTCGAAATTGTAGATATTTTTTTTTTATGATTGTTTGCTAAAAACTAAACTTTGCATTCTGTCGCCACATTTGACGAGTGGTGCCAAATGGTGGCAGTGATGATGAAATCATATGTGATTCATAGGGGAAATCCCCCTCTTAATATCACAGTAATGAAAGCGTATATTCAAAATTTCCTTACCACTCAATACTATCTATCAATTGGCAATGCATGTTAATTAAATTGTCATGAAGAAAATCACATTTTTGGAGGTGTATTTCATTACCATGGTAGTAAGAGAGGATTTCTTCTACAATTATACTTTAATTTATTAAATCACCACAGTTTAATACGACCTATCAAACATGACGTTAAGGTTATAATTGCATTTCTTTTTTTGGAGCACCAACACTTATGGAAAAGCATGCATTACTATCTATAATGTAATGTGTCTACTAAATACTGCATTATAATCTATAAACAGTACCTTGCAATACAGAAAAAGAGTTCCTCAAATATGCTTTGCCAACTTATGATCTTCATGATCTATTGCTTTTGAATAATTTCATCAATGTGAATTTTATTACCCTATTAACTCCTTTGATTTCCTCTCCAGTCTGAAGATGGTAAGCCACCTTACATTTGTAAGATTGTAGAAATTTTCGAGGGAGTTGATGGCATGCCTTATTTTAGAGCTAAATGGTTCTACAGATCCGTTGACACTGTAAGTCCATGGCTTTGAAATCTCCAATATTCTTGTTGTCTGTGGTTACATACATTATAGATTGCCAATCATTAAACCATGAAACTGTACAGGTAATTCAAGATAGTTTTAAATTAAGTGAGGAAAAGCGCGTTTTTCCTTCTGAAATAATGGATGATAATCCATTGGATTGCCTTCTTCAAAAGTTAAAGATTGTCCAGGTTAATCCTAATGTAAGTCTCCTCAAGTTTTCTTTCCTTACCAAAACATTGTTGCTATTTCACTGTCATCATTGCAATACCGTATACTAATTTTTTTCATGTTATTATCATGGCAGATAGATTTAGATGCGAAGTTGGCTGCTATACCTGACTGTGATTACTATTATGATATGATTTACTTGCTACCTTACTCCACATATATAATACCACCAGCAGGTATTACACTTTTGTCTTAATAGTTCAGTATGTGATAAATGTGCAGTACTTTATGAACTGACCTATATGCAGAAATCGCTGGTCCTGCAAGTGAATCCCAATCTACCATTTCCAGTGATGTGGATGGGGAAGGCGCTGCTGACTACACTAAGTCTGATCTGGATGAGGTCAATCAAGGGAATGAGTTTCCAAGATCAGAAAAAACCCTATTAGATCTCTATTGTGGCTGTGGCGCCATGTCTACCGGTTTATGTTTAGGTGCAAAATTACAAGGGTTTAACCTTGTAACGGTCAGTTCCTGAACATTTAACTCATACTAGTTGATGTTTCATTATTGATATATAACCTATAGGCTTCTGACGGCATGTGATTGTTTGAGCAGAGGTGGGCTGTTGATATCAATAAATTTGCATGTGAGAGTGTTGCATTAAATCATCCAGAAACTCAGGTAATGTTTGAAAGTATTTTCCTTTCAAATGAAGGCATCAAAGCCTACTATTACGTACAATCATTTTGATCTTATTTTCCTTATCCTATAGGTAAGAAATGAATCTGTTGGGGACTTTTTGACCCTGTTGAAAGAGTGGCAGAAGCTCTGTGCATCATTTGGCTTGATTAAAAGTGAAAATACCCATGAACAAATTGATTCAATGGGCACGGAGGAGGATGGCAATGATGATGGTGATTCTGGTGATGATGACAATCAAGATGATGATGAAGTTTTTGAAGTTGAACAAGTTATCGGCATCTGTTATGGCGACCCTAAAGAAAGTTCAAAGCCGGGGCTTTATTTCAAGGTATACATTCAAGTTTGGTGTACAGGGGATTTTAAGTAGGTAAGGGATGTGTAAAAAATTGTAAATTCAACGAACATAATCTACGCTGTAGCTTCATTAGCTGGCTTAGCATTTTAATGCCAAGCTCACCTGGCAGTGTTTGTGCTACTTGGATAAATGTTTCTCCCAAGATAGACTAAATGTCCTAAGTATGATTTTTGTTAGCCTCTGCGATTAAAATACCGTTAATTAAAGTATATTATTCTAGGCTAGTATTCATTTGATCTTTTTACTCACATTTATGGTTTCTAATTCATTATGTCCATGTGGAATTTAGTGACTTTTAAAAGCATACTTGTAAGATTCCTTGTCAACACAGAAATACTGTTTTCTGCAGGACCTAAATTAATGAGATGAAATCTTATGTGCATCAAGGGCGAAAAGATCTAAAAGTTACAGTAGCAACAAATTGTTTAGAACAAATTTTGGAAAAATAAGCAAATAAATAGCAACAGTTTAGATGATCATTAGATCTATTTGTTCTATAGATATGGATAAGCTCATATCGATTTGCCAACATATATTCTTTGTAATAGCGAGTGACTATAAGCTTACGACTTCTTTGTGCTCCCAAATCATATAGATTCGTTGGAAAGGATATGGACCTAGCGAAGACAGCTGGGAACCTGTTGATGGGCTGGGGTAAGTAATTTAAACTACTTTGCATTTTAATGCTTTTCATGATTTTATTACTAAAATTATTTCTGAATAGGAACTGTCGTGAGAAGATTGGGGAATTTGTGAAGAAGGGTTACAAGGAAAAGTTTTTGCCGTTACCAGTAAGCTACTCTACTTCTCGTCAAGATGTTGTACAAGTATTCTTAGTTTCAAGCTCACTTCTAGTTGCTCTTCGTGTTATAGGGTGATGTTGATGTCATTTGTGGTGGCCCTCCTTGCCAAGGAGTAAGTGGATTTAACCGTTTTAGAAACACGGAGAATCCACTAGCCGATCCAAGAAATGAGCAGTTGGTGGTATACATGGATGTTGTAAACTATCTAAAGCCCAAACACGTATTAATGGAGAATGTTGTTGACTTAGTCAAGTTTGCCAAGGGATTCTTGGGGAGATACGCTCTAGGGAGGTTGGTTAATATGAATTACCAAGCACGAATGGGTATGATGGCAGCAGGTGCTTATGGACTTCCCCAGTTCCGGATGCGTGTTTTTATATGGGGTGCACAACCTTCAGAGGTAAGATTATCTTAATTATTGATTAACTAGGTATATTGCACGAGTATTGCAATGCTTTTGGTTTACTTTGATCTTTTTCTTTGACAATTTAAAAGAATATATTGAAATTAAGTGTCACTCTGTTGTTTAGGTATCATCTCAATGAATCTCCTTCCATAAAAGGTCCAACTAGCTTGTTTTTAGTGTTGAAGCAACACTGTTACAATATACATCGATTTGGGGGTATGCTGTTCATGGATAAATGTAATTTGTTGCAGAATTTGTATCGGTAGTTAGGATTCAACCCACACATCCTTTTGCTTGTCAGTGCTACAAGCATGTCGCTTAAGGATTACTAGAAGATTTTCCAGCTTAAATATCTCGGCCTAATTTGTGTCCCCAACTCCCCATCCCTATTCAATTTAGGACGGTTTCCATGTTTTTGAACCTCGGTATATTTGACATTTGAACATGTACCAGTTCCTGTCGAATCGTACTCGAGTGTGAGTTACATATATATTTCATGTGACTTCCATTTTATTTACTGACTGCTTACAATCATTGAAACAAGACTATGTAATTAATCGTGAATTTTCATGTAAGTTTGTAAGTTCTTCTCTCTTGTCCTGTCACTGGAACTCTCTGTCATATCTTATCTGGATGTTGTTAATCTCTTTGCTCTCTGCAGAAATTGCCTCAGTATCCACTGCCAACTCATGACCTTATTCTTAGAGGAGTTATTCCAACCGAATTTGAGGTATGAAGTTGCATCGTTGTCAATCGTGCACAAAATATGTGGTTGTCCTTGTTCATATTAATCACAAGGTCGTCTTGAGTATTGCTGACTATCAGCCTCAAAATATTGCAGAGGAATACCGTTGCTTATAATGAAGGGCACACAGTCCAATTGGAGAACAAACTTCTACTTGGTGATGCTATCTCTGATTTGCCCGAGGTAAGAGGTTTAAATTCATTGGTCTATGTAGACTGTAATTGAGAGCGACATTTTATCTTAAAGGGGTTTGTCAATGTTGATGCCTCTATGTCTCTGTTATGTAATACAGGTAACCAATGCAGAATGTCGTGATGAGATTCAATATATTTGTACCCCAGACACAGAGTTCCAGCGTTTTATCAGGATGACAAAGGAGGGTAATTACCTGACTAGAATCAACTAATTCATGTTTACGGTTAAAGCAGTAGGTTTGGACCCTTGTTCGATTGGTTGGTCGGATGCAATTATCTGGTGACTACTAATTATTCAAAGTTTGTACCTCCTTCACGTGTTACAGCTATGTGTGGTTCAAGTGTTGGGCCAGAGCTGCATACAACACTCTATGACCACCGGCCTCTTCAACTTAACCCTGATGATTATCTGAGGGTCTGCGAGATCCCAAAGAAAAAGGTAGTTATAAATTTTTTCTTTCAACTTTTCTAATCTTGGTAAAGGTTTATTAAGTGCTGTTTTATTCAGGGAGGAAACTTTCGAGATCTACCAGGAGTGCGTGTTCGTCCTGATAAGAAAGTTGAGTGGGATCCTGATGTCAAGAGGGTGCTATTACCCTCCGGAAAACCCTTGGTATGCTTGCATCTTTTTGTTGACGTATTCCAGATTCTTTATACAATTTATCTGTCCCTTCACTTTCTAACCCTCTTTCCCGTATGCCCTAGAAAGATATAAGGCAACATGGATATCAAGATAGTGCGGTAATCTCATGCATCACCCGGATGTCCATGATGATAAACAGATAGTAACATTATTACCAATACCAAATTAAAATTTTACTCCGGTTGAGGTTCTTTTGATTTAAAATGTCTACGACCATTTCATAGTATCTTGGCAACTTGAAGTCATTAATTCGCTTCTGCATTTAGCAATTAATTAGCTTTTATTATTTAAACTGAATTGAGTAGATTTTACTTTTCATTTATTACCAATTTCTTGCTGAGATGAATTAATATGAACTCAAGATGGGCATTGTGGCTGAATAGACAACACCATAATATGTTTTCTTCAAGCACCGAGTGCTGTCGAAATTACATCTAATTTTAGTTCTTTTTATAGGTACCAGATTATGCAATGACTTTTGTTGGGGGAAGTTCATCAAAGTAAGTGATATTATTGTTTGATAAGAATATTCTTTACATGTATTTGCCCTGATTTCTATATTCTTACGATGGGAATTATCAGGCCATTTGGACGGTTGTGGTGGGATGAGACTGTTCCTACTGTAGTCACCAGGGCAGAGCCGCATAACCAGATTGTGCTCCATCCAGTTCAAGATCGAGTGCTGACGATTAGGGAGAATGCAAGGCTACAAGGATTTCCAGACTACTATCAGCTTAAGGGTACAGTAAAAGAGAGGTAGGCTTAGTTATATCAAGATTGTCATCTTGACAAATGTGATGGGTAAAATCAGCCCTTGTTTGGAAAACTAGCTATTTAGTTGTCTAATAAGCCATTTTACGGAACCATTTTGATTTTATTCTCATTAAGTTATGAAAGACCCTTAAACCAATGAAAATCCTATTCCATTTATCAAACACCCCAAAATTGTTGCTTAATACACAATAATAAAATTTTATAAACAAACTTGTTCATAACCTTTTTGTATTGTACTTCATAACATCATAAAATGATCTGCCAAACTAACCATATTGGTTCTTGATAGGTACATTCAAGTTGGGAATGCAGTGGCTGTCCCAGTGGCCCGTGCTCTTGGTTACGCTCTGGCAATGGCTAATCAAGGTTCTTGTACTTATGAGCCTTTGTTAACTTTGCCCCCAAGTTTCCAAATCTTCATGACAGGGTATCATCGCCCTCGGTTGACGACAACTCCTAAACAATTGTATCATATTGTGTTGGTATTAATTATTTTGGACCTTGTACTCCACAGTGCATGGTGTACAACTTATTTTTTAGTGGCTTAGTGCCTTAGAGGCTAGTAGGTACTTCGGCCTTTGTACTAAATTATTCATGAGGATGTATTACAGAGTTCTCAACATTTCTTCCGGGAATGAAATTGATACAAAGATGTGCAATTGCTAGTTGTATTATTTGTGTTTCAACTTATTCATATCTATACATTATTTAACTAATTTTGGCCGAGTAATTAGGTTGATTTTACAAATTAGAGACTTCCACATTTCTTCTTGCAAGTTCTGTGTCACTGTGGCATTCAAGTCATTTTTGCACCAATGTTTTATTGTTATACAAACCGAGGAGTTTGCTGCCCAATCGGATACAAAACTTCCATTGTAGTACTCTAAAATAAGTTATGTATGTAAACATATGAAGTTTGTTTTAAATCATATTGGTGATTTAGAACAGTAGTATATTACATGAAAATTTTGGGGTATCTCAAAAAATTAGGATCAGTTTTGGAAGTTCCAACTCTTATTTCCCTCTAAAAGTCATGAAATTGCCACTCTGACATGTTGTTCGATGCTAGTTTATTACTGTAAGCGATGCAATTGGCTCTTATTCTTCATATTAATTTGCACTTTGGAAATGCATATTGTTATTAGATACTTGTCGAAATATGCTCTTAAAAAATATTTCCATTTGAAAGGCATAATATCTCATTGCAATATTCATAATTCATATGATCTTTCAAATCATAAATTTCCATTTCAGATGAACTTGTTCCATAAGTGTAGCTCAGCAAAGCCAAATTACTGTGCTTCACGCTAAGAGAAAAACAAAGAAAACACAAGCAACTGAAAATGAAAATCTCGTCAAATCTCTTACATGAAATTAAATCATCATACAATCTCAATCGCGCCGAGCTTTGGAATTGAACGGAAATGGTGGCAATCGTAGCACTGCTTGTTCAGCCTGAGTTGGATCAGCACTCCATAACTACAAAACACCCAAAAAAATCATCATCAACTTCAAAATCACTCACAATTTCATGTAATATAAATAATCGTCTAGTCAGATCATATTAGATTCATTTAACGTCCGTACATTCAAAATAACGACTTTATACACAAATAGATTAACGATCAATAGTGAAATACTTCGCAAAAAACATTGATTATGGATTCTCACCAATATAATACTATAAATAGTCGTCTAGTCGGATCATATTAGTTTCATTTAATGTCCGTACATTTAAAATAATGACTTTTAACACAACTAAATAGATTAACTATCAAACATGTAAAGTGAAGACATCGCAAAAAGCAAACGGGAAGTCTATTAGGAGTACGGCGAAAAAACAGAGATAGAGAGAGAGAATTACAGGGTCTTGAAGAACAGGCTTAGTATCATCTTTGGCTACAACATAAGGAGGTTTCTCGTTCTTCATCTGCTTCATCAGTTGATGATTCTCGTTTTTCTTCTTCAAATCCACTTCCATATTCTCTCTCTAGCTTTTGGAAACCGGGAAATTAGGGTTTTAGAAAACTAATTCAGAAATTTGAATTAAAGAGGGGCATTTTGTAATTATAGTCCTTCTGTGATGGCTTATTGGTCTTTTTAAAGAATACCCATTTTCTTTCAAAGATTCATTGGCTTTTTTTTAGGATTTTATCTCAAAAATTGAAGCTTGCATTAAGTGATGAATTGATGATGGACAATTTTATCCAGACTCTTTATTTTACCTTAAAAATTTAATTCGGATATCGCACTAGGACATGGTTGTAGTAGTAGAGTAGAAAATCAAGGAAATTTGTGGTAAAATGATGAGTCGGACACATGGACACCTACTCGTCTTTGAAATGGATACGAAGTCCGAGTAATACAAATGAGGATATGTCAATGGAGGATGCCAAGTCTCATGTTTATGGCTTTTAGTGTAATTTCGTATCTACGAAATGTTCGATGAAATGTCCATGAGGGTTGTAGCTTGTGATCAGGTAAACATGTTTCATGTGTTATCTTTGTGCGTTCTAGGAAAAAGTTGTATGTAATGCTTAAGCTAAATATGGAAACATCAAATAATAAATCAACTTTAATAACACGTATTTATGTGATTTTGACATATATTACTAAACTAAAATGTAATGAATGCTTATATGCAACCTTAAGGGCTGCATATAGCATTACCCTATGTTTTATTGCTAAATTGTGTAGAATGCCTTGTGTTTTGCTGTTGTATTATTGAGTTATGTATCCAAGTGTATTCGGTTTATTGATTAATGACTGAAGATTCGAGTTAATGGAATGATAGGCATTTACTTATTTCTTTCCTTGGATGATCAAGTGGATGCATAACAATGTGGTAATGAGGGGGAGATGTTTTGTGAATAGATGATTGAAGTTTATCAAGTGAAACCAATGATGCATTACTATATAGTATAAGTTATATGATGGATATGCTTAGGTGAGCTAGGTCCATTACCAAAGCTTATATGATCACACAAAAATTGGCTTATGGGGCAATTTAGGAGCTTTATTAATTATTAGTGTCTATAGAAACTATGGAGAAGTTCTAAATCCGTGCTCGAAATGGAGCCTGGGGTTGGACCTATATGTTCTCGTTGCTAATCTATCCCCTCTGCGACTTTTTTATTGACCGGAAAAATGAGTTTAAACTCCTCTCAGACCTTTTTGTGTGGACAAGGTTAGTACATTGTTTATGAACCACGTAGAAAATCTTTCATCGCATCCTCTATAACAGGAAAAAAACTGGACCATCTACAGATAAAGGATAAAAGATGATTATTCCTTTGGAAGCTGATTGCACTACCATTTACCCATTTAGACAATCAAAAAAATATCATCAGGATCCTGTACATCTTTACACAGTCAAGGTTGGATATTCATGAGGTTCATCCAATTTGGGACGGGTCATGATTATTCATTAGACTAGTATCTGTAAGAGAACTGCTATGTGAAAGTATTTTTTTCAACTTTTTTTGTTATTAGACCATAGACTCTATTGAAGATAGTGTGTACAATCTGTAGATAGAATAATTTGTGTAGCCTATCCCATCTGATTTTGTGTCTAGAATTCATGTAAGTTAAATGTGGTCATCTTCCTTCCGGTTCGGTTGGCCTACACAGTGTTAAGATTGCTTAAAGAGCACTTCATCCTCAGTGTTAAGTTTCACGCTTGTTGATATAAAATTTGGCTGAATCGAACAAGATCACATGTCTATGTTTTTCCTTAGTATAAAACGTGGTTGAAATATGTATGCAAAAGTACAGGTGGTAGATTAGAAAAAAACAGTGAGTGTACTAATTAATATGATTTGAGCCTTCCATTGAGGTGATGTTCTTGTCTTCTCAACCTTATCTTGTTCAGGCCTACTCCGCTTTTCACGGACTTTCACCCCTCTTTTTTGAATGTATTGCTATGTCATGGTTGCGCCACTTGACAATGCAAGCCTCTCACAAATCTGAAAAAATAGGAGCTCGGGGGAATCAATGTAAATAAAAGAGGACGATAAAGTATACAATTGGTTAATAAGTACTTTCTTGTGTCCGGGAGGATATACAATAGTTGTATAGAAAATTTTCGTCTTTTTTTCCTTATTGCTATCTCTGAACTTTTTATTTGTGTGTTTTGTGTCTTTGCCTTTTCTTACTGCATGTCACATGGCGCTTTCTTTGTTTTTAAGAGGGTTTTTATGCATAAATTTCTGCTAGTGGTTAACACTCCCAGTATCTTTGTCTTTGTGTAGTCACTAATCAGAGAACAAAGCCAAAAGAAAATGGAATCATTTGTACGAAGAACCAACCAAATCAGTCACTGTTTTGATTCAGAATTTTCAGATGAATCCCACTTCAGAATTTTCAGTGAAGTTCCAATCTTACCCTTCTATATCTCTTATTTTGATTGATTTACCAGAGTCAGTTGCTGATAGACGAGGTGCTGGTTAGTCATTTCCATTAGCTAACTAAGAGAAACTCAGCTAATATCAGCACCAATTATTCATCCTAATGAATTTAGTGGAAATCATCTTACAAATGCAGCCACATTAAAGGACATAAACCTCTAAGTACCCTTGTAGAATTAAAGATCGATCCCAATAATAACATACTCCATCTGTCTTTCAACAAACCGTTCATTTATATTTTTTACTTTAACTATATTGTTTAGAAATATATAAGGAAGCGGTATTATTATATACGACATTGTTAGATTCGGGTCAATATATTTCTTCAAACTCTCAACTCTTCCTAATACGTAACGAGATATTTACACTGAAAAATGTTTTTATAGAGACCGTGAAAAAGCGAATGGGACAATGTTAAAAGTATGAAAAATGGGGTCAGAGTGCATTTTGCTATGGTCCCATCTTTTATTTTCTTATTTTCATATCTTGTTTTGTTATGAAGATAGATTCCCATTTTTGCATGTGTGATATTGTTCTCTAGTATATATGCATCTTTCTTACCACATAATTAGTTACCACATATTTTCTCTAAGCTTCTTTTCTCCCCAAAAAAGAAGATAAACAAAAGAATCAATGGCATTTTCATACAAATCCAACATGAGAGCACCAGAAAATTGGGCAATAATCATATTTATGCTTCTATTATGTTGTATATGTAGTTACATAATCTATGATGCTGTAATGGCAACAGCATCAGAGCTGTTACAGCGTTTGCTGATGATTTCTCCTCTTCTTATAGTCATTACAGTTCACTGGCTTTCGACGATGCCGTCGTCAAGCTGCCTGAGCTTCCTCTTGCCAGGGTCCAACGCTGGTGACATTCATCGTGCCGGCGGTTCGCCTTGGGGTGTTGCTGTTGTTTTGGTCATTATCTTTGTTCTAATATCATACCAACCTTCATTGCAAAGTGTTGTATCTTAGAGATATGGTAGCAGTAACTAGCTTAGTTTTAGTATATGAATGGAAAATGTTCAGTGTCTCAAGCATATGGACTATGAGGTTAGTTGATTTATAGTTTTAAGGTAAAATTAATGGTACTATATTTGTTTGTGAGACATTGTAATTGTCTTCAAGTTTATGTGTTGTATTAAATGTACAATATTGAGTTGTGAAATGCTGGTTTTTAGTCCTTTTTTTTAACTTCCATTGCTGCTTCATTGCATATGTAGGTACAAAGGCAATTGTGTAAGCAAGTTATTGCTTCAATGTGGTTCTACTTTGAAAAAGAAGTTTAAAGAGAAATAAGTATGGATTAGTTGAAGTTGAGGTCTATGGGTGCGTTTTATTCACCTATATGTTACATATCAGAGCCTTTTGGTCCCGAAGTGTAACTTATGTGAACTCACGGGGCGTTTAGTTGTAAATTGCTCTTGGGCTACGCTTATCAACCATAAACTTAACTTGTTGATCCTAAGCTGAATTAATGTAGTTTACAAATCTATGTATTAGCTCTAAACTTAACTTATTTGAACTTGTTTTCTCTCTGAATTAAGTGAAACGAGTTATCAATATACTTTATTGGTAAAGTAAAAGAGTTCAGATGAGAAGTCCAGCTGGCCATGCTTTATTGGTAAACTTAATCCCTAGACCAACTTTAGCAAACTTGATAAGTGAAGGTAATTGAACGATAGACGTCCAATTGGCCATGCTTGGTAAAGTTTGGTCCATATCATCTTTAATACATTCATTTTTTCCATGTTTGGCATACCATTTATAGTAGACTGGTAATATTTCTTACTCTTTTCAGTTCACTTTGCTGAGTTCATCTACATTCAAAGCAATTTTTACATATTTCATGTGAGGAACATAAGAAGTAGTTGAATTAATTTCCTAAACCATATATTGTCTAGTATGCACTTTTTCTAGTGCTCACAAAGTGCAAATGAGTTAGTAGCACTATTTGTCGCACTTGCCCCACGCCAAGTAGCACGAAAATTGCTAGGGTTCCTGAAACGAAAACGCTTCAGAAACGGAGAAACCTCAAGTCCCAGCCATTTTTGGGTTTTTTTAGCATGAAAAAGAATGGGGTTTCGAAAATGAAAACATCTCGTAACTTGAAAACCTTAAGTCTCAGAATTTTCCGTGTTCAATTGGGTTCAGCCGTTCAGGTCAAACTTCAAAAGTTGGTATGGACATTTTGAGAGCGGGGTTTCCTTATTGTTTCACGGCCCACATTAAGGAAGTTGAAGAGAAATGATTTATCAATGTCCAAAGCTTTGGTAAATAGCCAAAAAAACATATCACGGACCTGACTTAATCACTGCCAAACATCCCAATATTCTGATAATCTGCTGATATTTTTAGTTGGTCCCCTGAAGCTGTGGTTACTGCATTTGTTAAGATTCATTCTTTCAATAATATCAGTTATGAAATTGGGCTGGTAACATGGGCTTTGGATGTGTATTGGTCCTATCTAAAACGGGCTACTGATAATGTCCAGCAATATTGGGCTCGGCCACACAATCAAAAATAGGCCTAACACCTCAAAACACATGGTGGAGGAAAAGAATTCCTACCTCTAAGCTCTACAATTGTAAGGATTCTTCCTTGTTACCCTAATGTTATCACAATTTATAAGGCACTTTCAGGAGGTTACAAGCAAATCCCCATGCGACTACACCAATCAAGCTTAGTGGAGTACACAAGTATAAGGTTCTTAGATAATTTTCGAAAGGAAGCATGGGGTATCTATAACGTTCCAAAGTTGTTGATTCAACATACAGTTACAAATTAGAGCGTAATCTCAAATAAAGGAATAAGAAAGTAAAATTTCTATAAAAGCGATATATAATATCTTTTATCTTACATGAATCACGATTTAAAATAATTTATTATTTGTAGAGATAACTTTAACATCTCAAGGTAACTTATTACAACTCCAAGTAGTCCAACTTACCTAAAACCGGTTAGATAAAATGTCTTAATGCTGTAACCCTATTATCACGCCAATTAGTCAACCATAATTATACTACACGTATCCCTAAAGAAAAACTTGAGAAAAACCAAGGACTGCCATAAAATATCTACATTTTTTTGTAGATGCAAATTATGCAATTGATTGGAGATACCAGTATGGCAATATAGAATATACAATATACTCATCATCTTCATCTTCCAATTAAAGCAAGAATCTCGCAATTTCCATGCAAATTACTTTGTACTTAGCCGAGTATTATAAAATAAAAACATTTATGGTATTATTAGGCAAATGACTATAAGTGACTTTTTCATTTGTTTATTCACGATTATGATATTTACTTTAACTAAAATTGAATTGAATGAGATAATATTACTGGAATACGGGAGGAACTCTCTATTTAAGATGTTTTAGTTTTTTTTTATTTATGGTTAAAAAGTCAAAAAAACATGTTCGGTAAATAGCTTTTGGAGCAATTAAAAAGTCGGCTTTTCAGCCAAATGTTTTTTGCTTCATTTAGTACTAAACTAAGAACATCGACATTGCTTTTGCTAAACTCTTTTACAAACAATCAATAATTATACAATCAGTCAAACCAGTCCAAAGACAATAAGTCAAACTGTCCATCACAAAGAGCATTTTGGGGTTTTTTTTATAGCAATTTTGCTTGAGGCTATTAGCTGGTGGTTGTTCACGGTGGTTGGTTTAATCAGCTGTTTTTTGTCGCTTGTTTGATCAACTGTATAATTATTGTCTGTTTATAATAGTGTATATTTAAAGCAGCACTTAGTGTTGGTTTTTTAGTACAAATTAGAAACAAAAGCCAAAACTAGGAGGAAAAACTGGTAAAAGTTGATTTTAGCTTTTGGTTAAAAAGCCGGTTTTTCGGCCACTATAAAGTCATTACAAAAGCTAAAAACTAAAAAAAGCTATCCAAAATTCATCTACCAAACATCTTCGAGATTATTTATCATAAATCCGAGTATACCTGAGTATGATGCACCCAGTACAATTTTTTCTTTTCATTGCTCAATTAGATATCTCCAGATAAGCAAAATACGTGCAAAAAAACAAAAAATAAACGTCTTAAATATCATAACATTCGACCGTACAATAAAACTTATGAAAACCCACACCTCTCTACTTTTGCACCCACATACATACCTCTAAAATTTCCTAATCTTTTCAGAGCAGTGTTCCGCGGCGCACAAAATAATTTCGGACAATCTTTCCAAAACCCAAATATTTTATTACGCGTCTTCCACCCCTCTCAAGAGCTGTCACACTAAAACAAAATCCAACACACACTTTCCTCTTCTTCTTCTTGTTCTTCTTCTTTCATCTCTTGCATTCAAAACCCCACCATTAATACACACCTTTTCTTTCTTCTTTCTTTCTCAATCCAACAATGGTAACAACAACAACAAAAACAACAACAAAAACCCTGTTCATCTTCATCTTCATCTTCTTTCTTTTCACTTCCACCATTGCAGATGACAAAGCTGCCATGGATGACTTCCTCAAAGCTTTCTCAACCCCACCTTTTAATTGGGATTCATCCACTGATTACTGCAAATGGAAAGGTATAAGTTGTGATATTAACAACAGGGTTACCTCCATTAATCTTGCTTCACAATCACTTTCAGCAACTTTACCATCTTCATTCAGTTCTCTTTCTCAACTCACTACTCTTTCTCTTCAAAACAATCACTTTTCTGGGTCATTACCATCTTTATCTAATCTCTCTTTTCTTCAAAAAATTTACTTAGATTTTAACAACTTTACTTCAATTCCTGCTAATTCTTTTTCTGGGTTATCTTCACTTCAAACTCTTTCACTTTCTTTTAATGAAAATCTTTCTCCTTGGCCTTTTCCTTCTGAATTAATTGATTCCACTAGTTTAGCTACTATTTATGCTAGTAATGCTAATATTCAAGGTTCAATTCCTGATATTTTTGGTACTTTTCCTGGTTTGCAAGACTTAAGATTGAGTTATAATGATTTGAATGGTTCATTACCTCAATCTTTTAATGGGTCTAGTATTAAGAATTTGTGGGTTAATAATCAAAGATCGGGTCTTTCGGGTTCGATTAATGTTGTTTCAGGTATGAATCAGTTAAGTCAGGTATGGCTTCATGCTAATAAGTTTACTGGTTTAATTCCTGATTTATCTGCTTGTACTGAAATATTTGATCTTCAACTTAGGGATAATATGTTTAGTGGGATTGTTAGTAATTCTATTGTTGAATTGCCTAAATTGTTGAATGTTAGTCTTCAGAATAATAGGCTTCAAGGGCCTGTGCCTGATTTTCCTAAAACTGTGTTGAATGTGAGTTTAGGAGATGAGAGAACTAATAGGTTTTGTAGGAATAGTACTGGGGAATGTGATCCTCAGGTTTCGGTTTTGCTTCGAGTTGCTGGGGATTTAGGGTATCCTATTAAGTTGGCTGATTCTTGGCCTGGTAATGATGCTTGTAATCAATGGACTTTTGTTACTTGTGATTCGAGTCGAAAGGTGATTACTGTTAGTTTCGTGAAACAAGGGTTTTCGGGTATTATTTCTCCGGCTTTTGCGAACTTGACATCGTTGATGGATTTGTATTTGAATGGTAATAACTTGACGGGTACTATTCCGGAGAGTTTAGCTTCCTTGCCTCGGCTTAGGAGGATTGATGTGTCGAATAATGACCTTAGTGGGAAGCCTCCGAGTTTTAGGCCTGGGGTTACTTTGGTTACTGTTGGGAATAAGAATATAGGAAAGGATGTTCCTACGCCTGGTGGTCCTCCGGGTTCTGGGGCTAACTCGTCTTCTGAGTCTGGTGGGGGTTCGAAGGGTTCTTCAGGAGCTGGTTTGATTGCTGGTGTGGTGATTGCTGTTCTTGTTTTTGTCGTGGTTGTGATGTTTGTTTTGTACAAGTGTTATATGAAGAAGAAGCATAGGAAGTTTGGGAAGGTGCAGAATCCTGAAGCTGGGAATGAGATGGTGAAGACGGACATAATGTCGGGAACAAACGGTTATGTGGGTGTCCCGAGTGAGTTGCAAAGCCAGAGTAGCGGTGATCATAGTGAATTTCCTGTGTTTGAAGGCGGTAATGTTACTATCTCAATCCAAGTCCTTCGGCAGGTAACAAACAACTTTAGCGATGATAATATATTGGGACGTGGAGGGTTTGGGGTTGTTTACAAAGGGGAGCTGCATGATGGGACTAAGATCGCTGTGAAGAGGATGGTATCTACAGCTATGGGCACCAAAGGGTTGAATGAGTTTCAAGCAGAAATTGCTGTTCTTACAAAAGTAAGGCATAGGCATTTGGTTGCCCTTCTTGGTTTCTGCGTCAATGGCAACGAGAGGCTTCTGGTATATGAGTACATGCCCCAAGGGCATTTGGGGCAACATCTTTTTGAATGGCAAGAACTCGGAAATTCTCCTCTTACGTGGAAGCAGAGAGTCACCATAGCTTTGGATGTTGCTAGGGGGGTTGAGTATCTACATAGTTTAGCGCAAACAAGTTTCATTCACAGAGATTTGAAGCCTTCTAACATCTTGCTTGGAGATGACATGAGGGCCAAGGTTGCAGATTTCGGTCTGGTGAAAAATGCTCCTGACGGGAAGTATTCTGTGGAGACCCGATTGGCTGGCACATTCGGTTACCTTGCTCCTGAATATGCTGGTAAGTATCTGCTCAGTGATTTCTAGTAATATTCCTTTATATGATGCTTCTACTTAAAAATTGCCTAGAAAGATATTATTAAGCCTATATGCTGATACTCTCCACGTATCTGTGTGCGCCTCAAAGCTTGTGATAAGTTAATCTAGTGGTTCTTTAACCTGTGTTTTGCTTATTTCTTCTATACTGTAAACTGTAGAGTATTAGATGGTCATTGTGTTTCAGATCTAGGGTATCTATTGGAATGGCCTATAGGTTTAATAAAGTCTTTCTAGGCAATTTTTTCAACCCCCATAAACTTCTAGTTGCGAAATCATCTTGTGAGGCATTTAGGCAATGTAGATAATATTGTTAGAACTAGTTCCTACCAGCTCACTCGTTGAAGCTATTTTTAGGTCCTTTCTTGAGCTGTTTGGTGCCCATAATTGCTGATTTTGCTCAAGTTTGGACCCAATTTGGACCCATTTATACTCGTAATTGGGTCTCTGTACATCTGCTTTCAGAAACTGTGCACTATTTGTTTAACATAACATTTGCAGAAAAGGGTCCAATTGTGATCAATTCACTTACTTGTATGTGCTGTGTGATTCTATCTCAATTTTGCAAGTCTGTCTCTCAGTCATTGTTTTTAATGAGGAGGCCCTAATTAGCTAAAGTGTTTCTGGGGATGGTGTTTATTGTATTAGCTGGCTGCCAACTTACTTGAGTAGTGAGTACTAATCCATAATGGTCTCTCTGTCTGAATATATTTGTTGGCAGAAACCTGTTGTATTCAAAATTTAAAACCTCTATTGCCGCAGTCCACGTTTTGATTTAATTGAAAATTTGCTTAGAAATGTTCCAGATGATTGTTCATTAAGGTGAAGTTGGATTAACCATATAGATTTGGTTGTTTGAGTAAGCATGGTGTCGGTTAACATGAAATTTCTATTCTACAGCGACTGTCTAGTGTATGATACGCTATTAGCGAAAATGGCTAATGTACTACACTACTACTAATAGTAATGAGATCATGCCTAAATCCTGATGCTCACATAGTTCTATAACTTCTATTTAAGGACCCCTCCTGATGTTGTTTCTGATCATTGATCTTCTGAAAGGAGCTTATAATTGTGGGCCAAAAGGTTCTTTGATGTTTGTATATCGGAGTTATTGTCGACTTATGTTTGGACATTTTGGTAGACCCTTTCTATGATCTGAAGTCTGAAATAAATACTAACATGTTCTGCTCTTGTTTCTCCAACAGTTACTGGGAGAGTGACAACTAAAATTGATGTCTATGCATTCGGAGTGATATTGATGGAGATAATCACTGGTAGAAAAGCCCTTGATGAGACAATGCCAGATGAAAGATCCCATCTAGTGACCTGGTTCCGTAGAATCTTAATCAACAAAGACAACATCCGAAAATCGATTGACCCTATCCTTGACCCTGATGATGAAACTTTCGAGATCATTTGTCGGGTTGCCGAGCTGGCAGGCCATTGTACAGCTCGTGAGCCACATCAGAGACCCGACATGGGGCACGCTGTAAATGTGTTGGGCCCACTTGTTGAGCAATGGAAACCTTCATCCCAAGAAGAAGATGATGCAGATGGCATAGACTTGCATATGAGCCTCCCTCAAGCGTTGCAAAGATGGCAAGCCAATGAAGGCACATCGACAATGATCAGTGATCTCTCCTTCAGTAGGACTCAGGCTAGCATTCCGTCAAAACCGTCAGGATTTGCCGACTCATTTGACTCAATGGACTGTCGATGAATGATGTCGGTGACATGAACAGATTTTACAGAAGAGGGACATAAATCCTGCTAAACTGTTGGAGGTAACTCCTTCCTTCTTTAACCTTGTGATTCACAAGAATGAAAAAGTTAGTGAAATTGTATCTATTGGATTCATGGATTTGTTTATTTATTTACTCTTAGTTTCCTAATTTCTCATTCTGATTTTTTGGGCTAACCCAAAAAAAATTAGGGGTGGTTTAGTTTAGTTTTTTTTTTAAAGTTTGAGATTGGTGGTTGAAGTAGAACTACACATGGGTTTGGTAAACAGGAATGATACTAAATGTTCTACATGTAACATGGGGGGCATGGGGGAGGGTATTGTGGCACAGCAAGGCTTTGATGAATATGGAAAAAAGCAATTCAGACAGTTCATCTCATTTTTTTTTTTTGTAACATATTCTTTAATTCTTATTATTGAAATTTGAAATGCATATATTCTGTTTTTTCATCTCTTGTTTCATGCTCGAATTCCTTTGGTTTTCTTTGTTGGATTTTTTTTTTAAAATTTGGACGTCTTAAGAAAGGCGAACTATACATTTTTCTAAGCTTGGGGGTACTCTCCTTATTACACGGACATGTTCATCTCTCGTTAGGTCTCCCTCATCATTGTACGCGTCCTTTAGAAACCTGTGTCTTTCCTCGTGTTGCAGCTAAAAGTACGGAGGAAATATGTACATTTCATTTATATAGGCCACTGTCCGGAGTAGCCTCCTTTGGTATATGTTATTCGGCCTTTCCACCCTAAACTACTCATGTTGGTATAGTAAGTTCAATATTGCGCTTTGTCACTCTCTACTCGCAAATAATAAGTTCATTATGATTCTCAATAATTCTACATGAGAGTAGTTATAATGAGCCAAAACTATGAAGCTATCATATGAAGAGGGGAATATGAGTTGGACATAAGCTGGAAAAAGGAAATTTTTGTGCTTAGTAATATCTGAATTCTGATATTTTATTCTTGTTTTAATTTTTATGTATATGGTAGGTTGAAGTTGGAAAGTTTGTTTAACATCACATGTTGTGAGTATTTAAGGGAGGAGAGAGAGAGCATAAATAAAGGCGGATGTTGAGGGGGGCTAAGTTAAAGAATAGGAACATGGGGGGCTTCAGAAAGGGTGCTTTCAATATAAGGTCCCTTTTTTGTGTGATGTTTGCACATGGGACTTTTCTCAAATTCTTTCTTAGCTTCTCTGTTTGCTATTCTTCTTAGTTCGATAGTGATATCTAGGGAATTAGGGTCCTTGATTACCGAGTCCGGATCATATATCCCACATAGTATCCTATTTACTATTTAGCATCCTATTTTCTATTATTTTGTCTCATAACTTAAATAAAATAATATTTTTCTTCTTATTTTATACATTCTCCCTACTAGTAAAGCCTCATCAAAAACAAAAATATAGGAAATAAATCGTTTTCGTCCTTTATTTTACTAAGTGAAGTTAGTTTTTTTTTTATTTTGTTTATGTTTGAGGAGGCTTTTTACTAGTAGGGAGAATGTACAAAATAAGAAAAAAATTATTTTATTTAAGTTATGAGACAAAATAATAGAAAATGGGACACTATGTGGGATAGATGATCCGGACTCTTGATTGCCGGGAGCCCAAAACGACTAAATTCGACTCGAGAATCGGAAAGGAAACTAGGTGTTGTTAATAAGAAGTTAAGAACCATAACAACTAAATAGAAGAAAACATGAGCAACATTTAAAAACTGTAGATATTCCGCCACGGCCACGCGCCATCCTCCCAGGCCCAATCGAAAAAACTTATAGTAACCTTTCACGGGGGGCAAGACAAACACTACCAAGAAGATAGGTCCCTAATCTATAATCTTCCAAGACAGAACACAACTGCAGACATCCTATGATGGAAACCCCGAGCATGAACCTGTTTCAAAGGAGAAGAAAGACCAGAACCAAAGTCGAAGATGGATCGGCCCAATAAAGGAGAAACAAGCTATAGTGTTTAGAGAAGAGGAAAGGAAACCAAACACTAGGGGGAGTCCATTTGCTAAGGACCGAACACCAAGAAGAACATAAACGGCCCAACATGAACCCAACACGAACCCAACACCTTCACACCAATCGGACCCTGATTCGAGGCAGACTCGACTCGAGAATCTCGTGAACAAGGTTGAAATATAGTTAAGCTAATTCATTGTTATGTTATGAAGTTCTATGTTACAAAATGTTAGTGACATAAAGGGAGGATTTGCTTGGTTTTAGTTTTCGAACTTAAGGTGACTTCTAAGACGAGTTGAACTTAGAAAGGCAAAAAAGCTTGAGACGCGACTCAGCTGCAATGCAAAGTGTGACAAGCTGTGTTGAATGAGTTTTTCCGAAGTTTATCGTCGGATAATCCGAATGTACATAGAGAAAGGTATATTATTAGTGTTAAATTCTTCCATACAAATTCGGGTGCAATTCTGTGGAGTAAAAAACAAAGATCCCAAGATTACTATTCCTGTGATAGTACTTAATTCCTACTGCAAACGAAAACGAAAGGTGGAAGAATAAGAATAGACGAGTTTGAGCTGTACATCATTTCCTTTTACATAGATAGGAATATAGGATAAGGTGAGTGATAATGACATAATTAGTTATAAGTAGTTGAATTTTATGAAAAACAGAAAGAATTTGGACATGTTACTTGTTACATAATCATACCAGAGTTAGACGCAGCTTGTTAAGGCATATGAATATATGATGAAAAAGACCAATATAATTATATAAATGTGTCAAAATATTTAAGGTTGCGCCTTTAATTGCGGACATAGAGCGCAAAAATTGGGTACAAATTTAAACAAATCGTTTACTTTTGTTGCTCCTATAGTTTTTTTTTTTTAAAAAAAATATATTCAAACCAAAATAAAATTTTTAAGATTAGCCAACAAATAGTTTTACGTTTTCATGGTTAGTTTTCAAAAGACATGATTAGTAGTCTAGGGATGTCAGCGGGGCGGGCGCGGAGGAAGGTCCCTTCACATCTATAACAACCTAAAAATCTCATAGTTCCCGCCCCATCACCCATGGTGGGGGAAAATTTTATCCCCGTCCCAACCGATACGCATTAAAAACTATTCATGCCGCATAGCTTGCATGGGTCTTCGGCCCCATCTCACATCCTCCATACCCGCCTTAACATTTGTCATGCTCGTCCTATCATACATCCCATGTTTATTAAACTTTGTACTAATTTTTTTCAAAAAGATATGTTAAAATAAAATCAGTTTATTTATATAGTTTTTATTAAATAATTGATAATAAGTACTTAGGCGCCGTTCAGTTCACCTTATTTTTACTGAACTGAACTTATTTTTGTTGAAATGAACTTATTTTTACTGAACTGAACTTATTTTTACTGAACTGAACTTATTTTTACTGATTTGAACTTATTTTTGCTGAACTGAACTTATTTTTACTGAGCTGAACTTATTTTTACTGATTCATGTTGTTTTTTCTTCTTTGCAATACTGATTTTTACTGAACTGAACTTATTTTTACTGAACGAAATTGATTTTTGCTGAACTGAACTTATTTTTACTGAACTGAACTTATTTTTACTGAATATAATTATTTTAAGGTGAACTGAACAGGGCCTTAGGAGGCGGGGATGAATCGGGACGGTTGGGTATGAGTTGGGTGAGCAGGGATGAAGAAGGTACATTCTAAACGCTAAACCTACACCATCATCCATAGCGGAGATGATTTTCATCTCCATCCCCGTCCAATCACACGCGAAACATTCTCCCATCCCCACCTAACTGAGGCAGATACGAAGTGGGTCTTTAAAAACCCTGTTACATGGTGACATCCCTAATTAATACAAGTATAATTTGAATTTCATCGTATGATTTTTAAGATGTTAAAATTAAACACAAAAATTGAACAAGGTTTTTTAGTGCTCAAATTCTTGAATGCTCTTCCATTTATACTAATTTGTAGTTAAAATTTCTTTATAGATACTATTACCTTGACATAAGAGCATAAAAAAGGATAAAAATGTTTTTATACTTGCAAGTTTGCAATCCAATCCCCCCAAATTTAGGAAAGATTAGCTAATCCACTATATACTTTAATAACCCAACACATGGAATCATTTTAATTACAGAATATGTGCAATTTAGATGCCTGGTTAATAACTATACTTCTATATCTTTTCTTTTCTTTTTTGAAATATATGCATTCCTTGATGATTATACTCCTACTTTAAATCAAATCCTTAATTGAACTAATATTTTTCTATTGCTATTTAAAATTAGGAAAGTGTATTAATGTTTTGTTAACAAACAAGAATACACTTATATTTTGAAATGACAGCCTTGATGGATGGCATACTATGGCAAAATGAGCGAGTGGGTGCGGGAATCCTCTCCCTCATATCCATACCCACCTAAAATTTTCATACTACCCAACACTCACGGCGGGTATAATTATATCCCTAAAACCATCCCATCCCCATCCCCATCCCCATCCTTAATACCCAACTGAGTATACCCACTCGCTTATACCCACATCATACCCGCGCTGTCAAATATCTTGAGTTTTATCAATCATACCATAAAAGATCACTTCTTACTACTCTATGGAAATATCAATTTCTCCATTAATGTCATTTAATGAGCCCCTTGCCCAAATAAATTAGCTTTGAAAGTAATTATAATAATGATTTCGGGACGGAAATATATATCACTATCTCATTGGTTGTTTTCATAGCACAAAAGTCTTTCCTTCTTAATTATACTCGCTCGGTCCCAAAGTATAAGTCATGTTTTCTTTTGCACAGTCTTCAAGGCGCACCTTTGACCTTCGATATCTTCAATTTCGTATTAGTAAAAAATATAAAAAGTTGATATTACTACATAAAGTTTTTAAACTTTATGACAATATTCCACATGGGTATATTTTCTTATATTATTAATGACAATATTTAGTTAAAGTTTTTAAACTTTGACTCCTAAAATAGAAATGAGACTTATATTATGGGACGGAGGGAGTAACAACAATATGATATTGTTTCCTTTTTCATTTCAATCTAGTAGTTTATTTTAATTTGGCTATCTACATCAATTAAACAACAATGTCCAATGTTCAGCTATTAGCCTGAACTTATCAACAATTTAAAAGTTAATCCTTTTTTAAGTATCACTAGAGATACTCTTATATTGCCCTATATATTAAAGTACAAAGAATTAGAGCTAAATTTTTTTGGTACATAATACTTATTCTAGCTAGTTGCACTGTAACTCGCCATCGAATATAATTGTAACTCGATAGTTATGTAGCTGCATGTGTTGATATGAGAAATCAAGCAATAATAAGGGGTCTTAGCCGACCATTTAGATGCTCTTATAAAATGTATTTCACGGCCTTGAATTTTGATTTTTGTAATTCTTTATATAAAATCAGGAAGAAAGGTAAAATTTTCTTTTAAAAATATTTAATTTACAAATTTATTTTACATCTACTAATTTATTGTTTTGAACTCATTGGAGAGGAGGATAAAGCTTTGCACAAGACATTGATTTTGCAAGACCATTGCGGTGTAGATATGTTCCCTATCGATACAGCTCATTTTGGTAAATTATTAGGGAGCTTCTTGCATTATTTGGCCTTATCCTTTTAACTTTTGCCACCAGATAATAACCCCACATTTAATTTTTAAACGTTGTAATATTATGTACTAATTAATCCAAAATAATAATTAAATATTTATGTACAAGTCACAGTCACATTTTTATTTATAATATTATCGTTGATTTGCGGGACATAAAACCCTTATGGTTATGGCAGCTCATCAATTACACATAAAAAAGAAGTTGTAGAAAATCATTTAACTTATTTGTAAAACTAAATTATCCATCTAGTCCCTAATTTTGGATTGATTTACCTCAAATGTACGTAACTAAATTTATCCGCTTGAATTTTATTGAACTGAAACACTAAAACTGAATAACAAGTCTAAAAGAACATGGACTTATTGCCTGAAGTCAAATGAATGTTATAGTTAATTATATCTCCCTTATTGCGAATTATAATATTGATCCAACAACTTAATTAAATTATGTTTGCCTGTTGATTAAGCTAAAAGAATGATAGGGGCAAAATTATTGAACACTCATCACAATTATGTACTATAATAAAATTGTGAGAATACCTAGTCCTATCTTATAATACGGGACAAAAACAATGGTGCATGATCACTTAAGCGAACCGGATCCAATTACAAGTAGCCCGTTAACATAAACACAATTTTGGCATCATTTCATAAAGGATGTGGATATATTGCACTCTATCGTTCTTTTTCTTTGGTTCTACTTATAAAGTAGTTTTTTAAATACAGTATTATTAATCAAATATAATAAAATTTCATATAATTATATTTTTCTCACATATTTTAGCAGATACGTAAAAATCAAGATAAAATTGTTGTTGAGAACTAAAATATTATACTAAGATAAAAGTATGTCTTTTCAAATTCAACCTACTTAAGATCCAAAACCATGGATTTTTGACAAAAATAGAGTATAAACGCAAGATCTTTCATATAATTAATCATGTACAAAAAGTGCATGCACAATTTTATAAATCAACTTACAATTATCCACAAATATGCTATGGCAGAGCCACAGAGGTGTCCAAAGTCGACCCACCCGGTCTAAAAATGAGGGGCTCTAGATGACCTAGTGCAATTTTTGTGTATAACGTTTCAACATGTTTTTTTTTTTAACTTTTAGGCTAATTCAGTTGAAAGTCCAATAAATTTTCGCCATGGTTTAAGGGGCATAGATACAAAATTTTGGCCCATTTAGGGCATTTTTTTTGGATTCGCTATTTAATCGCCACTATGTTATGCCATGATAAATCAGAAGAATTATTGGTTAAAATGAGCGAACCTAAATACAAGTTCGCTTGTTGGAATCAAGCCAAAATTAAAAAAAAATGGTGATCGTAAATGGTTGGTGTCCCTTCATCAAGTCTTTCGTAATTGCGTCGGGTGAAAAATATTTCAAGTTAGCCGATGCGCAACTTGTGTAAACATAATATACTTACAATTCTCTTTCTAAGTCTTAGGATGGTAATGGTGTTTGTTTCATGAAATTATGTTGGTTAGACAGCCGCTACTATACCCTTGAGAGAATAATTCACTAAGGCTTTTATTTGTATGTTTTTAAAAAAGATAAAAATATATGTGGGTTACAAGATTAAGGGTGTGTTGTATATGTTGGGCCAAAGAAGCTAATGTGTGTGAGAAGGCTATGGTGCTGCTCTGGTGTTGGGCCTTTCTGGGCCTGATGGTCATTTGTGTAATGAGCTCTAGTCCAGAGAAAATATGGCTGGACGTACACAACATACAAGGTGAACTAGAGTTGCATACTTTGCATGGCCCTATGGATAGTAGTCACATTTTTAAATTTGACCACACGATTCACGTTTTTAATTGTTAAAAAGAAAGGACTATGATCAGACTTCAATTAGTGCAGTTTCTTGGTCTAATATTTGCCGATCAGATATTTTGGGAGTAGAAAGGAAAGGAAGGGAAAATCTCCACCCGCAAGTACCCCTTATCCGTTACCACTACACCAAACCTTACTTCATTTTTAATGTTCTACTTGATCAGGGATTTTGCATAAGGGATTTTGCAGAAGAAGCTTAGGATCTTAGAAACTCAATTTATGCTTATTGATATGCCAAAAGAGTTTGGCCAATTAAAATTATGGATCACCACACAATTTAAATATTTCATTACAATAACATTGAACTTAATACAAATACACATGTGGAAAACAAAATTGAAAAAAAATGACACTTGTGGAATAAAAATACATGACAAAGGAAAACTTATTTAATCTCGTATTTTCACGAGAATGTAATAACTTCATAAGAAATGAAAGCGAAAAGTAAGAAAATCTTCTAAGAGAATAAGGTTTAGATCTCTTGTTACGAAGGATTTATCTCTTACATACACATCCGAAAATCATCCGAACAACGGTATGGATCACAACAAAAAATCAGCATGCCACAACTTTCACCCAGTCCTACACAATTCAAATCCCAACCAAACACAGATCCTTCCACTGCCACTATGTGCACTGCGAAAAACACAAAATCACATATAAGTATACATGAAAGTATTGTTAATCATATTGAATAGATGTTCAAATTGAGCAAAGTTCACATCCAACGTCGTCAAAATATAAGGACAATACAATTCTTTTTAGTGCAAGGTTTTGTTAGATACTTAGAGTTATTCTTCAATATGACGATGGTGGAAAATCACCGGCTGGTGTTTATTTTGCCCACTACCCTCTCGCACGGAATCGTATATGAGAAACGAAATGAATACAGACATAAACACAAACACAAGTTTATAATAATATTTTATTTATAATCTGTATAGATGTTTCTGAGTTGCGTCTGAAACAGATGCACAACTTCTACAAATTGTACGTGCAACATATAGTGTAAGCCTTGTAAGGCCCTATAAAGTAGAAGATTGTAAATAAAAATATGTGAGAAGGTGGCAGAATGGAACCTGATGCAAGTACGAGTATGACTGCAAATATGATCTCCATGCTGAAAGCCATCTTGCCTTTCATATTGGATATAATAAATCTAGAAGATGATCAAATTTGCTATATTTCTTCTTTGAAGAAAATATGCGATTCTTGTGTTTTAGATGGAGAGTTTCCTCATCCTATAGTCCATATTTATACTTGCATGGTTTGGCCGGTCGTATTTTTATCTTCCAAATCAAGTCAAAATTATATACTACCTCCGTTTCACTAAAGATGTTACACTTTTTTTTTCACGGACTCATAGGCAGTTTTTGGGTAGGAGAGAAGTAGAGAGAAAAAGCAAGTGGAGACCATGTGATTGGAAAGAGATAGAGAGAAACTTTTTGCAAAAAGAAAAGTGTAATATCTTATTAAAAATTTCCTAAAATGGAATGTGTAACATTTTTAGTGAAACAGAGGAAGTATTTGCTTTTCACAGTTTTCAAAACACAAATTTAAAAATAATACTCCTTCCACAACGAATTACTTTCAACAATAGAATATTATACCTCTCACAAATAATATATATTTGTGTCCAAGACAATCACTGAGTGTGGTGGTGGGTACTAGGGGGAAAGTGTGGTGTCCAAGCTTCCCTTGCGGTGGTTACCTGCAATGCAAACACTAGCCTCGGCCGTTTGTTTACGAGGAATGCCCCTCCGATGTCTAAGTCAGCCAAGGATAGAAGCACAAAGTCTCTATTGAGAGAAATGAGTACCAAGTGCAAGCATTTTGTGAGTGTTTTTGTGAACGTACCTTACTTATGCATGGGCACGAGTATTTATAAGAGACATGGGCTTGTGTTATTTGGCTTTAGTTGGAAATGGGCCAAAGCATTAAGGCCTTGATTGATTTGCTGTCTAGAGCTCTGATCTAGAGAGGTCTGCTCGGCGAGGCCTCTCTGCAAAGGGAGCTCTAGCGTTGCTCGTAGAACGGGAAGGTCTGCTGGGAGACCCAATACAATACCATTTTGTTGCAAGTAATTCGTTATGCAGGGAGTACAATACTTCACTGGTCATCTTCAAGCACATATTTCCTCTATCTCTATTTGAGTATAAACACTATTCACTATTCACATATTGTATTTTTGACTGTTTTTGAGTTTATATACACATTAAAAATTTTATTAGCGTGATAATATTTGATTTGTCTAAATATATACTATTCAAATGTAAAGTTTTTAATATTTTTATCTATACCTAATACGAAATATTAATGCTTAAAATAATGTCTTAAATAAACTGTAAAGACGCAAAAATAGCAAATAAAAAGAGACGGGTTTATTTCTAGATTTATTCAATCGTAACTCATGCATTTGTTACTAATTCTTCATGATATAACATGTGACATCACATGGCCGGCTAAAGTTTTTGTTGCTGCCAAGTACCTAACTTTATTTGCCTAATTACATACAAAACCTTAACAATAATGGGCAAAAGATCCGTGCTTTTTAATTTATTAGCGCTATATTTAAAATTGTATACTTATTATTTAAACTTTTATGAACCTAAATAAACTTATTTCTAAAATAGTTAGACTTTATCTGAGCTTATTTGAATTTATTAGAATTTATTTGCACTTATTTCTTACGATAAAGACTGAAAATAAATTATAAAGAGTAGATAATCCAGTGGAGTGAAGAAAACACACCATGAAACAAGAACTTGTCTATTGGGCAGGTCATCGCCTACACTAGACACAACACAAGCCGATACAACATATGTTAGTTCTATTAAGCTAATCAGACATCCCGAATTGTATTATGTTAGCCCAATGTAACTAAAATGCTAGCTGCTGTAAGAGACTGAAGAAGTTACTTGGAGATAAATTTTGGAACTGAATTAAGAGGATACCAGGCCAACACAACATATAACAAATACCTAATTTCTTCCCTTGGTCTTAGTTTAATCTTTAGTTAGGATACTAGCTCTTTAGCTTTGTCTTAGCATGTATCAACAATACATTTGGTCACTCTTTTTTTCTTTTCGTTATCAGAGTTTGTATTGTCGGAGGAGAGACTGAACTAATTTCTTTTTCTTTTTCTTTTTTTTTTAGAATATGACTATATTCTTTTCAATTTATTTTTACTTATCTAAATTTATTAGACTGGCGTTATTCGACCTTGTTAGACCCTTATTAAAACTTATCCGACCTTAACTGACCAATAAAAAGTTTAAAAGAACAAATCCTAAGTGTCTAGTACTATTGGTGGCAATAGAGTTGTTCGGGTCGGGTAAATTTCAGGCCAACTTGATTTCGGGTCAATTTCAGGTTGGGTATGTTTCGGGTATGTCATTTTTGGTCGAGCCGGGTTTCAGGTATGTCAGTTTCGGTTTCGGGTCAGGTTAGGTTTGGGGTATGTCCCTTTCGATTTCGAGTCGAGTCAATTTTCAGGTCGTTGCCCCAGTCCCCTAACAACGATACAAAATTCTTGATCGTTGATCGTGGAATTGACCGTGTTAGGCTTAAGGGGAGGATTGGTATCAGAGCACCACCTTTATATAGGATTTATTTGAAATTATGTCAAGCCTTTACTTGAAATTAAAATAACAAGTATAGTTAAATATTATTCGGGTCAGTATGGGGCCGGGTCAATCTCAGGTCGGGTCAATTTTCGGGTCGGATATGTTTTCTGTTCAACATGTTCCGGGTCGAGCATGGGTTGGGTCGGATCATTTCGAGTCTCGGGTCGATTTGGAGTTATCGATTTTGGATTTCAGATTGGGTTGTTCGATCGGGTCAACTTTGCCAAGTCTAGTGTCTACTAAGCTTATACTTAATTGTTTCTCTCTTTTTCTTCGGGACACAACACAAGTGCGTTATCTACCCAACAGGTGACCCATGAGCATACCGGATACCCGTCTTGCCCTTCTCTAGCTCGCCCCAGTAAATTCTTCAAAATGCCAAAAGCAGGACCAATGTATACTCCACTTTTCCTTCTTGAGTGCTTTAAGGAATCAGAATACTTTAGACCTTCCTTTTTCACACTCTTAAGAATTAAGTATTCAAACATTGCCTTATGATGACTCAATTACAAGTTTGCAACTAGATTATTTAAACTTCACAAATGATTAAGATTGGTATTAATTAAATAGTCATTAATTATAACAAGCCCCTGTTAATGTAGTCTCTAGTTTTGTGATAATAGACTTCAATTTATGTTTGAAATTTATCGACTAATCATATATTAGTGTCTCTCAGATTATGACAATGTTAATTGTATAAGAAAATTTAACGAACTACTATTTATAAATATATGCAAGATTTAGATACTCAAAAATTGGTACAGATAAGTGATTCCTAAGTTTTGTAAATAATGCAACACTTGTAGTTTATGATCAAATAGTTTGATAAATTGAATTTTATGAACTTTGACCAAGTAATCTTATTATCAAATATGACATGTTCTTAGACTTATCTCTAAATGTAAATTTTTTTAGAATGTAACTTAATAACACATACTTAAAGATATTCATAGTCTAAATAAGTAAAACTGTGTATTACTAAAAATACAAATATTACATTAATTCTGCACAAAGAAAGTAACAAGTACCATCAACAAAAAAAAATCAACAAAAATTAAATATATGTGTCATTACTCCATTCATAATCTATACAACTACCACTACACAAAATTTTACATTAACACTTTAAAAGAAGATGCAAATGACCAAAGTACCCCTCCAATAAAAGCTAGACTTTTAACTAATGCTCACTAAAATACAAAGTATAAAAAGCCTTGATTAAAGGAAGAAAAAGAAAACTTTAAAGTAGAATAATTATACACTAATTACTCGTGATTATTCTGCGTGTAGGATGAGCATCGATCCCAATATCTCTTGAAATTAATTAAGAGGGATGCTCTAACCAACCAACGACTGTTTATCACGAAGATGTTTATGATGTTGTTGTTGTTGATGATCATGTTCATCAACTAAGCAAGGGCCACCAACTCTCCCTAATAGAAGTATGATAAGAGATCATAAACATGAGGAACACAAGAAGAATTCCTACACCCCAAGGGGACCCACCAGCTCTATGAATAGAGTCTTGTTCAGGCAAAGGGATGAACAACCGTTGATCTTTCTTGCTTGAAAGCCAATGAACGGCTAACAGAAGAAGTACAGGGAATACCATGAGGATGAGCTTCACCTGATCCATAAGATCTTCCATTATAGACTCATAGTTTATGTACCATGTAAAACTCAGAAATATAAAAACAACCATGAATAAGAAACATAGTTGGACTGGTGGAGGAGATAGATACTGTGTATATGAGTTTTGATACCTTGCCATAATTAATCTTATGCTAAAAAAAATTTGTGAAAAAACTTAGGCTTAAATTTTGAGTTTTTTTTTTTCTTGAGGTTTTGCCTCGGGATGTTAGAATCCGACCTTCTTTTACTTGTATATTCTTTGTGCTTATATAAGGTAAGCTAGGTTAAAGGTGATTTATTGTGTTTGAGTGGATGTGATTGTTGTGGAAATAAAGTTTGATTTCTAGAATGAAGAAGAGAGGTTTGGATACTGGAGATGCTTTTATATAGGAGACTGGAGAGTTGCTTCTAGGGGATGGTGAGTGTAACACTTAGATATAGTTTTTTTTTTTTCCTTGAAGGATTTTTTTTGGTTTGTTGGAAGTGCAAATTTTTAATTAAAATAATAGTATTATTGTTGTTCAGTTGTTACACTTTGACTCTTAACTTATTTTAATTTAATTTGTACTAAATTTATCATTGCTCCTTTTACCACTATTCAGCTACTATATTTTGGTATTATTTATACGAGGAAAAACATACTCAAAGTTATATGTTGGCAATGTTCATATAGAAATGGTAGGTTTAATGAAGACAGAGAATACTCTTTTTATTTAACTTTGATCATATTTTTTTTACTGATAGATAAAAATAAATGTTTGTATAATCTATATTATATAAAATGTTATTCAATTTGTTTTAAAGTATTTAATATTTGATCAAAATGATATGTAAAAAAAAATTTAGCGTCCAACCACTAAAAATTATAAAGGGAGTATAAATTTTTATATAGATAAGAAAAAATACTATGAATTATCATGCTCTTTAACTTTATTTAGAGACTCATTATATGCCAAACACCTTTAAGGCTTTGTTTTCTCCAACTTATTTTCAATTTCCACTTATTTATTTTAATGTTAACTGTATTCACTACTTTTATTCTCACATTTTACTATTAACATTTCAGTTCAATTAATCATATCATTTTCAGTTTCATTACTTTCAATTCAGTTCAGTTCAGTTCAATTGTTTACAACTAGCGAAGCGAAGAGTCATTGACCCCGTTATATGCCAAGTATATAGGTGTTAGGCTTTAATTTGGCCTTTGATATGTCCCACGCTCATCTGAAGAATGTGTGGCTGAGATGCACGTATTATGTGACTGATCAAATTAATTGATGATTACTATACCATTCCAATAATTGGTGTAGATACTGGTCACTTTGCTCTTGTCATTTTCATAAGGTAACACTGAATTCGTTTTGATATGAAAGATTGTAAGGAAGCATTATCATCAGAAAAAATTGTTGGCTATAATTCATGATAATACTTGATATGAGATGCACTTATTATTATCAGAGAAAACTTAATTATATTAACTATAATTTATGCTAATACTAAAATACATCATACATGTATGTATTATCATCAAAGAAAACTCCACTGATCCAGTTAATAGACGACTCACTACATCATTCTAATACTTTACCAACCAATTAATAGTTAAGATGCTAAACAATAATTAGGGTCTTGAATTAGTGACTTTACTTAGATATCAGGAATGAATAACTCCACTTTTTTTCATGCCAGTAATTCAATGGTCTAGATTCTTTCATGCACAATGATTTAGTTATTCTAACCAATCAACATTTGCCACATATAACCGACTATGGACCGACCATGCCATATAATGGGACAACATTAAAAAATATAAAATGAAAGGAAATTAGGGCACAATATTGGAAAGCGCATTATCTGGAGATGCTGGTCCATATTCAAACTTTATTTTCTGTCACCTTTATATGTTTGTAAAGAACATTTAGGGAGTATAATACAGGTATCATGCTTATTGTTTTTTAGTTCATGCATAAACATAATCACAAAGTAAAATGAGAATAGATCTAGAATCGTTATATGCAGAATCAATCGAGTTACTCCTTATCCTTACTACGTACATTTGTTGATATAGTCTATCTAACATCTATGTGCAATCGGTTGAATGTCTTAATTATATTGTATTTCAAACTCAGAACAAAAATTTACAAATTAATTAATGGTGACAACGCCACTTTGATAATGTATCTAGCGGAATCCGAAGCAAGGTCTAAAGAAGAATGATCAAGTATGATAACTGTTCAACTCCTCAATTTATTACGAGTACTTCTTTGTAAAATGGAGGGAGTAATTGTCAATGTGTGGAATATGGACATGTAAGACTAGACACGTGAAGTTGTGAAGTGAGCTCCATGCTCTACGTAAGTAGTCAAGTAACGGACTTCTGATTTCTTATACTTCAAAGGTCAACCATACAAGGAATATGGACATCTTAGGGAAGGGGTTGTATAATAGATTCATACAAGCATACATGCTTATTAATTACTGGCTTAAGATATGGGTCAATCAATTTTTAAGTTTATGTAACTTTAGAGTTCAAATTTCTCATACAAATGCTAAAAAACTTGTAACTTTAATTTAAATGCATATAAAAATGTAACACGAGAAAAGTTTGACTTTGTCCAACTTACCTTATAATTACTTGTTTCATCTATCATTTCATCGATCAAGATTAAAAAAATTAGAGAAAAAAAGTTCATTGTCAACAGATATAGGTAAAAAGTATAAATAAGCTTAAATAGAACTAATTTCAAAGCATAAACTGAAATAAAAGGAATCCATGATAAACAAATTCAAATAAGTCAAAATCACATAAGTTAAAATGAGAATTCATACTTTTTGCTTACCTTAATATTCTTTTTGGAACGTCCCAAAATAAGCGCACTACACTAAAATGCCTATAAAAATTCGCCACTTTATGCTCACTGATATTTGGTCCTATTAATTGCGTCTTTTATTAACTCTACAAGTCTACACTCCTCAAAATGAAAAAATGTTTTAATACGAATAGAGTCAATAAAAGAGAATAGCAAAATATTAGGGATAAAGTTGAGGTGTAATCATTACACTGTAATGTCATCGACCCCACTTTTTTCTGAGTAGAAAAATTATAGTTTATTTATAAAAAATTGATCATCCACACCAATTAAAACATTTTTTTAAAAAAGTATTATTCTGGATCCATCACTGCATACACACGATTTGTTGACCAGTAGCCTACTACCTAACTAAGGTATTGCAATTGGAAGGATGAGTCATAGCTCATAATAATAACAAGCTTGTGGTTTATGAGTCCATGACCATGTGGATTAAGCCACTCACAATCGGAAAAAAATTGCGGATTAAACCACTAACACAAATCTAGTCATAACGCTTGACCTTTATGACCTTTTAACTTAACAGGGAGGTCTTTATTCTTCAAGAAGTGGCTAATGTGGTCTGTGGAGCCCAGTGGGCCTTCAGGCCTTATTGCAGACATACAAGATGGAAGTGTCATGATTTCCATATGGATTATTAAAGAAATTAAGGTAATTCCCAAAAAATGCTTGATTTTCTATTTTTTAGGAAAAAAAATAAACTTGTCTTTAATTCTTTGAAAAATTGTTACTAATTAAACAAAATTAAAAATTTTCCTCCGAACATTTATAAATTATTAATTAACACCTGATAATACTCCTATTTATACTTTTAATAAATATATTAATGTAAAATCTTGTTAGATTTATCTCAGAGCATAATTAATTTGCATCTATTTTTAAAAAAATTTACTTGAACACGATTACCAATATTAACGTTCAAAGTGCGCGTTTGAATGAGTAAAACTATATTATATGATTATATTAAAGAATGAAGGAATCATCTCTCTTGAATAAATATTTAGTCATAGTATTTTGTTTATAGACACTAGCATAACGAAAAAACTAGTATATAAAAATTATGCTAAGAAACTAACACAATTAAATCAAACTAACTTTAATTTACCGGTCAACCCTTACTAAGCCATTCTCGTTTAAATTGAATTGAAAGTTATCAATTCAGAGTTATTTTTACTAAAATTATACGAAGAAACTAACACAATCATTTTAAATTGAGTTGAATTGAATTTTCCATTATATCGATCCAAAAGAACATGATTTTCTCTATAAACTATGATATTCATCGAGAAGTGAAAATCACCTCAAAAAACCCCCAATCTCATGACTCGTGACAAACTGACCGTCGTGAGTAGGAGATAAAAGCTCTTGCTACTCGAGCTTCATATGATTCTTAATGTATATATAACTTGAAGAGGATTATGCATAATGGTAAAATCACACAATTAATCTCACTTAAATCAAGCATTATATTGCATCACCAAAAAGTAAATCATAGTCATACAATAATAAAATCTTAAACATTTTTTTAATGAAATCATTCTTGAATTGATACAATAAACTTGATCAAAATTTAAAAGGCAAAAGCTAACGAACGCCTCCTCCGACCTAAAAAGCAAGATCAAGAAGGGTGAACTTTATTAGAAGAGATCCCTTTCCAAGCAGATTTCATAGAATTAGTAGCAGAACCAACAGCTGATTCAATATACTTCTTAGAAGCAAAATAAGCAGCTTTTTCCATTGATTTACCCATATTTCTTGCACTTTCACCAACTTTCAACAAGCTATAATACTCAGCCATGGCTTCTCTTTCCATCTCTTCTTCAAACCTTCTAAACTCTTCCATGGCATTTTCCATTGCAGAATCAAGCTCTTCTTCAGCTTCTTCAATGGAGTTTTGTGCACTTTCTTCTTCTTTGTTACACTCTAATTCCATGGCTGCCCATGATTTATATGCTTCTATTTCAAATAATTTCATCAAATCTTCAATGTTTGATGGATCAAAGTTCTTGTCTTGAAGAGCTTGGTTTGAGAGGAAAGTGAATTCACTTATTAAATCTTCCATTTTTTGTATGATTCTTGTTGTGAATGTGAAAATGGGTTGTAGAGAAAGAGATAATAGAGTTTTGAGGTGATGTTTTTGTTTAGATATGGCTGTTGGTGGAAAACATCATCATATGAACTAGTGGCTAAAGAAATTCCTCTTAACATTTTCTTTTCTCTTAAATGTCTTTGTCCTCTTTGTTTAACAGTAAAGTTGACATATTCTACTGAATTACTGGTAACTTTTGACTATTTTTTACTAATGCTACCCCAGGATTCAGGAATATGAGTAATGAGGCAGTATGAAGTAAGAGGTGATTAAAGTCGGTCCGGTTCGAAAACGACGGATTTTAAAATTTTCGATGAAAAGTGTGTTAGGTATGATTTTAGGTTCATGTAGTTGACAACCTTAAAAAGTACAATTTTAAGGACTTTGGACATAGATGCTAGGCCCGAAGTAAGGCATAGCTCGCGGTTTTATCCTAATTTTTTGGATTGGCCAACTTCTTGATCATCTCTATGATGCACATAGGATTCGGGCGTGATTAGATCAATATGACAAAGTACAAACCAATGCACGATCCACCTTTCCTTATACAATAATAAACGTAGGGTGACATAATAAAGTTAAGTGATATATGTTATATTTTTTTAATTTGGTACTTTCATTAACTTTCACTGGAAGATTATATTCAACCGACCAAGTTATAAAAGATGATGACAAGTTGTGAATGGTTCTCAACTACTTGAAAGCTATCCTAGGCTAGGGCACTGCCAATATCCCATGATGATCCCCGATAAACAAGGTTCTCGAGTTCGAAAATTTAAATAGTCAACAAGCTATAATACACGTTTTGGTGGATTCATCCCTCCTCTAGGTTCTTTCTCTCCAACCAAATATGTGTCTAGCCCTCCACCATGCACGCATGGTGCAGAAGTGGGTCCCATTCGGAGCATGGAAGAAAATTCATGAGATTCACCCCAATAAGGAAATAATGAGGCAGACGGTGATAGCTGATCCCCCCATATCAACTGCATACCTAAACATCTCCACCTTTCTCCGTCACCATTCCTCGTAGCAAGTAAAATCTCATCCTCATCCTCAGGATTGTTCTCTGCAACTCGAGAACATGAAGTTGGAATCGCGCTGGTGAAGTCCAAAATAGCAATAGATCACGTCGAGCCACAACAACAAAGAATCGATTGGACAAATCCAGGTAGTTGGGCTCACTGGAAAGTCTTGTTTACACCATTAATGAGATATTTTATCAACAGAGCTTATTCAACTCAACAGGTTCACAATAGAAACCATCCCGACCCACAACTTATTGTATCAAGCCCAATTTAGGTAAAATATTACTTGTTTGAGGTATGAGTCTTTGGGCCCAACGAAGGGTATTTATCAATTAGAGATTCATGGACTTCCTCTCTGCCTCATTGTACACTGAAAGTTGGCCCAATAGTTAACTTCTATCACTCCTTTTGCATAAGGCATAGGGATTCGGGAATATGGCAAACGATAAAACATTTATGCTTAAACTAGACTATAAATCTAGAGGTGTCCCATATGCTATTGTTTTAGTGTTTATCATTTACTTTGACCTTGCTCAAATGATAAATTGATAATTTTCACTTTTGAGGTAATACTATGTAGAACAAAATATGAAGCAGATTGATCTACACCAAATTTCTCCATTAGTACTCTCTAATTTCCATCTCTAATTATATTACATACTTCGACTTTTCTGACATATAAGAAATAAGATAAAAAAATACTCCTTGTACTTTCCTTATCACCCATTTCGAAATAATTTGTGCAATTTTATTTTGTGATTGGTCCTGCTAACATTATCATTACATCTCTCCTATCTTCTTTAGCCCTCGAGATCACCACGTTCTCTCGTTAAACAAAAAGGTATCACTTTCTCTCACTTCAATAAAAGTATCCTACTATTTTCTACCCAATCATCTACCGAACTATGTGCCAGTGCCACGAGAAGTGTTCGAACTAAGTTAAAACAAAAAGAGTATACTCGTTTAGAATCTTGTTACATAATTCTTGATTATTTAAATTTTCTATATTTCAGATTTTTGTAAATATACTCATACATTTTTAAAGACAATGATCATTTAATGTGTTAAGTGAGTCTAGGAGACTATGGATGTGAAACCATCTACATTAATATGAGACAGAAGGAATAATTATCATCAAGTGTAGTTTAAGTATATATAGGTTACACAAAAACTCAGAGAATATTTTGTTATTTTATAATCTATACTAATATATTAAGAAGTGCTTCTAAAGAAAGTGTATGTGCCACATATAACCTCCTTTCTTTGCACTAGAATTAGTCATATCATCCACTCAATAAGTATTATGCCATGTCTTTAATTAACAATGAAAATGTGTGAGCAAAAGATCGATTCTTGGGCCTTTTTAAATATAAGACAATAAATCAACTATGATGTACATGCTCCAAAGTAATACTTATATATACATATCCTTATAAAATGAGAAATAAAATATTAAAAAAGGTATAAAAAAAACAACTCAAGATAGACACCCATAATGTTATCCGGGGCACACACTAATTACTATAGTAAGATGTGTATTAAGATATTGTGGTTGTGAAGAGTCATATTATTGAAAGAGGGATGTAAGGAGTAGGACCAACAATTAGAGTTAGAGGAGGTCCTTATGAGATTAAGCATCTCTTTCATGCGGAGATCATATGCCAACATCAGCAAGGATTAGGTGTACTCTATCAAGGTTATGCCCTCCACACCTTATTTTACTTATTTCATGATAAAATTTGATAATTTCACTTTAATTTATGGCTGATAAGAACATTGCTTTGTACGTTTATATCTATTGTAATATTTGGACTTTTACACTATTTATACACTCTTTTTAACATCTTATTATGTTTTGTACATAAGGACAAACATAGTCGTGTGAGATTTTATTAGACCCATCTTGATTTATACTTTCAAAATATTATCTTTTGTAAAGTTTTGTACCAAGAGGCATGAAACTTTGCATGTTACTGTAGATATAAATGGGTGAGGCTGGTCCGACCACTTCCATTGTGTCAGACACAATGCCTTCTCTATCGCATAATAGACCATCTTACAACACATTCGCTCAAAGCTATGACTCATACATATTGACAATAAATCGGATTGCAAAGCACTCCTACAAGTCACATTTTGGCATAAACATTCAATTGAATGGAACTAGTCCAACTACAAAAATAGTATTTGATATAGTGCACTAACTCCACGCTAAACCACATGTAAACCAAACACCTTGTTATAGACTTCTAGACTATGAGATTAATTATGACTTTGAAATTGAGATGAAGGTAAAAGTGGTGATGTTTCATCAATTGTCTCCCTTAAATTGGTCCAAGGATTCTTTATGTTTTCTTAATCCTAAATAATATTTCTTTTGTCTTTTATTGGTTATAATACTTTTTCATTATTTATATATTAATTTTGACTGATTTTTTTTACTAATATGCCAAAGTAAAATTTATAGTTTTAGATTTTCCTTAGCGCATATTATATAAATATCAACAATTTACAACTTTTACTAATAAACAATTTAGTGTGCTAAAAGGCAAATTTATTCTTTGACAGACGTAGAAGGCAAATTGTTATAACTAACAAAAGACATATAGCATGAAATTTCAAACATTTACCTACATATAAAAAATCTACTCCCTTCGTTTATTTTCTAATGCACTATTTGACTTTTTTGTGGTTTTCAAGTTGCTTCTTCAAGTCAATTTATCTCTAATTACAAACTTCATAGTATGTGTAAAATTTCTAAAAATATATACTCTAAACATATATATTGAGACAAATCTGACCACATACAAATACATAATAATGCATAACATTAAAGCACGAAGGATGTAAAAATTAAGAAATCTTGAATGTATAATAGAAATAACCTACTTCATCCATTTCGCAATACTCACAATGTTTCTTGTTTGTACGCTATCCAATGCAATATTTTTGAACCTTAATATCTCTAATTATGAATAAGAAAAATTATAAAAAGTTGATATTATGATACTATGATAATATGCATTAAGACGAATCAAATAAGATCCCACGGAGTACTGTGCTCCGTAGAGTACCAAATTTTTTTCAAAATTATTCTAAGACAAGGGTAATGATAACAATATGAGAATTATGGACAAAGCAATCACACCAAATCTTAATCCCTTCTTAAAATGATCCTACCCACCCACTACTTAGCTAGTCGAAGTGTGAGCTATAATTGTCAAACTTCCAAAATAGATTTTCTTTGCCTCTTTTTGTACAATTGACGTCGTACAAACGCATGTTTAGTACTTTAACATATTAATTAATACTATGCCATAAGAAAATTTGAAAGCACAACCTTTTTTTTAACTATGTAATTCCATTCGCAATGACAACAAATGGATAGGTGACAATAGAAAAGCTAATTTTAGGTGTTAGCGGAGTAATTGACTGCCAAATAACCCCAAAATGTTTTTCCCAACATAAAATCACGATATTGCATGTGGGATATCATAGTTGGTCAGAGGCTCATAGCTCCTCTTCTGATTATATGAGATTATGAGATCAATTTTCATCACTTTTTTTATAGTTTTCTAAATCGCTAAAAAAAAACACACTGACAAGTAACAATATTTTATTCTATTGTAATAGTAGAACCTCACCACTAAGTATTAATAAAATGAGATTGTGTTGAGACTTGAGAGTAGATAGTCCTATATTTTTGGGGACCATATATGACTTGAACGAGGAATGGACTTTTGGTAATTCTATAATTTTCCACGGTGATATAACTATATGGTCTAGCATCCAAAAAAACTAATTAGTGAAGCATATTTTACCCTAATAATATTCGTGTGTTCAATAATCTCAGTTACCATATGGTCACAATTCACTCCATAATTCTTGCAACACTAGCTAATTTATATTTATTGTCTCCAATATTTTACTCGAAATCATGAAAATTTTATATTTAAAAGATTTACATTAAAATGAATTTAACAAAATCTCATATGTGTGTATTTTTCCTAAGAAAATGGTGAGACTCGTGGTCAAAGTTAAAAAAAGTGTAACCTTAAAAGTGCAAGTAGTGTTGTAACAACAATTATGGAAGGAATTAATAAAGTATATTGTTTTGGAAATTTCAAACACTAGAAGTAAATATGCTCTTTTAAGGTGTGTGTTTTTTTTTAAATAGAAGGCGATATTACTCCTATCTAAGTTTGAAATTCACACCTCTCTTATTACTTTAAACTTTCCTATGCCTTACAAAAGAATCAGGTGCGTGGTAAAGTTGGTAGACTGTAGATCAACCTACTTCACGGTCTCGGTGTACGAGGTTCGGTTCTCGTGTGGCTCTTTAAGGGAGCTAGGGAGGGTGTTTATTACTTAGTCGGACTTGGGTAGGACTAGTCCAGCCAAGAATCCTTATATACCTATAAAAATTATAATGCCTTGTAAGGGTGTAAGCTTAGCTTTTAAACTAGGGGTGTCCAGTAATAGAAAAACATCGTGTGAAAAACTTATAAAATACTCCTTTCGTGTCTAAATATATAACTATAGGTCACATGATTAGGAGACTGTTTTAAAGACTTGAGTAAAAGGGTCATAGCTATCCTTTATTATTGAAGAATTTACCTATTATACCAAGGAAGTTTATTTTTGCTTGTTATCAAGACTATCAACCCGTGCTAACCCGACTACTATTCATCAAGCAAGATATAAAGGGCTCTATTGATTCTTTAAGTATTACGTTATACTTACAATTTAAGCTTGCATGTCAGAAATTTAGAATCAATATCAATACAAAATTAAATGATGTTAATATGTTACCAACAGTCCAACAACATGCATGATTATGTTAGTAACATAGGATGCTTCATGTTGAAGGTTCAATTTGTTCACTGTGAATGTGGACCATCACTACGATTATTGGAGTACTTGGAAAAGCTGGCAAGTCCTCTTTTCCTTTACGTGCTCTTTGTTTGTGAGCCCTTTTAAGGTAAAACCGCCCAAATAGTAGGATACATAACTAAATGTACATGAACTCAATTGCGATTTTGGAATTCATAACTAGTAGAGTCAAAATAAAGTTTCGATATTTTAAAGAATCGTAAGCAAAATTTCAAATTCAAGTGGAGAATTGACTGTGCAACTTTTACTTAGGTGATAGATCCATGTTCACTCCTTGCATGAGTTTCAGTTGAATGCAACAAGAAAACGAAATAATCAGTAATAATAAAAAAATGAGATAACGCTTTAAAATAGTATTCAAAACATACTTGTAAACACTTTTTCCTCGTAGAAGAAGACGTACACACGAAACTACTTGAGCAATTTGCATAATCGTTGCCCTTTCTTCCGAAATCGAAAAACTATGCTAATAATATTAATAATGCATGACATAACAATCATATTGGACGGTAGCATCCCTATTCTTAGGGTTAAAAGTATTAGTCCTAGCTTGAACATAACCTCTAGCAAACCTAAACAATCCACTCCCACCAATCACTGGCATTTCTCTTACTTTGTTAAACACCATATTTCTTCCTAACACTGTGATTGTACTACCATTATACTTCCCATCCATGAAAGCAAAATTCATGGCCATAAGAAGTCCAATATCTTTTTGACACGCCGAGGCGTAGAATCCTTGGGCCCGGCCCACTAGCTTTGAGCCCAATTTAGGCCCTTCTGTTAATGGGTTATCAATCATGTTCACGACCCCAAACGCGGTGGAGCTCTTCTTGGGCGGGTTTACCACCGCGATTGATGTTGGGTTTGGCCCGCTAACGATGTCGTGCCAATAGAACTTGAAATGGCTAAGTTTTTCTTTTTTAGGCCCGAGCCCGAGTTCTTGGGCCTCTTCATCTTCTATGGTTCTACCAAAGGTAGCTTGAGTTAGGGTTGTTAGGGTAAGGGAGTAAATAATTAAGAGGGTGAAAGTTGAAATTTGGAGACAATTTGGCATTGTAGAATGTGTTATGTGGTAGGGAGAGAGCACTCTTTAATTTGGGACTTTTGGGGAGATGTTTTTAGTGCTTGCTTCTCAACCATTTACATGTACAAGGTATATATAGTGGAATTGAGGTGACCTAGTGGTAAATATATCAAAAAAAAGGGTGTTGGTAGACTTTGTATTAAATTCTTAAAATGGAAGTTTTTCCTTCCTTTTTTTTAATATTAAGTAACTTTTCCTTCCTTTGATAACTAGGTGTACTATTGTCTAAATTTCTAGTTTTGGTCTTGTAACATTTTGGCTATGTAATAGGATTATTATATATTGTTAATCGTTTTAGTAACAGAATAACAAAATATAAATTAAGTTCATTAGTGAACAAAATGGAGATATTGACAAGGGGCTCACACAAATTAGTGGATATACTGATTGCCTCTGTCACATGCCTGCTAATGAATATTTTTTCATTAAGCTCAATCTTTGATCAAATTTTTGGCTGAATGACAAGACACAAGCCTGATATAAAAAAGAGATCATAGTAAAACATTTTTACCTGATAAATTGATTCTATCCAAATCGCCCGATCAAGGTATGAATTAAACTATACTAAGAATAAATTATTTTATCCTTTGTTTGACACAACCCAATGAAGTAATATGATACTAATTCATTGTGTAATTATCTTAATGAATTTACTTATAATAGATCTTGATGTAATTTCTATCTTAATAATAAGTACATGAACTCAATTCCAATTTCGAAGTTAATGGCTAGTAGAGTTAAAATATTGTTCCGTTATATTAAGGAATTATTATAAGAAAAATCATCAAATTTTCAATTTCAAGTAAAGAATTGACCCACAACACTTTACGTAGGTCCATGTCCGCTCCTTGCATGATTTTCAAATAAATAACAACGTGAAGACAAAATAATCTCCAATAAAAAAACCCTTGAAATAACACTTTAAATATATTGTAAATAAACTTGCAAACACATTCTCCTCGCAGGTTTAGACTTACATACGAAACTTTTTGAGCCGTTCACATAATCGTTTCCCTTTTCGAAATCGTAAAACTATACTAGTAATAATATTAATAATGCATGACATAGCAATCATATTGAACGGTAGCATCCCCATTCTTAGGGTTAAAAGTATTAGTCCTAGCTTGAACATAACCTCTAGCAAACCTAAACAACCCACTCCCACCAATCACTGGCATTTCTCTTACCTTGTTAAACACCATATTTCTTCCTAACACTGTGATTGTACTACCATTATACTTCCCATCCATGAAAGCAAAATTCATGGCCATAAGAAGCCCAACATCTTTTTGGCACGCCGAGGCGTAGAACCCTTGGGCCCGGCCTACTAGCTTTGAGCCCAATTTAGGCCCTTCTGTTAATGGGTTATCAATCATGTTCACAAGCCCAAACGCGGTGGAGGTCTTCTTGGGCGGGTTCACAACCGGGACTGATGTTGGGTTTGGCCCGCCAACGATGTCATGCCAATAGAACTTGAAATGGCTAAGTTTTTCTTCTTTGGACCCGAGCCCGAGTTCTTGGGCCTCTTCATCTTCTATGGTTCTACCAAAGGTAGCTTGAGTTAGGGTTGGTAGGGTAAGGGTGTAAATAATTAAGAGGGTGAAAGTTGAAATTTGGAGAAAACTTGGCATTGTAGAATGTGGGGGTGTTGTGTAATGTGTTATGTGGTAGGAAAAGAGCACTCTTTGATTTGTGACTTTGGTTAATTTTCTTTGGGGAGATTTGCTTAGTGCTTGTTTCACAACCATGTACATGTTCTATGTATATATAGTGGAGTTGAGGTGACCTAGTGGTAAATAAATTAATAGAAAGGTGTTGGTAAACTTGGACTAATTTTTTTTTAAAAAAGGGTTTTTTTTTCTTCTTCTGTTACTAGAAAGGTTTACTATTGCCTAAATATTCTAGTTTTGGTCTTATACCTTTTTGATATCTAATAGGATTATTATATTTTCTAAAAGCTATTTTTAGTTACAAAACAACTAAATGTAAAAGGAGGAGAAATTAGGTGTACTATTACTTAGTGTTTGTTTCTCAACTAGTGAACAAGATGAGAAATTAGTACGGGGTTCACACCAAGATACATATAGTAGTATTGTCTCTCTTTCACATGCCTACCAATGAACATTTCTCCATCTAGTCTTACTCTTTTATATGATCTTTCGCTAAATGGCAAGACACAAACATGACATAGAAGAGAATAAAATTGATTCTAACCAAATCACCCTATCAAGGTATGAATTAAACTATAATCTATACTAAGAATAAAACAGTTTAACCTTTGTTTGACACAACCAAAAAGTAAAATGATACAAATTCATTGTTTAATTTTTATAATAAATTTAGTTATAATAGATCTCGACGTAATTTCAATTTTAATGGTTTATTTGCCGTCGCTTTAGAAACAACAAAAAATCTTGTTCAAAAGTGTATCTTTAAGATGTATTATGCATGAGAGGAAAATATACACATTAGATCCAAAATTTACAATAATGACATTTTGTTGCCGATAAGGGTGAAAGATGGCTCAATTGTTTAAATAAATCCTCCCCATTTCAAGAAGTAAAGAAACCAATACTAATTTACTTTTGTATCTTCTTATACACCAAAAACATTAATTATATTGTCAATAGTAGACTGTGAAATATGGATTAAATGGCAATCAGAAGTGTCAACGTTAAAGTCTAAAAAAGCATATTAAAGAAAAAAGTGAAGAAAGAAAGGTCACAATTGACAACACAATATGACTTATTTAGAAGGTGTAACAACCTCTCATTCCCTAATTTTCTCTCTTCCAATCCCAATTATTTCTCACAATTATCCACCCTCATCATTTTCCACAATGACAGAAAAACAATCCAATTTCAAAAGAAGAATCACAAGAGGAGAAAAGTTGATAATTTCAATAATATCATTACCAATCGGCAACAATATTAATATCACATATTCCCCTTTTTTCTCCGTTAGCATTAACATGCATTCTTAGAACAAACAAATTCACCCTATTTTTCTTCTCTTTGTGAGCACCGCTCCCCATTTCGTCGATGGAGGAGCGGGTCCCACCTGCATCTTCTGACGACCACAACCAACATCATACCTCAAACAAGGAGAAAGACGAAAAATTTGATGACTATGATCGCAACGATCACGTAGAGAATGTCACAAAAAATAATAATAATGAAGAAAGGCAGATTGTCTCCTCCAATAATAACTCGAATCGTCGACCTCATGCTACATACATTATCCAAATCCCGAAGGACCAAATCTATCGGGTACCACCACCGGAGAATGCAGAGCTTGTCGAAAAATACCGGAATCCGGTGCAAAATAACCAGAGGGGGCGTCGACGTTGTGCGTATTGGTCTTTGTCTATTTTCTTCGTGGTTGCATTCCTTGTTAGTGTTATTGTTTGCGTGCATCATTTTACCTTGAGACCTAAGAATCCTACCTTCTCTATCAAGCATATTGATGTCAAGCAGCCTAAGCCTTCTTCCAAAAAGAATGCCGCTCCTAGCTTCCAGGTAATTTTGTACTATTATCTCCGCGCTTTTTGTTCTTCCTACTTTTATGTGAATATTTTTCCTGTCTTATTCTTATTTAATTCATTACGATGTACATATTTTAAAATATTAAATATCTTAATACCTTAATAAAGATATTAATGTCTACGATATGCAATAGAGACCATAATATTCAAAATAAAATGTCTTCTTGTATTATGTTATTAGTACCCTTGATGAGCTTTGATGATGTTTGTTTATACTTAAACTTCTTTATCTAAAAGCACACCTTTGTATAAGATGAACAGTATTAGAAAAGTAGGTTAGAACACTATACAATAAAACAGCATGTTTTAGCCAAAATTAATTGTCAAGTTACATCCATTTGACCAAAAAAAAACTATCAAACCGTTATTTTGAAAAGAAAAATAATGTTCTTATTTTGATACTATATATTAATCACGTTACTTTTTGCTTTGTTCTAATAAGTTAGGTTAATCTCAATCGTTTCATATGAATTTTAGTACGGGATTATGTTTGAATTGCGTAATCAGATATGTGTTAGTTTTACCGGGTCTAATTTATCATGTTAACGAGTTCATAAACACGTCTTATATGTATATCACTCTTAGTGCATACTTTAAAGGATCATATAGGCTTCAATAATGGATATACTCACATTGATTTTTGGTAATAGGTATCCTTGGAAACAACCAATCCAAACAATGTGAACGATATCGGTTATAAACTAGGCAGCGCTACGCTTACTTATAAAGGGAAGGTGATCGGGCGTGGCTCGTTTCCGGCATTGGAAAATGAAGAGTCCGGGAAAACTGATGCAGTGAAAATGGATCTTGCTGGGTCATCATCAAAAGGGGGTTTGCCTAAAGAGTTACAACCTCAATCTCATAATAAGAAGCCATTGAATTTGAACTTGTCATTGAGCATCCCTATTAAGAAAAAGACTTGGTTATTTACCAACAACGATGATGTTAACATTGGGTGCCAATTTGAGGTCAATTCCTTTGGAGAAAATATCAAAGTTTTATCACAAAAATGTGATATTCAGTAATAATAGAGTGTTTGTTTTTAGCATGATAAATTTCTCCCAAGTGCAATTTCGTGCGCCACTTTTTCTTATTGGTTTGGTAAGATGAAAATATGGTGACGTTGAAGTGGTACACTGTTGTTTGAAAAAAAAAAAGACATGGATTTTGATTTGATTTTGTTTGGGGTTCCTAGTTCATAGAAAATACGAAAGGAAAAGCAAAAAAAAAAAAAATAGACAGTTGTTGGGCTAGTCATGTTTCCAATTTGTTTCTTGTCATGTTTAATTTTTTGTTTTGTTCTTGCTCGAAACATTTGAGGCTGAGTTAAGTAAATTTGTTATTTGTTCTTTTCTACACATTTAATTATAGGATAACCTTACTCTTTGCTACACAGTCTTTGTCGTAATTTTATCTCTCAAGGATCATGTATATACAGATAGAACGGAGGTAGTATATACTTCAATTCTACGATTCAACGTTCACATAGGACCCGTTGTTCTCGTTTGTATAATTGTATGTTAAGAATGACAGATAATTTAGAAAGTAAGTAGGGAAGAAATCAGGGTTCAATCTGAATGGAGTCGATGAACTTTATAATTGATTCAAATTTCCTACAATATAAATTCAGATTTGTATGAAAATACGATTATTAGTTCGAAATTTTTATTAACCTCTAGAAATTAGATTTGGTAAACTAGCAATAATATCAAAGTATATATAACGATATAGGTGTAGTTCAAATTGTGTCACCACCATAACTCTCTCTGTTTTGTCGGTTGCTTCTCTTTGATTATGTGCACTATTTACCAATTTATCTTGACCATAAATTTCTACTAATATTAAGAAAATCTTATAAATTTTCATATGAATTATGTATTTATATTGTTGTCATATAAATTAGTTTTTGGCCCAGATAATACCCTGAGCACGTTATAATTGGAACACTTGATTTATGAAATAAAGAGGTTTTGATAATTACCGGCCATTCTCCGAACAATTACCGACAATATTTCGGCCACCGTATAGTTTTTGGGAGGAGAGTAAGCGACACTTGAAGGTGGGAGAAAGTTTCACTGATTAGAAGAGAGTAAACTAAGAAAGTGCAATTATGTCTAAATAGGGCATTGCGTGAATATTTTAGGGCGGCGTTTAACAACCCCTAAATTTATTACCTGCCCTTAATCACGACATAAGAACTTTTTGAGCAGCCTATCTTTAAGATCCATGTTCAAGCTACTCGTGTTACTTTGGTGCATTGGTTTTGCACGATGTGGTAGAGGTGGCGGGCTAAGCTCGTTAATTGTGCTATGGTTGGTGGCTATGTGGTATCAGAGTTATAAAGAGAAAGTCTGTGAGGAGAGGTTGAAGAAAAGAGAGTACATTTTTTTGAAAAAGCAAATTTTTATTTAAAAAAAGTGAAAAAATGCATTTGTAGAAAGGATTGTATGTTCTATTTAGTTTTAATAATGTACATTTGGCTCAAAAACCTCACATAGATTTCACTTCCTCTCTCATTCTAAGCAATCTTTGTTTTTTAGAGTAAAATTAATTCATTACTTATAGTATCTACAAAAGAAATTGAAATTAATAAAAAGATAACAAAATGAAACTGATAAAAACTACAATCTTGAAGCAGATCTTGCACCGTAGAACATCACTAGTACATATTGATGAAATATAAAATCTTTTGAAGATACGTACGGTTTGATGATTTGATATAGCTGCGAGGACATTTTTATCTGATTCGTCTGAATGTATCAGGAAAACAAATTATCCTGCATATCTTTTTGTCAACGAACCAATTTTACAATAATCCATGAGATCAACGATTCTATACATTACTTCTAGAAATAAGAAAAGACTTGCAAAGTAAGGAGAAAAACCCTATCTTCCAAGGGAGAAAAGTTCACCATAAAAGGAAGAAGCGTTATTAAAAACCTAAAAAGCAAAAAGAGCAAATTTAAAATTGATTACATATTTGTGTTATGTTCGTCTGCTTTCACCTGATTTAAGAATACGACTATAGATTGACACTTACAAAAATCATCCTTGAACAATAAACGTAACAAATCATCTTCTAACCTTATGACAAAATCTTATATAATACTAATTTATACTTCCTCCGTTTTTTTACTTGCAACATTTCCCACTTTTGAAAGTTACAACTTACTTGTATCATTTCCTTTTATGGCAATACTTTCTCTCTACCTCTCTCCAATCACATGAGTTCTCTTTTTTCCCTCTCTCTATTTCTCTCTTCTCCTTAATTCTTGTGCCCCAACTCAATGATGCAAGTATAAAAAACGGAGGAAGTATAAGATTGGAGTAGCTTTTCTACTTAAGAAGTGAGTTTTATACTATGATATGCTGACTAATATAATGTAATCACACCCCAAAATAATTGAAAAAATACAACTAAGTTTTTGTACTTGTATTGATCCAATATCTAATCTTATTGAATAAGAGTTATTAAAGCTATTTTGGTAGCTAATGTTAAAAGGGAACATCTAAACGCTAATAACTAGTATAAAAAAACTAACTACTAGTACAATCACAAACCACTACTTTTGCCGAATAAGTTGCAATTTTTAGATATAACATGCAATTTTCTCATGCATTGACTTGGTTGGATTTTATACAAATTCAATAATGTAGCTCGACAGAAAAATAATCTTGATAAAAAAATTTTCTAAGTGATTTCAACACACACATTAATTCGTGAAGCTAAACAACCATACATTTTGAACTTTTACTTCTGGTTAAGGCAAAACATAAGGCAAATTAAAAGGCACTATTTTTAGCTTTAGGACTCAAGTTTAACAATTCATAGCTATTATTAGCAGACAACATTCTTACTGAGATTTTATCAGTTTTATTTTGACAGAAAGATATCATTAATTCAACTCACATAAAAGAGATAAAATTCTTTCAATATTTTTCCAAAATAGTTTGAAGATTCAATAGGAAGAAATGTCTGACAAAACAACAAAAGATGAAGCAACAAAAAGGGCACCAGAGAAACAACCACCAGGTCAAGTGTTACACCAAAGAAAGAATCTACCATTTTGTCCATTGAGAATGGCAATTGGAGGTGCCGCGGCGGCTGCCGCCATTGGTTACCTTGTATTGTACACCAAGAAAAAGCCCGAGGCATCAGCAATGGATGTTGCAAAGGTTACTACTGGTGTTGCCACCCCTGATAACACCCACTCTCGTAAGTAGGATGATAGCATTATAATTTGTATTTTACGTAGAAGAAAGTATTTTGTAATGACTTAAAAGAAGTTCAAGTATTAGGTATAGCCTATAGGGAGATCTTTTTCTTATATAATTTGAGATGTGGAAATTATTTGTATTTTTCAATGATCACGATTGATGCATTTGCATTGTTACAATAAATTGATTGGACAATTCTTAGGTATAGATCATGATTAGGGATTAATTGTTGTAAAGTATGTTCAAAGGTGGGTCCAAGGAGACATAGGACCGGGCTATGAGCCAAGGGTGTTAAAAATGTTGAAATTAGATCGATCAGGTCATATTCGGTCTACAGATTCTCTACTTTGATCTGGTCTACTAGGGATTTCTAAATATATACTACATCCGTTCTTTATTAATCACTACATATAGAGTTTTACGCCTCCCAACGCACAACTTTGAATGCTAATTAATAACTCTAATTATGCTCAAGTAAAAATTATAAAAAGTTAATTTTAATTAAGTTTATACCGAGACGAATCTAACAAGATCCCACATGACTATGTTTATCTTTGTACATAAATCATTATAGTTGATTAAAGGGAGATGGATGAATAGTGTAAAAAGAGAAATGTTGATTAAAAAAGAACGGAGGAAGTATATTTTTTTGGTGCAATGGGTGTTAACTTCTATTGTATGGACACTTCGTGAAAGTCGCGTGTCTGTTTAGGACACTACACATTTCAACATTTTAAACGCGATATAGAAACATCTTTATGTCAGAATGTCATTATAGATGCTCATCTTTCGTTTTTATGTCTTTTCGTGCACGTTTCTCGTTTCATGTTCCCGTGCAACATAATCTTAACTTAATTGTTGAATTGAAAAAATAAGAAAGATGCAGATCATCAAGTTCCTTTTGGGTCAGCCCTCGTCAGATTGGCGCATTTCTCATTCCAACTTTCCGGTCCAACAAATAAGTTAAGCCCGTTTATATAATGGAGGCCCTAATTTTATACTTTTATCCAGCTTAAAACCAAATACCAGTTTTCTTTAGACATACACCTAGGCAGATTCTACCCAAACTAAATGCATTCATCATTGGTATTTGATCCAGCATCAAGAAGAACCAAAGGTCTCAAAGATGAATAAATAAAAAACAACTCATTAACATTTCATTATTTCAATGATGTAACATTCTCTCTATCTTCTTTTTATAAGGCACACACAATATTTAAAGTTGAATTTCCGAACTCTCAAATACACATTATTTCAATAATTATATGAGAGATTAGTATTATGAAATTATTTGTTTAAGTACATCTACTTATCCATCCCCCTTTGCTTTTTTAGTTGTTTAACTTCTATTTTACACAATTTAAGAGAATTTCTTTAATATAGATTACTCGTATGATACGCTAAAAAAAAAAATCTTCAGAACTGATATCGAATCGCTTTTTTATATTCAGATAGTTTTTTATATTACTCGTATGTTGTTGGACCACATGCTTTAAGCCCATACAAGCAAGTGAGGCAGATTAATTGAAGATGACCAATTTATGGAATTATTAAGACAATCTCAACAATCTCCCAGCTTTACTTCTATCGTTGTGGGACAAATAATCAACAATCTCTACCCCTTCACTCTTGAGAGAAGGGTCACCTAACGCTTCTCCTTGTATCCATTCCCCTCTCACATGTGTGTGGCTGCAATTTCCCCTCAACTGGTGCTGCACCATCTCTAGTCCTCGAAGTGAAACCAACCAACATATCAGATTTCACTACATCGCACCTACCCAAGCCAAAACATCGGCTATGATACGACTTGTTAGACCACACAAAATAGGCTAAAGAAGTGAGGAGCCAGACTGACAACAAATCCAGTACGGTTCCATCTTAAAACCAATTGATAAATAAACACATACTTAGAAAATCAGCATCCGTATGCATGTCAAGGCATGAAGCTTCACAACTTCACCAATACAACAATTCAAAATTGGATCATAGTTATTGTTGTTTTTGCCTTGTTGGAAAGTACATCAAAAAAAGAACTATCCTTAATCTGAAAATCACAAAGTTTCTAATTTGATACCTCTAGCTAACAAGCCAGATCATCACTGACGTAAGAGTAATAATCCACCATATTAAATTAATAAAAAAATTGAAAAAAAGTTTAGTACTCGTGAATGTCATGGTCAACCTAGAGAAACAACATTGACACCCTCTTGCCCTGTTATATCATCAGTGAAATCAGAAATGGATTAACATAATTGACTTCGATTGAAAGAGGAATTCAAAATTGGCACTCAAACAAGACGCCTATTTCATCAATTAGCGAGTAGTTGTGCTGTTGTACAAAAGATTCGCGCAAAATTATACTTTCTTCGTCCTATAATTTTCTTCCCACTTCATTATTTTATACCTCATATATATTCAAGAAGTGGGAAGAATATTATGGGACGAAGGGAGTACTATTTAGCCTTTTTGAACTATAATAATTTATTATAGTTTTTTCTTTATAGAGTTTGATCGCAATTTTTCATCAATTAATAATAAAGATAATAGTCACGTGATATTTTATTAGATTATTCTTAATTAAAAGTAGTAAATAGTGCGATTAAGAAGTTTACAAAAGGTTAAACAGGACAACTAAAGGTTCATAATAAGTATATCTATATATAATTTTTTTTTCTTAATTCAACAACTATGTAAAAGAAGTTACATCTATGGAGATAATGGAATATATAATTGTCTAATAAATTATGAGAGAATCTCCTTAAATTAGTTCATTTATCTTGCTTTGCCAAGATGTTAACCTTTTTCTCACTTGCTCATCAACTAAAATTTCAAAATCTTGCACAATCATTCTCATGAAACATTATGGAACACACATATATAGGTGTAACTAAATTAGCTTGACACATCATATCACATAAAGCTTCTCACCAATGTTGCAAAATGGAGATTAGAAGTTGGCTTTACTTGTACATGTGGGTTAGAGACTTAGAAATCATTATAAGTTACTATTATATGAGTAGTAAAGAAATGTCTTATCAGATCGGAATCTCACCTACCTAATCTGACACGATTTAACATGTAAGATTAATGTATTTCAGAAGTGGAGGAGGGGGATAAAAAGAGTCTCCATCTCCATCAGTCCCTTAATAAAATCTGTTTTCACAACCTTAATAGATAAGATACTAACTTTATTTCCAAGTATTATTCAATAAATGTAGTTTTAAATAAAGAAAAGGAGAAAGAGTTGTACTTTTATTTGGTTGGTTTGGTTAGTTTTCTAGAAAGCTAAAATATAAGGGCATTTCTTACCCATGTAGTCAACGCTCTCTTAATTGTCTTGCTAACCTTGTACCCCAAGCCACCACATCCCTCAAATTGTCACATGACATATGCACATATAACTTCACACATAGCAACAAGCAAACCTTCAAACCCCATAAAAGAATTCAAATAGACCATTCAAAATTTCAACCCATGTTAATTTCCTTCTTTTGTTTTTTGAAAGTCTATATTTTCTCTTCTTTGAGAACTCTCTAGACTAGTTTGAAACTTTTTTAACCCCCCCTAAAACTCTTCCCTCCTTAAATCCCCCTTACACTCCTCATTTCCCCTTCATTCTTTTTTTTCACAACACACAACATATCTCCCTCTTCTCTCTTAGCTTCCCTCCTAAATTAAGTCAAACCACCCACTTAATCACCCTATTAAGTATTAACAACCCTTAATCCCCTAACATGGGCACTTTAATCGGGCACGTCGGGCCGGGTTTCGGGTTCTTCATAATAGGATTATGGCACCTATTCAACCATCTAAAACTACTAGCCCTTAAAGGACCAACTTATAAGTCCCTTCCATGGTTCCCTTCCAACCTCCACCACCACCTCCGCCGCCTCGAACTCTACCTTATCATGATAGGATGCTTCTTCTCCGTCGCCATGGAACTCTTCATAGGCCCCCAACGCCACCAGCCATTCGACGTCGACGGAACCATCCCTTCTAACCACCTCCACAACTTTGAACACTCCTCTATTTCACTCACCTTCTTTGTCTATGCAACCTTTGCTCTTGTTCTTGATAAGTGGCGCCACCTTAACTTCCCGGCCCGGTTCGACGTGCTTCAGTTCGTTGCTGCGCTTGCATTTGGCCAACAACTTCTTCTTTTCCACCTCCATTCCGCTGATCATATGGGTGTAGAGGGGCAGTACCATTGGCTCCTTCAGCTTGTTATATTCATTTCTTTGTCTACTACTATACTTGGCATCGCATATTCAGGTACGGTAACTAGTCTCATATGCACGCGATGCATGCGAAATAGTTAAAAAAATAAATAGTAAAGTGATTAATTGTTTAGTTAGTGAAGCGGTAAGATACTTTTTTTTAATTATAATTTTTCTAATTTTTAATGTCTACCCGTTCTCTTATATAATACTAGTTTTATATGCACGCGATGTATGCAACAAATTTAATTTGTAAAGTAATTAATTATCTAATTAATAAAGCGTTTTAAGATATTTTTTTTTTCTTTGTTTTATTTTTGACGTCCATCCCACCTCTTCCCTTATATAATAGAGATAGATACATGTAGACTTAACAGAGAATAATAATGAACCATGTTAATGAAACTAAAAACAACATAAATGATGGAGAAGTAGTAATATCCTATCGATCAGTCATTACTACATATATGTTTTGCAATAAGCTTAAAATTTGGAGTTGCCTAAAAAACAAGAAATTGTGAAATAGACAGATAACTAAGAATAAGTGGCACCCACGCACATAACAAAATAGAAATTAAAGAGAGAAAACAAAGTAAGGTTAAGGTTATTATAACTCATTCTTTTTAAGGAAGTGTTAAATATATTGCGAAATAAATGAAGTAGTTAATTATATTTTTGTATAAATGAATCGGGGAAAATTAATATCATGAAAGTATATATTAAAACGATTTTAAATCTCATGTGATTTTAAGAATCACCAATTACCATGAAAAAAATATCATACTATATGTAGATGTGTCTATTTATATATCTGTTAATTTACTACACAAATAGTGTGTTAGACCATTAATTGATGATGCCACATGAGATATTAAAGTTTATATACAGAGGGCTACAACCTGCTAAAAAACCAACTCAATCAAAAAGACTTTTATTAATAGTTAAAGTTTAAATATTATATTTATCCTTAATACGTCCCCTCAAACACATGCACTTTGGCATCATGCATGGATTAGAAATAGAGTTATGCACAGGCTATCCTAAACATATATATGTTGCTTAATAGTCAATTGTGTGAAGGGGCTCTTCCAATAATCGGACACTAGACCTCTTGGTCATATTATCTATAGTACTATTGGGTTAAATAAGTCATGTATCAGATTATTTAACGTCATTCCATCATTTAGGGTCCGTTTGTTTTAATGGAAAACAATTTTCATGGAAAATCAATTTTCAAGGAAAACAATATTCAATGGAAAATATGATTTTAGAAAAAGTTTTCCTTTGTTTGTTTGAATAGAGGAAAACTTATGGAGAAAAGGTAAATGAAGCAAAAGAGAAGGAAAGATGAGAAGGAGAGAATCAAGAGGAGTAAGGAGTGGAGAGGAAAATGTGGCATACCTTGTTTACAAAATGAAATTGGTTTTCCTCTTCTAAGAGCATTTTCCACCTTTAGGAAAATTGTTTTCCACCCCTTACCAAAACAAACAAAGGAAAATGAAAGATGGAGGAAATTCATTTTCCAAGAAAATGGTTTTCCACCAAAACAAACGGAGCCTTAAGCATGTAACACGTTCCATAAAAGACCGGTTGTTTAGATTATATTATTCATATTTTGTTACTCTATAAACAGGAAGTTTCGTGATCGGGTTTACGAGGTCCTTAAGCATACTATTCCAAGGAGTGTGGCTCATGGTGATGGGATTTGCATTGTGGACACCAGGGTTGATTGCTAAAGGGTGTTTCATGCATGAAGAAGAAGGCCATCAAGTTGTTAAATGTGATGGAAAAGAGTCACTTCATCGTGCTAAAGCGTTGGTTAACATTCAATTTAGTTGGTTTTTGATCTTGTTGGCTGTCTTTGCGGCGTCGTTTTATGTTTTTATGATGAAGATTTATGGTGAAAATAATGTGGAGTATAGTCCTATGGATATGTCAGATGAAGAGCAAGATGTTGAAGCGCAGAAGATTGGTGGGAAATTCAGTGAAACGCATAGTTTTGTGAATAATAAAGCTATTGATCATATGGAAAGGTAAATTGATCAAACTAGAGCTTGTTTGGTTGACGGCGTGGAACGGAAAAGGAATGGAATCAAATTGAAGGGAGTTATACGATTTTTTTAATGATGGAAAGAAAGGGTGAATCACGAGTGTAATAGAATTGTTGCATGCTGGTGGTATGAGAAAAGGTAAAATCGTTTAGGTTTTTTCGAACTAAACAATCGGTAACAGAATCACTTGTTTGATTCCGTTTCCAACCCTGAAAAAAGCCTCGCCAAAACAAGCTCTATATATATTCATTTTATTGGTTGGAGTAAATAGTGTCCAGGTGGAGTGGATATAATTGTCTTTCCTTCTTTATTTTTTATTATTTTTCTTAGGGTCCCCTCTTGAATTTTCGGTTTAGTTAATCTCAAGCTGGCTCTTAATTGTAATTATTAGTGATAATTTGTTGGATGTTAGCTTGATGTAATGGAGGATTCTCTGTAGAAAGCTTGAATTTGCTTATGGAAGAGATCAAGAATTAGAAGGACTTTTTTGTCATCTTCTTCTTGGTTTCCATTTTCTTGGCTTTAGCTTTGAGGGGTTACTTTGTAATTAGTATGCTTGTATAGTAATCTTAGTCAAGTTTGGAAAAAGTTTGGGTGGATTTATTGTGTGTTAGTACATAACAACACAAAAAGAATTGTGAAGTATGTATCTTGTGTATTTGGTTGATACTAGAATTATGGAATGAATTACTAAAAAAGCAACTTTACTTTTATGAATTAAAAGGTTCTCTTTTCTCATAATTATATTCCTGCTTTTTGGTTGTTGTAGTCATAATTTGTGTGGAGACTTCACATAAATCCCATGTTTTGACATAGGTTTGAAATGAGAATGAAGATGGAATTTCTTCTAATAATCTTTTCCTTCTATTTTTCTTCTCTTAAGCTATGTAGTAATTGCTAGTTGTCTTCATATTGTTCACCACGATTTTTAAATGACCGGTCTCTAACTAAGTAACTGTAAAATAGTGAAATGTTAGCATTTTGAGAATACACATTAAATGAATCTAATAAAATTTCATATGATCATAATGAAATACTTCCCGGCTTTCGATTGAGATATGGTAAATATGAACAATAAAAAGAAACGAAATGAGGCAAGATCCATTATCTCTGGAATAGATTATACATGTAGTTGAATTTTTCAATAATATAGTCAATGGATCATAATACTCGATCACTCCATACTCCAGTTTATAACCATGATTATGTTTATTGCAAAGAAAGGCGAAAAGGATACATTAAAATAGTAGACCAAAATCAACTAAATGTCTTTCAAAGAAGTATGTGGGGAAATCCCACTAAGCTCTTCCTCATCTGAAAAAATAATAAAACATGTTAAAATCTTGCTCGAGTCAAGTGTGACCTGTTTATCTAACATAAAATTACAAGATATGTATTAAAATGCTAATTACTTCTATACATACAGGCTTTAGTCTGAGGAGAATTTATTCGATCACATAAAAGTTGAAAGTAAATAGTTTCCCATTCTAATATCAATTAATTGTAAGTAAAGTAGTCGATCTATTAGATTATTATAGGTTAATCATCCTCTTCCTTTTTCAATGTCAAACTCACATGGTCACATGTGAGTTTTCCTATCAATTTTAAATTAACAATTTGCAGAATCATTGAGCATTGTTTATTGACATGCATTGTCAAACATTAAGATTCTAATGACATGCTTAACCTACTCAAGATTGTTCCACATCAAACTCAATATTCTAAGTAATTTAAAAAAAGATATTGGAATTCGAGCATTAATCAAGATAATTAGGTTGGAAGCTTATACTCCAAAGGTTAGGGTAGTTTACGCTTACATAAGAAGCAATCAAGTAGGATTATGCAAGAAGAAGGCAAGATGATGATGTACCCAAAGAAGTTGCAACTTGCAAGTTATAAGTTAATTATATTGAAGTTTCCTTTTATTTATGTGTTTGGTGAAGTTATACAAACTGACATTTGAGGAAAGTTGCAGCCAACATCCAACCTACTAGAGTGAAGTCCAAATGTTACAGTGTCATGCCTAAGTACATCCATGTTTCATCTGCCTTTTACACGATCTCTAATATGCATATATGTCAGCTAATATGGAGTATTTTGTTATGTATTGATAAAAATTATAAAAGTTGACATTTTGAATGTCTACATTGAAACAAATCTAATAAAATATAAAATGACTATTATTTGTAACTCTCATAACCAAGGTAGAGGTACTAATAATAATAAGAGACAACACTCTTTTAGTTGCAAATAAAGATGTTGGAGTGAAGCAATCAAATGACAAGAGGAATCTTTTTTCCTGTATTTTGCCTCAATACCCGACCGGAGAAAACTCAACCGGCCTATCGGATGAACCTAAATATTTTGAATCCGAAACAATAATTGTTTTGGCTTTCTCTCCTGGTCAGACGAACCCTTTTTTTCTAAAATCTTTATTCTTACAACGTCGACGTAAAAAAAATTTAGATGGAGGAAAAAACAATTTCCTTTCTACAATTTGCGTGCATCATGAGGGAAAAAATGTTACATTCGTTGTCATATGTTTTTCCCACATAAAGGGCCGGGCCAGGGCCGGTGTGGTGGGCCTGGTGGCTGCGGCAGTCTTTATAAACTGGTCTTCCGTAGTCTTTATCTCAGGTTATTACTTAAGACTAATTTTCGCATAATTCTAACTTTCTAAGTGGATAAGAGAAAGATACAAAAAATTGACAGTCTGTTATAGATTGTTTGGTTTCAAGCAACCATATGAATTTGTTAACTAAGAACTCATAAAAATAGAGGTAGCTTGTTCTAAACTCAGCTTATCTCCGTTTAAAATGCTTTGCTTTGCTGCCATTATTTTTTCCTTTGGACGGAAGTTAGCACATATTAATACGATCCAACTTAAAACGTCCTAATTAATATACCTGTTAATAACTCCGGATATATCCTCAAACAATATTCACATGTTGTATGTAAACAATAATAAGGTCTAATGAACTCGAATAAAGTCGTAATAAAGTTTCATCTAATAGGTTTTATAAATTCATATAAGCAATAATAAGTTGAAAAGAACGGACTCTAACTACTCAATTTGACGCATAAAAGAAGAGTCAAGAGAGAGCAACAACGTATTGCAATTAGCTTGTTAATGTATATATGATTCACTGAATGGTGTGTAGACTGTAGAGCAAGTTGTAGATGTGATGCAAATATTTGAAACTTGAAAGTATGGCAGGCTAGCTAATTAAATAATTAATCATCAAATTACCATATCTTTAGTACGTATAGACGTATAGTACTCCTTCTTGCTGGCGGCCGCACATTATTAATGTTCCACAGAGGTACAGACTGTTTAAGGTTGCATTCCAAGTCTTAGCTTCCTTCCTATTATAACTTTATTTTCTAATCTTGAGTATTCGTTATACTTCCGATAGAGTATTGTCCATACAAAGATCGCTATCTATCTCCGGTACCCTATTAGTTAATTATGTGACTGGTAGCTCAATTGGTTAGAGCATCTCTCTCAATTTCATGAGGTTCTGAAATATTATGTCTTTGCGTTTTCATGAGATAGTTATAAAAAATTGTCGATAGGGTTTAGTGCTTTATTATTTCAATCGCTAAAAGAAATACTTGACAAACTTTATTCTTGAACTATTGACAATAATATTTATCATTACCCGTCTTTCTCAAATAAGGTTAGAAATATTATGTCTTTGCGTTTTCATGAGAAAGTTATAAAAAATTGTCGATAGGGTTTAGTGCTTTATTATTTCAATCGCTAAAAGAAATACTTGACAAACTTTATTCTTGAACTATTGACAATAATATTATCATTACCCGTCTTTCTCAAATAAGGTTAGAATTTACTACTATTTGCTTTCGAATTCACTCCATACAGGGGATAAATCTAAATTGTATCTAACATGCAATTATAGATTGTGATTATCTCGCTCATAACATTTAGTGTTATTGATTTATACTTTCTATCAAGGTACTTAAGTTAACTTTGTTAAATTGAAAGTAAAAAGGTAGAAATGAGTAATGCAGAATTGTAAAATATAAAAGTAGGATAAAAAGATATAATTCCTATCATTTTAATTCATTCATAAATCACAATCACCATGCTCTTACTACTTGCAACTTGATTAATTTTAATTGAATCAAATACTTTGTAAGATAAGGAATAAATATGCAATAATGGTCAAGATGCATTTGAAAAAACAGTGATACTCTAATTTTTGGATCTATTTAGTGATCGGGCCATATCGCCCAGGATACCCATACGTGCAAGCAAAGTCTTTTCTTTTCCCAATTTTTTTTCTACTTTACTTCTTATTTGATTTTAATTTGAAATTTTCGTATATGTAATTATCTATTGCATAACTAATGAGTTACATATTGCACGCAACCTTTTATGTCGAAACGTTATGGAAGAATCTTCCAAGTTCTAGAAATCATAAATTTCAATAAAAATGTAAATGGCTAAAATAAAATATCTCTTATTAAGGAAAAAAAACTATTAGTGTCAATACTCAAAGGTCGTCTAAATTTACGAATTATGATCTTAGGCTTGAAATAGTTTCAATGATGGATGACTTGAAAAATCCTTAGAAATACAAGTGTTGCTTATTTGTAGTCTTACCATGCTAGTGATAGCGTGAATGAATCAAAAACCTTTCTTTTAAGGGTGAAATTTTAAACTGTATAAAATAGAAAGTTGATGAAGAACCAGTTTCACGTTTGACATCAAAAGAGTGAGAATGCCAGAACGACTCATAAAGGTCCATTCAAAGCTCATCATTTGCTTTGCTTTAGACCTTTAATTATCATTATGTCTTGCGATTAAGAAAATGAGAGCTGCTTAAAGAATGATCAACGTTAATTTTTTGACTTGAAATGATGTCTATTCACAAATTATTTTCTTAATGAAGTCACTAAACACGAGCTATGTTATTAAAAAATTAATCTTGGGACAGTATGTCCATAATGGAAGTTGAAAGGATCCTTATCATGTTTGGAACTTGGTAACAATTGTCAACAAAGAAAAGGGCCTGATGTTGCGCTTTATGGATCCATTTTTTATTTATAGGATGACCCATTTGAAAAAGCCCAATTTAAGTTTGATGGCCTGGCACCTACAAATGTTAGGCTTTGTTGTGTGTAGTTGTCCACAACTCCACACCTTATTCACTTAGGGAAGAAACAATGATTTACATATAAATTTATGTTGGATCTTGCTAACAAAAGCTCTAAGACGTTAATATATAGTACTTAATATATTTTTCAAAATAATAGTAATTCGGCGATTTTTGCTGATATCACGCGTCAATCAGTGTAATTAATATTTATATTAATTTAATATTCACTTTTAGGCTTAAGTTACCTTATTTAACGTCTTGTATGCGTTCATTAGCTTTTTATCTTATGTTATGCCTAATAGACACAGTAAAACTTAATTAAGTTTGAATTAATTTTGGAAACTTAATTTGCTCTAGTGTTGGAACTCATCAGTTTAGATAATTTAAGTTTATATTGTTAATTAAAAATTTAATTAAGTTAAATTCACAACTAAAGTGAATTATAGGTTATTTAGATATATACATAAGTTAAATTGAGGAATTAAAAGTTGAAAAGGTTAAATTTAGGACTAACAAGTTCAGAGATCCTTACGACATGTTTGATATAGATAACAAATGGTTCTAATATGAATGTAAAACTTCCATGGTAATTATTTTCCATTTTTAGGTACTTTGCTTCACAAATTTTCATTACCATGATAGAAGTGGTATTGAGTGACAATAATCAATAGAAACTTGTAAAACAAAAACACATGTTAGAGATGAAGTTCCATTACCATCGACATTAGCATGAAATTTTCATAACAAAAATACAAATCAATCTATTGCCATTATAGCCATTTATGATCGAAACAGGACTTTAGTTCCATCTCTTCCTGATAGCGTACTCTTTTTCCACTTATATTTCCAAAGTAACTTAAACTAAAAAGAACTTGTTCATCAGCTTTTAGTTTTTCGAAAACCAAAATCAAAATATGAAAAATAATTTCAGTTCTTACTTGTCAGTTTTCAAAATAAATATGATTATTACTAGTATGACTAATTTTAAATTTATTATATTTATAATTCTAAAATCATAAATACCAAAAACTGAAACCTGATAACAATACCGATCTAGCCCCTAATTTTTATTTATCATACAAATCCAAATAAGCAATTTTCTTATGTTTTCAAAATCAAAATGTTCAATTTTGCTTGACCATGTTATCCATTGTCCTTCAGGCCCCACATGAAAACACCAAACCCAAAAACAACAAAGATCAAAAAAATCTCAAACCAATTCCAATCTCTCAATCAATCAATCTTCTTCATTCTTGTCACTTTTTATTCACAAGCAGCCATTATCAAATATCAGCTAAAACTTCATTACATTTGAGCAAGAGAAAGCACAAGATGCCGCTAACTGTAGTACATACCACCACAATCACACAATTCAAGCTGTATAATCACAACCCATTTGCTGCTACTACTACCACTAATACTTCGCTTCCTAACTCACTTCTTCCTGGTTTTACAGTAAAACCCACATTAACCCTTAAATATTATATTGATTCTAGAGCTTATGGTAAAAAAATTTACTTGGGTCACTCTCATACAAGTGCTTCTTTGATTGAAAACCCTATTTTATGGGCTGGTAGAATTTGTGTTTTTTATGCTCTTTTGAAGACTGGTTTAGCTGGATCTCAATCTAATCCTATTCTTTCAGGTTGTTGTTATTGATTGTTTTGTGTTCTTTAAACTTATTGGGTGTTTTTGTTTTGTTGAAAGTTTCATGCTTTTTGTTGATTTTATGCTTGATTGGCACTATATAGAATAAATGCAACACTTCGACTTTAACACTATTCACATGCTTCTACATTGACCATTGTTTATGTGTGATCTTGTTAGATTCGTCTAAGTATATATTTTCAGCATTATCAACTCTTAAGATTTTTTAGTTATTGATAATTAGAGATATTAAGGTTCAAAATATTGCATTGGCAAACGTGAAAAGCAATTTTTGCATTTATTCGAGAATGGAGGAAGTTTTCTGTTAGAGAAATTGATGAGTTTTAGTAATTTGATTTTTGGGTTGTTGAAAAATCAGATTTAGGGGCTGGAATTAGTCAGGATGATGCTGATATGGGGTTCTCTAAGTGGTTGGAGAAGTTCCAAAAGAATCCAGGTTTGTGTATTTTCTCTGGTTTTGGTGTACATTTCTCTTCTTTGGCATGCATTTTAGATAATGTAATCAGATTTTCTTTTGATTATTGGGTCAAATGTTTAATTTGGTATGTCTTATGCCTGTACTTCTTGGAAGAGTTGGAAAACTTGCTATTTTTGTCAAAAATAAAGTTTTTGCATTAGTCCAAAAGGTAGAAACTAGAAACGGTAAGAGGCTTTCGCAATTTCTAACTGTTCGGAACAAATTTTGTTCATAAAAAGCTTCTGGAAACAACAGAGGAAACTCAGGAAAGTGTGTGTGTGTTGGGGTGTTATGAAGAGGTTAATAATAGTGTAGTTTGGGTAGTTTGAAGAAAGGCTTCCATTAGAGAATTTTGATCCTAGCAGAAAAGAGATACTGCATATGTAGTTAGGCTGAACAGAACTGATCCTTAGTGGACGGGGTCACGGAGAGGTGGAATTGGTGTAGCACCCAAGCCACACCAAGTATATTCACCAATTTGCCACCCTCTTACCTGTTAGCAGGAGAATTGTTCCCAAAATAGTCGGACTCTTCCTTAAGAGTGGTGACACTAACCTTTTACGCTGTCAGTAACTTCTGTACATTATAAATTAACGTCACATAGTGCCTATTGGTTTGGTGGGAAAGGGGATGAGAGATTGCTCCCCAGGAACTCAGCAACGAAAAATTCAGATTGAGCTTGTGGAACATCTTTAGATTCTTAAGAAACAACCTCACAGATGAGACTACAGATGACAATGAGAACTAGGAAGAGAACAATAATCTTGATAATCTTTAAGCTCCCAAAGATTTCTCGCCGTGATTTATGATCAAATTATCTAGAATATGGAGCTCAATTCATGCCAGTGCAATGTCAGCATAAAATTTCTTTCTTGTCGAGATCTAAATACGTTAGACAATATGATTCTACTGATACTTCATGATAATCTGCTTCGAAGCTGCACAGTTTCTATGAGTTAAATCAAGGGAATATTGTGTCTATTGTTCTGTGTTTGAATAGACAAAGAAGCTGCCGACAAGCGGAAATTGGTGAGCAAATGGCATCCTACAACAAAGGGAACACTAAGAAGGAACTATAGGGTACCTTCCAAACCTGAAGGGCGACGGCTTCTTAAAGCTATTGCATCCTTACTCTCTGAAGATGATCACTTCATAGATGCTACTTCCCACAAGGTACAGCAAAAAAATGAATGTTTGTATAATATCCGTAGTAGTATAGTAAACAGGGCCTAATTGTAAGTGTTCTATTCACCTGAATTTTACTACACTGAATTGAAATCGACACATATTTTACTTATTCTTAAAATGATCAGAACTGATTTTTCCTGCATGTTCTTGTGGTTCTAGGGTTGCCAAATAAGAAGGGAGAGTGCGCATGGAGAAAGTGTATGTTGCAACAATGTTAGAGCACTCTTTGATGAGCTCCCAACTCCACATCTCATTGTTGAGATCACACCCTTCCCTGCTGGACCTCTAACAGATAAGGATTATGCCAAAGCTGAGAAACTAGAGAAGGTGCTCAGATCTAGTCCTTCTGTTTGATTTTGCTCCGATGCACCGACTAACTTTGTATATAACGATACTGACATAGTTTGCATTTTGCAACTCAAAGTTGTGTACTTATCCTTCGCTTTGTTCCTAGAAAGTATCGAGCTGTATTATCCATGGATCAACAATTTCATGTCGAAAGATTATCCTTTAGTTTTATACTTCTATGAAGCATTTTATTTCATCTATTTCTTCTTTATTGCAATACTTCATATTTTGCAATTTACCAGATAATATTTATCGGGTGTATCTCCGTTTATGTTCACAAAATATCAACTTTTATAATTTAAACGAATGGATAAGTAAATACTAATTCCAACGGTCAACGACCCTGCCCCCATCCCCCTAACTAAACAACTCACAACCACCAACTCCAAACAAGCAGTCCTTGCCGACCTCATTCCCACCATCATCGCAGCCACCCCACCCAAAGTCCCCAACTCCCTCCCAAAATTCCAGATCCATCATTGGAGATGGATTTTTAGACAAAAGGAAGGGCATCGAGACTCGAGACAGAAAAATAGATCGAAAGAGTAAGGGCTTGGGGAACAGCAACAGCATTCCTCTCTTCTCAGGAAATCTCCTGCATTGATCTCCATAATGTTGGGGAGTGTTGGGAGTATAAGAAAGACAACAGCAACAGAAAAAATGGGAGGCAATGTCATACAAAACTTACCAAATACTAGGGCTGCAACTATTATAAGAAAATATCACAACTTTCTGAGATTGAGGATTTCCTTTTCTTAACAAAAAAAAAAGTGTATCAGTTGACAACCTACAATGCCCAAAATTAACTCCTATAAGACAATTATAGTTCAAGTATTACATCAAAACACATCTGACCACAATTCATAGCTGATTAACAAACGGAATCAGGATCCTAAACATTCCTTTCCAACCATTAACAAATCTAGAACAGAAAAGCAAATCTTGGATCCGGCATGTATCTGTTTTTGGGGTTCCAACTCTCAATAGCTCCTATAGTATAACAAGAAACTCTCAAATGCATACTAACAGTGGTTATTTGACCCCGACAGATGCCATCAGATCCTCATATTCAGGATCTGTATCGTGCTTCCTTGCAATTCCGACGTTGCTTCCCTGAGGTTGAGACGCAGATATAGAAGAGGGGGAAAAAGGATCATAAACTTGTGGTCTCCCCGAAAGGTTGGGACGCATATTTGGAGAGAAATTGCCTCCTGGCTGGCTCAAGGGAGGTGCAGAATAGCTTTGCGGATATTGCGCTGGATGTCCTACTCTGGGTGGAAAAGGCCCACCTGCATTTGGGACTTGAGAAACTGGACCGAGGTTTCTAGGGCCCATGTGAGGATTTGGACTTGGAGCCCCAAATTGGCCAGGATGTGGGCCCATCTGGTTGCCAATTGGTGGGCCTGGAAAGTTTTGTCTAGCATGCTGCGGAATCGTATTCTGCAACGCCGGACGGAATGATGGCCCTTGTGGTGTAGAAGGAAATCCTACCGGTGCCGGTCTTTGAGATGCAAAATGTAAACCTGGTCCAGGAGGAGATTGTGATGGCACTCCTTGTGGTCGATGAGGCTGGAAAGTGAAGTCACCAGAACCTGGCAGTGTTGGCCCTGGAGCTGTCGGACCCATTTGTTTCAAGGGAGTGAAACTTGGTGCATGAGGTGCAGCGGATGGAGGCCGCGGATTTTGTGTCGACCTAAATGCGTTATTTGTGGATAGATTAAATAGTTGAGCTTGTAGTGCAAACGCCTGTGTAGGCATGGGTGAGGAAGACTGCATTTGTGAAGGCAGAAATGAAGTTGCTGAAGCAGATCCTAATTGAGGTGAAGGAAGCTGAGTTGGTGAGGCAGAAAATGGTTGAGATGTCATAAATCCTTGTGATGAACCTATTGTAGGAAAGTTACCTGAGGAATGAGACTGTGGGGCAGCAGGAGAAGGCACCGTCCATCCAGGAGAGGTTGATGGAGGAGTCAAGGGTCGTTCAGTTAGTTGTGGCCGTGGGACCCTGGGTGAACCTGCTAAAGTTGGTTGATGACCTAATGGAGATTGAGTTGAAGATGGAGATGTGGCAGCAGAGGGATTTCTCAGAGCAGTTTGGCCAAAGGGATATGACAGAGGCATAAATGAGCCCGGCATAGCGGGCGCTGACGTATGTAACCTTGGGGTTGGAACTGCAGCATTCTGGTAAAATGAGCCAAATTGCCCCGATCCAAAGGGACCAGGAGGCCCAGGTCCAAGTGGCGGACGCGTCGGAGAGGGGTTAAAGGGGAAAGCCATAGAACTAGGAACCGTTGCTTGTCCAGAAAATGAGTTATATTGACCTGCTGGCAACCATGAACTTTGGTATGGCGGAAAGGGGCCTTGTGAAGAAGTTGACATGGGTCCTGATCCTGGTTGCAATTCCGGGTTTGCCACAGCAATAGTGCTTGCATGAGTAGCAGCTATGTCCTGATCCCCACTAAGAGCTTGAACATTATCTCCAGATACTGAGGTTGAAGTTGTGGAGGCAGCAGGTTTTACCTGAGAAGCCATGATCACTTGAGCAAGCAATCTAAAATGCAGGTTTGTAAAAGTAATCTACAGAATGAAGGTACACTGGAAAGTTGACTAGAAAACCAGAAATCTGAAATTAAAGTGGCCATTATTAGTAACTTACTGGTACTGAGCTAAGTAGCAATTCAATCAAGGCAGCTGCGGCATCAACTTTCTCAAAAGTGTCCGAAGAAATTCGAACATATACCTCCTCACAAGAGCTTATCAGCCCAGTCCCATCAGATGCAGTAATTTCAACCTAAATAAAGTTGCATGACAAGAAGAGGGGAATGGAGATTTAACGTAGGCAGTAAACAATCCAAGTACAAATTAGATAGAACACAGGTTTTTAGAGAACTAGCAGAGCATGGTATGAGCAATATCACCTTCTCTTTGGTATCCGACTTTGTGCCACAAACTTGTATTTTAGTTCCAGTTTCCTTCATTTATTTATAAAGGATGGAAGCATTAGAACAATAGCACAAGTCATTAGAAAAATGGAGTATGTATAAACAGGTTTGCTACTGAGAGGACAAGGTCAACAAGAAGAAAGAGCACAGTGCTAACCTTTTCCAATTTTTTCTGGATTCCACCATCAGCCCCATATACCAGACCAAGAAAGTCGTAATCAGGATGTGTTTTTACCTACAGTGGCCGGACATATACAAAATTACAAAAAATATCTGGGAGTTTTGAGTAGACAAACATATAAAAAACTCAGCATGCAAGTCTATGCTGTCAAGAAAGGGTTTCACTATAAGTAGCAACAATGCAAATCAAGCGGCAGAAAAGAAGTTCCAAGTTCCACGAGATATATACATATACATTAAAATATAAAGAGGACAATAAGGAGGTTTGACTTTACAGGTATAGGAACTGTAGCTTCCCTCAGTACCGGTTGATAGTCAGATGGGGCCTTGTAACTTGGATTCAACTTCAGTATTTCCCCTGAACATGAAGCTTAAATCTAAGCCACGAGAAGAAAAAGTTGGATAACAAAAGAAAATGGAATTCAAGCAGTCAACATACCAATAGCTTCTCGCCTCTCAAGTTCCAAGCTTTGTAATGTCTATATTCAACAGTGTTATGCATGGGAGTTAGATGCACAGCGAAGCTAAGGATACAACAAAAAAAACATTTTTTAAGAAGATGATCATTGTTTCTCAATTTCACCTTGAGTTCAATCTGCATAGTTGGAAGCTCAGTATCAGAAGCATCTCTAGCAGGTTTTGAGTTTTGACTGTCACTTCTTAATGATCCGGATTTCAGCTGTTGTGTGATTTGATCCACTCGAGTCTGCCCAAAATTTGTACCACCACAGAGGCAGTAATATCACTTAGTGGCACCTGGAATGGGAGGCTTCCATGTGAGCAGTCACAAGGAAGAGATGGACTTTATAGCACCGAGTGATTAAGTGAAATTCCATATGGCCTAATATGCCGGAGTCCCTTCACTTCAAAAACCAACTGGTGCTATAAACGTCTTCGACCCATCTCTAAATCTTGAGATTTTTGCTCATATTATTTTTGAATACGTAAATATGAAACAAAAAAAATCCAAGTGCAGGGACTCAAGGAAGACTTTCTCATATAATTATAGATTCCAATGCAAACAAGGAAAGAAGAAAATCAATACTACAGTGAGAGAAGTTGATGAAAGTCCAGTCGTACCTGATACGCTAAAGCTCTTCCCCTTCTCACAGAAGTATCCTGGGTAAGATCAGAGCCCCACTTTGTTTTCCTCTGCAGCTGTTTGCTACTTTCTTCAATAGCAGCATCGCTGCTATCGGACTTTTTTACCCCTTTGAAAATGGGAACCAGTGAACCTGAAAACTTGTTTTTGGGTATGACAAAACCAGCCTTTCCCTTGAACATTGACATTTTCATGCCAGTGGCAGATGACGTAGATAGCGAAGCTGCAGCAGCAGGTTGTACATGCGGTGTCTCAACAGTAGTTGAGCCGTACTTGACACTCATGTTGTTTCCAAAAGTCAATCTTGCTTCCACTATTTCTGGAAGTATCAATATAAATGGGCCATGTTGCAGTCTTTGAATAGACAACACTAGTTGTTAGATATCGTACTAAAGAACACACAACATATTGTATAAAAGGTTGTCGAACTAAAGCCTTGAATATTCCAACTAATTACACTATACCTCTGGTTCTGTGCAAATCTAGATGAAAGTGTTACACATAACCAAAAAGGCTCAGCTGATAACAGATAGAATGAACTAGCCTGATCAACAGGCAAGTAATTCAATCATAACCCTCCCCCCCTTCTGGCTATTAACTAAGCAATTCAAGCCCCGGGAAGGAGATTGATAGATCTAGAAAGATTTTAGATTCTTGCAACTTGCGAGGCATAGCAAAAAATAGCAATTGTGACCTTAATAAAAAGTGCAACAAACTATGACGAATGCACTTCGTTTATGAAGCCATGAATAGATCAGTTATCTATAAGACTGTAATCCTTCAATTCGATTAGAAAAGGCAATGACTCCTTTCAGAGTATGGACTCCAAACATTCATGATTTGGATATGAACAAGTCCGATTACCGATGTTATAATATTTTAGTAAATTATTACTTCTAAACTCTTCCGAGTTTTCATATTTTTGTAACCGTTGTATGTCTCTTTTTTCTCATCGCGGTTTTAAAACATACTGGATAAGTTTCATCGAAACCTAATTAAAACACAAGCTAATCAAACCCGATATGATATGAAGTATATCATAAGTTGGATTGCAATAACAAGCATATACTACAAAAGACTCTTATTTGTAAAAATTTCCAATCATATGATCGCAAGTTACTAATCATCAAATCCGAAGCTTACAAGAAACAAATGTTTATTTATAATTATATCACTAATAACATCTAGCTAGCTTTCAAGAAAAAAAGAAACAAAAACATTGCGAGCTGATTGTTTCTTTTACAAGCAAACATTCTCATTCCATAAATTTATATATACATATCAGAATTACAAGTTATGTATAGTTAGTTACATGATATAAGAGTTAGTTAGACTCGACTCAAGTTTGTTAGATAGCTTGTATATATATAGTCTTGTTCATAGCAAACTAATCATTAGCTCATTTCACTATCAATAAAGATATTTTCTTCTCTCCAAACTCTCTCTATCTTACATTCTCTTGTATGAGCTTCTACAATACATTGTTCAGATATATACGACGGTAAATGCTATGTGAAAACTTAGGCTAATGCATATATAGATTTTTTTACTATAAGCTAGCACACAGACAACGATTCATGTTAGCCGACTCCAAATCGAAAATAAGGTTTTGTTGTTGTCGCCGTTGTTCTAAGCTTAAAAATCTAGCACACAAGGATCAAAATCTTTCAAAAATGCTAGAACAAAGAATTCAAACAATGCACCACAAAAATAAACTTCCAAATTCTAAAATGGTGAACAAACAGCGCAAATTTCAGAAAAATCACAAATACCTACTTCAATATTAGTCCAATTACATTCAATTGGTTTATTGAGCACAATATATTTCAGTTTAACAACAAAATAAGTGTAATAATTGTAAAAAATGAAGAACGAAGAGCAGAAATGAATTAAGAACGCAGTAATGATGAAATTGAGAAATTCGAAATTAAGAGTGATAGATTGAAGTATGAATACCTTCGAAAATCAGATAGAGATTGATTGAAGCAACAAATTTGTTTCAATGTTCGAGTGAGTTGTGCGAAATTTTCAGTTGGATTTGGGAATTTGAGAAGAACGAGAGAGAGAGAGAGAGAGAGAGAGAGAGAGAGAGGGAGAAGTCTGTCGCTTGTAACCCTATTAACCTTACACTTCAAATATTTCCACTTATTTTTACTTAGCATAAAATCTGAAGCTCTGTGAAGTTGACAGGGCACGATAGCACGACACGAACAAGATACGATATAAATGGATTAGTGTTGAGAATTTTTTATATGTTGATTTAAACGGGTTAACACGAAGTTTGAAAGTTTAATAAATGGATTGGGTTAGTGTTGAGATCTTTTTATATGAGACTGCTACAATTTTTATCCGTTTAATGTAAAAAAAAAAATTTATAAAATCGTAGTGTAATATGAATGTAAAAAAATAGATTTTTTTACTTTATTCATTATATCAATATTGTGAAATATTCGTGGCTAGCAGAAAATTAATTTATATAATGATAAAACAAAATTGATTTATCATCGTAATTTTCTGAACTGTATGGCTTAAACGGGTTAAATAGATTGACACTGCTAATTGCTTAATGAAACAGGTCTGGTTAGTGTCAAGGGTATCTGACACGTTTAGTTAAATAGGTCGGGTTAGTATCAAGGTTTTCAACTCACACGAAAACAAAATCAACACAATACGACCTATTTGACAAGTTTACTAAAACTCTGAAATTTCAAAGTTTATCACCACAAGTCGAACTTCATTGCACACTTTTTATGCCATCAATCAAGACAATATCATAACCAAACATCATGCATTATGGTATGTCACCTTAATTGACCACGTCAATTCGTCATAACAAAAACAAACAGTCAAGTCCACAACCTTAATATACTCAAATCATAATAAGGAACTCTTTTGTTTTTCAGTATCTTTAATGATACAATTTGCATCATAAACCTGGGTGCATGATGCATCCCTCTCACGTTGTCTTACATCATTTGCTGTAAGAAAATGTAAAATGTGCACATACACCGAGGTGTGTGGTGAATGCTCTCCCTTAATGATGTCAACAAATTTTCACGAGATCTCTTTCCTTGTTCAAGCCTACCAAAGTGTTTCCCTTGATACTTTATCATATGCCGTCTTCATGTTGATGAGAAAACATATGTTAATCCTTTTTCTTACCTTTAATAGTTTTCCATTAGCTATTTCCTCCATAAGTGACCTTCTATGCATAAAGCCAAAATGATTCTTAGAATTATTCACACTTCTCCTTAACCTTCGTTCAATTAATCACTTGCAAAGCTTTTCTAGTGTGACTTAGTAGTTTGACCAATTTCGGACGTCACCTATGTTCTTCATCAAAGAGATTGGAGTTTTTTCCTCCACTTCAATGACATCTTATTGCTTGTCCAAATCCCGTTGAAGAAAACTGGAAACCATTTGATCCCCTTCTCTCCCGAACATCTCCAAACCTTAACAATAGGTATGGTGTCTGGCCCCTTCTTTACCTTCATCGGTTCCAATTCAATGTTATTTTGAATTCTCCGAATTGTACTCTCAATGTTATTTTGAATTCTCCGAATTGTACTCTCAATTAACCATATCCGATACCATGCCCATGATCATATAATAGGTTATCAAAGTAAGGGTTATACATATATCTAATAGTAGTATCTCTTTATCCCCCACCAAAGAAGGATAAATGTGAAGAGAAAGCCACAAAGAGAAACGACTAGTCCTACCTAGAGAATGGGTGTTGAGAGGGGAGGAGGGGAACGAATAGGGAAAAAGCGAAAAGATGATTGAAACTGCTTACAAAAGAAAAAATGATATCTAAATGGTAACCATATGTTTTAGTTGTTGGCAGATTATGAACGATATATGTGGAATTAAAACTTAGCCATCAAATCATCTATAAACCAAAACAACACTCCTTAGCAGTCCTTAGCCTTCTGGGCTAGGTCAAACTCCACTCCTCGCATCGATTATAGCCTATACTTGCATTTTAAGTTGGCAAACTTGGTATTTTATGACTCATCTACATATTTCGGCTCAAAAATAATGCGGAGTGTTCATAACCATATCCAAGTATTGAATTTCAACACCAACACTTACGGTAATGTAACACTTATTATGTATCACAAATGGATATATGGACGCCCTTTACATCTCGGAGCCCTGTGCAAATGTGTCGCCTACACAGCTTAATGGCCGGGCTGGCTTTAGTTATCATATGGGAAGTTGGGCTTTTACATGCATCCAAAAGTATCGTTTCGTTAGATCAAAGAGGCAGACATAGTTTAGATGTTTAACCCCCCGTATTGAGTACTACTCCCACAAAGCTTCATCGACTAAACAAACCAACATCGGAAAGGTTCAAAACTTTGACAAAATGACAAGAGAATTATCTTTGTGACAACTTTTAGTAATAAAACCTTGTACCAATGTGTATGGTTTTGGTTTTTAACTAGGTTAGTTGATAATATCCTGGGGTGACCTAGACTCGGAATCAAATCTCTTCCACGTTTCCCTTATGCGAGGTCAATACAAAATACGAGACCTTCTTTTTAAAGATTTATCTTATCTTATCATAAAGTCACCATAGACTTCATAAAATGTTGCACGAATTTGATATTTTAAGTACAAGGCCAGTTAAGATTCTAAAGAGGGCCTTAATAACTGTTAAGTAAATGGATAGAAGTTTGGAAAGAGCAGACTCCCAAGGAGGATGTAGGAGGCAGCATATCCCCACACCAAGCGCGCCCATGTCCGACTCTTTCCAGCGGAAGTCATCAGGTAAGAGGCAAACCAGTAGAGAGGCGGGCTAGCAGACAAGAACCGAGTGGCGACCTGCAAAGTATTACAGCATTACAAATAAAATACGACATAAATTTGCGGTCTCTAATGGTACAATAGTTGATACTATGTAGACATCCATTAGGAGAATAAGCATCACCTGAACATGCATAACAAAAAAGGCTGTGGCTGCCATGAAGCTCGAGTGATAAATGAAAGGAAGCACAGTCGCCGAATAGTAAGCAGACTTCACCGAGACCTGATTTTCTGTAAGACTTGCAGGTGTGTCCTGTGTCGTGGACTTCTGTCGTTGCCTCAAATTTATAGCCCCTATCACATATTAAAAATGATGGTCTTTGAAAGGGGTAGCAGTAGAAAACATATACTGAAGCTAAAACGGACATGGTACATGGTTTTTCAAGAACGAAAGAAGCAGAAAAATAACATGAGACATGATCATAATTAAACATGAAGTATGTAAGTAGCGACTGTGAAATTTAATTATCAATAACTACTAGTACCTTCCTTTGCTGCAAAGTGATGATCATCTTTCATTGGCTCTTCCCCTTCTGAGAAGAGCAAAGCTGCTGAATTGTTTTTCTTTAATTTAGCTCCAAAACCAAGCGAAAAGAAGTTCTCTGGGTCAGCTTTTAAGTAAGAAAGAATCGAGAAAAATGCCAAAGACAACACAGGAGATGCGAGCAGAAAATTAGGTAGCTGCTTAAGTTGAAAATACCGCAAAAAGCCAACACCCCTGAAAAAAAGAGAGGTTCATGCCACTTAAAATTAAAACACAAACTACAAATCTTTAACTAAACAGACTTAGAGGAGCAAATACTGTGATCAGTTAAACTACAAATCAGTCTCAGATCAGTAGATCACATTTTTACAAAGATGATAACTTTTCGGAGCATTTGAAGCTGAACCCCCACTGGCAAAGTCAAGATACATGGCTTAATAAAACATCATGATTTATGGAATCAAGACAGCTATTGAGTGCATCACGTATATTTAGTGACACCAAAATCTAATATAGAAGCAGGAAATGCACCTAAATATCCATCATAATGTGATGGAAAACAAGGCTATTTTTGTTTCCAATAGTTAGGCAAAATTAACTGCTGCATTATTGGTGAATATTGGTTGCAAAAGAAGATTGCATACCAATAATGACTTTGGATAAAACCATACAACAAAGGAATCCTTGCTTTGCACCACGGCCTCATTTCATCTGGATTGCGTCCATGACAGATGTTGTAATAGCCATATGCTTGAAATGCAAGGAAGGGAATGAAAATACAAATACACCGCAAAGCTCCAGCTAAAATTACCTGCAAAACCAGCTAAATGTCGTGGAACGTGCAGAAAATTAGTAGGGTATCTCATCTTAGTGATCTTGCACTCCTACAAGGATGAGATAGATGACAAAATTATGAACTGTTAGAGCTTACAGGACTGCGCTTCTTCACATTCATGGCATAATAAGATTGATGCAGAGCCTTAAAACCATAATAGCCAGCATTAAGCACTCCGTTTGACCTTGCAGAACCCGAGAGAGCAAACAAAAGAACAGGAACATTGTTTACTCCAGTCATCAAAAGGTACGTACCCCCAATCGATAATAGAGCATATAAACTTTCTGTATATCTGCATATAAGAATATAAAATTGCAACAGGTAAGGTCTTTCTTTTTTGGAACCACGACTTTCTACACAAACTCAACAAAAACAGTAAATGCTACTGTACATCAATTTAAGAACTTTGACAAGAGATGGTGATATTTACATCGAAGAGTAAAATATCGAAGCTGGATTGAAGCAGAATAAAATAGATGCTCGCAACGATGCATCTGGGTCCTTAAGAATAACAACTGAAAGCCTGATAGGAAAACCATGTGATACATCAAAATAAGGAATAAACCCTGCAAAAAATTAAGAACAAATACAATACAAAAATTACAAATATATGAAGATGTGTAAGTCAATCCAAGGTGTGAAGACCAAAGAGCATATATAACTAATAGTTAGGGTGTGTTCTCTTCACCCTCAAAAATAAGTTTCAAATGGGTTCTAGATAAGTTCCAATAAGTTTTCAAACGAAGAGAATGCACCCTTGGTAACTAGATCGCATAAAGATCTTTCTGTGGAAGAATCCAAATACCTCACATATTTACTTAAGGTGATAATTACATCATATGACATAATATAAATTGTTCAAATTTAGCTAAAAATGTTGCAAAATAGATAAGAGCGTTAGTTACCTGAACATATAGAGTGCAGCAAACACAAAGGCGACATTGTTGATCACATAACCTGACAATCCCAGCACAGCTCTATACCCAATTACCGGAACCAGAGGCCGAAAAACTATCTTAAAGGACGAAAACAAACTCAATTCAGAAACATCACATAGTATGTAAGAAAAGTTTGTCAATATCTACAATCAATGAACATGTCGTGATTAGTTACTTCTATTTTTAAGTCTTACAAAACAAATATATTCCAATTGAGCTCAAAAATGGCCTAATTTAACCTTCTCTTGACCACGATTTTGCCAATCCAGGTTGATGATTAGTGCAAATTATTTTGTAGTCCGCAAAGCATAGGGAAAATTGTGCTCGGTAAAGCAGACAATGAAAGGTATATTTTTGGTGTTTTCAGAAGTATATAGATTATGCAATGTACTGATATTTAAACCAAAAGCAACATACTGAAAAGTACGTTTACACGTAACATAAGCCTTTTTGTGCTCCGTGGTGTACAAAATACAAGGGGAAATCATCGGTGATCACGTTCAATCAGTTCAGGGGACGAGTAAGTATCATAAAATTCACATGCATACCAATTGAGCTTGAAAATGGCCTACTATAACCTTTACTAGACCATATTTTGCCACCATTTTATCAATCCAGGTCGGAATTTGATGAATAACACCATTAATGGCAGTGGCGGATCATAGTCTAAAGAATTACTTTAAACTCTTGTTCAACCTAGATTAATACACTCAATATATGTTATATCATACCATCTATATGCATATTTTAACTTGCATAACTAATAATTCAAGCAATAGCTCGGGCCGGCTTTGGCTAGCCCCGATGGAAAATCCTCCTTTGATCAATCGTCAAATTTCGTCAAATTAGGTACTATGTCAAGCTTAAATTAGTGATTTTACAGAAGTGCTATTTAAATAGCTCAGTGCCCGCCCCTGACTGACCCCGATGGAAGATCCTCCCCTAATTAACGATCAAATTAAATAATATTTGAGCTTAATGAAAGAGAAAAAGAACCTGAGTTAGATAGTAGGGAAATGCAAAGAGGCAAGAGAGGGAAGAAAGCGTAAGTCTGTTCGTATTCGTATCCACATTGAGCAATTCGAATAAAGTAAACTGAATCCCAAACTATGCTTTCTTCAATGGCGGAACCAATTGAAGGGAATTGAATTGGGGATTCTGTAATTTGTGAGGAATGAGAGAGACAATTAGGGTTTAAGGATGCGGAAGTATCGTAAGGGTTGAGGAGAGATCGCCATAGAAGGATTAGGGTTAGGAGAAGGATTCTTGATGTGATTGCGTAATGGAGGATTTTGGTTGTGTGATTTGTGTCTGCCATTGGAGATTCAGGAATGAAGAAGAATGAAGGAGAAGTTCAATGTTTAATGGAGTACGTATGAGAACTCCGTTGAAGTTGAGCTCCGGCGATAATGGCGTCTCGATGTAGAAGTTCAATCGGTTGTTAAGCCATTAATGGAGTATTATCGAAAGGAAATTGAATCGGGAGGAATTGGACTGAACTGAACTGAACTGAACCGATATAAAGAGAAGAGATAAACTGAAATAAGTGGAGTTGGAGTGAACTGAAATAAATAAAGTCAACTAAACTTAAATGTTTTTCAATTAATTTATTTTAAAAGAATAGGGCTTTACAATAGTAGGTGGAAATTCAAGTTCCATCATCTTTGCCGAACTCTAGAGATGGTAAATAATTTAAAACATAAGCAATTTTATTTCTACTACTTTTAATAAAAGACTATTTAATAAGATTAAAAATAAATAATAAACTAAGAATGTCTGAAATAATTTACTAAAACGAACACTTTCTTGTGAAAATTTATAAAAATATTGTAGTTTTAGCTAATTTATAAAAAGATCTTGCTAACAAAGATCTATAAAATTTATATTTGTAAGCATGTAATATGTTATTGAAATTGTTTCAAAGTTGTGTATTGGTAAGAATGGAAATCAAACTGTTGCATTTTTTAAAATGAAAATAGCTATGAATTACGCTGATCAACGGAATTAATCACTTCACTTAGGCCATCTTCAGTTTACCTTAAAATAATAATATTCAGTAGAAATAAGTTCAATTCAGTCGAAATAAGTTTAGTTCACTAAAAATAAGGTGAACTGAACTGGACCTTAAGGTGTGTTTAGGCATTTGGTTAGAAGAGGGGAAGAGGGAGAAAAGAATCAAAAAGGGATTGTTAAGCGCAACCTCAGTTTACTTAACGCAGAACGCAACCCCTCAATCTCTTATTTTACTTTTATTATAAATGGTATGTTCTCTCTCCTCTACTCCATTTCTAAAGGAAAAAAAAAACACTTCTAAATTTGTGCCGAAAGCATAAGGAAAGGAGATCGAACCCCTTAATTTACGTTTGGTTAGCCTACATGGCTACGTGTTGATACTTGATAGTACTACCCTTATATGGACGCGATGCGTGCGGAGTCTTGAAAAATTTTGTATAAAAACATAAAATTTAGTTTCTTTAGTGTGTATTGCATTTTTTTTTCAAAATAAAAATTGAATAGTTAATTATGTGGAGAGAAAGTTGTTCTACTAAAATAGGAACTATAGAAAAAAGATTAATAATGATTTTTTGTGCCTCCACCCGTTCCCTCATAGAATAGAGATTCTAAAAAAAGGATAGATCATTTTCATCATTGGGGTTTTGGGCTGGGCTGGCCCAGTCGAAACAAATCCAGGGAAAAACAAAAAGGTAGTCATTAGTTCATTACCCATTAGCATGACGGGTGGTAGTAATACCAAATACTGCATCCTATACCGTGTCGGATCACAACATACTGTATCAGAGTAAAAATGGCGGAAAACCGAAGAATTCCGCCATTGCTGGAGCATCAAAGGTATATAAGTTGCTCTTCTTCGCTAAAACTTCATTTCTTTACAAATAAACATACAATTCACTGATTATATTTCTCTAACTAGTTCAATTTCATTTGCAATTTTGCATGATTGCGAACTAATTGATGGTGATTACTGAATTAGAGCATTTTACATGTTGATTAGGTTCATATTGATAATTTAAGGTGTTCGAGATGATTTATCTAAATAATTGAATTTGCATGCAGTAATTTGATTCGGTTGGTTGTAATTTTTGAAATTGGAATATTTAGTGCTGCGACAGAGAGATAGGGCTTCCTTTTGTGTTATTTCTTTGATTTTTTTTTTCAATTGTAAGAGGAGAATTGTGCTCGTGATTAGTTCTCTTGTGTTAACTGTTGATCGATGTTACTAGAATCGGGATTCTACTTTGAATCGGATGGGGCTCTTAGGATCGAACCGTAAGATCGGATCGTAGAAGCGTACAATTCTACAAACATGCATAGTCAAGATATTATAGTCAACTTCCATTAGCTTATGTTCATATCATAAGTTTAAAAATATATTAATTAAAGAAAATAGATGTTTACACTATAAATAGGCAAGAAATGACAATATATATTGATTGCCATGATTTAGTTTAATTTATAATTCTAGAGTCCTCGTAAGTTATAATTACTAGAATCGTAGACAGAATCGGATGACAATAGTTGAATCGTAGAATCGTGCGATTCTACGATTCGAATCGAGATTCTAACAACTATGCTGTTGATCACTGGTACTATGGCATGGTCTGAAAATGCGGTTTTGGTCGCGATCACGGTAACGGAAAAGGTCTCGCGGTAATGTAGTTGATGCGGTTGTCGTACCGCACTACCGCCATATGTTGGCTGAGACTACGTAGTATCCCGTAAAATGGCCTAAAACGCATTTTTTCTTACACCTTTACGATATGAGTAGTATTCGTTTGGTAGATTTGGAAAGCGTTACAATGCGACTGATACAATATGATACAACGTTGTTTTAACACCCTAAACTGTGGTAGCTACGAGTATGAGTTGTTTTTTGTAGTGAAAGCTGAATGCTACCGCCTTTTATTAGCTTTAAGTATGGAATTGGCGTTCTTTGGTTAACTATGGAATTTGTTGAAAAGTCAGGATTTATGTAGCTACAAGGAGGCACAAATGCACAATAATGTGAAGAGACAACGACAAGTCGACAAGTGTTGTAATTCACATGCAAGGATCAATTGAAATAGTCTATATGTTACCATTGGGCATTAGGGTAATTGTTAAGGTTACGTGACAGTGTTACCTAATTCATTCATTCATTTTACAAGAATGGGATATGAATGCTTTGTGCTAGCTAGTTCTAGTTAGATTAGCCCAAAAGTATACCACTTGCATGTATCGATTTGTCTTTTTTCTTATTGCAGTTCACACGCGGGGGGGGGGGGTGTGATTAGTGATTAAGGCAAAATTGTTACGTAGATTTAACAAGGGTAATGATATTTGTATGAAAATTTGTACTTAAGTTGGTAAGTGCTGTCTTAATTCGTAACAATTTATCGGCCAATAAAGTATTAGGTTTGGAATTTTGGTTCCTCTCTTTCGGAGATATACTAAGCCAAAGATTTCGGTTAAAACTAGCTCACTGAAAGCCTTGACCAAGAAATTGAATTTACTTAATAGTTAATAGGCAGATCATGCATATGAACTGAGTTCAGTGTATAAAAGCCGGTGATTGAATGTAAAATTTTATTTTGCATCAGTATCTAGACTTGCCTATTCAACTTGCTTGGGCAATGGAGTTTGTTTGTTTATCAAAGCACGATGAGGATCACTGGGGGTTCATGGTTGACTATTGTGTAAAACAATATCCATAAAGCACCTTACACCTTAGAAACAATCTTTCCTGTCCCCTTTCCATTGATCTTTTATCTGATGGCATGAGATCATCATGCCTAAATATCAATTTTATTGATCTGATACACGCTAAATAATGTATGAAAACCAGCACTTAATAATGTAAATCAAGAAACGTTGCTTGATCTGGCTATATAACTATGTGATCATTTCAGTTATATGTTTGAGGACTGAGCTAAGACCTCTTTATAGTTTGTGTTGAATGCAAAACCACCTGTGCCAGTATTGATCTGTATATTGTAATAGAAATATATTGCATCCTCAATTACAGTACCTTAAGTGGCTCTGTTTTCTGCAACGATTTTGATTCTTTGTGATTATTTTGTTGTAGTGATGATGGCCGACGGACTTCTTTCTTGGGCCTACATCTCTCATTTGCTAATAGCAGCCTGCATCAATTGAAGTTTGCTCAAATAGCACCGTAAATGCTTTTTCTTCAATCTTGGATAAATTACTTAAGCATTTTACTAGAATTTTTATTGCAACACCTTGCATCCCTGCAACTCTTCTCTCCCCTACTCACACCGTCTGTCATGGTAAGTAGTCTGTCTTTGGTTCGTTTACCCGATATTGTATTCCACGGATTCTCATTGTATGCATATTGCATTCTCATTCTCATTCTCATTCTCCTAGGAAAATATCTTTTCCTGGCTTAATATATACTTCTATCTAATAGGACCATTTTTATTAGTACCATTCACACTACTTCAGCAGAATTCTTCTTGTGTCAGTCTTTAAGTTGTCAATAGTTGGTTGAACTCATATGGTCAAAGTCGCAAAGGCATTTTTAATCACAGCGCCGTCCTCACGAAGAATATGGTTAAATAGATACTACACTAAGTTTTGCTTTAGTGCCACAGTGCATGTATTTAGTTTTCATCTAATCATGTATGAACTCTGCATATATGACCACTAATTTTCAAGTAGTCGTGAAATCTTTCCCTCTAGCATTGCACACTTGTGAAATGTTTTTTATGGTGCATACCACTATTCTCTCTTGTCATCTCTGAAATTGCAATTGCGCTGATTTTATTGTCTCGAATTATTTGTTTTTACTAACCATATGCTCCTTGTTCACCTTACTGATACTATCAAACGTCTAGTGTAGTAAAAAGAAAAAGAGTCTAGTGTAGATCTTATGTTTGGTGAGGTTTGAGAAGGTTAAAATGTAGTTTGTTCATCTTGATTGTGCTATTAATTTTTTATTATTTGACAAACTCTGGACCTTGTTATCTGCTAAGTGTTGTCATCTATTTCTCATTTTGGTGAAAGATTGCTTAAAGATGTGTCTAGAAACTATGTTGCAGGTATTATCTTTTTTCTATTCTGGGTTAAACTCCGATTGTTTCTTTTGTCAGTGATACAGTTTTAGTGCTAGTGTACAAATTGAGTATCTTGATCACTAGAGTTGAAGTAGAATTAAGTTCTACCATATGTTTCCAGATTTGCATCTTACTAGGCGCATATATGTCTTTTAGCAGAAATCTTTCATTTTTCTAGCTCTATAATTAATTCTCTTGCTGCTCACTGGAAGAGTGGTAATTTTTGTTCCAAAATCTGATAAAAACTTGAATGATACGCAATGCTTTCAAACGATCACATGCTTTTGCACATTAATGCATCACCTACCAATTCATGCTATTTCTTTGGGTTCAAGAGGCTTAATGAGCAATGATCTGGAAGGATTTTTAAACCCCTTTCTTGGCTACGTTACGAATTCTGGATACTTTTCCTGTTAATTTAGCATCATACTTACTCTAAGTCTTATTATATGTGTGAATGGCCTTTGACACGTTTTTGGTGTGACACACAGGGATCACTGCTTCTAATCACCCTTTCGAGATGAAAACGAGAAACGAGGTTGGTGGCGCCCACTCCGACATGAGATTACCAAATTACCGCCTTAGCTCTTTAAACCCGACAAGCAGCTCAGCACCAACACTTTTAATCGACGTGTTTGCTTTTGAGCAATAAAAATCAATGACAATATGGTCCAGTTAATGTCCTTTGCTGCACATGTCCGCAGGCTGCCAATTGCAGGAACAGGTAAGACACTCATTAATTCTTGGGCTCAAGAACATCCTAGCCAGTGTTTATTTTCTACCTCTTAGATTGCGGGGGTAAAATTCTGCTGAAATCTAGTAAGCTGGTAATAATATTAGATGGGAGCTAGTGCTACTCCAGCTACTATGAAAATGGCTGGCTAGAAAGCCATTCATGATTGGCACATGATAACAACTACTTATTTAATGAAAGGTTTCCAACTGTTACCTCCACCTTACCCTCCCAGCATTCAATAAAAACTACCCCAGCCCCCTTGTTTAATTTGGAATAGTCATATATGGTGACAAACTACTATCACCTAGCAGATTTAGGTGAAAGAGGATTTGCATATTACCTATTTATAGATGATACGACATGCAGGCTGTAAATGGCAGTTTCTGCAGGACTTGTATAGTTGAAAGTTGAAATTGTACTAGTTTATCTTGTTCTTGAAGTCTAAGGGGAAAAAGAAGTTTGGTATAATAATTGAAGTATAATGTAATAGTAATGTACTCCCTCCGTTTCTTTTTGTTTATCCTACTTTCCGTTTTTGTCCGTTTCTTTTTGTTTGTCCTACTTTTTCATCTTTCCTTATATGGCAAAATTATATCACCCATCTACCCCTACTTTATCACTTTTTGGTCCCATATGTACCTTAAAAGTTTCTCTCACCTACTTTAATCACCACATTTATTATAAAATAAGTGGACTCCTTACTTGTTGTCCCCACCCACATGCATATGACATCATCTTTCTTGGCATTTGGAGCTACAGTAAATGGGACAAACAAAAAGAAACGGATGGAGTATAAATGTATAATGTATTAGGGCCTTGTTTGGCAAGAGGGGTGCTGCTTTTATTCTTATTGGCTGGAAAACTAGGTTATAAAGGAAATGAAAAGTTATTTACCGGACACATATCTTTTTTTCAATTTGACTATATAGAAGATGGCAAAATGAGTGTCTTAGTTATCATCAGTATCCGGTCCTAGCTAGTTGATTGGCTCTATTTCCTCTTTGCATTCTTGAATCTTTTACGAGACTATAGATAAAGATAACAATGTATATGGAGACCAATAGTCTAAGTTCCTCATATTTTAGAAAATCGTAGAAGTTAATCTAGAGATAGCTTTAGAGTCTGGCAATTTAAAGAAGGTTTTTGAGAACCGGTATAAGTATGGTGAAGAATGTGCCTTTACTTGGAAACTAAAAACTCATGCTTGTCTTTGATGGACATTGCATGGTCGGAGTAAGGGTATGATAGACATTGCAGTTCTTGTTCTCTACTTAACTGTTCTCCAAGTAGCCTTTCTCGATAGCGTTTTCCTTTTGTTCATTAGCTCAGAATCTAACGACGAGTCTAAGTTCAACAATCTGGTTAAATATAGTGATGTAGCTCGTGGACATTGATGAAGTTTGGTAGATGGTAATAAGTGGTGGTTTTGATTAGAACTAAAATGCAATCTTGTATGGAAGTATTTATTCAGTACACATGGTGATTTTTGTCCACCCCCCAAACTTGCAACTACTACTTATACGACTTCAGGAACTTGGAATGAAGAGATATTACATATTTAAAGATGAGATTCCATTATTATGGTAATGAGTATGGGATTTCTTACACAAATTACACATGATATCATAATCATCACCGTCATTTACTACCACCTACCAAACGCGCCACTACAAGTTTGCAATTGCATCATCAGCAAAATCTTCTTGATAATTATCCTCTTCAGAAATTAGATAGAATTAGATGGAGTATGCAATAACAATTGGTGGCAAAGATTGAGAAGACAGCAAGCAGTAACATGGATGGAATTTCTTTTTGGCTTGATCATAATATGATGGGGACTCATTGGACTATATCATTTCCCTTTTTTTCTAATAAGATGGATGACAAAATTCATAATGTTAATTTTTTTTATTGGACATTTACCACAGATTCTCACGAAAACCTATCACGGGTTACCTGGACAAACATCTTTCCTCTGTTTATTGACTTATTTCCCCTCCTGAGGATAGATGATTAGATACTTTGTCCTGGTTTTCATGCTAATTAACATTTGATCCCTTCTGCTATGTTACAAAGAGGCGTGCTTATATACAAGACAAAGAAAGTCTTTTCTTTCTTCCTGTTTTTGTGATTAAACTATATGGTTGTTTGCTGAATACCAACTGCTTTAATTTCTTAAGCACTGCAAAATTCCATTACTAACTAGTCCTGAGTTACTTTGTGTTAGGACATAAGCACTACCTTAAGTCCAACATTAACTTGATGTTGTTTGCTTTAGGCCAAGCCTGCACATATTTGTTTTTTGGCGCCTTCTAAAAGACATCATACTAATGGAGTTTGGTAGATAGTTGTACTGAATAAAAGTCGGGCTTGTCTCTATCGAATCTCCATATGGCGTATGTTTTGATTTGATATCTAGTTACTTTGTGTTAAGATGTAAACTCATCTTAACTGTGACATTTGTATGATATTGTCCGCTTTGAACCAAGTCTACACGGTTTTGTTTTTGTTCATAGTGGAATTAGGTGGACGGTTATACTGAACAAGTCCACACCTGACTTGCCTTATAACTAATCATATTGCTTTCATAACAGATAAGATGGTATTAGTGCTGAGATTATGTCCCTTAACTCCCTAAAACACCCATTACCTACCCCGCCCTCCCTTCCTCACAGATAATGCTAGCAATCATGGTAAATTGACAATAGGTGTTTGGCCAATTGGGTGGTGTGATTGCTTCATTTTGGAGTGGGTCCCTTCATTAATGTTAAAAATTCTTTGTTGTGGATATTGATTTAGTATACTTATTAAATAGAAAATCATATCTGTATGACTGTATGTAACTGCAAGCACAATAAAATACACTAAATATATTATGGAGGCCAAATTGTCTTCTTCATATTTTAAATTCCATGCTAGTGAATAGTGACATTTTGGATAGCCATAACACTAATAATTTCCCAGCCACACTTGCCGAGGCACTTGTAGTGCTACTGGTCCTGGATGCTCCCTTGAGGACTAATAATTTAATAGGCCATCGTTTTCTTTTACTTGTGGACAATTTACGTTTGTCAATACATACCTTGACCCTTGATTTATTTTTTACTACCTCCATTCCATATGTATTGCAATATAAGGAGTTTTACGCCTCCTAACGCACTACTTTAAACGCTAATATCTCTAATTTTATATAAGTAAAAATTATAAAAAGTAGATATTAATTAAGCATATATCGAGACGAATCTAACAAGATCCCACATGGCTATATTTATCCTTGTGTATAAATCACAAAAGAGGGTCAAAGGGTAGTGTATGAATAGTGCAAAATGTCAAAGGTTGCGATACCTATGGAACGGAGGTAGTATAACATTTCACAAAAAAACATTTGTACTTACATAATGAAATAATGAATGATGTACAAAGTCAAAGTAGAACAAGCAAAAAAACGAGGTCATTTTTTTTGGTTATGGATTATGAAGGAATTAGGTGGAAAAGAAATGGAGTGATATACTTTTCCATGTTTGGATTTAGAAAAACACTGGGTTTATTAGTACCTAAAGAAGGGAAATGGAAGGTAAAACCCTCCCATAGAATGTTATACACTTTCCTCTTAATATAATGATCAATAAAATGTGATCACCTCACAGTTTGTTGGACTGTGTATAGTAAGCAAAGCAGGCCCGAGGCATGTATAGACGCTGAAGGCCAGAGCGATTGGAGTTATACGCTTTCATAAGGCTAGGCTAAGCGCTTTTTAAAGAGGCGATAGGGGTTGAGCACCTTTTATGAGGCTATAGGTCGAATTGTCTCTAAAGAAGCACATAGGTGAACAACAACCTACTTTATACCAACTCTTTTGTTTTCATATATTGCACCTCATTTCAATGTCCGTTAACGGATCGTGTGTTACCTAAACTCTAGGACCTCTATTGCATCAGTACGCCTTGAGCTTTTCCAATACGGTTGCCATGTGACTGTTACTAACTAAATTTTCATATCATACCAAACACGAGAAAATACAAATTCCTTCGCTCGTCTTCTCTTCTTTTTCCTTTCCTTTGCTATACTAAAACCAAAATACACTGTCAGTAATTTAGTTTTACACAATTGTTCATTTGATTGTACTCCTGTGTGGGGAAGTGTGCAAGCAAAGTAGAGACGTGCTAAAATCACAATTGCGCATGAGTTTAAGTTGGTAGAATCACTCACTCACTCACTCACTCACTCACTAAGTAGTTGAAATTTGGCTACATTAAGTTAGTATGAACACAAAAGTGTCAATGGGGTCTAGTGCTTTATCTAATGTCCTCCCTGTCTCTCTACTGTTGCCATCTGTCATTGGTCACTTGGTTCACTTTTCCCACACTTATAAAGTGCCAAGCTCCATTCAGAACCCACTCTACCTTTTTTGTTATGTTCTTCTTACCTCTCATATATTCTCATATAGATTCATAATATGGCAAGAACATACAGAAAAGAGAGCTTATTGTCCATTCTATTTCTGCTTCTTGTAACTCTATGTAGTTGTGATATAAACAAGGATAAAGCCGAGTGCACGAACCAATTAGTCGGGCTTGCGACTTGTCTCCCTTATGTTGGCGGCCAGGCTAAGGCTCCAACACAAGATTGTTGCACTGGTATTAAACAAGTGCTCAAGGACAGCAAGAAATGTGTCTGTATTTTAGTTAAGGATCGCAATGATCCCAGCCTTGGCTTGAAGATCAACGCTACTTTAGCTCTTCGTCTTCCTCAGGCTTGTCATTTACCTTCTAGTGACAATATAGATGAATGTCCAGGTACACCTCTTATTCATATTCTTATTTTATTTGCCTATTAGTATACTCGGACTTGGTTTAAGTCCTATAAATCACGTAAGTGGCTTAGACTTGAGGTTTCTCCGTCCCAGATATATTAGTCGTTTCCGTGCTCATGAAGCTTGGAATGAAAGTGATCTGAGAATCGAACGTTTCTGTTTACAATACCCTAGTTGTTTCGTGTTACATAGGGATACATCATAACATTTTGATTCACTCTCAAAAGTACTTTGATACTACATTCCATATGTATTGCAACATAGGGAGTTTTACGCCTCCCAACGAATTACTTTAAATGCTAATATCTCTAATTTTATTTAAGTAAAAATTACAAAAAGTTGATATTAATTAAGCATATATCAAGACGAATCTAACAAGATCCCACATGACTATATTTATCCTTATGTATAAATCACAAAAGAAGGTAAAACTAGAGTGATAAATAGTGCAAAATGTCAAAGGTTGCAATACTTATGGAACGGAGGTAGTATAAGATTTAGTTATATATACTTTTTAGCTAACAAATAACCGCTTGCTGCCAAGATTAACTATTGCATTTGGTTTTTCGCTTTAGATTTTAATTGCTTCATCTGATGTTATACTATTGTGTTGGTTCCAGCCCTTCTGCATTTGCCCCCGAATTCTCCAGATGCGAAAGTGTTTACCGATATTTCTAAGGCTATGCCTCCAACCAGCAGTAGTACCACTCCAGCTTCAAGTGGTAAGTTAGTCGATCTCAATTTCCTTTTCTACGAAAGATTTTTAGATCATCTTATCCCAATACTGCTTTATTTTACAATTGTAGAGGAAAAAATGACATGATCTTTGGGGAATGTTTATGTTTCTGTTTGCTTCATACCAAATTACATAGGTTAATTTAAGTGAACTTGAGATCATCAAACTAAAGCAGTGATCTTTTATGCAGGTAAGTCTACAGGTAGCGGTGGAACGAGCGCCAAGGAAACTAGTGATAGTGCAACGGGCAAGAGACAATTGGTAGCTCAAATGTTATATGGAGTCTTGCTTGGGTGTTTTGTGTCACACCTTGTCTTTTAACATGATTTAGAACGATATATATTGTGTCCATTATGTTGTGGTTAAGAAGTTATTAAGATAGATATTCACTTCTCCATTTTTTTGCGTCTTCTTTTACTCATAGTGTTCTAGAATGAAGTTCTATTTTCCTAATGGAATCGAACTAATAAAGATAATAATATGCTTGGTTAAGAATACTAGAGTATTATGTCTCATGCACTTTTGCGTAGTTCCTATACATGCGCTCACAACCAAAGCTCTCAAAAATGGCGTAGATGGTGATATCCCTTGGAAGTTGGTAGCCAGTCTAGCCACCAAGCTTAGAGCATTGCATTGAGGATCTTAGGCTACCCCTTTGGTCCTCAGAGGCGAGGTTTGGATGAAATGGTTGGCAACAAAGCCCGTGTTCTTTTGGACGTATATTTTCAGGATTTTGGTTCGGTTTATTTTAGACTCGCTCAGTCCAAAATAACAAGGCCTAACTAGCTTAGTGCTTGGGTTATCCCTGTACACAATTGTTTCTATGAATCATTTTCATTTCCTTTATGTATATTGATTACCCGTCATCGTCAATCAGATTGTCAAATTTAATAAATGAAGGTTTTGCTTTGACGATAGGTAACCTAGCATGAGAAATTTAAATTGATGGGGTTAGCATATGGTTAAATGTAATAAATGTAAGGTTTTCTTTTCCGAGTTTCGATAGGTGCATAGACAATTTTTAATCGTGTGGTGTTTAGTATTTGATACTCGATGTTGACATATAACAAAGGCACGGATAAATGTTATATAAATTAAATGATTCTCATACCTCTCCTTTAAGTCGTTCTCAAATCGTACTTGTCTATCAATTTCCATGCAAATGCAATTGGTTATTGACTTCTTGTTTGTGAATGCTCGTTTTAGTCTTAGATGGTTATTTGGCCTTTGTTCCATAACTCTCAAAATTAGGCCTTCAATAATGGCGCAATTTTGGCAAAATTGTATTATACTTTGAGAGGGAATCTCATCTTCGTAAGAATGGTAAGAGAGAACTATCAATGTTGCCTGAGAGAAGATCCAACCTTGAATCAATTAGGTATATTGAGAGGTTACTTTCATCAGTGATGGCCCATACTTTCCCAATTCATGAAGTGGTAGTTGGTAGTTGAGACAATCAATTTACTGGTTGAAGATCTACCATTATATTTCTATATGTGTAATATTCTGGTACACTTAAGTTAAGAGCAAGAGAACCAATTTGAGTAATGACTACATTGTGCAACTTTTCATTCACATTAATCTTACCATACCATCTAAAATAAATGTGTAATTTTTTGCATTTATATGATACTTGGTTGTATATATCCCTCAAAACTTCATTCTGGATTGCAAACGGAAAGAAAATAACACTTATATTTCACCCATAAAATTCAAGACATAGTCAAAAAGGTATATTAAATTACGGTAAGAATTTGACTTATTTTTTTTACTTTAAGACCAAATTTTATGTTACCAAGCCACTATCAGTATTTAGTCAAAGCCTATATTTTGACTCAATCCGCTATGTTTGAGCCAATTTACGCGAATCCAAGCTATCAATCCACTACTACGCTATCTTAGCTGGCTTACACGTTTCGATTGATGGTAATATTCTAAGGGGGCAACAAAAGAATAAATAAATAAGAAAAAATAGAGGGAGGTTGTGATTAATTAGTTGAATTGTTAATAGTACGAGGGCAAGAATTATTACCAATATTTTGGGGGTTAAGCCTACTCATCTCCAAAAGGTAATGCATCACCCTCTAAAATGAGGATAATAATTCTCGTTTTAATCTCACCCTTCTTCCATTAATATGATCTCTTTAGCTATCTTCATTTTAACTTGATTATCCCCTTAATGAATTAACAATTAGGGGTGAGTAAAAATGAGTTTCTGGTACAAATTTTAAGAAGCTAGAACCGTCAAAGATCGATTTCATAAAACCGAAAATTTGGAACCAAATCCACTTTGATACTTTATAATAGATACTCGTATCAGTGACTAGTCAAGTATATACACATTTTGTTCAAGAAACAAATTTAGTTCAATCCGTTTAAGGCGGGGAATAATTTATATTTATAGCCTTCTTGACGGGTACGTACTATATTTATCTCCGCCCCGTCATACCTATCCCAATATACTCCAACCCCAACCCAAACATACGTCTAGCTCTTATTAAGTTAAGTGTAATTTTTTTAAAAGAAAAGTATGTGTTAAAATAAATGTAGCTTATTCAATATAATTTTTATTAAATACTAGACGAGTAGTACTTATAATAGGGAGCAAAAGCGGTGCGGGAAGTGGATAACTTCCAAAATGAGAGTTGGTCTTATAAGAAACTGTCTAATTTAAAATTAGGTAGCATCCCAAAGCCAATAAAAAGAAGAGAATGAAGTACTTTTTTGAATAAATTGATGGCCTTTCTAACAAAATGATGGGCTTAAGTTAGTGTAATTTTATATAAAATTAGATTGTCTCTCTTAATAACTTTTGCCAAAATGAACATCCACCTTATCATCCATAACGGACATGACTTTCATTTACATCCCCGGCCCATCATCTGCAAACTTTCAAGTTAAGCATACATTACGTACGCATTCATCGCACAAAAACTTCCGATCTTGGAACCAGTTGAACCAAATACCCAGTGGCTACCTGATCTACAATTTCACTACCTAGAATTAGACCCACTTCCAACCGATTCCTAATATTTAGAAACAGACCGAATTCGAACAATTCCACTTTCAGTTTTGGAACCATCGATCCCAACCAATTTTGAGTCTGGAACAACGTACCCGACTTTTTCGCTCACCCCGACGGGCTTTTCTTTATTGTCCGCTGGTTTTAACTATTTCGCTTAGCCCAGCCCGACATTGTCATCGTCAATATTAAGACTTCTTCACTCTTCACTCTTCATTTCAAATTTCCTCCATTTTCAATCCTCCACAAAAACTCAATCTCCTCTGAACAAAAACCAAAAAACCTTCATCTTCATCATCAATGGCGTCCACAAAACCCTACCTCACCATCATCACCATCTCCATCTTCATCTTCCTCTCTCTCTCCTCAACTCACTCTTCCGACTCCGTCTACGATATCCTCCCCAAATACGGCCTCCCTAGCGGACTTTTACCAAACTGCGTCAAAAACTACACTCTCTCTCCTGATACTGGTCACTTCGTCGTTGATCTCGAGCATTCTTGCTACATTCAGTTTGATTATCTGACTTACTATGATAATCGCATCACTGGAACCCTAAAAATTGGATCGATTACTGATTTGAAAGGAATTCAAGTCAAACGATTCTTTCTTTGGCTTAATGTTGATGAAATTAAGGTTGATTTGCCTCCTTCTGATTCTATTTACTTTCAGGTTGGAATTGTTAACAAGAAGCTTAGTGTTGATCAGTTTAAAACTGTTCATTCTTGTCGTAGTGGAACTTCTAGTTCTTCTGATCAGCTTCGTTCTTGGAATCTCTTCTTTGAGGTATGATTATGAAGATTTCTTGCGTTTTTCTTTTTTTTTTGTTTTGAGTTTGAATTGATTAGGCTGTGTGAGAAAGAATTGTGATTATCAATTTATAATGTTATGATTTGAGCTGTGGATTTTAGTTTTTGAAGCTTAACTTGATTGAGTAACTTACTTGGATGATTGTGGATCATCATTTTATCATTTGTCAAGTGGATCTTTTTGTTGATTGGTCAAATTTGGTTGTTTTAGTCAAACAATGAGAAAATAAGAACATAATTTTTTTGTGTTAGTTTGTTATTAATGGCGTGGTATTGCTTCTTGCTTATGTTTCGATTAGGTTGTGTGAGAAGGAATTGTGATTATAATGCTATGGAATGTAGTTTTTGAAGCTTGATTGATTGTGGATTGTAGTATTGATGGCTTGAGGCGATTGAATTGACTTACTTGGATGATTGTGGATCATCTTTTTTATCATTTGTCAAGTCGATATTTTTGTTGAATGGTCAAATTTGGTTGTTTTAGTCAAATAATGAGAAATTAAGAACATCTAAACCGATAAGGATCATATAAGATGTTAAATATTTCGTATTAGTTTGGTACTGATGGTGTTGTATGTTATAAGGTTGCTTCTTGTTTGTGTTTTGATTTTGAATTGATGAGGCTGTGTGAGAAAGAATTGTGATTATAATGCTATGAAATGAGCTATGGATTGTAGTTTTTGAAAGGTTGATTGAGTGTGGATCATTAGTATTGATGGCTTGATGCAATTGGATTGACTTAGATTGATGATGGTGGATCATTGAGGTAAGAATTGTGAAGTTCATCTTGTTGTTGATTGGTCAAATTTGGTTGTTTTAGTCAAACAATGAGAAGATAAGAACATCTAAATCGATAAGGAGCATATAATATGTGAATTTTTTCGTATTAGTTTGGTACTAATGACGTTGTATAAGTTTGCTTCTTGTTTGTGTTTTGATTTTGAATTGATTAGGCTGTTTGAGAAAGAATTGTGATTATAATGTTATATGGAGGAATCTGTTTATAAAATGAGCTACGGATTGTAGTTTTTGACGGTTGATTGAGTGTGGATCATTAGCATTGATGGCTTGATGCTGTTGGATTGTCTTGGTTGGATGATTGTGGCTCATTGAGATAAGATTTGAAGTTCATCTATTGGTTGATTGGTCAAATGTGGTTTTGAGGCAGGTTGTTTTAGTCAAACAATGAAAAAATAAGAACATCTAAATCTCTATGGAGCGGATAAGATGTAAAATTGTTGTTAGTGTCTTACTAAGGACATTATTAGGCTTATCAGTAAAGTTTTATTTATCCTTGATTTAGGCAGATCAGAATGGTTGCGGAATATTCAAGTATCCATTTGTAATAATGTTGCTCCTTGTTTGATTTCTGTACTACTTTGATCATCTTTAGGCCCTTGATTACACTTGTGAACTTGCCAAATGTAGAACTCGCCTTTTCTTTTTAAAAGGTGCTAATGATGTACAGGAAACTACTATGTGGTTAAGTACATCTTCTTTGCCTGGTTGAGGAATATGGATTTGGTTATTTGGTATTGCGTTCTCGAGATCTTAGTGACAAAAGAATTTTAACCAAGGACAAACTTCTAGCTTGGTATCTTGAAATTTCTTGTTAGGAACCAATAGCTTCTATTTGAAGCATGTCTTCTTTTAGTTTCCTTGCTTGCATTGAGTGCTTGAGAAAACTTGAGTTGGCAAAGAGGCTAACCGTTTGTTGTATTTTTTGCCTGAAACTGTTGTTACCAGGGTGTCTGGTATTTGCGTAATCTATTGGCTTTTATAATGCTTCTTTTTTAGTTGCAGTGTAGCAATGTTTTCCGTTTTTGTATGTTTTAGCGTAACAAAATCGCCAATTGTAGGAAACCATTTTGTGGTGCTATCTGCCAGTGTAAACTTTTTATGTCGTAAAGTCCATCCTTTTTGCTTGATTTCAGAAGTGGGTAGGCGCTATGTTCCTCTTAAATCAAGATGCCCATTTCAATACAATTGTTAGGTGTTGTAACTTATAGTTCTATGTGCAGACAAAGACTCAGCTCTTGATTGCTTAAGAGTTAAGACTTGAAAAAACTCCTCTTGCTAGCATTTTCAGAATGTGGGTTGGTAGTTACTAGTGAGGCTGTGCGGAGGACATCACCGCTTGGTACTTGGTAGTCTATGTGGCTCTTGCGTATCCCTTACTCATCATAGAAACGTGCTTTATGAAAAAATTCCATTTCATGCTTCAATTACTTAACATGTCGATTGTCGTAATTGAAGCAAAATGACCTTTGAGCTGAATGAGCCCTAGTTTCCACTAGCTTTTCAAAACTATAAGCAAAAATACCACAGATTACTTAGCGTTAAAGAAACAGTCCCCCATAATGAGTTTAGATGAGCATCAACTCGAGTTGAGGACAAGCCTACATAATTACATGTCCACTGTTATTTGTTTTAAAAAATTGAAGCATAACTAATGTTTCACCAAAGATATCTGCTGAACCATTGAGCTGTTGTTGATACAATTGTATTTGCGTGCTTATAGTTGACATAAACATAACATGCTTCCGCTGTATACGTCTGCTATGCAGGATTGATGATGATTTGTTATCTGCCTTATTTAGCTTAATCAATGTTGTGGTTTGGTTATTAAAATCATTCTCTCATTTCTCTTTTCTGGTCTGCAGCTTCCACCTCCCGTTGATACAGAAATCCCAATGCTGCTGACAGAATAAAAGACATGCATCACTATACAGTGATGCTATGAGGAACTGAACCATAGAGGTTGTTTCTTCATTTCCTGTAGTCTTATAGCAGATGCTGAGATGGCCTTGCCACAAGATGGATGTTTGGTCTCCAGACTGCTTGGGATAAGTGTAATATGTACATAACCTCGTGCTTCGAGGGTTTATACACTTGCTACGGTAAACTTGCTAGTAGTATAGAACTCTTCTCCGATGAGTCGGAGACAATGTAGAACTGTGTAATATGTCTGTAGAACAATTTGTAATGGATCTTTTAATCGTTTATGGCCATTATGGGCTCTAGATTTTCCATTCCCTCTACCACATAAATTGGCCATTCTGAGTTTCTGACCCTAAATTACTCGAATCCTAACTATCACCCCTTGTTGTCATCACATTTATTTCATCCCATCTTTCTTCTCTCTTTGACAATTACACTTGAAATTCCTGATGTGCAAATTATCCCCATAACTGTAAACTCAAACTCTAGAATCAATTAGTAAATACTAACTACTTAAGGCTAAATACATGTTGCTCTAAAAAGTTTGGTATCCACCCCCCACAAGTCTTAATTTGCTGCTTGATAGTAGTTTGATGTTCAACAATGGTGCATTTCAGTGTGCCTATGTAGTTCTCATACAAAAAGAACGAATCCCGAAGTGAGGGATGATAGTTAAGGAAAGGGCAAGTCTGGGCAGCTAGTAGAGTTCATCAGTTGGCAGAGGCAGTGTACATTGTATGGAAACGGATACGAGAGACGGATACAAAATATAAAACAGAAGTTTATGATCATATTATGTTCATGAAGATGTTTATGTATGAAACTTGGAAACGAATACGTGAGAAGTGTACGTGCGACGTATGCGGTTGTTAGAGAAAAACTTGATTAAAAAACTTAGTATGTGGTTCATCGCAAAAAAAAACTAGTATTATAAATTAGAAAGTAATCGTTTATTTTAATTCATTTTGGGTGTTTAAGAAGACATAAAGGTGAGATGAAAAGCGATTTCAAAATGTTATGGACTTATGGGACTAGGAAGAGGTGCTAACCCTTTTATGCTTGTGTGGATTACAGTATCTAGAGAAAACTTAACCAAAAAACGTGGAACACGGCGAAGCTATCACCTTCATCCATCTATGTACTTCCACTATTTTCCCACCCCCACAAGCCACAAGGTCAAAATTTCATTTATAATCTCCAACCACTAGTATAAATGTTAAACATATATCACCCTCATTTTTTTGTTTATAATTTTTGTGGGGTGTTTTTATCCAATTACAAGTGTATAATTTTAGAGGATATGATTTGCCCTTAAGTCTCAATCTTCGCTAACGGAATAAAGTGTAAATAGTTTTGTCATTTTAAATTATGTCATGTCTTAGTATTAATAACGATCATACTTAGAGGGAAATTCATTACGACATTACAACATTCTTAAGTGGGTTCTTAATCTCAAAGACACCCTCTATTCAAAATAATTCTTTGTCCAAAAACAGTAATGATATTCTTTTACATTTAATAAACTTGATTTAGAAGATGTTTAATGAAATGAAAATCTTAAGGCGTTTTCAAATTTCGTATTGTAGAATTAATCAACCGCCATAAATACGTACATTAATGGTCATAAAATTATATATTACTTCATTCTTTTCAAATTAGTTTTAATATTTTCTCTCTATTTATGTTTTTGAACTTCTATAATTTTTATTAATATAAAATTTTGAAGTATTAAATGGCCAAATATGCATCTTACATACTATCATAAATCTAAATAAATAATAAACAATTATTGTAATAAATTTGAGCGTAGAAGATAGTGGCGTCTTCTTGCAAATTTTCCTACATTAGAGTATCACTCTTTCAGAGACTGAGAGTTAGCTCAACTGGGTAAAGGCTTAAAGTATTCCTCCCGATTCTAAAAATGTTATGATTGATTCTCATCCGACTTTCGTAACTTTTTATCCACAAAAAAAACAAGAATGAGTTATGACTCTTTCATTCCTTTATCCTTATTATCATTAGTCAATGCTTATAGGTGTGCCTTTGTAACTAAAAAGTCCACAACCATGGCTTCTTCAACCATTTCTCTCCTCCTTTCCTTCATCATCCTCCTTCTCCTTCACCGATTGCACGGCCGTGCAGCCGCAGAAACCACCTCCATCTATGAAATCCTCCCGGCATACGGTCTCCCAAGTGGCATCTTCCCTGACTCAGTAAAGAACTACACTTTCTCCCCAAATGGCAACTTTTTAGTGCAACTCAATAAGCAACCATGCTATGTGCAGTTTAATGACTACTTGTTCTCCTATGATGAGCTCATAACAGGCACCCTTAAACTAGGATCAATCACTAAGTTGAAGGGAATTCGAGTTAAATGGTTAATGTTGTGGCTTCAAATTGAGGAGATTAAGGTTGATTTACCTCCTAATGATAATATTTACTTGCAATTTGGTTTTGTTAATAGGAGATTTGATGTTCACCAGTTTCAGACTGTTCATTCTTGTAGTGATGAGAATCATATGTGGATGTTTAAGGTACATTCTTTCTCTTATCCCTTCTCAGTTTCATTGGTGGGTGTTCTGTTTGGTTGGACGGAAAATATATTTAAGTCGTGAATATCCATTTTGCAAATGAACTGTGTTCAAGGTATATTCTTTTTCTTATCTCTACATTTTTCTTGTCTTTATTAATTAGTAGTGATAATATTTACGATTCTTTGCCAAAAAAAGTTAAAATGTTTGGATCGTTTTGCCTTAAAAGTGTTTTTTTGGTAAATATTTTGTCACTTGAAAAGTTGTGTCAAGGTACTAAAATCTTTCCTAGACGAGTTGACTTATGTGCAAAAAAATATTTTTATGTAGCTAGATTTTAGAATTTTATGAATTGCATTCTTAAATAATTAATCAAATTTTTTATAAAATGTAAAAGAAATGGAGTAGTTGTTAAGTTCAGATTGTTGGGTGTATCTTCAATGTGTGTTAAACTTAAAAGTATATTATGAAATTTTGGTCACTACATAGGGTTAGAAAGTTTTACACCAAGATATGTGCTGATAATATTAAAAAAAAAAAGGAATGCAACTTGGGCAGCTGTGCCCCGAACAATATAAAATTACAATTGTATGGTAAGAAAGAAATTACAAGTGCTAAAGATGGGAAAGTACCTCATATAGAAATATAGTGATATAATTAGAGGCCTGCAAGGTTATCTAGTTTAGCAACGTGCTGAATATTTTTTGTTCCGCAAACATACAAATGTTGTGTATAAATATCTTAAAAGATCGTTAAAATTGTTTACAAATTATCATTTTATATAGCTAATAGATGATGTTCATATCCTCAATTTCAAAATATTCAATTCTACGCAGAACCTTATGAACTTTTATGACTCAATATACAATATTTTACCCTAAATATACAACTCGTACGTTCAGCACATTGTTAAACTAATCGTTCCTTGTCATATTAATAAAAAAGAGTTGAGAGTGTTAGCAATATCAAACTTGTATCGTAGTCAAATTTTGGGTTCTTAAATAAAGCCATTCACATAATCTGTGAACTAAGTGGTAAAGGAAACAAGATCTAAGTACTATGTTAGTAAGATACAGTCTAACTTGATTTTTCTGATGGTGCAGCAGCAGCTTCAATCTCAAGTTGATGAATTGCCAATTTATGCTACCAAATGAGCACATTATGTCAAATGTCAATTACTTCTTGAAGCGTTTATTGATCGTAGCAGTAGCATTGGTAGTTGTATCAACGATATCTAACTTGGAATAGAGATAGTATGGAGGTGTGACATGATTTACATGTATACAATAAATCAATAACTTGTGTTGTTGGACAGAGGATGTTTATTCATCAAAATAAATCAATGTTAACTTAACTGATTTGACCTTCTATTTATATTCACGGCTTAATATATTTTCGACTATCAAACGTCTGTAAAATTTGTTTGATAAAATCAGTTGTTGGAGCCTTGGGGCTGTATTCAAAATGAGCTTCGAATCACTGATTTCTTTGTTGTAATTGAGAAATCAAGGATAAAAGCGTGATTTGGAAAAGTATAGTTTATAGTTATTGCGAAGACATTTTTTTGTTGTTTAACCATATAGAAACAAACCAATAGCAAAAAAGCTATCCAAAAGTACACTATAAAACATGTAAAAAAAAATAGGATAAACTTTGAGGGGAGTTTTTAATTTATAGTGGACAATAAAAAATATTGCTGAATGGGACCCGCAGGTAAATTCAGTCCAACTTTATATACTATTAAAAATGGGGGAAGGATATCATAAGTGGAAATTTCGCCGTACTACAATTGGTAGGAATTGAACCTGTGAAATTCCTACCAAGCATACTAAACACTACATGATCTTTGAGATGAGCTGTTATTTTCAATGATTTACACCAAACCTGTATGTGTATCTAACTTAACATAGCGTATAAGCAATATACTTGTATCTCAAATAGTCAACACTTGCACTACTCCACCTTTCAGGCCTCCAAGAACACAACTTGACTGTCATCAATGGCACTTTCAAGGTGCCTTCTTCCCTCAGTCACTCTCATCATCATCTTTCTCCTTTTGATCGCCGCCTTCGGCATCTGTAACGCTGACGACAACAGTTCTCCAGACATCCATGACATCCTCTCAGAGTTCAACCTTCCAAAGGGTATCCTACCAAATGGAGTCAACTCTTATACACTCTCTTCCCAAGATGGAAGCTTTACTGTAACAATGGAGCATCCTTGTTATGTTAAATTTTTTGATGATCAAATTGTGTACTATGATAAGGTTGTTAAAGGGAAGTTGAGTTATGGGAAAGTGACCCATGTTTCAGGTATTCAAGCTAAGAAGTTTTTCATTTGGGTTCCTGTAACGGGTATGGATATGGAAGTCGATTCGGGTTTGGTTGAATTTCATGTTGGAGCTTTGAGTCAGAAGTTTCCTGCTAAACAGTTTGAGATTGTACCCACCTGTACGAACAAAGCTTGCTCCAGATCAACTGGGTCTGGGTCTGCTGTCAAATTAAGATTGTTCTGGATCAACTATTACTATTCTCTTTAAATCCTGTTTCTGTTGTGTAATCAGTATTCAGTAATGTAATGTAAGTCTGTAATGCAATGCAATGTGTTTATGCTTTGATTATTAATCCCCGCTGAAAATTTCCGCCTACTGAAGGATCGATTAGAATACAAATTCTTATATGCAACATGTTATAATTCGGATAATGCATAAATGGAGTTTTATTTTGGTGCATATGAGCCACTAAGGCGGGATGAGAATCGATCACAAGACCTCCTGGAACCGGAAAAGATGCTCTAACCAACTGAGTTATCCCTCACTCTCGTAAATGGAGTTATTGATAAGCAGTAATATAACTATAAGTGAGGTTATTGCGAATGTGTTAACTAGGTTACTAAGAAAGCTTTGGGGACTACAATGAAGATCAAACTACTTAAGTTTGCAACTTTATCAATTAAAATTTTCATGATAATAAACGATGAAGATTGAGAGGAATAAAATGCTACAAACCATGTACTAATACAATACTTCTTATTTATCATGACAAAAATCTAAAATGAAGTCTACTTTGAGCAATTCAACATGATATTCACAAAAGGCATCTGCATATCTACTGCATGTATTCTTTCATGTACTACTACAAAAGGCCAATTCTAAGAACTCTGCATACAACAGCCCTACGGGATTTTACATATCCGTTCGAAACCATAAACTACCTCAACAAATACACTGATATTGCAAGTCAGGTGCAAAATCAACTCTACAACAGACGACACGAAACACTGATATGACGAGCTTTTGCTTACTTTCAGATGCTGTTCTGCTTTCTTCAATGCTGGCCGCATGCAAAAAATTATCTTCACGGTTTTGGAACAATGTACAGTGTGAAGGTAAGGTATATGTCACATAGGACAAATGTAGGGAAACGGGCATCAGTCTTCATCAGATAGAATGAGCAGCAAAAATATTGGGTTCTAAACCTCGAACGAATTTGAGAATAGAATTTTTATGAGCATATAATGACTGGCATTTAATGAAACACTTGCTGGATATAGAAATGTATGAATTTTGATACCAGAAGCGAGGTCTATGGAGTCATCCATTGATCCTCATGCTTGAAGAACCTGGCAGTGCACAATGTGACTCTTTAAACCAGTTCGGCCTGCTATGCTCGACAATAGATTAGTGACCATTGTCCTAAAATGACCTTTACCACCAACATTCTCCCATAAATGTGGACTATTCTCCACACGTTTATCAGGGTTTGAGACATCAACGAGACTAATACTCATGTTGTTGCGAATGATGCAAAGCTTACCATTAAGGGGAAGAAGTGCAGCAGCCTCCAGCGCCCGGGAACTCCCAAGGTGGACTTTACTGTCTATAAATTTGATCCAGGAATCAGTTGTCTCATCATATACTCTAAGCTTGCAACCATCCCTGCAATCTATGGAATAAAGTTGACCATTCATGGTGGTGCTTGGATTTCTCCAACTTGCAACCATCCCATCATTCACTGAGTTCCAGGTATTGGTCTCGGGATCATAAGCCTCACTCATTACCTGACGGTGAGAACCTAGTCCCTTTAGATACCACTTTCCATTGTACATAACCCCGATGAAAGGTACCATCCCAGTGCTCATATCTGCAATGGAGCTCCACCTGTTTCTATTTGGGTCATAAATCTCGGCTGAACGGAGAGCACGTTGGATTCCTTCACATTCACCACCAGCCACATAAAGACAGTTATCTATGACACAAGAGCCAAAACAATGGCGTCTCCGGAGCATGCTTGGCGCCGGATGCCATTTATTTGTTCTTGCACTATAGAATACAACTCGTCTCATGGAACCCCTCAGTGGATCTTCACCTCCAAACAAGTACAGGTGGCAGCCACTTAAAACAGCACACCCAAATCCTCTGGCTTCAGAATACTCTACAGGAACAGGAGGAAGTGGTTGCCAGACCTGATAAGTAGGATCAAAAGCATGCCATGAGATTTTCCCATCCCGGTCTCTCTTCATGACATATACCCACTCTTCTGCCATCCCAAGGTTTTTTCTGAGAGAGTAATAGAAGTTTCCGGCAAGGAGTCGCTGCCATCTTTTGCAAACTAGACGGAGCTTTCGGTGCTCCACTCGTGGGACTCGGATGAGACAGGCAATGGCAAGATCATCAGGGAGGCCAGGTAAAAGAGGTGGTTGTATGCGGGTCCTCTCCCTGCGAGAGTTCTTTGTCTTGTGGGCACGGGGATTTATATCAGGCTGGATACAGATCTTTGAACCTGGAACAAATCTTCTTGCACCAACTACTGTTTTTAAACCAGCATCTACCTTGCAGTAGCATGACACAGAATCAACCTGAAAGTTGTTCACAAATCGAAATGCAGAAGATCAAATTTTGACTCGGACGACACTGACAGCAATGAAAAGAACCGCATTTACACACTAAATACAAAAGGTTGCACATCAAAAGAACTCAACATATACGAAGGCAACAATAATACGATACGAGAAGATTTTACGGTTATATTGAATATTATTGCACTTGGCATGGGTTTCTGATTTGCCAAAACACTCCATTAACGATTCAGTATCTGCTAGCTGGCATGTGAAGAGACTTACCGGCTAGCAAGAGCATGCTTGTCCTAAAATTTAGAACCTTGTAGCAAATCCCTTGTAATTGACAAAAACGTGCACCACCACCTGACAACCAGCCATAACTTGTCTATCACAGATGACAAAGCATGAAACGAGACTCAAAGATGATACAAGGCACACTTGCTTCTGAACAAGTCTCAGGTGGCTGTATTCATCACAGACACAACACTTAATCCAGCTTGGAGAGAGCCAGTGAGAGCATCTCAAGTCCTGATGTTTGCGCTGGAAATAAACAGCAAAGATGATACAAGGCACACTTGCTTCTGAACACGTCTCAGGTGGCTGTATTCATCACAGACACAACACTTAATCCAGCTTGGAGAGAGCCAGTGAGAGCATCTCAAGTCCTGATGTTTGCGCTGGAAAAAAACAGCAAATCACAAGCTACTGGCTGCAGTAAGCCCCTAAGTGCAAGAATGAGAGCCAAATCCCAAACAGTTTGCCTATATAAAGGCTTTATGTTGTTTTCTTCCATGTTATATTGTTATGTACCTAAGTGTTAGGCAACAAGACTAACTCTAAGTGCAAACGTCCAGCTCGGACTCTCCCACAAATTTTTAATTGTTAAGGAAGTGGTATCAAACTACTGCAGAAGAAGGAACTTTTTGGCTCTCATATGATATGGGCAAAGCAGTAATTAATCGCATCAGAAAGGAATGCTTAGAACATAAGTCATGCAGATTGATGAGGAACATGAACATTGAGGTCCGGCCAAGAAAATGATCAGTGAGGGGTAAGGACATTAAATTGTGAACGGGTATATATGGGGTAGGGTAGGTACACAAGAATTAAGCAGCTAGCTTAAAAAAACATTCCCGGTCTTGACGCTATTGGTTGTCCACCTGTCGTAAGTGTCCCTTGTATTAACTTAGAGCATCCTCAGCTGATTATAGTTCTTCTAGGTAGTCAAACAAACCAAAGGCATGTGGACCTTACATTCAGACTTCAACCCCTATGCACACCTTTGCCTAACAAGTGAAGTCCAGTTAGTACAGCATAGGTCCGGAATTCGTGTAACAATTACGCTATAAGGTAGCTATCATGAACTCGCATGGGACAGCAACGCCCATAAGATAAAGGCACAATAGAGTTTGCCAATCACAAGTAAACCTCTGAATCGCAACCCCATTCTCACAGTCACATCTCAAATGTGCAATCTCGAGTTAAATGTAAGCAGTAACTTAGTGAGAGAAGTCATGCTATTTGCATAATTTCTACACAATTGTTTAGGCCTGATACCATCCAACCTTGGACCGTGCATTTATTATATTATTCGATAAAATTGGAGCTCCTCGTGCCTTGAGATCAAATTGATATAGGACATGATACACAGATAAACATTTACGTTTGAGCAATACGAAGAATACATACAAAATGGCTCTAATACTCCCATAAAATTAGTGATGGAGCTTTCTGAATGCAGTCTTCCTACAGAAATGAACTTTTGTTTTTCTTTTACAAATGCACAGAGTGAAGGCAGGTTTTGGACTGCACAATAGCGCACCGGAGGTGGACGATAAGTTCCATAACTGAAGTTTGCTATTTCATGTTTAGCTCCCACACACAGGAGTGCTTTTGCTGATAGACCAAGTTCCAAGTTCCTATTTTATTTTTCTTCTTTCCTCTAGAAGAATGTAGTTTAGCTTTCTGACAAGGCGTGGAAACACGGAAAAGTACACTTAAACCATGCGAGAAGGAGTGCCTCTAGCACTGAATAGTGCAATAACCAACCATGATGAATAATATTCTTAATTGATAATACTTTCTGGGTGTTCGGAAATCAAAAGTTAAGAGCAGAAGTAAGCATCAACAGTTTAGCAATTTGGCAAGTTTTAACAAGCAGCAGCATTTTCTAAAGGATTCTTGGTAAACTAGGAGGTCCTGAATCCTGATTCACCAGATACATCAAACAGTATCTTAACTTGATGATAGCATTTCGAATTCGCACATTAACCTTGTGAAAACACCGAAAAATGTCATTTGCAATGTACAGCCATAGATAAGTGGTTCTTGTTCACAATTAAATAATAAAATGTGCACTTTCGTCTAGCTTGAAATAATTTTCTCATCAAAATTGTGACGATTGTATTCAACTCTCTCACTCATAGAGCATCAACTCAAAAAGATATTGCATAAAGAAGAAAGCTAAAGAAAACGACAAAGTCATCGCATAAGTTAAAAGGGTATCCAATCACATATTAGCATACCACAACTTACTTCACCTATGAGCCTAAGAAGGAAGATGATGTAATAAAATCCAGCATGCTACACTTACATAGAAGCATCCAATATCAACTAGCCAACGAAGTAGAAAATGCCTGTATCTAAGTTTAGTATTTTGGTTCGGCAAACTCTTCGGAAGTGCATTATTACAAGCATCCAACATCGACTAGCCAAGCTTTTCTTACGTTTCACAAACATCTTTAAAGATCACACTCTTTAAGTATCTAATACCAAAAAGGTTTTAGATATGTGTCTCATATAGGTATAGGTAGGTGAATCCAGGAAATGAAATACCAAAGACTAAGTCAGAATTCAGATGAAGGATATATGACTAATATGAGCTTTACAAGGAATGCGAAATGAAATTCGAGCTAAAAATCAGAAAATTCAAAGGTACATACATAACCTTAAAAAATCCTCTAGCAATGAATATAAACATCTCCTCACTGAGAACAGATTCCAGTATATTGCAAGCACACGTGATATCTATGGCTAAAAAGGGACCCAACCAAATCACAAGCTTAGCATCAATTGAACACTTTGGGCCAGTAGAACTAACACAATGGAATCTCAAAAGAGTATCTATCAGCTTATCATAATCTGAATAAATTAAACCCATAAAAGCTTCTTTTTTGATGTACAACGAGCCACGAAGGCGGGATAAAAATCGATCCTAAAACCTCTCTAAACCGGAAGAGATGCTCTAACCAACTGAACCCGGAAAAGTTCCCTTTTTTCTAACATATATGCACAAAATTCCACACATTTCAGCAAAAAAATAAGATAAATTCATCTGGGTAATTTGTATAAGTAGTTAAAAATTGAATCAGAGGAATTTAGGTTTTTACCAATGGAGCTTGAAGACGAAAACCCCTTTGTGCATTTGGTGAAACTTCAGAACTTCGTTCCATACCCAGAATTCAGAATCAAAAAATCATAAATGGGTAATTCACTAACTTAAAAACCCAGAAATAAATTCACAGATCGAGTATAATTTGAGCTTGAAAGTGTGAATCTGATCCAACCCAGTAGCTTCTGAAGCTCAAAGATTCAAGAACAAAAGAGGGAGCAATGCATAACTGAAGAAGAAGATTGTGTTACAGGTGGGATCAGAGACACAAAATCAGGAATTTCATCAAAAAAGACTCCATTTTTTTCAGTGGAAAAAGGTGGGTATTTGAATGAATAAATGCTAAACTTTGAATAGTGTTGAATGAGTAAAATGTAAGTAGGAAAGAAGAGGATTTTAATTAATGAGATGTAAATATTGTTCTCCTTACTCCAACTACTACCAGAAGTGAAGATGGACGACCTTTTGTCATGTCGTGAGCATTGGCCCCCTCTAAACTTCAATCCTTTTGAATAACTACTTTGATGGCATCGTGTTCTCTTTGGCTGAAAACCGATAAATTAAGTTGAGATTACTTAAATTGAAAAAATTAGTGAAATGTGGGAGTAAAAATATTATAAATAGATGCACTGAACTGAAAATAACTGAACTGATAAGTTGAAAGAACATGCCCTAAAGTATATGGTCACAATATGGTTTTGTTTAGATTTGGATTGAGATTATGAATTTAGATTAAAAGATGTAACGTGTTTGGGGTTGTTGCATGTACAATATATAGAAAAAGGATTTGAATTGGAACGGATAGTTGAACTTTCCACGGTATACTCGATCGTGTCATCACGTCATTTTTTAAGTTTTTGGATTGAATTAGAATAATGTGTAACATGTTCTTGTGTTGTATGTGCAATTAATAGATATTTCTTTAAAAATATGATCGTGATGTTTTGGATTATGACATGCATTAGTGTTAGTGTAATTATGGAGGCATAAAAAAGGTGTTGTGTGTTAGTGTAATTATGTTTTGGATGTTTAAAGTTCGCAAAATAGTTTATTGCATGATTAACTTGACAATCAAATAGTATACGGTTCAAAAATGACAAATGTCTTTATTGATCACTGAAGTAATCACTCATCGAAAATAGTATCCTTGAAGCAAAAACATATCGATGGCGATGGCATGATCCCCATTAATGTACTTAAAAGCAAATTTTGAATTCTCTTGGAACATTCATACGTTCATTACTAATGTATAGCCGCTTCTATCACACTTGTCTGCATTTTTTCAGATCTTTAAAGCATAACAGAGTTGTTGGTTATCTCTCCAAATTGGACCATCAGTTTGGAGGTGCTAAAGGGTTACATTTTACAACATTATCCATACAAGAGATTGCATTCATTTATACCCACCAACATGTGAATCATATATCCTAGTATATGTATATTATTAATAGTATATTGTATACCTACACATACGTAGGGAATATGGAAACATTAGCATATCTGAACAAAGAATATGTGAAGTATAAGGATAGATTATTGTGGAAGACGTATATCTTATGTCACGTTTCCGCGATCTCACGCTACTTTATGCAAAACTATCAAGATTCATATGGTACCAACAAGTGATACTTTATTTTATTCGGGGAAGGGAAGAAGATCATTGAAAAATAAGAGAATAATCTTAGGGAGGAGGTACTATTAAAGGGTGTTTCTATATTAAGTCTCCCATAAAGATTGTCAATATGAAGAGATTAAGGAATGAAAGGTAGTTTGGCATACTCTAGGTTACAAATGATCAGATCTATCGTTGATTGACCATACATGATATGGTCTTAAGCGATGTAAATCATGAAACGCCAACTCCCGATCCAATTATCCTAGATGCAAATATTATGCTGCAAACGATGAAGCAACATCCCACATCCTACAAGGTTGTATTGCTAACTAAATAGCTTGGAAAGAACAAAGGAGAAACTTGTGGTCAACATTATTTATATTCATGCTTTGATGGAGTTAGATATGGAAAACTTGTACGTGTTATGATTAAAACACTGAAATTTTTCATCAACTATCATATTATAAAGAGACTTAGAAAGCTATGAACTAACAAAATAGTTACATCCGAATAAGGGTCAAAAGCAAGAGTTTTTCATGCCGTGTAAATCCCTTTTTATCGATTGGTGCACGTTGAACACGGATAAGGTAGCAATAGCAATGACTAGAGATGCAACTTTTGGTGGCAATACTCTTCGATCGTGAATTATTGTTACTATTACACTATTATTTTTTCAGCTATTTTTGAAGTATGTTGTGCACTTGTGCTTTGTAAGTTAAATAATGGCAGTGCAAAGGGGTATTGGACTAGGGCGATCGACTGGAATTAGGAAGCTCACTTGTTTTTTGCACTTGACTTGCTTCTCTTTGTCTCATATTCAGTTGTTTAAGAAAATAGCCATATTGAACAAATTGTAATTTTTCTATAACTTTTTGTATTTCCCAATTTTGACAAGAGTTAAACTTTAATCAAAAAAGGAAATTAGTGTTACAAGTGAAAGAAACTAAAGTGGTTCTACACAAATTAGCCAAATCGTTATATTTTTCCTACTTACTGTTGATTAATTTTAAAAGATAAAGCTATAGAATTGAACAATTTCCAAGCACTTGACCTCCTTTAAGAGCTAGTAACACTAATATACCCCAATTATGGTTATTGGAGAAGACAAACCATGTTATAAGAATTCGAATGGAGTCTTAGATCAGTTAACCCCAAATAGTGGGCCTATATTTTATCCTAGGAGGTAAGTTATAACCTCAACATGTAATGTACCTCCCCGTGTATCATTGGGATGAAAAGGATTGGTGTAGTTATACCAAGAACCATCAATTTTCAGAATTACTTCGGATCTCCCACAAACTATTCCCCAAATTTATTGGTGGCTAACCTCCCCGAAGAAACTTCTACTTGGAGCTATAGATAGGAGTCAAGAATTAGAGAAGTAAATTGATGCAACTCCTCCATACTATGTTGTAGATGCCAAGAGATTTAGTGTTGGTCGGCTTGGTCCCGTTAGATTGCTCAAAACAACCTTTTGTGTATTTAGCATTGTCTAGCCCATAGGATGCTAATAAAAAAGAACACATGCGTACTTGTCCATCTTAATTATGAAAGAGCATGATAATAGATTTGATCATCAAGGTTAGGGATGGAAACAAGTGGAATTCAGATCGGGTGAACCATCACCCACATCCATCACCCGTTTAGACCAACTCTAATCCATCCATCCATCAGCGGCATTACTATCATACGTATTCCATCCATCCACCACGCGCGGGTGAATAGGATGGACCGAATGATAATCCAATTTAAGAGAATAAAATATATTAAACTTGCAAAAACACAACTGATACATTAATTTCACGTAAAACATAAATAAGCTAAGTTCATGACGCATGTCAAATATTGATTAAAAGGGGAAAAAACTCGCCAAAAAATGATAGATACTTGTTTAAGAAAATATAAGAATTGGGTGACGGAGGAGGTGGTAACGGGTAAAAGTTTCAAACCTAATTCATCCATCACCCGTTCACCTGACTATCACCCATTTAACTCGATTTTTTCATCCTTTGTTGTTTTTCGGGTGGAGCGGGTGATAGATCATCCACTGGATATCACCATCTCTTGGAAGACTTGATCCCCTACACATCTTGTGTCATCTTCAAAAATACGCTCCGTTTATCAATTGAGTTGGATTTGGGTTGAACTCTTAAATCCAAACCAACACCTATATATTAATCTACACAAATCACAGTAGTTTAGAGTTTTTCCTTATTCTAATCTACCTTTATCTTTTGATTTTTTAATTTACTTTACTTCATATTTACTTTTATACACTATTAGATGTTAACTTACACATGGAATTCAACAGGTTTCGAACCAGGAAAATAAGAACCGAGAATATCAGATATCTGAGTTAAAAGTGATAAGAGAAGACAACTAAATGTCATCACGTTATATAAACAGATTGGGTTTAATTAAGAATTCTTAATATGATCAAGTAAACGGGGCGGACTAAGAAAAGGAAACGGCCAATCTATAAACTCAACCCAATCCAACCCATTTATATATATATTAAAAAGTGTAAGCAAGAGTTGTTATCCGCCACGTGTCACCATCCCTCTTTGAATAACATTTTACTCAACAACATTCTCATATATTAAAAAAATGTCAATGTGGAGATTCGAACCCCCAACCTCACGGAATGAATAGCTCAAACCACTATGCCACAATATTATTATTGATGCTTCTATGAACAATAATGATGATATATAAATGAAAACCAAGAATTAAGTTGTCTAAATGAGATGACTTATATTTTTTAAAATAATATTTTACACGCTAAATTATCTTAGTTATCACTAACTAATAAGTCGAGCATCACCGAGAACTAATACTAATTTACTACCTCAAATCCTACGCACCCACTCCACTAGTCCACTGTCCACTGTCCACCTCAATTGCTACTCGTATAAAAAAGATAGGAGCAACAAAAAACAATCTTAAAAGTGAAAAAAACAAAATCCAAGCTGAAAATAGCTTGTATGCTGAGTACACGCGCACGAAGGCAGGTTATATAAAAAGACACAAGGGTCTTGAATTACCGATTTCTACTTTCGAGTAAAACACTTTTTTTTTCATTTGAAAATTACCGGCGGAAATACATCTCAATAAATTACAAAAAATTATTAAAAGAGATCGTAAAAAATTAGATTAAATTAAGCTCACATTTCTATAACAAATCCAATTCATATTACTCTAACCCAACAGGCCAACATGAGTTACAAACATCTATCAAATTAATTGTTTTTTTTATTTTTCTTCTTTGTTTCCTTTAAAACTTATATTACATCGGACAATTTTAGATAATAACCTAGTAGATCTATCAAAAGAATTAAATTAGTCGCTAAATGAATTAATTAGTCAATATATAATGGATTAAACTAGTCACAAAACGAATCAAGATGATCCCTTCTCTTCTTCATATTGTGGGCTGTTGCCTAATTTTAACTTAAAATTAGGAGGTCTGTTATAAGGTTATACCTGTCCATCATCTGAATGCTACCTCCGTTTCTAAGTTGTATTTAAAGGTTTTCACAAGTTTGTCAATGCACAACTGTAAACGCTTATATAAGATCTACATTCTGAGACGAATTTAATAACATTTAATTTTTTTTTTCAAGTAATATAAAAACAGAAAAAAGTCAACCTGAAAGACAGGATAATGTCAAAACTCAAAACGCAATATGATACTACATCCGTTTCGCAGTACATGCAACATATATCTCTTTTGGATGTTTTGCAGTACATGCAACATTACCTTTAATAGTTAATCCTTTTAGCTAAAAAGACACATGTGTCCCTATTTTTTCACTCACATGTACACTACTTTAGTCTTTATCATATGAGTAATAAAGAAAATTTACACTCTCTCTTCTCTTCCTTGGTCCATGTGTCATAATTCAAGTCCAACGTTGCATATATTGCGAAATGGAGATAGTATAGCTAAAAAAAGAGAAAAAGTAGTCATGTAACTACTACACCAATCGATAAATAATTTTGGCATATGTTCCAAAATTATTACCATCTTATTGAATTTTACTCGAGATCATTCGTTAACAAGATCCAATTATTAATTTCAATTTACTAATTATCAAAAAAATAAATAAAAAAAGGAGTGGTAATCGATCAAAAGGCCAGCAAAGGGTTTTCCTTATTGGTACTTCCACCACCACCGTTCTTCTCTCCTTTCTCTTTCTTTTTTTCTCTCATTTCTCTCTCCTCCCTCCATTTCTGCTTCTTCCTCTTTCTCTCTCTTTCTCTCTCTATCCCCCCCTTTCACTTTTTTCTCTCTCTTCACGCCGATACTCAACGGCGACGTCAAGGCGATTCGGATAATCTCTAGGGCTTCTCAGAGATCTGCTAGGGTTTCCGAACGAACAAACTCGCCAAAATGAGCTTCGATCCGGTTCCTTCTAACTCTCATCACAATCTTGATGAGCAGATCGCTCAGCTTATGCAGTGCAAACCTCTCTCCGAACAAGAGGTTTCATTTCTTTCTCTTTAAATCTCGCTTTTTTCTTGTTTTTGTTCTTTTTTTTTTGTGTTTTCGTTCCATTTTTGGTAATTTTTCGCACTTTTTGGTGTTTTCGTTCACTTTTTGGTGTTTTTGTGCAATTTTTAGTGTTTTGTTTGGAGTTTTTTGGCGTAAGGAGTGAAATGTACCGGATCGATTTCATTTGTTTGAGATTTTTTTCACGAATGCTGAGAATTTGTGATGTTGTTGATGTATTATTAGCTAATTGTGTTGTGATCTGTAAATGCAACCTTTTTCTGTGTTACTGAATGTTTTCTTTTGTTGAAGATATCTAAAACTCGATAGATTTTGATGTAGATTTGCTTTTTTGGCTGAATCAGATCTGCTAATGATTTGCGATGAACGTTAGGTTGTAATTTTTTTATCGTTATGTTGTAATGCAAAGCTTTTTGATGGCTGGTTAGCAAGTTATTAGGAGAAATGAGTGATGTTGCTGTAGATGGGCTCTTGTTTTGGTTAAAACAACATATTGTTAGGAGAATGAGGTGATGTCGCCTTAGATGGACTCGTATTACGTTAAAAGAAGATATTATCTTAGGTGAAGTGGATTGGTGGTAAGGATGAGGGAATTTGAAGTAGAAGCTATCCTTGACACGAGCAAGTATCTGAATCTATGCCTTCTTTTTACGTTGATAGATCAAGATTCAAGCAGTGTGTCGGCGTGGGATAAAGAATTGTGGAATAGTATCGATGCTTTTTTTTTTAAACGAAGTGGATAGCCCGATGGTGCTAGACAAATAGAGGCAGTTTGCATGTTGTGCTCCTCTTCGTGAAGAAAGGCTTTTTATAGTGGATAAGTTGTTCAGGTTCTGGAAACAAGCTTCTTATTGTTCTTTTGTTTGTTTGAGTCAGATTTCAAGGGGATTTAAATTCTTATTTTCGGACTTGCAAGCTTCTCATGCTACATATGTTTTTTCGTGCTACATATGTTATTCATGCTACATATGTTTTGTTAAATGGTTGCTGCTCATTCTTTCTTAGGTTATTTCAACAAGTTATCTGTTACTTGATCTTAATTGTATATTTATTTGATGTCCTCATGCTACATATGTTTTGTTAAATTTATCCCTTGGGCGTATCCCATTCAAGTAGCCAACTTAAGGAACAATAATTTATAGTTAAAAGCCGCCACTCCAAAGTTTCTAACAAATATTCTTGCCACCTAATGTAGTATAGTCTATAAGCAAAATTTTATCTTTGAATGGGCTAGAAAGGCGTAGAATCTTTTTATTTATAGGATAAGTATATTTGTGAAATTGGCCTTGTATGTGAAATATACTGATGGGTTAGAGAGAAGAAGTGTGAAAAATTTTGAGCTCAAAGTTAATATAAGCTTCTACATGTATCGCCATTTATACGCAATAAAAATTAGTTATCGCTGTTTGAAATTTGTTCTTGTCACATTATCTCATGTTGGATATGTATGGTGTTGACCAATGTGTGTCCGGTTTAGTTCTTTTATTATTTAATGTAACTTTGCATCTAAAGGTACATGTCTTGATTGCTCTCGTTTATACTTGTGATTTTTGTTGTATATTGTTGTGAATGCTTTCTTTCCTTGTGCAGGTTAGGATGTTATGCGAAAAGGCCAAGGAGATCCTGATGGATGAAAGCAATGTTCAGGTGTGCTATCTTTCTGCATTGCATTTTGCACTGCATATATAGGATTCCCCCTTACGTTTGATGTTAAGGCTGTGAGAGAGATCGATGGTGATTTTGGCATCTTTTTTCTTCTGTGAGCAAGTGACCAAGAATGCATATCAATATCATTAAATCCTTCATACGTTCTTGTAAAATTTCAATGGCCTTCTCCATTTATTAACAAGAGTTTAACTTCTGTGAAACAGATCGATGGTGATTTTGGCTTCTTTTTTTTCTTCTGTGTGCAAGTGACCAAGAATGAGCATCAATATGATTAAATCCTCCATTGTTTAAATTTCAATGGCCTTATTCATTCATCAACAAGAGTTTAACTTTCTTGTTTGAGCCAAGTTCCTTTATATAAAGTTGCATATTTCTTTCCTGCACTTTTATTTAGTTAGTGAGTTCCTTCAATAGGACGGTGATGCTAGATTAGTAGCCAACTACTAATGGATATTCTGGAAATTTACCATGTGAAACAAAATTATTTCCTGTCCTCGTTAGTATTTTACAAGGTCGTATGAATTAAGAGACAAACCAGCCATATACATGATGTTTTGCATCGGTGCTTAGTTTGTAACTGGCCTGATTTTTTCTTCTCTAGCAATTTGGCATATATGGAGTATGCCTGTGCTTCTTATTACACACTATGGCGTATAGTTATTGTGGAGCTTGTTGTTTCCCCTTTTAGTTGCTTTGCCTATATACCTGTATAGCTTCTGGCGTCTACATTTAATGTTAGGATTACATATTTCTTGTCTTAGATTTGTGGCTTTTCAGCATTGCCTTCCTCTTGATAGACAACTGCTGTTTTCTATTTCAGAATATTTCTTGGATAGATTATGGGCGCATCACTTCATCGTGCTAATTCCCATTGTCTTGTATTTATTGCAGCCCGTGAAAAGTCCTGTGACAATTTGTGGTGATATCCATGGGCAGTTTCACGATCTCGCAGAGCTTTTTCGTATTGGAGGGAAGGTATGCTTCCCATTGGTTGCACTTCATCTCTATGGTCGTGGGGCTTAGTTACTTATGACTCTGTGTAGCACACTAAATGCAGGCTGTAAATGCAAGGAGTTAGGTTGTGTTGTAGTGCTTAGCTGCAGTTGCTAGTGTGGGAATTTTCTCTTTTTTTCATTTTTCCTTTGCCTGCTCTCACAAATCCAATCGTGCACATTATTGTATTTACATACAATGCTTGTCCAGGAGCTTTTTTGGTTTGTTTCGAAAGTCCTTCTTGATTAGTTTGTGAGTTGGAAGCCAGAAAAAGCATGTGAACAATCCGATTAAGCATCCAATTCTTTATGTAAAGTTGTAACCTATAAATAGGTGTCAGTGTAAATGTGTTATTTTATTGATAACTTATGTACACCCATTTTTTCCGTGTTTGCATGCGTATGTTTGTGTATGTCTGTTTTAGTATTGCCTTTGTTGCTGATAAAAGGCCTTCGCGTTTTGATTGCAGTGTCCAGATACCAATTACTTATTCATGGGTGATTATGTTGACCGAGGATATTATTCCGTGGAGACTGTGACGGTGAGTTTGATTCGAATTATTAGATTATTGTAGGTCAGCATATTTTTCCATTGCATTTCATGGATGTGTTCACTACAACTTAGTTGGCAGCTTAACGTGGGTCTTGGGAACAATAAACAATGTTTAACTAGAGAAATTTGCGCCATGGAATTGATTGGACTTGGAGTATGTGTTTCTAAGAGAAGCTGACATAGGGGTGATACAGAACTGAGTTGATTTGGGTTTCTTCGCTTGGCTCAACTAATATTCTGTCGTTTAAGCTTGAGCTGACTATTGAGCCATATGAGCTTTTTATTATATTTTAAAAACTTGACTTGGGTTATCTTCTAGATAAACATATCTACATCCAAAATTATGGAGTTTTTCAATCTATTATGTGAAAGTTGACTGCTAATTTGCAAGTCAGGATCTATGATATATGGAAATGCAGTATTTCACAGAAAAGAGCCTGCGCACAAGCTTTTAGGCTCCATTATCAGCTCTGTTGGGGCCTTGGTGGCTCAATGATTGTCATCTGAGCTTGAGTATCTCTATCTAGCTAGTAGCACCCCTGCTGTCTATTTTGATAAAGATTCTAATTTTAAATTCGTTTCAACCTTTGAGCCCTTGGGCCCTTGCTCTTAATGCAACAAGAACTAGGGTTGCCAGTTTGATGCTCGGGGGGCGACCCCTCTCCCCCCCTTTAAGTCTCTGTGTGGAAGATACGAGGGTGCACTTGGCTGCCTAGTGATTGAAGATATTGAGGTGTGAGGTAATGGTAGGCGAAAACATTTGAGAATAGGGAAAGGGATTGATGGGTTCATTACATTATACCCGTTATGCTATTGGTGAGAATTAAACCTTTTCAAATCACTTGGTAGGTGGCGAGGGACAGTCATCTTTTAACCCTCATTTATGTTATTTTATTGGAAAGCAGAATATTTTTTACTTCGTAGGATGGATTGACGAGAATGGCTCATAAGATAATAAGATCAGTTTCTTCCTTGTCTGGTTATGTTGACCAATGTGTGTATATTTTCGGTTGATTATGATCCATGTTTTTATTGGGGCCCGTTGCTGATATTATCATGACCCTTTTGGCTTCCCTGTCTGGGATAGTATGCTATAATTCTCATTAAACTAATGTAGACTTATGTTTTGATCTTTTTTTCTTCTTCGTTCAGCTCCTGGTTGCACTTAAAGTTCGCTATCCCCAAAGGATCACCATTCTTAGAGGAAATCACGAAAGTCGTCAGGTATAATTCTTCACCTCATCAAGTGATGAGCTTTTATAGTGCTTATCTAATGTTGTGGTTCCTAATCTATTTGAACAAATATTGTTTGTTCATTTATGAAATTTCAGTCCAGAAGACTACCTGCCATGAATTTTTATTTGCTGGACCCTTTGTGCTGAATTTGGTTTATTTTGGTGTCTTTGGGCAGATTACTCAAGTTTATGGGTTCTATGATGAATGCCTACGAAAGTGAGTATCTAACACTCAAATTCTACCCAGTCTGTATGCAGCTGACTATGGCATCTATTGTTGCATGAGGATCTGCATGCTTACATTTAAATACAATCTGATTAGATAATTTCTCTTTGTTCCGGCCATATTGTAACAGAACTATAGAAAGGTATTTGTCATGGGAGTATCAAGGCTTACCTCTTCAATATGCTGTCGAGAGTTGACTGTAGGTTCAATACCCACCTTTTGTTTTTCGTCTGCATGAGCTGTCACTTTATGTAATTTATCTATGAAAGCTTCACCATTCTAATTTCTTACATAGTTGCTGCATTGAGATTATGTGCTTGTAATTCAAGTGGGGGCATGATGTTGATGGGGACATGGACTTTTTCCAACTTGTTCGGATTTGAAGATAGAGCTGGGCCATGTGGCTGTGGCAAAGCTTGGTTTTATGGGCCTTTAATGTAGAGGATGGTGTGTAGGGGTGAGGGAGATTATGTCATGGTTGGATTTCTGTATATTGCTGCGGCTGGAGCTGCCCTTTTCAACGGACTTCCATCAGTCAATTTGCTCATATCATTATAAATCTTAAAATGATGCTTCTCTTATCAGTTTCGCATTATTGTGGTTAGTTTGGCCTGGGACTGGGAATGGGGACTTTTCCGAGTATCCTTGGTGATGTGTAGTACGTTTAGAATATTGAGAATTTTGTACAGTGACATGTATGTATTGTATTACAGGATCTACAAACAGTGTTATTATGAAATTAAACTTAAGTGTAATTGAAATTCCCTTGTTTCACAGGTATGGAAATGCCAATGTCTGGAAGATCTTCACAGACTTGTTTGATTATTTCCCGTTGACTGCATTGGTCAGTATTTGTTTGTGCTTTGTTTATTGTATCTGTTGTTGCCGTAATTTCAAATTTTTGATTCCCAAGTTTATTTTTGTTGGTTCTTTGTTTTAGGTTGAGTCTGAAATTTTTTGCCTGCATGGAGGATTGTCACCATCTATTGAGACCCTTGATAATATACGGAATTTTGATCGTGTCCAAGAAGTGCCTCATGAAGGACCTATGTGCGATCTTTTGTGGTCTGACCCTGATGACCGTTGTGGTTGGGGTATATCACCCAGAGGAGCTGGATACACTTTTGGCCAAGTATAGTTTCAACCCCTTCTGCTCAAGTGCTCATTCAAATATACATCTCGATAAAAAATGTCTGATTTTCTCATCTTTGTGTTCTTTACATTGTTTCCTTCCCCCAGGACATATCTGACCAATTTAACCATACCAATAACCTAAAGCTGATTGCCAGAGCTCACCAACTGGTGATGGAGGGATTCAACTGGGCACATGTGAGTTACATTATCTTCTGCTTGTAGGTTCAATCTATGCTTTATCTATCTGTGCCTGTCTTTTTAAGCAATATGTGTGATTGGCTTGATTCTTTCTCAGGACCAAAAAGTGGTAACAATATTTAGTGCTCCTAACTACTGCTATCGTTGTGGAAATATGGCATCCATCTTGGAAGTTGACGACTGCAAAGGCCACACTTTTATTCAGGTAATGAATCCTCTAGGATCTTGTCATGTTCAATGCAAAGGTGCTATTATTGTGCATCTGCAGTGAATTTTTAATAGATTTGTGCTAGATGCTTGATATGTTGATTTTTTGTGTTTGCAGTTTGAGCCAGCTCCAAGAAGAGGGGAGCCTGATGTCACCCGAAGGACGCCTGATTATTTCCTGTGATTTAAAGCGTCCAATAACGAGATGGTTTCTGGTGGTGGAAAGCCTCTTACCTGATCCTATGTTATTGAGCGTTATTTCATGGATTGGGGGTTGTAATTCTCCAATGGCGATGAATGGACTGCTAATCACATGTGATTAGAGCAGATAATCTTCTTTTGACGTCATGCTTCTTGATTATGGTTGATTTTTGCGAAAGGAGAAGTCTTATGGGAGCTTGTAGGAGGATATGTACCGATTTCCAGCAAAACATTGTGGTATCTTTAACGCCAAATTTTCTTTGCTTTCTCAGTCCTTTTTTGGCCTTTTTAATATGTTCTAATTATTTGTTTATTTAATGTAGAAGAATGGTTGTTTGATGGGTGGGGGTTCTGTAGAGAGACAAATAGTTAATTTCCTATGTTAATGGGTGCTTTATATAATTTTTTCCCCTCAATCAATAGCTCGAAATATTCTGTACTTAGTCTCTGCCTTTCCATCTTCAGTCTTAACGCAATCTGGATGTTTCAGCGTTGTGACAGTTTTGTTTTCTATGGAAGTGATCTTGAATCTGCCTTAAAATTTAGCTCACCTCTCTTTAGTAGTAATACACTGTTGTAGCTCAAGAATTGTAATGTTCTTTTAAATATAGCTTTTGTATTGGTCATGTATCGTAATACTCCTAAAGTAGTAAATTAAGTAACAGGAACATTTCCTTGCAGCCAAGAGAGATTGCAGTTCTCGTGTTCGTGCCTGCATATTGCGTTCTGTAGTCTACAACTCTTTCGCTTCTAATAGAGAAAAGAGGGCATTCTAAATGAAAAATTTTCTGATGGGTATTTGGTTCCATGCTATAATGTACGTATGTCTGTAAACAAAATCTGATATTTTGCCATAAATCATACTTAAAAAATCTGAGTCATTATATAAAGAATTATATCATCAGAGAAGTTGAAAAAACACTTAAAAAATATATTTTCATAGTTCTACATTTATATTTCTAAAATTTTGATGGTCAATTTAATTTTACGAAATGTGAAAATTTCACTTTTCTTGTGACGGAGGTGGTATATCAAGCTTGAAAAATCTTTGCTACTCCCAAAGCCAAAAAGAAAAGATGGCGAGTGCCAGCTCATGTTGTGTTCTTTGAGATGATAATGCTTTTGAGTTGCGCATATGCACATGGTGCAATGTGCATAGCATTTAGGGAGGGGTGAAGCACAAGTCTGCCATTTCAATAATTCGCTCACCCTGCTTTTAGGTTGATGTTTGGTCCCAAAAAATTTTAAAAATCTTCATTGTAAATTGGTTACATTTGATACAAATGATGGCAATGTTTTCAATCAGAAGGTGAATGATAAGACCTTAGAAGTAATGAGGCTTGGAATATTTTGAAATTTGGTGCCTTCTCCTTGCAGGAGATCCTAAAGTGGGGAAAGGCGCATCGCAAATGTGTTGATAGTCATTTTTAACACCCTATCAGATAACCCTACGTACGTACGGTCAGTAGCACCAACTCACTATACGAATCATAAGTCACGAACCCATGATATCGACGTATCTTCACATGAGGTGAGCTTTGGGCTGATTTGTGTAAATATCAATGAGTAGTTGATTGTTTCTTTGGACACCAACCCTTGGATTTGCCATAAGCTAGTGGCAACGCAATAAGCTTCTCAGTGTTCCCAACTCTTGCTCGTTTTGTCAAGTTGTCATAGTTGTTTTCCTCTATCTTATCCAAAATCTTCTTGTATAAGATCATCGATGCCCACACCTAGGTTAATCAAATTCCAGAAAACACAGTTTGTCAGATTATCAAAACCAAATGAGCAAAACAAAAAGAATAGAGGGATTAAATTGCGTACCGGCCACCTACTACTGCTGTCAAGCTGAGAAGCAATATGCTCTCCTTGATCGTAATAGTATCTTGCTCTCGCTATCTGCATCTTTGTGAACTCTCGCCATTTTTCTGTGACATTTTTTGAGAATATGTCGTTGTCTGTCAACCCAAATTCTCTAAGCTCGTCTTGTGGTAGGTAAATTCTCCCTCTTGAAGAACTGTAATCAAAGAAATGCACCGTACTTCCGTAAATGGCAACACCCAGGAAAAAAAATGGTTTGGATTATGAGTGTTTATTTTTGGAGAACTTACTCTTCTCCTACATCTCTTAGGATGTTCGTCAGCTGGTTTCCGATTCCCAGGGAAACAACGGCTTTATAAATACTTTCAGTAGAACTTTCAGATTCTGGTGAGAGTCCTGCTATTGCAAGTGTCATTAAGCAACCTGTTACAGCCACATAGTAGCAGTATAGTACAAGCTCTTCGTAATTTTCGTAACGAGTTTTCCACGTGTCCATTTTCATCCCTTTGATCAAATCCTTGAAAGGCTAATTCTCCAAGAAACGTTAACTGTTAGTTCTGTGGAAACAACAATAAAAAGGCTGTTGAAATTCGTTAGAGAAAGCTCGTGCAGGTAAAACCTGTATGTCAAGGGGAAATTGCTGGGCTGTGTGAGCCAAGGCGGTGTCTGCTATGTCATGTGGGCGTCCATCGAAGATGTCCTCAAGCCTCTCTTCCCAGCTATCCAACATAGCCGAGGTTGTGAGGTTGGCAGTTGTACCGTCCACCAATTCATCCGTCCTCTGGCCCCAAGCTGCCAGTCAAGTTAAAGAAAGAACTGATGTAAACAAGCATCAAATTATGAATTTGAGGTTTGGTAAATAGGTTAGTATTTTTTAGGCAGGGCCAGTTAGAAAAAAGAACCACTATCATTAGTTAGTAGTGATCTCTTTGAAGGTTTTTACGTTTCATTTGTGGTAGTTTTAAAACAATAATGCCCATAAAGGGGTAGTTTAATCTTCAGAAAAGCCCCCTTATGTCATTTACTTCTTGCTGAAAAACTGGCTGAATGAGTAAGTCTTGAAGGGTAAACGGTCTATTCGTAATTATGCATATGTACAAACCATGGTGAAATCAAAAGATTTCAACTTAAAACGTTGACTTATTTCAGATCTCATATGGTATGACCACAATTCTCATTGATAGATCGTCTAACACAAGTCTTTCTAGGTTGAAATTATAGTTTTTTTTAAATTCTTAGACAGAAATTTATTGTAGCTAAGAAGACAAATGTACCGTAAACAGCCCAGACTGCTTTTTTTCTTTCTTCAGACATCAGCAAACTTCCTGTGACATTTATATCAGTATACCAACAACCAAAAAGAAATAAAGAAACAAAGTTAAAGGTCTAAAATATACAATTACTAAAATTAAATAAACAGATATTAGCACTCCGTCCATCCAAAAATCGCCTTTTCAAAGTCAAAATTCTTAAACTTTGAGTCTTTGGCATACTATTTTAATAAGAATATACTTCCTCCGTTTCTAAATAAGTGACACACTTTCCTAATATGGAAATGTCACAATAAGTGACACCAAGCTCAAAGTAGGATATTTTAGATGATAAAATTACATGATATCCTTACTCAAACAATATATATCCAATTGTTTGTTTAATTAAAGTACCCTCTCTCTTTTTAATTGTTGTCCCCAACTTTCTCTCTCTAACCTACTTGGTTTTCCCCCACTTTTTCTATGTTCACTTATTTAGAAACGGAGGAAGTATAATAAAAAATAGGATCTTGTATGTAAATATCAAGATTTTGTAATGCTAGTCACAATGTCAATGGTCAACGTTGTATGTAATAGATGGCAAAAAGAAATAATGTAGCAACTAATTTGAGACGGAGGAAGTACAAGAGATGAACATACCTAGATAATAAGTCGTAGAACGCTCTGCACAGATTTTTCTAGCAGTTTCATAAGCTTCTCTAAGAAGATTTGGATCAAAATGGGTTTGTTTTCTTGATACTAAACCTTTAGTTTGCTTCTCTATGACTTGTTGGATTTGCAATGCAACAACAGGATCAATTCCCTCATCAAATAATAAACCGGAGCTTGTTTGTTTGCTTGTGAGTAAGTTGGCTCGTGGCGATTTTACGAGTTTCGTCTTCTGCTCCACCAACCAAGTTCGGCCATTTTTGCGCGGCGCAACCAGGCCCGCAGGCTTGAGGTGCAGCAACTGCAAGGCTAATGAATAGTTGTTCATTGTTTTCTGGTTTTTCTGTTGTTGTGTTGAAGTTGAACTGGTGAAAGTGCTTGGTTTTAAGTTGGACTTTGCATCTCAAAGGAAGTTGGAGAAGCCTCTTGGTACACGTTAGAGGTCAAGATCAAAGACGAGTTAAACATGCACACTATGGGCAAATAGGAGTTTTGTTTAATGAGGTTTAGGGGTACAATGGTATTTTCACACTTTTTTAAAAAATTGAGAGACAAATAATCATGCATAATAGGAGCCCGTGTTATTGGACCGAATTAATGGAAATTAAAATCTGCTCGGTTTAGTCTAGCTCACTTCAATTCAATTGTGTTAGTTTGCTCTCTTATTTTTTCCTAACTAATGTTAGTTTAGTTCAATTTAGTCACACTTCAGTTTAGTCCAAACGAACATGGCCTAGATACATAGTTCCTTTTTTCTTCTTCTTATGGGATATATAGGGATAAATGGATATTTCATACCTTTTGTGGTGTGCATTAGATATGAATAAATCATGCACATTGGACACATGTTTATATGATATATAAGGGTAAAATGGGTATAATAATCCCTCTAGTTCTTTAATAGAACTCCTGCTATCTTTTTCAGGGTAAAACTTTGTAAATTTTCACCATAATATGACATATAAGCAATTTAGAATAGAAAAAATAAATACCCAAGTCATATTCTGTCAGATTTATCTTAACAAGTAGTTTAATTATATGCATTGAAAAAACCTTTTTTTCACAATGTTTAATGATAGAGAATTAAAGGTGTATTTGATACAGTATAAAAAGTTATGAAGAACTTTATTTAAGGCCTGAAAAGAGTAAGAACGAAGGATATTTTGAAAACAAAAAAGAGGTGCATGTTTTTTTCGTTCTTCGTTTTCATTATTTAATGCAACCATATTAATAAAAGTGTGGGGGCCAAGTGAACAACTTCAACCACTAAAACACCCAGCAGTGACAACAATGGACAGACGTTTTTGTCACAAGTGAAAATTTCATACGTCTCTGAATCCTTGATTTTGATATATTTGGCTGTCTGAAGAGATTAAAGAGATGCTATTATTGCCTTATTGGTAGATCGGCGCTTGGCACTTGGGCCACCTGGCAGTACAGGTGTAGTTGTGGATATAGTTTCCCCCCTAAATTCTGCACATACATCCAAATTACATATTTTCTCCTTTTTTTTAATCGCTACACTTCTCATTTCACGGACTCTTAGGCGAAACTTTGGTGAGTGAGTAAAAGTGTGTAAGAAAAAGTGGTAGGAGAAAGATAGAGAGAAAAAGTTACTAATAAGGGAAAAAAGAAGAAGTGTAGCAATTAATTTTAAACTTCTTAAAAAGGAAAGTGTAGCGATTAAAAAAAAACGGAGGAAGTACAATAATCTTCAAACCTAGATGCCTCCTTTGAGACTTTGAGTGTCTTTGACCATCCTAAATCTTCAAACGGCTTGTTTGTCACAAGTGGAAGTAATTGTTAATCGTGACGGATTTTAATGTACATGGTAATGAGAAAATCAGGACATTTTCGGTTAAGGTGATTTTTTTCGACGGGGATCTTCGCTGGGGTCTCAATAGGGCTATCACAAATTTTGGGGGGTTTTTGGCCCCTGCATTGCCTCGAAATGGCCTCCCGAGCCGTTTCTCGGTTATGGTCAGAATTACCTGGATGGTTGTGGAAGGCATCTGGTGCTATATTTTCGGACAATTTAAGGTTCCAAAGGGTCTCATATGATCCTAGGAGGCCCTTAAAAAATTTGGAGCAAGTTTCGATTTCGGGTCTCGGGACGTGGCCGGGGCGTGAGTAATAGGCCATAAAAACGGGATATTTTCGGGCACGGTGTTTTAATTTCGACGGGGGACTTTGCTAAGGTCCCAATAGGGATATTGCAAATTTTGGGGGGCTTCTGGCCCCGTATTGCCTCGAAATGGCATCTCTAGTCGTTTATCGGTATTGGTCGGAATTACGGAGATGGGATGGGAAAGCATCCGGTGCCCAGTTTTTGGGCAAATAAAGGTACCTAAAAAAATTTAGGGCAAGTTTTGCATCCGGGCCCCGGAAAAAAATTTAGGGGGCGTGAGTAATAGTCCACGAAAATGGGTAAATCGGACAATTTCGAGCAGGGTGATTTTTTTTTTGACGGGGCCTTCCCGGAGGTCCTAATAGGGATAGTGCAAATTTTGGGGTCTTCTAACCCCTTCATTGCATCGGAATGACCTCTTTAGTCGTTTATCGGTATTGGCCGGAATAAAGGAGATGAAATTGGAAAGCATCCGGTGCCCAGTTTTGGGGCAAATTAAGGTACCAAAAGGCCTCATACGGCTAAGGAGGCCCTAAAAACATTTATGACAAGTTTTGGTTCCGGGCCCCGCGACGTGGCCTGGGCGTGAGTAATAGTCAGGGAAAACGCGTTAATCGGGCAATTTCGAGCAAGGTGATTTTTTTTGACGGGGGCCTTCCCCGTGGTCCCAATAGGGATACTGCAAATCTTGGGGAGCTTCTGGCCCCTGCATCGAATAGCCTCTCTAGTCGTTTATGGAATTGGTCGGAATTACGGAGATAGGATTGGAAAGCATCCGGTGTTTAGTTTTGGGGCCAATTAAGATACTGAAGGGCCTCATACGGCCCAAGGAGGCCATAATAAATTTAGCGCAAGTTCTGATTCGGGGCCCGGGTACGTGTTCGGGGTGTGAGTAATAGTCCACGAAAACTGATAAATCGGACAATTTCGAACAGGGTGATTTTTTAGACGGGGGCCTTCCTGGGCGTCCCAATAGGGATACTGCAAATTTTGGGAGGCTTGTCGCCCCAAAAGGGCCTCTAAATGTGGCCACAGCGTGAGTAATAGTCCACGAAAACGGGTAAAACGGAACTTTTTCGGGCAGGGTACTTTTTTTTGACAGGTGCCTTCCCGGGGGTCCCAATATGGTCTCTATAAATTTTGGGGGGCTTATGGCTCAAATAGGGCCTCTACATGGCCTCCCGAGTCGGTTATCGGTATTGGTCGGAATTACGGACGTGGGATTGTAAGGCATTCGGTGCCCGGTTTTGGGGCAAGTTAAGGTTCCAATATGGCCAAGGAGGCCCTAAAAGTAATTTGGGCAAGATCTGACTCCGGGCTCCGGGACGTGCCCGGGGAGTGAGTAATAGTCCACGAAAACGGGTAAATGAGAACATTTTCGGGTAGGGTGATTATTTTTGACAGGTGCCTTCCCGGGGGTCCCAATAGGGTCTCTGTAAATTTTGGGGGGCTTCTGGCGCAAAAGGGCCTCTAAATGGCCTCACGAGTCGGTTATCGGTATAGGTCGGAATTACGGAGGAGGGAATGGAAGGCACCCGGTGCCCGGTTTTTGGGCATGTTAAGGTTCCAAAGAGCCTTATATGGCCCAAGGAGGCCCTAAAAAAATTTGGGCAAGATCCGACTCCGGGCCCCGGGACGTGGCCGGGGCGTGAGTAATTGTCCACGAAAACGGGTAAATCGGAACATTTTCTTTCAGTGTGATTTATTTTGACGGGTGCCTTCCCGGGGGTCCTAATAGGGTCTTTGTAAATTTTGGGGGGGGCTTCTGGCCCAAAAGGGCCTCAAATTGGATTCCCGAGTCTGTTATCGGTATTGGTCGGAATTACGGAGGTGAAATTGGAATGCATCCGATGCCTGATTTTGAGGCATGTTAAGGTTCCAAAGGGCCTCATATGGCCCAAAGAGGCCTTAGAAAGTTTTTGGGCAAGATCCGACTCCGGACCCCGTGACGTGGCCGGGGCGTGAGTAATAGTCCAAGAAAACGGGTAAATCGAAACATGTTCTGGCAGTGTGATTTTTTTGACGGGTGCCTTCTCGGGGGTCCCAATAGGGTCTCTGTAAATTTTGAGGGGGCTTCTGGCCCTAAAAGGGCCTCAAATTGGCCTCCCGAATCGGTTATCGGTATTGGTCGGAATTACGGAGGTGGGATTGAAAGGCATCCGATCCCCTATTTTGGGGCATGTTAAGGTTCTAAAGGGCCTCATATAGGCCTAAAAAGTTTTTGGCCACGATCCGACTCCGGGCCCTGGGACGTGAGTAATAGTCAACGAAAACGGGTAAATCGGAACATTTTCGGGCAGTGTGATTTTTTTTTTATGGGTGCCTTCTCGCGGGTCCAATTGGGTCTTTGTAAGTTTTGAGGGGGCTTATGGCCCAAAAGGGCTTCAAATTGGATTCCCGAGTCTGTTATCGTTATTGGTCGGAATTACCGAGGTGGAATTGGAAGGCATCCGATGCCCGATTTTGGGGCATGTTAAGGTTCTAAAGGGCCTCATATGGCCCAAGGAGGCCCTAAAAAGTTGTTGGGCATGATCCGACTCCTAGTCCCGGGACGTGGCCGGAGCGTGAGTAATAGTGCACGAAAACGGATAAATCGGAACATTTTCGGGCAGTTTTTTTTTGACGGGTGCCTTCTCAGGGGTCCCAATAGGGTCTCTGTAAATTTTGAGGGGGCTTCTGGCCCCAAACGGGCCTCAAATTGGCCTCGCGAGTCTGTTATCGATATTGGTCGAAAATATGGAGGTGGGATTGGAAGGCATCCGATGCCCGATTTTGGGGCATGTTAAGGTTCCAAAGGGCCTCATATGGCCCAATGAGGCCTTAAAATTGTTTTGGGTAAAATCCGACTCTGGGCCCCGGGACGTGGCCGGGCGTGAGTAAAAGTCCACAAAAACGGGTAAATCGGAATATTTTCGGGCAGGGTTATTTTTCTTACGGGTGCCTTTCCGGGAGTCCCAATAGAGTTTCTGTAAATTTTGAGGGGGCTTATGGCCCCAATAGGGCCTTAAATTGGCCTCCCGAGTCTGTTATCAGTATTGGTCGAAATTATGAAGGTTGGATTGGAAGGCATCCGATGCTCGATTTTGGGGCATGTTAAGGTTCCAAAGGGCCTCATATGGCCCAAGGATACCCTAAAAAGTTTTTTGACGGGTGCCTTCCCGGGGGTCCCAATAGGGTCTTTGTAAATTTTTAGGGGGCTTTTGGCCCAAAAGGGCCTCAAATTGGCTTCCCGAGTCGTTTATCGGTATTGGTCGGAATTACGGAGGTGGAATTGGAATGTATCCGATGCCCGATTTTGGGTCATGTTATGGTCCCAAAAGTCCTCATATGGCCCAAGGAGGCCCTAAAAAGTTTTTGGGCAAGATCCGACTCCGGGGCCCGGGACTTGGCCGGGCATGAGTAATAGTCCACAAAAACGGGTAAATCGGAACATTTTCGAGCAGGGTTATTTTTTTTACGGGTGCCTTCCCGGGGGTCCCAATAGGGTCACTGTAAATTTTGAGGGGGCTTCTGGCCCCAAAAGGGCCTCAAATTGGCCTCGCGAGTCTGTTATCGGTATTGGGCGAAAATATGGAGGTGGGAGTGGAAGGCATCCGATGCGTGATTTTGGGGCATGTTAAGGTTCCAAAGTGCCTCATATGGCCCAAGGAGGCCCTAAAAAGTTTTTGGGCAATATCCGACTCCGGGCTCTGAGACGTGGCCGGCCCGTGAGTAATACTCCAAGAAAACGGGTAAATCGGAACATTTTCGGGCAGTGTGATTTTTTTTAAAGGGTGCCTTCCCGGGGGTCCCAATAGGGTCTTTGTAAATTTTGAGGGGGCTTCCGGCCCAAAAGGGCCTCAAATTGGCCTCCCGAGTCGGTTATCGGTATTGGTCGGAATTACAGAGGTGGAATTGGAATGCATCCGATGCCCGATTTTGGGGCATGTTAAGGTTTCAAAAGTCCTCATATGGCCCAAGGAGGCCATAAAAAGTTTTTGGGCAAGATCCGACTCCGAGCCCCGGGACGTAGCCGGGCATGAGTAATAGTCCACAAAAACGGGTAAATCGGAACATTTTCGGGCAGAGTGATTTTTTTTACGGGTGCCTTCCCGGGGGTCCTAATAGGGTCTCTGTAAATTTTGAGGGGGCTTCTGGCCCCAAAGGGCCTCGAATTGGCCTCGCGAGTCTGTTAACGGTATTGGTCGAAAATATGGAGGTGGGATTGGAAGGCATCCGATGCCCGATTTTGGGGCATGTTAAGGTTCCAAAGGGCCTCATATGGCCCAAGGAGGCCCTAAAAAGTTTTTGGGCAAGATCCGACTCCGGGCCCTAGGATGTGTCCGGGACGTGAGTAATAGTCCACGAAAACGGGAAAATCGGAAAATTTTCGGGCAGGGAGATTTTTTTTGACGGGTGTCTTCCCGGGGGTCCTAGTAGGGTCTTTGTCAATTTTCAGGGGGCTTATGGCCCCAAAAGGGCCTTAAATTGGCCTCCCGAGTCGATTATCGGTATTGGTCGGAATTACGGAGGTGGGATTGGAAGGCATCCGATGCCCATTTTGGGGCATGTTAAGGTTCCAAAGGGCCTCATATGGCCCAAGGAGCCCCTAAAAAGTTTTTGGGCAACATCCGACTCCGGGCCCCGGGACGTGGCCGGGGCGTGAGTAACAGTCCACGAAAACGGGTAAATCGGAACATTTTTGATTTTGTTTGACGGGTGCCTTCTTGGGGGTCCCAATAGGGTCTCTGTAAATTTTGAGGGGGCTTCTGGCCCTAAAAGGGCCTTAAATTGGCGTCCCGAGTATGTTATCGGTATTGATCGGAATTACGGAGGTGGAATTGGAATGCATCCGATGCCCGATTTTGGGGCATGTTAAGGTTCCAAAGGGTCTCATATGGCCCAAGGAGGCCCTAAAAAGTTTTTGGGCAAGATCCGACTCCGGGCCCCGGGACGTGGCCCTGCGTGAGTAATAGTCCACAAAAACGGGTAAATCGGAATCTTTTCGGGCAGGGTGATATTTTTTTAAGGGTGCCTTCCCGGGGGTCCCAATAGGGATACTGCAAATTTTGGGGGGCTTGTGGCCCCAAAAGGGCCTCTAAATGGCCTCCCGAGTCGGTTATCGGTATTGGTCGGAATTACGGAGGTGGGATTTGAAGGCATCCGGTGCCAGGTTTTGGGGCATGTTAAGGTTCCAAAGGGCCTCATATGGCCCAAGGAGGCCCTAAAATTTTTTGGGCAAAATCCGACTCCAGGCCCTGGGACGTGGCCGGGGCGTGAGTAATAGTCCACGAAAACAGTTAAAAGGGAACATTTTCGGGCAGGGTGATTTTTTTTGACGAGTGCCTTCCCGGGGGTCCCAATAGGGTTTCTGTAAATTTTGGGGGGCTTCTGGCCCGAATGGGGTTCAAAATGACCTCCCGAGTCGGTTATCGATATTGGTCGGAATTACGGAGGTAGGAATGGAAGGCTTCCAATGCCCGGTTTTGGGGCATGTTAAGGTTCCAAAGGGCTTTGTATGGCCCAAGGAGGCCCTAAAATTTTTTTGAACAAGATCGACTCTGGGACCTAAGACGTGGCCAGGGCGTAAGTAATTGTCCAGGAAAACGGGTAAATCGGATCATTTTCTAGAAGGGTGATTTTTTTTGACAGGTGCCTTCCCGGGGGTCCCAATAGGGTCTCTGTAAATTTTAAGGGCACTGGCCCCAAAAGGGTCTCTAAATGGCCTCCCGAGTTGGTTATCATTATTGGTCGGAATTACGGAGTTAGGATTGGAAGGCATCCGATGCCGTATTTTGGGGCATCTTAAGTTTCCAAAGGGCCTCATATGGCCCAAGGAGGCCCTAAAATATTATTGGGCAAGATCCGACTCCGGGCCCCGGGATGTGGTCGGGACGTGAGTAATAGTCCACGAAAACAGGTAAATCGGAACATTTTCGGGCAGTGTGATTTTTTTTGACGGGTGCCTTCTCGGGGGTCCCAATAGGGTCTCTGTAAATTTTGAGAGGGCTTCTGGCCCCAGAAGGGCCTCAAATTGGCCTCCCGAGTAGGTTATCGATATTGATCGGAATTACAAAGGTGGGATTGGAAGGCATTCGATGCCCGATTTTGGGGCATGTTAAGGTTCTAAAGGGCCTCATATGGATTAAGGAGGCCCTAAAATTTTTTTGGTCAAGATCTGACTCCGGGCCCAAAGACGTGGCCGGACGTGAGTTATCGAAAACAGGTAAATCGGAACATTTTCGAGCAGTGTGATTTTTTTTGACGGGTGCCTTCCCGGGAGTCCCAATAGGGTCTTTGTAAATTTTGAGGGGGCTTCTAGCCCAAAAAGGGCCTCAAATTGGCCTCCCGAATCGGTTATCATTATTGGTCGGAATTACGGAGGTGGGAGTGGAAAGCATCCGATGCCCGATTTTGGGGCATGTTAAGGTTCCAAAGGGCCTCATATGGCCCAAGGAGGCCCTTAAAGTTTTTTGGGAAAGATCGGAATCCGGGCCTCGGGAAGTTGCCGGGGCGTGAATAATAGTCCACGAAAACGGGTAAAACGGAATATTTTCGTGATGGGTGATTTTTTTGACGGATGTCTTCCTGGGGGTCCTCATAGGATCTCTGTAAGTTTTGGGGGGCTTATGGCCCCAATAGGGCCTCTAAATGGCCTCCCGAGTCGGTTATCGGTATTAGTCGGAATTACGGAGGTAGGGATTGGAAGGCATCCGGTGCCCGGTTTTGGGGCATGTTAAGGTTCCAAAGGGCCTCATATGGCCCAAAGATACCCTAAAAAGTTTTTGGGCAAGATCAGACTCTGGGCCCCGGGATGTGGCCGGGACGTGAGTAATAGTCCACAAAAACGGGTAAATCGTATCATTTTCGGGCAGGGTGATTTTTTTGACGGGTGTTTTCCCGGGGGTCCCAATAGGTTCTTTGTCAATATTCAGGGGGCTTCTGGCCCCAAAAGGGCCTTAAATTGGCCTCCCAAGTCGGTTATCGTCATTGGTCGGAATAACGGAGGTGAGATAGGAAGGCATCCGATGCCCTATTTTGGGGCATGTTAAGGTTCCAAAGGGCCTCATATGGCCCAATGAGGCCCTAACAAGTTTTTGGGCAAGATCTGACTCCGGGATCCGGGACGTGGCCTGGGCGTGAGTAATAGTCCACAAAAATGGGTAAATCGGAACATTTTCGGGCAGTGTGATTTTTTTTGACGGGTGCATTCTCGAGGGTCTCAATAGGGTCTCTGTAAATTTTGAGGGGGCTTCGGACCCCAAAAGGGCCTCAAATTTGCCTCCCGAGTCTGTTATCGGTATTGGTCGGAATTACGGAGGTGGGATTGGAACGCATCCGATTCCCGATTTTGGGGCATGTTAAGGTTCCAAAGGGCCTCATATGGCCCAAGGAGGCCCTAAAAAGTTTTTGTGCAATATCCGACTCAGGGCCCCGGGACTTGGCCGGCGCGTGAGTAATAGTCCAAGAAAACAGGTAAATCGGAAAATTTTCGGGCAGTGTGATTTTTTTCACGGGTGCCTTCCCGGGGGTCCCCGTAGGGTCTTTGTAAATTTTTAGGGGGCTTCTGGCCCAAAAGGGCCTCAAATTGGCCTCCGAGTCGGTTATTGGTATTGGTCGGAATTACGGAGGTGGAATTAGAATGCATCCGTTGCCGGATTTTGGGGCATGTTAAGGTTCCAAAAGTCCTCATATGGCCCAAGGAGGCCCTAAAAAGTTTTTTGGCAACATCCGACTCCGGGCCCCGGGACGTGGCCGGACATGAGTAATAGTACACAAAAACGGGTAAATGGGAACATTTTCGGGCAGGGAGATTTTTTTTTACGGGTGCCTTTCCGGGGGTCCCAATAGGTTCTCTGTAAATTTTGAGGGGGCTTCTGGCCCCAAAATGGCCTCAAATTGGCCTCGCGAGTCTGTTATCGGTATTGGTCGAAAATATGGAGGTTGGATTGGAAGGCATCTGATGCCCGATTTTGGGGCATGTTAAGGTTCCAAAAGTCCTCATATGGCCCAAGGAGGCCCTAAAAAGTTTTTGGGCAAGGTTCGACTCCGGGCCAAAGGATGTGTCCGGGACGTGAGTAATAGTCCACGAAAACGGGAAAATCGGAACAATTTCGGGCAGGGTGATTTTTTTTGACGGGTGTCTTCCCGGGGGTCACAACAGGGTCTTTGTCAATTTTCAGGGGGTTTATGGCCCCAAAAGTGCCTTAAATTGGCCTCCCGAGTCGGTTATCGGTATTGGTCGGAATTACGGAGGTAGGATTGGATGGCATCCGATGCGTCGGGGCATGTTAATGTTCCAAAGAGCCTCATATGGCCCAAGGAGGCCCTAAAAAGTTTTTGGGCAAGATCCGACTCCGGGGCCCGTGACGTGGCCGGCGCGTGAGTAATAGTCCAAGAAAACGGGTAAATCGGAACATTTTCGGGCAGTGTGATTTTTTTAAAGGGTGCCTTCCGTGGGGTCCCAATAGGGTCTTTGTAAATTTTGACGGGGCTTCCGGCCCAAAAGGGCCTCAAATTGTCCTCCCGAGTCGGTTATCGGTATTGGTCGGAATTACGGAGGTGGAATTGGAATGCATCCGATGCCCGATTTTGGGGCATGTTAAGGTTCCAAAAGTCCTCATATGGCCCAAGGAGGCCCTAAAAAGTTTTTGGGAAAGATCCGACTCCGGGCCCCGGGACGTGGTCGGGCATGAGTAATAGTCCACAAAAACGGGTAAATCGGAACATTTTCGGACAGGGTAAATTTTTTTTACAGGTGCCTTCCCGGGGGTCCCAATAGGGTCACCGTAAATTTTAAGGGGGCTTCTGGCCCCAAAAGGGCCTCAAATTGGCCTCGCGAGTCTGTTATCGGTATTGGGCGAAAATATGGAGATGGGATTGGAAGGCATCCGATGGGCGATTTTGGGGCATGTTAAGGTTCCAAAGTGCCTCATATGGCCCAAGGAGGCCCTAAAAAGTTTTTGGGCAATATCCGACTCCGGGCTCTGAGACGTGGCCGGCCCGTGAGTAATACTCCAAGAAAACGGGTAAATCGGAATATTTTCGGGCAGTGTGATTTTTTTTAAAGGGTGCCTTCCCGGGGGTCCCAATAGGGTCTTTGTAAATTTTGAGGGGGCTTCTGGCCCAAAAGGGCCTCAAATTGGCCTCCCGAGTCGGTTATCGGTATTGGTCGGAAATACAGAGGTGGAATTGGAATGCATCCGATGCCCGATTTTGGGGCATGTTAAGGTTTCAAAAGTCCTCATATGGCCCAAGGAGGCCATAAAAAGTTTTTGGGCAAGATCCGACTCCGGGCCCCGGGACGTAGCCGGGCATGAGTAATAGTCCACAAAAACGGGTAAATAGGAACATTTTCGGGCAGAGTGATTTTTTTTACGGGTGCCTTCCCGGGGGTCCTAATAGGGTCTCTGTAAATTTTGAGGGGGCTTCTGGCCCCAAAAGGGCCTCAAATTGGCCTCGCGAGTCTGTTAACAGTATTGGTCGAAAATATGGAGGTGGGATTGGAAGGCATCCGATGCCCGATTTTGGGGCATGTTAAGGTTCCAAAGGGCCTCATATGGCCCAATGAGGCCCTAACAAGTTTTTGGGCAAGATCTGACTCCGGGATCCGGGACGTGGCCTGGGCGTGAGTAATAGTCCACAAAAATGGGTAAATCGGAACATTTTCGGGCAGTGTGATTTTTTTGACGGGTGCATTCTCGAGGGTCTCAATAGGGTCTCTGTAAATTTTGAGGGGGCTTCGGACCCCAAAAGGGCCTCAAATTTGCCTCCCGAGTCTGTTATCGATATTGGTCGGAATTACGGAGGTGGGATTGGAACGCATCCGATGCCCGATTTTGGGGCATGTTAAGGTTCCAAAGGGCCTCATATGGCCCAAGAAGGCCCTAAAAAGTTTTTGTGCAATATCCGACTCAGGGCCCCGGGACGTGGCCGGCGCGTGAGTAATAGTCCAAGAAAACTGGTAAATCGGAACATTTTCGGGCAGTGTGATTTTTTTTCAAGGGTGCCTTCCCGGGGGTCTCAATAGGGTCTCTGTAAATTTTGAGGGGGCTTCGGACCCCAAAAGGGCCTCAAATTTGCCTCCCGAGTCTGTTATCGGTATTGGGCGAAAATATGGAGGTGGGATTGGAAGGCATCCGATGCCCGATTTTGGGGCATGTTAAGGTTCCAAAAGGCCTCATATGGCCCAAGGAGGCCCTAAAAAGTTTTTGGGCAAGATCCGACTCCAGGCCCCAGGATGTGTCCGGGACGTGAGTAATAGTCCACGAAAACGGGAAAATCGGAAAATTTTCGGGCAGGGTGATTTTTTTTGACGGGTGTCTTCCCGGGGGCCTAGTAGGGTCTTTGTCAATTTTCAGGGGGCTTATGGCCCCAAAAGGGCCTTAAATTAGCCTCCCGAGTCGATTATCGGTATTGGTCGGAATTACGGAGGTGGGATTGGAAGGCATCCGATGCCCATTTTGGGGCATGTTAAAGTTCCAAAGGGCCTCATATGGCCCAAGGAGCCCCTAAAAAGTATTTGGGCAACATCCGACTCCGGGCCCCGGGACGTGGCCGGGGCGTGAGTAACAGTCCACGAAAACGGGTAAATCGGAACATTTTTGATTTTGTTTGACGGGTGCCTTCTTGGGGGTCCCAATAGGGTCTCTGTAAATTTTGAGGGGGCTTCTGGCCCTAAAAGGGCCTTAAATTGGCGTCCCGAGTATGTTATCGGTATTGATCGGAATTACGGAGGTGGAATTGGAATGCATCCGATGCCCGATTTTGGGGCATGTTAAGGTTCCAAAGGGCCTCATATGGATTAAGGAGGCCCTAAAATTTTTTTGGTCAAGATCTGACTCCGGGCCCAAAGACGTGGCCGGACGTGAGTAATAGTCCACGAAAACGGGTAAATCGGAACATTTTCGAGCCGTGTGATTTTTTTTGACGGGTGCCTTCCCGGGAGTCCCAATAGGGTCTTTGTAAATTTTGAGGGGGCTTCTAGCCCAAAAAGGGCCTCAAATTGGCCTCCCGAATCGGTTATCATTATTGGTCGGAATTACGGAGGTAGGGATTGGAAGGCATCCGGTGCCCGGTTTTGGGGCATGTTAAGGTTCCAAAGGGCCTCATATGGCCCAAGGATACCCTAAAAAGTTTTTGGGCAAGATCAGACTCTGGGCCCCGGGATGTGGCCGGGACGTGAGTAATAGTCCACGAAAACGGGTAAATCGTATCATTTTCGGGCAGGGTGATTTTTTTGACGGGTGTTTTCCCGGGGGTCCCAATAGGTTCTTTGTCAATATTCAGGGGGCTTCTGGCCCCAAAAGGGCCTTAAATTGGCCTCCCAAGTCGGTTATCGTTATTGGTCGGAATTACGGAGGTGAGATTGGAAGGCATCCGATGCCCTATTTTGGGGCATGTTAAGGTTCCAAAGGGCCTCATATGGCCCAATGAGGCCCTAACAAGTTTTTGGGCAAGATCTGACTCCAGGATCCGGGACGTGGCCTGGGCGTGAGTAATAGTCCACAAAAATGGGTAAATCGGAACATTTTCGGGCAGTGTGATTTTTTTTGACGGGTGCATTCTCGAGGGTCTCAATAGGGTCTCTGTAAATTTTGAGGGGGCTTCGGACCCCAAAAGGGCCTCAAATTTGCCTCCTGAGTCTGTTATCGGTATTGGTCGGAATTACGGAGGTGGGATTGGAACGCATCCGATGCCCGATATTGGGGCATGTTAAGGTTCCAAAGGGCCTCATATGGCCCAAGGAGGCCCTAAAAAGTTTTTGTGCAATATCCGACTCAGGGCCCCGGGACGTGGCCGGCGCGTGAGTAATAGTCCAAGAAAACTGGTAAATCGGAACATTTTCGGGCAGTGTGATTTTTTTTCACGGGTGCCTTCCCGGAGGTCTCAATAGGGTCTCTGTAAATTTTGAGGGGGCTTCGGACCCCAAAAGGGCCTCAAATTTGCCTCCCGAGTCTGTTATCGGTATTGGGCGAAAATATGGAGGTGGGATTGGAAGGCATCCGATGCCCGATTTTGGGGATGTTAAGGTTCCAAAGGGCCTCATATGGCCCAAGGAGGCCCTAAAAAGTTTTTGGTCAAGATCCGACTCCGGGCCCCAGGATGTGACCGGGACGTGAGTAATAGTCCACGAAAACGGGAAAATCGGAAAATTTTCGGGTAGGGTGATTTTTTTTGACGGGTGTCTTCCCGGGGGTCCTAGTAGGGTCTTTGTCAATTTTCAGGGGGCTTATGGCCCCAAAAGGGCCTTAAATTGGCCTTCCGAGTCGATTATCGGTATTGGTCGGAATTACGGAGGTGGGATTGGAAGGCATCCGATGCCCATTTTGGGGCATGTTAAGGTTCCAAAGGGCCTCATATGGCCCAAGGAGCCCCTAAAAAGTTTTTGGGCAACATCCGACTCCGGGCCCCGGGACGTGGCCGGCGCGTGAGTAATAGTCCACGAAAACGGGTAAATCGGAACATTTTTGATTTTGTTTGACGGGTGCCTTCTTGGGGGTCCCAATAGGGTCTCTGTAAATTTTGAGGGGGCTTCTGGCCCTAAAAGGGCCTTAAATTGGCGTCCCGAGTATGTTATCGGTATTGATCGGAATTACGGAGGTGGAATTGGAATGCATCCGATGCCCGATTTTGGGGCATGTTAAGGTTCCAAAGGGCCTCATATGGCCCAAGGAGGCCCTAAAAAGTTTTTGGGCAAGATCCGACTCCGGGGCCCGGGACGTGGCCGGGCGTGAGTAATAGTCCACAAAAACGGGTAAATCGGAATCTTTTCAGGCAGGGTGATATTTTTTTAAGGGTGCCTTCCCGGGGGTCCCAATAGGGATACTGCAAATTTTGGGGGGCTTGTGGCCCCAAAAGGGCCTCTAAATGGCCTCCCGAGTCGGTTATCGGTATTGGTCGGAATTACGGAGGTGGGATTTGAAGGCATCCGGTGCCCGGTTTTGGGGCATGTTAAGGTTAAAATTTTTTGGGCAAAATCCGACTCCAGGCCCTGGGACGTGGCCGGGGCGTGAGTAATAGTCCACGAAAACAGTTAAAAGGGAACATTTTCGGGCAGGGTGATTTTTTTTGACGAGTTCCTTCCCGGGGGTTATAATAGGGTCTCTGTAAATTTTGGGGGGCTTCTGGCCCAAAAGGGGCTCAAAATGACCTCCCGAGTCGGTTATCGATATTGGTCGGAATTACGGAGGTAGGAATGGAAGGCATCCGATGCCCGGTTTTGGGGCATGTTAAGGTTCCAAAGGGCTTTGTATGGCCCAAGGAGGCCCTAAATTTTTTTTGAACAAGATCGACTCCGAGACCTAAGACGTGGCCAGGGCGTAAGTAATTGTCCAGGAAAACGGGTAAATCGGATCATTTTCTAGAAGGGTGATTTTTTTTGACAGGTGCCTTCCCGGGGGTCCCAATAGGGTCTCTGTAAATTTTAAGGGCACTGGCCCCAAAAGGGTCTCTAAATGGCCTCCCGAGTTGGTTATCATTATTGGTCGGAATTACAGAGTTAGGATTGGAAGGAATCCGATGCCGTATTTTGGGGCATCTTAAGTTTCCAAAGGGCCTCATATGGCCCAAGGAGGCCCTAAAATATTTTTGGGCAAGATCCGACTCCGGGCCCCGGGATGTGGTCGGGACGTGAGTAATAGTCCACGAAAACAGGTAAATCGGAACATTTTCGGGCAGTGTGATTTTTTTTGACGGGTGCCTTCTCGGGGGTCCCAATAGGGTCTCTGTAAATTTTGAGAGGGCTTCTGGCCCCAGAAGGGCCTCAAATTGGCCTCCCGAGTAGGATATCGATATTGATCGGAATTACAGAGGTGGGATTGGAAGGCATTCGATGCCCGATTTTGGGGCATGTTAAGGTTCCAAAGGGCCTCATATGGATTAAGGAGGCCCTAAATTATTTTTGGTCAAGATCTGACTCCGGGCCCAAAGACGTGGCCGGACGTGAGTAATAGTCCACGAAAACGGGTAAATCGGAACATTTTCGAGCAGTGTGATTTTTTTTGACGGGTGCCTTCCCGGGAGTCCCAATAGGGTCTTTGTAAATTTTGAGGGGGCTTCTAGCCCAAAAAGGGCCTCAAATTGGCCTCCCGAATCGGTTATCATTATTGGTCGGAATTACGAAGGTGGGATTGGAAGGCATCCGATGCCCGATTTTGGGGCATGTTAAGGTTCTAAAGGGCCTCATATGGCCCAAGGAGGCCCTAAAAAGTTTTTTGGGCAAGATCGGAATCCGGGCCCCGGGACGTTGTCGGGGCGTGAATAATAGTCCACGAAAACGGGTAAAACGGAATATTTTCGTGATGGGTGATTTTTTTGACGGATGTCTTCCTGGGGGTCCTCATAGGATCTTTGTAAGTTTTGGGGGGCTTATGGCCCCAATAGGGCCTCTAAATGGCTTCCCGAGTCGGTTATCGGTATTAGTAGGAATTACGGAGGTAGGGATTGGAAGGCATCCGGTGCCCGGTTTTGGGGCATGTTAAGGTTCCAAAGGGCCTCATATGGCCCAAGGATACCTTAAAAAGTTTTTGGGCAAGATCAGACTCTGGGCCCCGGGATGTGGCCGGGACGTGAGTAATAGTCCACGAAAACGGGTAAATCGTATCATTTTCGGGCAGGGTAATTTTTTTGACGGGTGTTTTCCTGGGGGTCCCAATAGGTTCTTTGTCAATATTCAGGGGGCTTCTGGCCCCAAAAGGGCCTTAAATTGGCCTCCCAAGTCGGTTATCGTTATTGGTCGGAATTACGGAGGTGAGATTGGAAAGCATCCGATGCCCTATTTTGGGGCATGTTAAGGTTCCAAAGGGCCTCATATGGCCCAATGAGGCCCTAACAAGTTTTTGGGCAAGATCTGACTCCGGGATCCGGGACGTGGCCTGGGCGTGAGTAATAGTTCACAAAAATGGGTAAATCAGAACATTTTCGGGCAGTGTGATTTTTTTTGACGGGTGCATTCTCGAGGGTCTCAATAGGGTCTCTGTAAATTTTGAGGGGGCTTCGGACCCCAAAAGGGCCTCAAATTTGCCTCCCGAGTCTGTTATCGGTATTGGTCGGAATTACGGAGGTGGGATTGGAACGCATCCGATGCCCGATTTTGGGGCATGTTAAGGTTCCAAAGGGCCTCATATGGCCCAAGGAGGCCCTAAAAAGTTTTTGTGCAATATCCGACTCAGGGCCCCGGGACGTGGCCGGTGCGTGAGTAATAGTCCAAGAAAACTGGTAAATCGGAACATTTTCGGGCAGTGTGATTTTTTTTCACGGGTGCCTTCCCGGGGGTCCCCATAGGGTCTTTGTAAATTTTTAGGGGGCTTCTGGCCCAAAAGGGCCTCAAATTGGCCTCCGAGTCGGTTATTGGTATTGGTCGGAATTACGGAGGTGGAATTGGAATGCATCCGATGCCGGATTTTGGGGCATGTTAAGGTTCCAAAAGTCCTCATATGGCCCAAGGAGGCCCTAAAAAGTTTTTAGGCAACATCCGACTCCGGGCCCCGGGACGTGGCCGGACATGAGTAATAGTACATAAAAACGGGTAAATCGGAACATTTTCGGGCAGGGAGATTTTTTTTTACGGGTGCCTTCCCGGGGGTCCCAATAGGTTCTCTGTAAATTTTGAGGGGGCTTCTGGCCCCAAAATGGCCTCAAATTGGCCTCGCGAGTCTGTTATCGGTATTGGTCGAAAATATGGAGGTTGGATTGGAAGGCATCCGATGCCCGATTTTGGGGCATGTTAAGGTTCCAAAGGGCCTCATATGGCCCAAGGAGGCCCTAAAAAGTTTTTGGGCAAGATCCGACTCCGGGCCCTAGGATGTGTCCGGGACGTGAGTAATAGTCCACGAAAACGGGAAAATCGGAACATTTTCGGGCAGGGTGATTTTTTTTGACGGGTGTCTTCCCGGGGGTCCCAACAGGGTCTTTGTCATTTTTCAGGGGGCTTATGGCCCCAAAAGTGCCTTAAATTGGCCTCCCGAGTCGGTTATCGGTATTGGTCGGAATTACGGAGGTGGGATTGGAAGGCATCCGATGCGTCGGGGCATGTTAATGTTCCAAAGGGCCTCATATGGCCCAAGGAGGCCCTAAAAAGTTTTTGGGCAAGATCCGACTCCGGGGCCCGGGACGTGGCCGGCGCGTGAGTAATAGTCCAAGAAAACGGGTAAATCGGAACATTTTCGGGCAGTGTGATTTTTTTAAAGGGTGCCTTCCGGGGGGTCCCAATAGGGTCTTTGTAAATTTTGACGGGGCTTCCGGCCCAAAAGGGCCTCAAATTGTCCTCCCGAGTCGGTTATCGGTATTGGTCGGAATTACGGAGGTGGAATTGGAATGCATCCGATGCCCGATTTTGGGGCAGGTTAAGGTTCCAAAAGTCCTCATATGGCCCAAGGAGGCCCTAAAAATTTTTTGGGCAAGATCCGACTCCGGGCCCCGGGACGTGGCCGGCATGAGTAATAGTCCAACAAAACGGGTAAATCGGAATATTTTCGGACATGGTAAATTTTTTTTACGGGTGCCTTCCCGTGGGTCCCAATAGGGTTTCTGTAAATTTTGAGGGGGCTTCTGGCCCCAAAAGGGCCTCAAATTGGCCTCGCGAGTATGTTATCGATATTGGTCGAAAATATGGAGGTGGGATTGGAAGGCATCCGATGCCCGATTTTGGGGCATGTTAAGGTTCCAAAGGGCCTCATATGGCCCAAGGAGGCCCTAATAAGTTTTTTGGCAAGATCCGACTCCGGGCCCCAGGATGTGTCCGGGACGTGAGTAATAGTCCACGAAAACGGGAAAATCGGAACATTTTCGGGCAGGGTGATTTTTTTGACGGGTGTCTTCCCAGGGTTCCCGATAGGGTCTTTGTCAATTTTCAGGGGGCTTATGGCCCCAAAAGGGCCTTAAATTGGCCTCTCGAGTCCGTTATCGGTATTGGTCGGAATTATGGAGGTGGGATTGGAAGGCATCCGATGCCCATTTAGGGGCATGTTAAGGTTCCAAAGGGCCTCATATGGCCCAAGGAGGCCCTAAAAAGTTTTTGGGAAAAATCCGACTCTGGGCCTCGTGACGTGGCCGGGGCGTGAGTAACAGTCCACGAAAACGTGTAAATCGGAACATTTTCTGGCAGTGTGATTTTGTTTGACGGGTGCCTTCTCGGGGGTCCCAAAAGGGTCTCTGTGAATTTTGAGGGGGCTTCTAGCCCTAAAAGGGCCTCAAATTGGCGTCCCGAGTCTGTTATCGGTATTGGTCGGAATTACGGAGGTGGAATTGGAATGCATTCGATGCCCGATTTTGGGGCATGTTAAGGTTCCAAAGGGCCTCATATGGCCCAAGGAGGCCCTAAAAAGTTTTTGGGCAAGATCCGACTCCGGGCCCCGGGACGTGGCCGGGCGTGAGTAATAGTCCACAAAAACGGGAAAATAGGAAAATTTTCGGGCAGGGTGATATTTTTTGACGGGTGCCTTCCCGGGGGTCCTAGTAGGGTCTTTGTCAATTTTCAGGGGGCTTATGGCCCCAAAAGGGCCTCAAAATGGCCTCCCGAGTCGGTTATCGATATTGGTCGGAATTACGGAGGTGGGATTGGAAGGCATCCGATGCCCATTTTGGGGCATGTTAAGGTTCGAAAGGGCTTTATATGGCCCAAGGAGGCCCTAAAAACATTTATGACAAGTTTTGGTTCCGGGCCCCGCGACGTGGCCTGGGCGTGAGTAATAGTCAAGGAAAACGCGTTAATCGGACAATTTCGAGCAAGGTGATTTTTTTTGACGGGGGCCTTCCCCGTGGTCCCAATAGGGATATTGCAAATCTTGGGGAGCTTCTGGCCCCTGCATCGAATAGCCTCTCTAGTCGTTTATGGAATTGGTCGGAATTACGGAGATAGGATTGGAAAGCATCCGGTGTTTAGTTTTGGGGCCAATTAAGGTACTGAAGGGCCTCATACGGCCCAAGGAGGCCATAATAAATTTAGCGCAAGTTCTGGTTCGGGGCCCGGGTACGTGTTCGGGGTGTGAGTAATAGTCCACGAAAATTGGTAAATCGGACAATTTCGAACAGGTGATTTTTTTGACGGGGGCCTTCCGGGGCGTCCCAATAGGGATACTGCAAATTTTGGGGGGCTTGTGGCTCCAAAAGGGCCTCTAAATGGCCTCCCGAGTCGGTTATCGGTATTGGTCGGAATTACGGAGGTGGGATTTGAAGGCATCCGGTGCCCGGTTTTGGGGCATGTTAAGGTTCCAAAGGGCCTCATATGGCCCAAGGAGGCCCTAAAATTTTTTGGGCAAAATCCGACTCCAGGCCCTGGGACGTGGCCGGGGCGTGAGTAATAGTCCACGAAAACAGTTAAAACGGAACATTTTCGGGCAGGGTGATTTTTTTTGACGAGTGCCTTCCCGGGGGTCCCAATAGGGTCTCTGTAAATTTTGGGGGGCTTCTGGCCCAAAAGGGCCTCAAAATGGCCTCCCGAGTCGGTTATCGATATTGGTCGGAATTACGGAGGTGGGAATGGAAGGCATCCGATGCCCGGTTTTGGGGCATGTTAAGGTTCCAAAGGGCTTTATATGGCCCAAGGAGGCTCTAAAATTTTTTTGGGCAAGATCGACTCCGGGCCCTGGGACGTGGCCAGGGCGTGAGTAATTGTCCACGAAAACATGTAAATCGGATCATTTTCTAGAAGGGTGATTTTTTTTGACAGATGCCTTCCCGGGGGTCCCAATAGAGTCTGTAAATTTTAGGGGCACTGGCCCCAAAAGGGTCTCTAAATGGCCTCCCGAGTCGGTTATCATTATTGGTCGGAATTACGGAGTTGGGATTGGAAGGCATCCTATGCCCTATTTTGGGGCATCTTAAGGTTCCAAAGGGCCTCATATGGCCCAAGGAGGCCCTAAAATATTTTTGGGCAAGATCCGACTCCGGGCCCCGGGATGGGGCCGAGACGTGAGTAATAGTCCACGAAAACAGGTAAATCGGAACATTTTCGGGCAGTGTGATTTTTTTTGACGGGTGCCTTCTCGGGGGTCCCAATAGGGTCTCTGTAAATTTTGAGGGGGCTTCTTGCCCCAAAAGGGCCTCAAATTGGCCTCCCGAGTAGGTTATCGATATTGGTTGGAATTACAGAGGTGGGATTGGAAGGCATTCGATGCCCGATTTTGGGGCATGTTAAGGTTCCAAAGGGCCTCATATGGATTAAGGAGGCCCTAAAATTTTTTTGGTCAATCTCTGACTCCGGGCCCCGGGACGTGGCCGGATGTGAGTAATAGTCCACGAAAACAGGTATCGGAATATTTTCTAGCAGTGTGATTTTTTTTTGACGGGTGCCTTCCCGGGGGTCCCAATAGGGTCTTTGTAAATTTTGAGGGGGCTTCTGGCCAAAAAGGGCCTCAAATTGGCCTCCCGAGTCGGTTATCATTATTGGTCGGAATTACGGAGGAGGGATTGGAAGGCATCTGATGCCCGATTTTGGGGCATGTTAAGGTTCCAAAGGGCCTCATATGGCCCAAGGAGGCCTTAAAAAGTTTTTGGGCAAGATCCAACTCCGGGCCCTAGGATGTGTCCGGGACGTGAGTAATAATCCACGAAAACGGGTAAAACGGAACATTTTCGGGCAGGGTGATTTTTTTTGACGGGTGCCTTCCCGGGGTTCCCAATAGGGTCTCTGTAAATTTTGGGGGGCTTATGGCTCCAATAGGGCCTCTAAATGGCTTCCCGAGTCGGTTATCGGTATTGGTCGGAATTACGGAGGTCGGATTGGAAGGCATTCGGCGCCCGGTTTTGGGGCATGTTAAGGTTCCAAAGGGCCTCATATGGCCAAGGAGGCCCTAAAAAGTTTTTGGGCAAGATCGGACTCCGGGCCCGGGGACGTGACCGGATCGTGAATAATAGTCCACGAAAACGGGTAAAACGGAACATTTTCGTGCAGGGTGATTTTTTTGACGGATGCCTTCCTGGGGGTCCCAATAGGGTCTCTGTAAGTTTTGGGGGGCTTATGGCCCCAATAGGGCCTCTAAATGGCCTCCCGAGTCGGTTATCGGTATTGGTCGAAATTACGGAGGTGGGATTGGAAGGCATCCGGTGCCCGATTTTGGGGCATGTTATGGTTCCAAAGGGCCTCATATGGCCCAAGTAGGCCCTAAAAATTTTTGGGCAAGATTTGACTTCGGGCCTCGGGACGTGGCCAGGCCGTGAGTAATAGTACACGAAAACGGGTAAATCGGAACATTTTCGGGCGGGGTGATTTTTTTTGACGGGTGCCTTCGCGGGGGTCCTAATAGGGTCTCTGTAAATTTTGGAGGGCTTCTGTCCCCAAAAGGGCCTCAAAATGGCCCTAAAAATATTTTGGGCTTGTTTTGGTTCCGGGCCCCGGGACGTGGCTGGGGCGTGAGTAATAGTCCACGAAAACGGGTAAATCAGGGTATTTCGATGGGTCTTATATGATACTAGGAAGCCGTAAAAAATTTAGGCTAGTTTTGATTCCGGGCCGTGGGACGTTGGCGGGGCGTGAGTATTAGGCTACGAAATCAGGTAAATCAGAAAATTTTCGAGCAGGGTGATTTTTTCGACGGTGGCCTTCCCGGGGGTCCCAATAGGGTTATTGCTAATTTTAGGGCGTTTCTTGTTTGTGGTACAAAAGGGATATTGTTCCCTGTATTCGGGCAAAGCAAGATGCCAAAGGGTAACATATAACCCTAGGAGGCCTTAAAAAATTTGGTGCAAGTTTCGATTCCGGGCCTCAAGACGTGGTCGGGGCGTGAGTAATAGGCTACGAAAACGGGTAAATCGGGATATTTTTTTGTAGGGTGATTTTTTTGGTCGGGGGCTTCCCAGGTGTTTCAATAGGGCTACTGCAAATTTTAGGGGGTTTTAGGTCCTTGCATTCCCTCGAAATGGCCTCTCGAGCCGTTTCTCGGTTCTGGTCGGAATTACCAGGATGGCTGCGGAAGGCATCTGGTGCTCTGTTTTCAGGCAAGTTAAGGTTCCAAAGGGTCTCATATGACCCTAGGAGACCCTAAGAAAATTCAAGGCAAGTTTCGATTCCAGGCCCCGGGACATGGTTGGGGGCGTGAGTAATAGGCTACGGAAACAGGTAAATCGAGATATTTTTGAGTCGGGTGATTTTTTTTCGTCGAGGGCCTTCCCGGGGTCCCAACAGGGCTACTGCAAATTTAAGGTGATTTTTGGCCCCTGCATTGCCTCGAAATGGACTTTTGAGTCGTTTCTCGTTTATAGTCAGAATTACCGGGATGGCTACGAAAGGCATACGGTTCCTGTTTTCGGGCAAGTTAAGGTTCCAAAGGGTCTCATATGACCCTAGGAGGCCCTAATAAAATTTGGATTAAGTTTGATTTCGGGCCCCAGGACGTGGCCGGGGGCGTGAGTAATATAATAGGCCACGAAATTAGGTATATAGGAACATTTTCGGGCGGGGTGACAGGGGATTTCGCTGGGGTCCCTATGGGGCTACTGCAAATTTTAGGGGGTTTCAAGCCCCTATATTGCCTTGAAATGGCCTCTCGAGCCGTTTCTCGGTTCTGGTTGGAATTACCGAGATGTAGGCGCCTAGGCGGAAGGCATCCGTTGCCCTGTTTTCGGGTAATTTATGGTTCCAAAGGTCTCATATGACCCTAGGAGGCCCTAAAATATTTTGGGCAAATTTCAATTCCTGGCCCCGGGACGTGGCCGGGGCGTGTGTTACAAAAACAGGGAAATCAAGATATTTTCGGGCAGGGTGATTTTTTTGGTCGGGGGCCTTCCCAGGTGTCCCAATATCTATTACCACACTAGTTATGATATTAAATGAAGATGTAAATTTGTAAAGAAAGTCACATGTTTGTGATGAGAGTATGAAATTTCATCTTTAAGATACTGAATAGGGGATTCAAAATGCTTATAGTTTTATTTAATTCTTTCTCATAGTTTTCTTACTTTTGCCAAAAAAATTAAGTGGAAATCAACAAATTTAAAAGAGTAGCACTAGATCAAAACCAAAAAAATTGCGATATGAGTGAGTAGCAATTGAACTGTGCTAGCTTGTGTTAATCCAACCTAATGTGGTTTAATTTATTCAAACAGATGAGCTTACTCAAATTCTTGTATAAGACAAAAAGTATCTAATAATTAAGAAAAATACGTAAAAAGTTGGTAGTAGGATCGGATCAGATAGTCTATCACAAGAATAGTTGTTAGCTTATAGTATCAATGAGGGAGTAAGTTATCAGATTGTGTGGTAGCTAGCCACTCCCTTTTTGCATGACGTAGACAGAAGAATAGCCCTAAAAGACTGCCCGATAAGCTTCGTTTTAGCATCGTAAAAGCCCATTTCTCTAGTAGTGTGCTTAAACAATGTGGCCGTTAACCACCCTTTTGAGGGTGCATCTCCACCATCAACTTGTGCTCCGATACCGCCACCCCATGGCTTTGACATAAGCTAGTGGCAACATAAGAAGCTTCTCAGCTTTCCCTACTCCTGCTTTCTTTGTCAAGTTGTCGTAATTGTTTTCCTCTATCTTATCCAAAATCCTCCGATACATCATAAGTGATGCCCACACCTAAGTTAACCAAATCAAAGAACAACATGCCTCAATTTTGTTTGTGTCATTCAAAAGCAACTAACAAATACGCAAATGTTCATATTTAGTAGTATGTATGTTGCATACCGGCCACCTACTAGCGCTATCTAGCTCATGAACACCATCCTCTGCTTGATCATAATAGTATCGTGCTCTCGTTATTTGTTTCTTTGTGAATTCTCGCCATTTCCCTGTGACATTCCTCGAGAAAATATCCTCGTCTGTTAGGCCGAACTCTCTAAGCTCGTCTTGTGGAAGATACACTCTTCCCATCGAAGAAGCACTACATTAAAAAACATGCACTAAATTCTTAATTTCGGGTGAATGATCAAAAGCATGCACACGTAAAACAATCTTAATATGTACTCCCTCTGTCCCAAAATTATCTTCCCACGTCATTATTTTATACCTCACATCTATTCAAGAAGTGGGAAGATAATTGTGGGAGCGGAGGGGGTAATTAAAAGAGATTGAGCTTACTCTTCTACTACATCTCTAAGGATGTTAGTCAGCTGGTTTGCGATTCCCAACGAAATCGCGGCTTTATAGATTCTTTGTGTAGAAGTTACAGAGTCAGGCGAGATTCCCATTATAGGCAAAGTCATTAGGCCAACTGTTGCAGCCACATAGTAGCAGTATAGTTCAAGCTCTTCATAGTTGTTGTAACGAGTTTTCCATGTGTCCATTCTCATTCCTTTTATCATATCTTTGAAAGGCTAATTAATCACAAAATAACATTAATGATGCAAAATTATGCGAAAAAGGAAAACGCATCACAAAATTCCAAGTGAGTACACAACCTTGATGTCAAGGGGATATTGCTGGACAGTGTCAGCCAAGGCAATGTCAATTGTGTCATGTGGGAATCCATTGAAGATGTCTTCTAGCCTCGTTTCCCACTTATCGAGCATAGCCGAGCTCGTGTTGTTGGCGTCTTCACCATCTACTAGCTCATCTGTCCTTCGACCCCAAGCTGTCAATTAGAAAAACGAAGTGAAACGAAGTGAACGAATATCATAATGTTCATTGGGAAATACTAAGAAGTCTATCTCAACAAAGTTACTCGGACATAGGGTCGCTTCTTGCTTAATGTAATTTTTAGAAACTCAGCTTCTATGTTATTTGAACTCTATACGTGTCAATAATCGACACTTTAACATGGTTGTGCACTCTTCAACACTTCATTCGCGATCAAAATCATGATCTTTTTCCGTAAGTTAGTCGAGTCAAATATTTGAACACGCACCCTTGTATAATATGGGTATCTGAAGTTACATAACTAAATTATTAAGTAACGGTCTCATCGTGAGACTCGTTAACCTTTTACGTTGGGATTGGGGATTTTAGTCTTCTCTATTCTACAATTTAACTCCAAACTCTAACATGTGACTTGCATTAGCATCTTGATTTTTTATCTAATACAAGTTTAATTATATATATATATATATAGTTATGGTTTTAAGAGCTATCTAGACTATAAATTGTGTCATCTTACTAATTCGGCTTTAAAAATGTCCAACTTTCATAATCTTTTTATTTGCCCATTTCATCTAGACATAGAACACATATTTACCTTGTCGTTGTGATATTTTTAACATTAATAGTATAAAATTCTATAATATATATTTTAAAATCATTAATTTAAATGCATCCTAAATTCACGCACGCTTCAATTTTCTGGCACTCATAAAATTGATATAAATTATGTTTAAATGGTATTAGAATTTAATACTTTAGAGTATATGTCTGTTATTATTATTTGGGTAAATAATAAATTGTTTGTTATTGAACATACGCATCGCGTGCGTGCAAATAAAGCTAGTATTTAAATGGTAAAAGAAGGTTGCACGACGTCAGTGCGGATGCAAGTGTAAGGATGTGGGGTCATGTCACTTGGCCAAAAAAAAATTTACAAAATTCTATTTAGTATAATTTTTTATATTTAGATATTGGTAAATAGTTGTTTTATCTAGTAAAAAGGACCCTAGACGCTATGAAAAAGTGACCCCTTAATTCCTTTTACTGTCTCATTTCTCCTTTAAAATAGTAGCAAGTATGTTATTTTCAATTTATATTCAATTCAAATAGGCTACGATAGTGTTTATAAGTATACATAAGTAAAGTTTAGAAAATATAAGGTTTGACCACTTTACAAAAGAAGGTATATGGAGCAGTTTTGATTGTTTAACCTAATATAAGTGTATTGTTAATACGCTGGAAAAAAAACTCTTGATGTTAATTAAATTTGAAATACTTATTTTAAGGTAATCAACTTTTAAGGTACTATTGAGATGAAGACTTTTTCTTTCAACCAAATAAATGCTTGGCCAATTTTTGTACTGAGGTGTGCTAGGTGAGTTAGGAGCTTAGACTTTTTCTTCTTTACATTTATTAGGTTGGCTAAATATTGATTTAGCAAATATCTAGAGGAGTAGGTGGGTGTTTTTACAGTACTGAAGTCTGCTTCTAATTTCTCGCCTCCATGAATTCTCTAATCTCTTGCCTCATCGAAAATGGTAAGACACTAGCCATCCTACTTCGCGAGGCCAAAAACCAATGTAATAGAGAGAATTATACTACCACCAGGAGAGAAAAACTAGCAATCATCTATGAACAAATTGACAAGGTTGTTCACCGAATAGTGCAAAATCTTGAGAGTCCCCAACTTCCATCTTTTATCTCTGAAAATATCATTCCTAAAGTACTTGAAAAGATCCAAGCCACTATACAAAACTTCATCAAACTTGATACAGATAATGCCCTCAAATATGAACAACTTGCAAAGCTTATCAAAGAATCAAAAACAAAAAATGAATCTTCTGCAGTTGGGTCATCAACGGTGGACGCATTGCAGCGTGGTGAATCACTACCTGGTGATCCTACACAGTTTGAAGCTTCCACATTGGATGATAAACCACAGGAAGAGAAGCTCGTAAACCTCACTGATACAGAAAAGAAATGTCTGATTTGTTTCTGCCTGTTCTCTTCAGGAAAGGAGATAAAAAAAGAGAGGCAATTCAATTATGGGTTGGCATGGATTTAATTTATGATCGCTTGGATGGTACTAAAGTTTTGTCCAAGCTTGTGGATGAGGGATTCGTCAGACTTACTGTTTGCAACAAAAAATTCTGCAAAAGATACAAAATTGATGATACGGTCCATTCCACAGTGGTTCGTGCGATGAACATGACTATAACATCATACGGCTCTTTTTCCACATTGGATCAACCACAACTGCAGCAACAACAGCGACCACCGCCACAACAGCCAGCTCGACAAAGTTCGGTACTGGAACGTGTCCTTACGTTTTCGAATACAATATATCAAGATGACAAAGAAGTTCCAGGAACCTTGGTGCTGAATATAAGTGAGAGTACACTTGATGCCACGGCGTTCAAAGGGCTTTGGGGAAGGAAGAATAATCTTAAAGTGCTACACCTTGGTGTCTGGGATAATAACCCTAAGAGGTATATTATTGTTTACAACATTGAGACGCTAAAAGATCTGATGAAGCTGATAGGGACAGTAAGTTTCTTAAGCCTTGAGGGGGTATCAGGAATAGTTGAATTGCCAGACACAGTTTACAGTATTGAAAATCTGAAGGTGTTGGATCTGAAAGCATGTCCTAACTTGGAGTCTCTTTCGAAAGGGATCGAATCGTTGAAACAACTCACGCACTTGGACTTGTCCGAGTGTTACCTACTTGACTACATCCCCAAGGGAATTGGATTGCTTACTGAGCTAAGAGTGCTAAAGGGATTCGTCGTTGATCCTAAAGATTCGTTAGCCGGAAAGAGAAAGAAAGCATCATCAGCATCTGCATTGTTTACTGATCTATCGAATCTTACGAAGCTTATTAAATTAACTATCCGCACAAGAAGAATGAGCTTTCCAACTAGTGAAGATTTTGATACACTCTATAACATGAAGGAGCTCGTAATTCTAAGCATTGCATGGGTGTGTAATTCTGTTGATACTCCAACTGAAATTACTTCAGGAAGATTTCCATCGAGTTTGAAGAAGCTGGAGTTTCAGGCTGCCCCAGAGAACACAATGGCACGACTGCTAAGGAAAATTAGTGGAGATACAAATATTTCCTTGAACAAACTTTACATTAGAGGAGGCAGATTTCGGAAATTGGGTATGAATATGCATTGTTTTCCATTTGTGCACACGTTACGTCTAAGGTATTTGCCAGATCTACATATCAATTGGAACGAATTCAACATGTTTTTTCCTAGACTAAATCGACTTGAGCTATTGGGATGTCCTAATCTTATCTTCTTCCCATGCGACGAGAGTGGTGTGTGGGAAGAGGAATGGAATTGAATACTCATGGTCACTTTTTTAAAAGTTAAAACTACGAGGTCTTAATATTGAATCCAAACATATTATATTTTAGGAAAATTTGTTAGAAAGGACCTTTTAAACGAGTTTTTTTTGTGAGAAAAGACCTTTTAAATTTTTTTTGGCTTTTAACAACCTTAAACAAAAAAAAGTTTGCGAGAAGAGACCTTGAACTTGTTTTACGACGTTGACCACCGAAAACCGGCATTGACCACTGCTTTTTACTATTTTCAATCTAATTTTATTATAAACATACTCCTTTTACCCTTTCCCCTCCAATTATCCTCTATTCATCTTCTTCCTCACTCACTTTCTCTCAAAATTTCCTCCATTTTCAAAATCAACAAACCCAAAACTCAAACTACCCTTTCCCCTGCCGCCGTTTACATCGTTGTTGTTGTGGTTGTGGTTGTTGCTCCTATTTCTATATTTAACTATTGTTGACCCAGATTTGAAGTTGAAGAGTGAGATTATGATTGAGATGATGAAGAAGATGAAGTTAGGGTTTTGTTGTTGGTGAGATTAAGGTAGTCATTGATGGATTTTCATGAAAATGTGCTTTATTTGTGCTTTATTGGTCATTGATAAGTTATTGTGGTGGTGGTCTTGTGGAAGAGGTGAAAAAGAAGATTAGAAGAACATGGTGAGTTTGATGTTGTGGTTCTTTATGGAAGAAGTGAGGAAGAAGACCAGATTAGGATTGCAAATAGGAAGAAAACATTAATCAACGCCGGTTTCCGATGGTCAACGTCGGAAAACTAGTTCAAGGTCTCTTCTCGCAAAAATTTTTTTGTTTAAGTTGTTAAAAGCCAAAAAGAATTTAAAAGGTCATTTCTGACAAATTTTCCTATATTTTAACCATATTTGATAAACTTATAGTACTAATTCTGTTTCTAAGAGGAACAGCTTGCGAGGCTTGAGGCATGTGGCCATGTGGGCAAAGAACATGTGAGAGCATCCTAATTTGTAAAATTTGATGTAACTCACTTGTCGTGTCTATTTTATCTTGTGGCCTTCACATACACCTTATGAGCAGTATACACTTTGTTGGTTTGGTAATGCTTTTTTTTTTATACTGTGTTGTGTTTGTGTTCCATTATTTTTAGTTTTGCTACACGTTCAATGCGCATGTTGTTTGACTTGTGAAATTGTGATCGGAATTTCTCTTTAAGGAGTGTTAGTTGCATTTTTCGTTCTATATAAGGCTTTTATCGTTTATTATTGTGCATTTTAATGAGGTGCTGGTGTCTAAAAAGTTCATCTAGTTCTATAATAACTTTTTATGGGCCTGTTTTCCCTAATTTATTTTGAGTTCAGTCCAGTTCAGTTCAATTAAGTTTAGTTTAGTTCAGTTCAATTCAATTCAGCTGTGTATGTGGAAGACAACATGCCCTATGTCTTTTGCAACCTTTGTAATGATCATCAAAGTTTATTCTTAGACCAAATTCAATAACATATATATATATATATATATATATATATATAGAAATGGGCTCCCAGTGAGAAGGGTGAGAAGGATCGATGTGCATATTTTTTTGTATAGGATGTGCATATTTTTTGAACTGAATATGCATATTTCACTTTTCGAGCTGTAAATATATGATCTTAAACGTTAAAATGACATTCTGTTCAGAAAAAGTGCACATCATAAAAAAGTTGCACAGTTATTAGTTCAAAAAATATGCACTAAAAACCCTTCTCACCCGCCCTTCTCAGTTTAAGAATCTTTTTATTTGATTGAACTAGGATCCTTCACTCTCTCTCTTAATAAACAATTCTTAAAGAAATGGTTCCAAAGGGCCTCATTTGGCCCTAGTAGCCCCTAAAATTTTTTTGGGCAAGATCCGACAGCCGGTCCCGGGACGTGGCCGGGGCGTAAGTAATAGTCCACGAAAACAGGTAAAACGGAACATTTTCGGGCAGGGTGATTTTTTTTGACGGGTGCCTTCCCGGGGGTCCCAATAGGGTCTTTGTAAATTTTTAGGGGGCTTCTGGCCCCAAAAGAGCCTCAAATTGGCCTCCCGAGTCGGTTATCGGTATTGGTCAGAATTACGGAGGTGAGATTGAAGGCATCCGATGCCCGATTTTGGGGGCATGTTAAGGTTCCAAAGGGCCTCATATGGCCCAAGGAGGTCCTAAAAAAATTTCGGGCAAGATCCGACTCCGGGCCACGGGACGTGGCCGGGCGTGAGTAAAACGGAACGGGTGCCTTCCAGGGGGTCCCTATAGGGTCTCTGTAAATTTTCGGGGGCTTATGGCCCCAATAGGGCCTTTAAATGGCCTCCCGAGTCGGTTATCGGTATTGGTCGGAATTACGGATGTGAGATTGGAAGGCATCCGGTGCCCAATTTTGGGGCATGTTAAGGTTCCAAAGGGCCTCATCTGGCCCAAGGAGCCCTTAATAAATTTTTGGGCAAGATCCGAATCCGGGTCCCGAGACGTGGTCGGGGCGTGAGTAATAGTCCACGAAAACGGGTAAAACGGAATATTTTCGGGCAGGGTGATTTTTTTTGACGGGTGCCTTACCGGGGGTCCCCATAGGGTCTCTGTAAATTTTGAGGGGGCTTCTGGCCCCAAAAGGGCCTTCCGAGTCGGTAATCGATATTGCTCGGAATTACGAAGGGGGGATTGGAAGGCATCCGATGCCCGATTTTGGGGCATGTTAAGGTTCCAAAGGGCCTCATATGGCCCAAGGAGGCCCTAAAAAATTTTTGGGCAAGATTTGACTCCGGGCCCCGGGACGTGGCCGGGGCGTGAGTAATAGTCCACGAAAACGGGTAAATCGGAACATTTTCGGGCGGGGTGATTTATTTTGACGGGTGTCTTCCCGGGGGTCCCAATAGGGTCTCTGTAAATTTTGGAGGGTTTCTGTTATTTTGGGCATGTTTTGGTCCCGGGCCCCGGGACGTGGCTGGGGCGTGAGTAATAGTCCATGAAAACGGGTAAATCAGGGTATTTCGATGGGTCTTATATGACACTAGGAAGCCCTAGAAAATTTAGGCTAGTTTTGATTCCGGGCCGTGGGACGTTGGCGGGGCGTGAGTATTAGGCTACGAAATCAGGTAAATCAGAAAATTTTCGAGCATGGTGATTTTTTCGTCGGTGGCCTTTCCGGGGGTCCCAATAGGGTTATTGCAAATTTTAGGGCGTTTCTTGTTTGTGGTACAAAAGGGATATTGTTCCCTGTATTCGGGCAAAGCAAGGTGCCAAAGGGTAACATATAACCCTAGGAGGCCTTAAAAAATTTGGTGCAAGTTTCGATTCCGGGCCCCGGGACGTGGTCGGGCTGTGAGTAATTGGCTACGAAAACGTGTAAATCGGGAAATTTTTGGGTAGGGTGATTTTTTTGGACGGGGGCCTTCCCGGAGGTCGCAATAGGGCTGCTTAAAATTTTAGGCGGTTTCAGGTCCCAATAGGGCTGCTTAAAATTTTAGGCGGTTTCAGGCCTCTCGAGCCGTTTCTTGGTTCTCGTCGGAATTATCAGGATGGTTGCGGAAGGCATCCGGTGCCATGTGTTTGGGCAAGTTAAAGTTTCAAAGGGTCTCATATGAACCTAGGAGGCCTTAAAAGAAATTGGGGCAAGTTTTGATTCCGGGCCTCAAGACGTGGTCGGGGCGTGAGTAATAGCCTACGAAAACGGGTAAATCGGGATATTTTTGTGTAGGGTGATTTTTTTGGTCGGGGGCCTTCCCGGGTGTTTCAATAGGGCTACTGCAAATTTTAGGGGGTTTTAGGCCCTTGCATTCCCTCGAAATGGCCTCTCGAGCCGTTTCTCGGTTCTGGTCGGAATTACCGGGATGGCTGCGGAAGGCATCTGGTGCTCTGTTTTCAGGCAAGTTAAGGTTCTAAAGGGTCTCATATGACCCTAGGAGACCCTAAGAAAATTCGAGGTAAGTTTCGATTCCAGGCCCCGGGACATGGCTGGGGGCGTGAGTAATAGGCTACGGAAACAGGTAAATCGAGATATTTTCGAGTCGGGTGATTTTTTTTCGTCGAGGGCCTTCCCGGGGGTCCCAACAGGGCTACTGCAAATTTGAGGGGATTTTTGGCCCCTGCATTGCCTCGAAATGGACTTTCGAGTCGTTTCTCGTTTATAGTCAGAATTACCGGGATGGCTACGAAAGGCATACAGTTCCTGTTTTCGGGCAAGTTAAGGTTCCAAAGGGTCTCATATGACCCTAGGAGGCCCTAATAAAATTTGGATTAAGTTTGATTTCGGGCCCCCAGGACGTGGCCGGGGGCGTGAGTAATATAATAGGCCACGAAATTAGGTATATAGGAACATTTTCGGGCGGGGTGACAGGGGATTTCGCTGGGGTCCCTATGGGGCTACTGCAAATTTTAGGGGGTTTCAAGCCCCTATATTGCCTTGAAATGGCCTCTCGAGCCGTTTCTCGGTTCTGGTTGGAATTACCGGGATGTAGGCGCCTAGGCGGAAGGCATCCGTTGCCCTGTTTTCGGGTAATTTATGGTTCCAAAGGTCTCATATGACCCTAGGAGGCCCTAAAAAATTTTGGGCAAATTTCAATTCCTGGCCCCGGGACGTGGCCGGGGCGTGTGTTACAAAAACGGGGAAATCAAGATATTTTCGGGCAGGGTGATTTTTTTGGTCGGGGGCCTTCCCAGGTGTCCCAATATCTATTACCACACTAGTTATGATATTAAATGAAGATGTAAATTTGTAAAGAAAGTCACATGTTTGTGATGAGAGTATGAAATTTCATCTTTAGGGGATTTCTCTTTCAAAATGCTTACAGTTTTATTTAATTCTTTCTCATAGTTTTCTTACTTTTGCCAAAAAAATTAAGTGGAAATCAACAAATTTAAAAGAGTAGCACTAGATCAAAACCAAAAAAATTGCGATATGAGTGAGTAGCAATTGAACTGTGCTAGCTTGTGTTAATCCAACCTAATGTGGTGCAATTTATTCAAACAGATGAGCTTACGCAAATTCTTGTATAAGACAAAAAGTATCTAATAATTAAGAAAAATACGTAAAAAGTTGGTAGTAGGATCGGATCAGATAGTCTATCACAAGAATAGTTGTTAGCTTATAGTATCAATGAGGGAGTAAGTTATCAGATTGTGTGGTAGCTAGCCACTCCCTTTTTGCATGACGTAGACAGAAGAATAGCCCTAAAAGACTGCCCGATAAGCTTCGTTTTAGCATCGTAAAAGCCCATTTCTCTAGTAGTGTGCTTAAACAATGTGGCCGTTAACCACCCTTTTGAGGGTGCATCTCCACCATCAACTTGTGCTTCGATACCGCCACCCCATGGCTTTGACATAAGCTAGTGGCAACATAAGAAGCTTCTCAGCTTTCCCTACTCCTGCTTTCTTTGTCAAGTTGTCGTAATTGTTTTCCTCTATCTTATCCAAAATCCTCCGATACATCATAAGTGATGCCCACACCTAAGTTAACCAAATCAAAGAACAACATGCCTCAATTTTGTTTGTGTCATTCAAAAGCAACTAACAAATACGCAAATGTTCATATTTAGTAGTATGTATGTTGCATACCGGCCACCTACTAGCGCTATCTAGCTCATGAACACCATCCTCTGCTTGATCATAATAGTATCGTGCTCTCGTTATTTGTTTCTTTGTGAATTCTCGCCATTTCCCTGTGACATTCCTCGAGAAAATATCCTCGTCTGTTAGGCCGAACTCTCTAAGCTCGTCTTGTGGAAGATACACTCTTCCCATCGAAGAAGCACTACATTAAAAACCATGCACTAAATTCTTAATTTCGGGTGAATCATCAAAAGCATGCACACGTAAAACAATCTTAATATGTACTCCCTCTGTCCCAAAATTATCTTCCCACGTCATTATTTTATACCTCACATCTATTCAAGAAGTGGGAAGATAATTGTGGGACGGAGGGAGTAGTAATTAAAAGAGATTGAGCTTACTCTTCTACTACATCTCTAAGGATGTTAGTCAGCTGGTTTGCGATTCCCAACGAAATCGCGGCTTTATAGATTCTTTGTGTAGAAGTTACAGAGTCAGGCGAGATTCCCATTATAGGCAAAGTCATTAGGCCAACTGTTGCAGCCACATAGTAGCAGTATAGTTCAAGCTCTTCATAGTTGTTGTAACGAGTTTTCCATGTGTCCATTCTCATTCCTTTTATCATATCTTTGAAAGGCTAATTAATCACAAAATAACATTAATGATGCAAAATTATGCGAAAAAGGAAAACGCATCACAAAATTCCAAGTGAGTACACAACCTTGATGTCAAGGGGATATTGCTGGACAGTGTCAGCCAAGGCAATGTCAATTGTGTCATGTGGGAATCCATTGAAGATGTCTTCTAGCCTCGTTTCCCACGTATCGAGCATAGCCGAGCTCGTGTTGTTGGCGTTTTCACCATCTACTAGCTCATCTGTCCTTCGACCCCAAGCTGTCAATTAGAAAAACAAAGTGAACGAACATCATAATGTTCATTGGGAAATACTGAGAAGTCGATCTCAACAAAGTTACTCGGAGATAGGGTCGCTTCTTGTTTAATGTAATTTTTAGAAACTCAGCTTCTATGTTACTTGAACCCTATACGTGTCAATAATCGACATTTTAACATGGTTGTGCACTCTTCAACACTTCATTCGCAATCAAAATCATGATCTTTTTCCGTAAGTTAGTCGAGTCAAATATTTGAACACGCAACCTTGTATAATATGGGTATCTGAAGTTACATAACTAAATTATTAAGTAACGGTCTCATCGTGAGACTCGTTAACCTTTTACGTTGGGATTGGGGATTTTAGTCTTCTCTATTCTACAATTTAACTCCAAACTCTAACATGTGACTTGCATTAGCATCTTGATTTTTTATCTAATACAAGTTTAATTTATATATATATATATATATATATATATATATATATATATAGTTATGGTTTTAAGAGCTATCTAGACTATAAATTGTGTCATCTTACTAATTCGGCTTTAAATCATTTCATAAAACATGTTCAGTAGATATCCTCATTTGGGAAAGATATATCTAACCTAGACTTGCTCTCACTTTTTTTATGTGGGAAGGGGAGGAGGTGGGGATCCTATTTCTTATTTGGTGTCGTTCCTTTTATTATGTTGTTTAATTTAATGTAGAACTTCAATAGATTATGTCTTGAATTATGACTAAGTAAAAATTAATAAAGGTTAATATATTTTGAAAATATATATTATGAATAAGTGAAAATTATAAAAATAGTCAAAGTAAAGTATGAGAATAATGTCAGAATCTAAAACAAGTCATTGAATAAGAATCAGAGGAAGTATCAATTTGTGTACCCACCTAACTAAATGCTCCTCTACTTGATATTTTTACCCTGAATTTGTATTTGCTGAGGGTCACACCACCAATTAATTATATAAAAAATATACGGTAAATATTTGAAAAGTTAGATGTATATTATGTACAACATTTAATAACACTTGCTCATATGAGTTTTAAATCTCAAAAGTTAAGAAAAAAAGGTTAGAAGTAAAAGGTCTAACAAAAAAAATGTCTCGTCAAACTGTCTAATATATAACTAACTCGTATGAAAAGAGACATTTATTTATAGTAAATTCACTTGACGTACCAACTAGTATTTGGTCTTAGTGGTAAGGAGAGCACCCTTTCAACCTCAAGGTTGGGGGTTCAATCCCCACTATGGGCATTTTGAAGGTAGGGATTCCCCTTACTCTTCCCCCTACGCTCAAGTGGCTGCTTTATCAGGACACGAGCGGGGTGCGGTCTACTTCTTCTTAAAAAAAATCACTTGATGTAGTCGCCCACACAAGTACCCTATTTGCATTGGTAGAGAACGTACAAGTTCTCAATGTATAGTCTTTTTCTTCATATTTCTGAACTATATATCCAGGTATCATAACATCTGACTGAATGACTATGTTTGAATTAATTCATGAAATACGTGAAAATATTTCCTTTAAAAAAGATATACAGCTGAAACAGATTGAGGGACGTACCATAAACAGCCCATATTGCTTTCTTTCTTTCTTCAGTCAACAACAAGCTTCCTGTTTCATCACGTATACTCAAAAACTCATGAAAAAAACTACAAGTCCAGATCAAGTATTAAGAATGTTATAACGTAAGCAGCCAACAAACAAATATGGAAACTATACTAAAAAAGAAGACGCAAAGATGTTGTTTACTAACAATGTGTTAGCTAAAACCGATTCATCTTCTTTTAGGAGAAAAAGTTGTATAGATAAAAAAATATATGGCAAAAAGTAACGAGAGGGATTATATAGCGTCATTCTAATAACCTAAACAGACTGGCTAGGCTAAAAAAGGACCCAAAACAGATCTCGTACGTGCTTGGCCATTCGAAACAACTTCAAGGCATTGTAACAAAGAATCACAAGTACAAGATAATGATTATTAATATACCTAGATAATAGCTCTTAGCATGCTTAGCGCATATGTTTTGGCAACTCTTATATGCCTCTTTGAGAAGTTTAGTATCAAAATGAGTTTGTGTTCTAGGAACAAAACCCTTATTAGTATGTCTCTCAATGACTTGTTGAACTTGTAACTCATCAAGAAAATCAATGCTTTTACTGGATAGACCAAATGAGCTTGTTGGTTTGGTTGCTGTGACCTTTGATCTTCGTGCCGGCGACGGCGACGTCCAGGCAGGCTTTACAGGCAGCAAGGGCAAGGGTAATGAATGAGTGTACATACTTCTAGTGAGTTGTTATTAGCTGCTGAGCTGAAGTTGTAGCATAGAAGTGTTGTAGTATATATTGAAGTTCAATTGTTTGATTTTTATGTTATGAAGTTTTTTGATCTTAACAAAATTATAATATAGATTAATGCACATCTTAACCATGTGAAGCAAGAGCACAATAGAACTCTTAATGTTTGTCTCTTCCGCGCACGCTTACTGACATAACGTGTTTTCTATAGGGAGAAAAGTTGTCAATTGGTTTGGTATGTTTATTAAATGGTGTTAATGGAGGATTGTTTTGGTGTTGAAATTAGTGCACAATCACGGTCTTGATTTTTACTTGGCAAAATGTTTGGGTGCCTCTAAGAGTTGCAACCTGATAGAATATAAATTTGTTTTGAACCTTTAACCATTAGTTTAAATTTTTGGTTAAAATGATTTCTTGATATGGTATCCGAGTCAGGTTCACGGCTGGGACCTTTAAAATTATTCTAGGACAATTAAACGGGGATCTCAAATGTGAGGAGGAGTGTTGAAGCTCTGGCGCTATGAAACATCACATATAAGAGTTCCACGTTGAATTAACTTGGAGAGAGAGGTTCACCTAATAAGGCTAAGGGGAATAACTTATTGTCATATGGTTCTAAGGTGGAACCTCCTTTGATATCGTGAAGTAGACTTCCTCTCCTCCTTATGAGTGCGCACCAGGCCCATACTTAACATGGTATCAGAGCTAGTGTGACTCTTAAGGTTATAATACACGCCTATGAGACATTTTCGAGGCTCAAACAAAATCATGGGATTGATCATAAGGTCATGGGGTATGATATATACACATGCATGCCTAAGAATGGTTTTAAGGACGGAAATAGAAGCCCTCAAAACAAGTTTGGAGATGAACGAGAAACATGTAAAACAAACCGTAGAAGGCAATAAGAGTAATAATGTAGTAACCACTCGAGAGGCGTCTAGAGAAATATATCACATTAAAATTTACACCTCCCGAGGCATCCCTTTACACCCTTTACACCGCTCTAGAACTTAATTATTTAAGGTAGTCAAATCTCCTAATTATGTTAATGGATCAATTATCTACACTTGGTCATTTGAAGTGTTAGATTACAAAGTATTCAAGGCATTGCAGCAAATAATCACAAGAAAGATGTAATAATTGTTAATGTACCTAGATAATGTAGCTCTTAGCATGCTTTACACAGATGTTTTGGTCTCTAAGAATGGTTACTATCAAAACGAGTTTGTTTCCTAAGAACAAAAGCCTTCCTTCCTAGACTGTCTCTTAATGGCTTGTTGGACTTGTAATTCATCAAGAAAATCAATGCTTTTACAGAATAGAACTAATGAGCTTATTGGCTTGGTTGCTGTGACTTTTGATCTTCGCAACGACGACGAGGAGGAGGATGTCCGGACAGGTTTTACAGGCAGCAGGGGCAAGGCTAATGAATAAGTGTACATGTTTTTACTGAGTTATTAGTTGCTGAGCTCATGAGCTGAAGTTGCATTGTTGAAGCTCAATTGTTTTAATTTTTATCTTCTGAAGCTGTTTTGATTTTTTACATATAATTATTAACAATGTGAAGCAAGAACAACAATTGTCCTGTCTAAGTTGTCTCTTCTGCACGCTTGGAGAATGTCGAATTTCTAAAGCCTGTCACTGATATAACAACGTGTTATTCTGGAGAAAAAGTTAGTAATTGGTTTGGTATGATTAATATATGATGTTAATGAGCCCATTAGCCATATTGCTGTTTGACATTTAAAAAGAATATGCAGTCTGCTAGGGCAATTTGGTGGGTCGGATGGAATACCCCGGCCTGCCCCATACTCTCGTACACATTTCAAAATCTAAGCACTGTCTACACTATCTATAACATATTAACGTGTATAATTCCAATATTTATATCTTCCCAAGTTCTCGTACGGGTGTAAACATAAAATCACATCCATCCTATCACCCAATTAGATATGTATATTAGTTATTATTGTAACAGGTTAGGCGCTAAAGAATATAAAGAATGTAAAAGACAATAAGCACACATAGAGTTTAACGTGGTTCACTAGCAATGTGCTAGCTACGTCCAACAGACTAGAGAGAGAAGTTTTACTAGGAGAGAGAAACAGAATACAGAATAGTGTTAGACAACACTAAGATTAACTAAAGAGTGAATACGGCTATAGGTTTAACCTAATGGTTTATATAAGCACCCTTAAAATTTGGACCTAAAACCCATAACAGAATATAGTGTTTATCTAAACCTTATATTATCTGAGAAGCTAAGGGGGCGTTGCCCCCTCACCCCCACCAGGGCGTTTCACCCCTAGACCCACGCAGCTCGCTAATCGGGTAGCGAGATCCCGTACTTGATTATTCGAACTAACAGATAATTCAACACATATTCAACAGTCACCTATACCCGTCTACAATCCGCCTCAAACCAACTTCTAATACGCCTCATGTCTGCCTCACATCTGCTGATCTGCCCCCACCACGACCATCACGGTGAATATGGGTTCAAGGTATGTGCTAGCCATCCTTGGGTACTATATTAATCTTGAAAGGAAAGGGAATATTACGCTATAAAGAAAACTTTAGTGAATTAATCATTGAGACAGTAGATGATGTAATGTACTGACTACTGACATACAAACATCCAAATTAATTACATTATCTTCAGACCTTGAGAATTTGTCCATTTTAATCTATTCTAGTATAAGAAATCTTAACAACGCCTGTAAAAAGTTTTATGAACTGGGATGTAAAACAGGACATACCAAAGTCTTACGGAAATCTTGTTATATAACTCAAATTCTCATCATAGTTTCCACTTTCCATTATGCAACAAGAGGTACAAGAGTTAGCCAGAAGTAAATTCGTATGAACAACATAATAGACAGCTAGTCAATCCTTAATATCAATGAGGGAGTGTTCCGTTTCTTGGAACCGCCAACCCGAGGCTTTGGCGTAAGCTAATGGGAGCATGAGTAGCTTCTCGGTGTTCCCAACTTTTGCTCGCTTTCTCAAGTTGTCGTAATTATTTTCCTCTATCTTATCTAAAATCTTCTTGTACAACATCAGCGATGCCCATACCTAAATTGATCATACTTAAGAATACCTCCATTGATCTAATATTACAATTATGCAAGTAATTTATCTTTTTTTTTAGTTTCTAAGTTGTATATTGTGAATATCAATGTGTATATTTTTATATACACAACTTTAGAAATTGTATAAAGATTAACTACTTACATAATTATATGTGACAATACATTGTTGGATAGAAAGTTGCATACCGGCCACCTATTAGCACTATCTAGCTGAGAAACACCTTGTTCTGCTTCTTTATAATAATGTCTTGCCCTTGTTATCTGCTTCTTTGTGAACTCTCGCCATTCAGGAGTAACGTTCTTTGAGAAAATGTCTTTGTGTGTCAAAGTAAACTCTCGGAGCTCGTCTTGTGGAAGGTATACTCTCCCTATGGACGCACTACATCGAGAACATGAGCACTTCATTCTTGGTAAGGACGAAAATTAGCACATCTACATGTAATAAAACCCTTTTGACTATATTATTGAAAGAAGACTTACTCTTCTCTTACATCTCTAAGGATGTTAGTCAGCTGGTTTCCGATGCCTAAGGAAACCGCGGCTTTATAAATGGATTTTGTGGAAGTTACACAATCCGGTGAAATTCCTGCTATCGGAACAGTCATTAAGCCAACCGTTCCTGCTACGTAATAGCAATACATTTCGAGCTCTTGATAGTTGTTGTAACGAGTTTTCCATGTGTCCATTCTCATTCCTTTTATCATATCTTTGAACAGCTAATTGATCACAAGAGATAAGAATTAAGTTGAGCAATGAATGCCAAACAAATTTATGATTTTGTTTCCCTTGATTTTTTTCTTCCCGTATAAATTTATATTTCATTGAAAATGTTATTCGTTAAACCAAAGAAAGCAAGCCTAACAGGAAATGTAACAATCCAAGAAGAAAATGCAGTAAAACCTTTATGTCAAGGGGAAATTGCTGGACAGTGTGCGCTAACGCCGTGTCAATTATGTCATGTGGGTGTCCAGCAAAGATGTCTTTAAGCCTCTCTTCCCAGCTATCTAACACAGTTGAGCTCGCCGAGGTGAGATTTGCACCATCCACTAGCTCATCTGTTCTTTGTGCCCAGGCTGTCATTGAGTGAAAAACAACACCAAAACCGCGGCTACTAGCTTATTATTTAATGTAACATGTTACTCCTAATTAAAGACACTAAATTAAGGAGAGATCACATACCATAAACAGCCCACACTGCTTTCTTTCTCTCTGCAGTCATCAGCAAACTTCCTATAACATTTATTTAATCAGACTCCCCCACAAGAAAATTACAAGAATAGTAAAAAATTAAAAAACCTGACTCCAATAATCCCAACTATGAAATATCTGCATTAAAAGGTCTCAACTTTCGATAGCTTAGAACGGTCCCAACTTTGGAAGTATATTCTTAAAACGACCCTCAACTTAAGTTGACCAGCTAAACCAACTAAAAGTGTCACGTGACACAATTTTAGCCGATCAATTCAGAAAAAGAAGATACTTCTACACTTGTGATCATCCAAGTAATCGAAAGTTGAGACCTTGTGAAAGCAGACCGACCATAGTTGGAAATTACAGACGAGGATAGAATAGAATTACCAAGATAGAAGGTGGTAGCATGATGAGCACAGATTTTTCGACAACTCTCGTAGGCATGTCTAAGAAGAGAACTATCAAAATGAGTATGTTTTGGGAGAGAATAGCCCTTCGCCTGCCTCTGGATCAGCTGCTCAACATGTAAGTCAGCAGGATGATCTTTTCCATTACTGGATAGATTGGCGAAGGTTGTGGGTTTTCTTTGCAGGTGCACCAAGTGTTTTTGGGCGTCTTTTGCTGCACATCTAGGCTTTATGAGCAGCAAATGCAGCTGCAATGCTGATGCATACATCATTTCTGATTTTACTAGATTTGAGTTGAAGCTGAAGAGCTTGCTTTTATGAGTTATGATGGATTTCTATCTTAAATGACATAGACTAGATCACATACATCTAAATCATGTGTTGCAAATATAGTAATCACAGCTAAAGCTTATAGAGAAGTAGTAGTACAACTCTAGTCTAATGGTTGCTGGTTGACTAAACAAAGTTCCAATTATTGGGAAGAGTAGGTGGTAGATGGTGTAATTAGGAGCATATTATATTACTTGCTCTTTGATTCTCATTTAAGTATCATTATTTAAATCCCAAATAACCTCTTGAGTCTTGAAAGTGTTCTAGTTGGCTTTCTCCTAGTGCATGTTTGAATTGAGGCTAATATATTAGGGTCGAGGGTAATATATTATCCACCATCACCTTTAGATAACTATTACCCTCATTTGGAGGATTATAGCTTGTCCATCTCTCTCATATTATCACAAAACCACTTCATTATCCCCTTTTGGTCATTATTTGAGGCTAAAATCGAATGTGGGACGTGCAGAAGCGACTCCGGACACGAGGTATTAAAAATCTTGCAAAAACAAAACAGGTAACTAAATGACCTTTCGGACTCTCCAAATTGAAGACTAATACTCATGGTTTTTTGGTTTACAGGGTCCGGAAAGAAAAATGGTCAGAAATTATGTGGGGGGTTCTGTGGATCATATAATGGGGCCACGTAGTTTATAGGGGCCACTGAGGACATTTGAGGGTGTCAAATGACCTATAACGTCGTGGAGACCCATAGCCAGGAAATTGTTAAACAAGGCCCTCCTGGTCATTATTTGAGGCTAAAATCGAATATGAGACGTGCAGAAGCAACTCCAGGCATGTTTCTAAAAATCTTGCGAAACCGAAACGGGCACTGAAATGACGTTTCGGACTCCCAAAATTGAGGACTAACACTCATGGTTTTTCGGTTTACGGGGTCCGGGAAGAAAAAAGGTTAGAAATCATGTTGGGGGGTCCGTGGGTCATATAATGCGGCCATGCAAGTTTATAGGGTCCACAAAGGACATTTGAGGTTATCGGATAAGCCATAATGTCGTAGAGAGTAGAGAGTCCCGTATCGAGAAAAGTGTGAAAGGAGGCCCCCCAATGACAATTAAAGGAAATTATTCAAGCTGGTTGCACTGGCCCAAATGCAGTGTCCACCTAACCAACTCTTTGAACTACATGCATTTCTAGCAAAGAAAAGTTTCTACAGCAGAGTGATCTAACACCCTAATGATGAACAACATTTTTTCATTAACAGTTTCCTGTACATAAAAAGTGGGGCAATCAGAACCCTGAAGTCCTGAACCAACTCCACATTAAGAAAGCAGTAACATACATCAATTTTTATCTTCCTTGCTCATTGACACAGGTTTGAAAGCTGCTAATAATACCGAAACTTTGCAACCAAGAAAACCAACCATTCCAGCCAAGATTTCTCTCGGTGTCAACGCTGATATAAAATCTGGTTTGTCATGATTCATTGTAAGAACGGCAATACTGAAAGCAAAAACGAATACCAATATCGGACCTTTCACTCCTCCGAGCAGCTTTTCAGAGCTCTTTTCCTCGTTCGTTACAATGGAATCAGGAATAGGTAATGTATCCACGGATCTCTGCAAGAGGAGCAGGTACAGGAAGCCACAAACACCACCAGTTAAGAATGCCAAAGCGGTATTCTTACCTTCGGTGATGGACGTAATGAACGTGCCAGCAAAAATGAGCATGGAATCGTATAGTAACAAAGAGAATTTTAAATCTGAATATTCTCTCATGCTACCTTCATTATTCGTTATTCCTGACACAGTTTGTGCAGAATTTTCACCAATGACCGAGACAGAATCAGCCCCAGTGTGCTCTGTAACCAGGCAATAGCGAAGTTCTGCCATTGTCAAGTCACTTCCTTCACCAAGCAAGACGTCTTCAACTTCAAAATTGTAAGTGATACTGCAACAAACACTTCCATTTGTACTAGATTCTTCCGGTTCATGGTTATTAGCACTGATAACTATCAAGCTTGCTCCGCCTAATCTCCAACTACCTGACCTTGAAACAGTAGAAAGGAAGTTAAATGTTACCGAATTGTTAAGAGTGCAAACTGAAAAAGGAACATCTTAGAACATTTGAAGTTGCACATTTGACATTATTCTTTTTCCTTTCATTTCTCCTCTTTTCCTTTCTTGCGATCCAAACAAACTCAGCATACTACTCTCTCCATGTCTTTTAGTTCTTCGAGGTTAAAATGTCTTGAATCTCTTGATAGCACAGAGCCCAAATTTGACCACTTCTTTTTTTTACCATTATTGTAAGAAAAAACATCATCAAGTGGGGTCTTATATCTTATGATGTTTGTTTCAATATGTATATGAACATAATAACTCTTCGTACTTTTTACTAATATATACTTAGAAGAGTTTGATGGTTGAAATGTGCATTGTAAACTGATAAAGGTTAATCTCAAAGAACAAATGGAAACACGGAACAATAGGTAATATAAGCACTATGCTTTGTTGGACGACAAGTAAGGATAACATAAACATGGATTTGAAAAAGCCAAAAAGTTCTATGTTAACCTATTTTTGGATGAAGGAAACTAATGACTAGAATATTAGTTAATGACCTTAGTTATATATCCCACACTTACAGCAGATTACAAGTTGAGAATAAGCAATTGAATTACCCATAGATAGAAAAGACCAACCTGATTCAGGACTAATCCACATTGCTTGAATTCTTCCCAGCTTGGGTCCCCAAAACATAAATTCATCAGTTGAACCTCTTTGAAAGCGGATAACATCAGAGGTGACACCATCCTCTGACTTCTGAAAATGGTCCCGACATAGAATGGCAGGTATTCTCTCCAATACGGAATCACCATATTCGTCAATCATACAGACGAGTATTCCAGCATTCTGATCACTTAAGTCTGATCCATACATAGAACTTGTACATAGCAGGACCTTATACAAAGATTTCAACCCATTTGCTTGAAGTGTTGAGATGATCTTGTCTGGTGGTTCATCTCTGAAAGTTTTCCGTTCTTTGGTGGGCAACAATCGTATAGGCTTTGCATATTCCTGAAAGTCTAGGTGGAAACTAATTCTGAATAAAAACTATGTAACATCTCAGCAAGACAAACAACACAGGAAACAGTATAGGTATAGCAGTATATAGAATAAGTTCATGAGCTGACTGAATGACTGAAAGCATGGCTTTCTAACGACCCTTTAAGGCATAGATTTACGGTACAGTGCTCGTTTGGTTGAACATCGGAAGTTGCACTTCCCATGACACTCCAGTTCTGAGTACATTGAATTTGTACTTAGCCACGGGGAGCTAGGTAAGCTACTTCCTCCATTTTCTATTTTCCTTAAGTAAGGTTTTCCATTTATCGACGATTAATCCCATACTCTTGTAAGTTGTATATTATCCAAAGAGCTAAATTGAAAATGTTAGCTATGATATCTATGTTACTCCGACACTTCTAATTACTTACGTAACATGTCGTGTTGAACACGAAATGGCACTTGGGTACTTCGGTTTAAACCAAAAACTTGCCATGTTTCTATAAAATGGCCGAGTCCGACACAGATACCTGTATCCGAGTAGACACTACACACTAGCATGATATAATGATAATTGTTATTAACCTTATTAACTAATCTTTGCAATAGTAGTCCAAAGCACTTTCCAGACCTGGGTTTTGCTGTGTGTCAATTGATAGTAATTTCTATACCAAAATAAATTAAACAGCAGATAGCATAATTATATGATAACTTTAATCCAATATTGAAAACCTAAAATCTATCCAGAAATAATACATGAGTAATATAATTATCAAACTAAAGAAAAAAAAGGGAATTAAGTATACCTTGGAAAGATGATTTCTTTGAAGTAGCACGAAAATGATAGGGGCGAATCTGAACATGAAATCTTGGGTGGTGAAAAGGGATTAGTGGGTTATTGTAATTGATTGCATCAGAATGTTTAATTGTGGGCAGCACATGCTTTGTAGATATAAACAATTCCATTATTAGTATTCAATCTGCTGTCAAACAAACAAAATATTATCAATCATCGAATATTTAAGTAATTAACAAGATCATATAAGAAAGATTTCAGTTTTATAACAGAAATAGAATGATTCTATAAGAGTTGCATGATTGAGGACCTGATTGTGCTGACCTCAACTGGTGGGGATTGTCTGAGAGGTTTCTGGGTTTTGAGATTTTTCTTTCTTTTAAATGGAAATAAAAAATACTTTTTTTTGTTCTGCAATAAATGTAATAATTTGAATTTCTCACCAAATTCTGAAATCAGAAAGAGATGCACTAACCAATTGCTCTCTCGTATTGAATCTTTGATGGATCACGTCAACATATATTTTCAAAAGCGTATCACATTTACAAAGTTAAAAGTTAAAATGTCGTACTTAATGTGAATTAGAGGAATTGCTTTTTTGAATTAGTATGTTAGGGACTAATCGTGGTTCGTTTGAACCTGAATTTTAATTTTGAGGCAACTATAGTTGGAAGGCGCAATATATTCTTAACACATGTTAGGGCATATGACGTAAAGTTTATAAAATTTGACTACCAAGAAAATGAACCTCTAGGAATATTACGCCAATAGTTATATGGAAATTGGATGTTTGCTATTCAGTTGGTGACGCCTTTGATTATGGTACCTAAGAGCTTATGTCAAATCTTATCTATATTTGTAGATAAGAAAAGGAAATGTTTGTCAACGAATGTCGAAGTGTACGTATATATCTTTTGTTGTATTCGCAATTTATGTAATATTTGTTGCAGCTTCCTAAGAAGGGATATAAGATACAACTTTTATTATATAAGTGTTTGTATTGAGTATGGTACATCCAAGACTTTGTTTTGATCATTGCTCACTTGGACATTCCCGAATAAGCAAAATTAAACATCCAAATAAGCAATGAACTATTGATATGACAAGGATTTGTCCAAAGTAGGCATACATGGTCATGAAAAACAGTAAAGGTTAAAATTATTTAGTTGGTAAAGTCAATATCCTTTATTTGAGATTATAGACTACTCCTTCGATACTTGGAGTAGTAAATTACTAATCATTATATCTTTCCACAACATAATAATCTTTCAATAATATTGATGACAATAGTTATTGCGTTGATTTCATAACAAAAACTTCACCGTTAATCTAATCCATTTATTAAAAGATTATGTCAAATGAGGAGAAAACTTAGTTGACCCAATTGATAGACGATCCACTACTAATAAAAAAGGAAAATAGTTAATTCCAACTCATTCAAAAATTAATTTTTAAATTGTTAATTAGTAGTGGGTTGTCTACCTACTGAATCAACCTATCAATATCCGTCAAACCAATCCATGTACTTAAATGCATTGAAACCTAATATAATCGAATTAATCGGGTCAATTTTTACCACCTCTACCACCAAAATAATTGCAAGAGTCTTACTACTGGTCCAACAATTAAGTCCACAACCACGACTAAGATTACGTATCACAAGAAAATGTTTATTATTTTATTATCTCATCCTAGTTTTGCAAATAAATATCTTAAATTAATCATTTATCAGAATCTTATGGATTCGCCTTTGACTCTTCTATTTATGATCCCCTTTAACAGCTTATGTGAACTCCACATATTTTTGCCAATCTTCACCAACTGGCAACAACTTTCTTTTAATTTTAAAGAACTTATCCCATAAAAAAAAAACCTTATCTTTTCCTTCCCTCACTCCAATACATTTTATAATTAGATCCCAACTACCTAAATATTCCCTCCGTCTTTTTCATCGTTTTTGAGACACAACTTCGATAATTAATATTATGTATAAAAATAGTCATGTGAATAGTATGTAAAGTCAATAAGTGGCAGATAATAAAAAGACAAAAATAAGAGGGGTAAGTTGCAAATATTAAATGTGCATCTAAAGATTATTTTCATGTTTTGCACATGAATCTGATATAATAATCCTATTGGGTTAGTCAGAAAAAGTAGGAATCTGTTAGATTAAAGTTCAATCCCCTGATTTCTGAGTCAATCATATATAATACAAGAACTGATTGGATCCTCCCATTCCATCACTACACCCAACAAGAAATAACAATGGTTCAAAGCAATGAATCAGTAGCCAATAATACCAACACTTCTGCACCAAATCATGATACTATCTCCAGCCAAGAACTTCCTGTAACAGCCACCACAACTGGTGGTGCAGCCCACAAAAAACTGACCCTCCTACCACTTATCTTCCTTATATATTTTGAGGTTGCTGGTGGTCCTTACGGCGAGGAGCCAGCAGTTCAAGCTGCTGGCCCCTTGCTAGCTCTATTGGGTTTCACTATCTTCCCATTCATATGGAGTGTCCCTGAGGCCTTGATCACGGCCGAGCTCTCCACCGCCTATCCGGGCGATGGAGGCTTTGTTATATGGGCTGAAAGGGCCTTTGGACCCTTTTGGGGATCCATCATGGGTACTTGGAAGTTCTTAAGTGGAGTGATCAACATTGCTTCATTTCCTGTTCTCTGCATTGATTACATGAAGAAACTGTTTCCTGTGTTTAATTCAGGGTTACCAAGGTACTTAGCTATATTTGTTTCAACATTGTTGCTGTCATTTCTGAATTATACAGGACTTAATATTGTGGGTTATGCTGCTGTTGTTCTTGGAGTGGTTTCGTTGTTGCCGTTTATAATAATGTCTTTGGTTGCGATTCCTCAAATTCGGCCTCATAGATGGCTTAGTTTAGGCCAAAAAGGGGTGAAGAAAGATTGGAACTTGTATGGTAATACTTTGTTTTGGAACTTGAATTTTTGGGATACTGTTAGTACACTTGCAGGTGAAGTTGACAGACCTCAGAAAACATTCCCACTTGCACTTTTTGTAGCTGTGATCTTCACCTGTTTAGCCTACTTGATTCCGCTTTTTGCTGTCACTGGTTCTGTTTCTGTGGATCAGAACTTGTGGGAAAACGGGTTTATGGCGGATGCAGCACAGATGATTGTTGGGAAATGGTTGAAAATTTGGGTTGAAATCGGTGCAGTTTTGTCTGTGATCGGACTGTTTGAAGCTCAGTTGAGTAGTTGTTCATTTCAAGTTCTAGGAATGGCAGATATTGGGTTTTTACCAAGGTTTTGTGCTGCAAGATCAAAATGGTTTAACACTCCATGGGTGGGGATATTAGCATCAACTGTAATTACCTTAGGAGTTTCTTATATGGATTTTACAGACTTGATTTCATCAGCCAATTTTCTTTACAGTTTGGGAATGTTGTTGGAGTTTGCCTCATTCTTGTGGTTAAGGAGAAAGAGGCCACAACTGAAGCGGCCGTATCGAGTGCCAATGGGGTTGCCTGGTTTGGTGATAATGTGCTTGGTGCCATCTGTGTTTTTGGTGTTTATAATGGTGATTGCTACTAAGACTGTGTTTCTTGTGAGTGGTTTGATGACTGCTGGTGGGATTCTTTGGTACTTTTTGATGAGATTGTGTAAGTCAAAGAAGTGGTGTGCTTTTAGCAGCATTCAAGCTGAGGATTGATTGAAAAATTACAAGGAAAGCAGTGGAATTAACAATAGATTTTGCAAATATTTTGAGTACTACCCAGTAAATGTCTATTCAAGTTTGCTAACTGTAATTGTAATTTGTAGATAGTTGCATTTTGTGATGAAATTTTTGTTGGTTTGGGAGTGAATTTCTGAAAAACCTCAAAAAATAATTTGTCCACTATAACAAAAGAATTCGGATTCTGCAACTTTATTTAGCACCAAACTAATGTAGAACACAAAAACCAATGATCACACCCATAAACTCAAATATATCATCAGCAAATGCATTAATAGAATCAAATCATGATTTTCTCTCTAAAACATAGTAGTTAAATTAATGATATACAACCCAATATGGATCTTTCGTGTTTGTGTCATTTCTCAATAAGCTTAACACAGACGTAACTCAATTAGTTATGGAAAAAACATTTATTTATAACTAATATAGCCAGTGAAGGATCTAAAATAAGATCGACATCGCGAATTAAAAAATCCTGGATCCGCCACAAAAAATACTGTCATTATACTCACTTTCAGATTTCGTGTATGTGAATCCCCTAGACCCCACTCATTGTGCCCAAAAAAAGTATACACAAAAAAATTGCACACATGAAAAATTCCACAATCATGGGAATCTCTCTCTCCTCCCTAAACTCCACTCCATCCCTACCCATCCCCATCAATGAAGATGAGGAAGATACACCCAATCAACCTTTGCACCATGGCACAGCCAACAAAGACCACCAAAAGTCAACCCAAAAGCTAGCTCTCATCCCATTAGTCTTCCTCATCTACTTTGAGGTTGCTGGTGGGCCCTATGGTGAGGAGCCTGCTGTTAGATCAGCTGGTCCACTCTTAGCCATCTTGGGTTTCCTCATCTTTCCTTTCATATGGAGTATCCCAGAGGCCCTGGTCACGGCCGAGCTCGCTACCGCCTTCCCCGGCAATGGGGGGTTTGTTATCTGGGCACACAAGGCTTTTGGTCCCTTCTGGGGATCTCTGATGGGCTGTTGGAAGTTCCTTAGTGGTGTGATCAATCTAGCTTCTTATCCAGTTCTTTGCATTGACTATCTGAAATTGGTAATTCCTGCTCTATCTTCAGGATTTCCTCATTATGTAGCAGTTTTGGTGTCTACTTTTGTGCTGTCATTTCTGAATTATACAGGGTTGACTATTGTTGGGTATACTGCTGTGACTTTGGGAGTTCTTTCATTATGCCCATTTGTTGTGATGTCATTGATTTCAATCCCTAAGATTGATCCTGTAAGATGGATGAGTTTCGGCGAAAAGGGTGTGAAAAAAGATTGGAGCTTGTTCTTCAATACATTGTTTTGGAACTTGAATTTTTGGGATAATGCTAGTACTTTAGCAGGGGAGGTAGAAAACCCTCAAAAAACTTTTCCTAAAGCTCTATTTGCAGCTGGGATTCTCACTTGTTTTGGTTACTTGGTGCCTCTTTTGGCTGTCACTGGATCAGTTCCACTTGATCAAGAGAAATGGGTTGACGGCTATTTTGCTAACGCGGCTGAAATCATTGCCGGGAAATGGCTCAAGATTTGGATGGAACTTGGCTCTGTATTATCAGTCATAGGTCTGTTTGAAGCTCAATTAAGCAGTTGTGCTTATCAGTTTCTTGGGATGGCAGATCTCGGAATCATTCCTAAGTCTTTTGGGGCTCGATCAAAGGCGTTTAACACTCCTTGGGTTGGGATTCTGGTCTCCATGATCATAGCGCTTGCTATCTCGTACCTCAACTTTACTGATATAATTGCTTCTGTCAACTTCCTTTATAGCTTGGGGATGTTGCTAGAATTCGCCTCATTTCTCTGGTTGAGGAGAAAGATGCCCACAATCAAAAGGCCGTTTCGAGTGCCATTGGAGATGCTGGGGTTGGTGATCATGTGCTTCATACCATCTGGGTTTCTAATCTATGTAATGGTGGTTGCTAACAGCACTGTCTTTTTTGTGAGCGCCTTGTTGACTATACTAGGGGTAATGTGGTATTTTCTTATGAAATTGTGCAAATCAAGAGATTGGTGTACATTTGCTACCAGTCAAGACAGTGAAGAAGAACATCATCTTGTCACAAGGTAGGCAGGTAGGCTGTGTTTGGATTTCCAGTTGAAAGCCGTGCCTTCACAGAGTCATTTGGTAGGGATAGTCGTAAACGCAGTGATGTTACTGATATAGAGTAGTTTCGAAGTCTCGGTACCAGTGAAAATAGTTACACAACCATCGACACGAGTTTCAATTGCAACAACACTGCGATAGTTTCACACAAATTGTAGAATTTATTATATTTATAGATCTCTTATATTTTTGGCCTTGTGGATTTGTTGCTTTGCATTTCTATTATTTAGCATCAACAATTTCATGAATTAAGAATCAAACAACAGCCAAAAACAAATTTTATCTCCATCTTCATGAAATAATCCCCAAATTCTGCAAATTGTGGGAGGTGGAATCCTCCCCCTTCGACCTTAGACTTCCTTACCCATTGACTAGATTGATACAACACTAGATCATCAGTAAATCAAATAATTCTTGTGAACTTGGACGGGTAATAATCACAGAAAAATGTAGTGCAAAAGATAGAGACATCCATATGGTCGATGAATCCATTAATATACCACATCCAACATCTTAACACGATTCAGAAACAGAAGTCAGGTTCTGGGAGCGATACCTAAACATTGATTCAGAACAAATCCACCACCCAATACATCATTCTAGAACAATTTTTTACAACTTGATAAGTCAAATTCCTACTCAGTTCTCTTCATTAGGAGGAACACTCTCTGATCCAGTTCAAAATGTTTACTGACACTCTTGTCCACCCTTAGCATCATCAAGAGTCCGCCAAACGATACATAGATCTCACTGAAAAGCAGATAAACGAAGTTAATAAACCATAATGTCAAGCTACAGCGCTAAATGGGTTTATATGGCTTCATATGGATAACTGGTTATGGTGCAACTTTCAGTCTGCAGAGTCGAAAATGACAAAGAAAATAAGATAAAGATCATGGAAAAAGGAACTAACCCCTTCTCTTGTCCTTCAAAATCAACATCAGCTATACGATAAGTTCTCCCATGCATGACATACTCGTATCTGTCTGCCAGTGTCTCGCGCGAGGTCTGAAATCAAGATACAAACTGTTGATAGTTGAAAGAGTCAACTTACCCAAGCATACCAAACGAAATCATATTTCCTGAATCAAGAGTTTCTCACGTTGTTGAAATTCTGCAGGGTGTTTCCCCCAACTTGCCAAAACATAAAAACTAAAATCCCAAGTAGGGGCTCATAACGAGCCAAACCGAGCTCGAGCTTGGGATTGCTCTACTTGGCTTGTTACACTTAAAACTGATATCAAGAACAGCCCCGAGGTTCTATGAGCTCAATTTCAAAGTTGCACTTAGCTTAAAACTCAATTTGAGTTTGGAAATTGTAACGCAGTTGATATAATAACATAAAACTTGTTGCTAATAATTGAAGACCTCACAAGTAATCTACAGAAGTTCATAAACAAGTACACAAAAAAATAATTTCAAAGGAAAATGGAAGTATTTCGAGCCAGTTCATGAGTCTCCCAAGTCGAACTTAACAATGATCAGCTCTTAAAACATTTTGCGTCAAGTTAAAGTAGTTTGCAAGCGAGCTAAGGTCATTATTACCCTTATTCCCAGCCTACAGCCGAAAGGTGTCAAATGATGCTTAGGTAAGAAAAGGGTTATTTAAAGTTAATAACCCAAGTCACACATAACACCATCACACTCAATCAAGAAATGATACTGCACATTAACCAAATGGCCCTCTATCATCAAAGTTCTCAAAACCTTTCACACACATATCCAGGTGAACACTTTGATTGAGAGTACCAGTCTAAAAAGAAAACAATATAAACTAAATTAGCTCTCTCAGACTCTCGGCAACAAGCACAGACAAAAAGACACGTGTTTTACTTTCCCCGGTATACACCAAATGATATCCTCCGATAGTTCATAAGTAGCCCAAGTGATTCATCTTTTCTCAAAAGCATTACACACCTCAACTAAAAAATCACCTTTTTCTCAAAGCAGTACACAATTTACAGAAATCTTAGTGACTAACTCTATTGTATTAATGCCTATTCATGCAAACGTTTGTCCACTCCTTCTACTAAACTTCCTCTAACTGGAAAAAGTATCTTCTTCACCAATACACACACCATTTTCAGTCGTTAGTTCGTTACCAACAAAACAAAGACACATATTACTAAAATTCAAGATAATGTAGAATGAACAAAGCTAAGATGATGCTGTACCTGATTATAGTACCCAGTATCAGGAGTCCCATCCAAATCTAGAGTAGTAGCCAATCCAATGGTATATCTCTTGTCTTTGTTAATACGATACACATCGATATTCACATCAAGCAGTATGTATGCATCAAACTTGTCACTCTGTGCTTCAATTCGTGAAACTAAACACAACAAAATGCACATATATCTGATTCTTGTCCAAAAATAAGCACAAAAACCCAATTAAATTCTATTAACCTAAAACGATGGGATCCATAGGGTTTCAATTCAGTCCAATTAGTACTAAATTTCAGTTTTTCATGGTTTTTTTTTCAAAATCAATAATTTGACCTATTTAGTACTAATGATGATTGTGTTCGATCACAAGGAAATTATAGATATATCATTATTATCGATCAATTGAAGAACATAGGAAAATTATGAAAATATAGCTCAATTTGCACAAATGTAAAAACGAAAAACCCTAAAAAAAAAGTACCTTTGTCGAATTTCTTGCCATCAGGATCAATTCTGATGATGTTGAAGATATCCTCGAAGAGAAGTGGCGGTGACATTGGCGGAGCTAGGGTTTGGAGTAATGGGTGCTGTTAAACCCTAGTTTATGCTGTGGTATGGTGGTTCTTTTTGAGGCAGAGCAAAAACAAGAAGAAAGCAAGTTAACGCAACAAGGGAGAAACGTAAATAAAAGAAGACGACCCAATTAGTTTGTTGCGAGTGTGGGCGATAGGTCGGTTGGTTAAACATTTCTCTCGCTTTTAAGAGGTGTTGTGATTGATTTTTGTTCTCGTATTTGTCGCTCTCTCGCATTAAAAACTAATATTTAATGTTGAGTACTAATGGCTAATTAGTGTCTGATAAGATTTAGATATATTTGGAGGTCTTAGATGATTATTTAACAACTCTTAATTAATATATTTAGCGAAGAATGTGTGGAGAGAATCTTATGTTTAATTAGCTATGCTCGAGCGAAGAATGTGTGGAGAGAACCTTATGTTTAATTAGCTATGCTCGAGCGAAGAATGATTGGAAAAGAAACTTGTGTATATATAACTATGCTTAAAGAAGCAAAATGTTTAACGAGCTAAATTCGCATAAAAATCTAAAAACTTGTTCGAGCTTATGCTTAACTCGAGCATGTCGACCTAATTCCAATTCAATTGCATCCCTAGTAATCACATTAGTTGTTAGGCACTTACGGCTAAAATAGCTTTTGAATAGTCGTAAATAAAATAAGCTCTTGGATTAGGAAAAGAACAAAACAAAACATGAATCATATTTTACCCTCAAAAGCTATCTCCGCCTCAAAAAAGATGGGCTATAATTTACCATCACGATAATGATATTATTATTTTCGTTACCAATATTTTCAAGTTCTCAAATGTTAATTAATGATTGTCTAACAATAAAATGTTTTTGATGGTTGAAATAACACTGATTTGGTAAGTTCATAAATTGGACTCAATTGATAGGCTTCTCAACAAATGATGCGTGAGCTAAACTCGTGAAACGTATCTCTTATCACTAGAATTCAATCAAAAGCTAACTTTCATATATATTAAAGTGGGAACCCTATGCTTGTTACTCGTATGATCCCCCAAGTCCTCTATAAAATACAAGAATTTTATTCTATTGTGTTTTAGTACTTTTCCCCTATCTCTTGCATAACTTAAAATATTTTTGCCTATCTTTGTTTTACTAATACAATTGACACGAAAAAATTAAGAATAATAATAAGTTAGAGTTGTTGGTAGTCCTTTATCTTTCAAATGATTGGTTGCAGGCTTGCAGGTTCGAATCTTTTCAGTTTTATCTTTTATTTAACCTTGTTATGAACATAATGGATTGAATCTAGTAAATGTAAAGAGGCACCAAGGATTCAAGGTCCCGTGAGCCATGACGAGATATTCTTACATACCTTTTAATATTTCAGTATTGATACATGAAAAGATTATCAAAGAGATTGTTAATTCAATTCTAAACAACCTTTGTAGTTTCTTATAAATTTAAAGGCCTAAAGAACAACAATTCTAGATTGGTAACTAATAAAATATACTACTGCGACATTATTATACTAATTAGGGGTGTCAATGGAGCGGGGCGGGGCGGATGTTGGCATTCCTATCCCCATCCCCGCCTAAAAAACTCATCCCCATCCCCGCCCCATCACCCATGGCGGAGGAAAATCTTGTCCCCATCCCCGCCCCAACGGGGACAAGATAAAATCCATCCCCGCGCGAATCCCCGCACCCGTCCCATCTCCGCCCCATCCCCGCACCCACCCCATCCCCGCCTCAATCTATTAGGGTTAAGGGAGAGGGAAAACAAAAGTTTAAAAGTAATTTTGGAATTTAGCCTTTGGAAAATAAAAATATCGAATGAAAGCAGTAAACAACTAATAACATTTAGGATTTTAACCCTTTGGAGAATACCTATGGCGGGGATCAGACGGGGCGGGCGGGGATGGGGCGGGTATGGACTAACATCCACCCCCGCCCCATTACCCATGGCGGGGATGGTTTCATCCCCATCCCCACCTAATTGGGGCGGGTGCAGGGCGGGTCTCCACAAAACCCGCCCCACTGACATCCCTAATACTAATAGTGAAATAACCTTTGTATTTTCTTAAGAATATACTACTAGTGAAACAACTTTTATAAGTAGAAAACATATAAGAAAATATACTATAAGAAATTTAATGGAACTACGGAGCACAAGATTATTATAATACTAGTGAAACTACAAGAAAATATTCTACAAGTGAAACATCATTATTATACTACTAGTGAAACAACCTTTATGAGGAGTAAGTTTAATGAAACTCCTGCCACATTATTTCATTAGTAGAATATTTAATGCAGTATACACTAGTTTACAATAGGGAAATAGAAAACGTACAAGAAAAATGAAGTAGTGATCAATGTATCAGTTTCTTTCATTAGGCTAAGATTAAATGATGTTTGCTAATTAATATTTATTCAGTTATAATTTAGCTAATAAAAGTGAAACATGAATTTCTGAAAGAAACTCAACACTCTATTCTGGTTGCTAAAAGATACAAATTCACAAGGTGGAAATTCCATAAGAGTCCATGCTACTGCATGATCATCCATTCATGAAATCCTAACTGAAATATCTGTATTACATGAATTAAATTCATATCAACTTCGACGAAATCAATAAGAGCGAGTTAAGAAATATGGCTCAACAGGTAAGCTTTAAGGAAGAAGCAAATACAGGCAATCTGATAAAATATCTGATGAAAACAGGTCATGGAGTGAAGGGTTTGTCAGAAACAGAAATGGAGGAAATACCAGAACAGTACATACAGCCTGATTCAGAAAGACCAGGTAACATGAAGATCGTGGAAGCGTCATGTTCGATCCCTATAATTGACGTATCCAAGTGGGACGATCCAATGGTGATAAAGTCAGTATGTGATGCTGCTCAGAAGTGGGGATTCTTTCAGATCATCAACCATGGAGTGCCTCTAGAGGTACTTGAGAATGTGAAACAAGCAACTCTCGCGTTCTTTGGCTTGACACCAGATGAGAAAAAGAAGTATTTCAAGGAGAATTCTCCAAGCAATCATGTCAGATTGAGTACTAGCTTTATACCTGAGGCTGAGAATGCCTTGGAATGGAAGGATTACCTTAGCCTCTTTTATGTTTCTGATCATGAGGCTCTTTCTATCTGGCCTACTGTATGCAGGTACTATCATTTTGCAAATCCAAGAAAATAATACTCCCTCGTCCCCATTAGTTTTACAGTTCGACTTTTCTGGTCAATCTTTACAAGCTTTGGCCATATTCATTCTACAAAAATAAGTATATTAGAAACTATATATTAGAAACTATATCGTTTATGTGGGATTTACAAATTGTTGAAAGATGTATATTGGAGACCGTAAAAATCATTGTGTAAACTGATTTGGGATGGTACAATTAAGTACTTCTATGTTGTAGTGAAAATGCATTTAACAGCACATCAATAATCTGTTCTATTTCTTACCATTGCTGTTTAGGGATCAACTTCTGGACTATATAAGGAAGTGCCAAGTTGTAATTAAGCCGCTGGTACAAGTTTTGATGAAGGGACTCCACATCAGTGAGATGAATGAAAAGAAATGGTCACTTCTTACAGGTTCCAAGAGGATTAATCTCAATTATTATCCGAAGTGTTTGAAACCTGAGCTTACAGTGGGAGTAGGACGGCACTCGGACGTGTCCACTTTCACCATACTCTTGCAGGATGATATTGGTGGGCTTTATGTTCGAGCACCCGACGGAGAGAGTTGGGTGCACGTGTCACCAATATCCGGGGCGCTGGTGATTAACATTGGCGATGCCCTGCAAATCATGAGCAATGGCAAGTATAAAAGCATTGAACACCGAGTGATTGCTAATGGAAGTAAAGACAGGATTTCTATTCCCTTGTTTGTGAACCCAAAGCCAACTGACCTGATCGGACCTTTAGAGGAAGTGTTGGAAGAGAGTGGTGAGAAACCGAAGTACAGGAAGGTGCTTTACTCTGATTACACCTTGTACTTCTATAGGAAGCCTCATGATGGCAAGGGTACCCTTCAATTTGCTAAGATATAATATAATCTTTCCAGGGATGACAAGCAATTAAAAAAAAGAATGAAAAACAAACACAAGATACAAATTTAGTTTCATTTTTAAATATGTTTATGTTGAAGTACAATAAAATGTCAAATGAGTGATATACATGAATTAACATTGGTGTAAAAAGCCAAAAAAAGTATAGCTTGTTGCTCTAAATCCTACTTCGTAGAGACAGCTCTTGCTTTATCTGATCTCTTAATACCCGCCTCAGTAATTTGTTTGTGACAGTTCGTGGAAACTCTGGAAGAATTTTTACTAAGCTAACCTGACAGTCAATAATTAGGCGAAAGAAACAAGTCAGTAATCAATTAAATAGACACTAAAAAGTTGCAAATACAACAACTTTGCAGCCAAACTACTTCCTCCGCCATATCCCAAATCTATAGCAACATACGTTGTTACACGGTCAAAGTTCATCAACTTTGACCGTGTGGGATCTTGTTAGATTTGTTTCAATATGTATGTACATAATGTCAAACTTTTTATAATTTACACACAATTAAGATATTAATGGTCAAAAGTGTGTCTTAGATACTATAAATAAGCAAATGTTGCAACTACATTGGGATGGAGAGCAATTGCTGCCAAAAATTCAAACGGCAGCAAGTGAAGTAGTAGTCAAGCTTTTGACAAACAAGATACAATACCTTAAAAAGAGGATTAAGGCTACGCTGAATTGCTTTTGAGAACTGTATTCTCAGCTTTTCTGGATCAGATTGGGCTCCCTCCTTAGGGACTACAAATACAACCAGCATTTCAGGACCACCTTGTAATGGCGCTGCACCAACTGCTGCAGTCTCCAGCACACTGTCATCAGCCTGGTTGCATGCCCTCTCGATTTCAACAGAACTTGTCTGCATCAAATAGATATATTCTCTCAAGTAGTTCTATAAAAAATGGATATTTGCAGACACGTTGTGGAGCATTTTGCCTAACTATCACAGTACGAGTCTTGTCAAGGTACTAATCAATCACACAGGGATAGGGCAGCATACCTTGATACCTCCAAGATTCATGGTATCGTCTGCCCTGCCCTGTACAATATAAAATCCTCCAACAGTTCTCTTAACAATATCTCCATGTCTCCTGAGGCGCTGCACATACAAACTCATGGTCAAGCCAGATTTTATGTTGCAATACTAGGAATGAAACTGATATGAAGATTTGCGGCAAGAGAAAAAAGTGCAAGATTTTCAGCTGTAAAGCATCTGTCTTCCAATCAAGCATAATAAGCTAAGGTCACTCAGCTATATCCTAGTCCATGATTGACATTTTTAAAATCTACCCAGCATGAACTTTCAATAGTAGGTAAAAGTATATACCATTCCTTTGTATAGTGGCATTCCCTTGAAATAAACCTCCTCATGATCAGCGTTCAATAATCGGTCTGTTGCTCCCGGTAGGAGAGGGAATAAAGCCACTTCACCTTCACATGCTTGGTCCTCTGGCTGTCAATTGAAAAATCGGACGATATAAGTGGTTTTATCTTGGAATGATAGTCAACTAGCAAAGGTTCCGAACTCATAGTTGGATTTATCATCAGGCATGCACTTTGTTATTCTGAAAATAGGACTTGCTTAACCATCAAAGAGGAGTTCAAATTTCGCCCTTTAGAAGGTTTTGTTGTATGTTAATGACATTTAGGCTAAAATGTATTTTTTAATGATCTTATGTTTGTCGTCGTGCCCAAATGTTGGACTCGACTATATCATAAAACTTCCGTGATTTTGGCCCAAAATGAAGTGTAGAAGTGTCTATATCTATGTCGTAGTGTTAAGGATCTGACACGAGTACTTGAGGTAAAATAAAGAGGCCAAGTAACATAGATTAGAACGCCCTCACGCAAAAATAAGTATATAACCCATAGGTAGAACAAGAATAAGCATAGAAGATGCTTACATAAGGATTGCCACAATCATCAAGGATCACAAAACCTGATGACAATGTTGGAGTACTGAATGTTCCAAAGGCTTGAGGTTGCAGCAGATTGCCTTGAAGGTAGCTTCCTGCCAGCTCTGTGCCTCCACAACATTCAATGATTGGTTTATAATAAGCCCTCGATGAAAGCCAGAGGTCGTCATCTATGTTGGAGGCTTCCCCAGAGGAAGCAAATGATCTGCACATGTTTACATGCAAGTCCCTTAATTATAATTGTATCAATGACCTTATCACTGTTGATATAAAGTGTTGACTATGAATATTACCTCACGCTCGTCCAATCCAAGCCATCCATGCAACCTGTATTCTTCCAAGTCTTCACGAGACTTGGTACAGTTCCCAACGTAGTCACCCTTGCATCCTGAAGTTGCGTAACAAGAATCGTTAAGCAAGCCACTAGCATATATAGGTTACATCTCTGATATTTTAGAATGCAGAACCAATGTTATGCAACCTCCTAACAATATACTTAATCCTTGATTTCTCGTCATTCTAGAAGCGAATTATCATCCCATCACAATTTGTTGCCCATTCAGGAGCATTTAGCAGTACCATTGATTCCCCCACAAAGATACCACCAACTAAAACTATATTACTCTAAAGGGTGCGTTCGCTTCTCATTAAAATAAATAAGTTTCAGGGCTAATCAGGTCCAATCACGCTGATTACACCCAATTAGGTGTACAAATAAGGGGAAATCAGACATCTAAGGTTCAATTAGATTTTGAGTTCTATTCAGATATGTTAAGGTAAAGAGACCGCACCCTAAGAAACAAATATCAAAATAAGTACAGATTGCAAGCATAGAAGCCCCACCTGAACAAATTTCCCAAAACCTCTCCCAAGAGGTGATCCCTGATACAGAGCAAGAGTTGCGCCACTCAGAAAGCATCCATAGAGCAATATAGGTCCTACAACCCATCCTAAATTTGTCGGCCAACACATGACATCTCCAACATGAACATCCGAATGTGCCCATAAATCAGCAGCGGCTTGAATTGGAGACAGTTGAGTCCAAGGTATTGCCTTTGGATCCCCTAACTCAAATATAAAAACAAGATCAACAAAAAATAGAAAATAGAAAATAGATAAGGGAGGGGGCAGATGATATGTCTGAATAACAGTCATATCACTTCACTTATGAATCTAATTCTACAGTGAATTGTAGAAAAAGGAGGGGCATATGCCCTGAGTAATATCTCATTACCTGTAGTCCCAGATGAGAACAGAATGTGGGTTATTGAGTCCCCTGACTGGTACACCGGAGAGTATTCATGTGGTCTGCACAAAACGAAATCATAAATGGACAAAACTGTTATTGCTAATAAGTTTAACAATAAGCTCACCGGGTAAACATGCTTAGAACTCTCAGCTATTAATTTTAAATAGTTTGGACTGTGCTTTCAAACCAAAATTTCATCCTTCAGATCACCAATTCACTTTAGCAATTACTTTCTCTGTTCTAAACTTTTTGTCCACCAAACCAACGTTTCTTATTGCACATTCTTTATCACTTATAAATATCAAGGCACTATTACTGAAGCTCCGACTTAACATTACTTGTCAATTTTGAATAACAATGCAATAACTAACAACTCCCTCGTATGTGCGGATAACCATAAAAGACAATTAAATTGGAATGGAAGGAGTACCTTGTAAGCTGACGTCCTCGTGCTAGAAAATCTTTCCATGATATGTCTTGTTTTCTCAATGACACATCTACAGATTCTCCCATAGCTGGCACGACAATTGCAACATGGGGAGAAGCTTCCAATACTCGACTGTAAAGAATTAGCTAGTCATGAATTAAGAATACAGATATTTCTGACGGAAAATTATGAAAGACAACTGTATCTAAAGAAACTGTTAGCCAAAAGATACCACATTGGCATATGATGGAAACACATGCACTTATCTCAACTTAATCAGACTTGGCTACTACGAGTAACACAAGAGTATGAAATTAGGTATGACTCTGGACCGTTTTTTGACAATTTTGGATGGTTGTAGCTTAAATGAAGCGCCAAGCATCCATACCCATATTGTATCAAAGGATATTCACCATGGGTTTTGAGGTGATCCAAGTAAGATAAGATATCCACAAGATATAAAAATCTACTTGCATAAGCCTCCAGACTTGTTCCGTGTGACTCAAACATTCAGCTATATAATTAAAAGCAAAGCACACATAAGTTGCTTAGGCTGAAGTAGTCATTTCAATCTCCCAATAAATATAGAGTTTGATACTATGCAACATAAACTCTGATATAAAGAGGAAATTACCTATATAAAGGGAATCTTCTACCTCCTCTTAAAATAAAATCCTGACATGAGAGAAAAAGTCATAGTCATCACGCAGAGAAAGAATGCAGCATAGGTATCTAAAGAAAACCACCAGGAGTACAAATTTCAACAGAATTCAAATTCCACCAAGATAACTTCCAGTGTAGCTTATTTTCTTAACAAAGACAGGAGTAAAATCCTAACTATAATGCACAACACGATGTAAGTCGTAACTCGTAACTACACAGTAGAAGTTGGAGCAGTAGAAATCACCTGAGTAAAGATACCCTTTGCTTGGGAAATACGCAATCGAGTAGAAATTTCCTTCGCAGCAAAGCTATCAGCTATTGATACAACAACACGACCTGACAGAATTATCGCCAGGTATATAATGACCGCACTGGGGGTCATTTGCATATCAATTGCAATTACGTCACCCTTAGCAAAAGTAGCATCCAGAGCATTAGCTACCAGCCTGAACCACGTCATCAAAGTTTCAGCCCAAAAAAACAAAAAAAAAAACAAGGAAACTAGATGCAAGAAAAAAGGCTGATAAAAAGATGTGTGTATAGGTTAAGTGGAGCATACATTACTTGTTCACGCAGCTCTTTCAAAGTTAATTGACAAACAGGTTTATCATCAACTCCTTCCTCTCTCCATACAATAGCCAAACTGTTATCCATTTTCCTAGGACGACTTGTAGGTAGCAAACAACACTCGGCTATATTTAGAACTGCACCAGGAAACCATGTACCTCCCGGTTTTGAGTTGTTCGTGTCATCAAGGATACGCCTTGGTGCTTCACGAAACCAAACTGAAAGTTCTTTGAGAACCAAGGACCAGTAAATCTGGAAAATAGATAGTTGAATATCAAACAAACGTCCTGACTATTACAAAAGCTAATCGAGCGTTGCAATTACCCAATCACTTCGTTCAGTACTATAATCAATAGTTCATAATTCATAATTGTTTACAGAGCACACACCTCAGGATTCTCAACAGAGAACTTGTAAAAGGTGGAAAAACTAGTAATTGGATCCTTGTATGACTTCCCTAAAAGCCTGGGACCATGAGCTTCCATCAAACGACCCAAGTTTGTGTTACAAGCTTCATATCTGCCAAGAGTACTAGTTAACAGACCAACATTCATGCTAGCTTAAATACAGATAAATCCGTCAAAGTTTTCTATGTCTGTTTTTTGGGGGGTTCCCAGCTCGGAATGGTTGTATACAAATTTTATTATCCTATACAACTAATAGATAATGTCGACACACTAATTTATTAATACATTTGTATTCAATATAGAACCTCTATAACTCGATATACAACATATAATAATCGAATATACAACTTGTCTATTTCCGAAGTTAGAAAAAAAAACATTATGCTTAATCCAGAACTAGGAATTTGTCCAAGGAGGGGGGATTATCTATTATGTTAGAATGATTCTTCATTTTATACAGCTTCACTGCACCACAGAGTGGAAATTGAGATGCAAGCATACTAGCACTCAACTTATTAAAAAAAACAAAAACAAAAACAAATTGTAAGATGTATAAGAACTAGCTTAATTTTCCATTTCTTAGTATAACTATTTTTACACTTATTAAATGAATATAACAACGATCTCGCTAGCGAATGCCACCGGACATTAATTAACATTCAAAATATCTCCCAAAACGATATTAACTTTTAAATGCATGCCAAAATCACGTGCGGATCAACATGATTAAGTATTTATTTATAGGAAAATTTGCCAAAAAACCCTTTAAAAAGTCCAATTTTCCAACAAAAAAAAAACTTTCAAAAGTTTCTTGGCAATACCAACTCAGTTTTTTTACAAAGAAGAAATCTTTCTCATTTTCTAGTATTCACTACCATTCTTCCGGCAATACCCACTTAGAGCCTATTCTCCCCCAACTTATTTTCAGTTCGGTTCACTTCAATTATCTCACATATCACTATTTATTTCAGTTCATTTCAATTGTTTTATACCAAAGAGAACAAGCCCATAGTATTTTTTAAAAAAACTTTCTTTAGATAAAGTAATAAAAAGTGAAAATATTAAACTAATATTTCCGCTTTTAGCGACCTTACCTAACCCCGGGCAGTGTTAGTTAGCTTTAGCCATATAACAATACAACAATAAAAAAAAACTTAAGACAAACAAAAACAAAAAGGGTGTGAGAGAGAGAAAGAAGTGTACAGAGAAGGGAAGCAATAAAGAGGAGGGCCAAGGAGAGTGGAATCCCAATCAGAGTAAACTGAATTGTAAACCAATTGATGAAGCGCGTGAGGGTGATGAGGATGTAGTAATTTACGCGCCACCACTTCACGCCACACCTCCGCCGCAGCAGCAACTCTGTTATTACCATCTTTAAGTTTAAAAATCACATCTTCAACAACCTTAATAAAAGTGTTAGCTTCCTGTACACTGAATCCTGCACCAACCAGTTCCTCCCTGTTCATTTTCATATTCAATTTATGTATGTCACTTCTAAGAAATAGTTTGGATTATTTGATGATATAGTTAATAAGAGAAGTTAAAAGAGAATTCTAATTCCAAGATATCGGATCGAATCGGTATTGTGATAGATGAGGCTAATGTAGCCGCCACGTGATTAGTTATTCAATTTAGGTAGCTAACACCATTTTGACTAGCTTCCAACTACCAACTCTTGATCAATTTTTCTTTCTCCCTTCCTTTTTTTCCCATTATAATGAAATTTTTTCCTACGACCAAGAAATAATTTGATTTCTAGAGTTTTTTTTAACAATAATTTTTACTCCACCGTTCATGTATGCAAAAATATTAAAAAAAAAAAGACTTCGTAAAACCTTTAATTCTGAAGGGTTTTTCATTATCGTTTTGTTTCCAATTTTCAGTTTTTTTGTAATTTAAAAACAAAAACCAGAAAAAGTGATTTTCAATTTTTTTTAGTGTCAGTTTTCAAAATCATTATATTTTCAATAAGTTTGACTAATTTTTTAATTTATTATAGGATATATATATATAATATAGCTTACAAATACATAAAACCAAAAAACTGAAAACTACAGTGATACTGAACAAGCAATTAGCAGAGGTAATTTCCTTTATATAATGAGCTTGTAAGAGATTGCCAACTTTTATATTAGAATGCGTCCAATGGTTGTGTGCCTCTGCAATCTGCATTGCTTTAGAATGCCTTATAGAGCTTGTTTTCCCACCTTTCTAAACTTTCACTTGTCCATTCATAGCCTTGGTTACCCATCTTTGTCTTTCAAAGTCTAGCCCTTTAACCTTGTCTTTCTCTATCATAGCCTAGCCTTTGATCTCATAAGTCATAAGTATGCTTTCAGAGTAATGCAATGTTGCAATCAGCCAACAACCATTAGGCCTGATGGCTTCCAGATAAAGCTATTAGGTACCAAGTTAGGACCTCGTCATACTCGGGCCTGATGACATGTTCGATAAAAATGCAACTAAATTCTATAATGTGCCAAACTAGACTAATCTTTGGGAACTGAGCTGAGTTAAACTATCCATTTTTCTCCTCCATCCCAAGTTCTTACTAAAGATGAGGAAGAAAAAATCCCGGTCAACGAAGGCTTCAACAATGAAAGTAGAGTTTGCATCAGTAAAGATCTGGTACTGTCCAAACCTGCTACTTTCACATAAGTTGCTCTGCTCATTAAAACAAACATATGGAAGACGATGCCAATATACAAACACTTTTCATTTATAATAGAGAAACTTCTGGGACGAGGGCAGTTTATTGCAGTTATACAACCCACTAGTATTAGCTGATATGTTTCAAGTCCGATGATCAAAAAGCGACATTTATACAAGTAAAGTAGAACCACAAATTTTCGATATCCCAAATCATATATATAGCATTGATTGTTTCTTTTATTTCGCGAACCGGTGCGTCCATTCAGCAGCAAGTTCGTCGTGTCTTTTTCTATCAACCTGATATAGGTGGGCGATGGAAGGCACCAAAGCATTGTCTGCAAAGAAACTTGAGTGAAATATAGCCAGCAATAGGAGGCAAATAAAATTGATCATCAAGAGACAAACAACTTCACCAAGTTTCCTACCTCAAAAGTTCTTTCTTTGATAGGACTCCTAAATATTTTCCTTCCAACAAGTTTCCTAAACGGCATCCTCAGGCTATGTGCTATCACAAGCTTCGATCAGAGTCTCGAGTAAGTGAGTAGCTTAGATGTAAAGAAGCACCTGTAGCTAATTAGTAATAGACATCCTCTAGCACTTTAAGGGTACGCTAAAGTTCAAAAGCAACCTCCTAGATCCCTAGTTCCTAAGACACACTCTGAAGCAGCAAACCACAGAAACTAGCCAATAAAATAGGCCGCGAAGTCTTAAAATGCTTAATGACTACAAGTTTCTATCTATGGAGCCTTCTCCCCCAACTCCCAAACCTCCAGTTAAATGAAACCATAACAGCCATTTTTTTGGAGCTTTAATCTATATACAAGCTCTGGCCCGGAATGGTCCTACATATATTCTTAGTTTCTAATTTATCCAGAACATAATTACTTTCACATATCAAACATGTATAAGACAAAATTATACGCATATCAAACATGTATAAGACAACAAGCATATCAAACATGTATAAGACAAAATTATACGCATAAGTCCATAAAAATACTATCAAAATATGAAATATGATAGGGCACTTCTAGCAGCTAGCATAACTAGCCTAAACCGAAGGGGTCATATGCTGACTCAATGACTACAAGGCTTCTAACCACGGAATCCTTAGAACTTTATCCCCCAACTCCTAAACCTCCGAATAGTGGAAACCATAACAGCTCGTTTTTGGAGCTATATATTACAAGTTGGCCCTAAATGGCACAGCCACCCAGATTTCAACTTAGTCACCCAACCATCAAAATCTTAATAATTTGACCACAATGCATAATGACTCGTGATAACCGTATATGCATACAAGCTATGTTACCCAAACTCTTCATTTTACCTCAAATACCCATGTGCAGATCCTCGACACAAGTGACATGGGTATGGAACTATGGATACTTCGACGAGTCATTCTTGACCAAATAATGGATATTTTTCATTCATAGACGAGTCAGCACTTAGACATGTACTCGAGTCCGACATGGGTACCCTCATCTTCTTAACATAACATACAAGTCTATTTCACAAGTATCTTGTTTCCCAGATATGCATTTTTTGTGAATTCTACTTCCACCTCCTTAATCGGGAGGAATTCCATACGGGTCTTCATTCACTATAGTTAACAACACTTGAAAGAAGTTATTCTCAAGATAAAAGAAATGCAATTTGGCCTAGTTAAAAGTTTCACATAAGAGGAAACCGAAAGCAACTAAAATTATAGAAGTGCGTATACCGAGAGAAATCTGAGAATGCATTCAAAAAGTTAGACTTACATGGGTCTGGGCTCAACAATACAGATCTTATGGCAAGTAGCACTTTCGAGATTGTTAAGGCTGGGCTCCAACCATCTTTAAGAATTTCCAAATTGACATTGCCGGAAGAATCAACATTGCAGTGATAAATTCTTGTTTTAAAAACCACCTACATTACCTGAACGCACAATTAAAATAGGAATAAACTTAAAGGCAGCAGCAATGATGACAGGATAACACCATCCAACATACGCTATACCAGAGTAGAACAGTAGACAGACAACAAAAGGTTTGGAATCAAACAATACATACCTAAAAACATTTGATCAAGGCAACAAAAAAAAGGACTGGCTAGGTTCTTCAGAAGGGGTAATTAATCAAAGATCAGTTATCACCTATATACTAGAGCATGGCAATCCATGAGCCCCAGAAAAAAAAGGATATATAAAAGAAAAAGTAATATCCAAACCCTATTTTCAGTTTAATAAGGTAATTTCCAAACTCGAGCATCATCTAATTAGCCTAAATGGGAGCTTAAACTGTTACAGCTATTTCTCACATGATATGGTCCTGTAGAACCTTGCCAATAACTTGCTTCTCACATGAAATGGGCTTGCAGACTTAAGAAAATATGATACGAGTTGACAGTAGAAGCTGCAGAGATATAATCACCAGTACTAGTTAACAACCGAAGCAACACGTCATGTAGAAAAAAAAAATTACTGTAAAGGATGAAAAAAATTAAAATTGACAGTTAATAACAGAATCAGAAATATTTAAACATGTTCAAGCTTACCGTGGGAGGTTTGAAAGGGTATTCATTTGGAAACAAAATGTCGAGGAAAAATATACCGCCTTCATATGGTGTCCCTAAAGAAGAGATTTGGATCTATTAATTATATAAAAGAAAGCAACAACTAAAGGTAAATTGATGCATGAAATTGAAAACTATCATCTACTTAAGGTGACTATCAAGCTATAAGAGCCCTTTAGCTATGTCGAAAGTGTTGGGTGAGATACACGTATCAGATAAAGGTATGGAGTGTTTTACTTCCTCCATTTTTTTTTAAATGTGACACTTTCTATTTTAGGAAGTTTTAAATTAAATGTGACACTTTCTTTTTTGGTCAATAAACTCTCTCTATCTCTCTCCTCTCATATGGGTCCCCTTATTTTTTTTCTCTCTATCTCTTTCCTTCCCAAAAATTGCCTAGGAGTCCGTGAATCTAAAAGTGTCACATTTAAATAAAAACGGAGGAAGTATATGTAATCCTATATCTTTCGACTCACATCCAAGTTCGCATATCAATTTGAGGTGTCAGATATGCATCCCATCACAAGTAAAACAACAAAACTGAGTCGCTTATTAAGTGATATTGAATAGCATTGCTTCTCGATTCTTACACACAAGGAGGTGAGATAGGCTAAAGATTTCTACTTTTAAGATTCATTACTAGTCTATTAGCATGACTTACTAAGGGATTGTCAGTAGTGTTATCAGATTTAAGTCACAACTGATAACATGCACGTAATAAACTCCAAAAACTCCACACAATAAGAATGAACGGGAAAGCAAAACTAACATCAAGGAGAAAGAAAATTGCAAGGATGATCAATGAAGTAAAAGAAAACACTTCAAAGAAAAGAACAACAGCAGTTACAAGCATTAGGATAAAGCATGAACAATCCACACTAATGTAATACTTTAATTGATCAATGTGATGTACTACATAAGCTAAATTTTATCAATTTCTATTTGAAAATTAACTCGTCATCATCCACCAACAAAGGGCCACATGTTCTCCCAAACTCAGTCCAGTTCATTACAGCTCAACGCAATACTTTTACTCTCACATTTTAATATTTCTTTCAATTCAGTTTAGTTTTCCTTTCAGTTTTTTCAATTAAGTTCAACTCTTTTCAACCAAAGAGAACATGCCCTAAACTCATCATCATCCGCTAACAAAACGCCACATTTTCTCCCAACTCATTTTCAGTTCAATCCAGTTTAGCTCAACATAATACTTTTACTCTCACATTTCAGTATTATTCTTTTCCATTAACTCCGGTTCAGTTCAGTTATTTTCAGTCCAATTCAGTTCAACTATTTTCAAATGTGGAGAACCTCAAACCCTAAAATTCCATTTAGGAACCTCAAACCCTAAACAAACAATGAAAATGGCGATCACTACAAACAATCAGTATAATAAACAACACAAGGTAAAGATTATCAATTTCTATTCAACATCATCACTAATAAAGTAGAAGAATCCAAACAATTAAATAAGTTGAAACCATTTATGAACCTCAAACCCTAACCAAACTTTCGAAGATAGTGAATATATACGAGCAAGAAGAACAAAAAAGCAACAACAAAATGAAATCAGAGAGAGAGAGAGAGTGAACCAGGGGGGCCGAAGAAGGTGGCGAGCCAGTGGTAGAGGTTATCGGCGATTGGACCGGCGGAGGAGAGAGGAGGAGGATGTGAATCCAATTCTTTCAATTCAGTTTGAATTCTTTTACCAGATGCTGATACTGATGTTGATCGCCATGATGTTCTTCCTCCTATTGCACCTCCACCACCTCCGCTGCTGCTTCCGCCATTGTTGTTCATCATCATCATACTCTAATAATGTTTATCTATGTCGTCTATTTCGTATCTGTCGGGAAAAGCTTAGTTCATATCTGATAGATGTGAACCAAACATCAATTAGATACAAATATACTACGATTTTCTATAAGTATACTATATTTTCTATATATATACTACAAATTTAGTAAGTTATAAATTTATTAAGAAAATATACTACCTTAAACTTTTTATAACTATACTACATTATTTATAAAATATACTACATTATTTATAAAATATACTACACGTACCTATAAATATACTACGAATAAATTGATAGATGTCAAATTTCCTATCTATCTGATAGGAATTGGGCAGCCCTCCTGTCGGGAAAAAGTGATAAAGCCACGAAGCCAATGGGTGTCGAGGAACATTACATAAGTTGGATATCTCATGCTAACTCAGTTCCAAGTTTATTGCAAGATTGGAGGTTGGCGACATTTATTTATTAAGAAGAGTAAAAAAGTGGGTTATTTTTCCCACTTGCATCATGTGATTAATAAGTAATGAAGAGAGAGAAAAGTTGCACATGTGATCTTTTTGGTGATTAAATAGAAAGGTTGTATTTAATATGAAATTGCCAAATAAGGTAAAGGTTGCAATACACTTGAAACGGAGGAAGTATGTGATTACCTCAATCCAATTCAATTACTTTCAGTTTAATTCGCTATTCACTCCAGCATTATAATTTTACTCTCGTAGTCATTATTCCCGGTCGTTTATGAGATGATATATCCGCATATATCATACTTATGATATACCAGGTATATAATAAAAATTATAGCTTTAAACATATGCTACAAACATTTTTAGATTTTTTCGGCCATTTTGTTGATAATAGCCACTTTTAGTTGTGACTAAAAAAATTAATTAGTAGAATTGGTTTTACTTAAGATAACACTAAGAGAAGCAATTTGTTGGTGCAAAAGGTACACTTTTTCAGATTAACATATAACTGGTTCTCTTGTAAAACATGAAAATTTATGACAAATTTACGACAATTCAAATTGACTTGTTTTCTTAGTTTCATTGATTTTCTCTTCGTGGGGAGTGTGACTAATGAGGAAACTTGTTACTTCGGATATGTTCTCTTTACCTAAAAAAAGATAATCTAATATGATCTAATTCAAATCTTGTTGATCTCATTTGGTTTAATCTTCCATCCTGACCAAATCCTGATGTATAAGGCTAATCTATAAAGAAAAAACATTCATTTAAAATTTTATTGGATTCTTCTTATCATACACTACATTTTTTAAAAATCTATATTTCATAATCTTTTAATATGGAATTAAATAAAACAAGAATGAGTAATCATTTCCCAATTATAGTAAAGAGAACACAAACTTTTAACATATGTTTTGGTTTAGGTTACTCCTTATGTTTATTATCAAGAAAAAATATATCTCTAGTTACATATTCGTAATATGAAAAACTAATACTTTGAACACATTGAAAGAATTACACAATTTCACATGCTAATTTGTTTTCTTGTCGAGTGTTGAGATCTTATAACTGAAACGGAGAGAGTATTACTTGTCTAACGCGAAACTTTCTCATAAAAAGCAGCAAGCTTTCGCCCCATTACCAGCAGAAAAATAAATTGTTGGAATTGGCAATATGAAAGCTCTAAATCTATCTTGAAATTCATCAAAAAAAATTGTATCTGATTACAGATATGTGACCAAAACCTGGACAAGATACATAAACAATGATGATCAATTCCTATGATGTCACTAACAAAGCAAACTATCTCATTGCTATTGTATTGGATACAAAATTCAATCAACAAATTTGCACATCAAAGCCAAAACCAATACAAAAGGATTCCAACAATTACTCTTCCAATTTCAGGACACAACAAGCTGCTCGAACTCCCCATAAGCGGACTAGTTGGACCATAAGCTGTGGGACTGAATCCTCTCCCAGCAGTAGAATTAGCACTGTTTCATCCAAGGATAATTCGTTATCAGGAAGCCGAGTAATACTACAGGGTTTTTAACTATGCTATTTACCAAGGGAGAATAAACAATTACGCATGATTTTTATATGAACCAAAAGAATGCCGACTATATGCTGAAATAGGAAGTAAAAACTTTACCTTCCAGTGAAACCACAAGAACCATAACCTGCGAGATTAAACATAACAAGAGAAAATCAGACTAAAGTATAAATTAGGATCTACTATTCTACAAAAGCTAAAGAAAGGTCTGGACTTTAACCTATGCTATTTCCGGAGGGAGAATAAACCATTACAATTGATTAAGCAACATAATCATAAGTTGTGTGATTGAAGATACTCATAGACTCATGGTATATTGGTATAGCATCACTAGTCTAATTAGCTGATCAAGTAAGTTCGTACATTGGGCCTGTTCTATACTGAACCGAAAAGAAACTGACGGAAAGGAATAGTGAAATGAGTAGAAGTATTGCGCTAAGCTGAACTCAACTGAAAATAGGGAGAACAGGCCCAAATTATCGTATGACAACCTACACACTACACTATGCAAGTTATATCATTTTCTTTAAAAAAAAAAAGAGTAGGACTCTTCCCATTCTCATTGTTCCCTTTCCATCCATTCCTATTCCCATTTTTCCTGTTCCAAATCCAAATTCCCATTCCCATTCCCATTACTCACTCTCATGCCTGTCCCGATGAATACTAAGCTAGGTCCATATACCACTTCAAGTAAATGTTGTACATTGAAATGATGAAAGGGAAAAAGATGATCTAAATATCTGTCAATCAGGCTGAGAATCGTGAAGAAAGACACGTTAACTTACTAGGATCTGCAGTAGTTGTAGTTGCTGTACCGTCAAAGTCACAAGTCCCACCAATGCTATTCATCCTTTGGTAATAATCATTATATGCATAAGAGGCATGATTTTCTGTAGTATCAGGGTAATAACACGGTTGGCCTTCTTGAATTGCTGTACAATTAGCATGACCGTCCCCGCAAGCCCAGTTCAAACCCTTCCGCAGCTTGTCTTCATCGGCACCTGACTTTGCGATACAGAAAAGACCAGTAGAATTGCCTGACATTGGACCAGAAGCACCAAGACTCAGAGGGTAAACAGTGGAGCCATTGGTAAAGAACAACCCCCAATTCTTCTCAGAGACAGGACCACGGCGCTCATCCTCATTGAACAACTCATAAATGTAGGTGTTTATTGGCATAGTCGGCTGACTTGGTGGACCAGAGTTGTTTAAAACCCTTCGAATTAGATTATTAGTGTAAGTCTGGGCATTTTTCACAGTGGCATCGGGTTCATTAGCTCCCCCGTTCCATGGCCAGCCAGTTTCCGTCACAACTACCGAGATTCCCGACAAATTGAAAGCATCAATCGAGTAATAAGCAGCATCTACGTAAGCATCAAACATGCTGTTATAATGATATAGAGTGTTTGGATCTACAATTTGCTTGACCGAGGATAGTGGTTGGAAAAGAGTATATTCAAGTGGAAAAATGCCATCGCCTGTGGTATACCCATAATAAGGATATGCATTTAGCATGAAATAAGAGTTAGTATTCTTTAAGAACTGAAGGACCTGGTACATAGTTGAGTTCCACGATGAATTAAAGATGGCAGTGGAAGGAGGAAAAGGTCTAGATATTATGTCCATGGCGTGCGGGGTGGAGACTTTGACCTTGAAGTTTAAGTTGGAAGCAACAAGAGCTTTATGAAGGTTATTCATGGCAGGAACAAGAATAGGAGCAGCGTGTGGTATTACAGTTAATACCTCACTACCAACGGCAATAGCAGTGATATTAGTGCCGGGAACATAAGCAGCTACATTTTTATTTACCCACGCCGCTGCAACAGATGGTGATTGACCAATGCCTAGAACTTCCTCATTTGTAACACCAACCATTACTTCTATGCTTGTATTGGCTAGGGCATGGAGCATGTGAGCATCAGCATCAAACAGCCGTACATGAGTTATCTGGTTGGCTTTCAGAATAGCAACCACATCTGAAGCCGGTGGCAATTTAGACATATGAGTTCCTATATCTATCCCAATGAAAGCACCTGTAACAGTACGGATCAAGCATGAGAGTAGCCCATAGTACATTGAAGAGTAAATAAAGAAACAAGTGCGCAAAATAAGCACACAGCACAGAGTTTCACATTGACACAAAAGTGGGGAGTATTTAAAGAATAAAAGCACCGTTTTTGACCACTTGAACAGGAGACGTACCTAGAATACAGGGAAGAATGCCGATTAGCAGCACCAGGACTCTTTGCAGCCATATTTCAGGCATTATTCAGCCTAAATGAACTCAAAATACACAATGTGTAACTTGTTGGAAAACTGAAATGGATCAAGGGCTGAGGATACGCGTACGGAGCTGTAAACACAAAAAAGCGAAGCACGTAGTATAAGTATTCATATCAACTAGGAAGTAAATAACTTGAGCAACAGCATTTCATAGATGCATCATTACTAACCGATCAAAAGAGGCAGACAGCAAATTAGAAAACAGATATATATATATATATATATATATACATAATGGAGGAAGATTGGAGGAAAAAAGCACAAGGAATAGAAACACAACAGCCAACTTGATCAGTGTAGCCAAATCAATTCAACTTCATAAGCTATAATGTACAGCATAGAAACTCAGAAGCAATAAAGCAGAAATATTAATACAGTACATCAGTAGTCAACTAAAAACAGTTAAAGTCACTACATGGAAAAAATTCAAACTAAGCACCGAATTTGCAGCCTAAACACTTGAACTCTTCATTTTACCCCCAAATGCCCGTGTCGGATCCTTGACACTCTGGACATAAATAAGGATACTTCGAAACTTCACTTTGGGACAATATCCAATAAATATTTCGTAAAAATGGGCATGTCGGACACTTGGAAATGTACATGTGTCTGACATGGGTACGCGAGTCCAAGTAACCGATTTGAAGTGAACTGGCTATGCAAGAAATGTACATGGCAAGAATAACCCAATACAATATGGTCCAACATTCAGTGTGTACTACCATAGCATAAGTTGGGTCATTTCAATTTTTGTAATTCGATAGCGAAATCAGACAAACAGATAAAGATGAAATTTTGACAAGTTAATTGAGAACCCAGAAGCTGAAATTGAGAAGAGACATGATATGATGAAAAGTACCTGAATTTGGTTGCTGTGAGCAATGCTGATAGTGTAAATTGAAGTAAGACCCAGAAATCAACAGACTTTAGCTACCATAAAACCCTAAAGGAGACAGAAAACAACCCAACAACAAAATTCAACAGTGAGTGAATTCTAGAGACATACAGACAGATAATCTGACAAGAAATCCAAAATGGTGTGAACCCAGAAACAGAACTGATTTCCTGAACATATGCAGTACAACTATAATCTAAAGATTGCAACTTTCTTGAGCTATATGCTTCTACTATTACAGAAATCAAAAACCCACTTCCATACCAATCAATTCAATCTATTAAAACATAAATGAATGACTAAAAACTTACTAAAAAGATACAAAATCTAAAAAGATACAAAATTTAAGCAAGATTAAGAGAGAGAAACCTGAAGATTGAGAAGCACAGTGCTCGAGGAAACTGGAAGTGGGAACTGAGAAGAGGAAGAACAGCTTACAGCTATACAAATATACAATGGGTTGTAGTTTTGTAGAAAGTAGAAAGTTGTTCCAACGTGTACATTTGTGTCCCCCTTTTTCTGCTAATAATCCTAAGTTCATGTCTTTTCCTTTTTCTTCTTCCTTTTGTTAGCAAATAAACATAGTTTATAAGTGCTTAATAACCAATACAGGGGAAATCTAAGGGAGAAACATAGATCTTGCCGCCATTTAATGGTATTAATTGCTTAATTATTGAAACTTGAAAGGACACCCAAAGGGCATAGCAGTTACTATATTAAATGAACTTGTGTCTAGAGTTCTAGACAGATGGTTAACTACTTATTGCTATGGACACACTGCATCACAAGTATATGTTAAATGTGTAACGATATATACAGCCTTAAGGTTGCATATAACTTTAAGCATCGAGTATATTTTCTAAAATGATATTTAATTGAAAATTAGTGTCAAAATCATGCGTCAATAGATGTTATAAATGTCTAAATGTTATTTAACTTTCTTTTGTTAGGTTCTTAAATCAATGTATCAATTTTCTTTGTCAAATTGTTTTTTTGGTTGCAAAGTTTTGGTAATGAATGCTTCCTTCATTTTTTTCTATGTTTTACACGGTCACAACTTTAGACTTAGATGACACTAAAAACAAGAACATTGTGTTATTAATTGAAAATTAGTGTCAAAATCATGCGTCAATCGATGTTTTTAACGTCTAAATGTTATTAAGATTTCCTTTGTTAGGTTCTTAAATCAATGTATCAATTTTTTTTGTCGATTTGGTTTTTTTGGTTACATAGATTTGGTAATGAATACTTCCTTCATATTGCACTTTTTTTTTTTCTATGTTTTACACAGTCGCAACTTTAGACTTAGAGGACACTAAAAACAAGAACATTGTGTTTCTTCTAATTACTTTTGGAGAGGATAGTGTAGATTGAATCAAAATGTCTTTCGACAAGGTAAAAAGTACATGAGAATACAAGTGAGTAGAAGTGTAGAACCAGAAAAAAATGCTTTAAAATGATTGAGTAGAGCATTAACTTAAGAAGCACAAATGAAGTATAACTTTGTGCAATATTTTAGTACCCTAATTATTAAGGTTTTTATCTCCTTTTCTCCCTCATCTTAGTTTTTAGTTACCGCTGGCTAATCTTTTTTACAATAAGGTATCATGTGTGGGTGTGAAAGAGGGAGGAGAGAAAAGAAGGACAATTTGCAACAACAAAAAAAGAGAACAAAATTTTTTAGATTAATATGAGAAGATGTCATAATTTGGCTGATATCTATGCTGTTTGAAAAAATAAAAAAGTCTCATTGGTATTAAAAATTGAAAGACTTTCAGGAGAGTGAAAAAGGCAACCAAAATTAAAGGGAAACTGTAACCCGACAAAAGCTCCAGCACAAAAGAAAACCAACACATGGGGGAAAGAAAAGAACGAGAGTGAATCCTGCTCACACAATGCTCAAAACGTCAACATTTCCCCCCTCAAAAATCTACCTTTAACAATTATTAACAGTGACAATTTAAATTAGGGAATGCACTCTTTTACCCAATTAGTAACAATTTAAATTAGATACTTATATTTTATAGTCATCCCATAAAGCAAAGGAAATACCATAAAGATGACTGTAAATACTTTCAAGAGTAGCTTTACCAAATAGTCAGCCAAGTAAATGGAGTGAGGACCCACCCTCTTTGCCTCTGTTAGCTGGGGCTCATTGCATCATAGCATCTCCAAAGCAGTCAAAAAAGTTATGGCCACACCAATAATTTTGAACCCAGTTCTTAAAAATGTGAATCCAACTTCAAAATTCAAATCTTAGGGTTTCAAACCTCACACAATAAATTACAACACCATAAAAGCAAATCTACGAAGGCTGGGTAGCATCGTTCATATTTCGCCCCATAACCAGGGCATAAGCAACCTGCAATCCCTAATCTAAGGGATGAACTTCATAAAATGTAGATTTAGGTTCCTTTTACTACTACTGAGCTACAGCATCGTTTCTAAGTTCAGGTTGTTTCTCAAAAACAGAAGTTGATAGGACTGGTAACAACAGAAAGTACCATCTAACTAGAACCCTATTGACTAGGAGATCGATCTCTGTCCTGCTCCTTTGGATTGTCTTCGGGATATGGGCTCTTGCTTTTATTTCGACTTGGACTCTTCCCAGGACTCTGGCTCCTGCTCCTGCTCCTACTTCTCGAGTTGTTAGGCAATGGTGGCGAACGTGAATATGATCTGCCTCGGCTTTCTCTAGAATAAGACCTTTCCCGACTCAGCTTTTTGTCTCTTGGTGAAACAGACCTGTCATTCAGATATTACCCACTTCAGTTGATTATCAAACAAAAATCACAAAGATAATGGATACTTAAGTAAGCGTTCATTTAAAGCCAAGGCTTCAATAGTCTTATTACTATGGGAAGCAAAAGCAAACAATTAATCAGTAATATGCATGCGGGAAGATCAAATGCCCTAAGGGGTTGCAATCTTCTTTTCCACAAATCTAAAACAGCCACCATCAAGTTCCTGCTGCAAACATGGTCTTTCCATAACTACCCTAAGCTATAAAGTGTATTTCATCCAACATCCAACTTATCCAACTTATCCAACTGTGTGAAATGCTGCCGCTAGGATGTCATTTAAAGCCCTTTGTTATAACGTGCACCTAATTGCAAAAAAATCTGTTTAGTTTGCACTCCAATTCTTGACCAATTTAAAAAATTACATGTCTAACTATTAACAGAATACCCCCGAATAAGAGAAAATTTTCCCCCACTGCTACCTCTTCCTTTAAGCACCACCTCCACCTGTCCACTACTTCCTCTTATTAGAACTCATCATCTCCCCCCCACCCCCACCCGGCTCTAGTAAGGCTTCACGGCTTCATCATACATGATACACCAAATTTTAGCAAAAAGGCAGATACAATTAGGACACTAAATATTCAGAGTGGTGGCACTTTGCAACTAGCAGCTAAACCAGGCTGTAGGCAACCCTGGCCCCAGAGGAAAATATAGTGAAGTGCTAAGCCAACAGGTAGAATCATGAAGAACAAATGAGGAAGTTCTAGGTCCAAGTAAAGCCTGCATAACAGCAGTTAGAAATCACAAACTACTACCACATACCTAGAGTAGTTCTTTTTTTCATTTTTAATAAGTCATAGCATACCTGGAATAATGTCTTCGTTTGGGAGACGGTGAGTAGTCATCACGACTGCGAGACCTAGACCTTGCATGTCGAGGAGGCGGTGAACGAGAAGTCCTTGGTGAACGGGAATAGCGAGCAGGTGAACGTCTTCTGTCATTACGACCCCTGAGAGGACAAGGAGGAAAATTGTTAGAACTCCCATAAAACAAGCATAACAACAAGATCCATATACAAAGATTAAGAATAATAATTAGAGTGGGAATACAATCAGAAATATTACAGAGGAAAAAAAGTAACAGGATTGAGATGGTGAGAGAAAAAGGGTTAATGAGATAGTAGTGTATGAATCATTATTTAATTTGTTGTCGACAGTGTGCAAAAGGAAAATGTAAACAATGGAATGAATAGATCAAGACAACAAAAAAGAGGGAGAGTCATCAATGCCCATTTCCATTATAAAAAGCGAGAGAACCTTAACTTTGATAGGAAAATTCTCATTTGCACAGATTTGGAACTGCAGCTAAATTTGAGACACTCAACATTCATATCTTTTGTTTTTTACTGAAAAAGTGAGAAAACCATGTCGAACTTGGGAAAATTAACAGCCCACCTAGACATGGTTCTAATTGACTACAACTTTGGGACACAAAAACGATAAAATATTAAGAGCACCATGAAAAGCCTCAGCCCTAGTCCTGCTGCAGCAGGAAATGCCTAAAACCAGCCAGCTGAAAACGACCTTCCCGTGGTCTAACGATGCTACTAAAGAAAAAGCTTTTCCAGATGTGACAAGAAAATCTGAGAGCCAGAAGGAAAATAGACCTCCAAGGCTCCAACTGCCTAAAACTTCCAGAATTGACACAAAACTGAAAATAGAAATAAAGCTAACTAGAAACACGATCCTGGTGAAAGCGGAAACTTCCACTGCCTATGAAGGCAAAAAACATAGTTACGGTAACAACAGACACAAAACAGAAGCATTGCCAGCTTCTGGCGAAAAACACTGGCCAGATACAGCAGCCTGGGAATCTAAATTCCAACCCAGGCAACAGCATAAAAACAATGACAACCAAAGGGAGCCAATTTTAGATCCCCAAAGCCATATGCGACAGAAAACGCCGAAATTGTAGCTGAAAGGCAACAGCAGCAACAAGTTGGTCCGCCAGTCAAAATTTAGGTGACGACAAATAGACTATGGAGGAGAGGGTTTACAACAGAAATATAAACTCCAACAGAGAGCCGAAGCAGCTCCCGAAGTCTCTTCTACACCATTCCCTATATACTCTCCTCGCAGATAATTTAGCTTTGAGTGGTGACTGCTGACCACAGCTTAAGGAACAACTTATAGGACAGGACATCAAGTTTTATTGCCACCTTTCTGTTGGTGCTTTCAACAGGCATGACTCACGTAACCCATCCCAACCTATACAGAAAATTTTTAGTGGGGTCAAACCATAATTATTAAATTTTATTGGGGTCAAATGGTCAATTTTCTAAGACGATTTTCACAAAATTCAAAATTTTAAAGCAAAATTTCACAATTTTAAGTCGAGTGACCCAACTTCCAATAAGGTGGATCCGCCACTGCCTACACCATCCACCGCAGAGAAATGGATTTCTTGAAATTAAATATATTGGAAGAAAAAAAGCATGTTGTAAAGGCATCCAAGCTTCATGTCAGATTTGCGCAATTGGTAAATTAATGATCAACAAGGCTTTAAGAGATCTCATTATCAATGTAAAACAGTAGTGACATACAAGGATTGTGACCTACCCTGTCCGTTCCCTTACTCTCATCTCAGTTGGCTTCTTCCTGTTCTCTTCTGCAAACACAACTGTCAATTCACGACCTTGAAAGATCTGGCCATCCATTCGATATTTAGCATCAGCAGCATCAGCTGGGTCCACATATTGCACAAAACCAAATCCACGAGGCGCTCTGAAAAGGGCTAAGTAGATTCTCAAAACACCAACTTGTAAAACACTACTAATATAGAAGAGTGATAATTATACTCATTAATATAATGCAAGCTAGGATCGGTTTCACCAATATGGACGATCATGGTAAGGACTTAAAAAGCAAGCACATGGCTGCTGACCTTGCAAACATCAGTTTTAAGAGTGACTTGAAATTCTTCAAGACTTGAACTCTTCACAATGTATTCAAATCCAACTTCCTTCCAATCTTCAATACCATTAACAACATCTTCCACAGAACTCTTATTACTTGATTGATCTCTTCAAAAACATTAATTTCACTGTTCAATCTCAAATACTATAATTAACAGAAATTGAAGCTGTAATAGGGACATTTAGTAATAGTGACATTTAAAGCATTATGGAGACAGAGCCATGCTTAGGGAAAGAAGATCAGTGTACTTTAGTTTTGGTTAAAATTAAATGGTGCTTTATGAGCTTTTGAAAATGACACTATCCAATCAGATTCACGAAGCTTCCACATCAGAAAATAATAAGGTAACAAAAGTCAGAGCCCTGTTTTTCATAATTATCTGTCTTGCTGTGTATAGAAATCAATTGGCTGACAAAGTTTTTTTTTCATAATAAAGAAAATTTTCAGTGAAGCTGCTCTCTAAATAAGCCTTTATCATAATATATAGTTGGGTAAGCTTCCATTGATGATTTAGCGAATTTGCCCACTAGTGGAATTTGCTCCATGGAATACCAAGAACACAATAATTATTCTACAACAAATGGAATGTTCTAGAACATCATCATATCATTATCATTCAAGCATTCATTGAGTGACCACAAGAACTTCATAGTTCATAGGCTCCTTAAAATCAAAATAGTAGCCATGTACTTACCCGGTGTAATAATCCCTAGGCAAGTAAATATCCTTGAGAGGACCAAACTGACCAAATGGCCTGCGGAGATCTTCTGGTCTGCAAAACACACAAAAAAAAATTATATTGTAGTGAACAAGTACAAGAACTGAAGACATCAAAATAATGTTTAATAATGAACATCTCCTTAAACAACAAAATAGTATAATTCTTCACAACATTATCACAAGTCTGTCTTGGGATAAATGGTTTATTCAAATGTTTATGGATAGACTATGGCAAAAGGTTTTAATTTGAAACAACAAGATTTTAGCTTAAATTCTTACTATGTAAGGTTTTAACTTAATAGTGTAAGGTGTTAAAAGTTTAAAACCTTGAACTTTTAAATTAAAACCTTAGACTTTCAACGCAAATTTCCATACAGTCTATTCATATGCTCATAGATAGACGTCTAGCACAAGTCTTAGCACACAAAACATTATCAGTTTATTAAACTAAGGATTAATTGAGTATCGCAAAAAGAGAAATTCCAATCACAACCAAAGGTTGAATAAAAAAAATCAACTCAAACACAAGGAACAAACAAACACAATAGCCATTCCAATCCGCGGAAAACTTCGAATAACTAAAACACACAATATAATCCATCAACAACATAACATTCCAACAAAATTAAACAAAGAAAATGACATATCTTGGTTAAAAAATAACAAACCTGCAATCATGGCGGAGATTGCGAACTAATAAACTAGTAGAAGGATCTCTTCCACGGCCAGAATACCGTCCCCTAGGACTCCGGCTACGTCCTCGTCTGCTGTATCCACCTCTTGGAGGTGAAGGACTGTAGCTTCTTCCCCTCATTTTAACTAAATATGATAAATTCAAATCAAATCAATATCCTGAATTCAAACATAGTCTTAATGTTATTCATATGAAGTATAACACACAGCATAATTTTCGGAAAAACAACAGAAACCCTAATCTGCTTCATGGAACATTTATACAGTAAATTCAACTCGAAATTAAGCAAAATAATGGCTTATTTCATGAATTTAACATAATTAGAGTAACACAAATGCAAAAAACTAATTGATTTATAGTACTTTTAACAGTTTAATTAGCTTCTTTTGAAATTGTGTCAATTTGATTTTTCGGGGAAATTAAACAGTGAATAAACATGAAATCAAGCAATTGAAGTAACATATTGGAAATATAAATGAAATGAAATCGAAAAATACCTGATAAAATAAGTTAAACCGATTGATGGAAAGAGAGCGAAGAGGGAAGAATGAAGAGAGAGTAGAGTGAAGACTGAATGGCGACCTTCTCAAATGATAAAACGGGTTCTCCGCGTAGTAGCGTTTAGTATTAATACTGGAGTGGTGGGCCGAGACCCAAATGTGTCTTGTTTCTGTACCATTTCGGAAAAATTAACAGGAATAATCCAATTATTACTGTTGCATTTAAAATAATTTCAATTATGATTTATTCTAGAACAATTGAAACTATTTGGCGTACTTTTTTAAAATAATCCAATTAAATTTTTCTTGCCTTCAATGATTCATTTTGGGACTATTATATATATCATAATTAAGAGTTTACATTAATTTGAGAATGTATCGTTTGGATTATTCTATAGTAACTCATAGCTAGAATTATTTTGAGCGGAACGGTTATAGTTAGGATTATTGATGTCAATTTTTCCTATAATTTTAGGTTCTGTTCTTTTGGACTGTATTAATTGAAAAAAAATCAGTTTAATTCAGTTTAGCTTCATTAATTTCAGTTCAGTTCATAACATTTTAGTTCAGTGTTGTTGAGCTCCAAATGTATCTTTTTTATGCAACATTTTAGTTCAGAAAGAAGTTGATATTTTAACCATATCTCGTATTGGACCGAGACCCAAATGTGGCTTGTTTCACTCGTGTAGAATTCCAACCTTGTTGCGTAAAGTAAGCACTTGCAACATATATTTAAGGAAAATGAAGCCCACACATAAATGAGAGCCAAAAATAAGGCCAAGCCCAAAACATACTTTAGAGTTTAGATCATGAGACTACATTTGAAGTTTGCCATGTTAGAATTGAACCCTATGCTCCATAAGGAAAGTGTGTTTAGTATTTCAAAAAATAATTGTGTCTAATCCATTCTAATTAACTTAGTTGTAAAATAATTTTGGGTAGCTAAATGTGAACATATTTTTATACAAGCCTTTCTTTTTCGAGATAAATAGAGTAGAGTTTAAATCAAACATTTGAATGATTTCAACCTCTATGGGATGTTTTGCTCAAATGAGAAAGGTAATTGATTATCTTTCCGGTATTTTCAAGTTTAAATACTCACAACATTACAGGATAATCAAAGTAGAAGATCGAAGAAAATAATGAGAGTAGTCATGTACTCATGTTGTCTTCGATTTCTTTTAGAATAAAATTAGCTTATAACTAAGTCTTACGTTTCTTCCCTTGTTTAAAAGGATAGTACAAACTCATTTTCATGTTCCCGAAAGTTTGACATATGTTTTACAGGAAAGTGTACCACGTAAACATACTCACGAAATTTCATCACAATAATTTGGAACTTGCCAACTCAATTACAATGTAGGTGATTGAGACTCAATGACAATGTCCAAGGGGGTTGGATGGGGAAACTTAAATGTTGAGTTGTGAGTTTGTGACTGTCAATGGCTGCCCGAAAGAAACATGTGATTTGACTTTGGGGTCCTTGCAATGCAATGGAATTAAGCTTAGTAACAATAAGAAACAAAGTCATCTCAAATTTGAAATTTAACGAGTTAAGATTTAATGTTTAGGAAAACTCAAACCCCAACAATAACATCATAGGTATTTTCTTAGAAAAAATAAACCTAGGAGAAAATGAAATTGGGTCAATAGTTGAATTGATGAAGCTGTCACAACTTTTGGATTAGGACTTTGGAGGTGCTGGATGTAAAGCTTAAGCCTTGGGAAACGGGGAAAGTTGAACATTGAAGTTTCAATGCATCATTCACTTTTATGCGTAGAACTAGTACTATTCAAACAAATTAAAACCCATGGAGGTAAGGGATTTTGACCATCTTGCTGGAAACTAATCTTCACGCAAACACGAGTTAAAATTTCAGAACCCACACCATACGTCCATACCAACTATGAGCTTCCTAGGGTTCACAAGCCTTGTTATTAGAATCGCGATCTGAATCGTAGGATCCTACGATCCAAATATAGCAAATCGATGCAGATTGCAAGCAGAATCGCAATGGTGGTGGGATCGTAGCAGAATCGTTTATGATCGTACAGGATCGTTTATGATCGTACAGGATCGTATGGGATCGTAGCAGGATCGTATTGGATCGGACGATCCTACTTTTCACTTATATTCTTGCTGTAGCTTTTTGGGATTGGTCAGGATCGTATAGGATCGGAACAGGATCAGTCAGGATCGTACGAGATCGAAAGATCCTATGTTTTTATTCATCAATCAAATGATCTAAAAGAAGCTTTTTTCTACTCTAAGCCTAAGAAATGACAAATGAACATCATAAATGGAAAAAAAGAAGTCATCTTTAACATATTAACTCTTATGAAGCCAAATTGACTATAAAATATCATATTACATGAGAAAACTCCTTTATTTTGCGTGCATATTGTTTGAAAAATAGGGATTTAGTCATTTAGTAAGAAATTTATTACATGAGAAAACTCATTTATTTATTTTTTGATGTTTGCACCCGGTTCACCCTTCGGGCTACATCCGGATCGAGGCCAAGTTTGAGGCGGTTAGGTTCCATTCCTCTCCCAAAAGTGTTGCGAGGATTCGAGTACGGATCCGTCTTACCAAATCCAGTGGGAGATTAAATTAGGGTTTAGATCGGAGATAGTGATAGATGTTGTTATAGAATAGTTGCTCAAAATAGTGTTGACTTTATTGGTAGACAAACAAAGATAGAGCACCTAAAGCAAGTAATTATAATGACAACACAATCACAAGATTCCGTCAAAAGTTGGGCGTGTAATATGGCTTGCATTGTTGTCTCATTCCTTCCTGCTGTCAACCAACTCCATCCATAACAGATGGCAGTGTATATCATCTCTTTGATGGTATAGTTAGCAGAAAGTGCCTTCAAAATTCAACTTTCATGCTTCACTCACTTTATTTGTTTTACACTTTGTCGAATCTTATACTATTACACCCACCTACCTCTTTATATTATATACTTTATTATCTATTTGTTTGTTTGTTTGTTCACTAGTTAGAATAATGGGGAGCTTGTTTCTTTGTTTCGGCATGATTAGTAGAAGTGGCGAACTGGTGAGTGGTGATGCCGGTGCATCATGCATGGTGTATGTCAGTGCCGGTACATGCATGGTGTATGTCCAGCATTCGAGTGCATGTTATTGTATGTGACTTTTTAAAGATTTCACACTTATGTTTGGCAAACGTTGAAGTAACGTGTTGACGTATACACCAGTTTAGACTTTTACATTATTCACGTATTTCCTTTTGACCTTGTATTATGTTTTTTATAATTAGAACAAGCACATGCATATTACATGTATTGAATTCGTCTCTCTCTATATATAATAATATCAAAATATAAACTTCTGATAAATTTTACTCATATATAGATATTAATAGTTATAGTTGTGCATTAAGAGACGTAAAACTCTAAATGTTGCAATTAATTAATTAATATGAAATAAATGAAGCATATATTTACATTTTACTTCAAGTAACCCTTCATTAAGTTTATTTTTGAATTTTACCCCATAAGCGACCCTTATTCTTTGTATTGCACATTTGCACTACGCAAACTATGAGAAAAACCAATCTTTTCAATCCTAAATGGATGATAGAAGCAACAAAAAGAGACGGGATCATTGAATAAGTGTCTTTGCTATTGCTCCTCTGGTTATCGTTTTGAGAGCATGCAATCTTCTACCACATCTCATCGTATTATATCGCTTCGTTACCACGTATAGATTAACTTTTGAACACTCAACTGAGTAGGTACAAATGACGAAACGAGTATAGGTTCATTTACATAAATACAACTTCAATAATTCCACCGCATAAACCATTATACGAAGGGTTTTGTAGCTAGTGACAAATTACAAATTCTTATATGTGATACGTCACATCATAATTGATCGTGCAAAGGGAAGCATAAGTAAAAGTGATAATGAATATATGAGATTATTGCTAAGAAATACTTAATAACTTTATAATGTGATTACTATTAATTTGTAGAATTATCTGTGATTTTTATCGACATGAATAATTTTTTTTATGGAATATACATATATACATCTTTAACACCAATGTTTAAGTGTGTAACACATCGTAAACATGAAGGTGAGCTAGTGACAAATTGCATGTCCTAAAATTTGTAAATCAAAATAAATGGATGCCAATAACCTAAATGTCTAAATCAAGTCCACTAAACATATACAGTGTGGGGAAGCAAAAATGTCAATATTGATTAATTAAGATTCTTATATTTGGATTAGTGAAAGCAATGCCGACTCATGTGTAGCCGACTATTTGTACTACTACATAGGATTACAATCATAACATGCAATGCGTATTAGACATAAGATGTTACTACATTTGTAACAAGGTTGTAGTACCAAAGACATTAAAAGTATATTTTTGTTTTGCGATGAAAAATTTGGACTAATCAAATATTAAATTAAATTGAAATTAATTTTCTTTAAAATTATGAGAGAAAGATAACGCTACAAAAATTAAATGAGCTTGTTTAACTGAATTAATGAGAGAATATAGCCAAAGAGAGATATTAACAGTCAAAATTACAACGGGATTGTGAGCTGGTGGACAACATACAATTTAAGTTGCACTTGGTTTTGGCGAATAAACATGGACCAACTCATCCATCCTAGTGTTTTTTTTCTGGTGGCTAATCATCATCATGACCGTCCATCATATAAACCTCACTTTATATTATTATCCAAAATAAATGGACGGTGATGGTGATAGTGATGGTTATGGGAATTGGAGATGCCTCTATACTAATGTCCCCCTAAGAATATAATCTGGCCTACACCATTATTATGAAATTTTCGTACGTACTAAAAAATAAAATTTTGATTTATATGATGATTGATCCCAAGTCCATATCAAATATCAACTTTCTACAACCGTGGAGCTTTTTGCACAAAAAGAAGTACTTGATTCACTACTTACGAAATTCAACATTATTGATTGGAGCTTTTTGCTCTTTTGGTTTTGATTTTGATTTTTTTACCCTACACCTTTAAATGGATTTAGTCTTAACTTTTGATTTTCCCAAATTCATGCCATAAGAGAGGTTTTATCCATTTATGTTGGAAAGCAATAAATTTCTATTCTAGCACTAGACGCCTGTTAGTTGACACTAACAAAAAACAAATGAAAAACAAATTATTTGTTCGTTAAGAAATGCAAGAATGTAAAGTTATTATATTATCAGGTTGATCAAAATATAAACCTTTATTTTCGAATAAGTTCTACTATTCATAAAATTGAAGAAACTTGTTTGTCTGAATAGGTCCTATAAGGGAAATAACTTTATAAAAAGCGTCACTTATAATGCTCAACCAAATTACCAATTTAGTAATGTATGTAGACACTTCAGCTCTACTCTTTGCAACTTAAATGTCAACTTACTAATGCTTATTTGAACTTGTTTAAATTAGCATAGCATAATTTTCTGGTAAAGATTGAAAATAAGTTGAAAAATTCTTAGGTACTAGTGACATATTATTCTTGCATGTAGAGCTTCGATCATTGGCTCGTGTAGGGGCTAAGCCTCAAAATCTTTTGAAAGGGCCATATTTTATTTAGGAGAATGATATATGTAACCTTTAGGACTGTGTATAAGAAACTTAATGAGAGAAGATTAAGCATTACATAGACATTAATAACACCAGTTGACATGTGAACTTGACGGAAATTCCCTACTTAATACCATATTATAAAATTTATTTTATTTTTATGAGTACTTTTTAGGACTACATCTCGTAACTATTTTTTAAAAGATCATTTCACGTTAATAATTAAATCACATTTGCACCATTACGTGCTGATGATGATATGATCATCATTATGTTGCTCTGAATGTTTTAATTAATTAAGAGGGTGTATGTCCTATAGCTAGCTTAATAGGTGTCCACGTTGTTCATTAATCTACAAGACTACGACCCAACATATATGGGTGAAATAAAGAACAACTTTAGCTATGTAGCTGATTGGCATGCAACAAGTTATAAAGGTGGTTCAACAGTTTGGATGGCATCATGTGTTTTAAGATCACATACTTAAACTAAACAGATTAACAAGTGGCAAGTTGATTAATTCCGAGAGAAACATATCATCAATGACATAATCCATTAATTTTTGGCAAATTTATCTAAGCATGTATGAACTTCGAATATATACGATGACCTTTTTTGCCATCTTTTTGGTTGAACTATTTTTTTTATTTTTGGTTAAGTATGTAGACTACAAACATGTAGTTTGCTAAATGATTCTTGTTTGAAGTATTACTTTCTCCGTTTTCTTTTAATTGCTACACTTTTCAAAAAAAGAAATTTTTTATTAGATGCAACACTTCTTTATTTGGTTTTTTCTTCTCTCTATCTCTCTGCTACCACATGACTTTTCCTCTCTGTCTCTCTCATATCAAAAGCCTGCATGAGAGTCCGAAATAAAAAGTATAGCATCTAATTTGATGCAGAGGAAGTATAACTTTTCTCTTTTCTTCATTGACTTTGGTATCTATACACATCCTGATGTCATATACTACCAAATAATAAAGGTATGTTATGCTCAAATTATAATTATTTGGTAGTATATATGACATCAAGATGTGTATAGATCACATGAATAGATATGCAATTGTTTCTGTCCAAGACAGCAACAGTGAATGTGGTGGTGGGTACTTGGTGGAATCGTGGCTCCCAAACGTCCTTCGTGGTGGTGGTTACCTGCAAAACAAGGAGAAACCTCGGGGGTGGTTCCGAGGATCGCCTCTCCGATGCCTAAGTCAGTCCAAATTGAGCACAAGATCTCTAGTCGAGAGAAAACGAGTATCAAGTGCAAGTATTTTGTGAGTGTTTGATTATGCGTCCCTTACCCATGCATGGGCATGGGTATTTATATGAGACATGGACTTGTAACTGACCTAGTAAAGTGAGTGGGCCTCTTTGAAAGTGGACCAAGGTGGAACGAGGCCTTCATTAAACTCCAGCCTAAAGGCTATGTCCGGAGCGGTCTGCCTGAGGAGGTCTGCTCTGCTCTAGGCGCTCTGACGTGGAGTGGCAGGCTGCTTCCAGCTGGAGGTCTGCTAGGTAGACCCCATACAATTTGCCCCCGGACCCAGTATTTGCAGATTGCAATATGCTGGGTGCATTTGTTTTTGTTCTGGCGTTCTGCTCTTCGCGGAATGATACGTGGCTGTCTGTGAGTTGCTCTTCACAAACTCCAGAATGCTTCCATTTTTCCCGCCCATTTGGTTGGGGTGTTGAGTAAGGGTCATTAATTCATTTTGAATTGAATTGAATTGATGTGACTCTTTGGGTTCCCAAGGAATGTAATGATGATAAGTTGGTGCTGAGTGGACGAATTATGCTTATTTAAAGGCTGAATCGACCTTTTGTGGAACTTTTCAGTTTCCTTTCCTTCGAACTCTTTGCTTTTCAAACTTTCTTGTTGTTCTTCGACAATTTCTTTTCGCCCTAGCCATTTTCGAGTGATTTCTCTTGATTATCCTGGGAGATATCTGTCTGCGTTTGGAGATTAATTGATACTGTTGCGTTCGTGGCTTTCGTCTTCTCTTCCTTGGTGTCTTCTGCTCTCCATCTAGGTAAACTCCTTTTCCCAGATCTACTTTTGGTTTTTTCCTTCTTGGATGGTTTTGATGTGATCTTTTCTGTGTTTATGGATTTCTCCCCCTTTTTCCTTCTGTACGCATTTATTTGCCTGTGTTTTTGGGGTTAGGGTTTCTTTCCTTTGGTCTTCAGATGCGATTGTTTACTTCTTTGCTTCATAGATCTGTTTGGTGTTGTCTCGTTTCCGTTCTGCCGCTCTGAATGCTAGGCTCTGTCCTGCTTCTTCAGCAGGACTCTGCTCTGGTTGGTAGGCTCTGCTCTGCTTCTTCAGCTGAGTTCTGCTCTACTGTTGACATTTAAGATTTTTAGGGTTTGCTTTGTTTACCCTGTTATCCTCTTTACTTGCTGGGTTGTAAGCCTGCGATGTGTCTTCATTGTTTGTACTGCGTTATTTGCAAGAAAATATCCTATTTCTTGGCTATTTCTGATCTTTACATACCATACACATCCTTACCCCCCAGTCTGGTAGCTCAGTCTGTAGGTCTGAGGTGCCAGACTGTCTTGTGTGGTGACTGCAAGTCTGATGTGCTGTCGTCTGCTTCTTGTGTTGTGTAGGATGTCTACTTCTCACTCTGCTGCTTCCCGTGGGAAGGATGTGGTATCTACCTCTTCGTCCGAGCCGGATGAGCCTTATCCGGTGGACACTCAGTCCCCGTTTTTAAAGTTGGATTTGCCTCGGTGTAAGGACGAGGTGGTTCCGGAGGAATGGGAGATCTTTGACCCCTGGGACAGTCTTTGTAAGGAGGTGTTGGGTCCTGAAACCAACAGATTTCCTCCCAACTACAAGTTTAAGCCCACTCTGCCCGCAGTCAAATGGAAGTACAGCGACCATGAGATGCGGAGTCTTGCCCTTTACGACAGCAAGGGTAAGCCTTATTTGGCGAAGAGATCTGCAGAAGCGTTCAAACGGGCGCATGCTGCATACTACCTGGAGATTGCTGCCGAGATCGAGCCGCTTCGCGGGTCTTGGGTAGTGCTTCCCCAAGAGGGTCAGAGCCTGGCAGATGTACCAGAGGGGTACACTGCTGTTTATATGAAGCAGCTGGAGTTCGGGCTTAGATTCCCCATCCACTGGTTCTTGGAGTGGGTTCTCTGCCGGTATCGTATGGCTCTCTGCCAAGTCAATCCCCAGTCTCTGAAGAAGATTCTGGGGTTTATTTGGGTTTGTGAAGCTCTGGGCTTCCCCCTCACCATGAAACTCTTTCAATGCCTGTTTTACTTTAAGAGGCAGGGGGGAGTATAGCTTTTTCACCGGCTCGGTGCGGGCCAATCATCTGACGGTCTATCCCGTCGATCTCAGTCTGAAAGATTGGCGGGATAGTTTTGTCTTTGTTAGGGTACCGACGGAGGAAGGGCACCCTTATCAATTTAGGGCCCCTCTGCGCCCTGTGGAGCCTAACTTCCAGAGGCAGTTGGACCCGAATGTGCTGAACTGGGACGAGAGGGTAGCTTACTACTACTTCAAGTCCAGATCCAAGGTTACTGCAGGGAAGCAGTTTCTTCCCAAGTACTGGTTACCGCATCACTATGTGATGTGTCAAAATGCCTTCCTGAGGATAGGCCATCTGTCCCCTGATTATACTACGGGTAAGCGCTCTGCAAACTCTTAACTCTGCTTCTCATTTTCCATTCTGCTGTGATTCATTGTTTGTACTGTGCTGCAGCTCCGTGCAGACAGTTTGTTCGCCAAGTGATTAAGGGTGGGTTTTGAGCTGGCGGGCGTGTTCTGCCCCTTTCCATTATTTTCCTTCTGCATTCTGACTTGCTGTAGCTAATGAGTATTCTGATGTTGCAGAGACTCTGGGGTCTGCCATTCCTTGGGAGCTGGGTTTGAGTCAGTCTTCAGTATGTCGCAGGTACCGTCCGGTACCTGACCCAGGGACCTACACCGTCCCTGACTTCATCAGGGAGATTAACGCTACCCCTTGGACCATCCTTCCCTCCGGACCAAGCGCCCGGAACTTGTGGATAGGTTTACTGGGGCGTCCCGGCCGCAAGGGGGCCCCTCTGCCACTGTCACAGAGATTCAATCTGATGACGAGGAGGAGGCGGCGGCTGTTCCTCTGCAGACCCATCGTTCCCGGCGTGCTGTACATCTGCCGGGCGATGATGATGTTGGTGGATCTGCAGAGGGGGCCAGCACTCTGCAAGGGACTGTTCTGATTGTTGAGCCCCTGCAACAGCTTCCTCCTGCGCAACCAGGTATTACTTATGATGAACCCCAAGGTATTCTTTCTGCTTGTGTGCATTCTGACCAGCTTCTCATTTTTATTTTTTTACTTTCAGAACCGCCTGTGGTGGAGGATGTGCTCATGGGAGGGCCTGACCAAGCGGCGACAGAGTTTGACAGGACGGAGAAAGAACCTACTCCAGTGGGTGGTTCTGCTCAGCCTGATGAAGCTGGTCAGGAGTCCCATCGAGCCATGACAGAGTTTGACAGGACGGGGGCGGAGGCTGCTAAGACTGTCTCGACTCAGTCTGCTGAGGATCAGAGTGAGGACCAGTCAGGTAGCTGTCTTCTTCAGACCCAAACTGCTCTTTGTTATCGGTTTCTTTTTACCTGCACCTTCTTGATTTCCCTGTTTTTATATCAATATGATAGGCTCTGCTGGGAAAACCGTCCCTACGCCCGTTCCGACTAACCAGGAGACGGTGGAGCCTCTCCAGCATGAGAGGGTGGAGCAGCAGAGCTTGGCTTCCGTCTCAGTGGTGGAGACTGTCTTGTCTCCCCCTGCTCAGAAGGCTACTCCTCCTAGTAGGAAGGCTGCCCCTCCTCCTCCCAGAGGCTTTAAGCAGGTCCTTGCCCCTACTCCTGAGGATCTGGCGCGTGTGGTTAGTGTTTCCTTTTCCTCTCTTCCCTCTTGTAGAGTCAATTCGTTCTGTGCCTTACTTTGTTGACGACATTTTCTTCCTTTTATTTTCTTCAGCAGCAATTGAGGGCTAGGAAGGTGCAGTCTGCTGCGGCTCTTCAGACCTCTGCTCCTATTGCGGGCCAGCTTAAGCCCCTTGCAGAGGGTGCTCATCAGACTACGGCTGAGCCTGAGGTCTCTTCTCGTTCCCAGAAGAGGTCAGCAGAGAGGCAGAGTGAGGAAGGAGCTCCTCCTCAGAAGAAGACTCGTCTCCCTGCTGACTCCCCTCGGATCGTTGTTGTCGAGGACGACGTCGCCACCAAAGGTGTGTATCCTTTACCTGGTCTTAGCTCCGGCCTTTTCCCTTCTGTGGAACTGACTGGACTTTCTTTTGGCTCAGGTTCTCTGCAGAGGGAATCGGCGGACGACCAGCACGAGGCTCAGGGGCGGGAGCAGATGTCCGTGGCCTTCCCTGATCCCAGTGAGTGGTTGAAGCTTCTGGCAAGTCGCTTCTCACCGGACTATGCTGTTCAAGATGTCCCCCTGGTGAGTTATCGGTTCTTCTTATAGTCATCTGTTTATGACATTAAGATTTCTTTCTGATCTGCTTTTTCCTTGATTACAGGCTGCACGGGCCGGCGCCTTCATTGGAGAGTTCTGCCATGCTGTGGGGCTGGGTAGACATGAGGCAGATCTCCCTGAACTGCAGCAGCTTAAGGCTCAGGTAGCGCAGCAGAGAGCAGAGTATGCCAAGCTGAAATCCCAGAACTCTCTGATTGTGTCCACTTGCCGTGAAACTGAGGAGGAGAGGGATGCTCTGATTGTGGAGCGCGACACCTTGCGGACCGTCAACCAACGCATGGAGGGTCAGGCGGCGCAAGCAGAGGCTATCGCGGCTGAGCATTCACGCCTCTCTTCTCAGCTTAGTGAGGCGTTGTCTCGTGCTTCGACGGTGGAGACTAAGCTGAAGACCTCCGAGGCTCGGCTGCAGGCGGCGTTGAAGGAGCAGGAGCAGCTCAGGGGTCAGCTCTCTGCTATACAGGCTGATCATGAAGCCTGCTCTGCTAAATTGGCTCTGCAAGCCAAGGAGGCTGAGGCAGCTCTAAGACAGAAGGAGGAGGAGCTAGGGGCAGAGTTCTCCAAGTTGCTTTCTGAGAGGGAGGCTCAGCAGGCTAGGGAGGCTGAGGTGGCCCTAAAGCAGAAAGAGACTCAGCTGCTGGCGGAGGAGGCTGCCCGTGTTGCGCAGATGGAGGAGGCGTTCGGGAACAAGTACTGGGAGGACTGCAAAGTTGCGGTCCGCAGGGTTCTCTGGCATTTGCAGCCCTCTTTTAACTGGGATGCCTTTGAGGACGCCTATGCCAGTCAAGTGCATATGCGACCTCCGGTGACTCAGGAGCTCAGAGATCTGGAGTTGCTCTACTCTCTGCCTTCAGAGGGAGAATCTTCAGAGCAGCAAGTTGATGGGAGCTCTGCAAAGGATGGCAGCTCCGTTCCTAAGCAATAGGAACTCGGGCGGCTATCTCATGCTTCGCCTCAGTCTTCTTGTGACTCCTGTCTGAGCTGCTGAGGTAGGTGAGCTGGGAGCCTGTGCTGAACTGATTGCAGTCCTCCGTTTTTGCCCTCCGATGATATCCTAATTGACTTATCTTGTAATATTTTTAACTAAATAGTCAAACATTTCCTTTCCATCTGTATTTGCTCCCTTCTTTTGATTAGGTAGCCGCCGTTGTTGTAGTGCTATGTAGCACTCTGATTTGGTTTATAGCCAGATCTTCTTATGTAATATTCAATTAGTCAGCAATTATGCTTCCTGCAATGCGAGTTGCGTTCCTCTGTTGACTTTTGTGCTTTCTATTCGATGCATACCATGTTTTGTTATTTCTGCTGAGTACCTGTGTTCTGCTCTGATGATGAGTCTGCCGTGCCATCAAGCAAATGCATTCAGGCGTTTTTGTTTACTTGGCTTGGTGGCCGGTGAGATTTGCTCAGAGCTGGGACTTTAGGGGCCCTTTACTCTTCTGCTCTGCCTTATGTATGACAAAGATTCAACAACAGCAGAGCAGAGGAGGTATTTTGACGCCCTAAGTCATGATGATTCTGGGAGTTTTGGGGTTCGCCCTTTAGCTCCTTCTGCCATCTTTTTCGTGTCGGGGTACGCTTTGGTTCTTAGGAACTCTCGCGTCCCCATTAACCTTAGGTGTCTATGACTTATCCTTGCTGCTTTTTGGGCCTTCGGCCCTGCAGGTTTAGAGGTAGAGGTCTATGACATCGGTAAGTCGAGTCGGCATCCGATCACTCTGCGGGCCTCAGGGGCTCTTGGACAGAGTTAACCTTTTGGCCGACTCCCTTTCTTCATTATACAGTTTACTTTTGTGTCTGAAGAGCCTCTTCAGCCTTCAGTCTGACCCAGACCCTGTTTTCTTTTGCCAGACTGTGGTATTTTTTCTCAGTCTGCTAAGGGTCTATCTGATTTTGTCGTTTTGTTTTTCATAAAGAATTGATAAGGGAACGGGGGTTTAATGCGAAAATGGAGAATGGTGGACAAAGGGTGGCTCAAAGGCCTTTCATTCATGGGCGTTTTGATACAATCTGGGTTATACGAAGTATTTTTTCAATATTCGGGCGTTCCAGTTGCTTTTTAGTTCACTTCCATCCATTCTTCTCAGTCTGTAGGTTCCGGGGTGTAGCTCTTCACTAACCTGGTAGGGTCCCTCCCACTTAGCCGACAGCTTTCCGTGTATTTTGTCTTTTTGCACAGCTGCTGCATTTCTGAGTACCAGATCCCCTACCTCCAGAGGCCTGGCCCTCACTTTCCGGTTATAGTATCTGCTGACTCTGGCTTTGTAAGCTTCCATTCTGAATCTAGCTTCATTTCTGTATTCATCCAGCAGATCTAGATTTGTCCTCAGGGCTTCGTCATTCAGACCTGGCTCAAATAGGCTGATCCTCAGACTCTCAGACCCGATCTCAACAGGCATGACAGCTTCAGAACCATATACCAGGTGGAAGGGGTCTGCCCAGTCGATTCTTTGATTGTGGTTCTTATCGACCACAGAGTGTTAGGCAGCTCCTCTAGCCACTTGCTTTTTTGCTCCTCCAGCTTCTTCTGTAGGCCTATCAGGATCTGCTTGTTAGCGGCTTCGGCCTGACCGTTGCACTGAGGGTTGCAGACTGAAGATAGGGCATATTTGATCCCAAACTGCTCCAACCACCCTGATAGGGGTATGTTGTCAAACTGTCTCCCGTGGTCGAAGACGAAAACCTTCGGAATTCCGTATCTGGTGATGATGTTCTGCCACAAAAATTTTCTGACGGCTGCTTCTGTGATGGTGGATAGGGCTTCTGCCTCTATCCACTTAGTGAAGTAATCTACCCCCACAATTAACCATCTCTTCTGATATTGGGCCGTTGTGAAGGGTCCCAGGATGTCTAGCCCCCATTGGGCGAATGGGATAGGGTTATAGATTGGCATGAGGTCGTTTGCGGGTAGCTTGATGTTCGGTGCAAACCTCTGGCAGCTGTCGCATTCTTTCACCAAAGCTTCAGAGTCAGCTTTCATTGTGGGCCAATAATAACCGGCTCTGAGAGCTTTATGGGCCAGAGCTCTTGGTCCGATATGGTGTCCGCAGAGTCCCTCATGAATCTCCCTCAATATGTAGTCTGCATCTCTCTGCCCTACGCATTTGAGTAGGGGCAGAGAGAAAGACTTCCTGTATAGCTCGTCCCCGATCAGGCAGTATCTGCATGCTGTCAGCTTGAGTTTTCTTGCTTTCATTTTTCCTTCTGGTAATTTGCCAGTCTGTTTATACTCAGCGATCTCTTTGATCCACTTTGGCATATCTTCCAGTTCCAAAACTCGCTCTGCATCCTCGCAGATTGCACTGGTGGGTCTGACTTCCACCAGAACAGACCTATTCAGCTCTTGCAGACTGCTGCTTCCCAATTTGGACAGGGCATCTGCTTGTGCGTTCTGTGCTCTAGGCACTTGTTCAATTCTAAAAGTTTCAAAATTTGAAATCAGAGACCTCATTCTGGCTAGGTAGCTCTGCATCGTCGGCTCCTTGGCCTCATATTCCCCCTTGACTTGGTTGGTTACCAACTGAGAGTCAATTTTGAGGTGGACGTGCTTGGCTTCCAGGGTCTGGCAGAGCTGCAATCCAGCGATGGCCGCTTCGTACTCTGATTCATTATTGGTTGCCGAAAACATGAACTTCAGGGCATATTCAATGATTTTCCCCTCTGGGGTTCTGATGACCACGCCTGCCCCAGAGCCGTTGATGGTTGCAGACCCGTCTGTAAAGACTTCCCAGGCTCTGGGCTCTCCTACTGATTCCTGATAGGCACACTCTGCTAGGAAGTCAGCTAGAGCTTGTGCTTTTATGGCGGTTCGCGGGGCGAATTTGATACCGAACCCTGTCAGCTCCAGGGCCCAGTTCATGATTCTCCCTGACTTGTCTACCTTCTCCATTGCCTTTTCCAGAGGTATATTTGTCAGCACAGTGACGGGATGTGCGTCAAAATATGGCCTCAGCTTTCTGGTGGCCAGCACTACTGCGTAGGCTGCCCTTTCTATCAATGGGTAGCGTGTTTCTGCACCCGTGAGGGTGTGGCTTACAAAATATACCGGCTGCTGCTTCTTGTTCTCTTCCTTCAGCAGGACTGCACTCACAGTTGCAGTTGTAACGGCAATGTATAGGGAGAGAGCTTCCCCTGTCTTGGGTCTGGCCAGTGTTGGCAGGCCAGAGAGGTGTGACTTCAACTTCTGGAATGCCTCCTTCTGCTCTGCTTCCCACCTGAACTCTTTGTTCCCTTTCAATATTTTGAAGAATGGGAGAGCTTTCTCTGCACACTGAGCTATGAATCTGGATAGGGCTGTCATTCTGCCTGTCAGCCTCTGGATGTCTCTGATGCTTTTAGGCTCTGGCAGATCCATAGCTGCTTTTACTTTGTCAGGATTCGCGTCGATCCCCCTTTCGCTGACCAGATAGCCCAGGAATTTCCCTGACCGTACTCCAAACACGCATTTCTTAGGATTCAACTTCATGCTGTGTTTGCGGAGGTTGGCGAAGGTCTCCTTTAGGTCTGCTATGTGGTCAATCTCAGTTTTACTCTTGGTGATGACGTCATCAACGTACACCTCCAAATTCCTTCCCCTTTGACTGGAAAGACCTGATCCATCAGCCTTTGATAGGTGGCGCCTGCGTTCTTCAGCCCGAAGGGCATCATGACATAGCAGAATACCCCGATAGGGGTGATGAATGCCGTCTTCTCCTTGTCTGCGGGGTCCATGAAGATCTGATGGTATCCGCTGAACGCGTCCATGAAGCTGAGCAGAGCGTGCCCACTGGTAGAGTCTACCAGCTGGTCGATTCTTGGCAAGGGATAGCAGTCGTTGGGGCAGGCTTTGTTGAGGTCTGTGAAGTCAACGCACATCCTCCAGCTCCCGTTCGTCTTTTTAACCATTACCACATTGGCCAACCATTCTGGATATTTGCAGGGCTCTATGAACCCTGCCTCAAGCAGCTTCTGAACTTCTTCCTCGATGGCTTTATTTTTCTCCGCAGAGTAGTTCCTCCTCTTCTGCTTCACAGGTCTGTATCCTGCGGCGGTGTTTAACTTGTGGTTGATGGTGGCTGGGTCCACCCCAGGCATCTCGGCTGCCGAGAAAGCGAACACATCTGCGTTCTCTTTCAGCAGACTGATTAGGTTGACTCTGGTTTCAGGATCCAGGTCTTTGCCTATCCTGACTGCCCTGCCTTCTTCCGGTCCCAAGAGTACCTCTTCGGTCTCTTCCCCCGGTTCAGGCTTATTTGCCTCCTGCTCTGCTTCTGGCCGAGCATCGGCCTCACTGATAGCAGCACACTCTTCCTCTCTTTGCTTGGCCTCTTTGGCCTTTCCTCCATTACTTTCTTTCCCGGCTTCTTCAGCCTGGTCCTTCTTGGCTTCTTCGGCCTCTTTCCTCTTTCCTTCTTTCTTTTCCTTTCTCCTCTTTCTCCTGGACCCAGAGTGGTTAGGAGGGGGAGGTCTTTTATCCTTCTTTAGGGCGGTCAGATTGCATGACCTAGCTGCTCTCTGATCTCCCTTCAGTCTGCCCACTTCTCCAGTACTGCTTAGGAAAAGCATGGTCTGATGATGGGTTGACGGGATTCCCTGTACTGCCTCGATGAACTTCCTTCCCATCAGAGCGTTGTATGGTGACGGGAGGTCTACCACCAGAAACTCTTGTACTACTGTTCTCTTCACTCCGTTCTGCCCCTCTGTGGTCACTGTCAGATGTATCTTCCCCTCTGGGATGATGGAATTCCCCGTGAATCCGACGATTGGAGTTCCTCCTAGCTTCAGCATTGAACGATCTAGCTCCATTTTATCGAAGGTATCCTTATAAAGGATATTCACGGCGCTCCCGCCATCTACCAGTATTCTTCGTACATCTATCCTGCTAATCTCCAGAGTGACCACAAGAGGGTCAGAGTGCGGGAAGCTGATGCCTTTGCAGTCTTCTACTGTGAAGGTCATGTTTGGTAGATCTGGGCTCAGCTCTGCCTGGTTGATGGAGTAGAGGTTGGGGTGGGTGAGTTGCCTTAGGTGAGCCCTCTCTCCCCCTATCGAGCTAGAGCTGCCAAATATGACGTATACCGTCTTCTTTTTCCCTTCCTTGATCTCTGCTCGCTTGTCCTGCAGTGTCTGCCCCTCGCTCTGTTGTTCCTTCTCCTTGATCCCCTGATTCCAGGCGAGGTACTCTTTGAAGTAGCCTCGTCTGATCAGGCTTTCCAGATCATTTTTCAGGCTTATGCAGTCTTCCGTATTGTGGCCTGGCGTCTCATGGAAAGCGCAGAACTCTGCCATGTTTGAGCCTAGGCTTCTCTTCTTGGTGGGTGGTGGTCTGTGCCACCTGCTATCATCTCTATGGGTCAGAAAGATCTCAGCCCTTGGCGCGCTGAGGTTGCTATAGTTGTTATATTTCTCTTGGGCCTTCAGCCGGTCTGCTTCTCTCTCTGCTTCTTTTTGCTTTTCTCTCCCTCTGTTCTGATGGGGCCTGGGGCCTCCAAAATTCAGTCTGCCTCCCATGAACTGGTGCTCATTCCGCCTGGTACCCTGTATAGCAGGTCTGCCTGTTTCTGCTCCGTGCGTCGATGCTTTGTTGAAATCTTCGACGGCTATGTATTTTTCTGCCAGGGCCAGGGCCTCGCTGAGTTCTTTCATGGTGACCCATTTGAGATCGTCTCTGAATTTACTGGTGTGGGGTAGGGCGTTCCTCAGAGCGTGCAGAGCGAGCTTCTGTTCCAGCTCTGGGATATGCACCAGCTCCTTGTTGAACCTCCCTATGAAATCCCGCAAGCTTTCATTCTGAGTCTGCTTCAGCAATAGCAGCTCGTGTGTGGATTTGTTCCTCCTGCTTCCGCTAACGAAATGCTCTTTGAACCTCTTCTTCAGTTCATCAAAGTTAGCAATCGTTCCTTGGGGAATAGTCCTGAACCAGGTTTGTGCTATCCCTGTCAGAGTGGCAGGGAAGTGTCTGCACCATGTGGCCTCATTGTAATTTCCTAGTTCCATGTGGGTCTCAAAGGCTGCCACATGCTCCTTTGGGTCTCCCTCCCCTTCGAACTTGAGATTGGACGGGAGCTTCGCTTTTGACACCCTGGCCGCAATGATTTCAGGTGTGAAGGGAGACTTGGAAGGAGATCTAATCTCCTCTGCAGGTGAGACCACAATGGGTCTGGAGTTGACTCTATGGGCTATGAGTCCTCTGAGGTCTGTGGGGGTTCCATTATCGCCAGAGCCCTCCTCTGGTATTGTTCCTAACCTCAGGCTGACATGCCTTCTGACCGTTCCGCCACCAGGCGCAGACAGGGCCTCTTCAGCTCCTGAGTTGTGCCTGGTTCTGGGTCGCGGCTGGACGTTCTGGGCCACACCCCTTGGACTTCCTCTGTGGACAGATCTCCGACTTGAGCCTGCCGTGTACCCTGTGGGTGTCTGTTCTTTGAACATACTGGGATGATCTTGCTGCATTACTTCAGTATCCCACTCTGCTTCCTGCCAGCCCTTCCTGATGTACCCGGGTCCAGAGCGGCTAGATAGGCCATACTCCGACGTCGGGGTGGGTGTAATGTTCGTCATATTGTACCCACATAAGGGGTCTGCCGTGGCTGCCTCCTCTTCAGATGACAGCCGCAGGTGCCTTCGAACTGAATCGTGTGTTCCGGTTCTTTTTCTCTTTCGAGCAGGTTGGCTTCCAACAGTTTGCATAAACTGTTGAGCAGACTGCAGTACTTGAAAAGCTGCTTGAAGTTGCTCCGGTGTGGGCATGACCACTAAGCTGCTTGGCTGTGGGGTCTGCCTGGTTTCACGGTGAAGGGTGATGGTGTTTTCCCTCCTGCCTGATCTGGTGGTAGCAGCACTACCCCTTCTTGTTGATCTCGTGCTTGTTTCTCTCAGTGGAGAGTTGCTTTCTCCTCCTGAACTGTCGGAACCGAGCGTTTCTGAGGTTGGAACCACCATTGCGAAGTTGTAGATTGGGCTTTTCTACTCTTCCCCTCCTTCTAGCGCCAAATTGTTTCTGTCCAAGACAGCAACAGTGAAGAGGCCTTCATTAAACTCCAGCCTAAAGGCTATGTCCGGAGCGGTCTGCCTGAGGAGGTCTGCTCTGCTCTAGGCGCTCTGACGTGGAGTGGCAGGCTGCTTCCAGCTGGAGGTCTGCTAGGTAGACCCCATACAACAATCATACATTTTAGATGAATTTCATGTTAAAGTATAGACATATTGACATAATGCATGTATATAGAAGAATAATGTATTAACTATGACTATGAGTCTATGACAATATTTTTTGCCGAAAATTCTATTATCGTAACCGAAAATTTCAAATATACATAGTAAAAGATATACGAACGCTATTTTTTATATACAACTCTTTCATTCTACGATTTTTCTCATACCTTACTCTAAATCAATATACCTAAGTGGCTAAGTGTACATTACAAATTGTGTTTTCTTATGAAGTAGGTCAAAAAGCTCAACGGTGTGTAGGCGACCAGTCTTGTACGGTTGGTCATCGGTGCAAGTGTTGAGGTCTGTAAAAAGTCATAGTATTTAACAAAGTCGCTGACTTTTGTATCAAAACGAGTAGTATATACATACACATGTATGCAAGTTGTATTGTAAAAGATTGATTGATACATGCAACTTTCACACGTGCTGTCTGTCACCGTCGGTGTTCGACTTTCCGCGTTTTTCTTTTCATATTTTCCGGTACTCATAGAGTGCAAACAATCAAAGAGGAAGAATAAATTGGAAAGTCATACTATTTCTTTATTGAACCAAACTGAGCATATTATTTTCAACGTAGAACCGTTGAATCGAACTGAAAGGAATAACAATATATAAGAGTAAAAGTATTGTTAAAAGCGGTATAGAATTGAACTGAAAACAACTAAGTTGGACTGAAGTAACCTAATCTGAACTAAATTGAACAGAAGTGAAAATTATCCAAAGAGAACATGCCTTTAGACCACTTCTCGACTGAATCGATGCAAATTAATTTCAAGTCAGCTCAGTTCATTACAACTTTATTAATTTTCTTTTAATTTAATTTAGTTTATTTAGGTCTTGGTGATTTTTAATTTCAATTTAATTCAACTTTGTTGGAGTCTTTGTCTAAGCTTATTCTTGTTTCAGTTCGCAAACAAGTTTATACTATTTGGTAGGAACAAAGGATTAGTCTACGTCTGCCCTATCTCATCGCAATTATGAAAAGGTGTGATTATCAACTACCATATTTAGTTAGTCAAGTCATGTAAGAGTGGTAATAAACCTGGGGTTGATTCTCGTCTATATTATTAGATCTTTAGTTGTATGATAAAATATTTAGTCCTTCCTATAATTTATTAACCATCTTATTTTACTAATGTATGTTCTAGAGTAAATATCTTATTTTAAGGAAAGAAAATAGAAAGCATAATTTAAAGGATTTAGAAGTGTAAGAAGTTAAAAAAAAGTTAAAGAAAATATTCATTAAGAGACATGAGATAACATATCGACATATGATTTTGTGATATCCTAAAATCTAACTAGATTATGAGTACGAGTGATGCCCCGATTATTGGATACAAAATATCGATTCTCTCATGTTCTTATTGATTCACAAACTAAATTTACGAAATTGATTATCCGATTTTTGTTTTCAACTTTTCCTTTATACATTGTCTTTTATTATTATATTTTCCTTCGAGATAAAACAATGATTCACATTTAATAAATTTTCAAATTTGAGATCATGTGTTCAAGACTAGACTGATTTAACATATATCTTGAGTGGTTAACATCTTATACCGTTCTTTTAGTCGTTTTGTAACCAAGCAACATATTAACTATGGTAAGAAATAGACGACGGGGGTAGCCTACAACGGCCGTAGACTTTGGACTAGTTTAGGCCATTTTTGAGCTTAAGGTCGGGCTCATGTCAAACAAAAAGACAGCCCAATGCTAGATCAACATGACATAATGAATCTTGCTGTGCTTTAAGACGAGCCGATCAGGCTCGACTCAATACTATCTCTAGTCTCATGAAGGAGAAATTGGCTTGCTGATGTGTTTAAGTAAATATAGATGGATCAAGAGTTCATTGATCCTACACCCGGTGTAGGAAAAAGGCACCCAAGAGAAAGTTTTGCTCATTCGCTCATTGGATTCTGTACTATATTGTGAATTTTGCCTATTTAAAAATTTTTAAACGAGCAATGAGTAAACAAATATATTTGAATGTAGAATGATTATCTTACACTCGGATATTAAAACACTCCTCGCGATCACGGTGTGAAACCCCTCACCAAACTGCAAAGCGGCAGGTATCAGGCGGGGGGAGGTAACAGATCGAGTAGTACCGACTTCCTGCTAGTGAACCCCAGCTAAGCTCCTTTGCTTTAAAAGAACTCTAGTCCAAATGTTTGGTCAAACTAACACTACTCTACATATTTGATCTTTGTAATTAAATTACCAACATCTTACCTTTTTATATGACCATTGGTCTAATGATCTCAAAATTCTTTGAAAAAACAGTGGTTATACTTTTTTCGAGTCAAAAAGAAAGCATTATGATTCCCAAGAATATATCTTTTAACATTAGCCTTAGGCCCTTAACTAACTCCAACTTGTGTTCTATGGGCCACCATTCCGATTGATCATACAACCATAAGTTCCCTCACACATTAGACAGCCAAAACAATAATTTCTCCCCATTCTTTCATCCATTTTCTTCTACTCTTGTCAACGTCAAAACCCATGTGTGAGTCCCACATCGAAGAAAAATGACATTGCTATATCTACCCCACTGGGTAGTTTACCCACCACTGATACAATATTAAAATATTATTAAATATAGTGAATTGGATTTCGTTGTCACTACTTTTTATTAGAGGTGGGTAGTCCACCCAGTAGGTAGACAAAGTTTTTTACGAAGAAACAGGAGTTGGAATTTGCCGTGCAACTGTTTGCATGACACCTCCGGATACAAGCCATACGGTATAAGTAATGAAAACCCATGGATCTAGGTGGTTATAAAAATAAAAAAATAAAAAAACAGTATGTAAAGCTTCTTTTTGTCTCTCATAATCTACCTAGTTATCAGGCAGATATCCAAGCAATTGAGTTGAATGGCCCCGTGCAGTGCTGCACGACCCCCGGCCATGGGAGTATAAATAGCTATCAGAAGATCCTGAATAATACTAAGATTCATGCTTGGAAGTGTATAAACAAACAGAGGATACTAGCAGGCTAATTTCATGCATAGCTTACTGTGTAATAATCAATCTATAGATGATGATAAACAACCTCAGGGACATGTTTTAATGTAATTGCTGATTACAGACCCCTCTCCAACATCAACAAAATCCAAATAATGAGTTCTTTCTATATTTTCAGTGTGACGAGATATAACAAGAATCATACAGAAGTAATATGACATGGGGCATATATTTTAAGTTCTAACGAAGCAATGAAGCAGGAGAGAAGCCATACAAGTAATGTGGTCCATCCATATGTATCTCGGCCCTAGCATCAATAACAAACCAGCTCTAGGAAACGTAACTAGCATTCTCCAGTCGCCACTCGAAATAAGAAAATTCCTCTTCAGTCCTCAATGAGCATAAACCCATAGTCACTCTACTTATCAAAGTGAATTCATCTTTTAGGACAGCATTCCTCAAGGAACAGAACTCGTTCTTACTCACAATGTACGATCACAGATCACAACATGTCTTTGATGATATCAAGATTTAGAGTGTCGCGGATGATAAGATATACCCCGAGAAATAAGACTAACGTTATACCTGAAGTCATTATTTTCTGCTCCACTTCCATAGGGAGCTTCTTCCCTCCTCTAGCCGCCTCTATAAGTATTAATGCCAATGTACCCCCATCTAATGCTGGCAATGGCAATAGATTTATCACTGCTAAATTTATATTCAAAATTGCCGCGAATTGATATAGTCCATCGATATTCGACCTTGCTACTTCTGCCCCAACTGCGATTATAGCAACCGGGCCTGAAACCTTTTCAGCTGACTGTGAAAAGTTCAGAAATGTCTGTTTCAAACTATCTAACACATTATAGGACAAACCCCAGAATTCTTTTCTTGTGAAATTCAAAGCCTCAACAATATTATTAGGCTTAACCTTTCTAATGCTAATATTAGGAGATAACTGAACTCCAATTTTACCAGTTCCATCAGAATTCTCATCAGGGGTTACCTTAAGGTCCAAACCCTGACCATCCCTTTGAATTTTAAGCAACACATTTCTACTAGGATTCCCCTTAATCACATCAACAACTTCAGAAACAGTTTTAGGTCCGGTTTTCGACAACTCGAGGCCATTAACAGAAACAATCACATCACCAGGAAGTAATCCATCTCGAGACGCGGCCGATAAGGGCCGAACATCAGGGACAAGAACACCAGGAAAAGCTTCTTGCACAGGCAAACCAACAGATACAATTTGAACAAAGATTATGGTAAAAGCAAAGATTATATTGGCAATAACACCAGCTGAAACAACCAAAACTCTATCAAAAATGGGTCTATTTTTAAGTAAATTAACATCATCAATTGGAATTTCACTATCAGGATCATTATCAGGAAAACCCACAAAACCACCAAGAGGGAAAGCTCTAAGTGAGTATTCAACATTATTTGCATTAAATTTAGCTAAAATTGGACCAAACCCAACTGCAAATTTACTCACATGAATTCCTTGAAGATAAGCAGCTAAAAAATGACCACTTTCATGAACAACAATAATTGCTGTAAGCACAGCAGCAGCTTCAAGAACAGATTGTGGACCTTCAAAACTACTCAAATCAAACCCAGAAAAACAACATCGATAATTCCTAGTTTTATTGAAGTAAAAGTTTTTATCTTTAGATTGGAGAAAGCTTGATCGAGTTTGAGGTATTTTAATGGTGGAAAGAGGTTTAAAGAAGTGGGTTTTGGGTTTAGGGTTTGATGATAAAAGGGAATTAATTGGGGAAAGATTGATGCCATAGAAAGAGGAGATGGGAGGAATGGAAGAGAGGGTTATTGTTGTTGTTGTTGTTGTGATTGCCATGGTATTGTGAATTGGAGAAGATGGCAATTTAGAGTGACAAAGTAAGAGAGATTTGGATAATTCATTTCATTGGTTGATCTCTAAAACTATATCGAAAAAGGGAAGGGACATGTCTCTCTCCTATTTTTAGGCTTGTGGCTATGAGAGATTGAAAGTGTACACTTTGGTTGAGCTTCTAAATTCTTATTTTTGGATAATATATTTACCACTAAAAATTATTCATTTGTGTGTTTGCTTAGGAAAAAAAATTAGGGAAATTCTGTACCATTGTCTTTTTCATCTGGTACCATTAAACTATAGAATTATTACCTTCGTTGTTAACCTTGATATAAGTATTCGTGTTAGTGGTGCGATGACCTTTTAAGGCTATTAATTACTTAAGGTGTGTAAGTTTTTTTTCCTAATCAGAGTTGATTTGTTCTATTCAGGTGTAATATAATTTTGCTTTTAGTAGGTCTTATTGATATTTTGTAATTAATTATAATTTAAAGTGGTATATAATATTAAACTTTTAGTAGTCATATTGATACTTTTAGAAATAATGAAATAGGGATGTGTTTAATGATGTGTTATCTTCACCTTAAAAGTTAAGTTTTAGGACCAAGTTAGTAAACTCTAATAAGTTGTAATAACTTCAGTTTAGCTTTGCTCAGTTCAATTCAATTCAGTTATATTCAACTTCCTTTAATTTAGTCAAGTTCAGTTATTGGGATTTTTATTATTATCATTATATATCTTTGTCGATATTGTTACTATTGTTGTTTATCTAGTTTATTTCTAATTATATTATTATTATAGTAATTATTATTTATTCCTACTTTTATTATCACCTATGTTTTTTAATACTTGTATCATTTGGAGCTTTTTACGCTTTTAAAATCCAATCATAACTTTGATATTGAACAAAATTATTCCACTTTTATTTCGATAAATTTTTCACATGTGAAAAGGGATGGGAATTCTGTTGCCCATCACTTGGCTACTATGGCTAGGCTAGTCCCTTTTGGTACTTAATAATGTTGGGGCACTATTATCCTGTTGTGGTCTTCTCATTTGTATTGTCGGACATTTCGTTATCAGATTAATATTACTAGCCTTTGCTTAAAAAGAAAACTTATAACTTTGATTAAATATAAGTATATGTAATTAAAGAAATGATGCGAAATATAAAAAAAATGGAGGAAATGTTATTTTTTGTTTGCCATTAGTATTTTCTCAAGAACCCTATCTAGTATCTACAAATCACAATGACATGAGATGTCTCTAAATCCGGTAATTGAGACTGACTTGAGAGTTGAGAGCATAACTCGAAGTCTCGAACCATTCATCCTGCTGCGTTTCCGTTTGCGTTTCCATTTAACAATGGCGGCAATTAGCCCCTTCTCAAACTCGACCCCATTAACCAAAACACCCGGTTTTGTATGTGGGTGGTGGTGTTTGAATTCTAGTTTTGAGCTGTGGAAATTCGTCGAGTTGACAGGGTTCTGGTGGCGAGTACTCTTATGGGATTGGGGTGTTACCCTTGTAATGATCATGAATTGTCTCTTCATATCTTGGGAATGCATACCAACTGAGGTTAGCATGAGTGGTTAAGGGCCTCTTGCTCCTTAACCAAGGTCTCGGGATCGAGCCTTGGGAATGGAAAAAATCTCAGCTGGGAGGGATGCTGCCCATCGAGGTACCCATGCAAATTCCCGCGGGAGATTAGTCCACTCGCCTAAGGCGGTGGGAAACTCCTCGTAGTAGTACCAAAAAAAAATATCTTGGGAATGCATGGGAGTGTGTATGCTAATTATGTAGGAATTCATAGATGCGAATAGCGGAATTTCAGGAAACAATTTCCTAACATCTATAACAGAATCGCATGCATAACAATATATGAATCGATACATAGAGTAGAGAATACACAAACCTTTTATTCACGACTTGAACAGGTATGTAGGGTTTGAATACTGCAAAGTATTATTGCAGATCTGGTTACTTTAGAGATAAAGAACTACAATTGTAATTCCTCTACTTAGTCCACGAACACCGATTAATACCCACGTTTGCTAGAACGGAAGAGTATGAACTATTCACTCTCTTACTTTTGATGGGATAGGCGCCTAGACTAAAGAGGGAGAAGGGTTTTTCTTTTTCTCTCTTTTGTGTCAAGTTACTGACTAACTGAATTGTTCCATCTCTCTTCTTATTATATCTATATATAATAAATAGAGATTAGGTTAAGAGGAAAGGAAAAACTAAAACCCTAATCACCTTTATAGTGGCCGGCCCTTATAAGCCTTTATGGGCTCATAATTTATTTATTAATCAGTGTTACTCTGTGTGACCTCATAGGATTAACTATCTTAGTTGTAGGCCCAAACCAATTTGTCTACAAACCGTAATTTATTCTCTAGCAAGCAAATACGGTTACTAAAATAATTAACTATATTATCTCCATAAATTCAATCCTATTTATATTTAGTAATTGCGGAAATTGTCTAATGACATATTCCTTCAATCTCCCACTTGTCCGTAAGACAAGTACGCAATATTAAATTCCTTAAGTCTCTTAATGCCAAATTTGATAACACGATGTTATATACTCAAATATATTTCTTGATCACCGAGGTTGAATTGTTCAACTGAAGATCAACTCTTTAATCTCATTTTAGCATGGCCATGCGTTTTTACAATTCTCCCTCATCAAGTGGCCCAGACACCATTCCTATCAAATAGGAGGACTTATTCAATCTTGTATGACCATAACTCCCACTCAATTCTTAGCCAACCTGAGCATTGCCTTTATAACCTCCTTTTACGGCACGGTGTTTAACAATGTCAAAGCTAAACTAATCATATCATGGTTATTAGGACATACTCATGTCCAAGGAATCTATTAAATATAGACATTCCGATTCTACTATTAGAATCTAATTAGGTCAAGTCTCAATGTATCAATCATACATCCATATTTGTTAATTTGACATCCCTATGTCTCTATAGCCCAAGGAACTGCGCTATCAATTAACATTATGCTAGTCTTTTAACAAGTCACTTATGTCCAATTCAGTGCCTTAGACTAGGGACATATTATAAACTGTGGTTTTTGTTCACTATATAGGGTTCCATTCATCACAACGTTTATGATGATCCTATTTCAAAACACAATTTATTTGGACATCTTATTTAATACTAAACAAATTAAATAAGAATGTAGATTTTTATTGATAAACAATTCCAAGCATAATCAATGTCTTTACAAATGCAAACATAAAGTAAGCATTATAAAGCCATTCTTTTATATGCTTAAGCCCATAGACCTAGTATGACCTTCATGCTTAGGTCGAGCAACAGGTTTAGTCTGCGGATCTCCCACATTCTCATCAATATGAATCTTGCTTATTCAGTATAGAACTCTTACAGCTCATAACTTCTCCATTGGGACAAAGAATGAAACCAGATGGAGATCGGAAATCATCTTTGTCACTTTGGTAATTCGTATATGCCTATCATTAACAACAAACTCCATTTCTCCACCATATACCAATCAATGATCCTCAGTTCTTCGTAAGTACATAAGGATATTCTTTGCACTCATCTAGTGCGTGTAACTTGGATAAGACTGGTATATGTTGCATTTACTCGTAGTATAGGCAACATCTGGTTGAGTGCAAAGCATAGCATGCATACATAATGGAACCTAATGCAGAAGCATAGGGAACATTACTTATTCTCTTGACTTCATCAGGTGTCGAAGGACACGGAGTCTTGCCAAGTGATATGCCATGTTTCATGGGATTGAAATCTCTCTTAGAGTTTTCCAGCTTGAACCTAGCAAGAACCTTATCTATATTAGTTCCTTGACTAAGTTCAATCAGCCTTTTAGATCTATCTCTATAGATCTTTATTCCCAAAATATACTCTGCCTCTCCTAAGTCTTTCATAGATAAACGATTTTTAAGCCATCCTTTGACTGACTCAAGCACGACTTATCATTTCCTATGAGAAGTATGTCTTCCACATACAAGACTAAAATTGTTATATTACTCCCACTCAATTTCTTGTATACACAAGATTTCTCTTCATTTATGAGGAAAACAAACTTTTTGATTGCCTAATCAAATCTGAGGTTCTAACTCCTGTATGCTTGCTTCAATCCATAAATGGATTTCTCAAGCTTGCATACTTTCCCCTGAATTTGTTGGATGTTCAAAGCCTTGAGGTCGTGTCATATACACATCCTCTTTCAAGAACCCGTTCAAGAAAGCGGTTTTTACATCCATTTGTCGTATTTCATATGCATGAAATGCGGCAATTGCAAGGATTATCCTAATGGATGGCTACTAGGGAAAGGTTAAATTCATAATTTATACTATGAATATGACGGAAACCTTTTGCCACTATCGTAGCTTTGAAAACACTAATGTTTCCGTCTTTGTCTGCTTTCAAATTGAAAATCCATTTTCTTCCAATGGGTCTCACGCCATCAGGTAAATCAACCAAGTCCCATACTTGATTTTCAGACATAGATTCCATTTCGGATCTCATGGCTTCACGCCATTTCTAGGAGTCCTGGCCCTCCAAAGCATCTTTGTAGCTGATAGGCTCACAACTTAATAAAATCGTTATTTTAGAACTTTCCGTCGAAAGAAAATCAACATATTTTCTTGATGGAATGATGATCCTATGAGTTCTACGTAGGGGAACAACAGAAGAAGATTCTTGGTCGTTAGACTCAGAAGCTTCGCATGGATTCGATCCAAGTGGGACGGTAGGAGGTTCGTGGACAGGATTCACTACCCCTCCAACATTTTCATGTTGGGCCGCCTCTAATGAGGTGTTAACCTCACCCATTTGTTGCTCATCTCGAATTTCTTTGAGATATATACATTTCTCCCACTAGTCTTCTTGGAAATAAACTTATTTTCAAGGAAGACACCATAGAGAGCAACAAACAATTTGTTTTCGCTACGGTGGTAAAAATAATATCCCTAGGTCTCTTTGGGATATCCCACAAAGAAACACTTTCAGATTTGGGTGCTATTTTATCAGATAGTAAACGTTTTACATAAACTTCACACCCTTAACCCTTAGAAAAGACATTTTAGGAACGGTTCTGACCATATCTCATATGGAGTCTGATCTACTGCTTTGGATGGAGTCCTATTGAGTGTAAGCGCAATTGTATCAAGAGAAAATCCCAAAAGAGATATAGAGAGATCAGCAAGACTCATCATGGATTGTACCATATCTAATAGGGTGCGATTCCTTCTCTCGGAAACACCACTAAATTGTGGAATTTCCTGTTGAAGTTCATTGTGAAAATATTCCACAATCTTTCAAATGATCACCGAACTTTTGACTCAGATATCCCCTCCATGACATGATCATAAAGATTTAATCTTCTTGCCAAGTCGGTTTTGTACTTTATTTGGAATTCTTTGAATTTTTCAAAGGCCTCCAACTTATGCCGCGTGAGGTAAACATATCAATATGTGCTTACATCATCAGTAAAAGTAATTAAGTAACTTACCCTCCCCCAGCCAATGTATTCTTAGGTCCATACACATCCGTATGTATGAGGGCGAAGAGGTCATTGGCCCTTTCACTCGAACTAGTGAAAAGAGACTTTGTCATTTTTCCCATTAAGCAAAACTCACACATCAGATGATTCAAAATCAAATGATTTGAGAACTCCATCTTTATGTATTTCTCAATTTGTTTTGTACTTATGTAGTCTAATCGACAATGTCATAGGTGTATTGGGTTTAATTCATTTGACTTATGTTTCTCGCTCTTTTTATAGATGTGTGTTTGTAAAACATACAAACCATTTGATAACTTAGTAGAGATACGGAACATATCATTCAAATAAGCAGAAAAACAATTCTTCTTTATTGTGAATGAGAAAACTTCAGAATCCAAAATGGAAACTGAAATAGTGTTCTTAGTCATATTTTAAAACATAACAACAATTATTAAGTCTCAAAACAAAACCATAAAGTAAAGATAGACTGAAGACTCCCACTGCCTAGGCGGCAACTCGAGCTCCATTGCCAACTTGCAATTCTACCTCTCCCTTAAGCGTGTCTCCTACTTCTTTTTAGATCTTGCACATTACAGATAATGTGAGAACTACATCTAGTATCAAATACCCATGATGCAAAAGTAGTTTAAGTTATCTCTATAACATAGATACCTGAAGAAGAAGCTCTAGTCTTCTTGTACTCCAGATACTTAGTGCAGTTCCTCTTCCTATGACCCACCTTGTGACAATAGTAGCACTCATGTATTGCTACTATGGCTTTAGGTGTTGCCTTTGGCTCCTCAGAAGTGTTGGGCTCAGCAACTTGTTTGCCTTTGCCCTTACCCTTCTTAGACGGAACTCCGTGCTTCTTGAGCCCCTTGCCCTTTTGCACCATCAAAACATCCTTATGCTCTTTTATGGGCTCAGTAGGCAAGCTCCTTTCAGCCTGAATCAGTATACCATGCAACTCTTGTATGGTCATTTCCCTCCTTGCATATAGAAGTTCAAACTAAAGTTCTTATATGCATCAGTGAGTGAATTGATGATCATATCAATTGCTATCTCTTTGGGATAGGAAAATCCCAACTTGGTCATGTGCTCAAAATGACTAATCATTTTGAACACGTGGGGACCAACTGATTTTCCTTTCTCCATATTACACTCAAGAAGCTTGCGGTTCACTTCGAACCTCTCCAACCTAGGATGCTTTTGAAAAAAAATTCGCAACTATTGGATTATTGTATAGGCATCCATTCCTTCAAAACGTTTTTTTGAAAGTCAGGTTCCATACATGCAAGCATCAAACATGTGACAGGCACAGATTTGTTTATGAGTATTTGCCTAGCTATCCTATCAGCTTGGCGAGAATTCTCGGGAAGTGCAGGAATAGGAGTTTCAAGAACAGTTTCTCTCCTTTCATTTCTGAGAACTATTCTCAGATTTCTCTCCCAGTCTAGGAAGTTCTCTTGGTTGAGTTTCTCTTTTGCAAGAATAAAGCGCAAATTATAGCCAGAGTGATTGTTGTTGTTGTTAGACATGACTACAAAAAATAGTAAACAAGCATTCAATCAAAAAGTTTATCAATGATGGTTATTTAAACAAATTTAAACAACTATTAATACTTTATTCAAAATATAAAACCCCATATTGAATAAAGAAATAACCAAGATCCCCTCCCACTAAAATTAAACGGACTTTGGCCCTGCCTTTAAAGATAGTGATAGAGGTAAGTAAACCACTTTACTAATTATAACAATTTATAATTCTTGGTAGATAGGTTAATAACTCTTTATAAACTCCTATCTCACTGCTTCAAAACCCAAAACTTTATCTTTTGATGATTTTGTTGAGTCAAACCAAACATTAACATGTAAGTTTCAAAAAAACCTACCCTACTATCCTCGGAATTATGAGCAACACCCTGCTTTGGCAGAACCTATTACTCATGATCTAAGGCTTTATAGGTGTTGTTTGGAAAAGCATTTAAACTCAATATCACCCTTGGGGACTCAAGTTTATTATGTTGGTTATATTAAAAGGTGAACACATTACATAAATAACCACACATAAACTTGAGCGAGAATTTAAATGAAATTAAATGCATAAGCAATCAAAAAAGAACTTAAAACGCGATCCTAGTATGGCCCCTAAATCTAGAAAATCTAATCTTCATGAATCCTCCCTTGGGACTTTCTTGGATCTCCATCCTTGATTCTCCATGGAACTTCAATCTCGATCTTCATTTAAATTATTCTAAGCAAAGAATTTAAATTACATAAATACAAACGATACGCAGATCGTATTTTAATTACAAAAATACATAACGATGCACAGATCGTATTTTCTATCCTAATTTGGGCCATACCAGTCACGATTGTGCAAATATAATATCAAACATATTATAATATACATCTAAGCAAAATTATAATATCAACATATTATAAAAGATATCGACGCAGTATAATATCAGACATATTATATGCATTCATGAAAGAAATATAATATCATCATATTATAAATCATAACTTATTTACTCCATTAACGTTTAATGGGTAAATAACAAATATTTTCAAAAATATATAAAACATTCACGCATTTATTTAGAAAATAAAATGCAAGTAAAAATAACACAATTATATAAATACAAAATTTATTTACTCTATTAACTATTAATGAGCAAATAAAAATTTTCATTATAATTTTTAAAACTTAACAACTTTAAGTTAAAAATAAAAAAAAAAATATTTAGGAAACATTAATCGAATTAATAATTTTCCTAAAATTAGCCATCTTAACAAATTTAAGAATATAACTAATAAGGAAACTTTCATTCTCTTAATTCAATTACACCTTTAACATGATATTAATCTCCATTAATATTAATTTGCATAATTGAAAATTTATAACTTTTGCCCAAAAAAAAAAAAAAATCAATAAATCAGAATTTAAATCACCATTAACCAAAAACAAAACAATAAAATAGATGGACTAAGCTAGGCCCGGCCGGAGGCCCGCAGCCCAGCCCAGCTGCTGGCCCGCGAAAGCAACACAGGGGCTGCTTTCTTCCCGCAGCCTGCCTAGAAGCAACGCAGATGACGCAGCCAACCATGGCTACAGTCACGAGCGTGACTCGCCGGAGGAGGGTGGTGCTCGCCTGAAAACCGACGGTGAAGACGGTGCAACCAATTTGCGCCGCCACACTCGCCGGAAAATGCGAGTAGAAGCCCAGATTTTCGGAACAAGTTTCGAAAATTCTGGGTTGTTTTTAAACCAAGAAATTCGATTTTCGGCTCAAAACAACAAATTTTAATTTTGTTTTTGTAATTTAAACTTACAATAAGCATTATAACACTATTTTCTTGACAAATTACAACTCAATTGCAGAAATTTGACCCATAAAATGAATTTGGGGAAAAATTAGGGTTCTTGATATTTTCGAATCAAACTATTTTATTTCGAAACTAAAATCACAATTAAGAATATCAATTTGCAATTCAAATCAAAACAAAACAAAGCCCTAATTTAATTTCACAAAATAAACTCATTGAATTGTTGAATTTTGGAACCAAAATTTTCGCCCTCACCTTAGGTCGAAAACGAAAATCGAAATTTTCTTCTTTTTAAATATTTTCGATTTTATTTTCGTAAAACAAATCAAAACATTTAATATTTGGGCAATTATATTAACATAAAATTCATAATTTTATGCTTTTCAATTTATTAATATCAATATATTAATCTTGCAAATTAACACATATTAAAAAACTTCCCTGAATTGAATTAAAACTATGAACTTGATCATATAAAATTATACAAGAGGCTAAAACTGATACCACTGTAGGAATTCATAGATGCGAATAGCGGAATTTCAGGAAACAATTTCCTAACATCTATAACAGAATCGCATGCATAACAATATATGAATCGATACATAGAGTAGAGAATACACAAACCTTTTATTCACGACTTGAACAGGTATGTAGGGTTTGAATACTGCAAAGTATTATTGCAGATCTGGTTACTTTAGAGATAAAGAACTACAATTGTAATTCCTCTACTTAGTTCACGAACACCGATTAATACCCACGTTTGCTAGAACGGAAGAGTATGAACTATTCACTCTCTTACTTTTGATGGGATAGGCGCCTAGACTAAAGAGGGAGAAGGGTTTTTCTTTTTCTCTCTTTTGTGTCAAGTTACTGACTAACTGAATTGTTCCATCTCTCTTCTTATTATATCTATATATAATAAATAGAGATTAGGTTAAGAGGAAAGGAAAAACTAAAACCCTAATCACCTTTATAGTGGCCGGCCCTTATAAGCCTTTATGGGCTCATAATTTATTTATTAATCAGTGTTACTCTGTGTGACCTCATAGGATTAACTATCTTAGTTGTAGGCCCAAACCAATTTGTCTACAAACCGTAATTTATTCTCTAGCAAGCAAATACGGTTACTAAAATAATTAACTATATTATCTCCATAAATTCAATCCTATTTATATTTAGTAATTGCGGAAATTGTCTAAGGACATATTCCTTCAAATTACACTGTTGATAAGGCTGATTTGTTGCTTGCTTTCAGGGTTAGGTTTGATGATCGTGTCAAGGGGAAGCTCGAGGCGTTTGCTAGCCGGGCTAAGATTGTGCATATTGATATTGATTCTGCTGAGATTGGGAAGAACAAGCAACCCCATGTTTCCGTTTGAGGTGATGTTAAATTGGCGTTGCAGGGTTTGAATAAGATTGTTGAGTCTAGGAAAGGGTAGCTTAATTTGGATTTTTCTAAGTGGAGGGAGGAATTGGATGAGCAGAAGAAGAAATTTCCGTTGAGTTTTAAGACATTTGGGGATGCAATTCCTCCACAGTATGCTATTCAGGTTCTTGATGAGTTCACCAATGGTAATGCTATCATAAGTATTCCTCCACATACCTTGGAAACCCTTCCAAAGAGACTGAAATCTTCCCTGATATGCTCAAATTTGCTGAGGCGTGTGACATTCCTACTGCCCGTGTTAGCAACGTGAGTGATTTGAGGGCCGCCATTCAAACAATGTTGGATACTCCAGTCTCTAGGGCCTTACCTGCTTTATGTCATTGTACCTCATCAGGAGCATGTGTTGCCTATGATCCCTAGTGGCGCGGCTTCAAAGATACCCTCACAGAGGGTGATGGAAGAACAGCTCATTGATCAGTCTATTCACGTTGAGAACCATCCCTTGCTATAGTATGTTCCTGGATAATTTAGTTGCCTTTGGCGTTTGCTTTGGCAGTTTTTAAAGTTAGTTAGTTGTCAATCTTGTCATGCTGCTTGCGACTTTGAAAAGCTTATTGTAGTTTATGAGTATGGAATGCAAAATGGTTATCAAAGTCATGTGGATCTTGTTGGGTTCGTGTTAATACCAATTTCATTAATATCTACTAGAAGTATTAGTATTCAAAATTTTACACACACATACCTTGTTCTTACATGGTGTCTGATTTTAGACTTTATCTTTGGTTTTGCAGAAACGTGTTCTTAGTTATGTTGTGAATTATGCATGTACAAATGCTCATCGGAGGAATTCATATTATAACGCTTGTTTCCTATACCTGTTTTTTTGGGTTAGTCACATATACTTCTATTACTACTAAAATTCTAATGCAAATAGAGTCGTAAAATCGTAACAGAACTAGAAAACTATGGAAAGTCCTAACAGAACTAGAACTCCATGAACACCTTGAAGAAGCTCGAAGATCACCACGAGTCTTCCATGAGCTCCCAAGAACAAGAATCCACGTTTGATCTTGCATCAAGAACAATCCAAGAACGGTCTAAGAAACAGAAACCTTGATGCTCACGCATCGTTGGGATATCGTTGCCAGCTTTCATGTGTTCTGCTCGCTAATTTGTTGCTACTCCGATCCCATTGAGTTGAGTTTGGTGTTAACCTTCCTTTGCCTAGGTGAAGCTAGATGTACAGTGTGCTCCTTTGGGAATTAAGAGGTTCATGTCATCAATGTTTTTCTCGAGGTTTTCGTTGCATAAAACCATAAACTAATTTGTGAATGGCTTTAGATTTCCCTTTCGTGAGGACGGCCTCCTAATGTTTCCTTTTCCTTACCTTAAACAAAAGAATATAGAGAACAACCATGGGATGACAATTATATTTTGTGATCCTCAATTGTACAAGTTCTTACCTTTGTTGAGCTGTAGGGAAGAGTCATTGCTAGGGGGGACATGACAGAATTGATATAAAAGCTATTTGTAGTAAAGCCTTAACCAAATCCACCATCAACGGGGTTTCCTAAGCCACTTGAGCCCAGTGGCGGAGCCACATAGGGTTCAACGGGTTTATTGAACCCAGTAAATTTAAATTGAAATAATCTCATTATTTATACATAAATGTGTTGTACTTAAATCTTTGTTATACAGTGGAGCTTTTTTTAAAAAAAAAACAATTTCGAACCCACACTTCTGAATTCCTGGATCTGCCACTGCTTGAGCCCACCCTGCTTTTGCCCGTGGCTTGGTTGTGTCCTCTTCTTAGCTTACACACTTATTTTTTTGGCAGCCGCTTTACACACTTAAACCATTACATTCATTGGATCATCTTCCCAAGTGAGTCCCTGTCTTTTAATCTGCCATAAAGAACTGATATCAGCAAAACCAAACCTCTCTTTAGCTCTGGAAGCGCTTTATTCCCTTGTGATGAACCAATCTCAAACGCTTTGCACCAATTTAAGGTTTAAATTTGGTGGTTTTACTTTAAGTAGTAGAATTTGAGAGATTTTTTGTGATAGTTTGAAGGGGAAGAACAAAGTTTATATGCATAGTATAAAAGGAGGGGAAAAGAAGTAAAAAACGACAACTTGGGTACTTTGATAAAACTAGCTAATGAAAACTGTTAAGTGGTAAAGTTATTCAAAGTTTTTGAAGCTTTTGTTGGTAGTTTTTTTGCAAAAAAATTATAAAACATTGTTATTCACAACAGTGCTAATTTAAAAGATAGTTCGTGAAAAATACCCAATAATAATTTGGGTTGTATAATATTATTTTGCTTTTCGCAGGTTATAACGCCCCTTTGGGCGGTGATAAGCCCCTTTTTTTCATCCATATATTGGGTTATTTCTCTCTATGTTGTTGCTAATAAACTCCCGTATCTCTTCACTGGAGAGCTTTTCTGCTCATCTATAAGGTTATATCATCCATGTATTGAGTTATTTCTCTCTATGTGAGAGTTTGGGGAATTGGATATTTGTTATTTGTGTGATTCTAAAGGTTCTTTTGTTGATCAGATTTTGTGCGGGGTTGCAACAGACGTCAATACTTCATTTACAATCAGTTGAGTTGATTTAAATTCAATTCTACTCTAAAACTACAACAGATGGATACAACCCATGTAGAGGGCTGCAATAGACAGCGGTATGAGAGACAAGTATTTTCAGAAGTGTTAGATATCCTCAACGATCGTGGTTTTACTAAATTAGAATTTTATTTATTTCACTTTGATATGTATTTGGTAATTTTGATTTCTATTGTAGATGTTGTATGACTTTAAATCAATAAATGAATTACAACTTTTTTAAAAAACAATTAAGCTTCAATCCCAAATATAGATCTATAGTTGAAATTCAAAGTAACTAGAGGAATGTAACCTAGTTAAGTGGGGTGTACCTTATAAATGTGTAACAGATCAATAATTGTGGAGATTAATGTCAGATCAGAGAAAGAAATAGAGATGATGAACTGATTACTGACTAATGTAAGAGTTGAGTTGAATTACAATAATGAGAATGAATAATATGCTCCCTAGTTCGCTCGCATAACAACTAACAGCTTAACATGGCATCAGGCATGCAATGCGACGAGTTTTTGCAGAACAGAAGGCAGTATTTCTGACAAAACACCAAGGACAACTAGTACTACTTAACATGCATGCTTTGACCTTAACGTACACCTTCATCATATGACCATATGAGGATTATTATTATATGATTGGATAAAAATGTTTACATTTCATGATCATTCTCGGGCACGTGCTCTTCAACTTATTTTCAGTTAATTTAATTTACTACAGTTCAACATAATATTTTTACTCTCATATCTCACTATTCTACCTAGTTAGTTTAGTTTACTTATTTTCAGTTTTTCGGTTTAGGTCAACTCTTTTCAGCCGAATAGAACAAACTCCTATTCCGATTTTTGAATGTAACTTCACATATTAAGGCTAATAAGAAAACAAGGTTTACTTATCACAGTTGCATAGGGGAGACAACATAGTTGCTCTGTACATTCATAGTATAAATATATCATATACAAGAGTAGAGATACGTATATAGGAGTTGCGAAGTATAAACGCGTTTATAAAAATGAGGATGAAAATCTCTTTTGTCATTTTGTATAATTCGCATGCATGTAGTAGATACACATAATTATCTTTATAGGTCCTAATGTCGTTATAATCATCTACTTTTCGGTTTCAAATTCGTTTCGTGTCCATTTTTTTCAGTTTCTGTTTTGGACAAATTTCGTCAAGCACTCAACTTGTCAATAGAAAAAGGGGGTCAACGATTAAATGATAAAATGACAGAAAAATAGTAATAAAGATGATGAAAAATGAGGAAATAATAGAGGATGTCACCGTAGCTAATTGGAAATAGAATTGAGATGATGAACTGACTAACTGCTTAGTCGATGGTCGGGACGACAGATTGAAAATGGTCCGTCGTCTACTAGGACGACGTCAAGGTGGTCCGTCGGGACGACGTCTTGGAGGTGTTGGACGACGATGTAGGACGACAGTGTCGGACGTCGACGGGTCGGAGGCGTCGGACGTCGGCGGGGGCGTCGGACGTCGACGGGTACGTCGGACGCGTCGGACGTCGACGGGTAAAACAAGTTGGGAATTAACGAAGCAAAACAAATAAAATATAATGTGAAAAACGAATCATATAAAAAGAATGAGATAGAGTACAGTGAATAATAAGTGAAGTGAGTACATAGAAGTTTTAGAGTGAGAGAGAGTGAATGAATGAATAAACTAAGGATTACATCTCCTTTTATAGGCACCTAAAGTAGCCGTTAGGATGTTGAGGAAATATCTCAACAACCTCCTTGTTCTGTGGGACGTTGACTGGTTGGATGTCGACATCCTGGACTTAGTCAAGTTGTTGGACTGCTGACACCCTGCAGACTTGGTCTTTGTTTGCTGAGAAGATCATGCAACTACCTCCTCATCTTGTGGATGTTTGACTGACTAGCTGCTGGGATGTTGGACTTAGTCAATTTGACATGTTCTGAGATGTCAAAACAGACTGCTGAGGTGTCACAGATCTGGGTGTTGGTTGAAAGTGTCATGTCATCAATCCATGCTTCTTCTTATGCTCCTTTCATATCTCGCCACGTAGTCAACATGGTAAAGGGTAAATTTTACCCCACAACAGTTTCCATGCAATATCTCCGCCAAATGGACGGGTGTGCACAAAACATATCTTTATGGTGATTTCAATGAAGATTGAAGAAGTTTATATGAGTATACCATATAGCTTCGGAAACAAGAAGAAAAATCTTGTTCGTGTATTGAAAAGCCCGATCTCTAGGCTCAAGCAAGCTCCGAGGTATTCGCTGACAAAACAACGCGACTTTGTAATCACACAGCAACTACACGTTATTTCTAAACCTCGAACTTATTCGATTTTTAAGTGGTTTGGATACAAAGTTTTAGCCGGTCAAGCCGTACTGACCCGAAAGAGGAGGGAATGGTGAATTATCCAATGAAACGTGGCAAACATCGGACCAAGTAATGGAAGTGTACGGTAACCATGTACTCCCATACTCCCTCATCTACTTTCCTACAATCCTACCCTATTAATGATTCAATAAACCCTAATAATTTACTACAAGTACAAGTCTTGTTAAAATGGTAATAGTAATATGATAAGTGCATGGAGATCTGAGAGATGACAGTTGTAGTTGACAGTGTTTTGTCTGATTTCTTTTGATTTTTTTCGTCGTCAATTATTATTCGATCATCGATGATCAGTTGCATTAATTATAGTATATGGTTAGTCCTATAATTAATGCAAAATGCCTTTGACAGCTCGGATCCTCATCGTAATTCGTAGCACTATTTTTCTCCTCTTATTTATTCATTTTTAAAATTACTAGTAATTAATTAGCAACCATTATTTGATTTGATTTTATATTTTGAAAGTAATTAGCAATAGCAAAGTCATTTGATTTGATTTGATTGTTTGAAACCTCATGACTCATGAGTTAGCTAGGGACGATTACGTACTCTTCCCTTTGACTTTCATTTTTCTTAAGACATTCAAATTGCGCTGTTTTTGGATGCTTAAATAATATGCACGTGCCAAATGCATGCATCTCATTGCTTCTTCTTTCCAACTAATTAGGTTTATGTCTAACACTATGATTATCATATTATATACTATATGGTTGGTTTTGCTACCTACGTTGGCTACTTATGGTAATAGTACATATGTAGTACGTGGTTGTTAGAATCCTCATCCAACTATGCTTCATCTCAATTATATCAAGTTTAATTGTGCTCAAATGATACAAACCATATGCACTTGTACATATAATTAAGCTTAGCTTATTAATATAAGATTTTAACTTGACTTTCTAATAAAGCCATATATTAGTGGGCTTAAATCGTAGAGTAAAATGTTAAAATTTTATATGGATCAAATGGTCTATTATTGATAAAACAAATACAATATTTTTTTAAGACAATCATAATTTAAGTAGAGTCAATTGACCCACACTGGCCTAAAGATGTAGTTCGTCCCTACTTTAGAGATATTAAAACATAAAAGTAAATGAGGATCGGATATTTAACCAAATACATATATATTATATACATCATATATATTCTTTGTAAGTCATCCATCCTTGTTATTAAATCCTATAGATATAGATTAATGAAGAACATTATCAAAAGAATATTAGGGAATTTGATTGTAAGTAGTAGAATAGTAATACTTTATCTTTGTATGGTAATTAATCGTCTTGTATCTTACACTATCTACACGATATATAATTGTCAGGGCAACTTGATTAGGTAACTGATAATCAATCTTTTTGGTCAAGAAAATCAAGAAATTAGGGGTGACGAGATTTGAACTTATGATGTTTTTGATTGCACTAACTCTAATACCATGTACAATTAATAAAGATTAATCATGGCTTATCTAATTAAGTTGCCCTTACAATAATTATAGATAGTGTAGAATACAACTTACAAGTTACAAGAGACTTAATCACATACAAAACAGCAAACTATTCTATTTACAACTAACAAATACCCTAATTAATAAAGAAATTCCATTATATATGTCTGCAAATAAGACTTTGATTTGGAACCGATACACTTTTACCAATAAGAAACGGCCACATAAATTATATTGGTGTCCACATTTTAAAAAAAATTGATACTCCATGTTGACGTATATTCAAGGAGCCACATATATACATCAGTAATTAGCAAAGCAATTAGGAGGATAAACTGTGTTTTAATAATCTAATGGTGGAACATCTCATGATTACGATATCTAGATCTATATAATTTGCTGCTTACAAGTTAAGATTCTGATATCTAAGAGGATCATATGAAGTGAATTATATAATTGATCTTATTCTTGGTATATGCTGTTATGTAACGTACCATGGGAACCAAAAACTACGTACGTACATGTGTCAGTTTATGAAGGAACTTATATATACAGTGTATGTACTTGAATTTCTATGGATTAAGCCCAGGTTAAATATGGGTCATTATTTTTGCCCCGTTTTAGTGCATCTCCTTGAGTCTATTAATATTGAACGTACCTATAAGTTCACTACTGACATCAAATTATCATGCAGCAGATTTTATTCTTTTTTACTGGAATAATACAGCGTAGAGTATATACAATAATCTTGCTCTTCATTAAAGTGTTGCTTGGTTATTACTTATTAGCTTATTCTTAAGTTTGATTCATGAGGAAGCCTTATGGTTGCTCATAAGGATAATTTAGTTTATTATGACCAGGTACAAGTTCATGCATGGTTAGTTATTAATTTGCCAAATTGTAATTACTAAATTCTTATAGTGGATTAGTTTCATTGATATTATTAGTATACTAGTAGATAAAAATGCAGTAATTAATGAGTCTGTGACGTACAAATGTATGTCACAAGTCTACTTACCGTACTATTAGATCAAGTGTTCGAGTGGCATGTCCATGTCATATAATACAATATGCTACAACTGCGCTACAATTTGTGGTGTCTTTTTTCTACCGGAGAATGATAATATGTTAATAAGCTTTAGATATTGCAATGTCAAATATTAATCAATGACAAATATAAAATTACTAAGAGCTCAACTCCTTGCCACAATTTTAGGAATATTATCTCTAATGATTTGAGTGCTTCCATTATTATTTTGGTCAATGACTCACTTTTGTACTCTATTTCAAATCCCCACTCCCGCTCTATTGTGCAACATGAGAGTGTAAGTGAGAAATTTTGATTTCTAACAATATCATTCATCAATCGGCCAAAGAAGAACACTTGGCTGAGATTGTATTAGCTATATATAACTTTATTGAGATCAGTCTGCAAGCCTTTTCTCCCTTTTTCTTCATTTTCCATCTAATTTGAACATAAACTAAAAGAAACCAATATTGAAACTCTCCCTCACTTGCATCCTTCTTAACACGATAAATCTAACTCAAATTTGCCTTAAACATCAAAAAACAAAGAATTTAAAAACTGAACCTGAGATGGAGAACTAGGCAATGTTAATAAAATAATTGTCAAGAGACTTAAGTTGCTCGACACAATACTTGAGAAAGCTCACTTTCCTCTCAAAATTCTAAGGAGATCGTTGTAGGAAGATGCCAATAGAGGTCTTATAGTCAATTCTGTAGGTCAGTAAGGGTAGTACAGATATATCTAGACTGAGTTTTTTGTGGGACTTCTATATTTCCCGCGTTCTTTAATAGTCGCACCATTGAACCAGTTTACGCAATCCAATGCGCAATTTAGATGTTAAATATCTTCAATTATACGCAATAAAAAATTATGCAAATTAGATTTTAATAATCTATACATTGAGACGAATCTAACAAGATCTCAAATGACTATATTTTTTTTCTTACATATAAGTCACAATATTGATTTAAGTGGACATATGTAAATAGTGTGAAAGATAGAAATGGTGCGAGTATCAAAAAACGGACGAAGTATTTTTTAGCAACAAGTAAGGCAACGAAATAAGACAAATAAATAGAAACCCTCTGTATTTCTAGTGTTCCTATTATTGTTTGCCCTACTCCCACAAGACAAGAAAGGAATTTAATAATTGGCATGTGTAATTTACAACAAATAGAGAATTACTATATCCATGATATATCACCGTCTATAACACCAAGTATGATACCAATAAAGTTGTTAATTGGCTTAGCTATAGAATTGAAATAAAAGTCCAAGTATAGTAAAAAGTCTTAATTTAGGTGCATTTCAAATTACTTTCCGACCAAAAATCGTTACGCCGGTGGAATTGGGCATTTTGGCGTGGTGTGGGATTTGATTGGTTTATACAATTACTAATTTTGTGAATGAATGCAATGTGCAACTCTGGCTTTACGCGCAGCTGAGCATTTAAAGCTCTCGTGTGTGTCATCACACTCACTCACTCATTCCACATATCCTTCTTTCAAGGTACGGCATTGTCCGTACTCGCCAACTCTCAAAGTACTACTTTAACTTTTTTTACTATAAAATAATTGCTTCATTAATTCTATTTTTCCTTTTATAAGGCAAGGTTAAACTATAATTAAAGTGAAAGTGTGATTGTGATTGTGAGTATGGATGACAACTTGATTAGTAGTAGGAGTAGTGAAATCTTTAGAATGTACTCTTATGTCAAAAGACTTTGTGAGAACAATTGTTGTTGTTTGTGTCTCTTTAAAACAAAGATGGGAGCGTTTGTTAGCGGGGTATCAATAATAAAGAGTTAATAAACACTGAAAATTGAATGCCCAGACATAGTTAATACTCACATTATCTCATTTACAGAATAAATGTTATTTAGATTATCTATATACTTTGCACTTTTGTACTATTTATATGTGAAAATTATGTGTTTTCATAATACTAACGTAAAGTTTAGGTTACTTTATGCTCACTTCAATTTTTCATATACAAGCTTTGTTTCTTCAAAAAAAAAAAGGAAACACAAAAGACGATAATATCGAACAAGACATGGTCTTAGTTTATTAGTATGCTTCACCACTAATGTAGATTAAGCTAGTGCTATGTCCGCTTAATCCTACAACTGGTATAAGATGAGAATCCTACAACCCAGTTTAGGATGAGAATCCTATATCCCAAGCTTTCTTTTTTCACTCATTTTTCATTTGATAAAATTCAAATGGGCACAATTTACATTCAATCAGAGTTTCAAATGAGCAAAAAATATCATTGAGTGTAAGATGTTCATCTTACAACCGTGTTTAGGATGCTCATGAAGTCACGATGAAAGGATAGGACTCCCATTTAGTCTATCAAGATGGAAGATATATGAGATGACATTTGCGCAATAAAGAAAGAAAATGATGCATCAACGAATTGATTGAAATTAATATACAACCTATAAGTTTGCAAATCTCTTTTCTTTTCTTTAAATCAATTAGGAAAAGCACAGATATATATAATATAATTGTAGTTTATAAATATATAGTCGTCCGGCTCAATCAATTTTGGAGACGAAAGGGGTGTTTGGTAGCTAACTTATTGGGTGGCTTTTTGGTTGGATTTTGGCTTATTGGATCCAAAATACATGTGTTGATAAAGGGATTTTAAGTCAGTTTATAAGTCGACATTCAAGCCAAAATGAATAAGTTGCTATGAGAAGCTTTTTTGGTTGGCTTTTTCTTATTAGCTTATTAATATTACTACTATATATATATAGCGTAATAAACAACCACCATCTTTTTAACAAACATCTTTTTAATCGATAATAAAAACAGTTAACATCCAATAATCAACTAAATAACAACCAGTTATCAAACACCCCAAATCTAACTAACCAGCAATCCACTCTTTGAATTCATTTAAGGGTATGTGGGCAAAGTGCAAACCCCCATACCTTTAGACTTTACACTGGTCTTTTTGTTGCCATTAGCGCATCAACTTCACAGCTTTTGTTTATTGTTTTAAAAGCATATTCAAGTCAACCAATGGGTCACTCTAATCACGAACATTGCAAGAAGTTTCAACCAACCCCTTTTTGCTGCTTACCCATTATTTTCAACATTCTTTTTTTGTTTTCAACTAATCACAATTTAACCCAATTTAGTTGCTAATCCTCTTTTGTCTACGTGAGCTAATACATCATCATAGAGCCAATTAAGGATTAATCATCTCTAATGAAATGTCCCCCACCCTCAAAAAGTTTCTATAATGGTGTGATTTTTGTTTGAATGGTGAGTTTTTTTTTTGAGTTAGCCCATAAGCCGATCCTCGTGCAGGGTCGTCTTATTCTGGCCTGAAACGAATTTGATCTTGGACATCATGAGTTTGCTACTAGCCCGAGTTGACATGGAACTCCGGATGATGAGCCTTTGTCGTATTTCATTTTTAAATTTTGTTTGAACTCGATCCACCTGATACTTTATCGGATTATGCTTGGACCTCATAGTTAAAATTTGGGTGCGACCGTCGAGCTAGACACTACATGCAAGTTTCTTAACACGTTTTAGGCTCGTTATTATGATGGCGCGAGGCCTACTAGCCCAACAAGGTGCGACATGTGCATAGCTCTATTAACCCTCAACAGGCTCCAAATTTTTACTATTAGAATTGTTCTTCGTGCAGTAGCTTGCAAGTTAAGCCAAGAAATCGTATACTTGTGAAACAAGGTTAAGTGCATATTAGATGACATAAGGGTATATGAAATGGTCAAATATTGATTATTTTCCTGAATTGACCACCAAATTCATGGCAAAGTCACTTCTTTTACTTGACTATGATGTTATACGAGGTCAATCGGAGAATCGGTAATAGTTGTTTTCTAACCCAAAATATTGTTTTGGTAACTTATGTGGAATCCAATTTAGGGGTTTTATTTATTTTATTTAAGTTGCATATAGCAAAATTAAAATTTCTAATTTTTTTTGTGTTTGGCACGAGTATCCATCGATAGTATGGGTAATCTCCCTCGGGGTACTGAAGTCAACTTAATAGGTAGACCCCTCCCATATTTGGTTACTCCATTCGCAAGAGTCAGGAATCGAACCCCTGACCACTTGTTTAAGGGATGAGAGTACTTACCATTCACATCAACCTAGTTTTATTATAAATACTTGTGTTAAACATTTTATCCGCGAGTATATATGTATTTTAAATTAAAATTTGTAAGATTTTGATCTTGAAGTTCAAGGTTTCAAAATTCTAACACCTTACACTTTTAAGTTAAAACTTCACATCGAGATTTTAATATAAAGCCTTATTATTTGAAGTTAAAACCTTTTAGTTTTACCAAAGTCTATCCATTAGCGCGTGTGTAGACCGTCTATCACAAGAATTACTACTGTTTGTTGAATGAATTATGATTTTGACCGAGCAAAACTAAGTTTTTTTGATAAATAAACACTTTCCCTTATGTAGTTTAGTAATTAATTAAATTACTATTTTTTAAAATTGATTTTTGCTGATTGAAACATAATCGCTGATTTCAATAAGAGGAAAGATTTGTTGGTTATAGAATCTCTTGCAATTTTAAAAAATCATTTAATCAGTTCTTATCGTGTTCTTATGCCTCCCTATAAACCAAAAAACAGTCAGAATTAAATTCTCCAAAATAGAACTCCCGTACCAGTAGTACAAAGAGGCAAATGTACTAAAAATGAAATAAATTAAGAATTACACCGACAACATAAAGATTAAAAAGAAATGGTTGGGAAGTACTAATACAGTAATACTACTACTATTCCATTAAATTTCATAAAGAAGGGAAAAATGAAACAAAGATTTAAATTAATAGAAGTAAAGGGTTAAAACAGTAAAAGTGGATAGTAGGTTGACGGTACTACCCTTAAGTCCGCTCCACGTGGTTGCTGACTGTCTTTTCTTTCTTTCTTTCTTTCTTTCTATTCTCTCTTGAGCCCCCCTATATATACTTCTGCAACTACCGCTTTATTTTGCATTGCAACTTCTCAGCAAATATTACACAACTTCACTCACCATATTACACACAACTTGATAATAACAAACGAAATTCATACCCTATATTCATTCCATATTTATCTCTAATTCAAAGAAAAAACCTTTGTTTTTATACTATATCAACAAATCCCATTATTTATTTTTTTGAGCTTTTTGCTCTTCTCATCATTTCCAGGTAAATCTTCAATCTTTTTTGTTTCCATTTTTAGTGTAGCTTCATTAAATGTAGTTTTACATTGGAGAATGGCCTATTTGGTAACAGTGGCGGATCTTGAAATGTTTATATCATAAAGATTGCAACGATTTGACATAAAGTGTGAGTAAAAAGTGTCGAATCGTTGCAATCTTTGCGAGATAGTATATGGTTTATAAGTATTATTAGACAATATAAGTTTTATGAGTAATGACTCCAAAAGAGTTATTATGGGTTAGGTGATTAAGTCTCTATATGACCCTGTAGAAGATCCTCCCCAGTTTGGTAATCTTAATATTTCCTGCTTGATCTAAAACTGTTTTCTTTTGTATATGGGTGTGGATTTCTGGATCCATTTTCTGTTTATTCTTGTTTATTATACATTTGTTTTGGATTATTGGGTTGGAAATATGGGATTCTTTGAATTATTTCATGCTTTTTACCAAAAAAGTTTATCTGAAAACATGTTTCATGACCTTTTTGACTGCATATACTATCTGAACTTTTTCAATTACAACCTGGAATCTGTGTATCAGTATCTTTTTTTTTTAAATTACCCATTAATATAGAGTCTATTAGAATCCGACTAATCCAGGTTCGAGCTGGGAGGACCCAGTTGGGTTCTCCTGGCTCGAACCCCGAGACCTCTAGTTAAGTTGGAACAACTCCTTACCAACTGGGTACTGGGTAGGAATACTATTATTATTTAATTTTTTGATAAAGCTATGGTGTGGTCAAATTCAGTGTCCTAAGAATAATTTGATTCCATGAGACAAGAATTTGTTCATTCTTTTGGCCTATGTTAACATGTTAATGGCATTGCATTCTAGAATTTCTTTTTAAAAAAAATCTGTTTTTATGCTCATTTTGTTCATTCAACATTCTTGCAGGAGAGGAATATAAATCAAAGTGATTGAATTTAAGGATTGGTTGTCGGATGGGCATATCATTTTCATGTCCCTTTGCCACTTACAACGATTTCGAGAGTGGGTTGCATTCCATCATTGTAAAATCAGTGAGTTTGGGTGATGATGAAGTTAAGACCCCTGAAAGGTCAATCAGCTTCAAAGGTGAAGATGATTCAGAATCTATGATTCTTAAGAAATCATTTGGTTCTGGAAATATGATTGTTGAAGGATCTTTTAGCTTTAAAAAGAGAGAATTGGATACATTGATCTCAGTTAATCCTAACCCTTCATGTACTGATAAATTGGAAGATTTGGATATCCCATCACTGAAACCGAATGGTGTCTTCTCGCCTCAATCGCCTGTTGTTCATGTTGGGAGTCCTAAAGATGAGGCTGCAGTGAAGTTGCAGAAAGTCTATAAAAGCTTTCGCACCAGGAGGAAGCTTGCAGATTGTGCAGTACTTGTTGAGCAAAGCTGGTAAGATTAATAGTTCATGGTTGTTATGTATAAACTTGAAGAGATGGACTAACTTTTTACATTATGTTAAGTAAAAAATAGGGTCTTAATGGTGATTTGGTTTGTGATCGTAGGTGGAAGCTTATTGATTTTGCGGAGCTCAAGCATAGTTCGATATCATTTTTTGACATCGAACACCACGAGACTGCCCTTTCACGTTGGTCTAGAGCGAAAATCAGGGCTGCTAAGGTAAAAACATCACCTTGATTCTGGATATATCCTTTTGCTTTATACTGCATTATACATTTGTGCTAAAAAGTGTTTTTTCTTTATTAAACTGTAGGTTGGTAAAGGTTTGTCGAAGAATGGCAAAGCACAGAAACTCGCCTTACAACATTGGTTAGAGGCAGTAAGTATTCTGCTCAAAAGTGTGTATTTTTCTTTTCAATTCTTTGATTGTGACTTAGTGCTAAAATTTGTTTTGTGTTAATAGATTGACCCTCGTCATCGCTATGGACATAATCTTCACTTCTACTATACGAAATGGCTCGAGTCTCAGAGCAGAGAACCCTTCTTTTATTGGTAAGATTTTATTGAATCCTTGATACTTTCTGGAATAGCTTAATATAGATGTTGTTTGCCAAGATAGAAACATCCTTTTTCTGATAGATGTTGTATTAATTTCAACAGGCTTGATATTGGAGAAGGAAAAGAGGTTAATTCAGAGAGATGTCCAAGATCAAAACTTCAACAGCAATGCATCAAATATCTTGGACCAGTAAGCAATATATTCCCTTAGTAGTTTTTGTTTAATCTTATACTTATGTGAAGTTTCTAATACTTATATAATCTCTTGCGAACAGCGTGCTAACTGAATATTTTTATTTCAGATGGAAAGAAAGGCTTATGAAGTTACCCTTGAAGACGGGAAATTCTTCCACAGAGAAAGTGGGGAATTCCTAGATACATCATCTGAACCCAATGCCAAATGGATATTTGTGCTTAGTACATCCAAAAACTTGTATGTTGGCAAGAAGAAGAAAGGCACATTTCAGCACTCTAGTTTCCTAGCAGGAGGTGCTACATTAGCTGCCGGGAGACTTGTGGTCGAAAACGGCATCCTAAAGGTAACAGTCATGATTTGAATACTCCTTGTAGATTTAGTTCATTTCTGTTAAAATATGGTTACTGATATGCATCCATGGTCCTTTGTTCTTAAACAGGCAGTATGGCCTCACAGTGGACATTACAAGCCGACTCCAGAAAACTTTCAAGAATTCATTTCCTTCCTCGGCGAAAACAATGTGGATCTTACAGATGTTAAGGTAAGCTATTGGGCTATGATCACTGATTGTTGCGATTTTTCGAGGAAAAAGAATGAAAAATCACATGGACTAATGTATGTTTTCAATTTGTGTTTTTTTGATCAGTTGGATCCAGTGGATGAGGATGAACAATCACTAGGAAAGCAAAGAAGCAGTCTGCACTTGAGAAACAACTCTGAAGAAGAATTGGTAGCAGAAAACACAGTTGAGAACGACAGTATTGATATTGATATTGATAGCAGTGCAGCAAAACCTGATGTATTAGAACAGAAGACTGCAGTTGCAATCGATCATATAAGTCGAAGTGATTTCAGTAGAAGATTAACCAATCTTGAAATACCTAGAAAAGATGACTTGCTTGTAAAGATGCAGAGTGAAAATCTGGCTTCAAAATTCAGTGTAGATAATCTAAACATGGACAATGGTTATGATTCAGCCTCTGAGCAAGATGAACAAGTGGAAAATCATGAAGGTATGTTGGTTGAAGAACATGAGGAGGAAGAAGAAGTAGAAGTTATTCCAGCAGAATCAATCCTACAGAGGATTAATTCTCATAAAGAAACAAAATCTTATCAGCTCGGGAAGCAACTTTCATGTAAATGGACGACAGGAGCAGGGCCTCGGATAGGCTGTGTGAGGGATTACCCATCAGGACTTCAATTCCGAGCTTTAGAGCAAGTGAGTTTATCACCAAGGAGTGCTTGTGCTCTGACAAAATCGATGTTTTCTCCTGGGTATGGATCCGCTTCCTATCCAAAGGCATCAACACCGATACCTATAGTGTCACGAAGAAGTATCGGGAACTACAATGTGCAGTTGTCGTCACCCCTGTCGTCCAAAGGGAGAAAACCTACATTGTAGGTGTTAGTAGTGAATTAGGAGGTAGTACTGACTAAACAAAATTCTTTGTTATTTCATTCTTTCTGTACCTTGTGTATAGAGGATTATAGATTGATAAATTAGGCATTTTTTGGCATTCTTTTACCTTGATTTTATACCACATTGTACACCATATTCTTTCTGTACCTTGTGTATAGAAGATAGTAGTCTTTTAAGCCTGATGAAAAAGTTTTGTAGATTTTTCGCGGGTTGTCGCGATACCATACATGATACATATACAGGTAAAGAATGTAAGAAAATGAAAAATTAATAGAAAAATAGAAAGGAAAGATTATATTTCTCATTTAGCTTGTGTTGGTATTCAAAGATTGTATTTGAATTTACTAGTCAATTTTCAGCAACAACAGCCTTGCTGAATCCTTGAATTCTTGCTACCCTAATACACACTCAGCTCAGCGCAATCAATGAAATAATTTCAATATTTTGAATTCTTGCTACTCTGATACACACTCAGCTTAAAGAGAACAAATGGAGTATTTATGATGCATATACAAGTTTATCATGAGGTCCGGGGACAGAACTAAGGAGGGGCTGGTACAGGTCGTGTCCTTCCTAATAGTTCGGGATATCTATTAAAATTGAAGTTTAAAAGCACTGGATATCAATATATCATATCTAAGTAAAATGTTATACAAACTCTGCTCCGCTACTGATGAGGTCACATCTAATTGTGTAACGCGTCACACAAATATGGACTGATAATTTATGTATGTTTTTAATTTTTATTTGCTGGTGTGAAAACAAGCTGGTGATACTAGTCTTGTAGCAAAAAAAAAGCAGAAAGGGAGTTCTGGAGTAGTTATTACTGCATGGGGGTGACTACGCGGAAAGACCTGGTCTATTATCAATTTTATCATTTCTTAAATGTCCATATCTGCTAATTCTTTGTCCATCTACTCTGTGTTCAATTGCTTTTTTCCTGTCAAACAACTTGATTATCATATATTAGTGTTAATCCTGTTCAAATAATCATAAAAGACATTGTCAACAACCAAACAAAAACGCTTTCGATTGGTGTAAACTTTGCCGGGTCATACGTAAACGAGTACTAGAAACTCGAAAATGATGTTGTTAACTGAGTACTGGTATTAAGTAATGTACTAGTTGTTAATAATGTTGTTTATAGAGATAAAAGAATGGCATGGCAAGAAAGGAGTGTTGTGGGTGTTTCTTTTCATATTGAGTTGCATGCATTTTGAGGATGTTACACTTAACATTATGTTTCTGGTTTTAGATCTGCAGACACCAGGACTCTAACAAGTACAGGCAAGAACACAGATTCTTTTTTTTTGTGTTTTTGTTTTTTTGGAGTTTTACAACAACTTATTGACAGATTATAAGTGGTTGCATTTATATTAATTAGGTCATGTCACTTGTTATTAGTAGAAGATTATCAATACCAACTACTTCTTGTAATTATTAATCAAAATATATGGGTATTATTGGGGTAGTTTATGTACATTGGTCAGTTCTGCATCAGATTTTGGTCATTGCCAATTAGATGGAATGCATGACGATCAAGGAAGGTTGAAATTGAAAAAGAAGGGGGGATTAGTACAGTTCAAACATTCATGCATGTCATTTTTCTTTACTATTGAGGATTGTAATTTGTATACAGGTAAAATCTACGTTACTCGGATAATTTTATCTTCTTTTTACATAAAAAAAATATAAACCAAAGTTATACAAAGATGTTAAGTGCGTCTAAGTATTACAACATTATTACATGAACATCAGGTTTTAATCTTGGTCTGTGAGTGACATGCGTTGGCCTTACACTTGCGTGAAGTGCACATCTTGCTTTGTGTTGGCGGAACCAAGATATGACCTTTGTAGAAATATATATAGCTTTTACATGAACTACTGTAGCTTTTAAAAAAAGAATATTTCCAACTTGATGATTGAAGCGATGCACGAGGACACGGTGATAAATCAATAATAGGTATCGGCTATTGAGTGTAACCCGCTAAATGAAATAGTGGTTTATGGTAACGAGTTAAGGATTAATGGTAAAACTAATAACTCAGTCATGACCGGATCTACACGAAATTTATTACTCGGTTAGAGAATTTACCATAATGAAGTCATATTAGCCGGGTAGTGAACTGCAAGAGATGATACTAAGTGACACAATGAGAGTGCTAGCAAATGATAATTAAGAAACTTCTATGAAACTTACAAGCTTAAGTTATAATGAGGAAACGGTGCATGATGGACACCAGATCTTGCAATTATGGTCACAGCTTGTTAGACAGGATAAGATTCACCAAGTTAGTGAGTTCTCAGGATTCATTGTTCTGTTTTTTCTTATTTTTATTTTTATTTAATTTAAGCTATTATTGTACTGAGATGATAGAAAATGTATGGAATATACTAATTAATAATAATAAGATGACAGCTTTATCAAAGATACTACCAAACACATACTAGTAGAGTAATAGAATCAGTGACTGTACTGATTTTGACTCTTCCACTACTAATTAGCTTCTAGGAAGCTAAACAAGCTTCTTTAACACTAAAATGAAACCTCAGTTTTGAGTAGTGACATTGTGTTGTCGGATGGAATTAGTATATTTTATTCACTTGAAACTAAAGTTTCTTCTCTTTCTTGGGAAGTTTGAGAGGGATTTCTAAACTAAATCATATGCTAAATCCATAATACATATGTTGTTGCATGGACAATTCGTGAAAGACGCATGTCCGTCTTGAACATGACACCTTTCCACGTTAAAGACACGAGACAGAATCATTTTTATGGGGGAATTTTATTATAAACATAACTTTCATGAATCTAGCTAGTTTAATCTCGTATTTGTTTCCATGCAATGTAGGTCTGTACAAACTATACAAGAAAACCACAACCGACCACATGAACTTGTAGTAAAAACAAAGACACACATGTCCGTTTTGGACATGGCACGCACATATTTCTACATTTTAGACATGTACAAGACATTGAAACATTTTCACGTGGTGAATGCTATAATAAACGTTCATAGTTGTTTTGTATTCGTTTCCTTGCAACATAATTACATAGGCTGAGCCAACAATATTAGATCTTGTAAATGAATCAATAATACTCTTAGCCGATGCCTTAGTCCACCAACAATATTAGATCTTTAAATAATCCCTTATACTACTCCCTCCATTTTATTTTATTTCTACAAAAAATCATAATACTCCATATATATTCGATCTTGTTAGACTCAATATAATGTGTTTTTACAAAAAAAAATAAGCTTCAAATAATTTTCTAAACAGTATATGCCACAATTGCATTATTCAACAAAAGTAGTTAGAGCCAAAGCAATGTAAACTTTTTAAGTTGAGGTTGACGAAAGTTATTTGTTTTAATCTTTGGTTGAGCATTCTCTTTGTTGCATTGTGTTCCTTTATTGCAAGGAAAAAGGAAACCAATATATAATAAATATGGACATTTATAACATATGAAGGTTTCTTTAAGGTTTTCACTATTAAAACGCGTAAGCAAGGGTTGCAACCTGTCACGTGTCACTCCATGTAAGTGTCACTATTGTACGTGATAATTTGCAATATACAAAATGCAACTAATGGGTTTTGAACACGCAACCTATTAGTTGTAATGTCATATTTACCACCAAGACACATCCTGTGTCATCTTCTAATTAAGAGTTCCTTTTACCTTGATTAAGCTTTGGGAAAAAGTAAAAAGACCTCCTTCATTACAATTTTCCATGTTCCTTTTAATTTGTTTACTTGATTCTTAAATTATACCATCAAAATTTTAATATTAAAAAAAAATAAATCTATGAGAAATATTATTCTTACTCAATTAAAAAAAAAACCCGGATATCATCGGAAGCCACACACTAGTTATTTCTCAAATCAACGCACAAGTTTCATAAAGTGTCCAAACAATATACGTAACAAAGTCAGGACTCTCGATCTCTCATACCTTATGCAATTCTCTAAGATCATATTACTGAATTAATTAATATATGCGCATAGCTCTAGAACTAGGAAAACTGGGGAAGTGAATAATGTTCCCCCCAATAAAATAAAAATCATGATTTGTTCAAGTAAATTTCAATACTTTAATTATGAAATGTATCTGACTTTCTTGAATGTAGCATGGACCATGTTATATGTAAATCTTTACTTAGGATTCTTTCCCACCAGGTTGCTGTAGTTTCTGCAAAAATGCCAAAGGTAACTCTTTTCACCAACACCAATTCATTCGTCTTCCTTTTTTTTTTTCCTTATGTTTGAATTTTGTCTTGAGGTGCGTTATAAATCTTGGAGAACATTATGTACAGCTCATATTTTGATCAGATTTATGTGAACTCCATTAAAATACAAAATTTTGCAGTATTTAAATAATTTATACTCCTACTTATTAAGGTTTTAATTTGTCCTTAACAAATAAGTACTTTTTTTTGTTTGTGACAAAGAATCCGTTGCACTCTTGTTTACATTCTTTCACCTTACCCAAGACAAAAATAATATTCAAGAAAAATTCAATTTTGACAAATTCAGATATTTTCAAAAAATTGTTTTGACTAAGCTCAATTAATAAGAATATCTTAAGAAAAAGTGTGTTATAGAAGTTTTTGTATGTGTTATCGTAATAGTTTTTATATTTGAATCACATTGTCATCTCTTAATACGACACGAATATAATATGGGACTTGCCCAAATGTTCCACCCTTAGTGATATTGTGCCACTATTAAGTACTCCCTCCGTCCCAAAATAAGTGCTACATATTGACCAAAATGCTCTTACATTGTTGGTCAAAATGTAGCACTTATTTTGGGACGGAGGGAGTAATGCTTTAACATATAAGACTAAGAAAGTGGACATTAAGGTAAAAGTGGTTATAACTATATGGGGAAGTATAGAGCAAATTGACAACTCTAATGGTAAGAGCAAGACACTAAGGCTTAGTGACTTTCTTGCTTCTCTTGACTTCAAGGTGAGGGAATCCGGCTTTTATCAGGGACATTTCGTCCTTTGAGTATAGTTTCCTTATTCTTTTACCACATTAAATTATACTTCCTCCGTTTTTTAATACTCGCACCATTGAACCAGTTTACGCAACCCAATGCACAATTTAGATGTTAAATATCTTTAATTATACACAATAAAAAATTATGCAAATTAGATTTTAATAATCTATACATTGAGATGGATCTAACAAGATCCCACATGACTATATTTTTTCTTACATATAAGTCACAATATTAATTTAAATGGACATGTGTGAATAGTGTGAAAGATAGAAATGGTGCGAGTATTAAAAAACGGAGGAAGTACGATCTTATATGATGATATTGAGTTGTTTACATCTAGTAGGAGGTTCGCGGGAAGCCTTGTTACACTTAGAAAGAACAAAAGGGGGTGTGATTATCTTATAGAGATTATTACATAAAGTGTAAAAAAGATTAACAAATTGGGCCCATTGTCATAAGTGACCGTACTTAGCACATGCAACCCTTGTCCATAAAAGTTTATTAGAAGGCCCATAATCTTTTTTGTACTAAACTTTAAATTGTCTGCCAAATTATACAGTGTTGTTGAGAGCATGCGAATTGAGCTAATGTTGGATTGGAAAAATCATAATTGTATTTTCATGTGGATACATCATACATGCAACATAAACCAATTGATTAAGACCTAAGCCTATAGAAGTACTGTCTTATACAATTGATTACACTTAAAGCCTTCTCAATTAGGAATATAAAAGTACAAAGCTATATTTGTTTTCCTTTTCCTAACATTCGATATATTACTTATTATACTGGAACTTCACAGGTTAATTCGATTCTATTCAACGGGTTAGGTCTCTTGGAGGGGAGGGTAAGGCACAACAATAAAGTGTTTTTAGTGAAGTTCAGTGTTACTAATTCATACTTCAATTCTCACAGTTTCTTAGTTTAATACTAGTTGCGAGCCAGACATTTGAAAGTAGAGGGAAAGATAAGGAAATGTGCCACTAATAGAATTTTGATTTAATGATCTTATAGTTATAAGACTAAACACCTTATCGCAAATTCGCAAGTTCAAGCTTTACTTGATAATCCAAAACTACTTGGTAAAAAAGAAAAGTGTACTGCCCATAGCTACTTGATTTTGCGTTAAAAGAAAAAGGCTGTAATTGCAGAAAGGGTACAAATGTTGCATTTGGAAGTATGTAGGTTTGATAGTATTAGTTGTTTTTGGTTTGTCCCAATTTGGAATAACGACGGCCCATACAGATACAGTTCCACGTGACTTATAGGCCCATGTGTGGATCATACTACTACATTTTAAATCTAGAAGGCTTCAACTTTGAGTAATTAATACACTATCTAATTGCAAAATGCTAGATTCTTTTTTCTATGATGGGAATTGCAAATTAGATTCTACCCATCGGAGAATGCAGTAAAATAATTGTATCTTTTTTCTTTTGGAATGGCAAGAAAAAGACCATTTCCAGATTTCAATCCACGCGGCGTCTTGATCCATTATTCGTGGGCCAAACTCTTGATAGTGAGGAGAAGAAAAGGAAAACCTTATGATCAAATCTGTTATTGGGAGGATTCGACCTAATGATCTTATTATCATATGGATCCTAAACCATCCACACAAAGTAAACTCAGGTGAATAAAGACATTGTATTTTGTTTTTATTTATAGAAAAGTCAGACAATTCATAGTAAAAAGAACATAAATGAAAATATTGGTTACTCCTTCCGTCCCTAAATAATTTCTTCATTATAATATTATACAATCCCCATTATGTGTGTTTAATTTTTTAATGTTTTTTAGTGTGCGTGATAACATTTACAAAAATAATAAATCTAATAAAATTCAACATGATAATTTTTTATAGAAATCGATAAGATTTTACCGTCAATGCTTTGTAAACTATAATCATCTAACGATAAATGAGGGGCGAAAGGAGTATTAGATAATTAGGGCATATTTTCTTCGAGTTAAATGAGCTTAATTGAAACAACTAAACTATACTAAACGGAAATAACTAGTGAGATATGAGAGTAAAAGTATTGTTAAGCTTTGAACTAAATAAATTGAAGACAAGTTAACTGAATCGAATTAAACAGAATTGAAAATAAGTTAGGATGAACAGCCAAATATGCCCATACAGACATACAGTTACCCTAAATAGTCCATAAAATACTACCAATTAGATAAAATGAGAGTCATTGAGAGCGACAATCGTTTGAAAAGAAGAGCACTTAAGTGGCAGAAAACCAACAAAGAAAGGATAATAACTTAAAGCTTTCAAAAAAGCTCTCATTTTCTACCTCAAAAGGATGTGAACTTTGTTGTGTACTGTGTTCCTCTGTCTTCCCAAGTCATTATTTCCAAAAGATTCAATTCATTTTCAAACTTCATTCATTTCCAAAGAACACCAGATAAAAATAATAATACTCACTCCTTCACTCACTTAGTCACTTACCTTCAATTTTCTTTTTGTTGTACATCTCTTTTCCTTCCATTTCTCATGTCAAATTTAAAAACTATTCCTACTCATAACACTATCACTCCTTTCTTCTTGTTTTTGAGGAGTGTTACTTAATTCGCTATCTAATTCGCCTTTTGAATTCGCAATTCGCCTAAAATAGGCCATACCCAATAGGGAGATTAGTGAATTAGGTAACACTTTTTTGAGCTTCTTTTTCTTGATTTTTTCTCACTGTGATTCAAAATGTGGGCAAATTTGCTCATTTATGGAAAACCCATCAAGCATTTTGAAGGTAATAGCTTAAAGTTTCAATCTTTTACAAATGCATATGCTTCTTTGATGCTGTTTTTATATGTATATATCTTACTGGGTTGCAGTATTTGTGGGTTTTGTGAGGAAATGGGTATGGTGTCAGTACCATTAGGTTTTGAGGTATCTGGGTTTGATAGAACTAGTACTACTTGGGTGTCTCAAAATGGGGTTTTTGCATTTGGGTTTTTGGAAGGTGGGTATTTGAGAAGCATTTATGATGATAATGAAGATGGAGTTTTTGTTGGAATTAGGTATAATTTAGGTAATAAAGTTGCTAATTTGCCTGTTTGGACTGTTGGTGGGGGTCTTAGGGTATCTGAGAATTCTACATTTAGGCTTTCTGAGGATGGTAAGCTGGTGTTGTTTGAGAACACTAATGGTTTAGTTCTTTGGAGTAGCAATACTTCCAAATTGGGTGTTCAAAAAGCTAGTCTTTTGGATAATGGTAATCTAGTTTTGCTTGATAGTAAGAATGTAGTGGTTTGGCAGAGTTTCAATAGCCCTACTAGCAGTTTACTTCCTGGCCAATCTTTTCATTTCCCTCAAACTCTTAGAGCGCCTTCTACGAAGTCCATCTCGAGCTACTACAATTTCGTGATTCGCCCTTCGGGTCTGCTTGCTTTGGTGTGGGAGAATAATGTGACTTATTGGAAGAGTGGTGGTGCATTGAACTCCTCACCAACTGTTACTGAAGTAGTAGCAAGATTTGATTCTGATGGTATATTGGGAGTTTTTGATGTTACTAATAAAAGCATTTGGTCTGTGACAAGCAAGGATGTGCAAGACTCTTCAGTGAGTCTGAGGCATCTTAGGATCGATTCCGATGGTAACTTGAGGATATACTCGTGGTACAGTGGGCTTAAGATGTGGAAGGTGGGATGGCAAGCTGTTGAAAACCAATGCAATGTGTTTGGATCTTGTGGATTATATAGCTTATGTGGTTTCAATTCTAGTGGACCGGTGTGTAGTTGTCTACATGAGGGCACTATAGATGGGGGTACTAGTTCATCTGGGAGCGACTTGAGTATTTCTGGCTGCAAAAAATTGGTTGATTTAGACAACTGTAAGATGCGTACGAGCATGATGGTTATGAAGAACACTGTCCTTTATGGTCTCTATCCTCCGCATGACTTTGATGTTATGTTAAATGAGGATGACTGCAAAGCTTATTGCTCTAATGATACTTTGTGCATAGCTGCAACTTCCAGAAATGATGGTTCAGGGTCCTGTACTATTAAAAGAACTACTTTTATAAGTGGGTACAATGTTCCCTCTCTACCTGCAATTTCATTCTTGAAGATTTGTTTGGTTCCTCAGGCAGTTTCAGCTCGAAAAGCAAATCCTCAAGGTGGAGGAAGAGAAACTCCTCTGTCTTCTGGAAGGTTCATTTCCCATCCAAATGCCAGTAAGTTTGTGACAGCTCTTACCTTGATTGGATTGGCAACTGCCCTGGTGTTCGTCACTGTAGAAATTCTTGTTGTTTGGATTGTTTCTCAGAGACGGAAAACAACAGGTAGAGCAACGATTCCCTTTGATAAAGATTCTCAGAAAAATCCCCATTATAGTGCTCTAGTAAGGTTGTCGTTTGAAGAGATAAAGGAGCTAACTTCAGACTTTGCAACTCAACTTGGCCCGTCTATTTTCAAAGGCATACTTCCTAACCAGACTCCTATTATTGTAAAGTTGCTGAATAATGTTGTTGTATCAGAGAAGGATTTCCGAACACTAGTTTCTGTTTTGGGTGGAACTCATCACCGAAATCTTGTTGCTGTTAAGGGTTTTTGCTGTGAGCAGAAGTACAAGTTCCTTGTCTATGAGTTCATACCATCTGGTTCCCTAGATAGGTGGCTATCTGATCGAGAGAGGAACCCAAATGAGCTACAATGGCAGGAAAGGCTCGACATTGCTCTTGGTGTGGCAAGGGCTCTTGCCTATCTCCATTTGGAGTGTCAAAGCTGTGTTGCCCACGGAAATCTGAAGCTTGAAAATGTTATGCTCGATCAGAATTTGGTCCCGAAGCTGATGGATTTTGGACTGCATGGCCTTCTTCAGGAGGAAGCAAGCTCCTCTTCATCTGAGTCAGCATCTGAGAAGGATATATACAAGTTTGGAGAAATCCTACTTCAGATTGTAAGGCTCGAAAGGGATCCTCCACGAGATGATGATGTTAACCATTTCATCAATGAGATAATGGAAACACAGAGATTGAAAGGGCGCGAGGGGTATGAGAAAGTAGAGAGAGTTGTAAGAATAGCTCTTTGGTGTGTGCAAACTCAACCATTTTTGCGGCCTTCAATTGGCGAAGTTGTTAAGGTGCTAGAAGGTACACTTTCTGTAGATAGACCGCCTTCAACTTTTTCCTTTAGAACAAGGCAACAAGTAGATGCGGAGGAGCGCACCGAAATTCAAGAACATCCATAGAGGAGGAGGATGAATTTTGGCTAGGATTTTTGACTTTTAAAAGTTTGGTGTCTTGGAGTTTGACATGAATACATGATCTTGTATTTTTTTGCAAGATTGAACTTCTGTTACACCTATGTTAATGTATGGGCAACCCTTACCGTCAGCTGTTATCTAATGCAATCTTCTGTAAAGCTAAATGAATCTTGAGTAGATAAATTGCATATTGCCATTAATAAAGCAAGCAAGCATTCTGGTTAAAGACTGAGAAAGTGAGTTGCTTTTCCATATTCAATTAAGAAGCTTAGTTCCTCTTCAGTTCACCTTAAAATCATACCATTACTACTATCCGTTTATCATAATCCCTTTATTTTTTAAATTCTTATCATAAGAAAATAATCACTAATAAGAAATCCAAAAAACCCCAAATTAAAATTCAAGAACATAAAAAGAAGAATAATACTTTGGGAACGACGTTTGTCGCTCAAATGCATCTTCAATTGAACTCAAGAACGACGTTTCACCAAGGGTACTTTGAGATTATTTGGAGGAGAGTGAAGGCTACAAAAATGGTGGTTTGTATTGCCATGGAAGAGGCAGGTAAAATAGATGGAGAGTAAAATTATTGGGAAGAAGATTAAAAATGATGGGATGGTTTCAACTGACTTGATAAGAAGAAGGGCCCACACTTAACTAAGGTTAGAAGAAAGCACCAAAATATATGTCTTTGGGTAGTAAACGGTGAAAAAAAAAGATACAGGTCCCAAATGGTGAAATTTTCAATAGTTCAGGTCCTATTCTTTCCCTTAACTCGTTATTTATATGTAGAGCTGATAGCTATATATATTTTCACAAAATGTATTTTTTGAATTGACATTAACTTTGAAATGGGGAATCGAGCGAGATAGCTCGTGAGCTACTCGAGCTGAACACGATTAAAACCAGGTTAACGCTCGACTCGAGTTAGCTTCGATTGAACTCGAGCTCGACTCGAGACGCTAAGGAAATCGAGTCAGGATACACAAAACTCGACTCGAAAACTCAAATGATATATATGAGTATAAAGCTGACAAAAACTCACAAATAGCTCGAGATTGTTCGAGTTGGTCAAAACTCGTTCGAAACTCGACTCAATTATAACTGATCGAATCAAGTTCAATTCGAGATCGTAACAAGTTGAGTCAAATTATGCATACTCATCACCCCTACTTTAGAATACATAACCTGAATCACACGTCAATCAATTAATATTTATTTTAATTTAATATTCCACTTTTAACTATCTTATCTAACGTCTCAGCGAAATCATTAGCTTGTGCCTTAAAAAAAGATTAGAAACAATTCTTAAGCACCCTTGAAATTTCATAGTTCTTCAACTTGTGATCGAGTGGCCATTGTGCACTGAAAATGGGTGGAGATAAAACAGACAAGCAACAACAACAAGAAGTAGCACAATTCGATTCTTTTTCAACAATAATAAAACCAACTTTGCATTTAAAGAAGACACAATCAAATCTTAAAGAACATTGTTTCTGTTTTCCGTAAATCAGAAGAATTAAGCACATCCATGGCTTCTCTGCTTAATCTGTCAACTCCCCAATTATGTAACTCAAGAATGGAACAAACCCAGTTTGGAATCCCACTTTCTTGTATCTCACCATTATCAATATCAACCCATTTTCAACCAGCAAGATTCAAACTTTATAGCTTTTCACCCTCTGTTTTTTCTGCAACAACAACTGAAAAAACCAACCCAATTGAGGAAGAAGAAGAAAAAGAGGGGAAATTTGATTGGTATTCAGAGTGGTATGCAGTTGCACCTGTATGTGATTTGGATAAGAGGGTCCCACATGGAAAGAAAGTGATTGGTCTTGATGTGGTGGTTTGGTTGGACCCAAATGAAAAGAGTTGGAAAGTGTTTGATGATCGTTGCCCACATAGATTAGCACCATTGTCTGAGGGTAGGATTGATCAATGGGGAAGATTGCAGTGTGTGTATCATGGTTGGTGTTTTAATGGTTCTGGTGATTGTAAGCTTATTCCTCAAGCTCCCATTGATGGCCCTCCGGTATTAACATCTTTTATAAGCTTATTATTGTTATTATATCCCTCTCTTTTTAAGTAGGAATTATATGGTATGTAGACTATGTTACTCGGACTTAGGTACCTACTATGTTGGACATGGGTACGTGTCCAAGTGTCTTACTCGACCATTTTACGAAAAGTTTCCTTGATATGGGTGAAAAGAAAGTGTTGAAATATCTATACTCATGTCTGAGTGTCCAGGATCACATGGGTACTTGAGGTAAAATGGAGAGTTCGAGTAACAAAGTGTGCTGATGAAGGATTTGATGGTGATTGAATTGATTTTCTAAAGGGTTAATCAAGTGATCAAGGATGCATGTATAGGTAATCTAATGTGATTAGTAATAAGTAGTTGTTGTTAAGAATGAAATAAAGGGAGTCAATTTATGTTGGTGTAGTACTATTTGCATTCATACAAAAGGCTAATCAGTTTCTAATCTTGTTTAAGAAATGGATCTTTAGGATAATATATCATACATGCTAATGTCACCATGCCAAGATAAAAATTTTATTATTATAATCTATACTATTTTAGCCTTTTAGGCACAATCCTGTAGAACCGAGCTTTGCTAGGTTCATAACGGTAGTGAACAAATTGTGTTCCTAACAGAAACTTGTTGAGAACAAAAGGGGAGATTAAGGGGGTGTTTGGGTGTGTTTGAAATTTCTAGGGGTAATTTGGCTAGTTTGTGGCAAAGCTGTATTAGACGGGTCTGTTCCTAACTCTTTATACATTTTGGAGTCGGGTATGTCTCCTCTAATGCCCTCAGTTTTTGCTCATAGTAGTAACAGCCTATGTTACTCAGACACAGATTGAGTGTCTACTCGGATACGGGTGTCCAAGTGTCCGACTCGGCTATTTTGTAGAAAAAAGTCAAGTTTTTAGTTTAAAATGAAGTATCTAAGTGAAGTGTCGTGTCGGACACGACACGACACGATACCCGATTTTTGAGGTAAATGAAAGTGTCGGAGTAACAATGGTAACAGCTATATTTTCTGATAAAAACAATGTACATTAGTTTCTTTTGGTTGGTTTTCTTATTGGAGAATTTCAATACTAGAAAAGGCATGCTATATTGAGTATAAGCTGTATAACTTTGACCATTTTGGCTATTCATTTTTGTTCATCAAGTATGCAGTAATATTACAGTAAGCATACTTTCGACGGGCATAAGTTTTTGTTTTTCAATGATATGCATTGATAATCTGGATCGCGTAATACTATATTAGCTAGGACTGGGAGTGCTATACTAGCCTAAATGCCCTCTAATACCCCCAATATCCCTGAAGCATAATCTTGTAGTTAGCTTCTATAAATAAGGCAGCCTATTGCCATAAACTTTTGCAGGTTCACACATCCAAGAAAGCATGTGTAGCTTCTTACCCTTGCACAGTCCAAAATGACATACTTTGGTTTTGGCCAAATAGTGATCCCGAGTACCAAGACATTCTTACCAGGAAACAACCTCCTTACATTGCTGAAATTGATGACCCATCGTATGCCAAGTCCATGGGAACTAGGGATATTCCCTACGGGTATGTATTCATGTGCACCTAATAGAGTTATTTTTCTTTTCCAGAGAAGAGATAACTGTATGTATCACATAGGGGAATACAGAAAAATGGCAATTTTTTGTGCTAATAACGTTCATTTTGTGGCTGCATTTTCAGATATGAGGTGCTGGTTGAAAACCTTATGGATCCAGCTCATGTTCCTTATGCACACTATGGAATCATGCGAATTCCAAGTGACAAAAACAGATAAGAACATCTATGCATCACATGTATTTGCAATTTATGTCCTATACCTCTGTAGCTTCAGGGATTTACGTTGGGGGTTATTTTCACACCCAAAGCAGATAGAGAAGGCGGCAGACCTATGGAGATCAATGTTCAAAAACTAGACAAAAGTGGTTTTTCTGCTCAGCAAGAGAGGGGCATCAGCAAGTTTATTCCACCGTGTGTCTTTTATGCTCTTCCAAGGTCTACGACAATTGAAAGTCAACCACTATCCAGCCCTGAAAAGGTAATCAGCTATTCTAGCCATGGTTGTTAGAATCTTGCAGGACGCTAGCTTCTTTATTCTTTAATCATGTGGAGATGTGTATTGATATAGTACCATGCTGTTTCTTTGTTGGTTTGCTGACCTTACACCGTGGGCACTATGATTTACCGCTTGTTTAATATTCTTTAGTAAAGGAAGGGAAAGAATAAGGAGGGAAGAGAAGTGAAAAGAAAGGAACTAAAAATCTACATTGTTTCGTTTAATGGAAGGAAGAGATTCTCGTTTGGAGGAATTGAAATTGAAAGAATCATAAGATATATTCCTGTCACTTCTTTTCCATTCCTCTGAAATCGCATAAATTTTAAAAACAACATGGGAAGTCCTTTAATTCCTTTCTCGTATTTTTCCTTTCCATTTAATTTCTCCCTACCAAACAAACTTGGGGAAATTTTTATCACATCACGAGCATAACCTTCACCTGATTCTTCACATGTGCCAAAATTCTTGACCACTGTGACGGGAAATTGGAATACTAGTGCAACTTGAAAGAGACAAAAAAATGTAAAAGTGTGGGAGGCAGCCCTTTAACTTAGGATCCTGCCATCTTTTGATGTGTTTTTGATACCAGTATATAAAGCTTAATTCAAACATCTCTTTGGTTTAGTTTCTGTACATAATTATTAATTTATTTCCTCTCCTATTTCTTTATTCATTTCATAGATTAATCCACAGTATTCTATACGAATCAGCATCTTCACTAGTAACGTTGTTGGTATTATTTTGCTTCTTTCTTCTATGTTTCCGATGTTAATTTTTTTCCTGCCAATTGAAAGATCCAGGAAGCTAAAGGCAAACAGAGAAGATTTCTCTTGATATTTTTCTGCATTCCTGTCAGTCCTGGGAAAAGTCGATTAATATGGACCTTTCCTCGAAATTTTGCGGTCTGGCTCGATCAAATTGTGCCTCGATGGGTGTTTCATATAGATCAAAATCTGATCTTGGATTCAGACTTATATCTCTTGCATGTAGAGGTACTCTTCTGCTCCTTGTAACTCGTCTAGATGAGAAGTATATTAGTAGGGTGATCAAGCTGTACTTCTTAGACACATTGATGTTGAGTCTTTTTTTTTCTTCCTGTAATCTCCATGGATCTTAGTGTGCCATTGCATGCTGTGAAAATCTAGTATGCTCTTGGGAAATTATTCAACTGTGATGGTTTTCCTGCAGGAGCACAAGATAATGGAAAATGGACCAACCAATTGGCAGAAAGCATGCTTCGTTCCAACCAAAGCAGATGCCCTTGTAGTTGCCTTTAGAAAATGGCTGAAGAAGTACTCTGGAGGTCAAGTTGATTGGAGGATGAAATATGATGGATCACTCCCTCCAACCCCGCCTCGTGAACAGCTGATGGATAGGTGAGTCACTTGAGTGTATAACCATATGATCCTCATTGACTCCCTTTGCCTTGTCCCCAGCTTAACAAGGTCCTAGCACCTTAGAATCTGAATATCATAGTGATGGTTATGACATGTGAAGGTGGTAACCTACTCTATCTAAATTCACCTTGAATTAGAGAAACACTTCACCTTCAGGTTGATTGTGAGGCACATGCCATTTCTTTTTTAAACCATCCTGCCAGCAGTTACTGTGATAGATCACAAGTGACGAGGTTCTCATTAATGGACATAGCTGCTGAAAATGTTTCAGGTACCGGAGTCACGTGGTGAACTGCACCAGCTGCAGTGCTGCATATAAGGGTCTTAACATCGCTGAACCTATGCTTCAAATCATGTCCATCATTCTAATTGGGTTTGCTGGTGTAACCAGGCAGGGAGCAATGACCACTTTTCAGAGAAGTGCTCTTTTTTCAGCAGCATTGATATGTTTTGCGGTATCGAAATGGTTGTCTCATTTCATATACAAGAATTTCCATTTTCATGACTATAATCATGCTCTTAAATGAGCAACTCTCATGTCATTTGAGCCACTATACCTTAGATACAACACTAGGTGTAGATTGTTGCTTAAAATTGGATGCTTTGTGGAGGGATTTTAGAATGATAAATATAATGGGTGTTATTTATTTTTGTTATAACTGAACCCTTTCATCTATTCCATATATATATATATATATATACTGCAAAAATGACTTTTTTACATCAAGTGCTGAAGTCTGAACCAGTTCATTTCTCAGGGGAAAAAACTTTATCTCTTGTAGAATCTCTACTCAGCAGAGATAGACGTTAATAATTAGTAGAATTTAACTCAACAGTAGAATTTTGTTTTCTCCTATGTTACTCAGACACGGATTAAGTGTCTACTCGGATACGAGTGTCGAAGTATCCGACTCGGCCATTTTGTAGAAAAAATCGAGTTTTTAGTTAAAAATGAAGTATCCAAGTAGAGTGTCGTGTCGGACACGACAGGATACGACACTCAATTTTTAGGGTAAATGAGGGTGTCGAAGTAACAGAGGTTTTCTCTATTTCTATGTTACTCCGAGACTTCTAGTTTCCTTGTGTACCCGTGTCAGGCTTATGTCATGTCGGACACGACACGGCAAGACACTTGGATACTTCATTTTGAATTAAATCTTGACATTTTTTCTATGATACGGCCGAATCCAACACCCAAACACCCGTATCCGAGTTGTAGTGAAGCATGAGTCACAGACCTCTATTTCTGGTCGATAAATTTAGTACTTTCCACTAGAAGCTCATGGTTTACTTCTCGTTTAGGGAAACCATAAGAAATACATCTAACCATGAGCAGGTTGGCCCAGACCATTATTGTACAAAACTTCAATATCTTCTCCTACTTCAATTTCCAGCCACAAGTTACTTTCCCTTTGTAAATGATTAAAATAATGCTGCTTCTGTTGCTCAATAATTGGAAAGGACAAAAAACAAAGAAAAGACAGTTAAAGCATGAAAAACCTTCAGTTGAGAATTATGAATTTGAGATTTGCATATGGTACAGTTTTGAGAGAAGCCATGATTCCCTTCAGTATGCAGGCAACAATCATTCCAAATTTCACTGCTTCAATCCTTGAAAAGTTTTCAATTAAAAAGAGTAGGAGAAGAACTTGTCAGTTACTTTCACCAGTTGAGTTTACTTGGTTTTCTCATCATCACCACAATAGAGTCACTAACAAGTCCAATGTTACCATCAAAGCTGTGTCAACTTATTCCACTACATCCACTGAAGAAAAGATGAAGTCATCAAATAAACGAGAACCAGAGCTCGAAAATGAAGCAGCAACTGAGAAGTTTGATTGGTTTTCTCATTGGGTTCCGTTGATGCCGGTGTGTGATTTGGATGAAAGGAAGCCCCACGGTAAGAAGGTGATGGGTCTTGATGTGGTGGTCTGGTGGGATAAGACTGAGTCTCAGTGGAGAGTTTTTGAAGATTTATGTCCTCACCGGTTGGCTCCTCTGTCTGAGGGCCGCATTGATCAACAAGGTAGGCTTCAATGTGTGTATCATGGCTGGTGTTTCAATGCTTCTGGTCAATGTAAACTTATCCCACAAGCTCCTCCTGATGGTCCACCGGTAATTTCATCTTCTAACTTGCTTCTATATAACCTATTCGTTATTGCCTTTTGTTTTCAGTTTTTTCCGAAAGCATAAAACCGAATTATAAAACCCAGTATAAGCTGTTTTCGTTTTCCGGTTTTCAATTTTCAGAACATGATTCCTTTGCGTATGACTAATTCTAAGTTTATAACACAATGTATATCACTAACACTAAAGTTCATTAAACAAGAATTGAAAATTGGCAATGATGCTGAACGGGCCGTTAGCAACACCTTTTCTTTCTTTGGCAATATGCAGGTGCACACGTTCAAGAAAGCATGCGTAGCTGTGTATCCAAGCACGGTGCAGAATGGCATTGTTTGGTTTTGGCCAAATACCGATCCCCAATTCAAAGATATTCTTCAGAAGAAAGCACCTCCTTTCTTTCCGGAGCTTGATGATCCATCTTACTCCCATCTAGTATCTAATAGAGATATCAATTATGGGTATGAAAACAACTCGGCGTACATTGCTGAATAGCTATAACTTGGTGCTATGAAAATTCTCCCATTAGTTAGTTTGTGACAAATATGAACGTTAAAATTGTGTTGTCCTTGACATCTTGATGGCACGAATGTTATCCTTGACATCTTAAACCACTTCCTTTACTTGCAGATATGAGTTTCTCATTGAAAACCTTATGGACCCTGCTCATCTTCCTTACGCACACTATGGTATTCTGGAATCATCGCAACCTGAAAATAGATAAGTAAACCAGAATGCCGACTTTGTTCTCGTTATTACAACCCTTCTATTCTCTTTAATTTATCTTAATACACTAAGGCTGATGAACGACCCTTTGATTTATGTCGTTCTTTTAGTCAGTGGATGTTGTAACGCATCAATCAGGCTTTGAGACATATTTCTTTTAGCTATCAGCATCATGTTTAATTATTTATATCTAAGCCTAACAACTAAATATAACTTTTGGAAAACAAGGTTGATCGAGAAGGCGGAAAACCTCTTAACATGGATGTCAAACATTTGGACATTAATGGTTTCTGGACAAGGCTAAGTTGGGGGGGTACAAGCAGGTTCCTTGCACCTTTTGTGTACTATATTTACCCAAATCCATCCCCCTACGATGGCGATGGACCATCGTCATCAGTAGTAGTGACTGCTAAGGTATGCTACAAAAATGAGGTTTACCCAATTATTTGGTAGAAATTTATGAAAATTTCTTCTCATCTAGCATGTATAGTTAACACAGAGAAAAAAAAAAGACCAAAATACTTTACCGAAGAAGATACATTTATCTTTTGATGTTCTTATCTACTGTTATATGCATGGTAGCATTTGGCCTTACTCTCACTTTCTTTTTCTTTTGGAAAAATTGTAACTCATGCTAAATGACTGAATGTCAGGATTCTCCACCAGTTTATCCATCCCAGAAAAGAAATCCTCTGATTTTTATGTGCATTCCCATCAGTCCGGGCAAAAGTCGATTAATATGGTCTTTTCCAAGAAATTTTGATGTTTGGAAGGACCGATTCTTCCCAAGATGGGTATTCCACCTCACGGAAAACTTGATTCTTGATTCTGACCTCTATCTTCTTCACTTAGAGGTATTCTCCACTTCTAATAGTTCTTTTTGTTATTCGGTCAAGGGATAGCACCATAACTAAATATCGACCCTCATGGTTTCTTGGTCCAGTATTTGCGAGCCAAATACTTGGGAGTAAGTGGGAAGTGGAGGGGATTCGTAACCTCAAGCACCCTCACTTGGTAAGACTCGAACCCCAGACCTTTATGATCTGAGGTTAGAGTCTAAGTGCACCAAGCCTTGCTTGGTATCTTCCACCTCTTAGGTGCAGGCCCTTCTTTTTTAATGTTTTCAAGATGTGGATTTGATGCTCCTAACCTAGCTTTGCTCATTGCCTAATGCATTAGGAGCGAAAAATAAAGGAGCTTGGACCGACCAACTGGCATAAAATCTGTTATATGCCAACAAAAGCAGATGCTCTTGTTATTGCCTTTAGAAGGTGGTTCAACGAACATTCAGACGGCCAAGTGAATTGGGGTTCTAAGTTCAGTGAAGGAGCTCTTCCCGCAACTCCACCGCGTGAAGAGTTATTGGACAGGTATGCTCGTCAAGATAAATCAACTTAGTGCCCCAAAGTTTACCATGAAGGACTTGGCTGTAACAAGTGAAAGCAATGTTTCAGGTACTGGACTCATGTGGTGAACTGTTCCAGCTGTAATGCTGCTCATAAAGGACTCAGTATAGCTGAGACAGCGCTTCAGGTGATCGCGTTTGGCTTAATCGGGATCGTTGGACTAGCCAAGCAGGGATTAATGACCACTGTTCAACGGACTGCTGTTTTCTTGATGGCCATCTTGTGCTTTGCAACCTCAAAATGGCTGTCTCATTTCATTCACAAAAACTTCCATTACTATGACTTCAAACATGCGGTTGAATGATATAGTTGTAAACATATATATACTTACGTAATACTTTAAAAGATGGGCATGTTTTTTTTTCTACTTCGGGAAATAGATTTCTAGTCCTCAAAATCTTTAGGAGTTGTGAGGCATCAGACACGATAAGATGACTCCCGACACTTAGACACATACCAATATCGAGCTGAGTCTCAGTAACAGCTTGGGATTGCTAAGTCATCTTGTAAAAAAACTACGCTGTTAATACAATTTGCGTGCTTCAGTCTTCAAACGTTAAGTATGAAGTTTTTTTTTGGAGAATTAAATCGTATGCTACAGCCTACAAGTGGTTACCATTTGGCAGTTTTGGTGCACTTCAAACATTGAGGACACTTGCTTACAAAATGTGTCGTGTTGGGTTTTTTCTAATAGGCAAAACGCCCTTCAAACTTGCAGCAAAATGACCTTAAACATTAGGTGCTGAACTAATGCTTGTTTAGAAGTCACTTTCTACCATCATCTACAATTTTCACATTGCAGAATGTATTATTTTTCTTAAATTTCAAGACAAAATTTCGATCTATACTTATATGAACCATTAATAATTATGTGACGGGCGTCCTCGCCCTGTTAATCTCAGAGATGAAGACAAATAACAAATCCAGTGACATTTTCGTAATAAACATTAAAATAGTATACATTCTGTAATTTAGTCCTAGTTGCTAGATCTACTGTCATAAATGTTAAATCTGCAATTGTATTCTCGAGATGTTTTACTTGTTAATATGGCAAGATTAACAAGGAGTTTCCCAATAATTATAGCAGAAGAAGATTTTCATGTCTGTTTTGAGTGTACATAATTGAAACACGTCTGAGTATGTGCAGGTGGGCCATGCAATTATCACTTTGACATCTTCTGTAATTTTAATTTCCAGCCACAAGTTTTGTGTTCTCATCAAACTTGTGATTCTTGTTCAGAAAGTTTTTCTTTTTCTTTTTAAGGAAAGAAGATGAATTATATCAATTGACAGTCACAGTTAAGAATCAGCAGCAGCTAGCAGCTAGCAGGTGCAGGTGCACCGTGCACGCATTGAAGCTAGCCATGGCAGCTCACCTCACAATGTTGTCAACAAGAATCCCAAAACTGAATCTTTCAAACTGTGAAAAGCTGCCATTTACAAGTAGAATCAGTAGTTGTCAGCTGATTCCACCACCTGAATCATCTACTTGGTTACTTTCTCATTATCAGTACAACAGTAACAGAAGTACACCTATATCTGTTGCTGCTTCTGCTTCCACTATATCCACTGATGAAAACATTGACTCGCCGTATGAACCGGAAACTGAGGAAGTGTCTGAGAAGTTTGATTGGTATGCACAATGGTATCCGGTGATGCCGGTGTGTGATTTGGATAAAAGGGTGCCTCATGGTAAAAGAGTGATAGGTCTTGATGTGGTGGTTTGGTGGGATAGGACTGAATCTCAATGGAAGGTTTTTAATGATTTATGTCCACATCGCTTGGCTCCTCTATCGGAGGGCCGTATTGATCAATCGGGAAGGCTTCAATGTGTGTATCATGGATGGTGTTTCAATGGTTCCGGTCAATGTAAACTCATTCCTCAAGCTCCTACTGATGGCCCTCCTGTAATCTCCACTTTCCAACTACTATCAGCAAATGCCTTTTATTTCCTTTCATGGAATTTTATTGTTTTTGTTACTGCCTGATTGAACTTTGATAGTGTAATGTGACAGGTGCATACATCAAAGAGAGCTTGTGTAGCTGTATATCCAAGCACGGTTCAGAATCAGATGGTTTGGTTTTGGCCAAATTCGGATCCGGAATATAGAGACATCCTTCGGAAGAAAAAGCCTCCCTTCGTGCCAGAGCTTGATGATCCTTCATACTCCAATTCACTCAGTAACAGAGAGATTAATTATGGGTATGAAAGCATATTTAATACCCTTATAACTTGGCCATGTTTTTAAGAGTTTCAATTGTAAATTGCTAGTTCATTAGCTCAAAACTCACAACTTCGCTTGGTGTTACCAAATTTTCTGCTCTTCCATCTAGGTCTTGTCACTTCAACTTAGATATTATGATTCAACATAACTTAATTTCAATCTGTAAACATAATATGTTCAGTTTAGTGAAAACAGATGAAGTGAGCAGGGCTTAGTGATTTTGCGGATAATTTCAAACAATATTGATCTTGTAATAATGATATGATCAGTTTAGCGAAAACAGATGAAGTGAACAGGGCTTAGTGATTTCAAACAATATTGATCTTGTATGTCTTACCTAATTGTGCACACCACTTTGACCCGGTTATCATCGATTGTTTATGTCCAGATATGAGGTTCTTACTGAAAATTTAATGGACCCTGCTCATGTTCCTTATGCACACTATGGTATATTGAAAACACCGGCTCCCAAAACCAAGTTAGATAGAGAAGGTGGAAGACCTCTTAACTTGAGTATAAAAGATATGGACATCAATGGTTTCTCTACAAAGCAAGAATGGGGTGCCGGAAACTTCTTTGCACCTTGCGTCTACTATGTTTACCCAAACCCACCTCCTGACAATGGCAACGGATCAGTCTCATCAGCAGTGCCTAATAAGGTAATTTGAGTTCCATTTGTGCTTGTTGAAAATTCTTGTTGAGATTAAAATGTGCCAAAATGGCTGGTTCTCAGGTGTCAACAACCCAACGAAGGCCTGTTCTTGTGTTCATCTGTATTCCTGTCAGTCCAGGCAAAAGCCGGTTAATATGGTCGTTTCCAAGAAACTTCATGGTGTGGTTAGACCGAATTATTCCCAGATGGGTGTTCCATATCAACCAAAACTTGGTTCTTGATTCTGATCTTTATCTTCTTCACGTTGAGGTAATTGCCACTTCTTGGATGTCAATGCATTCACTCATGTATCGTGCGCATGGTACACCCAAGCATATGGTTTTGCTCATCTGTAGCCCTCCCCTTATGAAGCTCAATTACTCATTTAGAGCTCTCCAAATGAGAAATGAGCAAGAACAGAGCCTTGATTTTACCATGCACATAATATACCCAGGTTTCTAATAGATATCTAAGTTGGATCAGGATGTTGTCACTTTATAAGTATAATCAAAGATGTAGTATTTGCTAACTAAATATACTAGCTTTTCTCCCCTACTAGGAACACAAAATAAAGGAGTTTGGCCCAACCAACTGGCATAAAGTTTGTTTTGTGCCGACAAAGTCGGATGGAATTGTTACCGGATACAGAAGGTGGTTGAACAAATACTCACAAGGCCAAGTGAACTGGGCTTCCAAGTTCAGTGGAGGAGCTCTTCCCCCCACTCCTCCACGTAGAGAGTTACTGGACAGGTGTGTATCCTACACAGAGTTGACTTTTGAACACGAGTCAATCACAATTCTGCATTCTTTTCTAGCTAGTGATCAGGATATCAACTTAATGCTACAGATAAATCAATACTAGTATTTGGTGACGAATGCGATGCTTTAGTTGCTTTCTAATAAGTGAAGGCAATGTTTTAGGTACTGGACTCATGTGGTGAACTGTTCCAGCTGTAATGCTGCTTATAAAGGACTCAACATAGCTGAGACTGCGCTTCAGGTTATTGCCTTTGGCTTGATCGGGGTGGTTGGAATAGCCAAGCAAGGAACGATGACCACAATCCAACGTACAGCCTTATTCTCATTGGCCATCCTCTGCTTTGCAGCCTCGAAATGGTTGTCGCACTTCATATACAAAATCTTCCATTTTCATGACTATAGCCACGCACTAAGATAAACATTAAAGATCAAGTAATGTCATTGCTAGTAATATGATCACTGTACATACATATATGTATACTCATTAAGCAGGCAAGTGCTTGTTTTTTAAACTGCTTTCAAACTGTTTCAATCACCAATATGAATGTGGTATAAGCAGGATATATTTCTTTGAATGATCAAAGCTATTGATGAAAGGTAAATGAAACATAAAATTGGAATATTCATAATCCCATCCTCAATATCTACCCCCCAATGTGCTACTGCTAACTCTAAATTGTATTTCTCAGATCTTCAACACACTCTTCCAGGTAAATCAACCCTTTAGAATCTAGTAAATCTAAGGGCTATCTAATTTATCAATAACAACTCACTAATCTGAACTAACAAGGACGAAAAAAGGAATATCATATGGTATTAATCTCAGTCATCATCAGGTTCCTGATACGGTAGATCCCAAATAGAAGTTGCCCCTATTGCTGCTGCTGCTGCTTGCTGGTCCAAGTCTTCTTCAAGAGGACAGTGATTAAGGTCCACGTCCCCTCTGTGGTAGGCTACATCCAAACCCAGATATGCAACAGCACTTTCCCAGTACTGTGTTTGATCTCCAACTCCATATACCTGTGGCTGTGGACTACAAAGCCTATAAGTCTCGTAATTTTCACCATCCACCATTATGATATCATTATTATTATTCAGTTCTGCTTCTTCGTGTGCTTGAACACGGGCGTTCCAACTCCATTGAGGAAGGATTACATTGCTAGGCATCACACTCGAATCAGTCAAATGATGATTCACTGGTAAGGAAGCAGTTCTGTGTTCCAAGTTAAGGTAATCATGGTACTCTGCTTCGAGATGTGCATATGTGGCTTCAGGACTGCTACTTTGTGGGCCTACCAAGTTTTCATGTGTCTCTTGATTGAAAGCATCAGCCTTCCTCTTGTTGTACTGATGTTCAGTACTGTTCGCCATTCTGACCTGACAGCTTTTCGTACTCCCAGTGCTTACTCCGTTGCCACCACCATCACTATCACTATCTCCATCTTTATCTGATTTTCGGGAATTTGGGTGGGTGAGCAGCAGGATAACCTCTTCTTGATCAACAATCTTGGACCATGTAGCTGTATCCTTAGCAGTCATCTTAGCCTGAAGGCACTTGGACTTCTTGACCAGTCGCATCATGCGGTTCAAGTCAGGAGACATGTGCTTGATCACCGCAGTTAAAACACTCACCTTCCAAGCCTTTTTAAGATCATGGGGCTTCTTGTAAGGCGGTGGGCCCTGCTCCACTGCCAAAACCCCTTGCTCCCCCCACCAAACCTCGTCTCCTTTAGGCCACCATGGAGGGTGCAAACCCCTCTCAAGCGGAAACCTTCTCTGGGGAGGAATACAATGCTGCATAAGTGCAGATAAGAGGGACCCTAAAGTAGTATCTTGAAGGTCCTGTAACATATGCAAGAAGGAACCCGGGTTCTGATGATCAAGTGCACCTGCACATCCTACAATTGCAGGAATAATCAGGTCATGTAACGCTTGGGGTGCACTTTGTTCGAACTTAACACTTTCCCTCCACCACTCTCGGAGACTGTCAGAGGATCCCGTCACAGGTTTCCCTTTCTCCGGAATGATGCCATACACAAAGCCTTGAGCTTTGCAGACTTCCATAACTTTCACCATATACTTTAAGATAGCGTCTTGAGATCTCAGCATCTTTTTTCTTCGTGATTTTTCCTCTCTGCTTGCTATTGATGCTGCAGTTGAGTCGTTATTTGTTGATGTCGCTCCAATCTCATAGGTTTCTGCTGCCGCCTCTGAGGCATGCTTCACTGCTTTGAGTTTCTGCATGCGCATTTGATCCTTCCACATACGCTTCTTAAGCTCTGCATAACTGAGCTCTTCTACTTCACTTTCTTCAGACATTTCTTCTGTGCTCAAAGGATCCATCATCTCCTCGTATATTTCCACCATCATTAGTGTCACCTTGTAGAGTAACTTTTTGTGTTTTGTTGATGTTGTGTATGCACTATAAGCTTTCTACTCAAAATAGACTTATATATCTATATATTTATTTATATCCTTCATAGACCTGTCAAAATTCGACCCGACCCGAAACCCGACCCGGAAACAGTGGGTTTTGAACACAACTTTTTGACCCGAATCTGATTGTGTCCGAACCCGAGAAAACCGTTTTTTACCCGACCGACCGAAAAGTCATTATATTTTTAGAAATAATATGAAATTATGAGAATTTTATTGCTAAAAATAGATTCAACTAGAGTATATGGTTCCAAAAATGAATTTTGTTAAATGTGGATGTAATTTTAATGGTTGAATTCAACTATAAATGACTTTTTTTTATATATAATTTACTATTTCCAACGTATATTGTGTATATTTTGTTACATATATGACTAAAAAACCAAATGAAAGAAAGAGCAAATACAAATCCCTTAACCCGTTGAGTCGACCCGAAACCGAACACAATGGGTCTTGAACAAGGTTTATTCGACCCGAACCCGGAAATATTTCATTTTGACCGACCCGACCGACCCGTTTAACAGGTCTAATCCTTCATCTATATATAATATATATATTTTAGTGGTGATCCAAAAAATCTGATATAAGCGGTGACTCGTAAGTTGATGTTATGTTTCCCATGTGATAGATCATACTGATGCACAGAGACCATAACTCATAAGTTGATATTGTAAATTGTAACAAAATCATAAATAATGTGCTTAAATTTCTGTGCGGCGAGGCAGAAATGATTCAGAAACAGCAGTGTAACACCAGTGGTTGAAGGTATTTCTTCTATGCAAAGACATTAGATGAGACATGTGACACCAGCAGCAGTCGCGCGTGTTCACTGTCCTTTACTTATGCTTCCCTGCATGAATGACACTTAGTAAACCATTCCTCCCTAATTTCTGCACCTTTTGAGTTTAGCATCCTAATTTTTTTTTGTCCAAGAAGAACAATACAACAATTTCAATTCCCTCATTACGATTGCTACTGGCCATTGGTTTCAATTATTCTCGATATTATAAGATTGTTCGCATTTGTGGAATTTAGTGAATAACTGAATACTATTTTTTAAAAGGCGGCATAGTTATTTATCAAACATCAGCAGCATGTTTTGTTGCATACCACAGTTCAGAAGCTTCTGGAAGAACAAAAGCTGCCTGGCTCATTGGAAGCTCATGAGCCATTAGGAAATTTCATTGCTGATCACCATTCAGAAGCTTCTGGAAGAAGAACAAAAGCTGCTTCAATATGTTGTTAGCTCATGAGTCATGACTGATGTCAGTGGGGTGGGATCCTTTTGGATACACGCCTGCATCTGCCTCAATTAGGCAGGTACGGGAGGGATTTTGCGGGTAATGGGGCAGGGATGGTGTTATGTCCAGATTTTCCTAATCTAGTTCTACAGGTTCGCAGGTTCCACGATCATAGGTTCCAGCTATAGCTTCCGAGCATTAGCCTCCAGCTAGCTACTACTAGCTACTGGATGTAAGCTTCTAGCTTTCAGCTATCGGCTTCCAAATTCCAGCTTTCAGCTATCGGCTTCCAGGTTCCAGCTTGCAGCTACCAGCTTCCAGGTTGCAGGTTGCAGCTTGCAGCTAGCAGCTTCTAGGTTGCAGCTTCCAGCTAGCAGCTTCCAGGTTGCAGCTTCCAGCTATCGGTCACGAGCTTGGAATAGGTCAACGTATGACTCAACAATAGTCTAAGATATAGGTTAAATGATTGTTGCAGCTAGGATTCTCCAGCTAGAGCTCTCCAGCTATGGAAGGCCGGCTTAGGACCTCCGGATATGGAAGGCCAGCTTTGCTAAAAACGTTATGGATCAGTTATTGCCAAGGCCTAGAATCTCGCAAAGACTAAAGTCAAAGATACAGAGAGATAAATGCAGATGAAGACTCATTCAAAGCCATTGAATACGGACGTGGGCGAGAATCAAGGGGCAGTTACAAGCCATTGTGAAGGCGGATACTCATCTCAGTATAAATGGGACAACGATTGTATAGAAACACACAAGCTTTTACGCATTCAGCACTTACATTCTAAGATTGAAACACTGTTCTTAAGCTTACGAATTACATTGATACGTAAAACACTAGGGCTGTAACTGAGATTATAGTGGATTGGTGGACTCAAAGCCACCCGCGGTTTTTCCCTTATTCCACGGGTTTCCGCGTCACCATCTCTGGTGTCCCTTTCTCTTTTTTGCTTTCTTTCGTTCTCCTTTGCTTTGTTCACCTTTATCAGCCATCCATCTTCATTAGCTAGTTGTAGGTCTCTAGCTAGATTTTACTTGTGTAAAATTTGGCATAAACACCCATCATATAGCTTGGATGATTGAGTCAGGTGCAGCTTCTTGGGAATCCTGGCTTTAGCAATCTCGTCTACAAAAGGTGATTGAGCGTAGCCATCTACTGCTTCCTGGGCTGCAGGTGTAGGTGCCCCAGGTAGCTTGGCCAGCATGCGCATCATCTTCTTGTTTTGTGCTTCTAGGACAGCTAACCTGCTAGCTGTTGAATCAGCTTCCCTGTTCTCCAGGTTAGGATCTTCTCTGATCTCCTCTTCTTCACTGCTACTTTCGGAATGAGATAAATTAGGGAAGTGAGATGTGCTGCCAATGTTGCGTCATTTGGACTTCCTGCTATCTCTCTTGGCAGATTCTAACTCCTTTCTTAGATTCTTGATGGTGTGACGTGACTCAGTTTGAGCACGTTGGAGATCTAGTAATGCAGCCTTCATTTGTTCAGGGGTAAGATCAGCCATCTTGTTCGAGATTTTGTGAGAGAATAGATTTGAAAGATGAAATCTAGTTGTAGGCCCCACGGTGGGCGCCAAACTGTTTATGCCAAATTTTACACAAGTAAAATCTAGCTAGAGACCTACAACTAGCTAATGAAGATGGATGGCTGATAAAGGTGAACAAAGCAAAGGAGAACGAAAGAAAGCAAAAAAAGTTATGGATCAGTTATTGCCAAGGCCTAGAATCTCGCAAAGACTAAAGTCAAAGATACAGAGAGATAAATGCAGATGAAGACTCATTCAAAGCCATTAAATACGGACGTGGGCGAGAATCAAGGGGCAGTTACAAGCCATTGTGAAGGCTGATTAAAACGGATACTCATCTCAGTATAAATGGGACAACGATTGTATAGAAACACACAAGCTTTTACGCATTCAGCACTTACATTCTAAGATTGAAACACTGTTCTTAAGCTTACGAATTACATTGATACGTAAAACACTAGGGCTGTAACTGAGATTATAGTGGATTGGTGGACTCAAAGCCACCCGCGGTTTTTCCCTTATTCTACGGGTTTCCGTGTCACCATCTCTGGTGTCCCTTTCTCTTTTTTGCTTTCTTTCGTTCTCCTTTGCTTTGTTCACCTTTATCAGCCATCCATCTTCATTAGCTAGTTGTAGGTCTCTAACTAGATTTTACTTGTGTAAAATTTGGCAGAAACAGATGGAACGAAAATCGTACCTTTTATAGGTAACGGGCCGGTGTAAGGTTGTACCCATGACCAAATTGAAGGGTTGAAGTTCAACATCTCAATAACTTAGTAGTTTTACATATAAGGTCCAACAGGCGTCAGGTGATTAGATTAATTAGAAGTAAGAAAATATGATTGTTTTAGAGACCAAAGCGTGGTATCTATTGTGAAGATAAGAATCCTCTGTATTTCTTACTATTTTGTCATCTTATTTTACAGTTGTTGTTCACCTTTGTGCCATAGCAACTTTAGGAAGTTTTTTAAAACGACTTTTCGGATCAAGAATCATGAAATTGCTATATATACACATTGATCTCCACACTCTATTGCTACAAAATTCGCATGAAATCGTGAAAAAATGTCTCTTTTTAATCTTCTTGAACTCAAAAGTTAATACCAATTTCCTTGGAAAAGACCTACTCATTTGGTTACCAATCTACTTTGGAGTAGACACTCCAAACTAATGTACCTCGTAGCAAATACCTGCTCTTTTTGCTACAAATCTACTTCAATATGGGTCTGCTCTCTTCGGCTGAAAATCATTGAACTGAGTTGAAAAAAACCTGAATTGAACCGAAAAAAACAGTAACATGTGAGAGTCAAAGTATTCTCAAGAGCTGAACTAAACCTAAAGATAGCCAGAGAGAACAGGCCCTAAGTTTTCCAACAGGCTCCGAACTAGTTACTACTTCGTTGCGACCATTATCTCTAGAAGGGAGTAACTTTTATTTTAAAAATGAAGTCAAGATAAATTAAAAAGGAAAGTTGAAGTAAAGGCTTTCAGCTCCTTAACATTTTTACAGGAATGTTAATGTACATGGATTAGTTACAACTTAAAACTAGTAGAATCTCATACCAAACAAAAAAAATAACAGATAATTCAATTATGTCCCCTTGATTCTGAGTAAGCTATGGTGTTCAAATCTACGCTCTCCCGACTGTATTCTTCACTAATCCAAGCTCAGAAAAGACATCCTCCACAGATCTAAATACCTCTTCACTGGGTTTCTCAGCATTAATCTGATTAACAGGGCAAAAAGAAGTTATAACAAAGTCAAATATGCATGGGTAACAGGACTAAACCAACCTAACAGGTTGCTGTCAAGTAATATACCTTTCGGACCTTCGCCTTCTTGGTGAAGTAATCAATCACTGGCAACGTTGATTCTTTGTAAACTTTGAGGCGTTTGTTTATCGTGTCCATGTTATCATCAACCCTTCCCTACGTACACAAGCAGAAAGATGTAATGCCTAATGCACAGAAAATTAACAAGAAGTGGACAAGTATCAGACCTGATTTCTCTGCAGAACACGCCTGATCATCGTCTCTTCAGAACAATCAAATACTAATACTATAGTTGGCTGAAGACCTAACTGTCAAAACAATTGAAGGAAAAATATCAGTACAAAACAAAGCTTAAATAGGACAGGACCACAGGTTCCACTGTTATTATAGTTGGTCTAGATGCATATATCAAAAATGTGTTACAAAATCAACTTGTTATACAAAGTACCATTTTCTCAGCAGCTAAACGATTTTCTTCATTGCGTGGGAAGCCGTCGATAAGAAATTTCCTGTTCCCGCTTTTCTGCATAGCCTGCTGCAGAAGCTTGATGACAACCTCAGATGGTACTAATTTTCCTTCCTTCTTGAATTCCTGAATCATTTTTCTGTTGGGAAGCCAAAATTTGAAGATATATTTTATTTTTTAAAGATAAGGAGATAATGCTCCGAAAAAGTTAGCAATCTCTAAATTTGATGCATATAGATAACTTATCTTATCATCGTAAGCCCAAGAAACTAGCTCAGGTAAAACATTAAGGTACTGACCCAGTTTCAGATCCGCTCTTAACTTCTGTTTCAAGGAGCTCTCCAGCACTAAGATGAGTAAAACCAAAGTGTTGAGCAATTTTTGAGCATTGGGTTCCCTTTCCGCTCCCAGGACCACCTAACAAGATCGTCACCCAAATTGCAACTTAGCATCAACAACTAATAGACAGCCGATAAATATGACAAGGAACAATGGCAACAAACAGCAATGAGGGTCTAATTATTGCAAAACGAGCTTACCTAGAACGTATACAATAATGTCACGATTTGAAAACTTGTCCATTAGATCCTGCCAGCCATATTGATGAACAAAAGCACAATAAACAGACATATTTACAAGAACTACTACAGCTTATACAATGGAAGCCCCAGGGGAAAAAGTTAAGCTACAAACCTCCTGATGATATTATGCTGGACAACATTTCATTAACTAACAAAAACATTATCAGTGGAAAAGCAAATGCAAATGCGGTTTGCTAAACTACAGAAGTACAAGCACCAAGCTGATCTGATATAAAATTCTACCTGCTTTTTCTTCTTGTACAGGGGTAACCATTGAACACAACTTGGGCATTTCTTACGACAATGAGATGCCTACAATTTCAACTCCAATCCATCAAGAATTAAACTAAGATTTCGAATGAACACCTCAAAGGTAGTATACCAAAACGAAAGACTACAAACATCTTATCTTTACAATATAGAAAGTTTGCATGTCTATGTGATTCATTCTTTAGAAATGAATGTTCATCATATTCAAAAAATTTGTCTTGGTCCTTTGCTCTTGTCAAAGGGAATGCATTTCAGAATTTTCACTTGATTAAAAACAATTTGCACAAACTAAAGCAGTATACTCTCCTAGTTCTTAGAAAGTGGCTTTGCTAAGATTTAAAGTGGAACAAATTATCACTCCTTTCACTCGGAAATAGGTGATCCGACATTCATTCCCGCCCTTTCTCCATTACTCAATCCAATCATAGATGACTAGTCACTGTTTTTTTTAAAACTTGACAACTTTTTTCATACACGCGATTGAAATATTGGTTCGCACTTTGACTTTTACCATATTCACATATAATGCTTTGATTCTTCATCAACTAATAATAAGAATCAAAGATATTGATAATCAAAGTCATGCATTAACAAACATGAAAAATCAATGGAGAGTACTACATGTGAATTTCAAACCTAACAAGCTTATCAATCAAGCCAATAATATTGTGAAAACTACAAACCTCTTTTAAAAAGTACACCTAAACAGTGGATTAAAAAGGGGTAAAAAAACACAGAAGATCAAAAGATTAGTCATTTATTAAGAGAATCATGTTCACCAATGAAAACAATAAGCTCAGAAACTACAAACAGATAGATAGATAAATGGATAGATTAAGCACGGAACCCATAAACAGACTGATAACGTCACCAGTCTTGAGTGTACCATGCTCATGGTACACCGAGGTGTATAACAAAAGTTGTAGTACATGATCCATAAAGAAGGTAAACATGGATAATAACCTGGTTATGATTGTCAGCTGCAGTGCCACCAGATTTCATAATCACCTGAATTTATACAGCATAAGTTTGCAGCCTAGTTAAAAAATGATTTAACTATAATTTATACTATATTATATAAAAAAAGGAAGATGAAGATGAAGGAGAAATGATGAACAGACTTACAGGGGGGTTTGATGTTGTCACGGTGGTAGAAAAGATGGAGGAAGAAAATTGGTGGATTTATAATTGTGCTATGGTATCAAAAACCTCTTTAGAATTGTGCTATGGTTGTTGTTATGGCAACTTGGCAAAGCACAGCAACGTCTAGAAAGTTGGAAACTTTATGGAAATATTTGGTTATGTAAATGGGGAGCTTTACCAGTTAAGTGTTCGTCCAATGGTGATGGGACTGGCTTTGGTAGGACGGACTCGTGTTCGAATCCCCGCAATACCCTTGAGAGAGAAATGAAACCTAACCACCTGAACTTGGCCTCGATCCGGATGTAGCCCGAAAGATGAACCGGGTGCAAACACCAAAAAAGAAAAAAAATGTTATGGGGAGCTTTTATTTTTCCAGCTACTATTATTCCTATTCTTATTCCCCACTCGTCCAGTATATTAAAATCTTGTTTTAAAATTGACAACATATGTTGAAGGATGATAATCTTGATATTGCATAAAATGCTATACAACCTAATGGGTTGCCCTTATTGATTATTGGAACTAAGAGCATTTTATTTTTGTGTGGGTGAATTAGTGGAAAAGAAGTTTACTTCAAACAAATTCAGTTTAGCTCAGTTCGGTTAGTTTCCTCTCACAGTTTTCTTCATAATTTTAGCCTGACAATTCCGTTTAGTTTAATGCAAATGAAGAGACTTATTTGACGATTAATAGATGATTTTTAGATACTTATTTAATAGTAATTTTGTTGTTGTCATTTGAATCCATTAATAAGTAAGTTCGATTACTTAATAACGTTGATTATCTTATATAATAGTATATACTCATATTAATTTTTTTTAAAAAAAACTTATATAAAGATTGACTTTTTTTTAGTGTAGTTCACCATGCATGTCCAACACAGACTTCTTTACTCACCATTAATTATTTAATGCGAATTTTTAATTTGTTTCCAAAATAACTGAAAATAGCTTATTTTTTTAGTTCAACTCGGTTTAGTTCTATTTAGTTTAGCTTAATTCAACACAATACTTTTACTCTTACATTTTCACCATTTTAATCTGTTCCTTTCATTTCGTTCAGTTAAGTGATTTTCCGCTAAGGGCCTCAAATAGCTATGAACTGGACTGAACTGAACTAGAGTGAAATGAAAAGAATAGTAATATGTGAGAGTAAAGTATTGTCAAGAGCCGAACTCAACTGACTTGAAAAAAATAATACTTAATATATAAGAGTAAAGTATTATCAAAAGCTGATATAAGCTAAACTACATAAAATTGAATCGGACTGAAAATAACCGAGCTGAAAATAAGTTGGAAAGAATCGGGCAAATATTTTGCAAGACACATCCAACTCTTTACTTCATTTGTGGACTTCCTATTTTCAGCACAGTGATGGTGTAGTGAGGTTGATTCCTTTTTACTCATCGTCGTTACAGAAACACAATCGAGATTTCCTCCATTAAAGAGTTTCTTCTGCTTCAACAACTAATTCTGTATCTTGTAAGTCTATACTCAATTCTCTTCCTTAATTCTCTCTTTAGATCCACATCAATTTGAGCTTCACTTCATACTGCTTCCAAAAATTCAATCTTTTTAGCTTTCGTTAATTCAATTTTCATATACCCAAACCCTAAATCAATACTATTTTACAACAAATTTGTGGGAATTGAGGAACGATCTGGATAATGAAAGAACCACTGAATTCAGCTGAACCGATTGGCCAAAACCTAATTAAGTTAATCAGCAATGTATGTTTTTCTGTGTTTGTATTCGCTGTTTTAATCATTACTGTAATTGCAATCACTTACCAACCACCAGATCCATGGCTGCAATCAGCTCCTGCACTTACTAAACTCTTCACTCAGGTGGAGAATGCCACTTTTAAGGATGACACTTCAGTTCTTAAAACCGGCGAGGATTTAGTCATTTCGCCTGCCCTTGCGCCTTCGTCGAGGGCTAATCCCATTACCGAGGTTGGCATTTCGAGTTTCGAGAAAAATCTCACTAGTAATGCTACCCTTAGCCCCTCTGTTTGTGAGGAGGAGCTTAAGGTGGTTAATTGTTCTGATCCTCGGGTTTTGATCGCTATCGAGCGGTTTAATTTGAGGTTTTTTAAGTCGATTGTGTTCTTGGAGTATGCTACTCCTGTTAATGGTTCTAAGCCTAATGAGTGTGATGTAGCTTGGAAGTTTAGGAATAGGAAGGAGAAGTCTTGGAGGAAATACAGGGATTTTCGTCGTTTTAGGATTGGGGTTGGGGATGATTGTGCTTATAAGGTGAAGGGTGCTAGTGGTTGGCATTCCGGTGTCAATGCTAGGCGCCCTAGGCCTCGTCCTACTGCCGGTAATCGTAATCCTAAGGTGGTTGCTCCTTTCCGGGATAGTGAGATTAATGATACTATACCCAAGATTAGCTCGGATACAGCTTTTAGGAGAGGGAGGTACTTGTATTATTCGCGTGGTGGGGATTATTGTAAAGGAATGAATCATTATATGTGGGGTTTCTTGTGTGCTTTGGGGGAAGCTCAGTTTTTGAATCGGACGTTTGTGATGGATTTGAGTGTTTGTTTGGCTGGACAGTATAACCCTAGCGGTAAGGATGAGGAGGGGAAAGATTTTAGGTTTTATTTTGACTTTGAGCATCTAAAGGAGGAGGCTTCTATTGTCGAGGAGCGAGAATTCCTTAGGGACTGGAGAAGATGGGACAGAAGCCATAGAAGAAAGATTCCGGTGAGGAAGGTGGCAAGTTATAAGACCACACCTATGCAACTAAAGAAGGAGAGGAGTACTGTTATATGGAGGCACTTTGATGCTCCGGAACCAGAAAATTATTGGTACAGGGTGTGTGAGGGGTCAGCTGCTAAGTACATTCAGAGACCGTGGCATGCACTCTGGAAATCAAAGAGGCTGATGAATATAGTTTCTGAAATTAGTGGGAAAATGGATTGGGATTTTGATGGAGTTCATGTGGTACGAGGGGAAAAGGCTCAGAATAAGCAGCTGTGGCCTCACCTGGATGCCGACACATCTCCTGAAGCTCTGGTCTCTAAGCTTCAAGGAGTGATACAGCCATGGAGGGACTTGTATATTGCCACAAATGAACCTTTCTATAACTATTTCGATAAGCTAAGGTCACAGTACAAGGTGCACTTGCTTGATGACTATAAAGAGTTATGGGGAAACACGAGTGATTGGTATAACGAAACTACGGCTTTGAATGGTGGTCGACCAGTCGATTTTGATGGTTATATGAGGGTTGAGGTAGATACAGAGGTTTTTTTCAGGGCAAAGACACGTGTGGAGACATTCTACAATTTGACAAGCGACTGCAAGGATGGCATCAATTCGTGCTGATCAGGTCTGGAGAGGATTCACTAAAATCTTAATATGAGTATCTTATACAACTCTATTAATGGGTCTCTATATCAGCATTACGCATGCTAGTTTCTCTATTGAGCTCATTCGCGGCTGGTCATTGTTGTGCCTGTTTCTTCAATGATGATTTCTTTTTGTTTTAGTGTTGCATTTGTACCATATAAAGCCATTTTGTGTAATTTTTAACAAATATTGTCTTTATACTGAAAAGCAGATAATACCCGCTGTGTATGCACTATGCACCACTTATATGTCTGGTTCGCCCATCAACTACCAAATGAAAAGCACTCTATGATTCCTTTATGAAAATGCCCATGCCATCTTGCTAAAGTCAATTTCTATTACACCTAATTCCTTCGTAACATCTACTCAGAAATAAGGTACATGCAAGCAGACATTTCAATACTCTTCAGGAACTTCTTCCAGTGTGTTTTGCATCTGCTGCTTATGTCCCCTTTTGAATACTATTTAATTTTGAAAGGATATATATACTAGTTTGAGTATGTGATGATCATTGAGTGCTTGCTTACTACGGTTATTATTGCCATACATAGTCCAGTTAAAGGGTCTTCAGGTTTTCAGCTATAACTTCTGAGTTCTGAGTTCTGATTAGCGAGTTTTTTCTAACTCCTTCATGAAAATCGTGGATTAGGTAGGCATCAACCTGAGGGCTGGTATCCTCTTCTGTATGTACCCCTTCTTTATCCCGGCTGCTGGGGATTTTGGAGTTTTAAGTGAGAAGATGGTTGTAGCCCTTTATAATATGTTTCAGCTCTTTGTCAAGCTTGACCATCATGCATCTCTTAATGGCGAGCTAAAAGTTGGGTTGCATGCGTTTCAGGGGTACTGTTTGTAAGAGAACGTTTGAGGCATGTACTATCGGATATTTTGTAGCATTGATTAATTGTAAAATTTTCATGGCAACAGTTGTAGCAAGGATATAGTTGTTCTGAACACACTTTCTTTTTCTCATGGTTCTTTAACCTTGTTGTTTTACAACTCAAGCAATAGTCGCGTAGATGTATTTCGCGGAGCTAGTTTGTAATGATTGATGTACATTTGCAACCGAATTAATGTGTAATGAATAAGGAGTTTGCGCATTTGCAACAGAAAATATGTGACTTTGTATATTATTTATGCCTTCGTGAAAAGAGTTTGTATATAACTGTACTTTTCTTCATAAAGTCTGTACATGAAAATTCATTTAGAAGATTATCAGTAGGAGAAATGTCAAACGTGGATGGTGTGATATCCATGCTACAGGGGTGGTACACTCACCGACATATGAAAGGTCCTGGCTTCCCACCATCTACCCTTTTTTTGAAGTATTCTTCCATTTTTAGTTAGCCGAGCCCAATCAGGAATACGGCTTTGTTGTTGTTGCTGCTGCTATTGTTGTATTCTTCCACTTTTGAAGATAAAAAAGATTGGATTTTTGGTAAGAACTCTTTATTGAAGGTCCATTGAAAGATAATGCAGGGAAATTGCACGAATTTAGTAGAGTGACTAGCAATGAATTGGAAACAGAAATTAAAAAAGAGAGAAGAAGGCGGCAACCTCCCTTGATTGTTTGAATCAAAACTGGAGCATAAACTGCCTAGCGTTCTTGTTCCGAGCGTACTTTCCTTTTCGTTCTACAGTTCCAATTGGGATTCAGTGATCCAAGCTAACAAGAGTGCCACTGAGCCCAAGAGTCGATTATCACTTACAAAACAACTAACCAAGATGTGTAAATTTCGTACTATTATATCTTCTTTATAGTAGTATTACAAAGGAACTGTATAGTTGGAAGCATAACATTAATATGCGGAGCAACAAGCAACACAAAGTCTCAGACCTTTTGCTATCCGCTCTCGAAACACCTCGCAGAATTATCCTCTCTGTTTGCAGCACAATCAAACAAACCATCTCCACAAATGATAATGATTCTTGATCATTTTCACACCAATGTATCTGAAGGAGCAGCGGCTCTGGTTATTGTGTGGCGTTCCACAAATGACTCCACCAACGGGTTCACCAAATCAGGTGCCTCATCCTGCAAGACAAACACGATTGGTTACACACCGAACTGCAAACCGCAAAATGATACTGGTTCTGACTTACAGAAACTAACAAGACTTCAGAAGGTCGACGATTATAATAAAGTTGGGGCTGATAAGGGATGTATGAAGCATTTCGAAGGTGAATATAAGCAAGAAACAGTAGAAAACAACCTGAGGGCAGTGGCCTACGCCGGGTAAGACGATAAAATCTTCCACAGATTCAAATTCTCCATAAGCTCTTCCAAGTTCGATGGGTTCCCATGGATCTTTGTCACCCCAACCAATCAATACCGGGCACTGCAGATGAAAACATAGGATTAATACGCTCAGCTCTAGTGCCATTGCTTTATTGATTTCTTTCATTAGCAATCATTGCAGAAAATTGAAAGAACAACCTTGACTTGAGGCAATAGCTCTTCAGGTAGAGGGCCGTCTGAATAACAAATAAAATCTAGAAACACGTCAACAGCTCCAGGTTCTAGCCCCGGAAGAAGGATTTTCTCAACTAGTTCATCTGTTACCTGGGAGGTATCATGATAACACTGAAGTAACATCTGTTAGTCTAAGTAAGCAATGGCAACCCCCTGTCTTTTTCACTTTTTAAAAACATGCTGTTTCCCTTCACGAGTTATCTTGTTAAGATAACTAGGTCTCTCCACAACACATGAAGCAAACATCATAATGCAGAGTGCAATTGCACGTTCAAACAGCACGTACCTGGCACAGAATGTTCCTGACAGATTGAGGTGTGGCTACTGTTCCGAAAAACAGTTTACCAAGACCAGTATTCCTGCCACCAACCCAACCGATAAATGTTTGGTTGAGTTAAACACAAAAGAAACTATTGGACACGGGTTAAATCTATTACCGCAGCAAACTCTGAAAACCTTTTATTAGAGGTCTGCCAAGGGGAGGCTGCTTTTTAATGTGAAGCATACGAAGAGATATGTTTAGAAGGACGAGACCCTTGCAAATCTGTGGCTCACTAACTGCCGCCTGAAGTCCCACAAGACCTACAAGGAACTATCACACACTTAGGCAAGGTAAATATCCGAGAACTTCAGTGTTCAGTGAACTATTCCAGTAAACATCAAGAGTGACTTTCACTATGTAAAAACATAATAGAGGAGGCTTCATGTTCCAATGTTTCTTTGAATGTCAAGTCATGAACGAAATTAGTGTGAAAAAATGCGAAAGCTGGCTGACTAGCGGAGACTCACTAGCACTCCATATAAGAGTCCACAATGAGCACAGGAAGCACAAAAGATTTTGGTGATCTTCTCCAAATTAAGGAATTAGGAAAGGGCAGAGGCTATTTGACATAAGCTACTGCTGTGCAATAACAAATCAATATAATTTATTCGCCCCAAGGTTGCACATAGGGAGAAATACAGATGAGGGTGATAGAAAGGATAGCCACCTCCAATAGAGTTGCATATAAAGAATGCCTTGTCTTTGACAACCTCTAGGCAGAAGTCATTAATTTGAGTTGCCCACGTATCGAAGGTATAGAAAGTAGTTCCAAAATCCCGGGGGTTGGGCTTGTCAGAGTAACCATAACCAATGAGATCAATAGAGTAGACCCTGTGTGACTTCCCCAAAACTGGTAGATTTTTCCTCCAATGATCACTGTTAAGAAGAAAAAGGGGGGAAAGTCAATTAGGGAATGAACCGACCTCTTGTTTGTTCAACTTTATTGGTACTTTTAAAAGAAGGGATTCATGTCAATGTCCATGGTAATGCTTGTTCACCCTAAAACATCTCTTTTCTTCAAAACAACTGCTTTACACCACTTTGAAAGGTGTTATTGAGGACTTGTGCAAGTTTATGAAGAAAAAACACATGTTTGAGGATAGAGTTGGGACATTGATGCGGTTTCTTTCTTACATAATGATACTACTGCGGTTGAGTGCTGCCTATCAAAAGGGCCGATTGAATTTGCCAATAAAGCTATAAATGGTCATCTTAGGCAGGTTAAGGGGTCGGATATACACAGCCTTACCCCTCATTATTCCCTAAACCAATGGATAGGCTACTAGAAAACTTTGCTACTGTAAAGCTTGAAAATGTATAAATTGGCATATAACAGTGAGTATAAGGCACTAGGACTAAAAAGAGAAAATCATAATTCAATGATGGAAAAGAGATGTTTAAAAGGATGGGGGGAAATGAGGAAACCTGTTAGCTCCGAAGCCATGGATGAGAACAAGTGCAGGTCCAGTAGTTCCACAGCATTGGTATCGAATTGAATAATCCCTCCATTTCCATGTGCTTTTCTTAAGAAATTATTATGAAAATCAGTTAAACAATTGAAATGAGAAATCAGAGTGAAATGAAAAGAAGAGAAATTTACCAAGAAGTGACAGTCACAGATGATGGTTGAAGGCTGTCAGCTTCAACAGTGTTTGAGGTTTGATCACTAGAAAAAGCTTTGATTTTTATTTTAGATTTTGCTGTAGAAAAATTTGTTGGGATTTTGGAGATTGAAATTATGGGACTCACAAAAAAGGACTGTGATTTAAAAAAAGAAAGACAAGTTGTTGTGACATTATTGATTCCTAAGCAATTTCTGCTAGTTCTGTTTCTGCTGCTATTGAAATGAATGTCTGATTTACACACAGGAAATGTTGAACACAAACTAGTGCTAGCCATTTCCATGGATTATGGCATTCATCAATTAAGTGCATACAGATTACTGTTGTACCATAATAACAACAGCATCAAAAACAAGTGTTTTTGGTGGTCACAGTTGCTCCAAATCCCTCTATTTCTTTTCCTTGTCAGATCACTTGTTTTCTATGCCTTTTCTTTATCTTTTGTAAGACAAACTTTTAGTGACTTCAACATTTGGGCTACCATACTATGGGCTGGATGTTTAGATGGATTGATGGGCCTCATGAATGGGAGGAAAAGCAAAGAATATAAACCTATGCACTTTGTGAGATAACAAATAGGCCTTTGTAGCTCTGTGTACACGTAAACAAAACGTGAACATATTCCGTTTGTAGTACTGTCTATTATGCCTCTATATACACTGTTAAGATTAAAGTTTCTCGAACTTGTATAAACTTATTTCATTAATCTAATAGGTAATATGGTAGAAAGGTTCATATTCATATAAACTGTTAGAACTTACTGGAACTTACAGCTTAATGAATAATGGACCTTAAACATAATTTTTTTTTTTGTCAAGGAGAACATTTGCTGAAATTTGCAGTTTGATTGTACGTGCAATGTTGAGTGCACGGCAAGCTTACAGGGATCCTTTGTTCTTAATACAGTGCAATGTTTGCTTTGTTGAGATCAATTTTAAATCTTAAATCATACGTTTTTGCTAATGCATAAATCATTTTCGTGTGGAACGTTCGTAGAAAGAAATAGCACAATCGATGTATTTCAAAATATCATATTCAAAGCAATACTGTTGCACAAAAATATATATTCATATTAATATGTAACTGAGCCAACCAATTGGATTGGTCCCCCTTTTTGTGATCCTAAAAAGAAATTACTAACTCTTATTTCTCATGTACTCAATTATATGAACCTAGCTCATTTAGAAAGTTAGGTTGATGCATCTTTATATAGAAAATAATCCTCTAATATATAGATAATATGGTTGATTATTAATGTGACTGGTGAATCAAAATCTACCAGTCTACTAACAACTCAACTATATTATTATGGACCTACAGCTGCCTCCCTCTATTTCTTCTACCTGTATCTCTTATAGCACGTTGTTTTTTCAATACATGTTTATAACCCGTGCCACATTGCTCACTGCTGTAGAATAATAAGATGATTATCATCCAACATACTCGGGATGCCATTCTGATCAAGGTCAGTTCATTAACCTCATGTATTGCATTGTTATCTATCAATATGTTCTGTACTTCTGTCTAACCAAGTCCGAGCTTTGTGTTGCTCGACTCAGCTCGTAACACTTGTACTTGTCCTCGAGTTTTTTCAGGATTAGATTTTGCTATTTCTTTTGAGCTTCTCACCGGTATTTTGATCATTCTTGCTTGTGATTTCCTGTTAAGTATTCAAATTGTGCTTGTTCCTGAGCATCTCATGAAATTTTCTAGACAAATTTAAATAGTTCACAAGTCAACTAGGCTCATTAACATCCTAAGAGCCTCTACTTTTGGTTTGTATAAATTGTTTTGCTTTAGATGCCAAATCTAGCTTAAAATTCGATGCTATACACTTCTAGTGATCCATCCGTTCTCTTTATACTTCAAATATGTCCTTTAATTCTTTATACATATGAATGAAATATATATTGGCATCTCTCACAGGTCAACCTGTCCAACTTAGTAAACTAGTATCTATTGTATAAGGGTTTGTTTGCCCATTATATCCATAGCATCTCGAAATTTTTAAAATTAGACATGCATGCTCTCCAATCTCCACCTAAAATTGTCCCATGTCAAGTACTACTGCAAAATTGTCCATATACCAAAATGGAAAAAAGGCATAAGTAACGAAAATCACTAATGTTGAACGGTAGCAAGATTAATTAACACATATTACTGTATTATGTGGAGTTTACACATGACACTAAAATCTCCCGTCATAAGAGAAATAAGAGAACGAACTATATAGCTGAACAAAAACAAGAATTGAGGAGAAAGCTAAAGTTGCTCCACTTAGATTTATCTCTGACTGTTAGCCGTACAACAAGCTAAGAAGTCCTTGACTTGTAGACTTGTAGTTGTATTGTGCTTATTTACTAACTTTGCAATAACCAATCTTACTAGAGTGACTTATTCAACCTAATATACACTAGCTATTGATAGAACTACTTTTAACGCGTTTTCACATTAAGGACATATGCTTGTAATGTGAGTAGCGTATAAAGGAGTAATAGAAGAAATAAATAGAGAAAATGAAGGTGGTATGATTGTTGCCCTAGTAACTATAATTGTTGTTGCCTCATGACCTTTGTCAATCTTATTCACAATAATAGTGAGATTCATCTTATGGCAAAACTAAAACTTTAATGCCATTATGCATCACATATCATTCTATAATAATATAAGCAATAAGTACTTAGGAAGTATATATAGATGGCTTAGAAGCTAAGCTTGCATATTACAGACTGAAATCCGACAATGCTTTTATATCATATGGATAGGACATCTGATGTTCATGTTCAGGACTTCATACTTGAAGGTTTTCAGGACAGAATCCAAGCGTGCGCATATCAATGTAAGATTCATATCCTATAGAATTGAAAGGCTGAGATAGAGAAAGTGTACTTAAATTAAAGAGGGTTAGTTAACAAATGAGACTGCATCCAAAATAATACACATTGATTGTTGTCTTAATGTATTGCCTCAAAATTCAGCAATTAAGACCAAGATGATAACCATGCATGTTACACGCATATATTATAGTACAATACATATACCGTACCATGATATACAAATGTTTAATTTATACCAACTGTACCATTGGTTTAGGAGATCCACTAGCTAAAACTCATCCTATAATTTTAGATTGAAACTTGTTTGTTGCTGATACAGTGGGAGGTACAGCCTCGACATCATGATTATCAAAGCGGGGAGATGGAACATCGATGAAGATGTCATTATCGTCATCTGAACCTGCTCTTGCAGCTGCTGCTGGTGCTGCATTAGGCATTGGGGACACAGGTGTTGTATCAAAGGCTGGCTGAACGCAAACAACCGCGGAATCTTCATGCTCATTATCATGTATAAATGTTGGTTGAGACATGTCATCGTAGTCGATGAGGGAGTCCAAGAAGGAAGAAAAGACACCATGATCAACATCATCAATAATAATGTTATTATTACAATCATCATCACCTTCATTTGTGTACCACTCATTGATCGTATAATCCTTGTCATGATGTTGATATTCGAGCTGGTTATGCTGATGATCAAGAACAGTAGTATTACTAGTAACAAGGACATCATCAGTAGTAGTAGTAGCAGTTGTGATATAATTAGGAGAAGGAAAAGGAGTATTATTCATATAATAACTGCTATGATTAGGGTTTGCATGAATAGTGGCTTCTGTGGGGATATCAAGATGAATGATAGGGGTGGTAGTAGTAGTGGTAGTACTAGTCGGAGTGGCCGAAGCAGCGATGGTGGTGGTCGGAGGAGGAGGAGATATAAGTGGTTTGTGAGTAAGAGGATCAATGCCATTAGAAAGGAGCTTCTTGGAAAGGTGAGTGTTCCAATAGTTCTTTATCTCATTATCTGTTCTTCCTGGTATTCTCCCAGCTATCAGCGCCCACCTTCATTCATATACACATATATGATCAGATTCATCATGATATTCTAGTTTTGGCTACTATAGCAGATGTCGTATGACTTCAAATCAATGAATGAACTATTATGTCAAAAAATATGATCATACTAGATGATCTTTTTTTTTTCAAACAAAACATAGTTATCAGACCCTAGCTAGTTAGTCCTAGCTAGGTAGAGTAGATGATATACCGGTTTCCGAGGAGGCGATGAAGGCGGAGTATAAGATCCTCCTCGTCGTAGCTGAAGAGACCACGCCTAAGATCAGGGCGCAAGTAGTTCATCCAACGAAGCCTACAGCTCTTACCACAGCGTAGAAGGCCAGCACGTTGAGGTACCGTACGCCAACCACCAACTTTCCCATTTTCATTTTGTTGGCTTAATATGTAACGCCTCAGTAACTCATCCTCCTCAGCTGTCCAAGGTCCTTTCTTGAGTTTAAAGCTAGCCTTGCTGCTGGTGCACCCTGCCTGCATCGTCTTCGTCGTAGTTGTTGTTGATGATAGTTTCTTCTTCATCAAATTCTTGATACCTATCAAAAGATATATTTCTTATGAATTTGGGTTATCTTTTTAATTAGTTTTGTCCTCAAAAAGCTTTTACAACTGTATTTGATTAATCTACCCTAATTTTGCCACATTAATTTCTTAGTTATGTAGTCTTTGTCTATCTACCCACATGCTTAGCTTTCGCTTTCATCATCTTAAGTTGTTAAATGTGAATGTGTGGAGCTATCATATATATGTGCAACAGTGACCCTCCCTTTGGCAACCTGAGTGCAGCTTATAGACTTTATAGTAATGTACCCTCAGATTCTTGGTGTAGATGTGTTTGCCTTTTTATTTGCCAACTAGTGATATACTTTCTCCATTCCATAATTAACGCAACAATTTTATTTCTAAGGTCGATTTTTACAAATTTTGACCATGAATTTATACTGTTATACAAGAAAAAATATACACTCCGGATTTTATTATATCACTTCAATAATGTGTAGTTTTTTAATACTACTATTTTTTCGTCATTTTTAATGATACACAGTTAAGGATATATCAATCAAATAAATTGGAGACCACGCAAATGCAATTCTTGTATTAATTTGGAACGAGTGAAGTATGTACCTGGAACAAAATTGGAGTTTATCATCATTAAAGGAGTATAAAAAATGTTTAGGGATATTTTGGTCAATTTCATCTAAAGATGACATTCTATTGCCGAGTTTAGCATCATACTACCTCCATTTCTCTTTAATCTACAGTGCTTGAATTTCATACTTGCTTATACACAATTTTTGACCATTAATACCTCTAATTAAGAATAATTAAAAAAATGATGTTTTGAAAATGTATGTTAAGACAAATATTACAAGATCTCACCTAACTATATTTTTCCCTTATGTATAACAAACAAATATTGGTCAAAGTGAATAATGTGAATAGTGACCGATTACAAAATCTATAGATTCATTGAATTTTTCTCGCCATACAGAATTGGGATCCACATAACTGAACGCCTGTTGTTGATCAAATGGAAGGAGTAAAACTGACAAAACCATCAATTAAAATACCCCTATGACAGCAGATAGCAGTGTGCTTGCTGTTTCCCCTCGGCTACCAAATGTAAAGCTCATATGACAAGAACTGAAGCAACAACATATGGAATTACAAGACTCTTATTGAAGCTCATGCTGCAACCTTTACAATTGTTTCTACTTTAGTAGTACTTAACAGTAACACAAAGCACGGACAGGGCAATATCCATTTACAATGCTAAAACAAAAACTAGTTCTACTTCGCAATAGGACAAAACTAGTTCTACTTCGCAATAGGACTCTTATCTCATTAGAAGTGTCTTTGCCTGTCTTCTGGTTTGTACGTACTCCGTGTCATGCGTACACATCCGGTTTGACTGAGGCAAATTTTAGCAGGTGGCGCCTCCAGTTTAGTTAGCAATCACAAAGCCTACCCTCCATATGAATTTGCAATAAGCTTAACCAAATAAGGTTTAAAATTTGGGCGCTTGCTCGCATTGTGCAAACAGAGAGCCATTTCGCCTGAAAATTTACAGCTCAGTTGCTTAAACTCCTTGGGGCTATTTTGGCTTTCAGTCAGACCGGAAAATGGTAATACCAAATTAAGGTAAGGAGGCCGAAGTTTTCTGACTTAAACATGGCCTATCAGTCTGTGACCTTTATATGCTTGTACTTTTGTTCTCTGTTGAACCATCTTTCACATTCTTCCACGCCCTCTGATGGCATCAACTTCAGTACATCAACTCCCTCGTTCAAAGCAGCATCAATCTAGCCATCAAACCATTCAACACAAAATAAGGGTGCAGGGGGGGAAGAAGGGAGGAAAGAGAACACATGAACAAGATAAACAATGTGCAGCTTGTCTCCAGTTTGGACTCATACAAACTTTTAGCCCGCCCACGGCCCACCATTGTATGTAACTTCAATAACTATTCTAAGTTTCACACCCGCACCAACTTTTATCTACACAAACCTTAATAAAGTCTCTGTTACTAAGTAATGGCAAAGTTGAATAATCTGTATGTCTGATATTCATCAAATTATAGCTTAAAAACTTACCCGTTCCCTTGCTAAAGTGTTGAACTTTTGGAGCAAGAATGCTTTAGGGTCCATTTGACCAGGAGGCCTCCCGATTCCTATTCAGAGTGCATTTAGTTAGCATGTTAATACATCTTAGGACCCATGAATCAAAATTGGACAATTCAAACATACCAATTCTAAGGCGAGCAAATTCTCTGTTCCCTCGAAAACTATCAATCACACTCTTAAGCCTGGAGTCGTGATAAAGATAAGTAACAGTACAAAAAAACCGCTTGGTAAAAACAATGCAGAAGTCAAAACTAAAGAAAGCAGATAAGAACTAGTTGTTACTTGATAGTATAGCCCAACACAAAATTGCAACTCAATATTGTCACTCTTAGAGTATATAACCAAATGAGCACATCAAAAGATTCATGGTCCAATATGGGCCATGCGCCCAGACAACCAAAATCCTGTTATTCCTTCACATAGAATGCTACTAAACCATGGGACTCTTACCTCCTTAAAGTAAAGCCTAAACTTCTATGTAAAAAACTGAGCCACAAACACCATGGTAGGAAACAGGGATGCTCCCTTACAGCTCAAATGACTCTCAAATTAAGCAATGCACTTTGTCCACTATCCATACAGCTGAAGGCTACAGCACACATAAGCATTCATACATGTTTCTCAGCAAGCAACAATGCCGTTAACTCTCTTTCTTCTTTTCTTTGACATCTTAGACTACACATAAACAGATCAATCATTTTAAATTATCATTGGTTGCTCAGCTCTGAGGTGTCACAAGTTCAAGTTAAAGTTTACATAAATATAATTAATACTAGCTATAAAACTTTGTGTGATACACGGACTAGAAACATCAAAGATAAAAGTAAGGATGTCAAGCTTCCTAATTATGTGAGGTTAGAAATGAGAAAATAGTAATTGAATTCAGTTGGTATTTTGCATTCATGTTTCCTAATTTTATTAAGTTGCTAGGTTTTTAATTATCACAATTTGATAAATTGTAGATATTATTATCCCTAGTGGCGCTCAACATACTCTCGGAAAGTTCCTCTTTTTATATACATAGACTTAAAAAAAGGATAAGAATCCTTATGTTACATTATTGTTAGTTTCTTCCAACAATTTCTTAATATAGGTTGTAAATGAATCTTATATTAAAGCATGATTCAGTTTTTTAAATTGTATGAAAATTGCAACAATTCATACTCTTCATTGATACTATCAAATCTAAATATATAATACCTTCCTATCATTCATAATTTCCAACATGACATCAATTACAATAATGTAATAGATCCCATTGCAAGGTACGGGACTTGGAGTCCCACATCGGTCTTATGGAGGACTTGATGTGCGCTGTATATTGACAAGGGCTTTCCCTCCTCATAGGCTAGCTTTTGGGGATGGGTTCTCCCTCGTCTATTACAATGGTATAACCACCCTTCTACACTCTCAGCCCAAGTTAGTGACACCAGAATCGAAGTGTTCACCCCGGGCTCGTTAAGCTGGCGCAAAGCTAAAAGTGATGTATTATAGCCCATTGCAAGGTATATGAGACTTGGAGTTCCACATCGGTCATATGGGGGACTTGATATGGGGTTTATATAGACAAGGACTCTCCATCATCTTAGGTTAGGTTTAGGGCGCGGGTTATCCTCGTCTATTACAAATAGTAATGAACCAGTTAAGGGGAAGGAAAGCATATAGCATAGGCAATAGTATAATCAGTTACAAAATAGCTTGAGGAGAAAGGCAGAATTACTTAGAGGAGAGAGTAAGGAAACATTATTGTGAATTTGTAAATGGAGAGAAGTGAAGGGGAGATCATGAAGAATATTACTGGGTTACCTTTAGTTGTTAGCTTTGACCTTTGAGAGTGTGTCAAGTCAAGTCACTCAAAAACTTGATATATCTTTCCATTTACTCTAATTTCAGTTTATTAATACAGTATCATCATTGACTCATTGTCTTCCCTTATTACTTCCTGCTACCCTGATTTCGGTCCATAACAGACACCTTCATGACAATACATTATTTCCTCCTCTATATACTCTCAAATTTAACAATTACATTTTCCAACTTGACACCAAATTCAATAATACCAATTTAAGATATGCCAAGCCTGCGTAGCGCACCGCGCACTTTATATTTTTGTAAACAGAATACTTCCAAGTTCCCACAGTTAATTAAGTTTGCCTTCTTTTGATAATCCAATAATTTTGTTTGAAGGTAATGCATCAAAATAGAACCGTTTGGGGAATTTTCAAGGGACTAAATAGCAATAAAGTTGGCAGACCATCTTGGTCTCAAGCCGAGATGAAAACAAAGCATTGGGCCTAGCCATCGCAGCTAGGGGTATGCTCGGATTTCCGAAGATAATCCTGAGTGTTAGCCCAAGATAAATGGAATGGAGGGAATATCAATTAGATACTGAGCATTTAGTTGGCCTACAGAGCCAAGTTGGCATGACAAAGTGAACAAGAGATTTCAGAAGTAGTCCAGTGATAAATTGTCCCGAAACAAAAAGGAAGTCGAAAGTACAAAGCTGTGAAAAGTTTGCAAGCATACCCATTGTGACTTCCATGGCCTCCCTTCTGTTGAAGCCGAAGTACGCCACATGGCAACTCCATATCATCATGAAACTACATATCAATAGAATCCACACATAGTATAGTTATCCAAAAGGCTCTAAGTAGAACAGACAAAAAGAAGGACAAAGTTAGCAATGACTAGGAGAATAGATTACCACCATCACCCGATTAAGAGGTAGCTTGTAATATGCTGCTAGAGGACCAGCCTGCAATAAAAGGAACAAGGATGCCAGTCATCAGCTCATGTTTTCCTGAAAATTTCATCATGTAGATAATGTAACAATAAACAAAAAGAAAAAGTTTGATTACTTATATTGATATTTTCATCCATGAATGAACCCATCTGATTTTCTTTGTCTAAGACTCTAAGCAGAATATCATACTATATTACGCAGTTGGAAAAACTTAGGCCTTTCAAAATGTAGTATTTTAAAGAAGACACTTCAAACTGTTTGTGAATTATAGATCAATGTGCATAAAGATCCATTGTAATTTAGACATGCAATTACTGCTCAAACTTGCAACACGGTATCTAACTGAAGTTTCAAGAGATCCATTTTACTAGTTGGGCAGAGGATTGGGGTGAGGGGTGTTGTGACATTGTTAAGCAACACTCCTGATGTGGTGATGCCCACGCCCAATTCTAAGACCAATACTGTCATAGCAGAGTTGCAGGTCATCCCCATCGCCGTCCCGGAAACTAAATTCATTGATCGTTGTTAATTATGAACATTAACAAGTCAGAAAGCTAGTTCCCATATCACGTAGAACAAATAAAAATTACAAGTCCATGGTCATGTAGGCATTCACAACCAAGATATACCAATTGAATACAGAAAATATTGCATAAACTTCCCGTTGTTTCTTAAAGCAGATTAAGGAGTGTTAGGTCCTACTTACTTCGACTTATATAACTTTATCTTTGAAAAAAATAATTAGATAAGTAAATTTTCAATAATTTTAAGTAGCAACTATAATAAGTTCAAAAAGTTTATACAAGTTCAAAAAAGTATAGATAAGCTAAGGTAAGAGTTGATAAGTTGTTCATTCTTTCTGGATGAGATTTTCATTTAGGACCCTTTTTACCCGAAGATTACCATCTAAGCATTTCACACAACTGGAAAAGGTGGAAAGATGCCTGAGATGTTTCTATGATTCATAGCTTTCTAAGACTATATTCTCCCACCTTATATTCACTATTTCAGGTTAATCAAGTACTGATAACTTAAGTCGAGGGCTAATCGGTTCAAAATTATATTTAGTCGAGGGCCACAAATTCAGATAAGTTAAGTTTCAAGACCAATATGGTTACACAAGTTCAATTCACAACTACAAGTTCTAATAACTCCAGATGAAAACTGCTGAGCTCAGTAAGTAAAGGTCAGGATTAAAAAGAGGTTGGGTGTAGATAGTGGCTCTAGACTATGAGACTTTGACCCTATAGAGCTGGTACCATTTGCAGACGCTTCTTTCTTTTGCTTGAAAGCCTGAAGCTGTGAGCACTTTCTTTCCTACTTAAGATATCATCTAGTGCAACCCAGTAATCCTCAAAACATGGGAGCCCTGGTCATATGAGAATCTTCAACCACCACAAAGATCCAATAGACGCTGCTTTTATACAGAAAACATGAATAAGAAGTAGGTATGCTTCGGATGCGATCCTAATTGTAGTTCATTGTTGGTGGAAACCAGGTCCTGGGAAGGATGTGGAGAAGAAGCGAAATAGAATGGTTTCACCGCTCAAAAGTCAAAACTAAGAAGAGACATATGTTGACATAAGTTAATTTGGGGCTGACAAGTTCATACAAGTTCAGTTCAAAGCTAATAAGTCCATACAAGGGGAGTTCTTGTGAAGATATCACACCCTAAGGCTAATATCTCGTCCTCATGTGCCTATTATGTGTTCTTATGTCGCTGGAATGTGGATACAGTCATAAATTATAACGCGTGAAAATTTTAAAAAGAGTGGGAAGCTGACTCACAGATTCGCCGCTTAAATTCATGTAAGTCTGAGGCTTTGCTAGGAAAACTGGGACATTACCAACAAACCCTGCAAGACAACTCCATCGCAAATTCATATAATTTAACAGCAGAGGCGAAGATCATATGATGTTGGTGCTGTGGTAGGCATCAATCAGATAACTTATATCTAGCCGGCAACAACATGGCAGAGCAACGACATCAATGATAATTAAAAGTAATTACATAACAGTAGTTGAAGGAGCAAGGAAACACACCTTGACCAAATAAAGCCTTACAATGAACATTGCCCATTGAAATGCCAAGAGAATCGGCAAATGCGTCAATCATTTCAAAGCCAACCTGGTCTCAAATCAAAATTAAAGACATAATTGAGATTACACGGAGAAGCTCTTACAATTTTTGAATATTGGAACAGTATATATGAGGTAACTCACATTGTGGCGAGTGCCTTTGAATTTATCACCAGGATTGCCTAATCCCACAAAAAGCCATGGAAGTGAAGGATTTAAGGAGGTTGTGCTGAAACTCCGTCTAAAACCACTGTTTCCTACGCTCAGCCACCTCAACATCAGCCTCCGCAGCCACCACCACTGCCCCCACGAGTCACGACTGCAGCCCACTGTATTGTTATTTGTGTACCTAGTACACCTAAAGAGCTATATAAATTAAAGATCTATCAAATACCATCACAAACTCCAAAATGAAGGAGGTGGGGGGCAAAAGGCTTTCGGTATTGAGCCATCAAAATAATGGTGAGACTGTTCAATAATTCAAGTTATCCCATTCCCTTGATTCCCTTCTTTCAAGTAATCATTCATCATTTCATTCGTAACTTATATTAGTGATAAATAGTAAAAAATCAGTATTAATCACATAATTTCGTTTATAATTCACAATTGCAATGGATATACAACTAATGAAATGAAAATCAATAGCAAATGACGAATCCCCCAGATTAATCTACCAATTCAATTATTCAATCTATGTTTACTTCGACAAACTCATTTACCTCAAAAATGGTGTGTCATATCGTATTTTAACTAAAAATGGCCGAGTTCGACACTTCAACTCCCGTATCCAAGTGCCACTTAAACCATATCTAACTATCTAAGTAACATAGTATTCAATAATTCAATAACTAACATATTACTATCCCTTAGTTTGACAATTACCAAGCCGGAGTTTATTTTCAAAAATTAACAGTTAAAATTTAAATATCAATCACACAACTGCAAAAGGTTAAAATAATGTAAGTATTAAAATCAAGTAAAGATAGAGGTAATAAATCAACAATAAAGCAATTGATAGAAAGAAATTGATTTCCACACCAAAAAAAGAAAAGATTAAAAATGAGGTACCTGCTACACTGCTAGCAGTTGAGCAGATGAGCCGGCAGTCGTATGAACACTGACGCCTGAAACTTCGGACACCTTCTTCGCCACCCTGTTCGTGCCTCTGCTCTCCTCTTTTTCTTTATTTTGATGTTGAGCATTTGAACTGATTCATTAACACCCCCTTTCTTTTTAAGTGATTTTCATTCTTAATACCAAAAAAAAAAACTTTATTTAATTATTCACATTAATTAGCAAAATTAATCAAGTTAACTTACGGAGCGTTTGGTACTTGAAAACTTGGAACGGGAGTTCGGGGATTAGAGAGTGGGAATTGGTGGGTGGGACAAGGCTAAAATATTGTACTCCTTCGTATATCCCTTGTTTGATATGACTTGGGAATAAGTTGGAGATAAATAATAATTTTACTTAATACTCCCTCCGTTGGGATTTCCCATTTTTTCATTTATGTTTGTCCCAATTACATTTCTCATTTCCTTATTTGGACATGGCCCACCTACTATAATATTATTTTCCTTACAAAAAGTATTTGACTCTACACTCTCGCTCTTAATAAACAATTCTAAATTATACCTACTACCTTACTTTTCCATTTTAAAATGAAAACTAAGGCCCACATCAACATCACTCCTTAAACTTTGTGCCCAAAGGAAATGGGAAATCCTTTGGGGGACGGAGGGAGTAACCCTTACTACTTCACCACTAGATGTTTTTATGGTTGCCTTCTTGATAAAAGGCTACCGTAAAAAAGTAATAATGAGTTTCATTATAATTTTTCATGTTCCTTTTAATGTGTTTATTTGATTCTTAAATTATACCATCAAATTTTTAATATTAAAAAAAATTAAATCTATGAGGAATATTATTCTAAATCAGTCAAGAAAATAAACCCCGAACATCGTCGGGGGCCACACACTAGTTTTACTTAATAACCCTTACTACTTCACCACTGGATGTTTTTATGGTTGCCTTCTTGAAAAAAGGCTACCGTAAAAAATTAATAATAACCACGAATTTGTCCATGTCAATATGATATTTATGGCTAATTATTAAAGATATACTTAAATACGCGATAACATATGTCACTGTATAGTATAATATACTACCTCCGTACCAAGTTTATCGCAACATAGAGGGTTGGCACATTTATTAAGAAGAGTACAAAAGTGGGTCAGCTTCCCCACTTGCATCATGTGATTAGTAAGTAACGAAGAGAGAGAAAAGTTGCACACGTGATCTTTTTGGTAATTAAAATAGAAAGGTTACAATTAATATGAAATTGCCAAATAAGGTAAAGGTTGCAATACATTTGGAATGGAGGAAGTAGTTCATAATATACGAAAATTATGCTTTGAATTGCAATAGTCGTCGTCTGTTTTTTGGACAATACCATAACATATTTTGGTCATAGCCATAATTTGGACATGTACAGTGAAATTGGTATTGGCTATGACCATAGCTTGATTTGGATATCGCCCAATTTCACTATCCAAATTACGGCTATGACTAAAACATGTTATGGTGCTGTCTAAAAACTAAAAATGACGATAACTAATTTTCGTATGGAGGTTTAGCAAATTAAGAAAGAGAAAGTTAAGTAAATGCTAAAATAATCATTGCTTACGTGGCCAAACGTGTGGTTCACATTAATCAACTATCGTGGCCTTTTTTAAAGAAGTCTATACTAAAATTTTCATTTACCACTTCCTTTCCTTTCATAAGGGTAGATGGGTCATTTCCTTCCAAATATTTTAATCCCACCCCTAATACTTATCTCTCCCATGTCTTACTTTGGTGAGATTAGAGAACATTTGATCGCATTCGCAATCCCCTTTATATAAATCTCAATCCCTCCAAACAAACATGGGATTACTACTCATGGGGATTTAAAATATCATACCCAACTTTTTTCTTCACATTAAACAAACAACCCCTTAGAGCTTGTTCTCTTATATTGAGTTGAACTAACATAAATAGTAAAATATGATAGCGAAAATATTGTAAAGAGTTGTACTGAACTAAAAAAACTAAACAATATTGAAAAAATTGAACCGAACTAAAATGACCTGAAAGGAATAGTAAAAGGTGAGAGTCAAAGTACTATGAAGAGCTAAACTGAAAATAGGTTAAAGAGAATAGAACCTTAGTCTTTTTAATACTTAAATTGATTTTCTTGAGCAATTTTAAAACGTTAAACTTTGATTCTATGAACTCTCATTCATGTAATTAAGAAATTCTTTAATTTTGTGTAAAAGTTCGTTTATTTATAAATTGGATTTTATAAGTAACTAATTTTAGATCGTGTTGTTACTTATTGTAGACTCCGAGTTTGTAGACGGTCATGAGTTTTGATCCGCTCGCGCTCTAATGTTTGGACAAGAGAACATCCTTAGTCCTTTTTAATACATGATTATTTGAATTGAAATATTGTTATTGACAATAAACTAATACGGTATATGAAATGTCTCATACAATGATTGGTATAACGATAATTGACATCAAACAATAAAATTCTTTAGCCTGATTATCTCAAATATTTATCAATAAAAAAATTAAAAACTCCAATATTTGCTCCTAATAACAATTGTCAACAATGTAGAAAATGGCAAAATATATATTGCCAACTGAGACAAATTGTGTATATAAGACAGAACACAATAATCTAAATCACTCCTAAAATAGATGTAGCCTAATCATAAAAAAGAAAAGAGATACGTAGCAACTTTTTCTATCTCTAATTTTTTAAATCAAATAGCTTTTTAATGTGATTATTAAGCCGCATAATGAATATTGGCCTTTTTGGTTAATATTTGTTGAATATGTTTAGAGGGTAGTGGTCTAGTAGATCAAATAAAATCACTATTAATCAACCATCTCTCTCTATATATAAAAAAGCGTACACAAGAGTTGTGATCCACCACGGGTGATTGTAAATTGCATCAATTTCAATCATATACTTCGAGACAAATGTTTTATAAAAGATGGGTACACCTATGTAATATTTGGCTATGCTTTAATTTCCGACCCTTGTCTCACTTTTATCCTCAAACACAACTAGCAAATGTGATAAAAGTTGTACTCTTGTTGTGAAACCCCCTTTCTTCCATCATACCACCTTATAAAATTGGAGAGGATTTGACCGAATGATACCAAGCACACATGATGAGTGAAAAGGTTTTTTACATCGAAAATTGACGAATGTGTATACACCAAGAATTAGTAATGAACCACCCTTCCAGAAGCACCCTCCCTCGTTGAAATGTTCATGGGACAAATCTAACAGAAGTTAGATGGAGACAAAAGAGTAAGGGGTTGCTCACCACTCTTCCAACACTCCCCCTATTTAGATGTGCCTTAAATGCCCAGAGCGTAAAAATTTTGTGACTAGAGCTATCTAAAAACAAAATTAAGCGAATAAACAACGAGTTTACATAGGCTTTTTATTTTTTGTGCATAAGAAGGTACGAAGGAAAGATGAAAGTTGATCCAAAAACCTCTAGAAATAAGGAGGGATGTTCTAACCCGTTAAATAAAGACATTTGAATTATTAAATAACAAATTGACGTATTAATATAGTACCCTAAAATTCTATAAACACACCTAATTTCTATAATCCTATCAAACTAATAAAGAAATTTCAATAATTTATGATTCTCAAAAGAAAAAGGACAAAAACATAAAAATAAGGAATCAAAATTAAAATGAATACTATAAAGACATTTTCATTATGGTTAAGGTGTGAAATGACCATGAGCAGGGATTTGATTATTTGAACACACCAAAAAAAGAAGACAATTAAGAAATAGAATAAGGTGGCTGGTATATCGTGAAATAGTGATAGGGTTTGCTAGCCTAGCACTCTAGTAGCTGGATATTACCTTTTTATTTGGGTTTTGCTTTCCCTCCAAAAACACAGAAAAAAGGCAGAAAGCCGCACTAATGATTGAGTATGTGGTGTAATATGCCCCTACCATTTTATACTAGTACTCGTACTAGCAGGAGAGTACATCTGTATATGTATTATACATTCGGGTGTATCATGTCCATGGTGCATCCAAGTTTATTTTACAAATTTTTTTTAGCTTTGGGTATATCATGCCATGGTGAACTCAAGTATTTGTGAGTGTAAATTAGGCAAGGTTGCCCAATCACTGTTATTAGTTTATCATTTCTCAAAAACTTATGCCAAAACCTAATGTGACACTTATTTTAGGACGAAAAGAGTATAGAATTTGAAGTTGATATTCTGTCACAAGCAACAAATCATAGTTTATTGGTAACAAAATGACATTACAAAGTAAAAGATTAAGGATTTAAAAGCTACTCATTAAACAATATGTTGACCATTTTATAAGAGAATGTTATATTAGTGTATAAATGGTTGCATATAACTTTTACTCTACACCGTACACCGATATACAACATGAGCGACTCTTTTTTTTGCTCATTAATACCCGAGTATATATCATGTCTGCTCACGCATTTTAATAATAGAGATAAATAAAGAAAAGCCCACCCAATTTAATTTAAGATTAGATTCCCCCAAAAAACAAGTCCTTTAAAACCCTTTCCCTCTCTAATCCCCAAATCCCTTCTCCCCTCTTTTCCACCCTGCCTCCTTTCCTTCTCATTTCTCATACCCCGCTCTTTCTCTCCACTCTCCTTCTTGTCGCTGCTCAAAACGAGAGTGTGTGTGACAAACAAAACAACATCATCTTCATCATCATCTTCTCCGCCACCCTTAAACCCTAAAAATCAAATCCGCCATGGATACCGATTCAACTCAGATCCAGCAAGCTCAACTCGCTTCACTACTCGGTCCCGATCCTGCTCCTTTCGAAACTCTAATTTCTCATCTCATGTCTTCCTCAAATGAACAACGATCTCTCGCTGAATCCGCTTTCAATCTCTGTAAGCAAACCGATCCTAATTCTCTCACTCTTAAACTCGCTCATCTTCTTCAATTCTCTCCTCATCCTGAAGCTCGTGCTATGTCTACTATTCTTCTTCGTAAGCTCTTAACTCGTGATTCCATGTCTGATTCTTCATCTTCTTCATCTTCTTACGTTTGGCCTCGTCTTTCTCCGTCTTCTCAAACCTCTATTAAGAGTATATTGCTTGCTTGTCTTCAACGTGAGGATACTAAATCTATTACTAAGAAATTGTGTGATACTATTTCTGAACTTGCTTCTGGTATTCTTCCTGATAATGCTTGGCCTGAGCTTCTTCCTTTTATGTTTCAGTGTGTTTCGTCTGATTCTGCTAAATTGCAAGAGTCTGCTTTTTTGATTTTTGCTCAGTTATCGCAGTTTATTGGTGATACTTTAGTTCCTTATATTAAGGAGCTTCATGCTGTGTTTTTGAACTGTCTTACGAATTCGCCGAGTTCGGATGTTAGAATTGCTGCTTTGAATGCGGTTATTAATTTCATTCAGTGTCTTGAGAGTTCTGGTGATAGAGATAGGTTTCAGGATCTTTTGCCTGCGATGATGAAGACTTTGACTGAGGCGTTGAACTCTGGACAGGAGGTTACGGCTCAGGAGGCGCTCGAGTTGTTGATCGAGTTGGCTGGCGCTGAGCCGAGGTTTTTGAGGAGGCAGTTGGTGGATGTGGTAGGGTCTATGTTGCAAATTGCGGAGGCCGAGCAATTGGAGGAGGGAACTAGACATTTGGCGGTTGAGTTTGTGATTACGCTTGCTGAGGCGAGGGAGAGAGCGCCTGGGATGATGAGGAAGTTGCCACAGTTTATTAGTAGGTTGTTTGAGATTTTGATGAAGATGTTGTTGGATATTGAGGATGATCCTGCTTGGCATAGTGCTGAGGTTGAGGATGAGGATGCTGGTGAGACTGGTAATTATAGTGTTGGACAGGAGTGCCTTGATCGCCTCTCGATTGCTCTCGGTGGTAATACTATTGTTCCTGTCGCGTCCCAGCTTTTGCCTGCTTATTTGGCTGCTCCTGAGTGGCAGAAGCATCATGCTGCCCTCATTGCGCTTGCTCAGATTGCTGAGGGTTGCGCGAAGGTACTACTGTCTAATTTATATATGTGACTGATTATAGTCTGTTGTGTGGATTCTATTGAATGTGGATTCCCGTTTTCTAGTTTAGAGATTTAAAATAATGAGTTGCAATTAGTCAAGACATGTTAGTACTACTCTTTCCGTGTTAGAATGGGTGGATTATTTGGTATAATATCTGCTCTTGAAACAAAAATGATTTTGCATGACATTGTTTCATTTGATGTTGAAGGTGATGATTAAGAATTTGGAGGAAGTAGTAAATATGGTTTTAAACTCGTTCCAAGACCCTCATCCACGTGTCAGGTGGGCAGCTATTAATGCAATCGGGCAGTTGTCTACTGACCTCGGTCCTGATTTGCAAGTGCAGTATCACCAAAAAGTTCTTCCAGCTCTGGCTGGTGCCATGGATGACTTTCAAAATCCAAGAGTACAGGTTAGTTGTCTAGTTCAATGAGCTTAACTGCCAGGGTGGTAATTGGATAGTTTTCTTGTTTATCTGTTTCATAGTTTATTCTTTGCATTATCTCCTAGTCATCTAGGATAGGACATAAAGGCTGCTTACATGTAAGTATGTAACTATAAGCTAACATCAATAAAGGCCATCCCAATCCCTCCCCTTTGGCAGTTTTGGTTTTTATGGATTTTGTGTGCTTAGTGTAGTGCCCGCGAGCATTGCATCTAACATCTTTTTGACCGGATTTGTATCGTTGCTTGCTAATGCCTATTCTATGTTAAGGCTCTTACAAACTTATCCCAATTAAGGGGGATGTGCATTTATAAGCTAACATCATTGTTTATCTATGAACCCTTGCCTTGAGTAACTATGGAAAAAAGGCAACCTTTTATTGTTGATACTCTTTTATTAGCAATTTTCTTCTACTTTAGTATCTCTTAGTAGTATCAAGTATATGAATTCGTAGATTTGCTGTTCTGTATCTAAGCTATCCCCATTATGCAGGCACATGCTGCTTCAGCTGTTCTTAATTTCAGTGAAAACTGCACTCCAGATATATTAACTCCCTACATGGATGGGGTAGTGAGCAAATTGCTTGTTCTTCTACAGGTGGACAAGTGCTGTCTTTTTTTAGTTTTTTGTTTGATTTAAAACAATCTATCAGACTATCACACTGTAGCCTCTCTTGACCTTTTGGGTTCTACATTAACAATTAATCGTGGTTAATTTCAGAATGGCAAGCAATTAGTTCAAGAGGGAGCCTTGACCGCGCTGGCATCAGTTGCTGATTCTTCTCAGGTGCCTCCACATCTAAAGTTTGTGTCATCAGATTATGTTGCTTGCTATGAGAACAATAATCTAACATAATAAAATTGGCAGGAACATTTCCAAAAATATTATGATGGTGTCATGCCTTACTTGAAAGCTATCCTGATAAATGCTACAGACAAATCTAACCGAATGCTTAGAGCCAAAGCAATGGAATGTATTAGTTTGGTTGGTATGGCTGTGGGCAAGGAGAAATTCAGGGATGATGCTAAACAGGTTTGTAAAATCATAAACGTTTGTTTACCTTTGTTAGAAAGAAACAGTCAGATTAGCGGCAAGCAGTAGTAGAATGGTGATCTATCCTTTTGTCGTAAATTATGCATTTTGTGAAGCCATCATTTTCTCGTTTTGCCGAAAGTAGCATTCATTCATATTGTTTATTAGGTGCTACAACTGATACTTTTCTTATCAGCGGAGCCTTTATCTTTTCTTCTACTTTGGTGTCATTTCAGTACTCCTCTGCTAATTTTTTTTTTAAAAAAATTCTACTAGGTCATGGAAGTGCTTATGTCACTACAAGGATCTCAAATGGAATCTGATGATCCAACGACAAGCTACATGCTACAGGTAGAGTTTGCTTCAAACTTTGAAATGGATTTGTATGCAGTTGCTTGATGGATGATTCCTGTGATGTTCTGGTGTAATTCTGGGTGCTCAATTATATTGCAGGCTTGGGCTAGACTTTGCAAATGCCTGGGACAGGATTTTCTCCCTTATATGAGTGTTGTTATGCCTCCTCTTCTTCAGTCTGCTCAGCTTAAACCTGATGTGACCATCTCCTCCGCTGACTCCGATAACGATATCGAAGACTCTGATGATGATAGGTACCTATCTATGATTTTTCCACCTAAACGTGAAGTGTTTTTCAGGATGGTGTGTCAATTATGCTTGCTTCAGTTTTTTTCTGCCTATGAGAGAGAGAGATAGAGAGAGGTTGAAGTTAATGGGGACAGTATGCTAATGAGATCTAGTACCTGAAGCTTAAACAATGTCAATGTTGGTGATGGAAGGATGTATTCCTTACTCTTGTTGATTGAAGTTTGTCTGCTATTTCCAACTAAGCTTGCTTCTTGCCTGCAATTTTCGTTCCCCACCCCATTTATTAACAAGTACTGGATTTAGAGAAGAGGTGATTAGATTACTAGTGCAGTGTACTACTGCAGCTGAATGCTCATCTTCTGAACTATCTAGGCTTAACTAGTAAAACTATATTTCCCCCTTCATTTCTCGAAGACATTCTTATTGGTGTGTTTTGCAGTATGGAAACCATAACTCTTGGAGACAAAAGGATAGGGATCAAGACTAGCGTTTTGGAGGAGAAAGCAACTGCATGCAACATGCTGTGTTGTTATGCGGATGAATTGAAGGAAGGGTTTTATCCTTGGATTGATCAGGTTAGTCTCTATTTTCTACAAATATTTTCCTTATGGGGAGGGTATATTGACTATTAATCTTCCTTTGCAGGTGGCGCCGACTCTTGTTCCACTTCTGAAATTTTATTTTCATGAAGAAGTTAGAAGAGCTGCGGTTTCTGGTATTCAGTTTTCTTTTGTTTCATTTGTTTTATATTTTGCCCAGATTATCGCCTTTTACTTTTTTCAGTTAATTCTATTTGTGAAACTTTGGAATGTTGTATTTTGAGCACTTACTGACAAATACATGTCTCTGTTACAGCTATGCCTGAACTATTGCTTTCTGCCAAATTAGCTGTGGAGAAAGGGCTTGCTCAAGGTCGGAATGAATCCTATGTCAAGCAACTGTCTGATTACATAGTTCCAGCCTTGGTGGAGGCCCTGCACAAGGTTGTTGCTCTTAGCTGTGGTGGCTTCTGCCTTTTCGATGATTGACTTTTATTTTATCACTAAAGTCTATATGATTTGCAGGAGCCTGATGTTGAAATTTGTGCTAGCATGCTGGATGCATTGAATGAGTGTATACAGGTAATTTAGGTTCTCAATGCTGTCTTTTGAATATGAAAGGAATTCTGTTTTTTTCACTCCTCCGTCTTTCTGAAGAACCAAAGATTCATTTACTTTACTATAGTCAGACTGTTAGAGTACATATAAGAAATGGAAAATCAAACTGGAGCCAAAAAAGTTTGGCTAAAGTTTGTACATAGGTACTAAAGTACTAACTAATTGTTTCCTATAATCATGCTGCTTTTGCCTGTTTTTATTACCCAATAACAAATCAATCAAATCTCATTCTATACTTCAGATTTCTGGGACCCTTTTGGATGAAGGCCAAGTCAGAGCCATTGTGGATGAAATTAAGCAGGTCCTCACTGCTAGCTCCAGTAGAAAAAGAGAGAGAGCAGAGAGGGCTAAAGCGGAGGACTTTGATGCTGAAGAAGGAGAGTTACTCAAAGAGGAAAACGAGCAGGAGGAGGAACTGTTTGACCAAGTGTGTCACGGACTCTTTTTTATAATTATTTTTGTTTTAGCATTTCTTGTTTGGTTCTTGTATGACACTTTCTCTATATTACATCACAACTAAAGAGAGTTATTTGTGATTCAGGTGGGTGAAATCTTGGGAACATTAATAAAAACATTCAAGGGATCCTTCTTGCCTTTCTTTGATGAGCTGACATCATACCTTACACCTATGTGGGTGAGTTTCTGCTGGGAATTCTGTTTGTTCTTTGTTTCTTGCCATTACTGTCTAAACTGGCGGTTAGTGTCTATTCCATTTTGTGCTAGACCACGGTTTTTGTGGCCTGTAGATGGATTGTTTCTGTATGAAAACCCTCTATTCTGTTTATTTGAAATATACATAAGATAACTTTAAATTAATTAACACTTAGAATAACTTGTGAACATAACATTACTTAGCAATTAGAATAATCATATTCTTTGAACTCATATAATTCTACTTTGATTATGAGAAAATCATGCTACTGTCAATATTTTCCATCAGAGTAGTTGTTCTGGATCCGTTATGGTTAGGGTTCATGTTTTGCGCCATGTTATGCCAATCTTAAGTCATTTTATCGCCTTAGACAATTTTATATTTTGAAGGTAGTGGGGTTGGTAGTTGTCTCATGTTAATCTGGGTTGTATCTAAATACGTATCCCTCTGTCCCCAACCAATACAAAATAAATGAATACAAAAGGAAATTGAAGTTGAATGATGCTTCTGGTCTGTTATGCTGTGTTCGGAATCTATATTCATGTTGAGCTTGAGCTATTGAGCATCTTCAAGCTTAAACCTCAAGTATAGCAAACCTCATCTACCCAAATGACGCGGGTAATTAATGGAAGAGGAAAGATATGAGTGCATCTCATTTCATTTCGTCATTGAATGTAGGGCAAAGATAAAACAGCTGGAGAAAGAAGGATAGCAATTTGTATCTTTGACGATATTGCTGAGCAGTGCCGCGAAGCTGCTCTTAAGTAAGTTTAGCACCTCAACATTCTTATGGTTAAAAAGTTTGGCATAGTTAATTTTTCCCCTACTGTCGCCTATTCTAAGCCCCAAATAACTCCAGCCAAACCACGAATGTTATATACACCTTTCTAATTATTTCTATGTTTTTTTTTCTAAAACTTCAGAAAATAACAAACCCTTCCCTAAGTTATCGAGCACCAAAATCTACAAGGCCTGACTTTTGCTTTGTTCTGAGGAAAATCAACCCGTGAAGCAAGAACAATGTGAAAGAGGATTGCTTAAACAGAGTTGTGGACAATCTTAATTGCATGACATGACTAGAGTGAAATAATATTTAGGCACCAAAATGCAATTAGTGTGGAGATTACTTCAAAAAAGATATTATGATATAGTTCAAGTGAAAGATATTATGATATTATGGTATAGTTCAAGTGAAAGATATTATGATATAGACGATCATAAAAGATATTATGATAAACAGAGTTGTGGACAATCTTAATTGCATGACTAAAGTGAAAGAGTCGTCTCATTTTATTACTTCTTCCTTCCTTCTAATTCATTCACTTCAAGGCTGGTTCTGAACGCTGAACACAAGGCACAGTGGAATTATGCCAAATCTCATGATGCCAAACTCAGAAAATTTCTATTTTGCATACCCATTATTCTTGTTTATATTCTAATTTTTTGTCTGTGGGGCAGATATTATGACACATACTTGCCTTTCTTGTTTGAAGCCTGTAACGATGAAAATCCAGATGTCCGACAGGTGGGTGCTGCATGCAGTCTTATCTAAAGTATAATCGCCTTTGTTACTGGTTCTCACTTTGCGTGCATAAATTTATACAGGCTGCTGTCTATGGACTTGGCGTGTGTGCAGAGTTTGGTGGCTCAGTTTTCAAGGCACTTGTGGGGGGTAAATTTCCATCTGCTTTATTACCTTTGTGCTGTGTGTCCCTTCTTATGGAATTTGATTAAATTTTTCATACTTTTTCTTTAACAGAGGCTCTGTCAAGATTAAATGTTGTCATCCAGCATCCTAATGCTCTTGTGCCTGAAAATGTAATGGCATATGATAATGCTGTATCAGCTCTAGGAAAGATATTTATTTTTCATCGAGACAGTATCAATTCATCGCAGGTTTGTTGTCCTTCCAGTTAGGTAGATGTTTTCTGGTTTGTAATGTGTTACACATTCTCTAAACCTGATGTGCACCCATGAGTAGACATTGAGTTTTTTGAATAATTATGCTGAATGGTCTGTGCTGTGATGTATCCATTATATGATGTGGTTGTAGATTTGTAGGTGTTGTTTAGCGTCAGTTGTGATATAAAGTAATATAAAATTAAGTGACCCTGATGGTAGACTTTCACGCGGCTCCTTGTTTATGTTGGAAGATGTGTCTTTCCCGGATCTTGATTCTTGATATTCTTGGTGTTGTAACTTGCTATGTATGCTATCACTAACAGACATATCACGTTGTGAATTATAATTCATTGCTACAGATAGTGTCTTATTATATGGTATTTTCTATAGATTCTTGATTGCTTATGGGGTTTCCCTCCGATCTTCTGCAGGTTATTCCTGCATGGCTAAATTGTTTACCCATCAAAGGAGACTTGATTGAGGCCAAAGTTGTTCACGAGCAGCTTTGTTGTATGGTTGAGAGGCAAGTATTTCATTTCTGCTACCCTGTCCTCACTTTTGGTCAATTATTGAAATTTCTAAATAATACATCTGATTGCCTTCAGGTCTGATGCGGAACTCTTGGGCCCCAATAATCAACATATACCTAAGATTATTCTGGTCTTTGCAGAGGTTTGTACCCTTTTCTGAGTTTCAATCACATTCTTGCTTCAAATCAATGTATTCATTATCTATCACAAAAGACCTGGTGCCGGGTTTAAACTGGCATATCTATTTTTTGCCTCCTCTCTACTCTTACTAAAGTCGTTCTAGAACAAAGCTTGAAATTCAATGAATTTCGTGAAATTTGCTTTGGTGGTAATCAGTATACGTACTTGTGATAATTTAATGGATTTAACCTGTCTAATATCGGTGGAGTTTGAATTGCATTCCTTTAGTTGGAGTCATGATTTTCCCTATTTGCAGGATTACGAAAATGACTTCTAAAACTATTGAAATAAAAGGCATTCCTGGTGAGAAATAAATTCACGTGTCTTAAGTCTCACCCATGCTTTAAGAGAAAGTGAGATGTTTCTTGTCATTTCTCTCACTATTGCCTGATAATCCATGCTTGTGCTGTGTTCTCTTCACCTGAAATAAGGTGATATGGTCCGAAATTCTTAATATCTGGCCTAGTCTGAATCTTTCTGGTTTGATCTTGTTCGGTATTCTAGTTTGACTGAACTTATGACGCTAGTATATAGGAAAAAACTTATTCATGTGGGATCTTGTTAGGTTAGACAAGTATATATTTCAAAATTTTAATTTTCATTAATTTTACTAATAAGGAATTGAACATATTTGGTAATAAGGAAATGAATATAAGAAGGTGTGGTCTAATCTAATTCTAACAAGAACAAGTAATAAGTTCTTGAATTAAGGTGAAGAGAATATAGTCTTTAACTATAGATTATATCAAGCTCATGGCAGGCTGAGTTTATTCAAGTAGTTGGTAACCCATACAAGTCATGGGGACTGCTCTTCTGTCTTGCACTCACTCCAACTCCTTCCGTGTCAACAATTCTTTGCCGCAACCAGCCCCAGAAAACACTTCCTTTCCGTCGATCACCCCAACTTCATATCATAATCATCTTTTCAAAGTCAAAATCTTTTGTGCGAAGAGGTTGTTGCATTCAGTGAGGCAGATGGGAGAGATAATTGGAAAGGAGAGAGACTTTGTGCAAGTTTGTGCCCAGGTCTGTTAAAACATAAAATAACCCCGAGTAGTATTAGCCATTTAATATTGGAGTTGGTCATTGTAGGTTCTCTGTGCTGGTAAAGATTTGGCCACAGAGCAAACTGCAAGCAGAATGGTAAATCTGTTGAGGCATCTCCAACAGACTTTGCCGCCGGCTACATTGGCTTCAACATGGTCAACATTGCAACCAGAGCAACAGCTTACATTGCAGTCAATCCTTTCATCTTAGTCTACCAAGCTGATGAAGATTTCAACTCGATATATTATCACAAGCTCAAGCCTGTTGTTTGGCATTCAATTATTACATATATTCTTTATCAACATGCATCATCACCTCTTCATTCATTTGTGAATGTCACATTTGGTCAGGCATCTCTCGGTGGTCAAGGGTCCACAAAAGAAGCTCCTATAAATATAAAGCATAGTCAATAGTGTTGTATAGTGAAAGGTGAAGAAGTTATACGTATCATTATCAGTCCGGAATGATCAAGTTTCGGGTTGATGGTTGCATTTTGAGGTTTCTCAAGAATCGGCAAAGGAGGCGGTTCTTGGGTTCAGTTTTGGGCAGCATGTTCCTTGCAGTTTTGAATTAAATTTTGTTTCTTATCTTAAAAAAAGCATCATTGTTCTGGATATGATTGTTTTTAAGACAGTATGATTAATAGAGTCTGGGGAAAAAGAGTGCAGTTGTTGTTGCAGTCTTTAATTTTTGGGTGCAATAAGATGTTGTTTAATGATTTTTTTAAGCTCTATGGTTTCTGGTATTGCTGCATTATGATGACATGTTAAAACATTCTTTTTTCTATACCGACCAATTCTCCTTTCTCTACTACAAAAGCATGAATAAAAATGGTTTAGGAAATAGAAGTATTCCATAATAGTGTACGTTAACACATCAAATCTAGTCTTAACTTACGTCTTATTGGTCATCATACAAATAAAATAATAATATTTTTAATAGGATTTAACCTAATCAATTTTATAGAAAGAGACCAGATTTCGTGCCTTCACGACTAAAATTGTTTGCAATGGAGGGTTGACCCAGTTTTTGTAACACTTATTTATTCGGGTCCCCCACTCCAGTATAATGGTGCCTTCCCACCGCCCCGATCTTGTGATTATTTGAATGCTGATTAATTACTATATCTGCCCTCTCATCATGCAAATGATGGGTCTTGTGCTTTTCTGGCAGCTGAGCAGAGAGATCAGAGATGGGTCCTTATTAGTTAGTAGTGTACTTTTGAGTCTTTGACATAAATACCGTCTTTTATTAGTTAACACTTTTACCTGGATGTGAATGTTCATAAGATCCACATTTTATAATTTTCACTGATGTTTACATTATACTTCACCTTGAAATTATGAAATATAAATAGTAGAAGTTGAGTATTGATAAGCGTACAAGTAAAAGTATAGCAACTAATAAGAAACGGTGGTAGTAATATCTTATGTTAATGGTAATATTATGTAGCACAAAAACTAATTAACAATTTGATTAACAAGATTATGAATCTTGTACACGGAAAAATTTATGATCGCAACTTATTGTACTAATAATGTGATTGTCTACCTCATTAATTGCAGAAACATTTGTTTTTCAAAATGGTGATCTTATGACCAGATAAATGAAGATTCTAACCTCATTGTCGAAGGCAATAATCTTGTGATTCTCCAAAGAATTTTGCCCTTGGAGCATCTAACTCGTACATTATACCCTCTTTCACCTTTTTTTTTCTTCATTTACATCTACTGCGAAGCTGATCAAGCCGTCGGCAAACTTTTAGAAACTAGTCATACTGTTGCAGGCACGATTAAGAAAATTGATAGGTAAATTTTTATTCTTACTACTTTAGTATATATCAGGAAAGTCCCTGAAAGAAGGTTCTCCTAATCTCCCCTTGCACCTTCAAAAAAAACTACTAGGCACGGACAATGACCCTGGGTTTATGTTACAAATTAGCCACAAAATGTTATCCCGCCACGTGTCACCTCCTCTTGACAAATTACATGATGTCATGCCGTTATATACTGACTCCTCATAAAAAATAATTAAATGTAAGTGTAAGCACCAAAATTTGAACCCACAACCTCATGTACAATAGAGTAGAATATTTACCACAATTCTAAAGACATTAGTAATATTAACGAACTAACCAAAAAATAAGAAAGACCATCTTCATAATCAATTATAACACTTTATTACCCAACTTTTTATTACTCAATTTTTTCAAGTTCATGTCTAATTTCATTTTTTAAGACAATAGTTGTTTAGCCGTTTTAGTTCCTTGGTTTAATGGTTTAGGAACAGGAAGATTCTCAGTTGTTTTTGTTTCCGAATTGGCGAATTTGGTTTGGATACGGCTGTTCAAGCTTCTTCTTCCCCAAAAGCCGTTATAGAAAAATTACTTTCTTCCATATTTGAGCGTACGTATTGACAGAAAGAGAATGATACACACGCATTGTAATTTTCAACCCAAGAAACAGTCCATGGATCTTTTGGGAATACACGCAAGCTGCACGCACAAAAGATTTGTAGCAAATACTGTTCTACTTGGTTACACGAATGAAGACTCTCCCTACTACTAAATGCTAATGTTCTATGAATGAACGTGAAACAGTCAACTTCAGAGAATGTCTGTTTTGATAAATTTATTTATATGAATATCAACTCATCAAAGAAGAGGGTGAGCACGAAGTGTTTTGTTCCAAAGAGAGTGACCTTTATGCATTGTTTAATTATTCCATTGACTCTTAATCACCTCCAAGAATTAACATTTAGAATCAAGAAAATGCAAAAGACGAGCTACCCACTACTATCACCATGATGATTATGTATATATACGAACTCGTATCGTTTTCTTCCTCCAAATCTTTATTTGTATTTGCAAGTTTTCTATTGAGTTTGCAAATGGAATTTCAATACCAACAAAAAGAGAGGAAACTTAAGGAGACGAGGGATAGGATGAAGAGCAGCAAAAACAAGTTTGTGGGGGTGAGGCAGAGACCTTCAGGGAAATGGGTTGCAGAAATCAAAAACACAACTCAGAAAATAAGAATATGGTTAGGCACATTCGATACAGCTGAAGAGGCTGCTCGTGCGTATGATGAAGCTGCTTGCCTTCTTCGTGGTTCTAACACACGAACCAACTTTGTCACTTCTCCGTCCTCCAACTCTGCTCTTTCTCGTAGAATCAGAAACCTTGTCAACCAGAAGAAGAAGCTTATCAACGATAGGCAAACGTCTCTAACTGCCACCTCAAGCATTAAACCAACTGATGATGATGTTGCAAATAATGCTACTACTAGCTTGGTTGTCAACCAAGCTGTCAGTTTTGCAGGTCAAATGATTGAAGAAAATGTATATAGGCCTGACTTAAGTGGACACCAATTTGATTACTCGTGGGCATTTCCCGAGCAGTTTCCTCCTACGATTCCTGATGATTTCGGAATGTTCACAAAACAACTTAACTTTACGACAACATTAGCTGATGTTGAGATGATGAGCAATGCCAATGAGGTAGCAATGCTAGAATTTGAGCGCATTAAGGTAGAGAGGCAAATATCAGCATCACTCTATGCAATGAATGGTGTGAATGATTACCTTCAGAGTGTTTTCAATGATCCTGCTGCACCTAGCTGGGACCCTCCCATGCTCTATCATAATTTTTGCCTTGGCTAACAATGTTGTTTTATTTTACCTCCTATACCAGCTTTTCTTCATCTTTCAACCAATTTATTTTTCCTGTTGCATTTGTATAGCCACCAGGGAACACCCAAAATTAGGTGTCTCCCTATAGGTGCCGACAAGCGCTGTTGATCATCTGACTACCAGATTTTGATAGCTTGTACATGATATAAGATTGAATGGGAAGATATTTTAATCAGTAAGATATGAAGTATGTGTACTCTGTTTTCATATCATTAATGACCACATCTCTCTTTATTTCTGTTGTACAAATTCGACAGTAGATTTTATACAGTACAATGGATTGCTCATGTTTTTACCTTCTCTTTTCTTCCTCAATTTCTTCTTGTTTTCCAGTTGTATTAATTTGTGGGCAAGTCGTAGCTGCAAGTAGCTCAGCATTAACAATGGAAACAGAAGGCACCTAGGAAACATGGTAATCAGACTAATCACAACATTATCAGGAGGCATACATAACATGTAAACAACTCGGTTCGCCATCTCGTCAGGAGCATGTTCTGCTGCCTTCGGAACAAGACAAACATCAAATTTGCCAGGCTATGAAAGCTTACACGCTGAAGAGCAAAACCCTTTCTACATGGAGAATAGAGGGATTTCTCACTTTTGCAGGGCCTAAATATGCAATGGATGAATCATACGCGAGTAAAGAAAGTGAGACAGAAAATTAGAGAAATTCTTTTGGAGAAACACGAATTATGAACAATCACTATTCACTCCTCTAACGGATGCTACATTACACCAAAATCCTTCAATTCAACAACATAAAACTCATATTCACTACAAGGGACATTATTCAACAATTTCATTGCATGAAAGCGAGAGAAGATAAACACTTGCGAGAATTAAAGGTTGACATAGGCAATGACAAGGGCATTAAACACATCCTGTTGCACGATCACTATGAGAATGCACATTAGTATTCTTCTTCTTCGTCCTCGTCATCGACCCCTTCAGCTCCGACTTCTTCGTAATCTTTCTCAAGAGCGGCCAGATCTTCACGGGCTTCAGAAAACTCTCCCTCTTCCATGCCCTCACCAACATACCAGTGAACAAATGCCCTCTTAGCATACATGAGATCAAATTTGTGGTCAATTCTAGAGAAAACTTCTGCCACGGCAGTGTTGTTGCTGATCATGCACACAGCTCGCTGCACCTTCGCAAGATCACCCCCTGGTACAACTGTTGGTGGCTGATAATTGATACCACATTTGAAGCCAGTTGGACACCTATTAAGATGCAAAAAGGTGTGCATCGCACATGCATTAATTGATGATAAAGGAAACAAGGGAGGGAAGGGGGGGGATCCTCTTATTTATCCCGATTCAAGGAAAAGTTAGATCTATCTTAAGCATATGTTTTACACTTACCAGTCAACAAACTGAACTGTCCTTTTGGTTTTGATGGTAGCCACAGCAGCATTAACATCCTTTGGCACAACATCTCCCCTGTACATGAGGCAGCAAGCCATGTATTTTCCATGCCTTGGGTCACACTTTGCCATCATGCTTGAGGGCTCAAAAACTGCATTCGTAATCTCAGGGATGGACAGCTGCTCATGATATGCTTTTTCAGCTGAGATAACAGGGGCATAAGATGAAAGCATGAAATGAATTCGTGGATAAGGCACCAAGTTCGTCTGGAACTCAGTAATGTCCACATTGATGGCTCCATCAAACCTCAAGGAAGTTGTCAATGAGGATATGATCTGAGATATTAGACGGTTCAAGTTGGTATAGGTTGGCCTTTCAATATCCAATGATTTGCGACATATATCATAGATAGCTTCGTTGTCCAAAAGCACAGCAACATCAGTGTGTTCAAGCAGGGAATGGGTGGAGAGCACACTGTTGTAAGGTTCAACAACTGCCGTTGATACCTGCAACAGAGAATAATTTAGTCTTGCTTAAAGGTAGTTAACTAACAAACACACCAACCAATGAAGCATTAATTTATGGGAAAGGAATGCAGATGATCCTTAAATGGATCTCTAGATAAAAGAATATTATATACAGTTACAGAAACGAAGAGTAATAAATACGAGTCTGCAACAGGCTTAAAAAGTACCTGAGGTGAAGGATATATAGTGAAGCCAAGCTTAGACTTCTTTCCATAATCTACAGATAAGCGTTCCAACAACAAGGAACCCAAACCAGAACCGGTACCACCACCGACAGCGTTAAACACCAAGAACCCTTGTAGACCAGTGCAGTTATCAGCTAATTTCCTAACTCGGTCAAGACATAAGTCGACAATTTCCTTTCCAACTGCAACCACCAACATCAAAAGATTAAAAATACAACACTAAACAACAACTAAATATGAGTTAACTACAAACAAGGAGTTAGCCAAAGCAAAGAAGTTGCCTAGAAAAAGAAAAAGAAAGAATTACCAGTATAATGTCCCCTAGCAAAATTATTAGCAGCATCTTCCTTGCCAGAAATAAGTTGCTCGGGGTGGAATAGCTGGCGATACGTTCCAGTTCTAACCTCATCAATCACAGTGGGTTCGAGATCTACAAAGACGGCACGAGGGACATGCTTTCCAGCACTAGTCTCACTAAAGAAAGTGTTAAAAGCATCATGCCCAACACCAATTGTGCTATCACTGCATACAGATTATTAAATGTAAGTTTGAGCACCACAGTCCAGTGAATCAGGTGCTTCAACTACTGGATCTAATTGAATTAAACAGAAGATAACAACCCACTACCTATATTCTACTACATTGTTGTAAATTATCAGTTGGGGATTAACTTGTTCCAAAATGAGATTAGTATACAAAATTAAAATTTACAGAATCCTACTCAATAACCAAGAACTAAACAACAACAGATCTTCTAATTCTATAACACTTCAAATTTGGTTTTGATACCCATTAAAGTCAGATCTATAAGAAAAACAAGTTTTTACAAAAACCCACATAAAATTAGGACAATTTGCAAGTTCTAAGTTAATAATACAGTATAAAGATTCAAACTTTAAGCGTTATATACATTATAGAGCAAATAATAATATAGAAAATGAAAGAAAAGAAATAACCTGGGCATCAAACCATCAGGCTGAATGCCATGTTCGAGACAATAAAGTTCCCAGCAAGAATTACCAACTTGAATACCAGCTTGACCTATATGTATGCTTATTATTTCCCTCATTTTTTCCCTCCTTTTTATTTTCTGGAAAAATCAAAGAGAAAACCCTAAATCTTTAAATAAAAAGGGGGGATTTTTTATGGGTAGGAGTCTAGAATGAATAGTCTAGACTCAAACTCAAGATCCCAACTTTGGTTGGGTTTGAGATATTTTGTAGGAAATGGAAATGGAAATGGAAATGGAAATGAAATGATTTATTCTTACAACAAATTTAGGGCCTTGATTTGTTTATGAATATAAGTATTGTCACAACTCAACCCAACCGACGCAGGTTGGATTTCTTTTTGCTTTTAATTTTATAGCTACTCCAGTAGTAACAATGTAACATAACATGCTGTCATTTGTCAATTTGCTATTGTGGGGGTACACCAGCTGAGCCACCCTACACCCAACCAAGCATCTTACCATTATTATTCATGTCTTTTTTTTTACCTTGACCTGTTTGGTTGTAAGTTTTTTAACGAGTTTTTAGAGGATTCGGAGCAAATTAGAGTTATGACCATGGCCTTTAGATAATTTACAACTAGTTTTATTGCGATGTGTGCAAAATTGTATAAGGTTTGATTATAGGAAGTAATAAATTAGACTCATATGTACGCGATGCGTGCAAAGAGTAATATGTAGAGATGTTGGAGAGACTACATTGTAATTTCTTTAGAGATATGAATATGTTTTTTTCTTATTTTTTTTATAAAAATAATCATTAATTTTAGTTATTTTGTTTTCCAAAGGGTGTAATAATCTCAAAAGAATTTAAAGAGTCAAATATTATAAAAAATACATAAAAAATGAGTGATAGTCTCAAGAGAAATTAAAGAGTGAAACAATATAAAAAATACATTAAAAATAAGTGATAATTTTAGAGAATAGATTGGCAATAATGACCTGTAAGCAAAACGTTGAGAAAGACAAAAAAAATATCTTACCAATAGATTGATCGAAGATCTCTATTCTATTAGGGAAGAGGAGGAAGACGCCAAAAATCAATATTATTCTTTTTTTAATTCGTAATTAAATGTCACGATTCTCTCTCTATGTTTCTACAAATTTTAAGAAATACAAAATAATCTAATCCAATTTATCCATCCTTCTCATAATCTTCCTTTTCTTCTCTCTTCCCATAATTGTTATATTTCTATACATAACTTTCTATGATTTTGCACGCATGGCGTGTATTTTAAGACTTACCATAAGATTAACTGAAAATGTCATTTTGAGCGAGAAAGGGAAATGGAATAGCAGAGAGAAAATAAAACAATTATAACAGGGATGTTTGATATTTTATCACTAAAAGAAATTAGTTTAAATTAAATGGATAAGATTTAAATTTTAAAAATTTGGGAAGAATTTTTAACTTTCTTAATTAAAGGAGCTTTAACTGAGACCATGCACCGTACACCCGGGTGCACCGTGCGCACGGTACACCCGGTGGCATTTTGGTGATTTTCGCGAACTTCAGCAAAACAGCTCTAATACTATTTCCTTCCATTTTACATCACTAAGTGAAAGCTACCTCAGTGTTTGGGCCTCTATGCTCTCTCCGCGTTAGAGGGTCGCGGGTTCGAATCCCCCCTCTACCACTCTTTGTTGTTGTTTTTTCCTCCTTCAACTCATTTTTTATTAATCTTCTTTTTATTCCTATTTTTTTAAAAGAAATATATTATTGCTCATTTAAAAGTTATATTGCTCATTTGAAAGTTACGATGCTCATTTAGTTATTTTTCAAGTTCAAGTATAATCAATTTGCTCATTTGAAAACAATATTGCTCATTTACTTGTATTATAACTGATTACTCTATTTGGTATTTATTTTAACACATTAGAAAATATATTTTCTCATTTTAAGATATATTTCTCATTTGAAATATATAATGCTCATTTTAGTAATATATTCGTCAATGTGACACAGTATATACATGTTTACTAATCAATAAAGAATTATATAATTGCTCATTTAAAAGATAAATTACTCATTTATTTATTTTCCACGTACCATTGTTAAGCTACTACAAATTAGAAAATAATATTGTTTATTTTCTTCTTTTTCTGACTATTTATTTTTTATTTTTAGACATTAGAAATAGACATTTAATTTGCTCATTTAAGATACTTCGCTCATTCGAACTATGTATTGTCCATTCAAGTGATATATTGGAAGCTTAAAAATTAAAGTGAATTTAAAATAATTATATATTCTACACCGTAAAATAAAACAATGTTTTCTCATTATAAGGATGTTTTACTCATTTAAATTATTTTTTGTTCCATAAATATTCAGTGGTATTTTTAATAATTTCATTAAATGAGCAATATTCTAAGAGTTTTTTGCTCATTTAAGGACTTTTTTGCACTAAGTAACATATTTACTCATTTCAAAGCTATATTTCTTATTTCATTAAATTTTCAATGGGTATCTTATTGTTTGTTTAGTTTTTATTTCTCCACATTGAAAAAAGAATTGGAAAAAGTTAGAGAGTGGAAAAGAAAAGAAGAATATAATAAGAAAAATTTAAGTCATAGTAACAGCTCATTTTGTGAATGAGCAAATTTATTACCTCACTCAAGATCAAAATGTTTACTGATCTTCCTGTGTAAAAAAGATTGTTCATTTGATCAAATGAGTAAAATAAAACTGTTCATTCGATCAAATGAGTAAACTAAAACTGCTCATTTGATCAAATGAGTAAAATAAAACGACGCATTTTGTGAATGAGCATATTTATTTTACCTCACTTGAGATTAGAATGTTTACTTATCAAAACAAACATGCTCATTTGTCAAAATGAGCAGATTGATTTATCTCCAAGATAAAATAAACTGCTCATTTGATCAAAATGAGTAAAATAAAATTGTTCATTTTGTAAATGAGTAGAGTTAATTTAACTCACTCAATATCAAATCATAATGTGAACTATATCAAACATATTTTTCCATGTTTTCCTTTGAAAATCATTTTGCTCATTTCCTTATTTTTTACTCTCACGGTTTGTTTTTAATTGTTACAAAATGAGTAGATTTATTTTACTTCACTCAAGATCAAAAATCTTTACCGATCTTCCTTTGCAAATAGATTGTTCATTTGATCAAATGAGTAAAATAAACCGCTCAATTGTGATCAGAATGTTTACTGATCTTGCTGCACAAAAATGATTGCTCATTTGATCAAATGAGTAAAATAAAATCGTTCGATTGTGATCAGAATGTTTTACTGATCTTGCTGCACAAAAACGATTGATCAAATGAGTGAAATGTATTTTAAGAAATGAAAAAAGTTGGTGAGTGGAGAAGAAAAGAAGAATAAAATAATTTTTTTATTTAAAATTTTTTTAAAAATATATTGTAACAGAATATGAAAAATATTAAAAAGAAAAAAGACATGAAAAAAAAAATTAAACAATGAGATTCAAAGCCAAAAGAGGAGGAAAAGACAAACGTAAAAAAATTATAAATGATTGGTATGGGAGTCGAACCCATGACCAACTACCAAACACATAAACCTCAAGACCAACTGAGCTAAACTATCTACATGGTATTAGGGCAAGCTTTTAATACTTATACTCTTGCCCAGATTTTTGCATTAATTACAATAATGCTACTGGGTGCACCATGCGCACGGTGCACCCGGGTGCATGATAATAATTGTACTTTAACTCCAATAATTTATTTTGATTTTGATTTTTCTTCTCTTATTTTTGGTGCCCATCCCCTCTCTTCCCTATAGTATAGAGATATTTTTTCGTTGAAAATTGAGATTTTTGCAAATTTCTTATAAAATTGACTATTTTTTTTTGAAAGATAAATTCCATTAATTGAAGGTCATACGACATGTACGATAGGTATCTAAGGAAAAAAATACAATTAAATAAGATTAAATCAAAATCGTCTTCTTACCTTAATATAATCTCATACATATAAATGAGATTATATTTTTAAAAAATAAAATAAAATATAATGTAATTATGACAATAATAAACATAACTACAACCAAAGCAATGTCAATAGATAAATACTCCATCCGTTTGTTTTTAATTATTACACTTTCCTTTTTACAACGTTTTTTTATTGTTACACTTTCACTTTTACTATATTTGGTAAACTTTCACATCTCTATATTCCAAGTTCCCACACTTTTAGGCCCCACTTGTCCTTTTGTTTTCTCATTAAACACCTAACCACCCCATACTTTTTGCTTTTATAACATTCTCTCTCATACTTAATCTATTCTCCAAACAATCCATACATAAATTTCATAAATTTCCTTGGTTATCCCCCAAAGTAACGTATAACAATTAAAAACAAAAAGAGGGAATGGGTAAGTAGGATTATGTTATACCAAAAGTTTAAAATAAATAGATTTTTCGATTGATTTGGATATTCTAATTGTCCTTAAGAGTTATCTCAGATCTCTAATTACAACTTTTTTCGTTTTGTCAATTTCTTTCAGCTACAATTTGGTAGGGGTGTGAACCGGAATCGAAATCATAAATTTTTTGTGAACAGAAGATCAGAGGGGGTCGAAAATTTTGATCAGGTCTGTTTTGGACTAGCTTGAACCATTATTCATTTTATATAAAATATTTTTTCTACTTCTTAAACATTATTCATTTTAAAATGTGCATGCAACTATAATTTATTGTTGGGCAAAGTTTACTAATAATAGTAATGACTAGACCTGGAAAAATGGTCGGTCGGGTCGGTTTCAGGTCGTGTAAGTTCGAGCTGGGGTCACTTTCAGGTCGTGTCATATTCGGTATTGGGTTAACAAACCCTTGACCGTGACTTGAAGAATTCGGTTTCACCTTTTAGTTTCTATTTTTGGCACGAAATTTTCTATTATTCTTTATATATATATATATATATATATAATGAATGTTTATTGTCTATGCAATAGATATAAGTAGATAATAATAACGAAAATGACTGATATCACAATCACAATGTCAAAATTAAGGAACAAAAATACGATATACATTTTATTTTGTCCAAGTTGAAAATCAAAATGCTTTAAATTTCAATCATAAACTTAGAAAGACCATCGATCCGGTCGATTTTCAGTTGGTTCGGGTTTGACCCAGTTTTTCCCGTGTTTTTTTCGAGTTCAGTTACGTTCGTGTTCCGGGTCGTGATTTCGTGTTCATGACCCAGTTTTATCAGATCGGACTTTGGGTCTGTTTTGGATCGGATCAAGTTTTGTCAAGTCTAGTAATGACCAAACAATAATAATGACAATTATGACTAGAATTAAAGACATAATGATCTATTTTTTTAAAATAGTTAGAAGAACTGAAGAAGGACCTTGACTATGTGTACCCCAATCTTTGCAATTTTTTGCTCTAAATTGCGGGTCAAACACTTGAAAGTAAGGATATGTGAATTTTTATCCCTAAACACCTTTTTTCGACAAGATTCAAACCCCAAATATTTAAGTTTTTTTATAGAGGGATAACCCTCTAGATTTTAAGGTAAGAAAATTAATTAATAAGCGAGTGAAACTTTACACAATAAAGCATAATTTAATAGGATTTTTTTGTTCAAAATCACCTAAACTTTTCACGTTTTTAGAAACTCCTACCTTGATGTATTTTTCTTTTAAATTTCCTCCTACCATTCCCAATTTTCTTAAAAACTTCCATCACTTAACGGTTTTTGTTGAATTCCGTTAACAAAACCGTTAAGTGGCCCCACATATGCATTTTATTATAAATTTACGTTGAAATCGAAGTCAATTTCATCAATTTAAGGGCATAATCTCAACAAATTTAGAGCAAATTCGGAACGAATTACCACTATTTGGAAAGAATTGCAACTATTTTAAGTTTGATCTCGTTAACAAAATGTATATACGAGACCCATTTAACAGTTTTGTTAACGGAATTTGACAAAAACCGTTAAGTGGTGGGAGTTTTTAATAAAGTGGAAATGGTAGGTGGAAATTTAAAAACTCATTAAGGTGGGAGTTTCTAAAAACGCAAAAAGTCTAGGTGGTAAGATGTGATTCATCCTCATAGTACTAATAAGTAATGTCTATACTATAAGGGAAGAGGGGTGGATACCAAAGAAAAAAACGAGGAAGTTAAAGTTACTATAATTAAGGTAGTTAAGAATTTCTTTATATATAAAAATGTCAATTTACATTTCTTCAAAATCTTTACATATTATTCATATGAGGCTAGTAATAGTATAACAATCTGAATTACGTGGATCTGGTTCACATTAAGAATATTGTGCACCCGGCCAATATATCACACGGAAATACACTAGCATATATGGAAAATATTACGTAGAGTGAATGTGAGTAAAGTGGTAATCATTACATAGAGTGAGTGAGTGAGTGAAAATATATATTACATAGACAGAATCACAAAATGCATATACTATAGGAAAAATTGTCAAGAATAAGTCAACCTTTTCGCGGTCTTCTTTTAATAAGTTAAACTTTAGATAATCCTGGAATAAGTTAACTTTGATATTACTTAAACTTTTAACAAGTCAAATGACTTATAAATTATTCAACCGGTAATACATAAGGCTTTTCTTAAATTTTAATTTATCATTTATCTGTTCCTTCTCTTCTTCTACTTTCCATCCCCAACCATTTTTGTGTTTTTAAACCGGTTTTGACTTGTTAAAAGCAAATACCCTTAAAATGTTAACTTATTCCAGGATTATTCAAAGTTTAACTTATTAAAAGAAGACCGCAAAAATGTTGACTTATTCCCGACAATTTTTCCTATACTATATTACACATAAATACATATTATCACACATAGATACATTATATCACACAGGGTGAGTGAAAGTTATAATCATTACAACTCACGTGATATGGATCGGGTACCCACTAAATTAGTGTGCACCGGGTGCATATGAGTTTTTCATATAAGTAGAACACTCCTATATTGTACACGTGTACTTGCTTGTTTAGGTATACAAGGATTATGAATAACGATTCTATCTATTGTTAATATTTATGGTGGAGTATCATTAGTATTGAATAATTAATTAGTCTAATAATTTGATGCATGTGAGAATGTGAGGCATGTGGGACGTATTACAGCTTATATTAGTTGATAATGAGGGTTTTCACAAGTGGGGGTGGGACACTGGGACTTGCATACTTGCATTGCGATGGGTATCACGATATTAGATTGTAACGATGCCATAAACACAATTGTCCTTGTCGTCTCCTTAGTAAATCACTCCTAGTGAGACAATTGTGGGAAAATAATTTTGAGTTCATAATCATTTTTACATTGCCTTGATGTCTTACAATTGTACTTTTTATTATTGGACATTTTGATTATAGATTTTCTTGCAATTTATGTACACGAGAAATTGCGATGATACTGTGATTCTCCAATGCAATTTGTTTAATTTTAACAATCTTTGTTTATGTTTTAGAGGCTTGGATAATGTATTATGTATACTTAACATGCAGATATATTTTTTGGTGTAGACTTACATTCAGATTATGCACATAGAGCTATCTCTAACAACCTTTATATGTATATACGCTGTATTATGTGAGTATAAATCTAGTAATCATAATAGCGATGTTTCCATCTCATTGACTCAAGGAGTTCAATGTACCATAGAATTAGACTTGCAACAAGCGATGCAACTGTTTCCCCAAAATAATGGAAATATGGATAGAGTCATGTTTAAGTACTACCCTAAGCAACAATAGAAGAAAATGTTGCATAAAAAAAGCAATAAAGGAAATTGTTGAATAATACTTTAATTGATATAGAATATTATTCTAACCCAACGAAATGAAAATAAAAAAATTATCTGGGGCATTGCCCGTAAGCAAAAACTAGTTATTCATTTAAAACCTACATACCTTTCTAATTTCTAGTAACTACAAGTCTCACCAAAAGATATCAAGCTAAACTTGGCCTATTGGTAATGACTTTGAGGTTACAAGGCACTTTAAGAGTACCTCTCACTACTCTCAACATGTCTAGAACCACTAATCCGGACAAAATTGACCCAAACAAGATTCCAGCTCCGTAAGTCAAGCTAATAAAATTATTCTAACCCATCTATAAAATAAAACAAAAGATTGAAATATAACGATTCATTCTAATTATCTAATAAATGGCTAAGGCCTTCTGGTCCCAGGATCAAAATAGGCCGTTGAATTATGCGTTGATATACGAAATACCTAAGGCAACCCTTCACCGATTCACTCTGCAATCAAGACACACACAAAGAGATAGATTAAAACAAGCATTCAACTGTTGGGCCGAAGATACTAATAAGTAAGCATTAACGTTCAACTAATATATAAAAGCGATACATATAAGGTTTACAGGGCATACATGTTAAGATAAAAGGGTATGCGTGTTATCACAACAAAGTTGTCTATTTACAAAAATGTCATTAATGAAAGTACGCATACCCCTTTATCTTAACATGTACCCCTTTTACTTGATTTTCTTCGGTGAAAACATTTTCACCAATTTCTCTTTCAACAAAGTATACCCTTTAATCATAATAGCAATGTTTCCATCTCCTTACGTATATTAAAACATTATTTAAAAAAAAAAAATGAAACATATAATAGCAATAATTAATGTGCGACATTTTTAATACTTACATATATTCTCCAAGGACAATAGATGAACAAGTCTTCATGTCCAGGCATGTCTTCACCCAACTGAAGTATACACAAAATCAATAATCGTATGATTATTAAAAAAGCAAAACTAAGAGTATAATTAATTATACTATACAAATATTAGGAAAATAAAAAATTACCTCATGGTGAAGAACAACACGAACGAGATAAGAGAGTTGATGCTTGGAGAGGAAACCGAATCGAGCAAGGAACAAGTCATAACGACCCACATTTAAGTACAAAAGATGTTGCACAACAATATCACGCGATCGGTTAGCGTCTTTTAAAGCGTGAAAGGTTGCAGCTCGATCGACTGTGTCGGGGGCATGCAACGGAGCAGAATCCATAATCGTAAGCAAGCTACAAAAACAATAAACTATCCGCCGCTGTTGAACCTACTGTGGACTGACTTGATTTTAAAATATATCTTTTCGCTACCTTGGACATCCCAAGTCACATATGAAACTCTTTTGACTTTTTAAAATAAAATTATTACTTTTAAAACTAATCCAATGTATTTTCAATATTTGTAAACACTTTAATGAATTATAAGATGATAAATTATATACCAAGTAGCATTTGGTTAGTGGTAAGGATATTATTTTTTCAATCTCAAAGTTTGGGGATCAATCCTCACTAGTTGCACTATGAGGGTAGGGATTCCTCTTACCCTTCCCCCTACTCTCAAGTGTCTGGCCCTATTAGGATCTGAGCGGGATTCGGACTTCTTAAACAAAAAAAATGATAAACAATATAGAAGTATTATAATGTTTATAAGGAGTATTACAATTTGATATTTACTTTTATACACTATTAGATTTTAATTCACCTCCTACATGACTTCCGAACATCAAATATATATATGATGCACAGATAAACTAGTCAACCCGAACTCAACACTTTTAATAAAAGGGCAAGGTTAGAGTCAAGGGTCTCGACACGCTTAAGTAAACGGGTTAGGAGAATACAACCCTCCAACTCATGAACCCGACACAACCTCTAGTTGTATCCCTTCAAATCCTTTACTCTGATTAACATATTTCATTTCTTTTTACAAAGTATCATAAATATAGATTTTAGAATTTTTACTTATGGATAATTGATAGTATTAACGGTCAATGTTGCAAAGTTGCAATTAATATAAGAAAATCATACAATAATTTTTTTTTTTTGGTAAGGAGAAGTGGCCCGAACCCCGCTCGGGTCCTATTGGGATTTCCCTTACCCTTCCCCCTACTCTCAAATGCCTGGCCCAATAGGACCCGAGCGGGGGTCCGGGCCACTTCTCCTTACCAAAAAAAAAAAATTTATCTACCATTTCTCTTGGTATTTCAGGCAATGATAGATAGTTTTTTTTTGGACAAGAGTACAAGCAATACGCTAAAAAGAGTGGTCACGACGGGCCTTAGTAGCCAAGTCATGGGCCACTCGAATAATACTACGATTAACCTTGACACAAACAAAAGAAGCAAAAGAAGAAACTAAAGTGAAAATCCGACGCCGTAAGTTGACACAAAATGGGTCGCATGATTCCTGATGCTTTAAGGAGGATACGACAAGAAGGGAATCAACCCCAACCCATAGATACCCCCCATATCTTTCCGCTACTTGCAGACCTGCATAAAGTGCCAATAATTCAGCATGAAAAGGAGATAAAGCAAGAACACAAGTGCCTGCCGAAAGAGTCTGAGAAGGTGCATGTAGTTCCCATCCAACCGCTGCAGTATTAGTACCATTCTTGTGTTGCTTCCAAGCCCCATCTACAACTAGTCGGAGATCAGGTTCCATGGGCTGGAAGCCCATTTGAAATCGCCTTTGTTCTGGCGGAAGTCTACCCATGGATGGAGGTGAGGATGCAACCGCAGTGACACAAGGAAGATAGCGTTGAATGTGTAGGTGAAGGAGTTGGATCATCTGAGCTGGCAGAATTGGTATATCATTGAAGATCACTTCATTACGGTAGCACCAAATAGTCCAGAGCACAACAACGAAGGTAAACGTAGGAGGACATTCTGATATCGGTTGTCGAGTAAGATAGAGAAAAAAACTTCTAATCCAATCCGAAAGCCCCATATGGCAGACCATGGAACGAATGCAAGGGAAGAGGCAACTCATATCCTTGTGGTGATCATGCAGTCACGAAAAAGATGCATTGCAGTTTCGTCTGCTTGGTGACAAAGGGGGCACACAGGAGAGATATCCAAAGATCTCTTTCTTAAATTATCCTTTATGGAGAGGGCATTATGGAGAAGGCGCCAACGAAAAGTTTGCCAACGAGGAGGGGGCTTCTGTTTCCAGAAGACACGCCAGAAAGGGGAAGATGGTGGATGTAGTAGATGGTTTTGTAGTAGCCACCAGTAACCTGACTTAGTAGTATAAGCACCATTAGTGGTAGAAGCCCAGAAGAGCTCATCATCTTGTGGTGAAGGAGGCAGAGGAAGGGCAAAGATGCCGCGTGCAGCAATAGAGGTAAAGGATTGCCAAATTAACGGAGCATTCCACTGGCCTTGTTGGGTCAAGAGTTCACTAACTCGAGAGAGTTGAGGAGAGGGACCTTGCTTGAACATAACATGAGACAACCCAGTCCATCTATCAGCAATGATGGACGTATGGATGCCATTATTGATGCGAGTAGCCAACCCCTGTGTGAAATCCCGTCTCACCTTTACTAAGCCACGAAAACACCATGAGGGGGTACTTGAAAAGGAACCATTAGGACGTAGTGGACTCTCTCCATACTTAGCCAAGAGGACTTGACTCAGCAAAATGTGAGTATAATGATGAATGCGCCAAGCAGTGCGAAAGAGAGTAGCTTGGTTGAGAACATTAAGATTGCGTAAGCCAAGACCACCACTAGATCGATGATAGTGGAGAAGTTCAGTCTAGGTATAATGGTCGTTTTTCAGAAGCTCCAACCCACCAGAAACGTAGTATAGCGGAACTAACCTTTTTGAGAACAGTTTTAGGTAACAGGAAAACTGACATAAGATGTGAAAACATAATACTCAGAACGGAATTAGTCAGAAGTAATCGACCAGCCTGAGAAAGCATAGCAAACTTCCAAGAAGAGATCTTTTGCTGTATTCGATCATGAAGAAAGGAAAATAAACTATCTGACTTACCTGTTACTTCCAAAGGGCAAACTAGATAAGTAGGGAACCCAGAAACGGAAGGAACTTCAAGGGGCTGACACAGATGAGAAATGAAATGCTCAGAAGTATTGCGACTAAACTTGACAAAAGACTTGGAAAGGCTGACCATTTCTCCAAATCCTGCCAATTTCTTATCCAAATAACTATATAATTTGTATATGGCATATAATTTTTCATTAAGAAAAGTAGTATATAGCAATCGATATTTTCACAGCTATATAACTATATAGTTTGTATATGGCATATAATTTTTAAATTAAGAAATGTACTACCATACATATTAGAATATACTACCATATATATGAAATGTACTGCCATTTTCATGGAATGTACTCCCAAAAAAGTGAGGCGATAAATATATGCATATATACGATATTGATTAGGCATTCCTCTAAGTGACCCCCTTTTTTTTTTACACAACTCGACCCATCAATACATTATTAGGGTCAGACATTGCACGACCCGACCGTATTTTAATTGGGTCAGATTATAACCTTATAATATAGGGTCGGGTCAAGGGCTTTTTTGAGGGACCCGACCTATTGAACATGTCTAACATCACGGAAGAAAAAAACTTGGTTACCATAAGGTGGACTATCCACCTCTAATAGAAAATAGTGATAGTGGAATCTAACTCAATATATTTAATGATATTTTAGTGAATTAGTGGCGCTTAAATTACCAATGGGTAGATGTAGTGATTAATGTCACGAAAAACTTATTGGCCCTGTTTGGCAATTGGTTGGTAGTGCTAGATGTTGGTTGTTAGACTAGGTGGCTGTTTTTGTTAGCCTTTTATCAAAAAACATGTTTGGTAAATTCAGATATTGGTTGTTGGTTGTTAGGGTGCAAAATGACCATTTTGGACATTTATGTTTTATACTATCTATTTTGATAATAAAGATTTGTAAAGGCAACAATGTAATTTTGGCCTTGAACAGCTTCCAGCCAATAGTGACAAGCTACTCTAAGTAGCTTGTAGTTTTTGGCTTAAAAGTTAGCTTAGCCACTAAACAAACAAGTTTTTTTGACTGTTTAACCAATTTAACAGCCACAAGCCAAAAACTAGTTGTTAAGCTAGTAACCAAACATGGCCATTGTGTACAACCAAATTGTAGTCATTGAAATTTTGGTGAGTAAAGTAATTGCCTTCTCCAATATGTATGGTTGAAAAATTGAGGAGTCAGTGTTAACAAGAAGAAAATAAAATCATGTAGTCGTAAAGGCATGCATCAATTGGGAAGTGTGAGAGTGAAAGGGGGAAATAAAAACTGGTTCTAAGGTTGAGGTGTTGAGTCAGGCAGGTGAGGTATTTGTTGGTGTTGGTAGGTCCCCCTTTGTAAAAGAGTAGAAAAAAGAAAAAGTTGGGGCTCTCCTTGTTTGTCCACCCCGACTCTAATCCACTCCTCTCATCTCTATCCTTTGTTTTCTGTGTTTTCTAAAATCTGAAAACACCATTAATCTTTAGATTAGAAAATTCTATCAAGAGGGAAAGGAAAAAGAAGAGGAAAATAGGGAGCTAGGATGGGAGAAGAGAAGGAAGAGCAAGGAAAATCAGTATCAGTTTGGAAGACAATCAAACCCTTTGTCAATGGAGGTGCCTCTGGTATGCTTGCTACTTGTGTCATTCAACCCATTGACATGGTCAAGGTATCATTTCCTTCCCTTTTCTTGCATTCTTTTCTTTTTAGGATTTTTAGGTAGTGTATATGTATAGGATAGGATCATACAGGATTGACACTATGTTGTTAAGCGTGCTTTGGCGAGAGTACTACTAGGATGGATGACCTCCTAGCAAGTCCTCGTGTTGCACCTCCTATCGGACTATCGGAGGATAAATTCTTTGGGACTAAGGCTTTGCTGTTGTAGTAGGTAGTGTATATGTATATGGGTTTCTTCCTTATAATCTGGTTACTTCTTACAATGAATTCATTTATACTCTGAACGAACCCCAATTTGGATATTTGATTAAACTCTAATCGACTGTAATGAATATGATATAAAACAACAGGTGAGAATACAATTGGGACAGGGGTCTGCAGTCCAAGTGACTAAGAACATGCTTCGCGATGAGGGTCTTTCTGCCTTCTACAAGGTCCATTTTCTTCAATCTTTCCTTATCATCTTACAAATTCCATACATGCTTGTCTTTCTTTCTTGCTCTTCCTTCCTAGTAACCCATTAAGTTGTAACAAGTTCTGAATAAAAGGATTTATAATAACTTGTTATAAGACATTAAAAGTTATCTCTACTAGTAAAAACATAAAATTTCAGTATTGAACTGGTGTGTTATTCATATAAGAGGGACGAGCCACGAGGGAGAGACTGATATTTCTAGTTTTCTACCATATTGGTAATGGTGGCTGCAGGGTCTCTCTGCAGGTTTGCTCAGACAAGCGACTTACACAACCGCTCGTCTTGGAACGTTCAGGTCACTCTCTTTCTCTTCCAGTAGCATCTACTGTTTACTAGCCATCATCTTCTTGTTTTTCTTTTACTAACAACCATAACTAACTGATTTAAACTTCTGTAGTAGATTATAGCAAACATGGTATCTTTGTGGGATCTCCTATCCAAATTTAGTTTTTTACCATACATCCAAGCTACTGGTTACGCTACTCACTTTATGCCGGTTTAAGTCAGAATGTACTGACCTGTTTGACATTATCAGGATATTGACCAATAAAGCAATTGCTGCTAATGATGGGAAGCCTCTACCACTATATCAAAAGGCTTTGTGTGGTTTGAGTGCTGGAGCAATTGGAGCATGTATTGGTAGTCCGGCTGACCTGGCCCTGATCCGCATGCAAGCCGATGCAACTTTACCACTGGCACAACGACGTCACTACAAAAATGCATTTCATGCACTCGTCCGTATTGTTGCCGATGAAGGTGTTTTGGCACTATGGAAAGGAGCTGGACCTACGGTTGTCCGAGCCATGGCACTAAATATGGGTATGCTTGCCTCCTATGATCAAAGTGTCGAATTTTTCCGGGACTCCCTTGGTTTAGGAGAAACCTCCACTGTCTTAGGTAAACACCTTCATATAAATTCACCTCTTTCAAATTCGACCTTCGACATTCAGAAAGTTTAATTGAAAGTTACTTGGTTACTTACACTAAGCAAAATCTACCTGCAACTTGTTCAGGAGCCAGTGCAGTGTCTGGATTCTTTGCTTCAGCCAGCAGTTTGCCATTCGACTATGTTAAAACACAAATACAAAAAATGCAGCCGGATGCTGAGGGCAAGTACCCCTATACGGGTTCATTAGATTGTGTGATGAAGACTTTAAAATCTGGGGGACCATTCAAATTCTACACTGGCTTCCCTGTGTACTGCGTTAGAATTGCACCCCACGCTATGGTCAGTTCATACCTCTCCACATCTCAGCCTCCTCCTTTCTGCACAAATCCCGCTCTCAGTAGTATATTTTGTGTGCTGTTAACTGTTAATGATAGTTGATGTTCAATTTATGCAGTTGACATTGATTTTCCTCCATCAAATCCAGAAGATTGAGACTTCCGCGGGATTGTAGACTGCACAGTCTTTGGCATGCAACCAAGATCGGCATGAACAAGGAGCTCAAGGTTCCACCTACTACTCCAGCTGTCGAGTGTTTAAGACATGACTACCCAAGTATTCTCAAGCGAAATTAATATCCAGAAGCATGGATCTATAATTTCTGCAATTTGTAGTTTAGCCTTTTGCTTATGGGATCATCGTGCACTGTGCCTCTTTATAACAACTAACACGGATTTTGGCACCTTCAAGTTGAGCACGACACATCCTTAAATAATTGGTTTCTTAGCGAGTCCATTACGTTTGTGTTCGATCCTCAACAACACAGTACATACAATGCCCACAAATGCTTCATCATATTCCAGCAATACATTAGTGTGCGTTTTCTGAGGACTTGAAAAGAACAATATTCATAAACAAGCTACCAGGACTTTTTGCTGAAAGGGCAATGATCATTAACACTCTAATGATTAATAAAGTTCATACCGATGCAAAAACACAATTACACATGGAAGCAAGAAGCCACAATACATCAATAATAATAGATCGCAATACTGCAAAAGCCTTCCATAAAAGTAACTATAAGATACATGTAATATTTAAGTTATTCAAGTTCCATCTCTATCTTATTCAACAATAAGTCACAAGATGTTCCTCAACAAAAAAAATCATGGGAAAATTTTGTATGCCAAATTTCAGGCTGTGAATACTCCTACTTGGCCCTGCAAAAGAGAAACAGCAAATCAGCAACATCCAGAAACGATATCCTCTATAAAACAGAGAGCAACTTCATACCATTAGATAGATGGCCAATTCAAAGTTTCTGTGAACGTTTCATTTTGCACCAGAAAAAAACACAGTACAAACTCGCGTGGAGGCACACACGCACTCACAGACTCTTCTAGATAGGCTGTGAAAAGCAGGGGGGGGGATGACTTTGTAAGCCGAAGTCAAAATTGTATGATCACGGCTTCAGAACAAGAGTTCCACACCCCTCTAATCAGAAGCATCTATACACTTGCCTTGTTTACCTTAAACCTTACGCGTATAAGTGAGAGCGCTGAACATTTAGTCTAACTTCATTAGTGATTGGTTTAAGAAGACACACAGGTGTATCAATTGATTAGAGGAAACAATGACTCAGGATATCATCTTGATAAGGCCAATACATGAAGAACCTGTTGCTCATCCACAGTCGAAAAACAGTTAAGTTTTATACTTCGTATATGTTTCTAAATACCCTTGCACACCTTCATATTTGTCGCTCCAACTTTAGCAACAAGCAACTACAACAACGTTTACTTCTAGAAAATTGAGAACTTCACTTAACCAGATAAGGATGGGTATGCAAACTGAACTCAAAAGAGGATAAAAGAGAATGGTTAACTAGTCTTCCATATATAAAGATTAAATTAGTGTGAGGTTGACAAGATTGCAATAACAGGCCTTTACTCCTTGGTCATATCACCATAGAATTCGATGTAAAAAGTTGCACTTTCAGAAAATTAGCAATTCTTGGAAGGAGCCTAGAATTTTATTGTTAAATGTAAGATGTTCTACTTGTCCTTTCTGAGGGGATCTATACTTCCTTGCAGTTTTGTCAAATAAATGCACATGGACTTCGTTACTTGCTCACTTCCCACAGAGTACGACTTCCGTCAATTTTTTACATATACCACTACATAGATAACAAGAACCTCATACCGTCATACGAGAACATCATGATAGCCAAGATACACAGTTACAGAACGAATCTTGAAGCGATTACTCTCAGAGCAACTTTGAATGCAAGGTGGCATATTCACATAGTATTCCCTTTGACCTATGTAGATGTTACTTCTATCTATATTAAGAAACCAAAGTTCCTACATAGTACTTTGGTGTACAATTTCTCAACCACGTTGGCAGCACTAACTGTAAAATATCCTTATATCTAGCTAAACAAGGTTCTTTTTGTCAAATTAGTTTTCCGGCACATTATTTTTTCTCTCTTAATCATGACTTTAGTCAATGAGCAAACCATTTTTCTAGGACGGAGGGAGAGTGACAAGAATCAAAAACCTTGACATACGATCTCTTTTAAAAAAAAGATGACACGCGAGCCGCCCATAACAAGGATAATGGAAAAATCGGTGCAAGCGTTAACAATATGTCACCTGGTGATATACGAGTCATCTGATGTATTGATGATTATTGAATCACCAGTAACAATAAAAGGAGGTGCCTGGATTTGCAAAATCACAAAATGCATTAATATTCCCTGTACATAAATTTCAAAGGGGGAGGGTAATAAAGTGCATCAGATGCAAGTCTATCTTAAAGACAAGACAAAGAGAACCAAAAAGAAGTAGAAAAAAGGTAGATAATCTATAACAGATGGAAGAGCTAGATATCACAAGTGATAACACATCCTTTCAATATTGACCTAATTGGTTCAGTATCCTTGCAATTCGGGCTTTAAGCCTTTAATCCATGTTTTGAACTAATTACTGAGCGCAGTCAGCACACGAGCCAATTATAAAACACCTAGAATGTCATTCAATACTTAGGAAGGAGATAAATCAACTCATCACCCTATGCCTTAAGCATGATTAATTAGGTACAACAACCAATAAAATTTATAGTTGGCACTTGGGGCCTGGGGGTGAGGCCTTGCCCCCAACAAGCCAAGGAATTACAGTGCCTATATTATTGGATTCGGGTACCCATGTCGGACACGGCCACACGGTTACGTTTCTAAGTATCTGAATTGGCTATTTTATGAAATCGGTCCATGAATTTAGCCCAAAATAAAGTGTCAATGTGTACATAACCATGTTGGAGTCGAGGATCCGACACAGGCTCAAGATCAAGAGCCCGACTGCCCGAGTGACATAGTACATAGCAATATCCAAGTACCCTTACTTAATCTACTATGAGATGTTGGTGTGGTTAATTTTATGGAAGTATTGAATTGTACAGAAAGTTTCTTATTTGATGTTAATTTGATTGTGCAGTGACCAAGGTATGGCACAATACCAAAAGATGTCACTTAAAACAGTCACGTGTACGATAGTATATCAACCTATGATTAGAAAAGATACAAAATTACTCACAAGAACTGTCAGGCCATTGTCCAACAAAACCTTTTTATACCTGCAAAAGAGCAAGCCACGAGAAGAAATGGTTAAAACTTCAACGAGTTCAAGAATAAAGAATCTGAAAAAGCTGGTCAAAGGGAACATAAACGAAAATCATATCACCCTTTGCTTTTGACCTTGGTTGATATCAAATTTCAGTCTGCAAATGGCTTGTACTTAAAGATACTAATAAAAAGGTGCAGATCCTCAAGTAAGTTATATAAAATGAACAAGCATACGAACTTCACTCAACATGAGAACCTGACAGCTATCCTAGAATACCACTTTACCCTCTTGTTGATTAATGAGCCGTGATTTATGCAGGAGACTTGAATGAGGTAGTAACTAGTAAAATATCAATGCAGCAACCTTTTCATCACAGTTTCATCGCAAGCAAAATTTTCAGAATATAGAAATCTAAGTACATGCACATTGCTAGCAAAAATTATCTACTAGAAGTTGGATACTGCATCACCCTCGTTAAAATGCACAGGGGAAACAAAGCAGTGAACAAAAACAAGTCAAACTCTCTTCATATTCTATTCCCTATTTGTAAGTGAACCAAACAGATGAACAAGAAACGTTTAATGTAGGACAAAATACACAACCATCAAAACTTATTGGCAAAAACATAAAATGAATGAGTTGGAAGCCTACTGAGGATTCACGGAGAGCCCCTTCATAGGAGCTTGTGCTTCAACAACAGTGCAAGTGACTCGATAAGGTACTGTTGCAGACATTGATCTCCCATCATAATACTGCACTCTAACTGTCATGTCCTCTGCATCGTCATTCGAATAGTAATTAAGAATGACTGGAATAATTAATTGCAATACAGTCCTGTCATGATAGTAAAGTGTGTGTGCTGGTACTCAAGCATAAATGGAAATAGGATCATGACCAGTTCAAATGAGAAGAGCAACAGATGCCAGAAGTCTCTATATATTTCCTGATTTTCCTCTAATATAGCACATAGGCCATAGCTAATATCAGGTGCCTACTCATGCTAGCACAAAAAATTCTTGCTTTCTTCAAGGTCACTAAAAATTCTTCATCCGCCCATCTTTTGCTTTTGTCCCCTAAAGATTAGATTCATTATAGCAGAGGTCTAATAATTTCTACGTGCTTACATACCGCAAACACATAATGTTTACAGCTTCAAAAACTTTCGCAATTAATAAAATAGTGATCTATCTTCTTCTTCCTGTTTGCATAGGCCCCTGTTATCTCTAGAACTTGGTTGCTTGATAACTTCGATCTCTACATAATATATCATGGCTAAGACTGATGGAGCATGTACCCCTAGATTGGTTCATAGTACTCACAGTACTCATAAATCATAATAGAATCTGAAAGTACAACTTCTCAACTTCATTAAAGCAGATGCAGAGAAAGACTACACTTCTAGAATATGCTCACAAGTCACAAGTCCTAGGCCAATATTATTTCAGAAATTTACCTTTACAAATTTTCTATCTTGAAATAAATCATCAAGAAATTCAACCAGCAAAGCAAAAAAAGGCTATTCAAGATTAGGATATTAAAACCGTAAAAAGGAACATATCAAAGTTGGATAGCAGCAGATTTGACGAACCTTTTAGGTAGACAGCAGCTTTTCCAAACAATTCCTTGGCCACTTCTATCTGTTCAAATGTTTCAGGGCTGATCGAAACACATACAAAAGGCCAAGATCAGGGACATTTACTTTGTCTATAGTAATTTCGTTACTGGTATAATAACACTCAAATGTAACAACCGAACGCCTAGGAAAAAAAAAGCATACTCACTCTGTTAAGACTACCACATCTGCCTCTGAATACAAGTACTGAAAACACTTTTCTTCAACATATACCCCTGCGTCAGATGCCCTTCATAGTTACTTTCTGAACTCCTAAAAAGATTGACTGACATTCGGAATTATTAAACGAAATACTACCTCCGTTTTTTTACTTGCAACATCTACCTTGGGCACACGGTTCAACGAATAGATTAAAGATAATAAACAGTTACTTAATATAATTGTAACAATGGCTTGACGGGAGGTGTGGCCATCAAGATTAAAATTATAGATTAATTTGCCTGTTTACCATCTTTAATCTTTCCTTAGAGAGCGTGTCCAACTTATACAAATAAAACATCTACTACAGACTAAAAGGTTAAAAAGGCTATGGACTAAAAGATACAGGCTGAAGGACAAGATGTGTACTTTCAATGGCTTCATCCGTACGAAATCTTTCAGTCACTTTGTTTCCACTATCAACATCACGAAGCTCAACCTGATACACAGAGAATCCTTTACCCTCACACATTGAGCAAAATCACAAATAGAAAGGAAGGCGAGCTTCCATAATAATTACTACCGGGTGATAGATAAGTGTTAATGTTTCAAATGTTCGAAAAACTTTATGTTTCCTTATGGCATACAAGGAGTAATCAATATCGGATATATGCATATATCCATCGCCTCACTTTTTTGGTAGTACATTCCTTATACATGGTAGTACATTTATTGAGAAAAGTAGTATATAACAATCGATATTTTCACAGCTATATAACTATATAGTTTGTATTTGGCATATAATTTTTCATTAAGAAATGTACTACCGTACATATGAAATGTACTACCATTTTCATTAAATATACCACCAAAAATGTGAGGCGATGAATATATGCATATATCCGATATTGACTAGGCATTGCTCGGCATACAAGCGGGGCGTGGTACATAACACTTCAGATCAGATTGGTATAATGTGTAACCTGAATGGATGCTCCTCCCCTTCCATGCTGAGTATGTTGTGCTTTAATAACCTGAAGAAAACAATTACACAGAGTTGAACCGGACAGCATAAAAGAGATAGGTGCACAGTATATAGTAGAACTGTGACGAACAGACCTGATAAATTCGACCTGAATCAGAAACGCACATGGGCGAAGTTAGTAGATGGAACATTAGCAATAGTGATACAAGTATGAACAGAATAGTGAAATTAGTGAAGTGACCTTTTCTTTGAACAATGTTACCCGTTCTCACCTACAGCAACAACAAAATGCACGGGCAGTGCAGCAGAAATGACTTTAAGTAAACAATTTGCAAATTGAATAGAAAATTATGCAGATTGAAGGGGGAGAGAATGAACCTCGGAGCCGATAACTTTGGCGCCACGACGCTGAAAGATGGACCAAGGGGAATCGAATCCCATGGATATGGAATGAGCTCTAACTAATGGTGTAGAAGTTATTAGGGTTCGTTTGAAGATCGATGATGAAGAATGAAGAGCATTAGAATAAGTAGTTGAAGCAGCAATGAGATTGATTGACATGGAAGTAGAAGAACGTAGCAGGATTCTTAGTTTCATAAACATGCCGCTCACCCCCATTTTTCTGATCACCTATGCCTACGATACTGTTATTTGATTGCTGGTTAATATTTCTGTTTTTGCGGTGTTTGGTAAAGATGGTACTAAGCCTAGGGCCTTGGCCAGCTCGGTGGCTCGGCCTAGGCTTGTTCTAAAACCTGTCTGTGTTGTCCGTCTCTTGTTTCGTGCTTAGATCGGGTTAATTATTTTTTGTTTGATTATGGATTAGACATACACAATCCGTGTGAAGTGTGATTAATCATTGGTGTTGAAGGAATTGAAAATGACTCGATAAACTACTCGCATATTCTCTTCTTGTCCGATACCAAACTCTTTCATTGACGTTAAATTGTTGTGGTTTTGCTAGTCGATAAAGTAACTCTATAGCCTTCACTTCACACTTAATATGACTTGGTTATATGTGTATTTTTAAACTTGTTACAAAAGTTATAATGGGACTTTCATAAGTATTTGGTATTGTTTAAATCTTAACAAACCCTCGATTTAATGTAAAATTATAAATAAAATTTCATTGTTTTTTAATGAAAAGCTCTTGTTCTCTTACAAAATAATTGGCTGATATATAAGGATTCTTTAACAGTTATGTAGTGCTGACAATAATATTATATAAACATCATTTTAAGAAATTATTGAACAAAATTTTATTGGTTGACTGCAACATTTATATTGAATCACATGAGCATCACACTGAATATTGTGTTTATTTTGGTGTAAAAGAAGACAACGCCCAAACTAAAGAGAATCTACAACTAGAAGGAAAATAAAACTCTAAACTAAATAAAGAAACAAAGAAAAACACAACCAATAAAATAAAAGCTACCAACAAAATTTGGTTGTACATATTAAGTTTTTCTAGAGGTGATTAAAAAGCGGATCGGGTCAGGCCGAGTCTTTTAAAAAATGCATGTGTATAGGACTGGGCAGGCCCTACTTCAGGCCAAACTTTCGCGCCCAAAACTCTCAAAATCGGATTGGAAATTTGGGTTGTACATATTAAGTTTTTCCAGAGGTGATTGAAAGGAGGACTTGGCCAAGGCGGCGCCTTAAAAAAATTATTGGTTAAAAATCATGACAATTATTTATTTATCACAAACCAATTTTCCACATCCGAACCTAATTAAAAACCATGAAATGGAATTAGACTAAACTGAACACCATTATGAGAATTATTTTCTTTCTCGGCACCATTTTAGGAAAACGTTCGTTTTTGGTAGATAAGATGAATGACACATTACATATGATAAAACTACTATGAAATTTTAAGGTAATATTTTGATATATAATATATAAGTATAATATTAACATAAAAGAATAGAATATAAGATGTAACCGTGTATTACACATTTACACAGTAGTAGCTTAATATTAAAAAGAGATTAAACTCAATAGTAACTAGTTTGATTTTTTTCGGTCAATTAACAAATTAATTTTGAAAGGATAAAAAAACTTCAAGATATGACTTTTATCTAATAAGGGAGAATTAAAAAGAGATATTTAAGTCAAATTCAATAACTATTTAGATATAATAGTTTTGAAAAAAAAAGGGGAAAATAAAATAAGTCATTAGGGTTTTTAAAGAGACAAAACAAAACAAAAGATATCTTCTTCTTCTTCATCGATCTTCATCAATCTTCATCTTCTTGCTGCTTTGCCAGGTAATCCGTTCCTTGTTTCTTTAATCACCGCCCGTAAAACAACCATTCTGTGGCCGGCCGACGGTCAGAGGTTGGCTGCAGCGTGGTTGGTTGGTTTTTGCAAGGAAAAAAATTTAAAAATTATATTCAGCTTTGTCTTTTCACTGCCTCTTGTTTTTGTATGTATAATTCTCAAGTAAACTTAAGAATTTTCGTTTTTATTTTCACAAGTATTATTGGTATGTTGTTTCAAATCATGTTTAGAGAATAATCTATGATGAAGCTTTTTTTTATTAGTCAAAGATTTCATTATTGATGATGGAGATTATGAAATAAACAGGTTTTAAATAAGAACTAGAATTTTAGAATTAGACGGTGCTATGGGGTTTACATGCAGATGCATTATATTAGTATTTTAAGACAACTAAAATTTGGTGTATAGAAAGATGTTATTAAAAAGTTATAAATTAGTAGTTTTATTCAAAAATGCAATTAAAATGTTGTAACTTAATTATTGTTTTTCATTGAAAACATATAATATGATTATTAGTATTGATAAAAGAACCAACAATAATGTAGTGACACAATGGTTAGAGCATTTATCTTTCATACTCGAGGTCACGGGTTTGAAACTTCTCATGGATAATTTGAAGTTTTTTATGAGAATAACGTTGAGAAATAGGCGGATTGCATTCCGTGGTTACGCTTTTTTATATATATATATAGATTTCAGATTATTAAAGTTCAGGTATATTAGGTATGCTCATACTATTGATTATAGGTATCAAGTTCATAAGTGGACTTGATTAAGAGATTTTGGGTATTCATATTGCCAATATTACGATTACTACATCACTCTTCACTAGATTATTCTATTTACCATTACTAACACGTTAATAGATTATTGTTATTGCTATTGTAGCTTGCTTACGATCATGGTGTCTGTTCCTTTGCTTCCCTCCATAACTTCGGATCGAGTTGACACCATTCGTGCTTTGAAATATTCAAATCGAAGACGTGATACTATTGCGAAACATCTTTCATACTTAAATGTGGGTTATTATGACTTGTTCCTTGCTCGATTTGGTTTTCTTTCTGATCAACAACTCAATTATCTCTTTCGTCTCACTCTTCGCCATGAGGTAATTTTTTTTCCTAAATTTTTGTATAGTATAATTAATTATGTTTGCATTCTATAATCTTGTAACTTTTGATTCTTTAATCATACAATTTATACTTCTCAGTTAGGTGAACACATGTTTGAACATAAATACTTATTTTCAAATTGCCGTGGGGAGCACATAAACGTAAGTATTTAAAATGTCGCACCTTTTGTATCCCAAAACTATTGCTATGTGGTCCAAAATAGTGTAAGTAATGCTTGTTTTAATTTATCTCTTTGTGTGTATTGATTGCAGACTAATTCAGTGAGCTCTTGCCTTAGGTATTTCACATATGAACGCACATTGGATTTAGGAGGATCCGTTATAGTTATCGTTCTTTTTGTCGTTTTTCTTATCGTTATGCTTGCAATGTTTTTATTAAAAATTTACTTGCGGGTGACATATTATGTTTTATTATATAGATTGGCCTATCGAGCCGGATGCATGTGTGGGTTAATTCGGTGTGGGTGAATCTGGTGTGGGTTAGTGGGTTAGAAATTTTGATACTAGGAGGAGGTAATGTAAATCCTTACTCTATTATCATGGTTTAGTAGGTTAGACACTTTACGGTTTCCAATAAATGCATAGTTGTATAATAGGACTTTGAGATTATGGTTTCTGATTATGAACTGGATTGGGATTGTGGTTTTGAGGGTCTTCAATGATTCCCAAGTTGTAGGTTTTTAAAGGAGTTTAATTTATTTTTCTGTTGCATTTATTTTAAGTAAGTTTTATTCTACTATTTACAGAGTCTTCCATCACGACGGTAATGCGATTATAATAAAGATGAATGTTTGGGAATTTATGAAATATAAAATTGGATTTTGGGGGTGTTAATTAGACACTAATTAATTATTCAATACTAATTATACTCCACCACTAGTATAATTTTTATTATAAATCCGGGTGTACCATAAGCATGGTACACCGAAGGCTATTTTTTTTGCTCAAGTTGTTTTCAGTGTACCATGAGCATAGTACACCCAAGACCATTTTTTTGGCTCAAATAGCCTCGGGTGTACCATGCTCATGATACACCCGGATGTATGATGCATAATCTCCACCACTAGTAATAATATATAGATTCGTTTTTTCATAATTCTTGTATACCTGAACAAGCAAGTACACATGTACAAGATAGATAATTAAGTAAACGAAATATTCTATGATTTTTCTCTCTTGCTAAAATCCCAATTTTCCAACAAAACGCGGAGATTCATCGAAATATATCGTCCGCATGGAAATAACTTTTTAACTTTTTACAAAGTTATAACGGGGCTTTCATAAGTATTTGGTACTATCTAAACCTTAAGAGACCTTTGATTTAATATAAATAATACATGAAAATATTTAATGAAAAACTCTTGTTCTCTTACAAAATAATTGGCTGATATATAAGGATTATTTAACAGTTATATAGTGCAGACAATCCCATAATATTATACAAACATCATTTTAAGAAATTTTAATGGTTGATTGTAAAATTTATATTGAATTATAGGAGCATCACACTGAATATTGTGTATTTTTTGGTGTAAAAAAAGACAACGCCCAAAACAAAGAGAATCTACTAATAGAAGGAAAATAAAACTCTAAGCTGAATAAAGAAACAAAGACAAACACAACCAATAGAATATAAGCAACTAACTAGAAGATTATGCAGCAATCGCAAAGACCTTCCTAGCTAGAGCCATTGCGGTAAAATCCTCTAATAAAATGGCACGAACACCGTTTCGGATCGCCTCAAGCTGAACCATCTTTGAAGAGTGACTTACTCCATAATTTGCCAACTAATGAGCGGCTCGGTTAGCTTCTATGTAACAGTGATGGAGTGTGACTGACCTACTTTGGGCGAGCAGTCGTATCTCTATATTTCTTGATAATGTAATGATAAGGAGAAGAAGGGATAGTTAGATCAGATAAGATACGAACAATCACCTCCTAGCCGACAATAACCCGAATCTTCTTACACCCTCCATTATGCGATCGTTAGCCCGCGAAGAGGTACAAGACGTTCGTCTTTGGCACAAGAGTATATCCCACTATTGGCCACAAGCATCTCATACAATTCTCGCGATAACAGTGTATAACATCTCCTACACTCATTGAGTATTGTAAAAAGTAGTAATAAAAAGGTATAATTAAGAGTTGAGTCATCTCAAATTTCATAAACTATAAAAAAAAACAAAACTCAATAAATTCAGGCAATAAATTGTAGTATGATTAATGGCATTCAATAAACTAATTTATGTTTTGGGTAAAAATAATTGGGATAATAATACCAGCAATTTTCGTGCCCGTGTAGCCGTGTAGTAATAATATCCTAGGACGCAATTCTGAAACAAGAGGAAAGAAAGCGAGGGAGAGGGTGGAGGAAACACAGAAAAAGGAGCTGTCCTGAAAGAGAAAGGCTGCACTTTCTGGGTTTATTTTTTGTTGAAGGAAACGCCATTTCTGAAGGGTAGAAGAAGCTCCGAGCTGATTGTTTCTTCAACAGTTGAATTCATATGGAGGCGATTATGCGTATACTATTGATTATGATATGTTTATTGATGCCATCGCTTTCCTTATCGTCTCCTCATCCATTGACTTGTTATCCTCCTCCCAATCTCTTTCTTCATCGTCTTCATCGTCAATGTCCTCTTCAGATCCCGCCATCTCCGCTCCCTATTCAGGTTTGTCCTCCTTCTTCCCTATTTTAATTTCTTATTTTTAAGTATTTTGGTTAATATATAGATTGATTCTGATATTGGGGGATTTTTTATGCTGTTTCTGTACTTATTTTTATCTTTGTTAGGGTTTTTACCCTATGGTCGTCTGATTTTAGGGTTTCTTTGTCCTATGTTTCATTTCGATCATGTTATCAGAAATATATTACTGATTAAGCTGTTTTTGGATGAATTAGTTCCATTTTTGAAACAAGAGAATGCATCCTAGTTGTAACGAGGATCAATTACTGGCTAAATTATGGGGTTTGATGGATTTGTCCAAGACTCGAAGTTGTGTGGTGGTATCTTTGGACTTTATGAAGTAGAGAGGAGGTGGAAACTGGAAAGGAGTGGCCAATACTATAGGACTTTACTAACCTCTCTAGCTAAGTTACACCAAACATAACCTCTCATGAAAGATTCTAGAATACATACTCCATTGATCACGTCTCAACTAGGGGTGCTAATGAGTCAAGCCAACTTGTGAGTCGCAAGATACTTGACCTATGCTTGGTCAAGCTCGGCTCAAGCTTGCTTGACTCAATCTCGTATAAAGCTTCGAACCTTAACGAGTCTAGCCGATCTAGCTTAAGATATCAAAAATGAAACTCGGTTAATTACTATAGGTGGGTAATCATAATAATATTTTATAATAATTCAATAACTTAAATTTAATTCTCAGTATGCTTTAGGAACCACGTCAAGCACGATCTTCACACCAAACTAATAGGTCTTTTTTGAATTTTTAATAATCAATTGTGGATAATCTTGACTCTTAATTTGGTAAAAAGTACATGAAAGTGAAAGTATCATGACTAAGTTTGATTAGATTTGGGATTGACATACATGTATGCTGTTATCTTTAGAAGTTGTTGCCAGAATTTTTAAGAATATCTATATATTGTGAAACTCGTTATTTCGAGGCTAATATATCTATACTAAAAAAGTCCTACTAATAATCTAATATAGATAATCAACCACAACCTTGTATTGGAAGTTTAGAAAATATGTACACCAGATGATCATCTAAAGTCTCAGGATCTAACCAAAAAGCTAAAGAAACTTATGTTTATTACAGAAGAGGTAAAGCAGTGCAATATTTTGCAAGAAATTCCCCCCCACATTGACACATAAGCACAAAGTACTAGTAAGGGGGAGACACATAAGCACAAAGTACGAGAGTGAATGCTTGAGCCATAGAAAAGGCAAGGAGTATGCTGCTTAGAATTTCATACCTAGATAAATCTTCTCTCCCATTGACGTAGACATGATACCTACATATAATAATCTTTCAATATTGTCATTTGGTAGTTTTTTTTGTATCAACGAGACAACAAGTCCTTTGTATTGACACCACAATAGAATGACACAAGGGAAAATCTTAAGCTTGGGTGGTGTTGAAACTTGATTTTACTCACTAATTTTACTAAGCCAATGCTGTTTGTCTGTTTTATTACTTAGAATTCTACTGTTCTGGAGAGATGGCATCAAATTTCAACCTTGTAAGGCAGCCTGAAGTTAGTAGTGGGCAGATCCGAGATGGCATCAAATTCAACCTTGTGTGTCAGCCTGAAGTTAGTAGTCGGGAACCCTAGTATGAGGAAAACCCTAATTCAAGAACTTGGGTAGAAAGCGGAAGTTTTGGGATCTCAATCTTGACAGTGAGACACGATGATGTCTGTCTCGATCCCCACCAAGTACTTGTCTTTTGAAGTTCTTTTCCTTCTTTCTCTTCGATCTTTTTTTTCGGTCTTCTCTTCTTTTTTCTCTCTCCATCTTTCTTTCTATGTGTTTAACCATGACCAAGTATACTAATTGAGGTTCACGTGAAGGGTGAGACCGTGACCTGAAGGGCGAGACCTTTCCTTTCTTTGTTATTTGTTTTTTTCAACAGGCTACTTTTTGGCCTTTTTTTTGTGTTTCAAAGGACTTGGACTAGATGAGGAACCAATACCACACATTTAAAAAAAAATAGTTTGCCTCCCCTGCAAGAGGCGTACGCCGGACCCTTTGCACCTTGGTGCGCCTCGTGCCTTATTAAACTCAGATTAACCCTAATTCAAAAGCTCCAATTTGGAAATAGGTCCTAAATTTTGATATGGTGGCAATTGAGGCTTCCCACTTGGTCTCTTAGATGGTATATGATTTAAATTATTCTAATCAACCCATCATTTCCCTTCTCTTTGGCAATGGTACTTTACTTTTTCGCAAATCCAACGAGATGAGCTTAGGGTATTTGAGATGTTTTCTAGTTTTTGAAGCTATGTAGGCTTGAAGTTCAGTTTTTAGGAGTGTGTGCTAATCCTAGTGAATTTGGAATCTTTATTCAGGCCACCATCTTTGTGTTCCTCTGTAAGTGTATCTTTGTTTTAGTTTTCATCAAAAAAGGTTTGCGGCATGGAATTGAAGCATCTTTTAAGAGGTGATAGAGTAACGTGTGTAAATCTGCCCTTTCAGCTTTGCCTATTCTATGTTATCTATACTATCCCTTAAAGTGTGTTTTCAAAGGTAGAAGATAATGAAGGTGACTTCTACTGGAAAATAATGATTCCGATAAAGGTCTCCATTGTGTTAAGGGGTATGACCCACTTTTCAGTAGGCCTATCCTTATAGTGAAAGATGCTTTTAATGAAAAATGTGTTCTAGTTTTGCAAGTGAAGACAATAAAAGCTCCTCAAGCACAAGTATGGTGTTGAGCATTTTGGATGGTTGTTTTAGAAGATCTCTTCCCCTCTTGTACTGCAGCTACTTTGAAATCTGTTTCATATGGGTTGCATAAATTCAAGCCCTTTGTGGGGATCAACCTCTAAAAGCTTAATTTCCAAATTTCTTTGCCATAATGTAAAAGGCTACCACTTAGTTAGCATAGAAATGTTACCTTTGAGAGACTCTTTAGCACTGTTTGTTTAAGAGGTTTCATTGGAGATCTTTTGTTCATTGGGAATGATTAGAGTGGCTTCTATGTGCCCATCCCTTCTTCCTTTTAAAGTTTGTCGTGGAATTTCCTTACTTTTGATTTTTGGAAGACAAAATCTCCTTCTAAAGCCTATAAAATTCTTATTTAGGATGTTCTTAAGGAAGATGAATTAGTTGATCATCTCCTCCTCTTTTATCACTTAGAGTTCTTTCTGTATGCTTTATTTGTATGACTTACTTAGCGTTGGGAAAGGACAAAAAAAGGTTAGTTTACTTAGGTTTCGAAGATGATTCCAACATTCCATTAGATTTAGCAATGGTGCACTTGGAAGGAAAAAAAACCAAAATTTGAGGGGTTAGCTTCATCTTATGAAGCTCTCCGATTTTCGAGACTTTCGTCAAATTTTAGTAATGGAGTGTCACCTCGAGTTTGTAGATAAATTGCTCTAAGACTCCTCTTGGGCTTCAATTTTTTGTTGTTAGCCCTTCTTTTCTCAATGGGCTACACCCTTCCTGTTGTCTTTCTAATAAGTTGATCGAAAATGAATTTCATGGACATGGACATACCACAAGCGGGTTTTGGACGTGCTAACGGGATGAGCTTGTGTGTGTTTTCACAAATTTTTGCCTTACTAGGGAGAGTCGTTCCACATAACTTCACATTACTGTTGCAACATATACCATTTATGAAAGTTTAGTATTAATTGCAATTTTACTAGAGTTGGCTATAAGTTTTATGAACCTTACCAGCCCAACCATTCACAAAACATATACCAGAGGAAAAAAAGGAATATGTCGCGTGGAAAAAGAGTGAGAGGAGTAGTAGGAATGATGTACTAAATAGGAGGTGATTCTCATTTAGATGGTTATGGAAAAATTAAGGAAAGAAAAAGAATATTTGGGGAGAGCTCCTCATATCTCGAACTGTGCGGATTGTATTGCTATTTCTTCATCGGGAGTACAATAGAAGAACATTCCTTGCCGCTCCTATTGCATGTGTCCCTCTTTCTTTCTCTCCTTTTTGCATGACCTCCTTAAATAGTGCGTTCGGAAGTATAATGTGAGAGTGTACATTATGATTATTTGCCTCATTTTTTATTGATTATATAATCACTAATATGAAATGGCATTCTTTTGAAAATCTTTACACAAGTTTTTAAACCTTGTTGCTTGTTGATTAACTAGGTATATGCATATCTTTATTGCTCGTCAATTTGATCAAATAAGTCCATGGTTTTGTATATGCTTTAACCGATGGATTTTACTTGGTGCAAGCTATATCACTTGGGTTAGAATTTTACTGGGGTTGGGAGTCTTGGTTGTTTAGGAGTCTATTTTGTTTAGGTTTTTGAATCCTAATCGGGTTGGGATTAGTATCACATTCCATATATATACACACTCCTAGCGGTTGTTTTAGCTAGATTGATTTGATCAAAAAATGATGCTTTGTTTTTGGTGAGTTTTAATTAACTTGCTTCCATTAATTCATTATCAAGATTGATTTTTGGTTGATTTTTTAAGAACATAGATTAGGAGAAGTCTATGTTGCTTTGGAGATTCAACAGAATAATCTTTATCTATAAAATATCGTTACTTTTAGTTGGATCTTCCTAGATCCACACCAAGGGGACTCTAGTTTGCCTTCCCTTCGTTGTTGGGCTAATATTTCGCTGTCATATGTTGTTATCAAATTTTCTAATGCAAGTTTTAGCCTAATACCAGCTATGATGAGTTGTACTGGTTGATTTTGGGCAAATATAAGCATCAGAAAGTCATGTGGACGAGTGCCTTTAGGGCCTTTTCTCGGATGTGTGGATTGTGGTCTTAAAAGTACCACAGTTTGGGGAGTTTGGTTACCCTTCTTTGGGTCAATGCCATATGTCTTCCTTCTCTAGGATACATGTCTCTGAGCTTATGTAGTACATTCTTTCCAGCATTTTGGAATTTTCTTTTGTGTTGCTTGGGTTTGGGGTCAGAAGTTTGCTTCTGCAGTCGTGTGATCAAGGTACTGTCGGCGATCTTGTTCCCTAAAACCTAACTCCTATCCGATCTATTTTAGGAGCTGCATTTGTTAACCTTATTGATTATGGTTTTGACTTTTGAAATCATGTTTTTACCACTATGTAAGTTGCTAGTCTAATCAATTTTTTTAGGTTTGTTGGTTTCAGAAGGCAGTATGTAATTGATTTCTCCTTGTTTTCTTGCAGGTGGATGGAGAAACCCTTGAGAAAGTTTTGAGATCTACACCTAAGGACGCATATACTGCTGTTCTCTTCTATGAATCTGGGTCTCCTTTATCAAGTAGCATGAGATTTAATTTTGATCTTTTGAGTTCCATGTTCCCACAAGTGGGCCATATAGCAGTTGAACGAGCATTGGCCATGCCAAGGTGAGAGGATTCTGTGTTGTGTTGTAATGTTTAAATAACGGTTTGATGGAGTTTGATGCATGATTTATAAACAGCCTCATGATAAAACTATCTGTTGGATATTTTTCTAAAACCGACTTGCTGCAGATGACTGACCCTTAGTTCTCAACTTCTCACTTCTCAATTCAGACTAGTTATATTGCTTTGGTGGGCTTCTTCCTGTTGGGTGTGGTGAACGGCTCAGGAATGAAGAGCTGTTTTCTTCCATACCTTTAAATTAATCCCATGTTATCTGCTTGGTGTCTTTGCTTTGCAGCTTATTCTCAAGATATGGGATCCACAGTTTACCTGCACTCTTCATAGTGAATCACGATGCAGAAATACGCTATTATGGCCTCAAAGAGCTTCATTCCCTGGCACGCTTTTACAAGAAAAGTACCGGTACTGGCCTACTGCGAAAAGAAGTCGTACTTTCCTTTATAATTTCTGCTGTTTGCTTACTGCCTCGTAAAATAAGCGTCAATAACCTGTGCACACTAATGAAATAATCATTCCAAATTGTCCAATGTACACCTATCAAAATGATAGGAGTAATGAAATTGCATTCAATGGCATTTGGTTAAGGAGTAAGCTTACGTGGAAACCGCGTTCCAGCTTTTGCTTATAAATCTATAACGAAACTTGTCTTAACTCAAAAGTTTTAACTAAAATGATTCATTTTGAATAGAACGGAGTGTAATCCATTGTTATGTGCAACTGAACTGCGCTCTGAAAACTCAAGTTATGATGTTGATCATGTTGTCCTTTCCATGATGCTTTTTCGCTACCAGCTTCTCCAATCTTTAGCTACTGAACTGTGCTCTGAAAGGTCAAGTCAGGTATTTAGCAGTTTTAGGGTCTTGCTGGTTATATTGGTTTTGGCTGACTTGGTTGTTCTATGGTCTTGCTATGGCTGGGAGTATATCTAGTTTTGTATGGGGTTGGCAAACAGGTCGGGTCGGGTCGGGTTGGGTCAGTTTTGTGTTCGGGTCAATATTAAATGGGTTGAAGCCTAACCCATTTATTACACAGGTTAAAAAGTTCAACTTTAACATTACCCATTTAATAAACAGGTCACCCATTTATCTCTAAATATTTAAATTTTTATCTTCATTAATTACAATTTAAAATAATAAATATACATTTCACCATAAACGAATACATTTTGTTTCTTTTTTTAAAAATATGATTACTTTTATTCGTGTTTATACTTTCTTATTTTTATTGACCAATTTTAATATTCATCAAAATTAATTTTTTTATATTATTATTAATAATTGGCCAAATCAGGTTGTTTTCAAGTTGAAACTGTCAACCACTCAACCTTAACCTAACCCATTTAATTATCTGATCATGTTGGGTCAACCCATTTATATAATTAGGTCCAAAACTTAACGAAAACCCGCTTATTTTAGGTCGGGTTTGATGCGGGTTAGCTGGTTGGGTCAACTTTTGCCGGACCTAGTTTCTGGCTGTGTTTTAGTGTCTTACCACTCTGTTCACATTTTCCGTTTGGGTTTCACTTGCCTGTAACAGCCTTTCTTTGTTCTTTAACTAACGCTCTTCTGTGATCAGGACTTGACCCTATAGAGCACCATGCCTACTGTAATGCCATTGACGTAACGAGTGGTCAGGAAATGGATCAACCATGGTATCGGTCATCATGGAGAGAGATGATAGTGAAAGAACCATACTTGGTTTTTGCATTTCTGTTCCTGGTGTTGCGGGGGTTCATCTATGTCTGTCCTGAAGTCTGGTGTCGTGGTACAGCTTTATGGATGTTGTGCAAGCGCCAATTTAATTTAGGAATTTTCGGAGAGTCAAACCAGTTGCTGGGCCGCGTTGCTCACTTGATGGATGTTAAGAGAGTATGGAGCAAGCTGAAGCTATGTAAGACTCGAAATTTTCTGAAAGGAGCCAGAAGTGCGCGTGTCTGGGCTTCTTCTTTGGCTTCTGTTTCCTTGGGTGAATCGTCTTCGGCAAGGCCATCGCCCTCGATTGAGTCTTAAGTTGATTGGCCGGCCTTTCTTCTGCCATCAGTCTGTAGGAGATGTAACTTGGATGTTCCTCGGTTCTGAAGGATGCTTCAAAGAGAGAGAGAAACAGTGTGTTTTTTAGAGTATTTGTTGACAATTCTTCCAAAGTTTCATAAACGAAGCTATATCCATGGTGGCTGAGAGTAGATCGTGGAAGTGATCTTGTAAATTTTATCATATTCTCACTTATTTTTCCATTTTTTTGTTTTTGTTTTGGGAGATCTGTAAATTAGTGTTTACTGTTTGCTATTAAAGCAATGGCCATACCATACCCAGAGTTCAATAAGCAACTCGTGTTTTTTTCCGCCCCTCTCCTCGTCCTGTCGACTGAGTTTGCAGAATGCGGAGGACCAGTGAGTAGCTGACAACAGTGTAGGTAATGCAATGCATCAACTTAGCAGTTGTTCCCGTTCTTATTTTGGTGCAAATTATAACTAGTGGCAGAGCAAAAACAGCAATCAAACTTGAACACCAATTGTGTAATGAATCTAGTGATGGTCTGACATCTTCCTAAGAGTTTATTGATCAACGAGTCGAGAAGCCAAGAGAACAAAATTTCTGGATATCATAATCCTACGAAAATTTCTTGGTATGGATGTTTAGCAATGATTTATTGTGATAAACATTCCCGTGTAGCTTTGTGTATTGTCCAATACGAGCTTTCAGCATCATACAACACAGAAGTCCGCCGACAAATTATGCCTTTTTGATTTCTGTTTCAAATACTTACCCCACAAACTCTAGGGCTGATACTTCTACTATGAAAATCAATGGCCATAACATAAAGAACTATGAAAATCAATAAGAGAAAATTATGACCTTGTTCCATGATGTTGGTAAGTGGAATAATATCTCTAATCTCAGGGAAGAGGAGGGAGGGGGGCAATTGTATAAAATCTCTGATAATACTCCTCGATTAGTCTTTTTTTGGTAAATTGGAGCTCGATTAGAATTAATTAAAGTAGTTCTAAATTTTCATCATGTTAGTTTGCAGATGAAGGAAATACTCTATACTGGAGAAGAATTTTGTTAGTTTGACCGAGTTAAAGGAACAATTGGTTAGAGTTATCCTCATTTTTAACAATTGTCCTTTTCTAATGAAACTTGCTATAATCATAGGTTAGTTTTTCTTCATAATTTCAAAAATTTATACACTACATAATTATAGAAAAGTTCATTAGTTATGAACTTCATTATTTTCTTACTCTTATTTTAGTTTGATGCTGAAAAATAAAAAAAATTAGAACACAATATAATTAACAATGCACATTTGTCGGAGATTTTATTAACTAGTCGGTGGGGGGATGTGGGAGATTGTCAATTTGCCACTCCATATCCATACCCGCCTAAAAGGCCTATTCTCGTCCTCGCACATAACTCATGGCAAAAAAAAATCTCATCTCCGTCTCCGACGCAACGGGCCATAATGGAAAAGTATCTCGCTCATCATTTGTATAATTCTTCGCACCCGCTTCATAACCACTATAACTGCACTCAACACCTGCCCCATTTTATTCGATGGATGAGATTTAGGAAACAAGAAAGAGGCGAATAAGAGGGTTTCGGAGCGGTGGGATGGAGTGTATTAATTGATTCAGTTCAATTCATTTTATATTGAGTCGTGGGATTTATTTATTTTATTTAATCAAATTTATTTTAAATCAAATCAGTTTATTTTAGTTCGATTCAAATCCGTATTAAAATAACGGGGATCGTTGGTACTAGAAGTATTTTTGAACGGTCCTTCAAGGCTTTCATTACCCTCGCGGCCTGACCGAAAGTTGAATCGCATAAGATTGACAGGCGCACTTCTTCTTGACTCTTGCCTTGCTTTCACAATCGGACTGCACCACCCAGCAGCACTCAGTCTGCGACACCACACTCCACCATCACCGCCTCCCTACCACCAACCTCAATTTAGGGTTTCTAAATTTCCGTTAACGAGATTACCACTTACTTCCTATTATTGAAAAAAGAGGGGTAAGTGATTTTATGATATGAAGTTTGAAGATTCAGCTGAGTGAAAGGGTGCGTGCAATTTCAGCATCTCAAAGTAATGTGGACCAACATCTTCCGAATCGTATGTTCCTCTTTCGCCATTTCAATTTCAGCTTTATGTATAATGAGTAATGAGTAATCTTTGATTTCTTTGCTATTCTTTAGGGTGGACTTCATCAACTTTCATGGTTTCAGTATCTTCCCAATGATTCTGACGTTACCTCTTTACCTGATAAATCGTATGCATCTCGAATTCGATAGTTTTTGTGATGTTACTTTCATTTTTTGTAGTTAGGGTCCGTTTGTTTTAATGGAAAACCATTTTCATGGAAAATGATTTTTTAAGGAAAATAATATTCAATGGAAATTATGTTTTAGAAAAAGTTTTCCTTTGTTTGTTTGAGTAGAGGAAAACTTAGGGGTAAATGAAGCAAAGATGAGAAGGAGAGACTCAAGAAGAGCACTTTCCAGCTTTAGGAAAATTGTTTTCCACCCCTTACCAAAACAAACAAAGGAAAATGAAAGATGGAGAAAAAACATTTTCCAAGAAAATGGTTTTCCACCAAAACAAACGGAGCCTTACAGCTTGTTTGGACCTCCAAAATAGGAGGGAAGGGGAGGTGAGGGGAAGGAAAATGGCAAAAATCCCTTGTTTGGATACCAAGTAAGGGAGTGTGGGATTTGGAGGGGAGGGGAATGGAAGAATCAATTTGTAAGAAATTGCTCTCTCCAACAATGGAGAGATTTGGAAGGAAAACTCATTTTCCTTTCCTCCCCTCCCCTCCCTTTCTCTTCCCTCCCCTTCCCTTCCCTCCCCTTCTTTTGCCTTCCCCTTTTTTATCCAAACAAGCTGTTAGTGTTAGTGTGTACATATAGTAATCAGTTATAATAAATGATGTTGGTAGTGGAAGGTGTGAACAAAGGGATGGTGCTACAAATGAAGTGCTGTCTTCACATCTTCAATTGCAAAAGGATGGAATTCTTAGTTGTTGGACTAACTCCTTTGTGGGACCTTGGGACCCTTCTCAAGGAATGCACAACCCTGGTAATCTTAATCCTATCAAGTATGAACTGCTCTTTCTTTCAACTTTCGCTTTTTCGATTGCTAATCTTTTTTTTATATCCTATGAATTGCTCCAGATGAGAAAATCAAGCTTTGGGTTTTTGTTCCTGGACTCCATTCTTCTATTTCTGAAACTGCTCAAGCTGCAGTTTCTAGATTAAGAGGTACCCGGGGGACTCGTCATGCTTTTTCATCCTTTTCCTTCTCTTATCTCTCTTGCTCGCTAAATTACTAGCATTTTTGTTGTATATGTTATTCTTGGCTTTGGTCTATGTAGCATGGAAACAACTGGGTTTTGGAAATAGAAAAGTTTCCAAGAATAGTTCAGGTTCCTGCCATTTCTCAGCTTCATTAGCTAAGAGATGGATGGGGGTTCTGGGAATGAAAACGTTTCGGAATGGGGGATGCCTCAGATTTTGGGCTTTTTGTGCTTCATAGGTTTTGCCGGAGGTGGTTATCAAATTTTTTTTTTTTTTTGCCTTTTCTCTGAATTATGATGATGGTTTCTTTTGGTTTGAGCATTTTCATCTATTTGGTGCTAGTGTGGAGTACTGGAGTTGATGTTTATGATAGTTTCTATGTTCGTCTTATATTTGCCTTTTGTTGTCTCTTATGTAGTGGTTGCCTCTGGCCTCTGGATTTCGCCTGGTGATTCAGAAGAAGTCGCAACCGCTTTGTCACACGCTCTGAAAAATCGGTTAGAGAGGTTTGTTTGCTTGCCTTTAGTTTCTTATGACTTTTGGCTCCATTTTTTAATGAGGGATATGCTTTTGCTCCTATGGGTTATGTGCTTATCCTTTGTTTCTCTACTTTTGTTTCAGAGCTCTTCTGGGTAACTCATATGTCAGATACGGCGATGTATTTTCAAGATACCGACCCTTTTCACAAAGTGAAAAACTTTTCAGGTTTGTCGGGACTATGAGTTGTGCAATTTGATGCCTTAATTCTTTTCCTCTTATGGATATTGAAGAAAAACACATGCTATAGTAAAATGTCCCACGAATTTAGGAAACTGAGTTGGGCTGTTTTTTTCTTCCTCCTTGCCTTTTACAACCACTTCATCACACGTGCTTGTCATCTGCCATATGTATATGTCGGTTATTAGCAAGCTACATGATTTTAGTAACCAAGTTATATGGCGTTTCTGCAAATTTGGAGAACATTGCTCCTAATGTGGTCTTGTAGGGTCCCCATCATTGATCCTTAGTGCTGTTGACGCGGTTTGACGAGATTAGGAGTCTTGGGAGTTGTTTTTTTGGTATAGGTTCGCCTCTTTATCACTTTTCTCTATCTTCAACCTTACCAGATAAGCCTACGTGCTTCCACGACTGTGAATTTCAATGTAGATTACACATTAATTTGCAGTTGAGGAGTGTGTCAAACTCGATGTTTGAAACATGGGGTTTTTGTTGCCCAGCAAAGTGCAAAATCAATTAGTTTCATCTTGTTGTGACTTGTGAGGAGTGGAGCCATAATCCAGATGATCTATCTGATGTAGGGGTAGACTGCTATGGTGAAATGATCTTGTGACTAAAAGTGTATGCCTGAAATGAAGACGTGAATGGAGCGTTGGGTGAATCATTTGATAGGGTTTCCCGTTAGTGTTTGATTCTCCCGCCTTTCTGCTTGTGAAAATATCTTTCTTCTCTCTACATTGGGAATGGGCCCTTGCATTGAATCACCTGTCAGAAGGGGCATAGTTGGTATTGCATAGTTAGTGCCTTTTTGGTTTAAAAAGTAAACATTTGTAGGGTTTCCCGTTAGTGTTTGATTCTCCCGCCTTTTTGCTTGTCGAAGCATCCTTCTTCTCTCTACATTGGGAATGGGCCCTGGCATTGAATCACCGATTGCATAATTAGTGCCTTTTTGGTTTATATGGAAAGTAAATTTCTTTGTGTTTTCATATCTTATGGGAATTGAATCCCCTTAAACAATTCCTAGGAATTTTCCAAATCTGTTTGGTTGGCGTCAAGGAAATTTGAGATTTTTCTGTAAAATTTTGACTGACCAAGGAGGGCTTTTATAATTTATTTCCCGTGCTTTGTAGGAAGTTTGATCTCCCATAAGTTCCCACTTCCTCTATCTTTGCCTTATTCTGTCAACCAAACAACTCGCAAATTATCAATTTCTATGAACTTCCACTTCCCTCCATTTTTTGGTTGTCAACAAACAACCACTTATTTAACTAGTAACTTGGAGGAGAGAGGAGGAAAAAGGGAAGTCCTGTACATATATGGAGGAGAGTTTGGGAGAAAGGCATAATTAGAGAAAGTTGTTGGGTCAGTGCTTGCTTGCTTTGGTTGCTTAGTTTGGGTGTATCATAAACATTATTGTCGGTGATTTAATTGCATCAACATTACAATCAACTATCATTTCCCCTTAATTTCTTCTCTTCTTTAGATTGTATTTTCTTACAATCACGACCACTTCCCAGATTATTACAATTTTTATTATACATCCGGATGTACCATCATGGTACATCAAAGGCTATTTTTTTGCTCAAATAGTGTTGGGTGTACCATGCTCATGGTCCACCCAAGGCTATTTGAGTCAAATAGTGTTGGGTGTACCATGCTCATGGTCCACCCAAGGCTATTTTTTTGCTCAAATAGCCTTGGGTCCCGGGTGTATGATGCATAATCTCCCAAATTATCTATCTTAATTTTCATCTACTATTCTTAGTCTATGCTGTCTGAGATCTCAGTACATTACATCACATCCCCGAGTGGAGAGGGGGGGGGAGGGTGTCATGATTTTTTTATTTCACTTTTAATCTGACTCAAATCTTGGTAAATGTAATATTTTTATGTTATTCTCTCTGCTAAGTTGAATTTCATTGGCAACGACACTAAAATTCAGTTTAACAACTTGTTCCACCGCAACAAGAATTCTCACCTGTTATAAGCACGAAGGCAACTCAACATTAATATCATAAAACTTCCTTCTCAAAAGCCCTATGTCTATACTTATGAGGGAAAAAAATACTTTGGTTTCTATTCCAACTAGGAAAAAGAAACAAAATCTGATGCACTACTTTTATCTTATATATTTATCTATGCATCAGCTAATATTAAGAAAATTGATATTACGGAAGTATGCATTAGGACGAATCAAGCAAGATCATACTTGGCTAAGGTTTTTCTTATACATTGGGGAGAGAATAAGAATCAAGGTAGTTTGATGAATAGTTTCTGCTATGCAAATGTTAATAATCTAAGCTAAATAAATTCCAACACGTAAAACCCACGCTTTAAGAGCCATGGTGTAATTGCGTGGTTCCTAGGAAAGCAATAAAGATCTTTATGTGATATTCTAGCGTACTATTCATTGTGAAACGCTAACTGAATTGCTATGCGATGTTTGCAAATTGTATGTGCTATTAATCAGCAGAGGCTGTCGATATTTAGATTGACAAGTCATGGGATATATCATTTTTCTCCTGAGGATATGCAGTGAGGATTTATCGACGGGTGGTAGTGTTGATGGTGATGGCTTGAGGCTATTGAGTATAAGAGGTACTATTCCTGTGCTAAGGGGTATAGATTTACGAGGAAGAAAGATTTTATGGAAGTTCTTTCCTCTCCTTTGTTGGGTGGGTGGGGGTGGAGAGGTAGCGGACCAAAATCGCTCTTATTGGTAAGATTTGGAGGTAGTGTTTTTTCTCCGGGGTTAATATGACGTTGAAAGTAATTGTGCTGATTATCTTAAGAGATCTTAAGAGATCAGGATGGTAATGACCTTGGATTGGAGGGCCATAGGGATTAGGGAGGTAGTATTTGGAGAACCGAAGTGGTCAGGATGGTTTTAACTTATTGGTGGGTCCTGTAGACCGCAATGAATTGAGGTGGTCCCTCCTGGAAAGCGGGCTGTGTACAACAATGTGCCAAATATTCTTTAGGTATTTCATGTGGTAACCTGGTGGGTGAGCTGTTCTTTTGGCAGTCTGTAAAGTTGAAAGTTATGTCTACATCAGAGCGGATAATGTGGTTTAGGGGCTATTGGAAGGTCGTCCTTAATCTTTTTCCCAGATATGAGTAATTTCTGAAATCTGATCTGAAGCAGTCTGGTCGTCAGGAGGGTGTTGACTATTGAGGAGGGTGTTGGATTAGAGTTCTAAGTGGTGGACCTCCATATATCATCGTCTGATATGGATACTAAGTAATGGGCTATGTTTACTTAAGTGGAACACAAATGGTTCCTTTGCCAAGTCAGATACAAACTTAATGTAAGCATCTTTTGTTCAAGGGGTCCACTGTAGCTATGATACTGATGGTTTTTGATAATTATGATACTGCAATTTTTTGTATGAAGGGGATGATGACTTCTTGTTGGAGAACCTAAAATAATCAGTGGACTCATAGGATATGCAGATTTTGCACGAGGCTGTCGCATGATACGTCTGGGTGTTTGCTATGAATGGTAATTTGAGTTCCCATGTGGAGATTCTGCCTGACAATCTGCAGGGTATTGAGGAGATTTCACTGTAGCTTCCTAGTTAGATCTTGTAGGTCTTCATTGGCTTGGCAGTGTTATTTTGGTTGTAAAAAATGGTTACTTGTCAATTGTTATGCTGAAAGATTACTTAGCTTCTTTCTTTGTGCTGTAGGTCAGGTAGTGGGGTCGCGGTTAAAAATTTCTTACTGTCAGATAATTAGCCAATTGGGTTACTTGTCAATTGTTATGCTGATTATTATTTTTCTGGGGTGGAGAACGTACTCTACTGTTCGGTGCTTTATTCTTCTTATGGTATAATATTCTTGTAAATTTTGGTTCAAAAGAAACTGAATAAACTTTTGAGGATTTGATTGAGAAGAAGGGGTGTGATTTAATTTGCTAGGGAAAGTAAGTTGAGGATCACAAATGTGGAATAAGGGCAATAAAATTAAAAATAGAGAAGAAATAAATCTAAAGAATATTGAAACAGAATCTACTAAAGTAATTTTCCTTTTTGTTTCCCGTTTTCAGTTAGGTATACATTAATTAAACATGCTGTAAGTGGTGACCAGTGCTTGCTTTGTATAATTTAATTCATTTATTTGTTGCTGGATGTTGTAGGAAAGGCCAACCAACAATTGAATTCGTCTTTGCTGCTAGTGAAGACGCCATCTTTGTGCACGCTATATTATCAGCAAAGTCTGTCCAACTATCCTTTTCTGGTTCCTGATATGTTTTCCCTTCTGAATCTTAGGTAATTTTCCTGTCTAGTGTGCGGTTTTAAACATTATGTAACTGTTCTAATCCCCTCTAGGCATGTACGAACTCTTTCTGGGGGTGATATGGAGAAAGTGTTGAAGCTCTCCTCAAGTAGCCTTGGCCAGAGACTTCCTGGTAGTTTCTCTTTTTCAGATAGCCTTTCCGTTTTCTGGTTCTTTTACTGTGCTTTGTGTCACTGTTAGAGTATTCTTTTAACCTGTCACTTCATTTGAGATGCTCCTTATTTGTAGGACCTTTATATAACTGCTCTACCTGGGAATCTTTGGAGATGAAAATTCCTCATGCCTCCTTTCTTATTGCGGGCTTTACAATTTTTCTTTGCTTTCATGTTAACTATTACTTAGCTGTATAAACCTTTTGCTGTCCTCCCATGTTGTATGAACTATTTGCACTCCTTTGTCTTGATCTAGTCACCTACTAAGTTTTTTTACTTTTCATTGGTCTGAGTTCAATTTTTTATAGCTAAACTATGAGCACTTTGAGTCTGTGACTAAGCCGATCGCAATGGAGCTAGGAACTATATTATTTTGCTAGTCTATAGTTTATACTCAAACCAGCCGTTGCTAACCACGTCACCTCATGTATGCAAACATTTTGCATTGTTGATATGCTTGATAGAGTTTTTAATTTTGTTTTGGAACTGTATTAATTTGTAGAATTTATATATATTTCTCTTCCTGTCCAATTATCCTCCATCTGTTCAGATTTTTCCTCCCGCCTCACTCTTTAGTTTAGGTTTCCTATAAGTCTCCAAGGTTGTTACATTTGCTTTCTTGCTGTAAAAATCTTGATATGATCAAGCACACGGCCACCTGCTAGAGCCTTTCTCCATAGTCTCATGCTCTGTCTTCAGGACAAGACTTCTCCCAGAAATTCCATTAGCCTCTATATGCCGAACTTTACCATCCTAATTCAGTTTCTTATGATTGGGAGGACTCCAAGAATCTACGAGCGCCCGCTTGTGTGCAGCGAACAAACTGATTTTTCTTCCTTCACATAGTATCGGAGCTCATGTTTCCTGCAATTTTATCCTATGAGAGTAACCAACAGTTTCATTGGTTTGTGTGACATTAAGAAAAAAAATCATCCTCAAGTATTCTTTTAAGTAGGGATTGAGGAACTGAGGGTCAAATCCAGTCCAAGGGAGGATAATCGCTGATCAAGACTCCCAAACCTTCAAGATTTGAAAGGATGAGGAGAGGGATATTCTACGTTTCTAATTTGATGTAGTTTGGTCATTCCTAGTAATCGCAATTTTCTAAACGTGTGTCATTTTCTGAATTTCCCTTGGTGTTTCATGTGTTCTTTTTGTCAACATGCAATGTGTGGCATTAGTTCAATTTGTTATTTTGCTAATGAAAAAACTGTGATGTCGCAGTTATAGTCTCTCCTCATGGGATGCGTGGTAAGGTTACTGGGTGCTGTTCAAGTGATCTTGTGAAGCAAGTGTTTGTCGGGTAATCTAATTGGGACGCTTCTGATTCTTTTTCTCCAGGGTTTTCACATTTTGTGTATAAACCAGAAAACTCTTTTCATGTCTGTACTGCACTACTGCAGCATGGTCTGACCATCGAATAATTTTGAACCATTTGATTTCTGCTACTTATTTGACCAGGTCTGACACATCAAGAATTTCAACTGCATTAGTAGGACTATCATATCCTCCTGGTCACACATCTGCTTGCAAGTTGAGGGGGCAGAATTACTACCTAGAAGTTACCCTTGGCTGCAGTATTTCTGGAAATGAAAAGGATGATTTCCCTAATTCAAATATCTACCGTTCCAATCACCCAAAATCCAGTTCTCCCTCAAGTGCTAAAGGCAATCAGAAAGTATCAACAGGCGATGCTCCTCTATGTGAAAAAACTTTTATATATCCTTCTGAGGCGATTCTTGTTCCAGTTCCACAAACCTCATATGCAAGATCTTTTCTGAAAAGGTGAATATTACACTCTACTATTGCTTGTTGGTCTGCTGGAAATTTTCCTTATGCCTCTTATGATGAGTGATGACCATGAACAGTTCCTTGGTATTCTTACTGTCAGAAAATTTAAGGTGAAGTAAAGAAGTTAAGTGTGTTTTCTGTAGTCGAATGCTTCTAGCTTGATAGGAAAGCTGAACCTGTGGAGGGGCACGGGGATTCTGTGAATGCTTAAGGGTAAAATAGACTATGGTCCCTGCAGTATGTTGATGTCTTTGTGGTGACATAAATCATACTGGGTAGATGTAATCTTCCCTGAGTGATATTGAGGATTTTTGCCTAATATCTTTTTTCTCTTGTTTATGTTTTCTTTTATAGTCACATTCTTTCTCCATTGTTTTACTTACTACCAGGATAGTTCTGATATGTCAGTTGATACTCTGGTTTCTGCAGATCTTGGCTACCAAATTGGACAGGACTGTCGTTGGCGGGTTCAACTCTCTTTATGCAATGGTTAGTCTTTTCCACCTCAAACTTCTCGTCGTATTTTTTTATTGTGTTTTTTTTTATCTCTGATAGTTTTTCATTTCCAAACATCAAGTACTCTACTGTTTGGCTTCATGGAATTAACCTGGAAATAAATTGCTTGTTTCTAATATACATCTTTTGGGCGTGCACTGCTAGGCTTTTGATTGGACAGTCTACAACTTTCGTGTTTATTGAATGTAACGAGGGTTCTGTCATGCACACACCTAAACTGCCACTAAGATTCTCATATGTAAGACGCCAGAAGAAGGGCTATGTAGGATGTGCAAATTGTGTTAGTTAGATGACGTGGCGACTCATTTAGAATGTCAGGGTGAGGTAATGAGTTTGTAGTCATATATATAGTAGAATGGCAGAAGGGGAGATGTATACTCTTTTGTATTTGGGTGTGCCCCATAAAGGCTGTGGAATTGTTACCCTTGATTTCAGCAATACTATTCTCTCTCTCTCCCTCTGTCTCTCTCTCTCTTCTAATTTTTCCTTATTCCCCATCTATAATACTTATTTTGCAAGTCACCTTTATGTGTTTCTGTGAGTTGAGTCTATAACTGGGTCCTGTTCTCATCTCTCAAATTCTTTTCTTGTAGCTGTGGCTCTGAGACAGATGACATGAATGATTCATGGTCCGAGTCTGATGGGATCAGCTTGCAGCATGGTTTAAACAGTAGCAGCAGCAGCAATAATAGTAGCATCAGCAGCATTAGTAGCAGCTCAAGTGATAGTGACTTTAGAGCCAAGGCAACATCTGGTGACCTTGAAGCCGATGCTGATTCCTTAACTGGCAGACAGTCAGGCTTATCATCCATTGACCCAATGGAGACTAATGGTCCTAAACAGGTCAGACATATATGTTACTCTGGACAATGATTTATTTGGTCGATGGTGATTCATTCCTCTAGTTTTGTGCATTTAATAAACTGGGTTAATTGTCTGCGTCGTTGGTGTCCATATCACCTTCTAGGGTATACCTTAGGTGTTGAGTATCAGTAGACAACTGTTGTGCCCCAGGTTGTTGCATGTTTTAGACTTGGGTATTACTAGACAACTGTTGTGATTGCATGTTAATTGTCAACCCCAAAACTGAAATTGACAAGACCCAATAGTGACCTTGTCTTGGCTCGGTCTTCTTACTTAGACCTTGCTTAATGCAATACTCCTTAAGTTCCCATTTTCCTTTTCGGGATGTTTCTAAAAGTTCTTCCCACTTTGAATATTTTCCATTTTAAGAATGTTTATTTCCCCATCTTACCCTTCAACAACCAAACATTTACTATATCTTTTACTTTTTGTCTTACACATGACCCACTTTAGAATCATTAATTTCCGAATCATCCACTTTTCTTTCTCCCTCTTACTTTTTTAAAAGCAAAAAGGTATAAATTACACTTTATACATTATAAAACTTAAAAGATTCCCATCCACCTCAATTTGCATTGGTTTTCCCCAGATTCCAAATGGGAACGAAGGGAGTATGTTTTTTAATTGTAGAATTAAAATTTTGAAGTGAAAGGGAGATAAAATCTTCTTTGTTTGGTAGTTCCACCGCGTGTCTCGCAGAAAACGAACTTTTTGACCAAAAAAATGCAAGATTCCAACACAAGGTGGTTTCACGTAAAGTTAAAATTATGTTAAGTTTTGAATGGTTGTTTTAGACGACGACAACAACAACTAAGCCTTATTCCCAAAGTGATTTGGGGTCGGCTAACATGAATCGTCAACTGAAACCGTTGCCAAAGGAGATGACATCGACAAGAGTGATAGAAAGTTTTTAAAAGAGTTTAAGTTTTAAGAATTTTTAAATAAGTTTTTGAAAACAAGGTTTACACCAAAAAGTTTTAAAAGAGGTTTTCAACAAAAGGTTCTAAAACCAACACAATTGAGAAAAACACATAAATACAGTAATGACACCCCTTCCTCCACATGGATACTGCCCCTCCACCCACTTCTATCCAACGCCATGCTCTCCTCAATCCCAAGTAGCCTCATATCACTTTCAATTACCTTCATCCAAGTCATCTTAGGTCTTCCCCTTTCCCTTACAGTTTGATTACTCCTCCACTCTTCAATTCTTCTCACTGGTGCATCACCTGATCTCCTTTTCACATGACCAAACCATCTTTACCGATTCTCTCTCATCTTTTCTTCAATGGATGCAACTCCAACTTCAATGGTGGTTTTAGACAATAATAAAAAAATTAAAAGAAGGTTGTTTCCAAAATGTGAATTTTACAAGGCGGTTTTTGGCAAATTGTTAAATGTAAATTTGTCGTTTGTGGGCATTTTATAAGCTATTGTTTTTTTTTAAAAGTTTTGTTTTTCTATTCATATTAATATAAGATGCTTTTATATTTTGTCAAATTTAGGTTAATTATCTACCACTTTTTAGTATTTGTTACGAAGAATGATTTGCTTGTGAGCCTTTATTGGCTATGTGAAGCGAGTTGCACCTATGATAAGATCCATTGTGGTTTTATTGCTCTTATTTGAATGGACATAGAAGGATTTAGCTAAACAATAGTGAAAGTTATGAGCATGGGTGGCATAGTTGGTTACGATTTTAGTATTCAAATGTAGGTATATGATTCTTTGCAATGCTCCTAATCATATTTCATATCGAACTTGCAAAGACTTTACAAATGCAAATCAAACTAACTCATGATAATAAAGGTAATAATAGATATATATTCTTAATCATTGCTTTCAATGGTTTAAACCTACCCCCTCTGTTTCTTTTTGTTTGTCCTAACTTTTCATCTTTCCCTATATGGGGAAATTATATTACGCATCTACTCTTACTTCATCACTTTTTGGTGCCACATGTACCTTGCAATTTTCTCTCACCTACTTTAATCACCACATTTACTATGAAATAAGTGAGACTCCTTAATTGTTGTCCCCACCCACATGCCTATGACATTATCTTCCTTGACATTTGGAGCTACAGTAAATGGGACAAGCAAAAAGAAATGGAGGGAGTATTTTCTGTAATTATTAACTTTTTAATTTTTTATATGAGGTAGTTCTTATGAATTTTCATTCTACGATCCGATTTCACGATTCGATTTTGAGAACCCCTTCCGATTCAAAATAGAATCCTGATTCTGATACCATTGGTGGGTGGTTGAATCTTGAGAATTGGAATGATTTTGGGTCATGGGTGAAGAATCCTTGATTTTCATTAGTGCCATTGTATCTAAATAAGCATGGTGGACATAGTTGATAGGTTACGTGTATGGGTGGAATCAATTAAGTGGTGAAAGGAAAGCAATCGGAGTACTTTTGCAAGTTCTTGATGTAACCTTTAGAAAAGGAAGCTTGTGAAAGTTTCGACGCATGACTATATAAATTGTTAAAAATTGCCATGAGAATAGGAGTCTCTCTTTATGTCCCTCATTGAAAGGTAAAGTTTGATGGAACTCAGTGACAAAATCAAACAAGCTTCGTTCACGACAACATCCAATGGTTATCCTTAGACGTGGCCATAACACACAAAAATCAGTGTATCTCTCATAGGGGCATATTGGGAAGGAATTGAATTTTGGGATTTATGGAACTTTTCTATTGAAAATTAACTATATTCCCCCAATGTACTTTGTCCTCCATATTTTTGGATCTAAGGGTTTAGAGGGAAAATAATGGAGAGTGAGGGGTGTGAGTTTCCATTGTTTGGATACGTAATCAGGGGATGATGAAGTTGGAATGGAAGGAAAAGCAGGGAACCATATCCCTTCTCTCTTGAGTAAACAAATCTCTCCAAAATTCGTAAGTAAATTAGGAACACTCAGGGAAACAAAATTCGGCCGTTACGTAATGTAACGGTCGTTATGTAACGGATTTTGAACTTGCCGTTACGCGAAATGCCGTTACGTAACCCCGCGATGAAATTCACGTCCAACTCGCCGCGTTGTCCGTTACGTAACGGTGACTCGCCGCATTAGAGCGTTTTTTTACCCGTTACATCCGTTACTATATGAAAATTTGTCATAAAAGAAAGGGAATATATGCGTAGTAGCACAAAAACAATAGGGTCACACCAACGAAAGGCGAAAAACTTGCCATAGGCTTCCAAGTTGAGTAATATATATGATTTAGTATCAATTTTTATATATAATATGATATGAATCTCATGTTTAAAGTAATTTTTAATTCACCGTATGTGTAACCCACCCATATGATTGCTTTGGTCAAATTAAGTTATAAGAATACTTATAAAACTTCAAAAATGCCATTTTGAGGTTAAAATTCTAATTGTGTGATTTTTTTGAAAAATTTCACGCCGCGTCAACCGCGATTTGTCTCTTTTCGACCGTTACAAGCCGCTCCCGCGTCATCGCGACCGTTACCGCGAACGCGACGATATCCGCGATTTTCTTCCCTGGGAACACAGCAGTTTGACTACACAAAATTTAAAAGATCTCTAGAAAAAGAAAATGGAGGGCAGAGGGACCAAGCAAGTAATTCAAGTTTATTATTAGATCAATTGGTTCATTCAGACGAGGAGTAATTCTATATCGAGAAAAGTGAAAAATGTGATTGGAGATAGTGGGTAATTTGACATTGAATATAAAAATATATGTAAGTGGAAATAATAGTGATCCCATGCCAGGTCAACCCAAAAATTAAAGCTGGATGGAGGGTTATGGTTTGTTGACTGTTGTGACGCTGTTATGACTGTAGAGCCAATTCATGTTTTGTTGTCTTGCTCCTTAAACTTATGATGCATTTATTACTTAAAACCCTGAACTTATTTGAATTGAACATATATTTCTATTTGAACAGAACTTACATGAATCTACTAGACCTTTTTTGAACCTATCTGAGCTTAACTTAGTTGGTGTAAAAAATTTATATGGCACTTGTCTAAATTTTTCAGAACGTTGTAATACTAATCTGAACTTATTAAAACCTAAGCTAATTTTTTTTTCAAGGTTAAATAAGTAGGGTAGACCACAAGCTTGGTATGGATCATTGCTTGTTGAGAGTAATGATCTGGCCTCTCGCAAGCTCTCTGTAATTTTATGTTTTATTTTTGGTCTAGTGGATACACATTGGCACTTGCAAAAGTTTATTTGGCATGACATAAATATAAACCGTGGATTGATTTTGTTGGGTGCTGTGGGCAATTTATAGCATTTCAATGAAATTTTAATATAACGACGAAGATGAAATGTCAGCACAGGGTGCAAAACGTTCTCGTTCAGGAGCAGATGATTCATATATTCAAGCAGGTAGCGTGATAAATGCTGCTACACAGGACAACAGTAATTCAGGCATCACAGGAGTCCTTAGCGATCAAATCGGGTCTCAGTGGGACTGGGATGATGATGACAAAGGTATGGGCATGGATATACAAGCACTTCTTTCTGAGTTTGGGGACTTCGGTGACTTCTTTGAAAATGATACGTTACCATTTGGAGAGGTACTATGTTAATTTTGCATTTAATACATTCATTAATTTTGCACTTAATACATTCGTCAATTTGCACTTTACATTCTTTAACAGTATTTCAGGTTGGGGCATCTATATATAACCATTTTCATACTTGTGAGAGTTACTTCCTCACATGAACTATTTTTCATGTTTTAAAGGAATGAGATATTAATTTCTCTTCTTATCAGTCAATTAATAAAGTTTGAAGCTATCTGAAATTAGGTTTTTGTTAATACTTATAAATTATGATCTGCAAATGCTTAGAGATCTTCTTTAGATCTTTCTGATCGAAAGGCTTGAAGAGTTGCATTTATTAAAAAAGAATACGGAAGTAGAAAACATGACAACTGTTCCGGAGGGAGTATTTATCTCCCTCGTTAGAAGCTGGCTCTATAAGATAAAAATCGTCCACTTCTACATATGTGTGTGTATGTGTGTGCGTGTGTGCGTGTGTGTGCGTGTGCGTGTATGTATCAATATATGAATGTCTTTATGTTGCTGTGACTGCAATCAATTTAATGGAGAAAGAAATTTAAAACAGAAATACGGCACATATCTCTCTATCGATTTGGTTTGATTATTAGGCTGTATTCTACTATATTCATTCTCTTCATGATTTTATTTTCATCAAACACATTTAACTATCAAAATGAAACTCATCTTTAACTCTATCTTTGTTGAGGAAGCCCCCAGGAACTGCAGAATCTCAGGCACATGTGTTTCTGGGGCAAGACTGTGGAGATGGAAGTGGCAGTCCCTCAGGTGCTCAAATGGATGGTGCAGATCAAATTATTTTACCAGCTGGTTTCCAAATGTTCGAAAGCTTTCACCCTCCTTCAACAGGCATAGAAGAGTGTGTTGATACTATTCAAGAAGCAGCAAAGAGTATCCTTCCATCTGGTCTTGTGAGCTGTGCCCAACCAGCCGCAACTGGTGAAGTTGATCGTGTAATCAAAGCTGAAGCCTTATTAAGTTTTGCTCCTGAATATGGAGCAGTTGAGGGCCCTTCAAGTGAACTTTCCTCTACTGTCTTTAAAAGTCCTTACCAGCCAAAATCTCAGAAAGCTGAGAGTTTGAATTCAAGTGGGAATAATTATGTTTACGGGGCGAAGCCACCTTCATCTCCTGGCACCAATGGATCTGAACAAAATCCTGGCATGACTGCTGATTCCAGAATACTTTCGGGAAAACATGATATTGGTCCTGTTCTCCATAAATTTTACACTCAGATAGAGAGAGGCCAAACTCCAGTTGATCTAAAGACTGGTGTGTATAACAATACCGTTATTTCATCTGAAGGGGCATCTTTAAGTATTTCTGGTTTCAACTCTGCAACTGCTGTTAAATCTGTTCAGAATATGGTAGGCGAAGTTGCTAATAGTGCCAAGCATCTCCTTCTATCTCAACAAACAGTCCCTGCTGTCGAACTTGAGTGCCTTATGTTCCAAGCTTTTATGTGCAGAATAAGACATACATTATTGTCTTTCGGTAACCCTTCTTTTACTGCGTGGACCAAATCTATAGGCAATATGGGGCTGGAACCGTTGCCTGGTGATCCAAGCAGCACGATTGACAATTTTCATTGTAAATCTGAATTGAGGAAGAAAGAATCCATACCAGTTAGAATTGCTGGTGATTTTGATGGAGGGATGCTTGATAGCCCTTTTCATTCACCCATTGGGGTTTGGCGTTCTGTTGGAACGCCAAAACCTTCAAAACCTGCTAATACACCTTCTAATGAGGTTTATCCTTCCTTATCACATCATAAATTTAATGAGGACACCATGGTATCATACCAGGAAAGACAGCCACTTCAAGATCTTCTTGATGCCATGCCCCTGCTTGTCCAACAAGCTGCATCTTTTGTTGATGTTGCATTTGATGGTGAATTTGTTGACGGTCCATATAGTTGGCTTGCTTTACAAGAACAGTGGAGGCGAGGATTTTGTTGCGGGCCAAATATGGCTCATGCTGGCTGTGGTGGTGTTTTGGCTTCCTGTCATTCTCTTGATATTGCCGGCGTGGATCTGCTTGATCCTATTTCAGCTGATGTAAGCTTTCGTCATATCTTCTTTGCATATGCTCCCAGCCTCCCGTTGTGTCATTGTAACAATCATAGTTGATGTACATGTATAATAAGAGTAGTTAAAACTTGAAAAGAACTAGTGATGGTTTTCTTGAAAGTTGTGCATCAATCGCCGACTGATTTTGGACAAGTAGGACATTCATTACGAAGCATACCAATAGAGAAAGTAGGATAGTCAAAGTGGTTTGCGTGTCATGTTTATAACATATATGTGATATTTCTTTCTTTTGTCTCATTTTATGTATATCGAACGAGTATATGATTTGTTTGTCTTATCATAATTGTTCATATGTACATCACATTGCTTGCAGGTTCAGGCATCATCAGTGATAAGTTTGCTGCAGTCTGATGTCAAAATAGCACTAAAATCTGCATTTGGTACATCTGATGGTCCTTTATCTGTTACGGATTGGTGTAAAGGTCGTTCCCATTCACCAGAGGGAGGAACGTGTGAAGCATTATCTGCTGAATCCACTTTAAGCGAATATAGGGATTCCTCTGATACTACAGCAATATCTATGGTGGACCCTGTAAGCCCGTCACTGCCCCCTGCTGGTATGCTATCTGCTATGAGAGGTACAGTTTAACAATAGCTGCATTAAATGAACCTTTAGATGTTCAAAACATTTAGCAATTATCCTAGTATCCTGGTGTTAGAGTTTTACCAGATTTGATCTGATGCAAATTTGATACTTATAATATTATTGTGCAAAATTAAGCTCTCGACTGTCACACATAAATTAGTGGAGATAATAAGGACTTGAAAATTTTTTTTGGCTTGTGCAAGTGGTCACAGTAGTCTGTCTACATTTGAAGCGCTCAAACATTTTACACCTCGCACAACCGCGTAACACGGTTTGTAAACATCAGAAGTGTCAAAATATCCAAGTAGCGTGAAAAATGTTCTGCAAGGATCCAGATTGAAATTGTATGGGCATCCGGAACGTCAAGAAAGAAAAGTGGGTTAATTTTTTTGAATGTGGCCGAGATCAAATGCATTACCAAAAAGGTTTGAATTATAGCCACTGATTGATGTCAATGGAGATTTTGAATTTGGACTGGCAGGCTTTTGTCAATATTCGCCAGATTCTATGGTGATTGTAGTTTGACGCATTGGTTGATTACGAGAGAATTGATTGTCTTTTGTGAATTTTGTATAAAAGAAATGAAACAAGGAGGGAAAAGTTAACTGGAAAGAGAAGAAAAAGGAAGGGCTGGATTGTTTAGGAACCTGAATTATTTAGTAGCATGTCGTATACGCATTTTTTTTTTGTATCGGTTCTTTTATATAAAGAACAATTTGTCAGATTAAGCCTAATATAGTTACGTTTTTGTGGAGTGCAGGCGCATTTTAGAACTTTTGTCAAAAAAACCACTTGTGATACTCCGGCTTGTGAAGTTAGGCCACTTTAATGATATCCAGCCAAAAATCTTTGACTATGGCGTTTACCTTTCATTTGCCTCAAAAACGAAATCTTCATCTCCCTGGAGCTCTTCTACATTCTACCCAAATTTCCCCCATCTTCCTCCGTTTTCTATTTAAGGCCATTATCTTTCTCAAACACATATACCCAGATTTCCCAACATTGTTTCTTAATCCCAATCTAAAAGTAAGGTTTCCCTATTCTTCTTTATTTTCTTTCCTTTTCTTCCCTCCGCCCATCTTCTTCACTATATTGAAGATGGTGGAAAATCTTGATTATTTTCAACAGAAAAATGGCATTTATAGCCCATGTACAGCAGCTACACAAGTAGGCTTTTACAGAGCAAAGGCAAAAGATGTACATCAACTAACTAAAAGATGATCTCATAGAACCCAAATCAATCAGCCTTATTGTTGGGTGTTGATAAATCTTGTTGGAGTTGAAGAAATCTTGTTGGAAATGTTGGGTTTTTGGCTGAAGTTGTCAAGCTTTTGGAGGCAAAACCATAAAATTCACCTTGCAATTCAACTACGGAAATTAGGGCAAACGTGACCCAATTGAGTGAAGAAAAGGGGCGCAGCAGAGAGAATAGAGAGAAATTGGAGGCCACTTAGTAGTCACTTACCTTGATGGTGTTCTTCTTCAAAGACTTCTAGGTTTAAGCTTCAATTCATGGAGGTGTTTGACTTTGGGGAAATTATGGGGAGAAGAATCAGGAAGATGATTGGGGGAATTAGATGGGTTTAGGGAGTAATTGGGCGAACTAAGAAGAAAAGGAAAAAAATGTGTTTTGGGGGGGGGGGTGGGGGTCAATACACGAGTCAACAAATTTTGGCCGCATTTCATTAAATTGGCTTAACTTCACAAGCCAGAGTATTATAAATGGCTTATTTTGACAAAAGATTTAAAATGCGGCTGCACTATACGAAAACGTAACTATATTAGGCTTGATATGACTAATTGTTCTTATATAAAAGATCAAAGCTAGTATATTAAGTGAGAAGTCTATAATATTCTGATATCTATCTTAAAAATTGTGATGACGACTAATGTTTTTGGGTAAATTCAAGTAATTTGTTCCTTTTCTGCCTTCTCAAAATGTGCAACATCCCATTTCAATAGTTGTAGCTTGTGCTCACACTATATTCTCTTTTCTTTAATTAGCCTACCAAGTCAAGACGTTACACTTATTTTGGCATAATGAAACTTATCTCTTAATTTAATAGTTAGATTCCCTTTTTCTTTATTTTTGAAATTTCCTGTTTTCACATTTCCTCTATTATTTTTCATTGTTAACACTTTATTTGCTTTATCCCACTCTGGTTCATCTAATTTCTTTTTTTATCCGTGTCGGAATCGTGTTGGACATGGAACGACACTTGGATACTCCATTATAAACCAAACACATTTTCTATGAAATGGCAGAGTTCGACACCCAGTATCCAAGTTGAGACATTTTTTAGCTGAGTTTGAGTACCAGAGGTTTTTTCACATTTGAACTTTTTCACAATAAATTGGCATAATTATTACCTTATTATAGCATTGTTTAATTCAAGCTGAGAATTCAATGTGGAAAATAGTTTGAAAGTATGTCCTGCTTCCTAATTTCTCCCGTTTTTTTATTTGGATATTATTGGGAGTGTAATGAAAGCTGATTTTTAAGACTGCACTAGGAAAATTGGTTTTTGCTCATTACCGGCTCTCTCTTTAATTTATATGGAAAATCGATTGTTGGCAGACGCCTCAAGTTTTTAGATTTTTTGCAGTTGACTAATGTGGGAGGGAAAGTGACTCCCAGCCTCCTCCTGGGCCGCAGGAAAATACCTAAAAATTAGAAACCACTTCTAGAGGTCAAAATTGCCCCCTAACCAACACAAGCAATTCCAGTGCTCCTTGTTTTCATTTATGAGGACCCTAGGAAACTTTCTAGATGGCAATGGTCAAGGTTATGGGCTTGTGGCCACATCTTGGATTTTCAATTAGTTTTGTTGTAGGATATGCAGCCTTATGAAACAACATTATTTGTGATAGTAATTTCTGATTGAAGATTATTAGTAATTTCTGACTGGTCCGTCGAGTGGTTTCTTATCTAAGAGTGGAAAAAAACACAAAGGGGAACTGTACCTTCTATCTAATTCATAATCTCAAAACATTTTTGTTGGTGATCAACTTTTGAGATGCTTAACAGTTGTGTTTGTATTCTTTTTGATACAGTTTTGAATGTCCATGCATGTACCTAGCTAGATTTTAAAGTTGTTTGAAGGCTGGTTGCTTTATTTTATGGGGGTGATTCTAGCAATCTTATTTATCAGATGCAAGCAAGGGGGACGAAGCTTGTCCAAGAAGATCAAGCCAGGAGCTGTGCATGTCAGATTCAGAGCCGCAGCCAGGGTCGCGGAGGCGGCCAACCTTGTTTGCAGTTCCTTACTCTTCAATCCTTGTAGGGTATATAACTACTGATATTACCTTTGCTCCCACCCCCACTCCCACCTCACTTTTCGATGGATAAACTTATTATTAGGTTGTTAAGGTAGCTGGAGTTATCTTTTGGACAACATAATGTGACATCTAACTATCTTGCATGTTGATCAAAGTAAAAGTTCTTGATATTCTACATGGAAGCAAATGCCATGAGGTGTAACAATTTGTTTAGATGTATACTTGCTTGTTTTTTTTAGTGTGTATTGTACAAGGTGTTGAACCCTTGAGTATTGCATGGCATGGTTGTCAGATGCAAATTAGCAATGCTAGCAGAAAAGAAAAGATATTTCCTTTGTGAGGATAACATGATATATGTGTTTTAGGTATCAAGATGATTGGCTGAAGACATCAGCAAGCTCTTTGCAGCTGTGGGAGAAGGCTCCTTTTGAGCCTTATGCTTTCCAAAAACATGTAAGTTGCAAGAGGCTAGGACAATGTGAATTGGCTTTGTCAGTATTCGGATTTTAGGATCATTGTTTTTTCTCGAACAGAAACGATGCCACAGAATTGAAGCTTAATTCCTGGTCTATGTTTTCTTAATGTAACATGTTTTTATTTACCCACAGGTGTCTTATTATGTTGTCTGTCCCAACATCGATCCCCTTACAATGGTGGCAGCTGATTTTTTTCAAGAACTAGGAAGCGGTGAGTGAAAGTGAGAGCTCTAGTTTTCTTGATCATATAGATGTTTGGCTCATGCTTTATTTTCTCTTGCTACTTGATTTGTGTGCTGATTAGTCTTTGGAGAAATACATTTTCTTGTCTCTAGTTCTCAGAAACAAGTTCTCGCTATAGATTGTAATATGTTCTATAATCTATTTATTGGGGCAACGAGGATTCAAAATTCTTGTTTAGATGCATGTTTTGATTACTTTAAAATGCCCATAGTTTTTAAAATTGCTTTGATGAGAAAGGACTTCAGTTTGCGAAAATAATAGTAGTTTCTATGAAAAAAACATTCAAAATTAAGAATGTGCTAGAGGACATCGAAGTCAATAAGAGTATGTGACTTTTTGATATATTTTTTTCTTAAAAAAGTTTTAGTGGTACAAATATGTTTTAGCTTGGCTTATCGTTTGTTCATCTTTGTTGAGTTCTGTGGGTTATATGATATATCTCTACCTAGTATACACGGATTCCTCAAGGTTTTGGCATGCTACAAACTGATGCATTCGCATTTGGAATAGGTTCCTATGTGTTGAGGTTCTCACTATTAGGTCGTATAGATTGAAAATAGGAGGTCGTACAGAGGACCCACCCTCCAACACACACCAAAAAGCCCCAAATGCATTATATCCAACCAAAAAAACGAGAAGTAAAGGGTAATACGGGGCATTATATTTTGTTTAGGCTATCAACGTGAACATAAATGCCTGTAAAAAGGTCCAGACACTGGGCTGGGGGTGGATGTATTGACCCTTAACCGTGCAATTATACCCGTGCTTGCTCCTAACTATATTCTGATGAAGAGACAAAGTATGGGAACCAATTGTTCAATTGGTTCACGGCTTGCCTCTAACCCCATGCATATCTTTTGCTCATCTATTTAGCATTGACTTTGCATTTGCTGATTTTTCTGCCTTTTATATTATGAAAGTATTGCTCCTTATCATACTTTTTTCTTCTATCTAGTTTATGAGATGTGCAAATTAGGGAGCCATTCTCCAATTGCTGTTGGAAATCAAATGGATGTAGATTCAGGGAAGTGTTCAACTTCTGGTTTTGTTTTCCTTGATAATCCTCGAACGCCGAAGGTTGAAGGTAGCAATGCTTCTCTTGTGGGATCCATAAGTGATTGTTACCTTTCTTTATCAAGTGGTTGGGATCTTGCAAGCTATCTTAGGTCTCTTGCTAAGGTTCTCAAAACCTTACAACTTGGTTTGTGCTCGGCTGCAAATGCAAAAGAAGGAAATAGTAGTCCTTGTACGGTAAGTGATATGCTCTCTATTAACATTGTCTAAGTATGCCAAGCTTATTATACCTTTTTTTCCTTATACTTCTTGCTGTATTGCAATTTTTCTTAATATGGAGAACAACTTGATATTGTCTTGCAATTTTATAAACCGTATCCATGTCTTTTTGCTAAAGTTTATAGGTGAATGACGCCATTTTTGCATATTTTCAAGTGGTTTTATATTTCACTTTACCAATCTTTGGCTTTGGTGGCTTTGGTTGGGAAGCGTCTTTCCTTATCTTGCTTGTTATATTGTGAATTTCCTTTCAAACAAACTGATTTATACTCCCAATATTTTCCAAATGTGTATAGGGTCTACTTTTGCTATTGACATTGTATCCAAGCCATTTTGCAAATTGTAAGTGAATGACATCATATTTTGCTTGAGGTGTGATGATGAAAGTTCCTTAAGTTGAGGTCAAAAGGGACTTTGTTCAATTTTTGTTCATCCTTGTTTTGGCTTTGGGCAATAAATATGACTTTGGTTATGGATGCTCTTTTGGTTGATATTGAAGTTAGTAACCAATTTTATTTGTTTGTCTTGTACTTTCTTCTTCAAATATGTAATCCTTCCACCCCGACAATAAATTGCAACTTCCAAGAGAGAAAGACGTGGTGTTTTATGAGAGGTGGTAGGTGTGCCACTTTTTGACTTTAGCACGAGATAAAATGTTATTGAAGTGATTAATCTTGAATTGAGGAGAGAGATTAAGTAGAGATAATTGGACATAGTGGGTAATTTTATAATTGTAGATGTGATTAGAGATAGGGGTAATATATATGGAGGAGAGAGAGTATATTGATTGGAGCTAGTGGTCCCATACCCAAAATAGAGTCTGAAATGTAATTCTGACAACCCCAGAAGGGATAGCACGCAATGTAACTTGGTTATATTACAGATTACTTTTTCTGTTGCGTGTTAAATGTACATTTGTTCATAGGTTGTAGTTTAAGATATCGTTATCTGTTTATGTGCTAAAACACACTTCTTCGGTTTCTTTTAAGTTGAACCATTTCTTTTATCACGTTTGCCAATGTATCATTATAATAATTTATATCTTGAGTTATCAATAAGTAAAATTATAAAAAAAATTGATATTTTGAAAACATACTAGAGGATTCTACCAAAAGCCCACATGACTACATTTTCTTCGAAGTATAATTCACAAAAGATAGTCAAAATATAATATTTAAATAAAAGTCAAACTGTGTCATCTAAACAAGAAAAGTAAGTATGTTATAAGAGTTTTGGAAGAAAAATGTTCGCCGACTTGTTTTTCCAACAAAAGACCATGGTTTCAAATCAAAGCCAAATCACTGTGACGGCCGATTTGTTATGGGTTTGGAGCTTTACCAAACAAATATTGGTTGTGTTGTCTACTCATGGCCCATATGGCCGTTACAAGGCCATTGTGGGGCAATTTCAAGGCCATTATGACTGCTATTTGGCTGTTACAGCCAATATTAGGTCGTTACAGCCATTAAAGGTTCACTCCGCATCAACTGCAACACCACGATAACGTCCGCTTCTGAGGGAAGCTATTGTCTCCGCGATCGCAACTGCAACCTAGATTTAAAACCTTGCAAAAGACTTAATTATTAGAAAAGAAAGCCTAGAAAGACCCTATTGTAGAAAGTTGCAAAACTGAAACCATTAGTATCTGTCATAATCTACGTTGCTTGGACTCTTCATTTTTTCTCAAGTACGTGGACACTCGGACATGGGTACGGACACTAGACACTTTAGTTTAGTTGAAAAATATCACTTTTTCGGGAAAATAGCTGAGTCCGACACTCAGACACATACCCATATCGGATACTTGTAGCCGAGTTTGAGCAACATAGGTCATAATCTATTGACATCTCTATTCCCAGAATCTCATCATCTTATGGAGAGAAAACTCTTAGGGGGCGTTTGGTTGGTACGGGGAAAAGAGAATGGAATCAAGAAAGAGTTAGAAGGGGAAATGAAAGTGAAACCCTTTGATGAAAAGAGTTGTTTGGATGGGTTTTTTTCTTTTCATTATCTCTTTCACCATCAACTTTAACACCACCAGCCAAAATGAAAACACCCACCCACCACCATCTCTCCCCCCACCGTCAATTGTAACACCACCGGCCAAAAATGAAAACTCCGAACCACTACCATCTCTTCCCCGTCGCCACTCCTTACGCTCTAACCCTCCCTCTCTCACCGGCGTTGGTGTGAATCGCTGTGGTTTTTAGTCGGTTTCGCTAGCTGGGTGGGTTATGGGTTTGGTGGGGGTGCGTTTTCGTTGGAGTAGGACGGTTTTCGCTGGAGTCAGGTGGTTTTCAACAATTGTGGGTGGTTTCGGGGGAGGAAATGGGGTGGTTTTCGAGAGGAGTTAGGGAGGTGTCGAGGGTTTAGGCTAGGGATGGCAACGGGTGGGATTTGGTCTTCATCACCCGCATCCATCACCCGGTTAAATCAACTCTCATCCATCCATCCATCACCTGATTAGACCATCACCCGCATCCATCCATCCACCACCCGCGGGTGAACCGGGTGGACAGGATGATCATCCATTTAAGATAATTGAACGAGAAAAGTTAAATCAAACTTGCAAAATTACAATTTATATATTAACTTCATGTCAAATTAAGATAAATTTAGTTTATGGAAACATGTCGATAGTAATCAAAAGGAAAATTATTATACTAATGTTAATAAAATGATAGATTTTTAAGAAAATGTAAGAAATGGATGATGGAGCGGGTGATAAACGGGTGATGGGTCGGGTGATGGATGAAACTTTCTCACCCTAATCCATCCATCACCCGTTACACATTCACCCGTCACCCGTCCATCATCCATTTAACTCGGTTTTTCACCCTTTTATTTTTTCGGGTGGAGCGGGTGATGGATCATCCATTGAATATTGCCATCTCTAGTTTAGGCTGGGCTCCGCTGGTGTGCGTGTGATTTCCGGTGGGGTGGTAGCAGTTTGGTGGTGTTGGAACCGGTGGTTGTGGCGGTTGGTGGGGTAGAGTTGGCGGTTAGGAGGGTGGCGACAAGAGTGCGGTGGTTGGTGCGGTGGGGCTGTGGATGTTTGCAGTGGTGAAGGTGGGATGAGGGTGGTAGATGTGGGTTAGTGGAGGTGGTAGAGTAGTGGTTAGTGAGGGGGTTGGGTGGTCAAAGTGATTGGTTAAGGGTTTCCAAAACCCCCATTTGAAAGTGGAGGGGGGGGGGACCCAAGTTAGGCCCTGTTTGGTTCGACCGACGGAAACGGAATGGTAATGGATAAGAGGTGGAAAGGATTTGATAACTATTACTGTTATTTCTTGTTTGGTTCAATTATAGAATGTAAATGGAAATATGGAATCATTGGTATCAAACCAACAAACAGATTTTCAGTCCAAAAAAATGAATATCGTCAACTATATAAAGATCTCAGATTAAAAATAATCTACAATTATTTTCTTATAAAAAAAGCATAAACGTGGAATTTTCATTAATAAAAATCATCAACCCAACCCCGTGAAAAACAAAACTATAATCTTTCATAAAATTAATGGGTTCATTATAAACAAAAATTACAGATTTGAAAAGATATCACCAAAATTAACAATCTCAGATGTTTGAATATCAAAAAGGTTGAGAATTATAGATAAAAACTTACTCGCATGAAATCGGTGCCCTAACATACACATCAACAAATGCATACGCAAAGATCTTGCACAAAAAATGCTTCTCTAGTTGAATCTTTGTAGATCAACCATCAGCAAAAAGGGAAATTAGAATCAGTGAAAAAAAAACAATGATGGGGGGCGATGAAAGAGAGTGTCAAATGTTGCAGAGCAGAGCAAGCATTAGGTGGACGGCGCTTAACATCATTTCTTTTTCATCAGGGTTAGAGGAGGGGTGACTTTTGTTACCTCAGGATATCGAGCTGTAACAAAGTAATGGATTGGGTTAAGAAAAGAAACGGATTAGGTTCTCCCTATAGCTCAACCAAACAACCCAAAACGGAATCAGGCATTTCGTTCCGTTTCTGGGCCTTATTTTTGCCCAACCAAACATGGGGTTAGAGTGATTTGGGGTAATGGAGGAGGGAAAGGGAAAGACTAAACCCCCCAACCAAACAACTTTTAAGGGAATGAAATCAATCTATTCCCTTTCACTTTCCTGTAGCCCCCTTACCAAACGCCCCCCTTAGGTTTACGATGCTCAGAAAACATAGAACTGTTAGTTGATTCCTACTTTTAGTGCTTGCTCAAAGAACATATTTTATGCTGGGTCTTTTGGAAACATCCCTCTACCTGTATTTATAATTCTTCCCTGAATCTGCCTAGGGTTCAGTCCATACTGGTTTTGTCATTGACAAATTAGCACTTGACATCCAGTCTAGTCCGGACTTCGTTACATTGCTATTTTTTAAAGTTTATAGGTATGCACTTAGAGAAGTCACATCTTCAATATGCTCCACAGTCCAGACAATCCTTAACTTAAGGCTTTTGTGTAGCTGCAGTTGAGCCTTGGTTTTGGTCGATTGTTTTTTATTTTTGTAGATAATCTCCACTCGACTTCGATTACATACCCAAAAAGGTCCGCCACTCAAGCCAGAGTTCTTTCCGCTAGAATTTGTCTTCTACTGAATCAGTACTACGGCAGGACTCAGACTCCTATAGTGAGATCACGACACCCGGTTTGCTTCATGATAACGTGGGGGTTCAACAGCGGTTTGTCTTTGGGTGAGACCTAACATATTGTTACATTGTCAGTATAATTCATAACCTCTTGGCGTTAAGACTACCTCATGGTCCACATCTAACCTTGCCATCCTATAAGCTGTGACACGTGCTTTTCATAAATGTGTCGTAAATTCAGGCAAGAAACATGACTGTCGCCACCATCTTTAGATACGGTATTCGCTCAAGGCATGGGATTAGTTCTTCGTTAAGTAAATCACGGGCTGGGAGTTTCTTGCAGGCTTAATCCAAATCACATTTAAACTAATAAACTCGCTTTATTCATTTAAGCTTATATATCTACTTGGCCATTAAACATAATTCATAGTTATGCGACCTTGTAAATTCATTAAACAATGGCAATAGGCCCATAACACCTATCTTCAGCCCACAAGTCATAAATGGTCTCTAACAAGACATTAGCACATTATGACTACCCATGTTTAACAATCATCTAACAATATAACAGAACCTTAAACACAACTAATGATATCAGTTTCTGCATTCTGCGTAATTTCATATTAAAGGTGCTCATCTAGTGGGTTCTTCATGCTTTAATTTCATCACCAAGGTAAGGGATACTTGGGAATAGGAGGTTTGTGTTCCAATTCCCATGCCATCCTATTAATCCCAATACATAAAATTAGTCATTTTTGCATTCAAAACATAAGTAACAAGACTAACAACCCCGAACTTCCATAAAACGTACAACTTGTGCATGCATGTCCCCCTTTCCTTTTTCTTCTTTCTAAAAGCTCGAGGAAATGTTTTCAAAGATGTCGCGCTAAGCTGTCTGCAATTGATAGGGAGGAACCTCCTTCCAAGTGGTTATGGATCACCTGCTATGCATTGCACCATACTACGCACAACCTGGTGAGGAAAAGGTGGCCCCATCAGCCTTGGATTTACGTAAATGTGGATATTGCTTTGAACCCAAAGGATTTGGAACAGTGTCACACTGTCATATAATTCGTTGGGTAACCTTGTAAGGGGTAGGGGTAGACCTAAGATGACTTGGATGAAGGTAATTGAAAGTGATATGAGGCTACTTGGGATTGAGGAGAGCATGGCGTTGGATAGAAGTGGGTGGAGGGGCAGTATCCATGTGGAGGAAGGGGTGTGATTACTGCATTTATTTCTTTTTCTCAATAGTGTTGGTATTTTAAACCTTTTGAAAACCTCTTTTAAAACTTTTTGGTGTAAACCTTGTTTTCAAAAACTTTTTAAAAATTCTTAAAACTTAAACCCTATTAAAAACTTTTATCACTCTTGTCGATGCCATCTCCTTTGGCAACGGTTTCAGTTGACGATTCATGTTAGCCGACCCCAAATCACTTTGGGAATAAGGCTTAGTTGTTGTTGTTGTTGTTTCCAATTCGTAGATCGAAAACGAACCAAATCGCAGTAATTCGTGAGTTGGAACAAGTGGGTTAGCGAATTTTCTTACATTGTTGATTGAGAGAGGGGGATCGAAGAAGATGAAAAGAAATCGCAATTGAGGGTTAAAGTTCGAGACCTAGATATATAATTGCTATAGAGATTTGGTTAAATTAGTCTCCGGTGAAGCGTGCCACTTGAGCGCTGTGGAGTTCGTCAGTGGCTGCAAAAGCTGCTTCGCTTATTCCTTTCGCATGGCCTGACCTCCTGATGCTGATGGTGACTCAACAGTCACGTTCTTCCCTCTCTCTTTTTTTTAATTTTTTTTATCTTCTTTTAGGCTAAAGGGAGTATTAGTGATTAGTCACGTACTCACGTGCAGAATTTTCTAATCGTATTGAGTATGTGCAATATATATTATTAGGCCTCCTTAGTTTTTTTTTTTGTTTTTTTTGTTTTTTTTTTTTTGTCAAATTGAAAGCATGTATTTAATGGAATCATAATATCTTGTTTTATCAATTGTGATTTAGTATTTACTTGTTTTATGCTCAAATTATTAGTCCCAAAATTCTCCTATCGAACCTAAATCGTACTGAATTTACTTAGGGTAGCGTATTTCGTTCCCGTACTCGTTCTTCCGCGAATTAAGTGACACTGATTTGCAGTTCTGGTTTGTCTGCTCTAGGATATATCCACCACTAGTCCCGCAGCCTCCTAGATAGAGAAATTGAATCCTGACCTCGGCGGGTTGTCAGGGGCCTCAGAGTTTGGTCGGCAGCACTTATCAACAAATTGAGCTGCCTGTCCAATCTTTGGTACTCATGAGCTATGCCCATGACTATAAAGAAGCTTTGTTTTTTTCTCAACTAGCCGACTTAGATTTAGGGCTTTCTTGTATGCCTAATATCTCGGCAAACATTTTGTGCTTTTGGGAATTGTAATCTGTTGAGTGTGCTGGATTACTTGACAGTATTTTGCATTGCAGGTGATCTATGTTGTGTGCCCATTCCCTGATCCTACTGCTGTTCTTCAGACCATTGTTGAATCTTCAGTTGCTGTTACTTCAGTACTTTTCTCACCGGAGAATGACAGGAGAGCATTGTTGCACAGTCAAGTGGGGAAAGCATTAAGCCATGGAGCAGGTGTTGATGAAGCATCTATATCAAATATACCCGCGCTTTCGGGATTCAGTATTCCTAGATTAGTCCTGCAAATTGTTCCCATAGATGCCGTTTTCCGAGTTACAAGTCCGAGTTTTAATGAACTTGTTATGCTTAAGGAGATAGCTTTTACTGTTTACAATAAAGCTAGGCGTATATCACGAGGATCACCAAGTGATGTTATCCATTCATCGACCTTTTCTGGTAGATCTCCATCCATGCTGGTGAACATGGCTAATCCAATTCCAGGTATGTGGAAAGACTGTGTTGGCTCTCGTATTTCAGGTCCTTCCTTATCAAGGGAAGGTGAACTTGATCCTGCTTTGAGAGCTGGAGGCTGGGATAATACATGGCAAACTGCAAGGACCGGGGGCTTAGGCTGTGACCCAATTCGGAGTGGAGATTCTTTCTTTCAAGAGGAGGTCCATTACTCGTTTGAACCACTCTTTATATTGGCTGAACCGGGCTCTGTGGAGCAGGGAGTATCACCTACCCTCACTGGTAATGTGGCTACAGATGATAGTGGTGGAGGATTCGCACAGAGTTCAACACTATGTGGAAATACAGGAATTAGATCCCAGCTCGATGGATCTGAAGGAGATGGTGTTGGATCTGGCCAACATAGATCTCCGCCAAGCCTGCATTGCTGCTATGGTTGGACAGAAGATTGGCGTTGGTTGGTGTGCATATGGACTGATTCTAGAGGAGAACTGCTGGATAATCACATCTTCCCTTTTGGTGGAATTAGTAGTAGACAGGATACAAAGGGCATGCAAAACCTTTTTGTACAAGTTCTTCAGCAAGGTTGCCAGCTACTTCAGGCCTGTGCTACTCCCGACAACGGTATCGCAAGAGCTAGAGATTTTGTCATCACACGGATTGGGTGCTTTTATGAGCTAGAATGCCAAGGTATGCTTGACTTGTTATTGTTTCATGAGTTTAACTGTTTGAGACACTGTCATGTGATCTATGAAGTACTAATAAGCTGCACCCAACTGTGGCTTGATTGCCATACTAGGTAGGACAGAAAGAGGGAAGCAGCAATTCTTGATGCAAGGAACAATGGAATATTAGTTAAATTAAAATTATTTTTTATTTATCGGATTAGTTATATTCTTGTCTATTTTCTTTCTTTTAATTTTTAAAAAAATGATTCATTGTCCTTAGAGATGAGAAACGAAGCATTTTTAAAATGGTTAATTTATTGAGGTCCATCTTACAAACCCACTCCACAAACCTTAACTTCTAATAAGAGAGGGTAATAAAGGCCGAATTCACTGTCATATTGAATACTCCGGTGCTCCTCGTATTACCTGCTCCATTTTCTTTCTTTTCGACCATTCTATGCTCCTTTATTTTCTCTTTAACTTTTGACTTTCCCCTGTTTTAGAATACGAAAGAGATGAAATTCGCTGCCATTGCTGTTATTTCCACAGTTCTAAACCCCTCTCTTCGAAGGACTTTTGGCGCTGTAGTTTTCTGGCGACAAGATGAACCAACAGTAAGAGGGTAGAGACTAGAGAGAGTATGAGCATGAGAGCGAGAGGCAGGTTTCTTTAAGACTTGTTTGGCAAATTTAAATGGTTTTTCTCCTTATCTAAACTTCTGGTTTCTTGATTCTCCTTTGGGGCAAGTCTGGGCTTAGAAGTGAGTGCACGAAAACCATAGGCGTTTTGAGACGCCTCGCAAGAGTCAGCCAGCAGGTGTCCAAAAGCCGAAGATGTTTCCAACAGGCGAAAGGCATTTCGGAAACATGTCGGTGGTGTTTCCGTAAATTTCCTGTTTCCAACACTTCGGAACGCTTCCTTGCAGTCGTTTTGTGTGCTTTCTGGTTGCCACACACTCTCAATGGAGATTTAAGGTAGAAGCAGAAGGGAGTAGGTCTAGCCCAAGTTGGAGTGTGAATTGATTTTAGATTTAGTACATTATCTTAATGTCTACATGTTACTATGGATACTGAATTTTTCGGGTTGGTGGGGGAGTAATGTCAACTGTATCTGGTGGTAACTTTTTGATAAATATACTTGCAACTCTTTGCTGTTTCCGAAGAAGTTCCCGTTGTAGAGGTTGGAGGGGGAAGGGTTACTACGCGGCTGATAGATGTAAACGTTAGAGGTTACCTATACATAAATTAGTGTTCGGTACAACTTATTTCTACCCCTATAGACACCTCTACCTCAATACTCAATAGTTTTTTCCAAAACATCACCTCGATTATTAAAAGCTATCCAAAGCAATACTTTACCAAAACTAGTTTTAGCCTTTAGTATCAGTCAGAATTACAAAAGCTAGTTGATTAGTCGACCCATCCCCTCTACCCCACCCCACAGCTAACTTCTTTTCTTTTCCAATCATGTTGATTAGCTTAAGTGTGAATGCGATCAAGTTTGGATTTCTGGCGTATATAACATCAACATGTTAGAGTCATGACCACTAGTGATTATTCTTTTAATGTCTGAACAGAATGGCAAAAGGCTCTCTATTCAATTGGCGGGTCAGAAGTAAAGAAATGGCCATTGCAACTACGGCGAGCTAGTCCAGATGGAATACCAACAAACAGTAATGGAGCTTCCTTGCAGCAACAGGAAATTGAGAGAAACTTACCTTCTTCCCCCAATCCATTGTATAGTCCCCACTCAAAATCTTCTGGCTTTATGAAAGGAGGATTAGGACAAACTACTAGTAGAAAACAGCTTATTGGTGGGCCAGCAGTTGTGGATGGCTCAAGGGGATCGCTGCAGTGGGTACAGAGCATCTGCTTTGTTTCAGTATCCATTGACCATTCTTTGCAGCTTGTCTCTCAAGCTGATGTTTGCACAGGTAACTTTTGGGTTTTTCCTTGTTTCTTTGAAAAATAGATACTAATACATATAATATAAATGATGGTATCTGGCTGTGTAAGTGATATTTCTTCAATTAAGTACTCCATCCGTCTCTTAATAGATTTCCCATTTGCCTTTTTTGAAGTCAAACTTTATAAACTTTGACCATAAATTCTCACCTATATGTAATTTACTCCCTCCCTCCCAAAATATAAGTCTTGTTTTCTTTTGCACAGTATGCACTTTTGACCTTCTATATTATCAATTGTGTATTAGTAAAAAAAATATAAGAAGTTGATATTATGAAAGTACATATTATGGCAAATCTAACACGATCTCTCCTGAGTATGTTTTATTGTATATTTTAATAAGAATATTTGGTCAAATTCTTTAAAGTTTGACTCCTAAAATAGATAGGGAACTTATATTATGGGACGGAGGGAGTAAATAATAGTCACATGTGATCTTGTAAGGTTTGTCTCAGTATATACATTCAAAATATTAAAATTTTATAATATTTTATTCATGGATAATGAGATATAAGCGGTCAAAAATGTGCATTGGAGACCGTGTAAAAAGCAAACGGAAAATCTAATAGGGGACAGAGGGAGCAATACTTAAAATAAAGCATTCATATTCAAACATTTTTGACAATAAAATCTAAAAATCTACTTGTTGTAGGTCTTGATGGAATACCGGTCCATAGTGCCTTGAGCCTTATGTTTGCAGTGTGGTTTTTGTCTGTAAATTGTGATCAACCGTGGTTCAAAGTCAATCTTACCATTTTACTAGCTTTTCCTAGATAAGAACAGGCTTCTTTTTTATGAGTTGAGGAGCTATCTTATTTTTTTAGCTGAATGCTTTTTGTCCCATCTAGTTCTATAAAAATGCCACTACTAATTTCATATCTACATTTTTCTAGTTTCTGCTGTTTAGAAAGTAGCATAAAATCTAATTTTAAAAAAAAAGAAAATTTAGCATGGAATTGATTTTGTGGGCTCCCTAGTAGTGGGATTTTTAGGCAAAGACCAGTGGCAAATTTCGGTTCCTGTTTTTGAACTGGCTTGAGTTAGTGAAGTTTAAGGAAATAGGACAAAATTGGTCAAATATGATTTACCTGTATAGTTCCATCTCATTTCTTTCTTTGTGCCTTAAGGTTCTCATTTCTATGTATGGATGTCAGTTTGTTATCATACAGCATAAAGTTTTTGTTTCTCCTGTGATCTTTAGCCCTTGCATTGTTTTTTATATAATAATCTTGTTGCAGGGAGCGGTCAAGGTAGTGGCAATGTGGGTTCGTTGAATTACCTTGAAGGATTTACCCCTGTTAGATCTCTTGGTTCTACATCAGCATCTTACATTTTGATCCCTTCTCCTAGTATGCATTTCCTCACTCCCTCTCCTCTTCAGCTTCCAACATGCCTGACCTCTGAATCCCCCCCTCTGGCTCACCTGCTTCATAGTAAGGGCTATGCAATTCCGCTTTCAACAGGTTTTGTAGTCTCAAAAGCTGTTCCATCTCTTAAGAAAGATATCAACAAATTAAGAGAAGAATGGCCTTCAATTCTCTCAGTTAATCTTGTTGATTTTTATGGAGGTTATGGTTTTCCTAATGACAAACTAGGTAGAGCACTTCCTAAGCAGGCAGGTAGGGGCATGGTTTCTGATGCCAGGGAGTATGAGCTTGAGATTCATTTGATACTTGAATCCGTTATGGCTGAGCTACATGCTCTGTCATGGATGACAGTGAGCCCAACATACCTGGAGAGACGTACTGCACTACCCTTTCACTGCGACATGGTATTGAGGCTGAGGAGGCTGCTGTATTTTGCTGAGAAGGAAATCTCTTGTCGGACAGAGAAGTCATAGTATGATTCTTGTCAATGGATTGTTAATTGAATACATGATAGTACAGAAATGTGAATCAAGCATCTTCAATAGGCTGCCTTACAGTGACACAAGTAGGCTGGCTTTAATTATCATACTGTATTCACCTTTAGCATGTAAAGTATGTACATTATCTCCTGGGGATAATATTGAGCCCCCCATTGGCATAGAAGTTGTAGAGAAAATTAGTCTAAGAAATTTAACGTAGGAAAAGGAGGTGTATAGAAGTGTAGTAAAGAAAGGAACTACTTAACTCTGATCAAACGGCAAAAATGGTGCAAGTGGAATGGAAGGGCATTTGTGGATGTGATGTGAACCTAGATTGTCTCTTTTAACAAATTTTTCTTCTCTAAGACTTTGAATTTACTGACAAAAATGTATTAACGCACTGAGTCTGCTTGGCCCCAAGAGCTGTACACAAAATATTACTCTATTAAAAACCACGTTTTGCAGATTAATTTTGACATTAGTTGAACTAATTTTTCTTGACAGAACCTCAAATTTGGTGTTATAAACATGGCAGCAAATCAGATTAGCGGCTCCAACCTTTTAACAATTATAACATAGTGTCAGAAGCAAGCAGCAATCAAGGGATGTCAAAATGAAACCTTCCGAATTGGCCCCCACTAGGAGTCACGCCCCGGCCACGTCTCAGTGCCCGGAACCGAAAGTTGTCCTAATTTTTTTAGGGCCTCTTCGGCCATATGAATCCCTTTGGAACCTTAATTTGCCCCAAAACTAGGCACCGCATTCCTTCCAATCCCATCTCCGTAATTCCTACCAATATCGATAAACGACTAGAGGGGCTATTTCGAGGCAACGTAGGGGCCAGAAGCCCCCCAATATTTGCAGTATTCCTATTGGGATCCCCGAGAAGGCCCACGTCAAAAAAAATCACCGTGCTCGAATTTGTCCGATTAACCCGTTGTCGTGGACTATTACACACGCCCTGACCACGTTCCGGGGCCCGGAATCGAAACTTGCCTTAGATTTTTTAGGGCCTCCTTGGGCCGTGTGAGTCCCTTCAGAACCTTAATTTGCCCCAAAACTAGGCACTGGATGCCTTCTAATCCCATCTCCGTAATTCCGACCAATACCGATAAATGACTAGATAGGCCTATTCTCATGCAATGTAGAGCCCAGAAGCCCCCCAATATTTGCAGTATCCCTATTGGGACCCCCGAGAAGGCCCCCATTCAAAAAAATCACCCTGCTAAAATTGTCCTATTTTCCCGTTTTCGTGGACAATTATTCACGCCACGACAACGTCCCGAGGCCCGAAACCAAAACTTGCCCGCCCTAAATTTCTTAGGGCCTCCTTGGATCGTATGAGTCCCTTCGGAAGTTTAACATGCCCAAAAACTGGGCACCGGATGCCTTCCAATCCCATCTCCGTAATTCCGACCAATACCGATAAACGACTAGATAGGCCTTTTCGAGGCAACGCGGGAGCCAGAAGCCCCCCAAAATTTGCATTATCCCTAATGGGACCCTCCGGATGGCCCCCGTAAAAAAAATCACCATGCTCGAAATAGTCCGATTTACCCGTAAATTTTTGGGCACGATCCGACTCTGGGCCCGGGACGTGGCCGGGGCGTGAGTAATAGTCCACGAAAACAGGTAAAACGGAACATTCTCGGGCAGTGTGATTTTTTTTGACAGGTGCCTTCCCGATGGTCCCAATAGGGTCTCTGTAAATTTTGGGGGGCTGCTGGCCCAAAAAGAACCTCTAAATGGCCTCTCGAGTTGGTTATCGGTATTGGTCGAAATTACGGAGGTGAGATTGGAAGGCATCCAGTGCCCGATTTTGGGGCATATTAAGGTTCCAAAAGGCATCATATGGCCCGAGGAGTCCCTAAAAATTTTTTGGGCAAGATTTGACTCCGGGCCCCGGGACGTGGCCGGGGCGTGAGTAATAGTCCACGAAAACAAGTAAATCGGAACATTTTCAGGCGGGGTGATTTTTTTTGACAGGTGCCTTCTCGGGGTCTCAATTGGGTCTCTGTAAATTTTAGGGGGCTACTGGCCCCAAAAGGGCCTCTAAATGTCCTCCGGAGTCGGTTATCGGTATTGGTCGGAATTACGGATGTGAGATTGGAAGGAATCCGGTACCCGGTTTTGGGGCATATTAAGGTTCAAAAGGGCCTCATATGGCCCAAGGAGACCCAAAATTTTTTTGGACAAGATCCGACTCCGGGCCCCGGTACGTGGCCGGGGCGTGAGTAATAGTCAACGAAAACGAGTAAATCGGAACATTTTCGGGCAAGGTGATTTTTTTGACAGGTGCCTTCCCGAGGGTTCTAATAGGGTCTCTGTAAATTTTGGGGGGCTGCTAGCCCCAAAAGGGCCTCTAAATGATCTCCCGAGTCGGTTATGGTTTTGGTCGGAATTATGGAGGTGGGATTGGAAGGCATCCGGTGCCCGGTTTTGGAGTATGTTAAGGTTCCAAAGGGCCTCATATGAACCAAGGAGGCCCTAAAAAAATTTTGGGCAAGATCCGACTACGGGGCTGGGACTTGGTCGGGGCGTGAGTAATAGTCCACGAAAACGGGTAAATAAAAATATTTTTCGAGCAGGGTGATTTTTTTTGACAGGTTCCTTCCCGAGGGTCCCAATAAGCTCTCTGTAAATTTTGGGGGGCTGCTGGCCCCAAAAGGGCCTCTAAATGGCCTCCCGAGTCGGTTATCGGTATTGGTCGGAATTACGGAGGTGGGATTGGAAGGCATCGAGTGCCCGATTTTGGGGCATGTTAAGGTTCCAAAGGGCCTCATATGGCCTTGCCCAAGGAGGCCCTAAAATTTTTTTGGGCAAGATACGACTCCGTACCCCGGGACGTGGCCGGGGCGTGAGTAATAGTCCACGAACACGGGTAAATCAAAACATTTTCGAGCACGGTGATTTTTTTTGACAGGTGCCTTCCCGAGAGACCCTATTAAATTTTGGATGCCTGCTGGCCCCAAAAGGGACTCTAAATGGCCTCCCGAGTCGGTTATCGGCATTGTTCGAAATTACGGAGGTGGGATTGTAAGGCATCCAGTGCCCGATTTTGGGGCATGTTAAGATTCCAAAGGGCCTCATATGGCCCAAGGAGGCCCTAATAAAATTTTGGGCAAGATCTGACTACGGGCTCCGGGACGTGGCCGGGGCGTGAGTAATAGTCCACGAAAACGGGTAAATCAAAATATTTTTCGGACATGGTGATTTTTTTTGACATGTTCCTCCCCGAGGGTCCCAATAGGGTCTCTGTAAATTTTGGGGGGCTGTTTGCCTCAAAAGGGCCTCTAAATGGCCTCCCGAGTCGGTTATCGGTATTGGTCGAAATTACGGAGGTGGGATTGGAAGGCATCCAGTGCGCGGTTTTGGGGCATGTTTAGGTTCCAAAGGGCCTCACATGGCCCAAGGAGGCCCTAAAAATATTTTGGGCAAGATCCGACTCAGGGCTCCAAGACGTGGCCGGGACGTGAGTAATAATCCACAAAAACATGTAAATCGGAACATTTTCGGGCAGGGTGATTTTTTTGACAGGTTCCTTCCCGAGGATCCCATTAGGTTCTCTGTAAATTTTGGGGGGCAGCTGGCCCCAAAAGGGACTCTAAATGGCCTCCCGAGTCGGTTATCGGCATTGTTCGAAATTACGGAGGTGGGATTGGAAGGCATCCAGTGCCCGGTTTTGGGGCATGTTAAGGTTCCAAAGGGCCTCATATGGCCCAAGGAGGCCCTAAATAAATTTTGGGCAAGATCCGACTCCGGGCCCCGTGACGTGACCGTGGCGTGAGTAATAGTCCACAAAAACGGGTAAATCGGAACATTTTCGGGGAGGGTGATTTTTCTGACGGATGCCTTCCCTGGTGTCCCAATAGGGTCTCTGTAAATTTTGGGGGGCTGCTGGCCCTAAATGGGCCTCTAAATGGTCTCCCGAGTCGGTTATCAGTATTGGGTCGAAATTACGGAGGTGGGATTGGAAGGCATCTGGTGCCCGGTTTTGGGGTATGTTAAGGTTCCAAAGGGTCTCATATGGCCCAAGGAGGCCCTAAAAATATTTTGGGCAAAATCCGACTTTGGGCCCCGGGACGTGGCCTGGGTGTGAGTAGTAGTTCACGAAAAGTGTAAATCGGAATATTTTCGGACAATTTGATTTTTTTTGACCGGTGCCTTCCCGAGGGTCCCAATAGGGTCTCTGTAATTTTTGGGGGCTACTGGCCCCAAAAGGTCATCTAAATGGCCTCCCGAGTCGGTTATCGATATTGGTCGAAATTACGGAAGTGAGATTGGAAGACATCCAGTGCCCGATTTTGGGGCATGTTAAGGTTCCAAAGGGCATCATATGACCCAAGGAGTCCCTTAAAAATTTTTTGGGCAAGATCCGAATCCGGGCCCCGGGACGTAGCCGGGGCGTGAGTAATAGTCCATGAAAACGGGTAAATCAGAACATTTTCGGGCGGGGTGATTTTTTTTACAGGTGCCTTCTCGGGTGTCCCAATAGGGTCTCTGTAAATTTTGGTGGGCTACTGGCCCCAAAAGGGCCTCTAAATGGCCTCCCGAGTCGGTTATCGGTATTTGGTCGGAATTACGCAGTTGAGATTGGAAGGCATCCGGTACCCGGTTTTGGGGCATATTAAGGTTCAAAAGGGCCTCATATTTCTCAAGGAGGCCCTAAAAAAATTTTGGCCAAGATCCGACTCCGATCCTGGGACGTGGCCGCGGCGTGAGTAATAGTCAACAAAAACGAGTAAATCGGAACATTTTCGGGCAGGGTGATTTTTTTTGACATGTACTTTCCCTGGGGTCCCAATAGGGTCTCTGTAAATTTTGGGGGGCTGCTCTCCCCAAAAGGGCCTCTAAATGGTTTCCCGAGTCGGTTATCGGTATTGGTCGAAATTACGGAGTTGGGATTGGAAGGCATCCAGTGCCCGGTTTTGGGGCATGTTAAGATTCCAAAGGGCCTCATATGGCCCAAGGAGGCCCTAATAAAATTTTGGGCAAGATCTGACTACGGGCTCCGGGACGTGGCCGGGGCGTGAGTAATAGTCCACGAAAACGGGTAAATCAAAATATTTTTCGGACATGGTGATTGTTTTTGACATGTTCCTCCCCGAGGGTCCCAATAGGGTCTCTGTAAATTTTGGGGGGCTGTTTGCCTCAAAAGGGCCTCTAAATGGCCTCCCGAGTCGGTTATCGGTATTGGTCGAAATTACGGAGGTGGGATTGGAAGGCATCCAGTGCGCGGTTTTGGGGCATGTTTAGGTTCCAAAGGGCCTCACATGGCCCAAGGAGGCCCTAAAAATATTTTGGGCAAGATCTGACTCAGGGCTCCAAGACGTGGCCGGGACGTGAGTAATAGTCCGCAAAAACATGTAAATCGGAACATTTCGGGCAGGGTGATTTTTTTGACAGGTTCCTTCCCGAGGATCCCATTAGGTTCTCTGTAAATTTTGGGGGGCAGCTAGCCCCAAAAGGGCCTCTAAATGGTCTTCCGAGTCGGTTATCGGTATTGGTCGAAATTACGAAGGTGGGATTAGAAAGCATCCGGTGCCCGGTTTTGGGGCATGTTAAGGTTTCAAAGGGCCTCATATGGGCCAAGGAGGCCCTAAAAATTTTTTGGGCAAGATCCGCCTCCGGGGCCCGTGAGGTGGCCCGGGCGTGAGTAATAGTCCACGAAAACGGGTAAATCGGAACATTTCGGGCATGGTGATTTTTTTTTGACAGGTCTCTTCCTGAGGGTCTCAATAAGGTCTCTGTAAATTTTGGGGTGCTGCTGGCCCCAAAAGGGCCTCTAAATGGCCTCCCGAGTCGGTTATCTGTTTTGGTCGGAATTACGGAGGTGGGATTTGAAGGCATTTGGTGCCCGGTTTTTGGGTATGTTAAGGTTCCAAAGGGCCTCATATGGCCCAAGTAGGCCCTAAAAAAGTTTTGGATAAGATCCGACTACGGGCCCTGTGACTTGGCCGGGGCGTGACTAATAGTCCCCGAAAACGGATAAATCAAAACATTTTTCGGGTAGGGTGATTTTTTTTGACAAGTTCCTTCCCGAGGGTCCCATTAAGGTCTCTGTAAATTTTGGGGGGCTGCTGGCCCCAAAAGGGCCTCTAACTGGCCTCCCGAGTCGATTATCGGTATTCTTCGGAATTACGGAGGTGGGATTGGAAGGCATCCAGTGCCCGGTTTTGGGACATGTTAAGGTTTCAAAGGGCCTCATATGGCCCAAGGAGGGTATAAAATTTTTTTGGTCAAGATCCGACTCCGGGTCCCGTGACGTGGATGGGGCGTGAGTATAGTCCACAAAAACGGGTAAATCGAAACATTTTCGGCCAGGGTGATTTTTTCTGACGGGTGCCTTCCCTGGGGTCCTAATAGGGTCTCTGTAATTTTTGGGGGGCTGCTGGCCCCCAAATGGTCTCTAAATGGTCTCCCGAGTCGGTTATCGGTATTGGTCGAAATTACGCAGATGGAATTGGAAGGCATCCAGTGCCCGGTTTTGGGGCATGTTAAGGTTCCAAAGGTCCTCATATGGCTCAAGGAAACCCTAAAAAGTTTTTGGGCAAGATCCGACTTCGGGCCCTGGGACGTGGCCAAGGCGTGAGTGATAGTACACGAAAACGAGTAAATCAAAACATTTTTCGGGCAGGGTGATTTTTTTTAACAGGTTCCTCCCCGAGGGTCCCAATAGGGTCTCTGCAAATTTTGGGCGCTGCTGGCACCAAAAGGGCCTCCTGAGTCGGTTATCGGTATTGGTCGAAATTACGGAGTTGGGATGTGAAGGCATCGAGTGCCCGATTTTGGGGCATGTTAAGGTTCCAAAGGGCCTCATATGGCCCAAGGAGGCTCTAAAAAAATATTGGACAACATCCGACTTCGGGCCCCGAGACGTGGCCGGGGCGTGAGAAATAGTCCACGAAAACCTGTAAATCATAACATTTTCGGGCAGGGTGATTTTTTTTACACGTGCCTTATCGAGTGACCCAATAGGGATCCAGTGCCCGGTTTTTGGGCATGTTAAGGTTCCAATGGGCCTCATATAGCCCAAGGAGGGCCTAAAATTTTTTTGGGCAAGATCCGACTCCGGGCCCTAGGACGTGACCGGTGCGTGAGTTAACGGGTAAATCGGAACATTTTCGGGCAGGGTGATTTTTTTACGGGCGCCTTCCCTGGGGTCTTTATAGGATCTCTGTAAATTTTGGGGGGCTGCTCGCCCCAAAAGGGCCTCTAAATGGTCTCTCGAGTCTGTTATCAGTATTCGTCGAAATTACGGAGGTGGGATTGGAAGGCATCCAGTGCCCGATTTTGGGGCATGTTAAGGTTTCAAAGGGCCACATATGGCCCAAGGAGGCAATAAAATTTTTTTTGGGAAAGATCTGATTACGGGTCCTGGTACGTGGCCGGGGCGTGAGTAATAGTCCACGAAAACTGGTAAACTGAACATTTCGGGCAGGGTGATTTTTTTTGACAGGTGCCTTACCGAGGGTCCCATTGGGGTCTCTGTAAATTTTGGGGGATGCTGGCCCCAAATGTGCCTCTAAATGGCCTCCCGAGTCGGTTATCGGGTTTGGTCGAAATTACGGAGGTGGGATTGGAAGGCATCCAGTGCCCGGTTTTGGGGCATGTTTAGGTTCCAAAGGGCCTCACATGGGCCAAGGAGGCCCTAAAAATATTTTGGGCAAGATACGACTCAGGGCTCCGGGACGTGGCCGGGGCGTGAGTAATAGTACACGAAAACGGGTAAATCGGAACATTTTCGGGCAGGGTGATTTTTTTCACGGGTGCCTTCCCTGGAGTCCCAATAGGGTCTCTGTAAATTTTGGGGGGCTGCTGGCCCCAAATGGGCCTCTAAATGGCCTCCCGAGTCGGTTATCGGTATTCGTCGGAATTACGGAGATGGGATTGGAAGGCATCGAGTGCCTGATTTTGGGGCATGTTAAGGTTCCAAAGGGCCTCATATAGCCCAAGGAGGCCCTTAAATTTTTTTGGGAAAGATCCGACTCCGGGCCCTGGTGCGTGAGTAATAGTCCACAAAAACGGGTAAATCGAAACATTTTCGGGCAGGGTAATTTTTTTTGACGGGTGCCTTCCCTGGCTTCCCAATAGGAACTCTGTAAATTTTGGAGGGCTGCTGGCCCCAAAAGGGCCTCTAAATGGTCTTCCGAGTTGATTATCGGTTTTGGTCGGAATTACGCAGGTAGGATTGGAAGGCATCCGGTGCGCGGTTTTGGGGTACGTTAAGGTTCCAAAGGGCCTCATACGGCCCAAGCAGGCCCTAAAAAATTTTTGGGCAAGATCCGACTCCGGGCCCCGTGACGTGGGCGGGGCGTGAGTAATAGTCCACTAAAACGGGTAAATCAAAACATTTTCGGGCAGGGTAATTTTTTTTGACAGCAGCCTTACTGAGTGTCATAGTAGGGTCTATGTAAATTTTGGGGGGCTGCTGGCTCCAAAAGGGTCTCTAAATGGCCTCCCGAGACTGTTATCAGTATTGGTCGAAATTACGGAGGTGGGATTGGAAGGCATTCAGTGTCCGATTTTTGGGCATGTTAAGGTTCCAAAGGGCCCCATATGGCCCAAGGAGGCCCTACAAAATTTTTGGGCAAGATCCGACTCCGGGCCCCGGGACGTGTCAGGGGCGTGAGTAATAGTCCACAAATACGTGTAAATCGGAATATTTTCGGCAACGTGATTTTTTTCGACGGGTGCTTTCCTTGGGGTACCAATAGGGCCTCTGTAAATTTTGGGGGGCTGCTGGCCCCAAAAGGGCCTCTAAATGGCCTCCCGAGTTGATTATCGGTTTTGGTCGGAATTACGCAGGTGGGATTGGAAGGCATCCGGTGCGCGGTTTTGGGGTACGTTAAGGTTCCAAAGGCCCTCATATGGCCCAAGGATGCCCTAAAAAATTTTTGGGCAAGATCCGACTACGGGTCTCGGGAAGTGGCTGGGGCGTGAGTAATAGTTCACGAAAACGGGTAAATCAAAACCTTTTTTGGGCAGGGTGATTATTTTTGACAGGTGCTTTCCCGATGGTCCCAATAGGGTCTCCGTAAATTTTGGAGGGCTGCTGGCCCCAAAAGGGCCTCTAAATTGCCTCCCGATTCGGTTATCAGTATTCGTCGGAATTACGGAGGTGGGATTGGAAGGCATCGAGTGTCTGGTTTTGGGCAAGATCCGACTCTTGGACCCCTGGACGTGGCCGGGGCGTGAGTAATTGTCCACAAAAACGGGTAAATCGGAACATTTTCGGGCAGGGTGATTTTTTTTGGTGGGTGCCTTCCCTGGGTTCCCCATAGGGTCTCTGTAAATTTTGGGGGCTGCTGGCCCGAAAGGGTCTCTAAATGGTCTCCCGAGTCGGTTATCTGTATTGGTCGAAATTACGGAGGTGGGAATAGAAGGCATCCAGTGCCCGGTTTTGGGGCATGTTAACGTTCCAAAGGGACTCATAAGGCCCAAGAAGACCCAAAAATTGTTTTGGGTAACATCCGACTCCGGGCCCCGTGACGTGGCCGAGGCGTGAGTGATAGTCCACAAAAGCGGGTAAATCGGAACTTTTTCGGGCAGGGTGATTTTTTTGACAGGTTCCTTCCTGAGGGTCCCAATAGGGTCTTTATAAATTTAGGGGGGCTGCTGGCCCCAAAAGGGCCTCTTAATGGCCTCACGAGTCTGTTATCGGTATTCGTCGGAATTACGGAGGTGGGATTGGAAGGCATCGGGTGCCCGGTTTTGGGGCATGTTAAGGTTCCATAGGGGCTCATATATTCCAAGGAGGCCCTAAAAAATTTTTGGGCAAGATCTGGGACGTGGCCGGGGCGTGAGTAATAGTCCACGAAAAAAGGTAAATCAAAACATTTTCGGGCAGGGTGATTTTTTTTGACAGGTGCCTTACCGAGTGACCCAATAGGGTCTCTGTAAATTTTGGGGGGCTGCTGGCCCCAAAAGGGCCTCTAAATGGGCTCACGAGTCGGTTATGGGTATTGGTCGGAATTACGGAGGTGGGATTGGAAGGCATCAAGTGCCCGATTTTGGGGCATGTTAAGGTTCTAAAGGGCCTCATATAGCCCAAGGATGCCCTAAAATTTTTTTGGGCAAGATCCGACTCCGGGCCCCGCGACGTGGACGGGGTGTGAGTAATAGTCCACAAAAACGGGTAAATCAGAACATTTTCGGGCATGGTGATTTTTTTTTACGGGAACCTTCCCTGGGACCCTAATAGGGTCCCTGTAAATTTTGGGGGGCTGCTGGCCCCAAAAGGGCCTCTAAATGGTCTTTCGATTCGGTTATTGATATTGGTCGAAATTTCGGAGGTGGGTTTGGAAGGCATTCAGTGCCCGGTTTTGGGGCATGTTAAGATTCCAAAGGGCCTCATATGGCTCAAGGAAGCCCTAATAAAATTTTGGGCAAGATCTGACTCCGGGCCCCGGGAGGTGGCCCGGGCGTATGTAATATTCCACGAAAACGGGTAAATCGGAACATTTTCGGGTATGGTGATTTTTTTTGACAGGTTCCTTCCTGAGGGTCTCAATAGGGTCTCTGTAAATTTTGGGGGCTGCTGGCCCCAAAAGGGCCTCTAAATGGCCTCCCGAGTCGGTTATCGGTATTGGTCGGAATTACGGAGGTGAGTTTGGAGGGCATCGAGTGCCCGATTTTGGGGCATGTTAAGGTTCCAAAGGGCCTCATATGGCCTTAGGAGGCCCTAAAAATTTTTTGGGCAAGATCCGACTCCAGGCCCCGAGACGTGGCCAGGGCGAGAGTAATAGTCCACAAAAACGGGTAAATCGGAACATTTTCAGGCAGAGTGATTTTTTTTTACGGGTACCTTCCCGGGGGTCCCAATAGGGTCTCTGTAAATTTTGGGGGGCTGCTGGCCGTGCAAGGGCCTCTGAATGGCCTCCGGAGTCGAGTATCGATTTTGGTCGGAATTACGGAGGTGGGATTGGAAGGCATCTGGTGCCCCTTTTTAGGGTATGTTAAGGTTCCAAAGGGCCTCATATGGCCCAAGGAGGCCCTAAATTTTTTTTGCGTAAGATTCGACTCCGGGCCCCGGGGCGTGAGTAATAGTCCACGAAAACAGGTAAATCGGAACATTTTCGGGCATGGTGATTTTTTTTGACAGGTGCCTTCCCGAGGGTCCTAATAGGGTCTTCGTAAATTTTGGTGGGCTGCTGGCCTCTAAAGGACCTCTAAATGGCCTCCCGAGTCAGTTATCGGTATTGGCCGGAATTACGGAGGTGGCATTGGAAGGCATCCGGTGCCCGGTTTGGGGTATGTTAAGGTTCTAAAGAGCCTCATATAGCCCAAGGAGGCCTTAAAAAAAATTTGGGTAACCCGTTATGTGGATTATTACTCGCGCCCCGGCCACGTCTCGGGGCCCGGAATCGGAACTTTCCCTTAATTTTTTAAGGGCCTCCTTGGGCCGTATGAGGCCCTTCGGAATCTTAACTTGCCCCAAAACTGGGCACCGGATGCCTTCCAATCCCATCTTCGTAATTCAGACCAATACGATAAACGACTAGAAAGGCCATTTCAAGATCATGCAGGGGCTGAAGCCCCCCAATATTTGCAATATCGCTATAGGGACCCCTGGGAAGGCCCACGTAAAAAAAAATCACCCTGCTCGAAATTATCCGATTTTCCCGTTTTTGTGGACTATTTTGCACACGCCCGACCTCGTCCCGGGGCCCGGAACTGAAACTTTTCCTAAATTTTTTTAGGGCCTCCTTGGGTCGTATGAGGCCCTTCGGAACCTTAATTTGCCCCAAAACTGGGCACCGGATGCCTTCCAATCTCATATACGTAATTCCGACCAATACCGATAAATGACTAGAGAGGCCCATTCCGAGGCAATGTAGGGCCCAGAAGTCCCCCCCCTAAAATTTGCAGTATCCCTATTGGGACCCTCAGGAAGGCCCCCTGTCAAAAAAATCACCCTGCTCGAAATTGTCCAATTTTCCTGTTTTCGTGGACTATTACACACGCCCCTTGGGCCGTATGATTCCTTTCAGAACCTTAACTTGCACCAAAACTGGGCACCGGATGCCTTCCAATCCCATATCCGTAATTCCGACCAATACCGATAAACGACTAGAGAGGCTATTCAAGACAATGTAGGGGCCAGAAGCCCCCCAATATTTGCAGTATTCCTATTGGGATCCCCGGGATGGCCCACTTCAAAAAAATTACTCTGTTCGAAATTGTCCAATTAACCCGTTTTCGTGGACTATTACTAGGTAAAGTGGAAATTCTATGAAAAATTTGCCGTTCAATTTTGCGAGAAAATACCTTCTAAAATTTGTTGTGAAATCAAACTTCATGACACTCAATTTTTTTTTAAAAAAAATGAAACCCCTTGCCATCTCTGGTATCGATCATCCCAATTGTGGTACTGACCCATCTATTTTGCACATGTGGATCCAACAAGCTAGATTTTTCCGCTCTTTCTAACCCTAATTCTTTAATTTTCTCCAAAATTCTCTCAACTCCATTCTTTTTATCTCTTCAGTTCCTGAATTCTTCTATTCTCTCGACTCCTCTTAATTTCTTAAAATTTTGAGTTAATTGAGCTAAAAAGAAGAGTATCAAGAGAAAAAGGGGAGCAGGGAAATTGAATCCTTTAAGAAGAGCTTGAAAAATATTATTATAATGAACATTAGTGCTATTAAACAATCATTTAAATAAAATAAATTAATTAATCAAATAAAATTAACAATACCAATAAAACGAAAATTAGCAAATAATATTATAATAAATGTTAATGCAAATGAATAAGCATTCAAATAAAATGAATAATAGTAATAAAACTAATATTAATAAATATTATTATAATGAATATCAATGCAAATGAACAAGCATTCAAATAAAATGAACAATAGTAATAAAACTAATATTAATAAATATTATTATAATGAACACCAATGCAAATGAACAATCATTCAAATAAAATGAACAACTGTAATAAAATGAATTTTAGCAAATATTATTGTTATGAATATCAATGCAAATGCACAATCATTCAAATAAAATGAAAATAGTAATAAAACAAACATTAGCAAATAGTTTTATAATGAATTATCATTCAAATAAAATAATATAAAATAGAAATAAAATGAACAGTACTGATAAAACGAAGAGGGAATTTTTTTGGAAAATAGAGGAGCAAATGGTGAGTAGAACTAAATTTTGAAACGAAGATGATGTGCTTCTAGAGAGAAAACAGAGGGAGAGAATTGCATAAGACGAAAAAAATTTGGAAATTCAAAATGTTTAAAGTCAAAAGGAGGGAAAATTGACCCCACTTTTCATTTTTGAACATATCTGGAGTAACATATTCATTATGAATAAATTGATTGTTTATTCCGTGTTTTAACCTTTCTATTTGTTTGCATTTTATGTTCTTTGATTTGTTGAGCGAATAGAGCAAGTGTGCACCATTGACTTATTGTATGCAATCCTCCAATCTCCCCTCCAACTCTGACAGGTGTCCCATCAGGCTCCACTACTCTTTTGGAAGGTTAATTTGCAAATATTGTTGAAGGAAGGTGAATCTTTGCAAATTGAACTTGTATTAATGATAAAAAAGAATGAAATTTGTACAAATTTGGCTATGGACAATGAATAAGCATCAGAATTGCAGCTGACTATCAACTATAAACAATGAATGAGCAACTACACTGCAGCTGGCCCAAAAAGCTCCTGAAAGCCACAATGCTTCTGTAGTACATTAGACCAACTACGTCTACTTACAATTTCTCGAATTCCTATTTACTCTTACCTTCATCTACAATAACTCATGTACATACTAATCTTCTGATGACAGCTCCATGTGCTAGGAGCACCACTAACTTGGGTAGCCCACGGATTGTATCTCGGCTTGGCTGATTGTTGACCTCGTCCAAATAAGATGTCTGCGCTGATAGAAATCGAAATTGCATAACGATACTAAGCACAACGGCTGATCCTGGAAACCAATGGAAATTCATTTAGTTAGCAAATGATGAAAATATGGCTTAAAAGATACTCCCTCCGTAAATGGTTGTCCAACTTTGACTTTAGACACTAATTACACATATCTTTTGACTAATATACAGAAAAAAATGTTTTTATCTAAAATATTCCTTGATTACATTAATGGTCAAAGTGGAGCATCAGCATATGTGAAAGTCAAAGTGAGACAACTAATAAGAAAAGGAGGAAGTAAAAGTAAAATGTCACAAATAATACCATGTGTATCCACAATTCCCTGCAGTTAATTTGAACAGCCTTCTAGCATGCCTGAGCAAAGGACACCTTTGTCACAGCTCAGCAAGGAGCTTGGAGGCCAACCAAAACGCGTGTTACCAACACTAGCACAAAACCAATTCATGAGACTTATAGAAGTTCCAGTGTTATTGATGCTTTTGTAAAAACAGAGAGAACAAATGGTGCCTCTTCTCCAGGAACAATAGTTGTAGGCACTATCGTGTAGCCTTTTGGGTCTGGGTCCAAAACCATTTCGCATGATATCTCTCGGGAATTAACATAATCAGTCCCACCCACCGATTCGTGCAAGTAGATATTAACAGATGCCCGTCGGCCAAGAGTTTTGAGTATTCTCATTCCTATGTAGAACATTGTCGAATTATGACTGGATTGATAATTCCGGAAACCAGCGGCAGTTCGAGAGAAACTCACACCCTGAGAATAAACAATGTCAAGACACATTCATCATACACATTTTCTGATGAGGTAGATAGTGAATCCTACCTGAGTTAGCGTAATAAAGACGTGCATTGGAGCTGATGCATCTGCTCCAGCTGCTCGCAAGCGGAACTGGGGGTTTTGATGCCAGGTATCATAATCTTGACAGCCACCAGCACTATATCCTCGCCATTGCCCATGGACTGAATACCGCATCTCTGGGGGGTAGACCCGGCAGACATAGATGGATCGAAAATGGATCTGAAAGTCTTGCCAGGACATCCAGAATATACCTTCTTTTGACTGCTCAAATAAGGGAGTTTTGAAATATATTATGAGACACCAATACGACACAGCTAAATATGTAAACTTCAAGTGAGATTTACTGGAACTAACAAAGGAAGTCCTATTCTCTAATGATGAGTAATCCAGAATCACACAGAAGCGCAAAAACCTGTGGAACATGCTTGAGCTTATGCTTCATCCTATCTGTCCAGGCTGGTGAGGAGTCTGACCATGGTCCATTCCACTCAACCTCATTTGCCCATGGATTGCGAATCTGAACAAGCTTGTGATTATCAACCTCTCTAATCTGCATCAACAAGAAAAAAATTATTATCTACAATACCCAAGGCGAAATTGAGACCTTCAAGTGGCAGACAAGTGGCAGACTTCAATAACCTGCAATATTGAGTAGGCATGCCCCTGAACAATACCACTAGAAGAGACATGCACATCAGTCCCAGATGGGCTCCCAGCGCCTAGCAAAAATCCTTCCTGTTTAAACCGCAATAGTTGAGACCATAATCTACCACTTGCAAGATCAATTTGTGCTTGAGCGCTTCTCATGTCAATTTCTTCACCAGCTCCACCAGTGAGATCTACCAGAGCATCCTGGACAAGTCCGCCTTCTAAAGCCTCATAGGAGCCATGCAACTTGGCATATGCCTTCTCCAACACCGATACCCAAAGTTCATTTCCCTTGCGACTTGTAGCAAATGCGGGTTTTCCCGGAGCTTCACATGGAATCCAATCGTCAACAATAACAGGCACCCATTCACCCTAAAGATCACACATAGATGTTCTTAGATTGCAATTGGTATTTTTCAGTGAATTCCAAAAGATGCCATGTACGAGCAAAGATGTATACCCAAGCAAAAAAAAAAAGCAGACTAAAAAATTAACAGGACTTCAAAAAGAAAATTTTCGACCCACCCTTACTCTCATCAGTGAGCACAATCCTCCAAAGCAATAAACTAACAGGCTGTATGCTCGGACTCGTCCTACCACCCCAAGGTAACGGTGTCGACATGACACGACCCGAATACTAACACGGAATACAGATCGGACCCTGAGGAGCAAAGAAGGACTCGTCAATCAAAACCCTACATCTGTTTTCTTCTCCGACAGCGAGTGGCTGGTCTTCATCCTTTGACATTATGAGGGTTTTGAGCAGACGGCTTTTGGAAGGCTTTCTCATTGGCATTTGGCTTTTTGCATGTGGTCAAAAGCCAAAAAAAGAAAGTGTTCGGTAAATGGCTTTTGGAGTGGCTGAAAAGCCAAAGCCAAAGCCAAGAGCTGTTTTTAGCAGCTAGCAGGACAACCGCTTTTAGGAAACACTTTTATAAGTGACCAATATTACACAACCGGTGAACCAGCCATTACAAAAGGCCATCAGCCAATTTCCAAACACCCTGTATCATGCTCCTATCCTTCTTTCCTTTTCTTTTACATTTGGTATAATTTAAATGTGGGACTTGGGGACTAGGTGGGAGTTGAAGAAAAAGTTACGAGCATTTACTTCTCTCCTTTCCCTTTCCAAAAAGCTGGACAATAAATTCTTTTGTTCTTAAATGAAGGACAGTCGTCTGCCTTTCTTTACAATGAATTCATCACTAAAGGGAACCTAGCAAACTGGCAAGCTCCTCCACTCCAATTCATTTAATTACTACCACGACTACCAACCTCCTCCCAACCTTCGAACAAAAAAGTGCAAAAAGGTGCATGCTAGGGAAAAAATACTAAGATGCGACTGGGGAAAAGGGATACCAAGTGAAAGGACCTTTTTATAAGATAAGTAGTAAAGATATATAATAGAAAGACAACAAGGGAGTGTCACCCATGTGCAAAGGGGTAAAGAGAGGGTGCACCGACTACGAAGATAGCAATACATGCTTCTTCCCAACAGGCAACAACCCCCAATGGCCACCTTATCCTATGTCCGGAGCAAGGGATATAATCAGCATAGAAGCCGCATACGTAATTTCATGCGCTCCTTTGAAAAGAATTTTTACCGATACATTCCTGCAGTTTCTTCAAAGATCATAGAGACGCTTATACAAAAAAGTTACAATAGGAAATCCTAGATAACTTGTCAAAAACGAAATTTTGAAGAAAAAACTGATTTGCATTTTGCACATTTCAAAACTTACAGAATAGAGGAGGCTATACGATGGACGAAAATGATTTCAAACAGGGATAACTTATAAATCTTGTTTGCATCCCAAAAATACTACTACAGGACCACCTCCGTTCCAATATAGTTATGTGGGTTATTGTTATTCGTCTCGATATATACTCAATTAACTTACACACAATTGAAGATGTAAACCTTTGAAATTGTGTATGGGAAGGCGTGAAAGTTCCCAATATTGCAAGTAAAATGGAACGGAGATACGCTAAACTTTGCACATTTAAAAACTTACAGAATAGAGGAGGCTATACGAGGGATGAAAATGATTTCAGACGCAGATAACGTATAAGTCTTGTTTGCATTCCAAAAATACTACTACATCCGTTACATTATAAATGCAACATTGGGAAACTTTACACTGTTCCCAAAGCCTCCTTTGACATTCTATTATGATTATACGTAACGACAATATTATCCATGTGAGATCTTGTTAGATTCTTCTCGATATACAATTAATTAATATATACACAATTAAAGATATAAACTTTTGAAGTTGTGTACTCGAAGGCGTGAAAGTTCCCCATATTGCAATTAAAATGTAACGGATAAAGTACACCATTGAACATAAAAGGGGCAAACTGAACGAAGATACCCTAAAGGAGCATTTGGTTAGAGAATTTCAAGAGAATGGTAATGAAACCCGTGTTTCCCTTATATAATGAGTGACTGATGTTTTGGGGTTTCCCCAAATTTTCAGGTTTGATTCCCTTGACATCCCTACAGCCCCCCCCCCCCCCCGATTTATGAATTCCCTCATTCTCCTCCAAATGATAGCGTTCACTATCGAACCCCCCTTCAAACACCTGACCACCAACCCAACTCCACTACCTCAACCACCAAATCTAATCACAAGTTAATAGACAGAAATGAAATAGAGAAGAAGAAGGCAAGATGGTATGTTGTATTGGATTAACTCAGTCTTTTGAGAGGATAAGGACTCTCCAAGAGATAGAAAAGGAAATACAAATGAGGATTAGTGAATAATTCTCCCTTCCTTTCTAGTCTTAGCTTGGTGCAACCGTGCAAAAATACGGTCATATCGGAATGGTTCGCCAAAGTTGGAACGGTTTTCAACTTTGGCGAACCGAATTCAACAAGGTGGGTTTAAAAGCATGATATTTTGGCCGTATCACCCGTGACAATAAGGGTTCGCATGTTTTTTCCGCTACAAAGCGTCACTCTGCATATTTTTTGCAAACTTTTTAGAGATTTCTTATCTTTACTCATAGAGTAACACCGATTTACCTCCAATAATGACTCAAAGACAAGAGAAAAGAAGAGAAGAGGTACCACCGCACTATTAAACCCTATATAACTCCACTACATAACTTCACTAAAATCATAGATTAATTGAAGCAAAAAGACCAAAAAAAGAAGTCTAAAACAAAATTTTTGCCACGACAATAGCAACGCGGTCCTGACCAACGAACCCATTCCCTGGCCCCGTAACCACAACCGCTCCCGTTTCCGAAACGTAAACCATATTTTCGAACCATGAGTTTTATTCATGGTGCCTTGGTGATTACACTCTCTCTACAGCTAACAATATTCCTTTTTGCGTTGGAATGATTCTCTTTGAGATACGCTAAAGTGCCATCTTTTTATGATAAGCATGTGGTATGGGTGGTCCTTGCATTACCCCTATACTTCTAAGTAGCTTCAAAAGGAGAGAGCCCTTTCCCTTCCACTAGGACTTCGATAGCAATCTTGGTTTTGAAAGGCAAACAATTGGGTGAAACGGGTCCCTAGAGACTAATCGCAAGACAAAGGTCCACGCATACCGTCAACGCAGGCCCTTATTAATTATTTTTACATTTTTCTTGAATTAACACCGATGCTAGTATAAAATAAATAAAAACAAACTCGAATAATACATCCTCTTTTAAAGTAAAGATAACACAAAAAGGGAGCGCTTCGCCTACACGTACTACTGATAAAGGAAGAAAATTGCATACGTGGCCGCGTTCGCGATGATATGGATCCACTTGTGGCGGATGAATGAAACGGAATACGATTGAAATTTTGCAAAAACTCACATAAATGGATACTTAACTTCGAAATTGAAAAAAAAGTATTCTTCCAACATAATGTGACCAACCCTATTGTATGATGGGGTTATATATAAATGGAGAATCTAGAATTACTTAAATCATTAATGCCCTGTTATTACTAAACCTAAATATAGATGTAGGGGTGATAACGAGTCGAAACAACTCGCGAGTTACTCGAGATCGAATCGATCAAAACTCGGACTCGTGCTCCACTCGCAATGTTTATGAGTTAATTCGAGTTAGCAGAAGTCAAAACTTGACTCGAAAACCTGTGAGAAACTCGAAAGGCATGATAAAAGGCTGAATATTCAAATTTTAGACATAATATACCTTACGGGTTTTAAGGCAATGGAAAAACTCGTTAATAACAAGAGATATCAGTGAAAGCCCGACTCACTCGGTCCCCCTTGCATAGAAGACTTCAATCGAGTTCGACTCGAGATCTTAACGGGACGAGTCGAGTTACCCAACTTGGAAGCCTACATACGTTTTTTTCCTTTCTTTGGTGTGTACATATTGGTGTTCCATTTTTGGCCAAATCTGGAAAAATAATGTCCTAACGTAGCGATTCATCGTAACATAATAGACAATGCGGCGAGAAGGATGAGATTTTATAGCAGTGTTACATAACGATATTGCATGGAACGGGAAGTTCAAAATCCTTTATGTAACGGTTGTTACATAACGTAGCAGCTGAGTTTTGGTTCCATGCTCGTGAGTTAATGGTGAAGTCGAGAAGGAGGGTTCACTATTCACATTAAAGAAAAGGCCGGAATAAAAAAAAGCGAGAAATAACAAAGAGTAAGAAGCAACTTGGTCAAACAAAGAAAATTAGAAAAATGATGCTTCTGTAGTTCCATTTGAAGAGAAAAAGAAGAGTGAAGGTGACACGAGGACGATGAAGAGAAAGAAACAAAAAAGTGAAGATCGAAAAGAAGAAAGACGGATCGAAGAGAGAGAACGAAAAAGAACTTACCTGGAAAGGTATGAACTTGGATACTTCATTTAGAACTTAAAACTTCACATTTTCCATGAGATGAGCGAGTTCGGTACACATATCCGAGTATACACTTGTAGCGAAGTGTGTCTAGCGAAATCAAGTAACATAGGATTATACAATGAGGATAATATTCTGAATACTTCTCTCCTCTTTACTAGTTTGATTCATAGTGCCTTGGTGATTACACCTTTCTCTGTAACTAAAAACATTCTGTGTCTTCACCATTTCTGTGGTGGAATAATTCTCTTTCTGACACCCTCTATATGATTCAACACACATGTGAAACACTCCCCTTCACATTCATTTTCCTCTTTCTGTTTTACAGAAAGTGGGTTGAGTGGCTTCCTTGCTCGTTGCTGTTACACAGAACCCAACCAACAACTAAAAGTTATCCCACAGCTGCCACAATCACCAACCCACACAACATTCCCATCATCACTCACCGAAGAGAGAGAATGAAAGACAAACAACCACCAAGTTAAGAGGAACCCAGCAGCGCAAGAAGTGAATGGACCTGATTTCAGCCACCAAGTTACTTGGGCTAGGCTGTCGGTCATAGAGAATTGTGCTTAATCATTGGGATTGGGGGGAGGGGGAGAGAACGGCTATATCCTATGGTGGTTGTTAAGAAAGGGGCGACGAGAGTTGCAGCGAAGGAGCAATTATGGCAGTAATGAGTGGATGGAAAGGAGTCTGGTGATGTTCAAGTTGCGTAGAATGCTTGGGGATTCTGAAACCACGTACAAAAGAGGTTTAAAACCCTTTCTCTTGCCTAACCAAACAGGTGCGGGATTGGGGGTTGGGGGGGGGGTGTCATTCCTTTCTTTTTCCAGCCATAAATTAAACGGCCCCTAAGGGTGTTGTTTACTATTAGTTACCTGAATACAAAAGCGAACTGTGTAAATTCCTTCCTCGTTATACTCTGGAGTGATAATCACTTCGGATATACGAGAGACCTCAGCTAGAACAGCAACAGCGCTTAAAAACCAACAATCACCTAGGTGCCCCTGAATATTCAAACAACTTAAGTGAGTGCCTAAGAAATCAAATTGAGATATATCTCAAACAAAATGGGCAGAACAGAGGCAGGCTACAGGATAATACTTGGCAAACATCGGAAGGATTAGCTGAACCGGTAAACAAGCATGGTGGAGAACCAACTCGACTTTCCTTCACTATTTCCTGTGGCCTCATCCATTCAGAAACAACCTAGATGAGCAGGTGCACATTAGCCATATTACTACCAAGAAAATCAAATGACACAACATCATATTGCCACTTACCTGCAACTTTAGAGGGGGTTTCGCTGGATCCACAAACAATGATTGGTCATTTGGAGGGAATTCCTGATCAGTAAAATTTTTTTCTCCTCTGGCAGCAACTGCCTCTTTAACAGCCATTTCAACTGATAACATCCGCAGATTTAGCTCCGCCTCGGTTTCCATCTTTGGTCTCCTCAATTTCCTAGAAAAAGAATCAACATCAAGAACCACACTTTCCCGTCCAGATCTCCTTTTTCTCCCACTAGAGTATTGTCCATCAAAATCAACATCATCCCTGTCATACAGATCCACGTCTGCAGGATCACTATCCCACTCATCAACCTACAACAGTCACACAGAGATTTTTCATCAGCTTAAGTACTAATTATGTTTGCAAAAAATATAATGGAAGACTCAAAATGCTTGGTGATACACCCATAACGAGCCTATGTTACTCAGACTCTTCATTTTACCTCTGGTGCTCTGTATAGATGTATGATGTATCACACTCAACACTCCAACGAAGGTACAAACAATATCAATTCATTTTGGACCAAAATCTAACTTAATAAAATATATTCAAGCGCCCAAGTCCAACATCTGAACATTTATATACCAATGTTTGACCCTAGAAGCTGAGTATGATATAATAGAAATGAGCCAAAGACATATAAAACATACCCTCGAAGGAGAATCTTCCCATTGCCATATATAACAAAGTTTGATCCTAGAAGCTCAGTAAGATAATATAGAAATGAGCCAAAGACATATAACACATACCCTCGAAGGAGAATCTGCCCACTGCCAATTATCATCCAGATGATCAACCATATTATAGTCAGGAACACCCAGATTGGCATGAAGGCAAGCAACCTCATCTTCACTCAAGCACCTTCCCCAAAGGAAAACATCCATTACATGCATTTTGGATTCAGCTCCTTCACTATCCGACCTACCAAATGTGTCCATATCAGTGGGTGGCCTAACACCAATCCAAACTTCTGTTCCAAGCTGCCAAACACCATTCTGTACTTGAAGTGGCGATTCATTCAGATACCCATCAAAACCACCATCCACGAAACATGTTGCTTCACCGACATCAGCATCAATCGTCATTGTTACCATATGCCACCTGCATAGGTGAGAAAAAAATGGGTGATGAAATAGTTGCTAACGCATTTCTGTCTTTCTTAAAAATATTATATGTAAAGCAAAAAATGACAGCACAGAAGAGCCCATGCAAAGAGGTTAATTTTAGGAAAATTTGTGAAAAACCACTATATTTTTCACTTAATGAAAAAAACCACCAATTACTTTTTTTATTTTTTGAATTTAACTACAACTTTGCAAAATTTTGTAAAGCACCACCTTTTAACGGGGAAAATTTGTGAAAAACAACTACAAATTTTACACTTTTTGAAAAAAACCACCAATTACTTTTTTTTTTTTTGTATTTCACTACTATAACATTGTAAATTTTGTGAAGCACCACCTTTTGACGGAAACCGTAACCCTTAAGTTCACCACCAGACGCAAAACTTCATATTTTTTTAAAAGGTGGTGCTTCACAAAATTTTGCAAAGTTATGGTAGTTAAAATGAATTAAAAAAGTAATTGTTGGTTTTTTTCAAAAAGTGTAAACTTTGTAAGAGTTTTTCACAATTTTTCCTTAATTTTATGCTTCTGATTTCCCACACATCCTCACTGATTTGATCTGCTCCACTTTTAAATAACCTAGATCCAAAATTATTCAATAGATTAGATTTTGTAAATTATGTAAAAATAAACCTATAATCTTTGATAAAAGGAGTTAATAAAGTTCATGATTAGAATCACTACTAGTAATTTTGACATAACTTGTAAGAAAGGGGGACAATATAAGGGAAAAGAAGCCCCCCCCCCCGGTTGTGAAGAAGTTGTTATTAACCTACTCTTCCTCCATTTCTTATCTATTACTACATATAAGCTTGGCACGCTATTTAAGGAGGTCATGTGAAGAAAACAGAGAAAGAGATAATATAAATGACTCATGCGATAGGAAATAGATCGAGAACTTTTGATGTTGCAATCCATATTGAACTTCCATAAATGAAAACGCTGCAATAGGGAAACAAATGGAGGTGGTACATCACAACTAGTAAGATGTTTAAGACATGTTGCTAAAACATTATGTAAAGTCTATACTAAGAGTGTTTTCTCTTCAGCTTATTCTCGGTTCAATTCACTTCAGCTGTGATAAGTTCAGTTCAGCTCAACTCTAATAAGTTAAGTTCCGTTCAGTTTCGCTCCACTCCAATGAGAGTTCAGTTCAGTTTAGTTGCGCATTTATTAATCCATAAAAAACTTTTCTATCACAGCGTGTGTGTGAGCAAAGTCAGCTCTAATAAGTTCAGTTCAGTCAACTCCAATAAGTTCAGTTCAGTTTAGCTTCATTCATTATTTAACCATTTTGTTTAATATTATTATTATTGGTCTAATTTATTTTACTCATTATTATTGTTATTATTATTATTATTAATTACTCCCCCCATCCCATAAAGCTTTATATACTTTCCTTTTTTATTTGTCCCAAAAAACTCTATACACCTCTATTTTTGGACATGGCCCAATAGTACTTTATTCTTTTGACTTTTTAACCATGACCAACTACTCTCTCACATCCAAATAAAATAATATTCCACTCACTCCTATCACATCTACCTTTTTTAATACAATACAATTAATAACCAAAAAACAATTTATCATCTAAATTTACATGCCCAATCAACTGTATAAAACTTTCTGGGACGGAGAGAGTATTATTTTTATTTTTTTGTTATCATATTTTTACTCATTGTTATTACTATTATTATTATGGCTGAGCATGGTATGGATTGGTGCGCGATTTAACCAAATTTCATGTCAATATGAATATTCTAATTTACAATTGTTTATTTTACCGACTACATGTTTAGTATTACATCATATAAATAAGCTACAAAAAGCTACAAGATATTTAAAAATTACAAAGTTGCTAATAATACTGGAGTACTATTTAAGGTACAACATTGTCGTTACGTTGAATATTAAAGATACTTTGGCGGTTTGTGATGGGGTTTGGTTTATAAATATTATAGACCAACCCACCACAAATCGTGATTTGGTTGGAAAAACACATCAACCCATATTTTAACCTAATTATGATTATAATTACTAATTATTATTATAATGGTAATATTAATTTACTTCTTAAACATTATTGATATTACACCATCATCAGCAAGTATTAATATATTAATACTAATAATAGTACTTACTCATTATTAATTATTATTATTATCAGTAATTATTATTTTTAAAATTACTTTATCATTATTACTATTATTTATAACTATCATGTAATAATATCAAAAATAATACTATCATTATTCATTTAATATTATGCTCAATTATCATAATTATTATTACTTAGAATTATAATTTCTTATTATTTAATATTCATAATAATTATTATTTACTTATTATTTATATATTTATTATAATTCAATTCAGTTGAGTTCAGCTCCAATAAGTTAAGTTCCGTTCAGCTCTAATCACTTCAGTTCAGCTCTAATCACTTCAGTTCAGCTCCAATAAGTTCAGTTCAGCTCCAATAAGTTCGGTTCATTTAGAATTAGACGAAGAGAACAGAGCCTAATATCAAGTGAAGAATTTCGACCTACCCATTCCATTGGGGGGTTCTACCGCTAAAGGAAGGTAATCTGCCGTAATTATCTTTTTTGATTTGTTAATATGATTCTATGCTTCACAATAAGCTTCGGTACAAGAAATGGGAACAAGATTCTCTAGTGGCCTTTTAGCTGTTTGTTTGGGGGCGGGGGCATGGTGTTAAAACAAGGTCGTTACGGTTCAATTCGCCCGTATCGTAAAGATTTTTCAAGTTGGCAAACCAATACCGATCGTTTCATACCGGGTTATTATGTTCGCCTAGACGATACAACCATATCAAACATGAATAAATAAAAATTTTGACCAAAGCGGTTAGGTTACACATATGGTAAATAAAAAGTCACTTACAATATGAGATTCATATCCTATTATACATTTATACTTCCTCCGTAACGAAAAGAATGCACCTTTTGCCATTTTAGGCCATAACAAAATAAATGCAACAATTGAAAACTTCCCATGTTAGTTACATTTTTTTGCTATAATTACAAAAATGCCATTTCTTAATCATAATTAAAATATCCCAAATTATCATTATAGCGGGTGGTGAAGATGGTAATTGGTATGGTAGCCCCTTAATCACCATTTCTCTCTCTTCCTTTCCACTTAATACCCAAACTAAATCACAATTACCAAATTTTGCGTAGGAGTATGTGTCCAAGCCATTTGTGGCAATAATATCATTAAGGAGGATGTAGATATAAATTGATACTAACTCATACATATTGTCCAACTTGTAAGCCTATGAACAGTTTCCCTCCTTTTGTCGGTGTGTGCCTACTATTTTTTTGCTACTATGTGTATTTTTTCTTTATCTATTTTGACCAATTCGGATAAAGTAACAGACATAACGAGTAAAAAAAACGCTCTAACGGGGCAAGTTAAGAAACGGTGAGGTGGGCGTGAATTTCATTGTGGCGTTACATATCGGCATTTCGCGTAATAGCAAGTACAAAATCCGGATTCCATATTGTACCCCTTTCTTCAAGTTTATGGTTTTCAGCAAATTTGGGGTCGAGCGAGACCGAGAGAACCAAATGCCCCCAACTTCTCTTTTCTTTCTTTTGTCTCCACCTGCACTCTATTTCTCATCTCAATGTTTCCGCATTCCCCCCGCTTCACACCCAGTCCCACTGATTTGGGTTCTAGTATCTAAGTGCAAAATGGCAGGCCGGACATAAATTTCAATCTAAGTATCACATTGTTCCATATCAACAAAGCTGTCAAAGCATAAACATCAAGATGGCACAACATATGCATGCATACATACAAACATGTGACATACAAACATGTGCTAGAGAGCACGAGCCTATGTGCAAGCACCCACACAGAGAGGCTTCAATATCATATATCCTTTACTGAAACTGCAGAGTTTGAAGGACAAACCTTCCATCAGCAATACATGTCCCACTGAAGCTCCAGTCTTTTGCTTCTGTTTGTCTGTCTCCTTTTCTAATTAATCTAAGCCCAACTTGACCTGCCTCAATACCTTGCTCAGAACCAGCCACCAAGAACTCCCAGCAGAGCTTTTTCTGAAATTCTGTACCTAAAAGGCAAACTGGCCCAGAATCTGGCTGTATCATCACCACAATCGAAAAGGTAACCTTTTGACTCTGGCACACAGTTGGCTCGACCTGTCCACATTGTCTGCCACTTGCTCTAGGCTCATCATCAAGAACACAGACAGCACCAGGAACTCCAGTCTGCCAATAACGTTAACAGATTACAAATACACTAACTCATCAGCTTAAGAGCAAGGTCAATCCAGAAGTTTAAAGGACAAACTTTCACCACTTCAAATTTAATAACACATTATTAACGATGTCATTTATAACTATGACATCATAACTTTAGAACCACCAATCTAATATCAAAGTTAACTGCTGGAAGAAACGAAACAAGATCACCTGGAGCGCCCTGCGTCCTAACTGAGCTGCACGTATACGATGTGCAATATTTGCTACCCTATCTCGTGCAAAGGAATCATCAAGCACAGAATCACCACCGACGGCACGTACTGCAGCAGCCATTGCAGCAGCATCCCGGCTTCCAGCATCAGGGATAGACGATAGAAGAGAAGCCTCTATCTCCTTCCATTTGCGCTCCTCCTTCTCCAGAAGGGCTTTTCTCCTCTCCTTGCCACGCCCCTCTTCTTCACGTCTCTGTAAAATGACTTCTTCTTCCATTTCCTTTTCTCTCAGATAGCTAGAATATTTACAGTAGTAAGCAACGCACAAGAAAAATATACCAGAAAATTGTTTGAAAATTTCTTAGTTGTCAGAACCCACCTCTCTTGAATAAGTTCAAACTGTCTTCGATCTTCAGGCATCCATTTTTTTATTTTTTTGGCACTTAGATCTGAACACCCAATACTATCAAGAAACAGTCGCAAGCGGACCTCGTCCTATTATGAATCGAAGGTTAGATTCTGAAAATACAAACCAAGATAGTAGAGACTAGAGAGGTAGGAAGTGTCAGTGACTCCAAACAGGAAACAAAGCCTATTACCTGTACGCGCTCTGCCTTTGCAGTTAGACCAAGTAAGAGAAGCAAATAACCACCAAACTTATCCCACATACACACCCATTCTGTATCAATAGCCTCTTCCAAAGCCAAAATACGAGCATGAGCGCACAACTCCCTCTGCCCCATATCACCAGTAGATTCACACTGCAGACTCAAACAGCTTTTAAATTTGGCGAAAAAGGAACCTGCAGCTAATTGCTCATTTCTCAAACGATCTCTCAACTTCAAGACATCCGCCCTTGGGAGCACAAAATTCCCAGCCCTATCACGCATAATGGTGGGATCACCAACTAAGAGTGCAGCTGAGCTCGCAGACCTTTGCGGAGCTGAGTAGGTTCCCGAAATAGCATTCCGGGTCTGCACATCCAGTTTAAACATCTTATAGATCAAATAATTTACAGTGGATATTTTTCTTGGAACCAAGTTCAAGAAGACTAAAAGAAAAAAAAACCCAGCAAGCAGAAGAATAAGAAACTAAAACAGCTATCAAGATGATTGGAACAGGCGGAAAAAATCCACATCATCATAGGCGAAGGTTATGTCAATTTCATCATGCAAGCAGTTATAAATTCTAGAGTTTGGTATAAAGAACAAAGTAGGAATTCAACGAAGCAGACAGAGTCTTTAAACCTACTCGTTCCTTATGAAAAATGATCGAACCACAAAATCCTCCACAACTAATGAATCAACAAGCTTGTACAAATGTAGTAGCACTTGCAAGACCTAAGTAGTAATTACAAAGAACTACTCTCCAATAATTTCAAAACATCCATAAAACAGGCTCATGGATAATTGAGTTGATAAAGAGTTTCCATTTGTCAGATCCAGTTGTTATACACACCTTTGTTGCAGATCGTGCAATGGCCTGAATTATAGTTTCCTTACTGAGGAAATGAACAGCATCCTCCATCATCTGATCATAAAGAATATGCATGGGCATGCCAACATAAACCAGTCAGGCACAATAGCCAAATATTTATCATTTCAAATTATTCAATATGACTCCTAAACACTCTACAGTATATCTGATTAATGACCACAGGAGGACCATGGTAACTTTTAATCGTCAGGACATCTCATCCAATAGAAGATCTGAGGAAATAAGAAATAGGCAGACAATGGAGTGAATTTCTTCACTACTCACTGGACTAATTCACGGCTTAATGCTTATATGGCCAAAGGTGAGACAAGAAAAATAGAGTAACAATAAGATTTTCAAAGCAATATCAGCTCCAGAATATGGTCCATGAACCTCAAGAAAAGATATTATCTACTAAAAATGCACAAGTAGGAGAAATTATAATAACTGATCATTCGTGCCACACAGCCCACACCTGAAGAGTTAAACAAGGGCGTGAGACAGCAAATCCAAAGGAAACAACAAGAGTAACTGCTGAGACGGCAGCACCAGCGAATGGCGGATAAAGATTCAGACTGGCAACAACTCCCCATCCCTCCGTCGCCAAAGCAATGCCGTAAAGCATCAGAAAAGCACCACTGTAACGAAAGCAACATCACAGTCAGCAGATTGCACTAATATACCAAAAAGGGCAAATGCAATTGCTCAACATGAAACCTAGTTAAAAAGAAGACAAACCTGACATTTTTACCACAATCTGCATGAGCATCATATACATATACGGGAAGCACCCTTGGTGAATAGACAACGATGGGAGGAGATAGAAGAACCTAAAGAAATTAAAACACAAAAAAAAACATGGGTAGCCAAAAGGAGCAGCATTCAAAAGAAAAAGGAGACAGACAGCAACAGAGATGAAGAAGAAAGAAAACAAAGGGAAGAAAAGTTTGCACACTTCTTTCCTGAAAGACAAAATGGACTTACTGTCAATGCTCTACCCGCAAGGAGGAACAAGAATGAGAAATAGCCAACAGACGCTCCTACAAAGGGTTTGGCTGGAAAGGGGAGTACTAATAGATAAATAGTTGATCACAATCAATTAACAAAAATGAATAATGTAGCAATCACAAAGCAAGCTAGCATAAACTGTAATTATCTCACCTTCAAACCATCCAACCAAAAATGCTGCTACAGCTAGAAGAAACGCCAAAAAACAAACAAAGAACATTTGTGCTCGGGTCAAATAGAAATTATTTGAGGCCCAATGGTGGATGGCACCAATAGCCAGCACGATCAATAGTAGGACCAAAAGAAATGCCACCCCAACCTGTGCAAAAGAAATACACTCACTTATTTCAGACCTAATTGAAAAAAAACAATTCCTTCTGTTCTTTGTTCCTGTAGTCATTAGGTCAATGATTCTTCGTAATCCTCAAGTTAGTGGAAGAACAATAAAACGGTTCCAACTCACCGTCCATGGCTTGACAATAACTATAACTGCTGAGATAGCACAGAGCAAAAGAACAAGACCAATGGTAATGAAGATATAGACACTGCGAGAGAATCTCCATTCATCGTCTTTCCTACAAGAGTGTCAATGGAACATCAAATACGGATCCCCCCTAAGTTCAAAATTCATATAAACATAAACAGACCAAATTGTTGAACTTTCTTCTCACCATTTGTGCAGGCCAGTGCACAAGGATAAAATTGCTGGAATACACAGCAAGGGAAGCAAAGCAGCAAGAAAATCGACATTTGTTGGAATATGATCAATTCTAGAATTCGTTATCTCCATGTAAGAAATGCCACAAAATGACACCAGGACAACTGCAAGAAGTTGGAGTAAGTAAAACTGAATAGCATTGGAACACAGGACCCGAAACAGATTATAACTCAAAGCAACTGAAAATGGCAGGATCATACTTACCAGCAAACAGTACCAAGCATATGGCAGAAAAGATGGAGAATCGGTAAGTTGCAAACCAAGATATCACCGGCAGCACACCCGTGACAAGTAAAGCAATCACTGAAGCCATTGCCCAGCCAAGATAAACGGGGGACGCATAAGGAGATACATCACTCCCTTCACCATTCCATCCCTTGTAAGACAGCTCATCTAATGGCTTAAAAGAAACAATAACGCCGAGCGATATCACAGATCCAACAAATACTGCAACACAGACAAGAAAAGCAATGCCCTGGAAAAAGCAAGATCCAATTACTAGCAGGCCAATGTATAATTAATGTCATGAGTCTGCTCTGGAAGGGAATGCACTAATGCAAACCACTAATTGATATGGATCTAAGTAGACCGGAAGGAAACTTTATAGAATAAACTCAAACTCAGCAAGGCATGAAGGTTTCTATCTCTATTATATAAGTGAAGAGGTGGGGGTGGACACCAAAATTAAGAAAAGAAAATACATTTAAACTAAATCAAAGAAGTTATTAAGGAATTAAGTTTTATTTCCAAACTTAGCCATCAAATTTTTAGTCAAAAATGTTTAACACTTCAAACTAAAATATCTAAAAATCTACAAAGTAATAACTACTAAAAAAAGGAATAATTGATAGGAATAATCCCACCATTGGCCGGTCTTCCACCAGTGGTACGACCTTCAATTAATCCAACAATAATCTCACCTTTGACCCCCATATTCTCTCATTGGTCCCTCACCTGTTGGTGACCTACAATCATGGGTAATCCTCCTAATTACGTGATTAATAGCTAATTAAGTATATTTAAAACTTAAATTTTTAATTAAAATTCTAAATCAAAGTTATTAAAAAAAAACCTTAAAAAATCAAAATCAAAATCCCTCCCCAGCCAACCCCCACCCCCTCCCCTCCCCCTTCCCGTGCGCCTACCACCCCACCCCCTCCCCTTCTGCTGCCACCCTCCCCTCCCCCGCCGGACTCGCTGCATCTCCGGCGACCGCCGGAACGCCAGCCACAATCACTCACTGTCACACACTCTCACTCACTCTCACGAAACGCAACACTCACCACCACTTACCACTGCCGGGACGCCGGAGTCACCGCCAGCGACTCAGCCAACGCTAACGGCAAAAACTTCTACCACTTTGCGAGTTTATGCGTACCCGTACCCGTTTTAAGAGTGTTAAGCTTGGTTGTGGACGGGGCTTTTTGGGGGAGCGGGAGGGTGGCATGGGAAGGGGAGAGCTCGCGAAAGGGAAGGGAGGGGAGTGGAGGAGGTGGCAGAGGTGGGGGGGGGAAAGGGGCAGCAGTGGTGGGGGGGAGGTGAGGGAGGGGGGGGGGGCTTGGCTGGGGGAGGGTAGGGTTTTTCATTTTTTTAACGTTTTTTTTGTTTTAAAAAAAGTCAACGGTAATTTAGTGTGGTCAAACAGGTTGCCATCAACCGGCACCAATGAGAGAATATGGGGGTCAAAGGTGGGATTATTGCTGGATTAATTGAAGGTGGTACCACTGGTGGAAGACTGGCCAAAGGTGGGATTATTCCTATCAATTTTTCCTAAAAAAAATGTAAATTGTTATATTTTCTTGAGATCTGTAAATAGTTGCCCATTTTGCTATATTTTTATATACTATTGATTTTTTTATTTTTCAAATAGTACATGAGTAATTAAATGCTCGCGAGTGAGGTTGCATTTGATCAAATTGATCATGAAACGTGATAAAGTATTTTAGGATAAGTGAGAAAGTGGTAGAGGGAGATGGATGATGTATTTTTTTACACATGAGTAATTATACTAATGACATCTTCCATTAATCTTTTGTAAGGTCTTTTATTTTTTTGGCGTTTTATTTTGATCACTATTGCTAATCTACTTTCTAAATTTTATTACTCTTTTTTAAGTATTTAAATTGCTTCGCCATTTAAAATATTTTGAGATCATAATTACACCCTCTCAAAAAACAAAATAACTTAAACTTAACGATTGTTATTAAAAGTATGAAAAATATATATACACTTCACTAGACAAATTACTGTGTAGTTTCTCCTAAATCGTTACATATTAATCTTTTTGCACGAAGCACGCATCTCATTCATATAAGGCTAGTTTAACTAATAAGATAATACGAATTTCACTATGTGGTTCACTGGCTTTACCAGAACCTAATTACAAGTGGCTACCAAATTGAAATCCTAAATGACTTGGAACAATATTTAAACTTCCTGAGGTCGCCTAAAAAGAAAGAACAGGAAACTAAAATATAAAACTTTCCTAATTAATCCTACCAGCATTAAGACAATAATTCTACTTAAATGTAAGACCACACCCTTAAGAGCAAGTCATGTCACTAAACTAATACAACAGTAAAGATTTTAAATTTAAAAGGGCGCCCCGGGGCAAGGCGACAGCCAAAACGGCTTTACAAAGCCAAGCGAGAGGGCAGTAAGGCGCACGCCTTAGGTCGCCTTTCACGACGCGCGCCCCTGATTGCCTTGAGCACTTTTGGTGAGAATGATTAGATCTAAGTCTTTGAGCTTTAATATTTCAAACTTTATTGAAATTAAGACAAACCTACGCATTATTAATCATACTCGAGCAAACCCCCTAACTTAATTGGACACAATTTCATCAATTTCAACCGTAATCGAAAACCCGAATCGAAAATCCTGATCTGGAAACCCTAAGGCACGAATCTACACCATTTGACGGCCGCGAGAACGCCGGTGAGTCACCTCCGGATAATGTGACGCAATACATCCCTTGACCACCAGAAAAATACAAGCAAACACATGCTATAAAAATATATGGCATCCTCCTCTCCATTGTGAAATCAAAGCCATCCTCCTCCTCTCCTCCACCTCCTTCATCCTTCTGTGTCTTCTCTGAAAAGAAAACTCTTCTTTTAAAAGAACTTACAGCAGCAAACTAGTTATGCTAAGTCACTCTCATCATGTCATAATTTTCTTATTCTGACAACCACCAATTTTACAATAGACACCAACATGTGATGCTTTTTTATTCTCTTCCACTCTATTCTCTACCCATGTATGATGAACTAAGCTAGTAACCTTGAGGAAGAGGCAATTACATTAGGATATCAAATTCATCTAGCATTTGTCACTCATCTCACTACAAGTGTCTACTCCGATATTGGTGTTGGTGGGTGTTGGTGCCTAGGTATCGGACTGGCATGTTTCATACTGACTACACGTTTTGGTTGAAAATGAAGTATCCAAAGTGTCGTGATGAGGCCAACACTGGTACATGAAAAATTAGAAGAGTCGGAGTATCATAATTAGTATATCTTATGTATCAAAGAAAAAAGTTCTTGTCACCGGCCCAATGGGCAAATATTAGCCATGAAATACCCTTTTGATAGACAAGGGAGTGTGGAAAGGACATGAGGTAGCAAGTAAATGACATATTATCCTTACAAAGCATCACGTTCAATGGGATGGTATGAGAATTACGAATTGGTTTGATGACCAATTTGCGAACTTACAATTTGTAGATAAAGGGCCTCCTTCGATAATGAAAAGTCTCTGCAACAAGGAATTCGTTTTACAAATTATGTGACACTGTTACAAACACAAGTCTCTCTCAAAACTTGATGTAATGTGTATCGGATGCCACCGAATGAATGTGTCTCCCTCGCATATCTCCACAAAGCATTAGGTAATCTAAAAACATTAGGCAATCTAACAGCCAATGAAGGTTCTCACGGCACAAATGGTGTTTGCCCACCTACCTATATCAGCAACCTATGTAGCATGGGTACTTTACTTGATACCCGTCCCCGTACCTGACACGTCCCGTATCGGTACCCACTCTATGTCAATTTTCAGATTTGTGGTTTTCCATCCCCGTCCCCACATCCTTTTTTGTTCCCCATACCCGACTCGGTGCAACCTAGGAAGCAACATACCCATCGTGAGTTAGAGAGGGGGATTTTCACATATATCCATGCTTCACCTTTGGTGGTTGGAGTATTCTCGAGATTAGAGGGTGAATACAACAATAACAAAGCCTTATTCCCAAAAAGAATTGGGATCGACTAACATGAATAGTCATCTGAAACAGTAAGGAAGAGATATAGTATCGACAAGTGTGAAAGTTATAACTAAGGCAAACACAACGAAGAACAAACACAATATTCCTCCATTCTTGCCATCCAATCTACCCTCTCAAACAAATAAGAGAATAACACCCTCTCCTCCACGTGATTTCTTGCCCTTGCACCCTACCCTCTCAAACACGCCATGCTCTCATTAACCAAAAGTAATCCCACATCGCTTCCAATTACCTTCATCCTAGTCATCTTAGGTCTCTTACCCTACCCCTTACAATTTCAATACTCCTCCATTATTGAAGTCTTCTAACCAGTGCTTCACTTGGAATTCATCTCACATAACTGAACCATCTTAGGCGGTTTTGCGTCATCTTTTCTTCAACAAATGCAACTGCATTTTTCTCCATAATCACCCCATCTCTTAATCGATCCTTCCTTGTGTGGCCACACATCCCCCGTAACATATGCGTCTTCGCCACAATCATCTTATGACTTGGCTTTTTTAACAAAGTTTGGCATGCGGTAGAATTTTTCCTTTAATCTATGAGCAATGCTTTCTAGAGTAGAAAGATGACAACAAAAGGAGATTATCAGCAGAGCTAAAAATCCAATAAAAACTTATCACCAGATAGGTTGAAAGATGACATATATGATTGCATTAAGCTGGCCTCAATAATATGTTCAGCAAACTTATGTATCCACATCTACCAGAAATCCAAATGCATCAACGTTATGCTTTCTAGAGTTAGAATAGCAAACAAAGATGGCACAAAACTAAAGCACTAAAGACGTCATATACAATCTCAAAAAACAATTTGAAAGAAAAAAATAACCTCTGTCCTTCCAAGGCGATGATGATTTCCAGTCCGGTCAGCTGAATTTTCTTGCATAACCCAGATATTGTAACCATTGCGAATCCACATGGGAATTGCAACAGAAAGGCATGCCACCATAAGGGGGACAGTCAATGACAAGCCAAGAAGAACAGATGATTTGCTGCAGCAATGAACAAGTGCAAAAACAACAAGTATAATTAACACAGCACAAAGATTCATTGCCTTTGTCAACGAGACATTTTCAGGCCTTGAACAGTCAAATAAGTTAAATTAACAAAGTCGGTACACACATATACAGGTACCAACATGCATGCACATATACCCAGAATGATACACATATACGATATATGTCTGTGCGCATGTGTGAATGCATATATTTGTCCTAATACATGGGTGTGTATAATGTATGGGGAATTAATGCGTACATATTTATATTTTTAGTTCATGTAATGTAAGAAGGCCTCTTCGTACCAAGCTTGGCTTGGCCTAGTGGTTAAGGGTTTGATCTTATGACTTCAAGGTCATGGGATCAAATCCCACTAGGGGCATTTAGGGGTGGGGATCCCCTTATCATTCCCCCCTACTCTCAAATGTCGGGCCCCGCAAACACCAGATCAAGAAACTGTGCTAGTTGAGATCTAGGTCCACCACATTACCTCCCAAAAAAACAAAAGAAGGCCTCTTCGTGTATGAAGTGTGAAGAAATGAAACCCTAATGAACAAGTGATTTAACTATAACCAATATATGTCTATAACCTATATAATAGTGAGGAAAGAAGCTACACTGTTTTGGGACAAAAAAAAACTATGTTCATATTCATATGAACAGTGCAAGGAAGCTTCGCTTCTCTTTTCTTTTTGGCAATTTTCTTTTAGCTGTTCTCAGCCTGTTTCCCCTCCCTCTTCTTTGTAGAGTTTTTCTCTATTGTCTTTCAACCTCTTTCTTTTGTTTCTTCTAAACCTACTTTTCTCTCACTTCAAAAAGCAACAGGAAGAAAGAGGGAAAAGATGGTTGATCTATTTTTCTTCAGTCCTCTCTTTTCTCATTGTTTATATTTCTTCTTGAATTAACTTTACGCATCTCTTTTTTTCTTCAATTTCGGCTCCTTTGTGCACCATTTTTGGTGAAACTTTGTGGTTCTTCACGGATCTCTTTTTCAATTTTGGCTCCTTTCTGCACCATTCTGGGTGAATCTTTGTGGTATTTCTTATATATTTTAGATTAGAAGTATTTCACTGACGAATTCTTCACACACACACATATGAGATGAGTTCATGTGAGAAGGCTTCTCCGTGTCTCTCTCTTTCTCTCTCTCTCTCTCTCTCTCTCTAATATCAGGATCCACTAAAACCACAAATTTGTTGAAAAACCGTGGAGGCTTGTAAAGGCGTACATATAAGGTTTACAGGGGTACATGTTACGATTTATGGGGTGGGGGGTACGCGTGTTTTAACTCAAAGTTGTAACAATATAAAAAGATGTCATTAATGAAATACGCGTACCCTTTATGCCTCCAATGTACCCATTTTACACTTTTCACCATATCTTATTCCTATATATATATATGTATGCGTGTATGTATGTGGCTTGAAGATAAGGTATTTCACTTCCATCAAAATTAAAGAGATACGTAAACCATTTATTTTGTCATGTATCCCAATCTAAAGAAAATTCTTTTGAGCTAATGCCACATTGTAATCAAGGCAATAAACGTAGCTAATCTTTAAGAGAAGGAAGGGAAATACCTCAAAAAGGAAAGTAGCAGTCCAACACAAGTGCTCAGCAACCATGCGAAGAAACCATACTGGAATTCCACGGTAGTGGGAGGGGAGAAGTAGAAAGATATGCTTTAATTATAAGAATGATTAAGAGGAAGGCATTAAAAAAACAATTGAATATCAAATAAACAACAATGGAACTTTATGCTCCAATATCCACCAGGCTAAAGGAGGTTCATCAGAAATAATTATCATGTAGACCTTATTATAAAGAAATAGAAGCAAATGTTGTCTATTTCTCAAAAAACAAAGGTTTATTAAAAAAAACAGAGGGAAAAAGAAACTAATGCTGCAGAATTCCAATGCCAGTCATTTTTTTAAGGAACTTTTTCAGGCGGTGAACCTGTGAGTGTGAAGTGACCAAACTGGACTGATTGGAACAGAAAAAAATTGAACTCACATGTCACATCTTTTTTAAGATATGTTAAATAGCTTTCAGGTTTGCTAGTTATCAAAGTGGACATCCGTAAGGCAAAGTGGAGTTTCTTAATCAACTTATTCTCTAAAGACTATATATTTGTTATGTTGGATTGCTTCCTGAGGTAACGAGACAGTTCACTCCCATAATTCTATAATTGTTTCGAACCTGTGAAACACAAAGGCTTCTATCATAATAGCTCTTGCACAGTAACATAAGTTACTTATAACTCTTGGCAAAACCATACTCCCTTTTCAAAATACATTACCCATTATCTTTTGGCACATAGATCAAGGAGAGGATGTGGGCTATTTCGAAGATATTTGGGTTTAAGAAGTAGATGTGATTGAAGATAACGAGTCATATTTCATTGAAGAAGGAAGGAACTTCATGTGAGGAATTCACAGCATTAGATTTTTTACCTCAATCTTGCATTTCTATAGTTTTATAAGTATTCTTATAATTTAGTTTGACCAAAGCTATCATATGGTTGGGTTACACATATGGTAAATAAAAAATCACTTAAAATATGAGATTCATATCCTATTATATAGATAAATTGATACTAATCAATATATATTAACTAACTTCAAAGCCTACGTCAAGTTTTTCTCCTTTTGTTGGTGTATACCTACTAATTTTGTGCTACTATCATAGTATTTTGACTATTTTCCCTTCCTCTTTTTTGACCGATTCTGATAGAGTAACGGACATGGCAGGTAAAAAAAACACTCTAACGCAGTGAGTCATCGTTACGTTACGACAACGACGCGAGATGGGCATAGCCGATCCCAAATCATTTTGGGAATGTTGTTGTACAAGTTCCCTCGTCAAGATCACTAGTTTATTTTGTTGAGTAAAGCACTAGCTTCCGATCATGGTTCAAAAATTCGATCTCAGTTTCAAAGCTTGCTTTGCTGCTCCTCCCTTCAACTTCAGCAGATCCACAACACTTTCAACTATCTTCTTCTCTAATCTTAACAATATTCAAAATGATGAAGTTTATTGCAGCTTCATCAATGGTTACACTGCTTATTCTATGCTTCATTCTCGATATCGAAGCGTCGGTGCACGAGTACAAAACCCAGAAATTCATTTCCAAGGGTAATTCCTTCGTCGTTCATGGTGGTAGTGAAGGAATCTACGCTCCTTCTATTGATTCTCCTAGCGACTCCTTTTATTCGGTATATTTTCACCTTCAAATTTCATTTTGCTTGAGTTTAGCTTCTGATTTGTCGGTTTTGGTTTTTGACTTGGTTACTTTTGTTATGAAATTGATGATAGTTTAGTGCTATATTACTTGTGAGGAGAGTGGAGCTGAGGATATATATAATGTGCTAGTTCAAATCTTAACCGTGCTAATCGGATTTCGGATTGCTGTAATTCGAAGCTGCTTTACTTTATAGGATTATTTATGCTTATTGATTGTTGGAGTCGATGACATTTCTCGTGTGCACCATTTCAAGGGGAAGATTTGGAGGAGACTATGTAAAATTTGATCAATTACCTAAGACGGACTACAATGTTCGAGATTTTAAGTTTTCGTTACTGTATATTGAGCTTTTTTTGGTCTTTCTGCTTCAATTACTCTTAGATCTAAGTGGAGTTATAAAGGGTTTTTCTCTTTCTTTTCTCTTGTTTTTGAGTCATTATTGGAGGTAGAACGGTGTTTCTATAAAAGTAAAGATAAGGAATCTTTCAAAGAATCTGCAAGAAACTTGCAAAGTGACGTTTTGCAATAGAAAAAAAAAAAAGCACGAACGTTTGCTGTCACGGGTGATACAGCCAATACGGCCAATATATCGGGCTTTTTTAAATCCACCTAGTTGAATTGGTCGAGTTCGGTTCGCCAAGTTGAAAACCGTTCCAACTCGGGCGAACCGCTCCGATACGGCCGTATTTCTGCACCATGCTTCCTATGCATCGCTCTCCCTTGTATTGTGACAAACACCCCACCTGCATCTTTCTAATGCTTCCTCCATTTTCCATCGGTTGAATCAATTTACTTGTTTTTTTTATTTCACCGTTTTCAATTTGACCATAAATATTTTGTCACAGATTAATAGATAGTAGGTTGATATTTTGAATTCACAATGAGATGAATCCAACCGGATGCATTCCCGGTATATATATAAATATATATATAATCATAAAAAGACTTGTGTTCGACGATCTATCCATAGATTATATATATAAAAACTTGTGTTCGACGGTCTATCCAAGAGCATTTGGATATACCGCATGGAGCAAAGTGTAAGGTATTAACTAAAAAGTTTAAGGTTTCAAAGTTCTAACGATTTACACATTATAAGATAAAAGTTTTAGTTCAAAGATTATTGTTGTAACTTAAAACCTTTTGGTTTTAAAATGTCTATCCACCTACCCACAAACCGTCCATCGCAAGACTTACTCACATGATCAAAGTTCACAAACTTTGACCATATAAAAGTAAGAAAAACAACTAATATCAAATAAGGTAAGTATACTTCTTGCCTTCTAAGAAAAAAATATTGAGAACGGATGACAGTGAACAAATTAAGGCATAGAATAAGATCACATAAAACTAATCCCAAAATAAATAAGTGCAGCCAAACAATCGAAATGATTTGGAAGTTAACAGCCCAGACTCCGGTGAATTTAGACATGACTGAAAGCAATTGACACAAAATAGATACCTCGAGTCAATATTATTCTAGTATTAAATTCAAAAGTTCATATCGAAAAAGTAGCCAGATAACTTGCGATGGAATTGAGGAAGGAATCATTGTTGGTCTACCTTTCGAGGCTTAGATGACATGCCCATATCTTCTGCACGTAGGGACCGCACATAAGCCAAAATCAAGCAAATGACAGGTGATAGAAGCAGCACGCATATTCCAAACTCAAACTACAAGATTCAAGATTAAATTTCAGAAAAGAACCGTAATATGAGTAAGGACAACAGATAAAGGGGAAATAGCACCTAACCTGCTGATGAGTGGTGTTAACAATATTAATCACCCTTGGACGAATAAAGGCAACAGCCACTGTTTCTAGAATGAAGACGACACTAAAAAGAACCAAAGCTCTTTCTGGCGTACCGGCTGCATGGTGCCAAAGCAATCTTGAAAGTTGCAGCCACTTCTCTAAACCGCGAAGCCTCAGCTCCTCGGACAAAGAGATTTGATTAGGTAAAGCGTTATCAGCACTATTTGAGTCAATGATAGTAATATCAGTGTTATCACAGTGATCTCTATCAGCATCTAAACTGCTTCTCTGCAGTAATGCCAGGATTGTTGGATCTAAACCTTTCTCCTTCATCATCATTGCAAAATTTGGATCCAGACCTTTATTCTGCAGTAAATTAGTCAACTCACGATCACCCTGTTTAGCCCTCTTCTTAAGCATGGCTGCAACCCTTGGATCATTGAGTCTTTCCTGGTACACATGAGATAAATTAAGATCTGGTAGATAGTTCACAGAGGTTGATGTGCTCGAATCGTAGCCTTGACTTTCAAGACCACCACTGGAATAGCCCACCAAAGAGTTGTGATCAAAGCTTTTCTCAGCGAATGACGGACCAACATCAGGATCTTGAACAACAGAACGACACGAACTACTGCGAAGAACTAAACTAGGCCTTCCACTGTCTAAGCTCTTATCACTGTTTATGCCCTCATGGGAGCTCGTGGTTCGGTGCAAAGTAGTTGGGTTCCAGACAACAGCATCACCAGTGCCATGTCCACCACTTTTGCCAATAGCTTCAACCCCGTTCCCAAGGTGACCAGCTTCAGCACTGCTACTACGCTTCATACTTGAACCACATCCTTCAGAGGAACTGGATGAAGTATTATGCTCTTTTCTACGGAACCCCTCCCTGAGGCGAATAACTGTGCTCCGTAAGGCATCTCTTCTTTCAGCTGCAGGATTTGTAACCAAGAGATGACGACAAACAGCGGCTCCTAACAGTACAGATGCCATAACCAAATAACTAATGCAATGTCCCAAGTACCTGAAAAAAAGATGTCAAACTTGTGCAGGAAAGAAAAATACATAATCACTATACGATCATGAAAAATACAAGTAGAAGACAAACCAATAATCTACACCAAAGCAAATAAGGAATACTCGAGATGCGCCTGCAATAAACAATGCAGCTATAGGACTTTTCAGAAGCTTAAAGCCAAACAAGCACGCTCCCATATTCCAATCTGTAGCAAAAAGTGTAGCAAACGTAGTAACAATGGTTAAAAACACTCACAAAGGAATTAGACAAAGGTCTAATGTTGGTAAAAACTTGCAAACCTACCAACAATAATTACTGCAACTGAAGTAATAGCTCCCAACCAACGTGCCTCCTTTGCTGTCAAGCCATACAAGACCGAGTATACAAGAAGCACCAGTAGCGACCCAAGGTAAAGGGTACCCAATTGTGAAACCCTGGAGAAGTAATCCATATCAAATGTTGTGGATCCCAAACAGCATAATACAATTGATAGAGCAGGAAACACCAGAACATGTCGCATATACTAGACATGGAGCCAAACATAGACCAGAAGAAAAATCAGGCACCATTGATGAGATATCCAGATTCCAAACATGCAAGGAGTTTGGTAATCAAGAAAATTGCAAATAATGACAAGAGGCGCCACTATCTTGCTCAGCATGAGGATGGAGAAATGAAGGAAACATCAGAAAAGTAGATGAGAAATATAATCCAGGACCCAAAAGTAAGTGAAGTAGTGAACATTCAGAGAAGATATAAGCATGGGGGCTTGCCTACTGGATTGACGAGGATATAATTCGTTCGGATCTGGTGGTTCTGGCAAGCAAGCCACCGGTCCAACCTCAACATAATCAGAGTAAGCATATTTATAAGCTCTTCTCACATATTCATCTACGTCTAAACCATTACCTGCAAAGATCATACAAAAAGATAAAGGACAAAAAAAGACATCTTAACAACACTAAGTCAATTAAAGGTACAAAATGAAAAATGAAATGAAAAATGTAGTTAGCAAAAATACAAAAGCAAAGGCAAGCATGCTGGTAAACATTACCATTAAAAAGCATTCGGCAAATAAAGAGCATATTGATCGCTAAAGCAATAGCAGATACACCGAAAAAGAATCCAGAAGGAGAATATCGCACTGATGCCCTAGAACCTGCTGTAACATACACAGCACAGAGTTCATAGGCACAAAGTAATGCGACCGCAAAAAGAAGAAGAAAAGCGACAGCCCCTGTAAAAATGAAGCCAAATGAAACAGTATCAGTTATAAGAGGAATTTCATTAGTGCCAAGAGAGGGGGGAAATGACCTAAAACAAGGAGAAAAATATACACACAACACAGTTTGAAGAAGAAAGTCGCATACCAGTATACTAAAAGCAAGCCAAACAGATGAAGAGTACAAAAATTATTACACTGACGACTCATCAGCTCCAATATCACATATCTTTTTCGGCACAGCTCAACAATTCATCTCCCTTATAATGCTCTAAGGGAGGAATAAAATGGAAAAGAAAGGAAGGAAAAAGAATTAAGATACTTTTCCATGTTTGGATCTGAAGCTTAAGATTATGTCAGATAAAAGGAAAGGAGGTGAGTTGAAGAGAATCTGATTTTTCTGCAATCTCTTTTCCTCTCAAAGCTGGGGAAAGTCGGCAGGCAATAAAAAGTATTTCTTCTCCCTTCCTTCCATTAAACAAATACTACTACAAAAGTTTAATTCCTTTTGTTTCCCTTCTCTTTCCTTTCCTTTCCCTTCTCTTTCCTCTCCTTTCATTTCCTTTCCTTTCTTTTCCTTTCCCTTCCTTTGCTAAACAGATTTCAAGAAAAATGTGTTAAGCAAATGAGGCAAAGAGATGGCTTCAGGTCACTAATAATTGTGACCATAATCTAAGTTTATCAAATAGAAGTATGTATAACAAATCCTTCTTCAGCTAGCCAAAAAAATAAGCTATTGAAAAATCACCCCTCTACCCCTTGTAAAGGCTTTTGACCTTACGTAACCAGAGATATTAGGCCAAAGAAGTTGTTAGACTACAGGGTCAAAGGTACATTAGGATGTATACGACAACTACACTCAACAGCTCTCTACATGGTAAAATATATGAAGGATAAAAACCAAAGGATTCATGTCAGGATGAGTAAATGCAGGACAGATGGAGGGAATACTTAGATAAGTTATGTTGGAAGTCAAGTGGGTGATACAAAAGACGTCTTGAGGATCGGAAAGCAGCCGAGATCATATGCAGGGATTCTGAAAGATAGATATCAAGAAGGCATGGAAAAGGAAGAAACTAAGAAAAGGAGTTGGCCAATAAGGACTTGCTGTTGCTGTTTCAGATGCAGGAGCGGTTGATATACATTGTTTTCGAGTAAGCTTCATTTCCCATAATTCCATTTCCAGAAAAGCTTCATCATGCATCTAACCTATAACCTAATATTTCTACCCACCTGACAGGCTGACATTATAATTATTGGGCGTCATTTAGCACCAATTGATTGGGAAACATCTAGCATTCCTATTTACTTCCCATATACATTTGTTACACATTCCAGCCTCTGTTTGTTGTTCTGGGTTCTTGCCCACATATTTCTCTCACCTCTGCCCTATAATTTTTCCGACCACCACTCTGTCAACCGCCATTGTCGACGGCGTTGGGTTCCGATTTGGCAACTCGTGGGTGAAACAATTCCTTTTTGTTGCTGAGACGGTTTGCAGCCGCTGTTTTCTCTTCCTTCTTTGTTGGGTGCTAGTATAACAAACTGACATGGCTGCCGCTCCTCGGCTGCAACGGCCTGACTGTTGGCGTACCTGCTGTTCTGTATTGTTACCGTTGAATCCTTGTGCTGTGTCTGAATCTTGTCTCCTGCTCATGGGTGTTATGTGGTTTTGACGTTGCTAGCTGCCTTGTTCTCAATTCACTCTTCTACTCTTTTTGGTTCTAACGGTTGAATTAAGAAATTACAATCACTAAGGCCACGTTTTGATAGAGCTAGAATACAAGGTCATTAGTATAAAAAGAAAAATGTTGGTACCAATGAGAAATTATCAAAAAAAAGAGGAAGTAAGGACTACGAAACTTCCCTAGTTATTTTAACATAGTCTATGAAGGAAGAGATACAATAATGCATGTTCTCTAGAGATAATATTGCATGAGTGGATGAGTAGAGCTCGATTAAATGATGAGTAAGACTTGTAGAGATAAAGGATAGGATCCTAAAGGTTTAGGCTAATACAACGTAAACTGCGTATAATAGAGCCAATTCAGTATACTAAGGCAGCCAAACAAGGATATAGTGATTTGAGTCACCGTTCACCGGTCTGACCCACGTTCCAGGTAACACTGGGAACGACAATAAAAAGTAATGCCAAAAAATCAGGCATGGATGTATGGGCCCATAAATGGTGAACAAAGATAGATTGATTTCAAATTTCCCTCAATATCCCTTCTCTATCTTTACCACACAATTAGATGGTTTCAGCTACAGTGGTAGAGCATTATAAATAGAAAGCAAAAGGCAGACAGGCTAAAAGATATTGAAAAATGATAATAAGAAGGAAAACGAATATGATAGGGAAGTAAGTAAGTATAAAGAAGGCATGGAAAGGGAAAGACAAGAAGACATACTTGAGCTTTGCCATCTAGTTCTCCACCAAAGCATAATAGAGTAAAAGGCCAAAAGCAAAGCAGTTCCTGCCATAATGACAGTGAGGCCAATAATATCTCGGCCCAAAATGACAATTAACCAGGAACCCCAAGCAACAAGGAGCAGAAGAGGAGATAGAACAATGAACCAAGCAGAAAGAGTGAGTGCACTGGAAATGATACCAAGTCGAGAACCCTGGAATACAATTGGCCATTTTCTGGCAAAGATCCAACTGCACACCAAAACAATTATAATATAAGCAGGCAGTATTGATGTTAGTACTTAATACTTAGCAGGGGATGTAATAAAGCAATTGAAGAGAAGATAGTATTGCAATTGCATGAATAATAATAATAATAAATGGAAAAAGGGTAAGAGAAGAACCTATAAAGACGCCAAGGGCGCCAATTGACGGCCCAGAGAATGGAGAAGGATGAAGAAGCGAAAAGGGCAAAAAGGGAAGCACAAACAATACAAGCCAACACAATGTCATGCTCCTCCTCATGGCCTTCCATAGCTTTCGGCGCCGCGCAGCGCAGCTCCGCTCCCCTTTTAAGTTTTAACAACTAATAATCCTTCTTCTTCATGCTCCTGCTCCTGCTCCTGCTTCGGTTAGAGATACAAATTGAGCACAAAATGGTGATAATTCCAACAACTAGGGTTTCCTAATTTAGGAGTTCATACTGCTACTGCTACTGCTACTACTAGAATGAATCCAACTCCGGGGTACTGATTACACAAACAGGAAACAGGAAACAGGAAACAGGAAATCCAATATCACCCACCCACCCACCTCTAAAACAAAATTCAACTGTTAGTGAAGAAATCAGCTATCTTCATTTCTTCATCTTTATCTTTATCAAAGAGAGAGTAGTTTATCCTTAAGCAGGCCAGACTATGCTTCCCCCCTTCGATTCCGGTTTGATTAAAACCCTACCCAAAGATACACAATGACATACAGACTACAGACTACAGACTACAGAACAGTGTTCATGTGCAAACACAAATGGCCAATATTAAGGAAAAGGGCTTTCTCTTCCACCTTCCACTTTCCACTTTCCAGACAGAGGCAAAAAATATTGTACTACTAGTAAATACTCTATCTTTTACAACTCTACTATTATCCAATACTACCCACTGCACTCCTATAGCGGGAACACTAATTACCCGTCCATATTTTATGGATATCTAAAAGTTATAATTACATATTACACCGTCATTTTTTGTGCAAGTCGTGTTTAAATTTTGATAACGTGACTTTTTTATAAATCTTAAGAAACTTTCTGATTATCGCCACAATCTCTCCACACCATCACTTCTAATGGCAACTATCACTTGTACTATCGTTATTGTTGTCGCCCTTACGACCATAGTGAAAATCGAATTTATTCTAAATATCAAAGCCAAAAATAATTTACAAACCGCGAAAGTCAATTAAGTTAACAATACAAAAAAAATATTTAAAGTTAAGCATTATTAATGGAATTTTATACTAATAAAGGAATTAACATAGTTTTAGAGTTGTCACTTTTCTGCTAAGGGGCCACGAGTTAAATGTTTGATTTTAAACAATATTTTTAAAACGAACATGTTTGTCATTGTTTGAGATATGGGCCAACGGCAAGGAGGCACAGTGGCACCAAGTGAACATGTGGCATGAATTGCAACATGTCGGATTACAATGTTTTCTCACCCGTTTCAATAATAATAAGGATAATATTCCATCAAAAAAATAAGGATAAATATTACCCAAATGTCCTAACATATTATCACCGTAAATCCCAAGTTTCAGATTATTCATATGTTTTTTAAAAAAAGGTACCAAACAAGGTGATAATATGTTGAAAAAAATCACCAAAAATCCCAAGTTTGAAATATTTTTTTATATTAATACCAACTTTGCCTTATCTATGAATAACCTCCGATTTGGTACCATCTCTTATGTACTAAGGGTTTTTTCTCTGCAACTTATTTTTAGTTCAATTCGATTTAACTATTTTTAGTTTAATACAATTATGGAGAATACTTTTAGGGCTTGTTCTCTCTATCTTATTTTCATAGTTTACTTCAACTCTGAGCCTAAACAATACTTTTAGGGCATGTTCTCTTCATCTTATTTTCAGTTAGTTTCATTCATTATTTAACCATTTTCGTTGGTATTATTATTGTTGAACCAATTTATTTTACAAATTATTCTTGCTATTATTATTTTATTATTATTAATATTATTTTTCTAATTATATCGTTATTTATTATTATTACTATTATTATTCTTGCTAATATTATTATATTATTATTATAAGAGTTATATTAGTTACTACTTAGTAAACATTATTGTTATTATATAATTATCATTAAGTATTAATATAATAATAATAATTTCACTTGTCATTATTATCATTTATTATTCATTATTATTACTTACTCCCTCCGTTTTTTTAATATGCACATTTTTCTATTTTTGGGTATTTATTAAAATTGGTATACTTCTACCTTTTTCCATAAATCAAAGGTTGATCCACCTAATTATTACACTTCTCTCCAACTTTTTGTTTTTTTCTCTCTACCTTTTTCCCTTTTTCCTTACTTTTATTATCTTTCTCTTATTTTTGCATTTTTTCCTTGGTCAACCTGCAAAAGCATACGTACATATTTTAAAAAACGGAGGTAGTATTATTTATCAATTTAAAATTATCAATTATGACATTTTATTATCATTATTTACTTATTATTGATAAATAATACTATTTAATAATTTATTCTTGTTTAATTATTATTCATTATTAATTTATTATTATTTATTATTAATTACAATTAATCACAAATCAATTCAACTCAGTACTATTTAGTTTAGTTCAGTTTATTTCATGTCAACTCCGTTCAGTTTAGTTGTTTTCATTCGAAGAGAACATACCCTACACCTACTCCAACATCTACCTATTCCTTTCAATTCAGTTAAGTTGTTTTATAAAAAATCAATTCAATTTAGTTCAAATCAGCTTATATATGGCAAAAAGAATAGATCATAATTGTTTGTGTACTATTATTTGTTAATTTTGCTATTTTTTGGTCCAAATCCCCGTTCTTCTCCTTCCCATCCCACATTCTTGTTCACTTGGCTGACATGGCTAATTAACCATGTTACGTGGATTATTATTTACCTGATTAATTGATTTTTTAGCATTTTTTAGCATTTATTCCTTCCATTTTATAATGTTCAACCACTATAAAAATTAAGCCCAATATGAGAGATGGTGTGAAATAGGTCCTTTTTATTTATTTAAATACAAGAGATAATTTGAATTGTGAGAGGCTATAAAATTACGTGGGCCCAAGAAGTGATAAAAATAGTGAGAAGAGAGAATAGACCTTTTAAGTTTAGGAATAAAGTAAAAGTAAGTAAAACGGTAGAAAACATATTTAAACGGAAAAGTGGGTAGAACATTATAAAATGTGAGAGGGAGTATCATTCATCTTTCCCATACTTGTAAGGTATTTCGTGAAACTTTTATATGTCCAAAATATTAACACACAACATCTCAACTAACTGGCATTTGCTGATAACTAGGGTAAAATGCTTATTTTGCTATGGCAATGGACTTGTTTAATAACGTCTTATCAATTCATACACATACATAGGGTATTGCAATTCAATATTTTGAACCAAACACCCCCCAATAAAGATAATAATTCTTTGGGGTTGATTAAGCAAACCCATGTCCAATCAAAGCACAAACCCCTTTTTACTCACTTCCTTTGTTATTTAACTAGAACACTTAAAATATGTGATACTCAATTGAATGCTACTAACATGATCTAATATTAATTTGTTGAAACTTATATGAACTTATTTGGATCAATCTAAAAGTATTAGAATATATGGTATTGTTTAGTCCTATCTCTATTCTATAAGTGAAGAGGTGGAGGACACCAAAAATCCACATTATTCTTTTTTTTTTAATTCCTAATTAAATGGAACAAATCCCTCTCTATAACTAACTATTTTATTTTGAAAAATACATTTTAAACAAATTATTAAATATTCCTTTCTACTTTCCATTTTGTATGATTTGGCACGCATCGCGTGCATTTAATACTAAACTACATTTTATTAATACTTATTTGAAGTGATTGATCCTTGTAAAGCCTAGGAAAATTTTCAAAAAGCTACCTTTTATATCAATTTTTTTTTCTTCATAAAACTACATTCTTATTCTTCATTGAATAGACTATATTTTACAACAGGCTCATTTCAAAACAGTAACATATGACAATTGTCGTTAAGTTTAATCATTTATTCAACCATTGACTTGTATAGGGTTGTCATCACCTTCTCCAACCTTCTCATTACCATGACGGAAGAGAGAGAAAATGAGGTCAAGCACCGCGTCTTAATTTTTCTTATATATTATATCGTGTGGCTTTGACCCATCAACTAGCCCACTAAAGTTCTTATAGGGTCGAGCCCGTTTGTCACCATAAACAATATATAGTATAAGATCGGGTCATGGGCTTTTTTGGGAGCAGATCCGTTAAACAGGTCAAGTGGCTGGCTGCCATTCTCAAGATATTGGGAAATTGGTAAGATGCCAAATGAGCGGCCTAGAAGGATGGAAGGCTATAGGCATATTCTGAAAGGAGACGTGGAGGCAAGAGGTAGAAAGAATTAGAAGGAGGAGATACAAGTCACAAGTGCCAATAGCCACTAATCACTGGGCCATCGTAATCCCATCTCAGATCTCTTTCTTTCTTTCTTTCTTTCTTTCTTTCTATCCGAGTGTTGATAGCCATTTTCATGTTTACTTTTCATGTTTAGTTACTCAAATTCGAAAGTTTGGCAAAGAACAAGGAGAAATTAGAGAAATAAGGTTTGGAAAGTGTTTGAAGGGAAGGAGGGAGAGCCATTGCCTTCACTAATCATCAAGTTAGTTTGTGTGTGATCGAGGAGAAAGGAAGCTGCAGCACGACGCAGCAGCAGCAGCAGCAGCAGCTACAGAATCAGGATAGGATGGCTACAAGCAACAGCTGCGGTTACACTCATGCTCAGCTATATCATTACCATTGCCGTTACCATCATGTGAACCTCAATGTGATGAGGTCTCCCTCTCAACTACTTTTCAAAACCAAGCAATTTGGATCATCATCTGCTGCTGCTGCTGCTGCTGCTACTACTACTAGTACTTCAGCTACAGCAATGAATCCAAATACACAATCACCATTATCGTCGTCTACGTCTCTATCTCGTGTGTTGGTCAACTACTACTACTGCTACAGGAGCAGGAGTAATACCCTTATCAGCAACAAGAACAACAGCCTTGTAGTCAAAGCCACAGAAACTAATTCTGAAGAAGTAGAAGAAGAAGAAGAAGAGTATGAAGAATATGAAGTGGAAATAGAGCAGCCTTTTGGATTGAAATTTGCCAAAGGTAGAGACGGAGCTACCTACATAGACGCCATAGCCCCTGGCTACTCTGCTGATAAAACAGGCAAGTTCAGCGTGGGGGACAGAGTCATAGCTACTAGTGCAGTATTTGGCACCGAAATATGGCCGGCTGCCGAGTATGGAAGAACAATGTACACCATCCGTCAGAGAATTGGCCCTCTCTACATGAAAATGGAGAAACGCTTTGGCAAACTCGATACTACAGGTGAAATGACCGAGAAGGAGATTATCCGCGCTGAAAGGAACTCTGGTTTTATCAGCAACCGTGTCAGGGAAATCCAAGTAAGACCCATCATTGCTTATTAGCTACTATATGCATAATATTTGCATAATCATTTTCATCATCACAAATACCATTCTTTGACTACTAAGTATTAATTTTCAGCTCCAAAATTACCAAAGAAAGATGGAGCAAAAACAACGTAGGGAAAAGGACCTCCGTGAAGGCCTCCAACTTTACAAGTATTCTTCTTTTGCATTTTCATTCTCCATTTCCATTACTATAATTATCACTCTTGAAATTAGTTGCTCATCCTCTATTTATTGTACTCAAAGGAACGATAAATATGAGGAAGCACGCGAGAGGTTTGAGTCTGTTCTAGGATCAGCTCCTACTCCAGATGAAGCTTCAGTAGCAAGTTACAATGTTGCTTGTTGTTATTCTAAGCTTAATCAGGTAATACTACCCAGTACACACACATTACTCTTGCAATGCAATACTTGTATTACCATTCTTGATTCTGCATTTTACCAATTTTATCGCCAATTGTTATTCCCAAATGTCGAATGCCAAATGCCAAACGGAGAGACCTATTAGTAATTCAGTATTGCTGCTAAAAAAATAGTATTAGTCTGTTTTTCTTTTTTTGAAACAATCTATCATTTTCCCGGGTACACCTAGCTATTGATGTACCCACAACTAACTTATTGCTCATTTGAACCTATCCAAATGAGGAAAAGAACAGCTTTCTGTGGAACTAGTAATTTTCTTACTTCTTAGTCTTCATTTAACGTTAATCTTCTTCAAACATATTCACCACTATACGGTTCAATTTAACAGATACAAGCTGGTCTATCTGCACTTGAAGATGCTTTAGAATCAGGATATGAAGATTTTAAGGTAATAACAATTGTTTTCTGAGTTATCCCTTGTCATTTCTGTCCTCTATTACACAATAGCATATAAGCTTCACTAAAAAAAAACTTTGAAAAAACTTATGCAGAGAATTCGGACAGATCCAGACCTGGCAAATCTGAGGACAACTGATGAATTTGAGACCCTAATGAAAAGATTTGATGAATCATTCATCAATGAGAATGCAATCAATGCCATTAAATCTATCTTTGGCATTTTCAACAAGTAGAAGAAGGATTTATAGAACTACTTCTTCTCCGCTCTTGTTGTGCTTGCACTGTTTGATAAAAAAAAGAGAGAAAAAAGAAGAAATTCATCCTACATTATATTCCTCTATCCAAGAGATACTTGAATTTGTCAAAACTAGTTCTTTTGTGTGGTCTACTCAAGGAATCTGCAAAAGAGGGGATGGATCAACCATCTCATAATATACTACATACACAGCCTCTTCCCTTCGCACCTTCATATTCTGTACCTTCTGCTTCACTGTTTCAACAGCCGTGAGTATAAAGTAAAAAGGATTAGGAAACAATGTCTGCAAACTCACTTAGTAATAAACAACCACAGGAAAAGTCAGTTAGTATCTTTTGATCACCCATAGTACTATATTATACAGAATATCAGACACATGTAAATCACAGAGTACGGGTATATGGCTAATATTTAGATAGCTAAATTATTGCTAGGGGGATTGGATTAGGGTTGGCTCAAGTGGCGAGCCTTCCCATCTTCTCTAGCTTGGTCTAGAGACCAATTCTTACCCCAAGCATTTGCCTGAGATTTGGGGGGGTGTTATGGCTTGTAATGGGCCTCTGGGTGGAGGCCTTGTGCGAGGCCAGCCCAGAAGATTATTCTTTTTGTCTTAATATAAACTCATACTTATAGATAAGATCGTATTTTTTTAAAAAAACTATAAGTCTCTTGGGAGTGAGATTTGGTAATTTCACTCTCTGTGGGATCCTCACCACTCTTAAGTCGTAAGTCTTATCTCTTTATTAGCTAAATAAATGTAGCCATTTGAGTTCCACTGCAAACAGATTCACTTTCACCATGAAGTCAACTAGTCAAGTGTCTCAGATGTCAAGCGGTGCAGTTCCTTTCTTGAATGGCATGTTTAAACTGATAAAAGGAAATTTCTTTAATTTCATGACGACCAGGAAGTATCCCATCATGAATGATGGAGAAGATAGCTCCAATGTTAGTATGTCACTACTCTTCTCTTCATAGTGAAACTTACCATGCCTCACATGAAAGTTATATGATGTACACGCTACAAATAGACGGCCTGACAGTTGTTCATATCAACAAACTTTTAGTACATTGAATTACAAAGGATTATGATATGTTGGTTTTCATACCGAATATTTTCCCTTCAATACATATACAATCTTTTACGATTCAATATACTACTTTATTTGTTGAATTCACGATAAAAACTTATGAACAAAATAATGGTTCACATTTGTAATGAACTGGGAAGTTCCCAGACATTAACATGCTATCAACTAACTCATAGATACTATAATGTAAAGATAAAAAGAGGGGGAAAAAACCTTCCTTTGTTATACCAACTCAATAAAGCTATATAAGAAAAAGGTTCTACTGTAACATCGGTTTGCCCATCCCTTGTACGTCATATACTCTAGCAAACTAACTCTAATGTTCTAGCATGATCACCTCAACCCATCTGGTTTTGCGGCCACGTCTATGCTTTTGGTTCAAGCAATTCTCTTAAATCTCAAGGCATATACACTAATTCAAGTTTCAAATTTTGATCTCCCTGTTATTGTTATCAATCTTATATCCCTGATACTTCTGACAGGCTGGCAAGCCAGAACAAATTCAGGCCCATTAAGCATCTTGTCTCTTACTGGCTTGACATAATTCCATCCAGCTGAACATTTAAGCAAACTTCTAATTATACTAGTGCATGCACATCATAGTCTAAGGAGGCTACAATGAGCAATTATGAAACCCCATGGGATATGAGTCCAAATTCTGGCAGAGCACTGTTTTCTTGACAGAATATAGACAGTATCACATGCATTAAGTTTAACAAGCCGTTGCCAGCTAAAACAAAGTTCAAAGTTCTGATGGATGCAAATACATATACCAGATAACTAGTAGGATGACCTTAATTCCCTCGAGTTTTCCGTTCGTTTAACAAAATCAAAGCGGCAAATATCTTTGATGACAAAAGTGTCTCCTCTAGCTTCAAAGTAATTGGAAAAAGAAAAAGCATTTGCATTGAACTGGAACTGCTGCCTTTGATAAGGATGGGAAAAGAGAAAGGAGGTGGTATTAACAAAAGATCATCAGAAATCAAGGAATCTGGACATACAACATAAATTTTCTGCGGAGCAGAATTAACCTGGATTCAAATTCTCTGATCTGAGCAAGCTCCTGGCCCAAGACGTCCAGCCATTGAACCTTCTTCTTCTGGCCTTTTGCAGTTGCGGGCTCTGGTTTCTGGGGTGATGAGTTTCTGAGACAGCTCTGAAGACCGCCATGATTTTGGTGATTGTTCGCAATCAGAATACCACCATCAGTTTGCTTTCGAGGTCTGGTGTCCTTGTCCCCTGCAGCTACTGCTTCTGCTGCATCATCTTCAGGAATACAAAGTGACTGTGTCTGTACCGGTGATTTTGGAGTGTTTTCCAATGTAAGAGGCCCAGTTCTGTATATATGGGATGAGGGTTTGCAGAAACATATGAAAGGGCATTGAATCTTGCAAAGCTGAACCCTCATCAATATACTACTCCAAATAAACAAACAGTCCCTTCTCAGTTTAGAAGCTTACATTACAAAATATACTCCTGTCCACAATCACCACAAAACACAGCTTTTTCAGGGACGGCCAACCGCTACAAAGATGAAGCTCTCTGTAACTGTTCTAATTGCTTCAAAGTGCAGAGATACTCTACTGTGATTAGAATTGTCGGAGGAGGTAAATGACAAATAAGTAACGTAGTCCAGCACAGATCTCAGACTATGATGCAGCTTGAACAGTATTTGGGTGATGATCAATAACACTATACCAGGGGACAGAAAGACAAGAAAGAAAACGGCAAACATTTGACAAGAGTTAAATGAGATATAAAAGCTTTTGTTTTGTGAGATGAAATGATGTCATGTAGGGTTTCAATTTTGCTTTCATGTCAATGCCCACTCTGTCCTCAGGAACCTCATCATCACTCGGCACCAGTAGCTTCATGTAGTAAGAAGTGAAGGCCAAAGATTATAAAGGTACCAAGATATTGAATTGTGGGCAAAGCACTTTTAGTGGCAAAGAACAGGTGGCAACTAAAGAAAAACTCAATTCTCCTACTATCAGTGTTATAGTTAATAAAGTAGAAATCTATAAGAAAGCTAAGCTGGATGGATTGATTATGCTACAAGCGTATAACTAGCTGTAAAGGATGGAAGAAGAAAGTATACGAAGAAAAATGTGTCACATACGAGTATACAACTAACCTGACTTTGTGTTGATCCATCTTTGGATCAACTGGTAAGGAAACGGTTACTTCTTAAATAGAGCTCTTAGGTTCGAGCCCTGTCGAATACAACAGCATAGGTAGGGAGAGGTTTACCTCATATTGGGAACGAACCAACTCGTATTCTAATTGATAGGACTAGTAGACATTGGATGGTTGCCCTTGAGAAAACTACACCTGCCTTTGTCTTTCTTACCACAATATAGTGCTGAGCATACCTTTCTATGCTTCTTCTGGGAAGAAAAGGCAAAAGTGGAGGATACAGATACGATATGGATATTGAATAACTGCTATGATCATGTGAGAAGGCTGAGAGAAAGATGAGTTTGACTTGAGCTTTGGTTTAATTTTGAGATTCGAAGAGACAAAAGCAGATATCATGTATACTTATGGATATAAGAATATTAGTTCAACAGACGAGTGTTATTGAGTGGAGTATCTTTAGACTAAATTGAAATTCTGTTTGCAGCAGCATCAGCACTCAGTAGTGAGTAGCCGTAATTATTATACCAGGAGGACAGGTTGCTGTCAGTAAGGGAGCAAAAGGGCCCCTTTAGTCCTTTCCTCCCTCTTTTGTCCTTGAACTGTGAAGCCTGAATTTGCATGTCCCTTTCCTCACTTCCCCACTCGCTTATTACTCAAGTATAGATGCTAACTCTGAATTATTACACTCCCTTTGGCAATCCTGCTTTTTCTCCCTTTTCTTTTCAGATTCTTATTTTTAAATTTTTTAAAAAACATTAGAGCAAGGTGAAATTCAGCTTTGTCACTAAGAAAATAATAATTCCTTCCATGTATTATAGCATAAGTTAATCTCTCAACTTAAGAAAAAGGTTGGGACTTAGCAACAAAAATTGCAATGAGGACAGGGAGAATCACTTTAACAAGCTATTGGTACTCATGATGAAACTTTCTACTATGCAACAAATGAACATCAGTTGACAGTTGTAATTGCAAATTCTCAACAATAGAAACTCTCTCCTAATGAACAAGTCATGATAAGAAATAGCAACAATAATAAGCATAGCATAGTCAGAAGTTCAGAACGATAGTGAGAATCGGAAAAAATAGAGAAAATAACCCCAAAGATGACAGAAAATGGGGCCTACTGCATTAAACTTTTACTTAATCAGTCATAGGAGAATTCTGGCACGCTAATTGTTCCTAGAAGTTTACACAAGCAGTTCAGCGTTGTGTGAACGCCAAAATTGATGCACAAATCTAAGGGTAGACTTTTAGACCATGATTGGATAGAGGGATTTGCAGGGAAAGGAGGGAGGGTGAGAGATATAATTCCCGTTGTTTAGACAAAGGTTGGATGAGGGGAAAGGGAAGGGAAATAGAGGGACTCATTTTCCCTCCTCTTTACAGAGATAAATCATCCCATTATTTGGAAAGATTTAAAAGGAAAATAGGTGCCTCTCTTCTTTCCTCCCCTTCCTCCATTGTATGGTCCAAACAAGCCTTTGTTTAGATAGGGGGATTTGGAGGGAAAGGGAGAGGATCGATCTCCCCTTATCGGGAAAGGGAAGGCAAGAGAACTTGAAGGATCCATGCTTCCTCTTCTCTTAAATAAGAACAGAAAGATTTAGACAGGAAATACAAGCTTAATCTTCCCTACCTCTCTTTCCCACCATCATTATCCAAATAAAGTGTTAGTCCACTCACAAGGGTATTCCAAAATGATTCTAATATATCTAGGAGTGTTTTCAGCACGGTTTAACTATGTAGGGCATACCTTGAAGAGGGAAAGACAAACTCAAGTGAATGAGGATCCCCACCCCTCCTTCTCTGATATAGAGCACAAAAGAGAGCAGCATGCAATCATATTTTTGTAGCTCGGAATTAGCTTTCGACCCCTTCGAACCAAATAGTAGCAATATATACAGTATCTGCACTTCTTCAAAATTCAGGAATACTATCAAACACCGCCAAATAATAAGTGTAATCTTTCAGCAATATAATGGACGCAACAAGTAATCTTGTGATAGATTTTGCCAATACATCACATACAGCAATTCGCCTTTTTTTCTGACAAAAGTCAAAGTGATCCTAGCTTACAATTTTGGAATTTCTAGCCATCAAAAAAATAAGAAAATTTGGAATTTGTATATGCAAAGAACTTGATACATCAAAAATCCTCCTCAAAACAATGAACACTCTTCCTCGTTGTCAAATCAATAAATTAGCTGGAAAGGCTAAAGACACTCATCTCAGAATCTGAAAAGCATCAGTATCCATGCATAAAAACTTGCAATTCAGATTACTCTTCAAAAAAGATGTGATAGACACCTTGAATTCCAGTTTCGGTTCAAGTTCTCGCCTCAATTCTTCCTTAGTTCTGAACCTTGAGGACAGGGAAAGCAATGACATCCCGAATGCCGGCAGAGTTTGTTAGTAGCATAACTAGCCTGTCAATTCCAAGTCCCTGTTACACCAAACTCTCATCTGTTAATTCATTAAAGAACGTATGGAAAATAAATTTAACATCTGCTCCACGAACACTCCATGTTTTGAAACAAACATGCACTAAATATTTGCCAAAGCTTGCCCGGGTATAAAGAAATCCTATAATATGTTATCCTCCCGTTTCCCTACTGACCCAAGAAAACGTAAAATGAATGTTTTACACTGCCCCAAATCACACATCTAAATTAAGCAATTTATTCCATACTTAGAGCCTCCAGCCTCCGCAGAGTCCCCACACAACCAGAACCAACATCCAACCCAAACAAAATAAAGAGACATCCCAGGTTATGTATGCTCCATAATATGTGATGCTTATGAGAGTTAAACAAAAGGTAAGGAAAAAAACAAACCATCCCAGAAGCTGGAGGCATTCCATACTCCAATGCCGTTAGAAAATCTTCATCAAGGGTCACCTCATAAGAATCATCTTCACTCTCCTTATCCTTGTGCTCTGCTTCCAGTTGCTTCTTATTGTGCTGTCTCACTTGCGCTTCCAAACGTAGTCTCTGTCTCGAAACAAAGAGGAAAAGAATACTCATTTAAGGAGTTAGAACAATCTGGTAGCATACCAAAATACAGAAGGAGCAAGAAATCGTAACTGTAACATGCTACTAATCCTCATGTATCTCAATGGTGACAGATTGTGGAGTATCTTGCTTATCAAGTACAAATTGTAAAACATCTATGACAAGAAAGTACCTCGAAAAAGTCCGAGAATCATAGCCTCTATATAGGGGTGCAAGGGAACAAGAAAAAGTCTAGAATTGAGTCAAATCCAGTCCAAACTTGTCCAGGAAAAGTTCAGGTTGGATCGCAGGGATCTAAAATAGACTTTGGGCGCTAAAACGTTATGCAATTGAGCGAAAAGGTGACACAAGAAAAAGACTAAGCAATAAAGAACACGCAAGATATAGCAAGAAGCCCAAGATCTAGGTTAAAACCACTACAGCCACCGGCAATATGGTATTGGATCTTACCGAGAGGCTCGTCGGTCTGCTCTGTCACCTCCGACAAGTGGGCAATGAACAATTACTTCCAATTTATGAATTATGGTTTTCTTCCATTTTCCATGGAGCCAAACACTCTATTTATTTGGTTTTGGAATATGATAGAACAAAGCAAAATGGTTTTTTAAACTAGCTGCGCTTGTCATACTACGAAGTCATAGGTGGTCAATGCATTTTCGACGCAATTTTCATTTTTGGGTCATTCGGAAACAACCTATTTGTCTATTCAACACAAGGGTAATTTTGCGTACATCTAATTCCCCTACCTTAGAGGGAGCCTTTGAGGTGTTGGTGTAATGTTGTTGTTGAAGTTCTCTCCCCCCAAATTAGGGATTTGAAAGATAGGGTTTAATCTAATGAAAATTTCATTTCGCTCATATTCAAGGAAAGTTAAAAATTGAAGAAATTTTGATCGTTTTGATAACTGAAATGTACTCTCACCCCCTTTGTCAATTGTAATGCAAGGAGGCCAAGATGGCCTTATAAAAGGCGGCAAGAGTGCATTGGCAAGTAGCACATCAGTGTCTGAGAGGTAATTTGCCAAACAACTCTATTCGTATACCGCGTAGCAGCGTAACGGGCACACTTTTTGAAACTAAGGGTCTAGCATTGTGTTGTCATTAATTTGCGGAATGCCTGTAGTCAAATCTCCAATTTTCTTTGCTGAAATAGTAAAATATTATAGCCATTATTCTATGTTTGCATGCATACATAAATCAAAATGAACTTTTCCTACTTCTGCAGCAATTCTTAGGATTTATGTAAACCTATTTGCAATCATACATCACTAACTTCCTGTCCTCTTTCCCAAATTTGTTTTATAAATTTATCAAAATATTTGCGGTACAAGATAATTAAGTATCTAACTTAAAGTTCAAGTGTCAGGTATGGATTTCAGACTCGTGATACGAGTGTCAAATGCAAGGAAACATAGTCGTCTACAACAATCGATATGGTTAGTTAGCTACCTGATCTATAGGATCTGTTAACTCAGAGAATGCATTTGCTAGCTCCCGGCCACAAATGAACAGTTCAAATCTCTCAGTCAAACCTACAGAGCTGCATTGACAATACCATGTAAAAGATAAATACAAACGGTAAATTACGCCAAAGAGATATTATAAACAACCAATATAGTTCAACCATATGTGATACATAACACCAAATGCAGAGTACAATCCTGCTACAGGGATTGAAAGTTGATTGTGGGGGGGGGGAAGGGGGATTATAAGTCCTCAATTTCTTTGTAGTTGCGTCGTTTTCCTTATAGGGGAATGTCATTATAGTTCAAACATTACCCCATAAAGTGACATTCATATTGTAAAATACTTTTTCTTCTTTAATCCCAACATCAACAATGTCGGAGCTTTAATCCCATTAAAATGGGTCTGCTACATGAGTCGATGCTTTATCTCGATGTTCATTCACATTTATCCTATGCGGCTCAGTTTCCCTTCCCTTCTATTACATGGTGGGTTTGCAAGCCCAACGAGTCCAGCACAGTGAGTAGGCCTCGGTGTTAGAACCAACCTGTCTGTACTTGTATTTCCCTTATTTTATGCTTTCCAATGCTTTAGTTTATGTTTTAGTACTCTTGTATAGGTTTAAAGTTCCATTATTGTGATATTGCAAAACCAGTGTTCACCGGAAATATATATTAGCTCACATTTAAGCCTCTTTAGGGGGTAAGACTGAATGAATAAAACTTGAGACCTCCTATGGGCTGTCACTTGCTTTATAATATTGTATTGTTGTTGTTGGTCAACTTAAAGTTTGTGCCGCCACTTATTGTAAAGCGTCCATCCAAACTCAAAACAAGTACACCCATCGTCGGCCCTGCTCTTGCCCGCCTTGTGCATACGAGCACCCCGATCGACCCTCTTCTCGTGCTCTTGTTGCCAATAGACAAAGTGCCCTTTCAAATATTGAGTGCTCATACCTCACGAGCCTAAAGAGTACCTATTCCGCATAAGATTGCACTTGCCCAACAGAAGACAAGGGTGTGCCACACGATCCGAGGTCAAAACACTCGGACCGTGACGGTTGGTAATCTTGGTATCACAGTCGGGTCAACCAAGGCGGGGAGTGACCCACAATGGATTCAGTGATGGAAAGATTAGTGTTACCAAAGGGGACTGCAGTGAGATGTGAGATGTGAGATGGAGTCTGCTCGAAAACATTGTGCTCGGGCAAGCAAAGCAAATCGACTAGTTAGAGACAACCATTGATGCTTTATTGAGAGAAAAGGTTGAGCTCCGCGAGCAATTGAATTGTACTAAAGCGCAAGCAGAACAAGCACTAGAGAAGTGCGAAACCATGAATGCGTGCGGTAGGTAGAAGTGACGTGGGTATTAGATCAAGCCTCCTAAACCTCGTGACTACAATGGCGCAAGTTTAGTTAGGAAATGCTAAGAGTTGTTGCTCATAGAAATTCGCATAATTGTGCAGAGAGGTTTTGCGCAACTTGTTAAGTGAGGGATTTTTATATAAATATAATACAAAGTTTTGCATTTTAATGTTCAAAGTTCGCACTTTTATTTTTGTTTCATTGTTCTCGTCGTTACTATGGATATTTTCGCTTCCGCTAGTGCCTTACACTACACGCTCCTAAAAGCTATCATTTCTAATGCGAGCCATCCAAATCATCGTCAACACCCATGACTTCAAAAATCCCCCGTACCCTTACCTTCCACTACCTTAGTGAGTGCATCCTCTAGACGACGCCTTACATGCCAAAACCAACCTTATCAGTTCTTTCTTCTCTTATCCTAAATGCCTGAGGCCCAAAACCCTCATTCGAATATCCGCTCCTAAACTTTACCTTTTCATGTATTCCCACACATTTATCTCACACGACGTCTTACATGCCCAACCTACATAGCATATCTTACTTAGAGGCATATGACAATCACTAGGGGTGTTCATAATCGGGTACCCGGCTTTTCGGGTACCGGCTTTTCGGGTACCCGCTTTTGCGGGTAGTACTTTAGGTGGCCTGTGACCCGGCCCGGAAAAGACGGGTACCCGCAATGAAAAGGAGCAAAACTAACATCACCATCAAAGAAAGACATGAATTCTAAGGATGCGCAATCAAGGCTTATATGTTTTTCCATTGATCGAAAGAACTCAACAATGAAAGTCATTAATCTTATTCCCAGTTAACGTGTACCATAGCAGAAAATACAGTTTTAAGGTAAAAGTACGCATAGATTGATTTATTCGCTTTGCCAAGGTAACAACGAGCCTTCTTCTTTACATGCTAAATGTTGTTCTTCATAGTGAGGTGGCATATTATCTTGGGAGGAGGTTGTTTGCTTTACATGAAGAGTCTTAGGATTATCCACTGAATTTTGTGGATTCGCCGCATTCGCTTTGAGAGGTTTGGGATGGCAAAGAAGAAGAAGCTGCTTAGCCCAATGCTGTTATGGCAATATTGTAAAGTGTGTGGTTGATAAGAAACTCCCCACATCTTTACAGGAGTTTTCGAACATGTGATCTGTTGTGGGATAAAGTAATTTTTCCCACGTTGTTATGGTCTAAGGCAGCTGAGGCTTTCAAGAGCTATCTGATTGGGGAGAATCATATAGATTGTGTTTGTTTGTAATTTTTTTACTGCTTAAGGACTTCTTGTCCTTAATTTCTGTACTCCTTTTTCAGCTGTCATATATAGAAACCTTTTTATCATCCATAAAACAAGTATTGATTATCAGTGAGAACCCTTCTGAGTGAACAAAAATTACAGAGGACAATTCAAGAACAAATGCATTTCCAGCACCATCAGCAAAGGAAAAGAACCAGTTTATATAATCCCAGGAACTTGGAATCTTAGGTATATCTATGTAATGACAAAATGCAATAAATTTCCTTAATACCTCCTGTGTGGTTTAGCTAGAGGAGATATTTCAACGGGATAATCTAGAACGAATGTAGGTTGGAGGAGCTTTGGCTCCACAATTATCTCAAAGACCTGAAAAAGCAAACAGAAAAGAGCATTGGCAAATAGAAAATAGTAGTAATTCCCCAAACAGATGAACAAGATATACTATCCCTATCTCGCTCCCGTCTTCACATTTGGAAGGATGGCAGAAAGTCAAATGACCCACAAGGAATCAAAATATTAACTCTCTGGATTTAATTAAAGCCTACCTCGGTTTTACTTTACATTTTATATTTGTAGTCATGCGGGATCTTTTAGATTCGTCTCCGTGCATATTTATCATGTATCAACCTTTTATAATTTTTACAAATACAAATTAGAAATGTTAACTCTCAAACTTTTACAATGGCATGCGTGAAAAGTACAAGTGCTAAATCTTAGTGAAACGGAAGGAGTATATTTCACTCTAATACATCATGATAAGTTTAGTATCATGTTATTATGCTACTATTTCATGAGATATGATGGATAAATGATAACAGGGGTTTAAAAAAAATTAAAACAATAAATACTCTGTTTCTTATTGTTAGATTTCACTTTGGGCGATAACCAAGGAAGTTTTTAAAATATGGTGTGATTGTTTGGGGGTAGAGAAAGTATGAGAGAGAAAGTTGCAAAAGCAAAAAAGTAGGGTGGTTAGGTGGGTAAATGTGTAGTTGGGTAATTAAATAGGAAAGAATTATGACAAGTCGGCCCAAAGATGTGAAAAAAGAGGAATAAAAAGATGTGACATTTTACCAAAGATAGATTATGTAACAGTCTAACAATTAAAAAGAAACATACTAAAAAGGAAAGCGTAACAATTGCAAAGAAACACGGGTAGTAAACGCTGACCTCATTAAGAATATGACCAATTGACGGGCAATTAGCAATAGCAGATTTGTCTTTGTCCTCAAGGCTGCCTCCAAGCGTTCTTAAAGTTACTTCCTTCGCAGCTTCAAGATTATCATAAAACTCATTAAAGTCAATTCCGGAAGCTTCTTTAACAAGATTGTGCATAGTCTCCCTCCTCCACGGCCGCTCCAAAGATATATCTATTCCCTGCAAGAAATTTTTGGCACAAATCTTGACAAGATACACAAAGCTTCCAATGTACTTGAAATTAAAGAGTCTAATATGATACCATGCTCGCATATCCATTCTTTGACTCTCCAACATGTTCCAATAATTAAATATCCGATTTGACCTATGGACGAATATGCAAACTAAACTCCATTTGTTCAAATGAGTATGAAAGATAGGCCAAACAAGTAATTCGAAAAGGTGTTTTTGGGGTTAGTTTGCTTATAATATGAGGACTCTCGTTTGCCCTCAAAGCTAAGATTATACTTTAATAAACTCAAGATGTTATAATGAGTATAAAAACAATCAAATAGGTCAAACACTATTCCAGAAGATGAATTTAAGTCGGTTTTCTATATGCAAAGGACGGTTTTATCAAGGGATTAAGAAAAGATAAAGGCAATAAAAACATTTGTTTCCCTTTGGTGATTTTAGTTAATTTGCAAATGCCTTTCCCCTTTTCCACTTTAGGTTTCCCCAAATCACCATTATCTGCAACCCCCCCCAAACCGTCCAACGGGCTTTAGATTCCCCTTCCTCCTCTACAACCCTCTCCCACGAACACGACACTGCCCCGCGATTATTAACTCCACCACCAAAACCATCATGGGAGCTCCACAACCATCCAACACATGTCTACAACCACCGATTTCAACGACACCTCTCTCCCAGCTACAACCCATAGTTTAGGCCAAGAAGAAAGACAGCTTCAGGAGTGGTTTAATCGACCAAACAGCCAATTTGATAAACTCTTCCAGGGAATTCTCTAACATTGTGTCACGAATCTCTTCCAGGACATTCTCCGAAATAGTGGTGAGTTGGTGACAATCTCTTCAAGAAACTTCTCCAGTTCTTTAACCGGTCAGAATCAAACAGCCAGTTTGTTAATCTTCGAGTCATGCAAGTGATATGCTCGGAATCAGAAAGCATGGACGTTGTGAGAAGGTGGTAGGAACTACGTTTACCACCGAGTCGTCCCAGCTCTTTGTGTGGGATATGAAAATGAATAAGAGCTGTGGCATTGTTATTTCCTATCCTTTCCCTTTCATTAATCTATTGCTTTACTCGTGTTGAGTCAAAGTCCAAACGACCCTACTTCTTAATTCACTTGGGAGTTGGGCCCTGAAATACCAACCAAAAAAAGACTACCTGCCAAGCCTCTTGATTTGCAAAAGGAAGATAACTAACAGGTCGATGGCAAATCTTACTGAAAAGCTTAATTTCCAGCAAACAGTATGGTACGCGGATACTCATATGATCGCAAAATGAACAAGTAACTTCCAATATGAACAACCACAAAATGGAAGGCTATAATATTCAGAACAATAAATGAAAGGGGGTATATATGGATAAATCTTTCTTTCCAAAAGTCAGATGACTTTCACTTACATGTCCGTATTCACAGACTCGTTAAATATCAAGCTTTACTATACTATTTTGTAGCTCGTGCCATAGACAGGTTTATAACTAGTATATATGGAGTATGGACTAATATTTCTTTTCGGAAGTGCAGATGACTATCACTTAAATGTTTGTAGTTGAGGTTTCACAGACTCATTAAATATTAAACTTTACAATACCAATTTAAAACTCATGCATAGACAGTTTCATAACTTTTACTAATGCAAGCTTTATTTTTCAAAAAAGGCATTGATGTTAATGTTGTCAAGAGAAGAGATACCCCTACATCCCACTATTACTATCCTTTTAATTTTGGGATGTCCTCTTTACGTTATTTGTTATCTTTCTTTTTTGAGTGATATAGTCCTCTTCAGTTACATATACACTGAACCAACTTTCTCTATTTCTACTTAGCATGCGATAACCAACCTCCACTTGGCGGAGGGAGCAATGTAGTACTTGAATCAAATAGTTGACACAAAATGACTATTATTGGAAGATGCTAAGATTATGAGTAGTTAGTATCTAAATAAACACAAGTTTCCATGATTACAAAATTTCATAAATATATCTTCTTCTTTTTTGGTAAGAAGAAGTGCCCCGAAGAGAAAGGGTAAGGGAAATCCCTACCCTCAAAGTGCCCCTAGTGGGGATTGAACCCCCAACCTCGAGGTTGGAAGAGTGCTCTCCTTACCAGTCACCACTAGACTAAGTACTACTTGGTTCATAAATATATCTTATATGAGTGCGATATAGTATATGTATTCCAATTCTTATTTATGAAAGGGGAAGAGGAAAAGCCACTAGCCTAAAGCGCATGAACAATTGCCCACCCACACAGGCAGCCGTACACAGCCTTCCCTTATTTATGTGTGTGCCTTCACATGCGCGCCACTAGGGACGGCAATGGGTCTTGGAAACGACCCGAACCCACTGGGTCCAACTTTTTTTTAGACCCATTGTGTCTGGGTTGGGTCCGGGTCCAAATATATCAGACCCGTCCAAACCCATTTATATAAAACAAAATTCAAAAAAACAAAATAACTTGTGAGTTATGAGTTTATGAGTAGTTGTGACTGCATTTAAGACATGTAATTATGTAAGTTGCAACATATTTAAGATTTTATGAGCTATATTTTGTTAATTGTTTCGATACAAACCTTAACTATGGTCACGCGAACTTATAAAATAGGCGGAATAAATTTATTAGATTCAAAAATGCAATTAAACTTGAAATTCAAAAGGAGCCTGCAAGGACCCTAGACTCATCGGGCCATCGCAATTCCGGGTTCGGAGGAAATTAATGGGTCTGGACCCGAATTGACATCCCTACGCGCCACACACACAGATACATATCTATACATATATATATACTACATGTACATATATATAATAAAAGAAGTCAATAGTTGCTTAATTATGAAATGAGTTCATGTGACAAAGGCTTCTTTGTGTGAGAAGCAAGAAGAGATATAATCATATAACTCTGACCAGGTAATGCAACTCCGACCTAAAATAAGTTATAAACAATTTAAGCGGAAGTTTAATACTGTATGTAAGAATTGTTGTAACTCTAACTTCTCACTTCAGTTTTCACCAAACCCTATTCCTATATATATATATGTGCATAAAGGAAAACTTCATACATTTGATATATTTCTCTTGAATAATATCAACTTGTCAAGAGCTTCATTTGACTTTCTACCAGAGTTAGATTTAGGTATTACAGAAGAAATGAAACACATGTACATATATTGTAAGCTTTACCTGATAGGAACAGAAAACTTTACCTGATACTCTATTATAAGCTTTCCTTGGGCTGCAAGTGCACAACGAGTAACAATTTCTTCTGCCATGGCCATCATACTCTCGTAATCGGAATATGCTTCATACAACTGAAAATTACGTAAGTTACTTTATCCAGCCAGATCTGCCCAGGGATCATGGAAGGGCAAAGCAAAACAGCATGGAGGGGGGGAATAAACTATAATCTTGAATCAAGACTACCACCTCTATTGTGGTGAACTCGGGATTATGACGAGTCGAAAGGCCCTCATTTCTGAATATCCTTCCAATTTCATACACCCTTTCAAAGCCTCCAACCTGTTCATCAAAGCCAAGCTAAGTAACATTTACTAAGATATGACATTTACAGAAATTACAACACATATACTACTTCAACATCAAGGCAGAAGAGAGTATTCACTATACAGCTATTGGTACTTTGTTGTTGAAAGGAGATACCAAATGCGCTATGGAAAGGCAAGGAAAGTCTCACCAGCATCCTCTTCAAGTGAAGCTCAGTAGCTATTCTCAGATATAGATCCCTTCCCAGTGAATTATGATATGTAACAAACGGTCTTGCTTCTGCTCCACCAGCCGCTCCCTAGTTAATAAATCATGTAAATATCAAAACCATATGTCGTAATGTCAATATCACTCTTACCAATGAACTACCTATGTGAACTTAAATTATCAAAAGTGATGAGCAGACTGAAGTCTAATCTTTACATTACATGTGCATAATTCGCATCAGACACGTATCATAGCAAGTGATCCTAAGATGAGCCATCTTAACCCCATTTTCCAACCATAACCAAACGGCTTAATTGAGACTTGGGCAATTATTTGAGCAAGCAGCATAGGTCCTCTTTAATCCTTTACCCTCACAAACACTCAAAATAAATAGCAACTTCACTACTAGAAATCCTCAAAGTAGCATATTACATCCAGTATGTTGATGTGCCAAAGTGCTCTTGGCTTGCAGATGTGTTTATATATGGTGAGGTAAAGTACAGGGCGCAAAAAGGTGCATTGACCGCATTTTTCAGATCTGCAACCTGTTTTTACAAATGGAATCTTTAATATAAAAAGATAATTGTGCCTCAGAAAGCTTGCACTCAGGTTCAGGACCCCCCATCTCCTTAGTGTGCCTTGAGCCTTCAAAGCCTTTACATTATAAACACAAGGACCTAGTGCTGAGATCGAAGACAAAAATTGAGAGATCCATCTTCCACTCCTTTGCCACTTGATTGCATTGAGTTGCACCTACGTTACTTACTCACGGATTAAGTGTCTACAAGGATACGGGTGACGAAGTGTCGGACCAGATATGGCAAATAATATATCATGGGTTCATGAAATACAATTGTAACAGTGAAACACAAACCTGTAGAACTGGAGTTTCAACTTCAACAAAGCCCAATGATTCCACGGTCTTACGGATCTCTGAGATGATCTACTGAAATATGAAGAAATCAGCATATAGTTTAAGTTGCACTTGTTAGTGTTAGAATTTAGCATAGCTTATTTGAGGCATGAACCAGAATGAAATGATTTGACAATGAATCGACCAGATTACATGCAACAAAAAAACAAATGATCGCCTAGTGAGAAATTATAATGAACAATCGTATAATCCTGGTGAATATAATAATAAAAGAATCTACCTTTGCTCTCTTCCGAAATATGTCACCAACTTCAGGATTTGCTATCATATCTACATACCTGGATAGCAAGAATATCAGCTAGGTATAAGGTATACATGTTCCTCCTGAAAAGATAAAGCATTCACTAATGGCATACAAAATTTATAGCTTCTGAGGACAAAGCTGGTGATGATACGGATGAGCAGAAACAAGGTTCTTTTACTTTTCGAGCAAAGGAAACGTATAACAATGACAAACAACATAAAAAAGAAAGACGATAAGGAAAACCATCAGAAATGTGCTACACTACCATGGAACTAATTGATTCAGGTGCATGCCAAAACTGAATAATGTATAAAGATAGAACTTGCCGTTGACGGTAGCGCTTATCGACATCGGTGAGGCCATGGAATTTGTCTGGGAGTGGGAGTAAGGATTTGGTAAGAATGGCAAATGAAGTGACACGGACAGATAGCTCCCCTGTAGATGAAGAAACTTAGTCCAGTGAAAGATAGCATTGTGTAAAGCATAGAAACAACGACAGAAACTCCAATGTAATACTAAATGGGAGATGATGAAATGACAAACAACAAAAAAAGGTGATAAGTAGTTATAAAGAAGGAACTAGCCTTTGTCAGTCCTTTTCAAAGTGCCAGTAGCACCAAGAATATCACCAATATCAACAAGTGCTTTTAATTGATCAAACTTATCTCCAGAGAGCTTATCCTTTTCACAATAAAGCTGAGACAGAAAAAGAATATTATGTTGTAAAAATGGATATAAGAGAGATGATTGATAATGGGAAAGAAGGATGGGAAAACCTGGATAGTGCCGGAATCGTCTCGTAAAGTGAGGAAGGCGAGCTTGCCAAAAGCACGGCGACTCATAATTCTACCAGAAACGGAGACGAAATCAGTAGAGTCCTCACCATTTGGAAGATGCTCATAATTTGACTGAAGTTGGGATGTTGAATGAGTCCTATCCCATTTGTATGCGTATGGCTCACACCCCTTGCTTCTCAGTTCTTCTACCTATATTACCATTCCATTTCTATTATATTCCAACATTTAACCAGCAAATTCAACTCCATCAATTCAAATTCAAATTCAAATTGAGATAGAGACGACCTTGTTGAGGCGAATAGTGCGGACAGCTTCCCTGTCGGAGGTAGAAGACAATGACTGAGGACGGCGGTTGCGGCTGTGACTGGTAGTGGGGGTATTGCTGGAAGCGCATGTCGCAAAGCGCTGGGTTTTGAAGCGCATGAATAAAGGGAGAGTACTATTATTAACCAACGATGACGAGAACTTGGAGTTGGAATAGAGGAGCTGCTTCAGCTGCTGCGACGATTGGCTCCATACCTTTACCCCATCCGCCATCATCATCATCGTCGTCTTCTCCTCTTAACGGATTGCTAATACCACTTCCTCACTCTACACTCTAGAGTTATATCTTCACCCAAATAAACGAGCAAGAGCCTACAGCCTATCCGCCATCCCTTGTTCCTATCAGTGCGAATGTACGAAATATACTTACTTTGGTTACTATTTACACTTTAGATTTTAATTGGCTTTGGTAATTTATAGTTTTGCAAAACATAATTAAGTGGAATTTTGTTAAATTATTGTTAATGTATATTTTATTAATATCATTTTTTTATAATTTTTAGTTATTAATAAATAAAAATAATAATGCTTAAAAATGTGTATTGACAAGCGTGAAAAAACACAAGTGTAGCAAGTATTTTGAAATTAAGAAAGTACTATACTACCTTCTCCGTTAAATATACTCCCTCCGTTCCTTTTGATCTCCCCATTTGGAATATGGGGGAAAACCAATGCAAATAGAATAACAAGGGAATCTTATGCTTATTTTATTATTTTTCATGTACTTTTTGTCCTCATTGCTTTAAAGTGGGGACCATTAAAAGTACAAATAGTAAAAAGGAGTGGAAGATGGATCTCTCAATTTTTGTCTTCGATCTCAGCACTAGGTCCTTGTGTTTCTAATGTAAAGGCTTTGAAGGCTCAAGGCACACTAAGGAGATGGGGGATCCTGAACCTGAGTGCAAGCTTGCTGAGGCACAATTATCTTTTTATATTAAAGAAAATGATTTTCCTTCTTCTCTTGTTGAAAACCCATTTCAATCCCCTTTTTAGTAAAAGGGGAATGATAATAAGTTATTTAACTAAAAGTTATGTCTATGTTGACGCTAAAATACATACTTTTCTTCAAACGAACCCTTTTAGCAATTGCGGAAACGGAGGGAGTAGTTAATTGGCAGTCCCACGAAAAAACTGTAGCAACTAAAACAAAAATCATTCATTCAATCCAAAAATTCCATCGAAAGTGTTAAGCTCTTTGCTATCTTTTCAGGTTGTTAATGTTGAAAATCTCAGTTACATTCATTTCATGGATTTGATGTTATTAGGTTATGCTTATTATTATTTCCTGTGTTTCAAATTCTAGCGCAGTAATAAAAGTTGCAATATATTTGTATAAACCCTAGAAATATCACAAAAATGATTTATCATAGAAGTATGAGAAGCAATGAAATAATAGAATAAAACAATTACCGGTTGGAAGATGTGCGGCGGACCGGTCGGATTCCGGCGAGACTGCGAGTGTGGTGAGGCGAAAGAGGCGAAAGAGGCGAAATAGAAACCGTAATGGGGGGAGTCAGAGAGAGAGAGCTTGAGGGTCGAGACTCGAGAAAGTTGGATGGGGTGAGGCTTTTTCTTAGATTTGAAGGTCAAAGTAGTATCTGGGCTCCGGCGATGGTCTGGGGTTTTGTGCGTTGTAATTAAGTCAAGAATATTTAATGTCATAGAGTGTGAAAAATTATCGGAAAAAATTAACTAGGCCCCGTTCGGCATCAATGTGGTTTTCTATTTTTGATTTTTTGATTTTCAGTGTCATATGATATATGTCCCATAATGAATGAAAATTTATTCATATTTATTGGGAACATTATGATTTTGAAACTGACAACTAAAAAGTAAAAACCACTTATTCTGGTTTCGTGTTTTTGGTTTTTAGTTTTCAAAAAAACTGAAAACTGAAAACAAAAAACGATAACGAAAAGGTCCTTAACTCATTTACAATATGGATTTTGAAAAGTTACAAGTTTCTCTTGGTTTTCATTTATGCATCTTTGTTGATTTTGAAAGAAGAACCACTAAGGCACTAATAACTTGTTGGAGTGGTAGTTGAGCTTCTTATTTCATACTAAAGTTTACAAGTTCAGATCCTCACATCGACATTTTTTTTATATACGAGAATGAAGTGGATAGAGTGTCATTTAAAAGAGGAATGGTGACACGTAGTTGATTGCTATTCAATTTAGCTTCTGCTAAATCAGAAAGTGCAGTTCAGTTCAGTTTAATTAATTTCAGTTCAAGATTTACGGTTGCTTTTGTAGTAGAATGCCTACTTGATAATTAAAGTTATTAAGCCTAATATTTACAAGAGAATAAATTCTCATCCTAAATATATTGGCTAGTTTGATTTATTTTGTGACCAATTTAATTCATTTCTTAATCACAATTTAAATTCATTCAATATAGAGTTTTTTCCTTCATTTTGCAAGCTAGATTGTGCTGTATAGACATTCTTAGGAGCCAGTTATGCTAACTATTTCGATATAGTTGTGTTTTGTCTGTTTTATAACGTTTTGCATGTAATAGGGGAAAACTCCTATTTTCCGTCGTTCTTTACCACCACACTGTAGCGGAGAGGTTATGAGGCATGTAGAAGGTCTCGGAGATTGTATTCGAGCTCCTTTTGAAGAAGAATTATTAAGGAACTTGGCGTCTGAAGCCAAGCACAAGAAATACCCTGGAATAGCATCCACCTGATGGCATCGGGCGGTGGACGCCCGATCGGATTCGATCTTCCCAGCCAAAAAGTTAGTATTTTCCACCCGATAAGGCAACCTTGCCCGATCCCATCGGGTGGGATTATACTTGGCCATTTTGCTGGTTTTGAAGACATTGGAGAAGAAGCCCTGCCCGATGGCATCAGGCAGCCTTGCCCGATCGGGTGTAAATGTTGCGGCCCCGATCGGGTGGACCTCACCCAATCACATCGGGTGGACATATTATTTGGCTGTTGAATTGATGTTCCCAGAACCGATCGGGTGGCCCTTTGCCCGATCGTGTAGAAGACACGGAGGGGTAATTTTTGCGTCTTTTATGTCCTATCTTATTGCTTTCTTAGGTATTATAAATACTTTTTTAGTTTATTTTTACATGTACCTTTTATTATCTTAAACACTTAGACAGCTTTTAGAGTGATTTTTCATTAGTTTCATCATTGTAGAGGAGATCAAACCTTGGTTCAATTCAATTAAATTTATTGCTTTTTGTCAATTGGTAATCTTCTCTCTTATTGTTTTGTTATTGCTTCTTAATTGTTCTAGTTTAGTTGTTGATTATTTCATGATGCGATTATTAGGGTTTCTTATTAGCTATGTTATTGTTAATTTAATCATGTCTAAGTAGTTCTCTTTCTAGGGTGTTAGATAGGGAAGCCATGTTTATAACATGATTGTTGTTTATAATTCTATTGATTTCTAAGGCTTGATTAGAGTGATTGTGGTGTGGTTTGCTCTTGATAAGTGATTAATGTTAGTGGCTAATTTCATTGATTGCTTGTGGTTAATAATTGTTTGCACAGACCCGTCTTACGATTAGAGGCCTAGGACACACCAGTAGTTCTGATTACGTTAGTGAACAAGTTGCGTATGTTGAACTATGAGCGTTGAGACTCAACCATAGCTCAGCACATGCTCTAATCCCTCGACTCTTGACTTAGGTTTTGATAGTAGTTAACCCTATTTGATTGGTATAAGCATGGTGGACCGAACTAATACCCTAGGCTTTTAATTCATAGTTGAATCTCAGTTTAATTCTCGCTTTATTTAGTTTAATTATTAGTTCAGTTAATTTTCTCTGATGTCATCTGAAGTAGTTAGTTGGTTGAATATTAACGTAGAAACTCTGTCTCCTTGCGGATTCGACCCTGCTTCCCCTGACTACTATTGTTAGAGGACCGTAGGAATTATCTTTGAATAGGTGATACGACTTTAGCCTATCAGTGCCAGAAGAGTGCTTTTATTGGATGATCTTGCTAGAGAAGACTAGAGGCTTCCTAGGAACACTCTAGAAAAACCTAGAGATTTTTAGTCTCTAGAATAATCATGTAAATACTTGTGATATCCAGAGTAGTCTAGACTTGTGTAGAGTAGTTTAAAGTTGTGTAGAATTGTATAGAAAATTCTAGAGCTTTGTTAGGATGGTGTCATATGGCACAATCATAGCCCTCCATTGAGGAGGTTAGGAACATTCTAGGTTTTTGGCACCACTATAAATAGGTGGTACCTCATTTGTACATTTCAACCAACACAACACATTTTCTCCAAAGCATTCTAAGAGCATTTCTCTTAAACTCTCTCTAGCTTTCTCATATTGCCTAGCCATCTTCCACACTTAGCCAAATTCGTAGCCCACTTAGCCTAACAAAGTTAGCCAAACAAAGCAATCGGGTGCCATGACTTGCCTTCTTGACAAATGTATCACCAAGCTAATCTGCTAGACGGGACTAAGTACTAGTTTTAAGAAACATAACTCTGCCAATTAGTTTTATATAAAAAAAAACTTCATAGTTCACACAGCAAGGTAACTGATAGTTCTGGGTTGGATGATGGACAAATCAACAAGTTATGCTGAAAAGCTTCAGAGGCTTTTGAGCCAGTCCAATACACAATTTATTAGCTATTGCAAGCTCTGAATTTGGATAAGTGTGCTAAAGATAACACATTAACCGAGCAAGCAATCCTTTTGTCTTGTAGTGTGCATCATAATTGTAATGAACAAAATTACACATCAAATTTAGGTGGTGAAAGGTTACTTTTCCCTGAAATCATGTTGAAGTAGAAAGTAAATTTGATGAACCTCAAGGGAAAAGAGATAGATGAGACTTAAGAGGCGATAATGAAAAGATAAGCATTAGTTTATGGTGAATGAGTTGCAAAAAAGGACGCACTTTAACACCAGGAACATGGCAAATGAAAGCTTTTGGAGATTGTGAATGGTAATGGCCACCATGACCGACAGCCTCATACGGGGCCCTTATCGTTAAGCCTGGAACATTGTAAGGGCAAATATGAGGATGTACGGAGAGAAATAATAAAGTGAAGAAGCATAGAGAGAAAGTGGATACCTCCACAATGGAATTGGTTGCCACTTCGATACCTGAACTTAGCAGCTTCATTCACAATCTAGAAGAGCATAGAGGTTGTTGAGTAACATGTAGTAATAAAGATATGGAGAAAGAAGAGATGGGATACCTGATCGAAAGCAGGAAAAATATAATCTGCAAACTGAATTTCTGCAATAGCTCGATTACCCTTGAAAGTGACAATAGAGTAAATGGGGAAAGGAATCAGACAGAGGCAAGGGCAAAAAGTTGAATGAAGCAAATAGAGTGGGGGGGGAAACTGACCATTGCAGCCACACCAATGCCAAAACCAACAATGCCCTGAGGATAGACAAAAGAATAAGAAAGATGTATTTTGAAGTGAAAATAATGGGGAAGAGTGAGTGAATTGGATTGGGGGGAACCTGTTCACAAAGCGGGGTATTGAAAATCCTGTTTCTACCAAAACGTTCAACCAAACCAATAGTACAACGAAAAACCCCGCCAAAACTGACATCTTCACCGAAAACATAAGCACTGTTGAACCAAAATGAATCAAGTTGAGTGCTGCTCTGGGGGAACCTGAAATGAAATAGAAGAAGAAGAAGACAAACCGAGGATTGGAGTCAAGGGCAATATGAAGAGCTTGATTGATGGCAGTGAAGAGGTTTACTGCCTTTCCTTTATCGCTATCATCAACATTATTCTTCGACGCCGATGATGACATCCCTCGAATTAGGGCTCTGGAAAACGCAAGTCTTCCATGATCGTTGTTGGAGTATCTCAATATTCCCCGTCTACTCAACATTTTGCTTCCCCCAATTTTCCTCTGTGGAAAACCCCCCAATATCCCCAACCCACAATACAAATATTAGTATAGAGAGGATTCTACTCTACGTCTGCTCGTATCCTTTGCGTCTCCTCCTTTCTCTCTCTCCCACGGATACGTCTCAATCCACATTCCTTGTCCACTTGTCTTCATCCTCATCCTCGTCCTCATCCTGATTGTGGTAGGTAACTATATCTATTTGCTTTCATTATTCTAATACGGACTATCTCACAACTCACCAAACAACTATATCTATCAACTACTGTCATATCAAATTCAAATATCTTACCTGACGTTATTTTTAAATCTCACAACTCACAACACGTTTCTAATTGCCTAGCCCACTATTTTTTGGGTATTTGGATTATACCTGTCTGAATTGTTTTAAATTTAACTGAAATTCTTGAATTAGCACTAAGCTAAATTGCTTTAACTAAATTTAACTTATTAATTTATATTAATTCGGTCCAAAAAAATCAACGCCCTATACCCACACAAGTTGTAAAATACTACGCCACTAAGGACATCGCCTAAATCCTTAAACTAGTATTATTAATAATTTATTGTTATAAAGGGTTTTAAATGGGTTGTTTGTAAAATCTTTAAGGTTTTTAAACTATAATGACATAAGTTCTTTAAGAAAATGATTTTCCTTCTTCTCTTGTTGAAAACCCATTTCAATCCCCTTTTTAGTAAAAGGTGAATGATAATAAGTTATTTAACTAAAAGTTATGTCTATGTTGACGCTAAAATACATACTTTTCTTCAAACGAACCCTTTTAGCAATTGCATATAATGAAAAATCGTTAATAATTTCACTATATAGCTTATAACCACAAGTTTAGGATCATTTTGTGAACTAGACAAGAATAACATACATATTTAACGCGATTTACTAACAATGTGCTAGTTGCATAGCTGGTGGAGGATAAATAATTTTGATTATCTTGAAGAGAGATATAGTACATCATCGTTAATATGTGAATTACACAACACTATGCATATAGCATTTCATAATCAAGAGCATTCGTTGGTTAAGAACCGAAGAAACAGTTTTGCATCAAGCCTTGTTGGAACCGTACCAACAACCACCACTTTCACTAGCCTTAGAACCACCAAACTAGGCCACCAATGTCAAAGAAGAACTCTTGATGCAACCTTGCTTTGTTAAATTAGTAACTAATCTACGTTAGTTAGCTAATTAACTCAAAGACTTGATTTAGGACAAACTGTCCAGTTTTTACTCTAAGCGCACAGCTCAAAGAAAGGAGTATAACTCTCAATTCATTCAACAAAGTCTGATGATTCTTTTTGCATTACAATCCTAACATATAAAGCAACAACATACCAAAAATTCACGTCATTTGGTGATGTTTTGCTTATGTAACCAAAAGCTAACTTAAAATATTACAAAATCTGAGCCAGTTTTCAGTACCTAGGTGCAATGATTAGGATATTCTGGGAAACAAAAATTTCCTACTGCAAAAAGGAAACTAAGGTAATAAAATAGACATTCTAAGGAAAATATCCTCAAAAATTCAGCCCCAAAAGCTTAAAGAAAGTTGCTGCCCAGAACTGATGCAATGGGCCCCAGAAGGACGCCGCAGGCTACGGTTTTGGAGACTTCTCCATGAAGCTCTCATTTCCTATTGATTCTTGCCTCCAACTCTTCACATGCTTGTTGGTGATGTAGGTAAGCACACAGGTGAGTCATGTATGGTTGCCTTAGCCAATAATAAAGCTAAAAAACGTGCTCAAATTACACCTTAAACCAACCGTACAAAAACTGTTCTTCTAAAACAGTTTCACTATGCTTACTTTAATGACTTAGTTTTAATTAATTAATCTATTTAATCATAATTCAAGCTTGATTACTAATACTTTATGATGTTAAGATGATCATAAGCATTAATCAACAAGGCTTAAAATAGATTAAGAAGGTGTTAAGCTTAATTAACAATTCGAAGTACTTGCTTGTTCGAAATTGGATTAAGTAAGCTAATGAATTGAATCTCCTTCACCTTAAACTCTTCTTGATGACTCTTTGCTAGGAGACTTGGATTGATCATGGATGCTCTTGCATCACCTTCAACCCTTGTTAATCTTTATTCATTCAAATAATTCAGGGTTTCATACTATATCTTCTTTAATTATTGTATCGCATTATATCTCATCATAGCTACTTAGGCCCTGTTCTTTTCGGCATAAAACAGCTGAACTGAACTGAATTGAAATGAACTGAACTGAACTGAACTGAACTGAAATAAATAGTGATATGTAAGAGTAAAAGTATTGTCGAGAGCTTAACTAAACTGAAAATAAGTTGGAGAGAACAGGCCCTAATTATAAAAAAATACATTTGAAATTAAACGCCAACTTATGGCCAAAATTTAAAATATTCTCTTGATAAATTATTATGAAACAAAGTAAAAGATTTTAAAGATTATAGTTGACCCGTGCATAACTAGTTATATTTAATTGGTGGTAAATCTTAATATTATTTAATATTACTTTTTGCATTAAATTTAAAATGGACCATTTGGCCGGACAATATCCAGTGAAATATTTTATATAAGGAAAGAAGGGGTGAACATCAAAAATAAAAATAAAAAACATAATAAAAAGATTTGATTGCAAAATGGCAGAAAATAATTGAGCAAATTTTTTTACATTCTTTTTTTAAAAGTCAATCTTAGCTATTTAATTTAATCGCTTTTTAAGGGATGTAATTCAAAGTAATTTTTTTAGGTGATAAAGCACCAAACCGTCAAATAGTTCCCTTTTCACTCTCTCACTTCCCCTTCGTCTCATGCTCCAAAATGACATCCTCCATTGATCTTTTGGTATGTTTTTTTGTTGTTTTGTTTTCAGATCATTTTTGATAGTATATTCTCCAAAGTTATTAGACCTTGATGTTCATCTTAATTTTGCTGAACTGAATTTATTCCCATTGAACTGAACTTATTTTTGTTGTACCAAATTATTTTACTAAACTTAAACTTGTTTTTAATGATTCATGTTAATTTATCTTCTTTGCACTACCAATTTTGACTATAATAAATTTATTTATACCGAATATTATTATTTCAAGGGCAACTTATCAGACCCTTACTAATTTTTACGTACTTTTACTTAATTTCATTGTTTGAATTTTCTTGATATTATAACCACACCATCTAAAAAAATACAAAATAACTAAAACTCAATAATTATTTAAAGTTAAAAATATAGTACACTTTGTTGAAGAAATTACCATAAAAATTCTTCAAAACTCTTACATATTGCACTCTCGTATGCATAAGGAGAACCGGTCCGGACCCGCTCGGGTCCTATTGGGCCAGGCACTTGAGAGTAGGGGGAAGGGTAAGGGAAATCCCTACACTCAAAGTGCCCTAGTGGGGATTGAACCCCAAACCTTGATGTTGGAAGGGTACAATCTTTTCCATTAAACCAAGTACTATAAGACTAGTGTCACAATAAAACACGAGGAGGCATCACATTCACATCCATATTGACCGGCGGCCGCTAACAAGTTCACACTCATGGTATGAATTATGAATATGATAATATTGATAAGGGACCCCTTTGTGGCTTGTTAGTGACTGTTGAAAATGCGCGAAAACGAAGTGACGCTTACATGACACAACAAAAGCACGCATTCTCCAGAAGTCCAAATTGCAAAGGCAAGAAAGTAAAAAAAGGAGAGATGGAGGAGGGAGCACTAAAGAAAGCGAAAGGGGAGCCAAAAGAGAGAGAAAATGATGATAACAAAGAAGAATGTGTGAAGTGACTGGTGACTTGGTAAGGTGTGTGGGATGAGAACAAAAGGCACTAAGAATCGATGAATTCGATGGTATTATTATGGTGTTGTATTGCATTTTTTATCATTCAAATTCATTCACCAACTCGTTCATATCTCTCTGTATATATCGACATCCTTGCTTCTTCCAACAACAACAACTAAGCTAAGATTAACCTAATCAATCGATTGCTGCGAATTGAAGCCACGCTGCATCAACTAGCGAACTAATGACCTAATGGGTAATTGCTGGTGTAGATGGAAGCTTGTTTCAATCTACACACATTCTAAACCAGGTTCTCTTTCTCTCTCTCTCATATCTCAGTTATTGTCTCTCAATTCTAGTAACCATTAATGCTCTGCTTAACTTATATTAGTATTATACTTCTATTTTATTCCCTGTAATAACATAGAATAGAAAACTTAAGTTAAACATTCTTAGATTTGTAAACCACTAGATACTAGTATTTTGGGAGAATGATCTGTACCTCTTTCAACAACAATAGTTTTGGTTGCAACTTTTTTTCTCCTACAACAAAAATATCTTGTAGAGTTGTAATTCAATGTGGAAAGAACCAGCAGGTATAGACAATCTTCTTTCTGTGTGTTTATGGGATACGCTTCGTTTGGTATTTTATTTTTTGTAGTGAAAAAAGGGAAAGAGAAGAGAAATTAAAGTAATTATGTTTTCCAATGCTTAGTTCAATGGAAGGATTCTAAGTAATCGATGTTTAGTTAGCTCTCACCAAGCACTTCCTTCTAGAGGCCAGCATAGGCCGGTACAGTCTGAAACGATTTTGGTCCGCAACTAACCCATTTCATGGACATTGAGCCCATGGGTTGGCTCTTCTTCAAGCTAAACGTAGAATATAAAATTTTGACGGGCGACACGACCTAGCTCTGCATGTTCCACCATGTTTGGAGTACTCTATGAAATTCTGGCACCACCCCGACCCGACACGAATTGGCCTGTTCCATGAACGACCCGACATGGCACAAATTTTCCTTGGCTCGTTCCATGCACGACCCAAGGCCAACTCTACGTCCTTCCTTTTTGTACGATCTCCAATATAAACTTTTAAGCAAAACATACAAGAGTCTTTAATAGCTTTCCTTTCTTTCTATCCAAATCCCCCATTAGTTGTTGGGGAGCATTACAATGGGGTGTTTGGAAAATGGCTTTTAGCCTTTTCATTGGCTTTTGATATAGTTTTAGCATTGAAGTACACACTAATTTTTTGGAATATAATGAGCCACGATGAGACTTCTGTTGTAGACGATCCAAAATTTTGAATACATAACCATCCCCAAAATTTTGCTAATTAAGTTATCCGACATTCATACTCTTCACAGAAGTTATCAATCTCTCATTTGTTTGTTCCGCTTTGTTTTTCAAACTTTGATTATTGATTTCATTAAGCATCCATTATAAAAAATTCTAAAAGGTTGAAAATTTGAAAACATATAATAAGACGAATTCAAAAACATTGCATAGACATTTATTTTTATAGGTAAATAATTAAATTAGTGTCAAACTAGGAACTAGGAAGGGTTAATAATGTCAAACGTGAAAGTGGCAACTAATACAAATTGGAAGAAGTATAGTCTTTTGGGGTCAATGTTGGAAATTTTGAATGTGAAGTTAATTAGTGTAAATAATGATAAGGGTTTGTTCTCTACACTTATTTCCAGTTCCATTTATCGTAATACTTTTAGTCTCACATTTTACCCCCCCCTTCCCTCCGGTATCTCGCATCAAGAGAACAAGCCCCTAAGCATCACCTATTAACTTTAGGTTTGCTGCACTTATATTCAATGCACAATTTTTCCGCTTTGTATTCATATATGTTATTTGTATTGTTTATCAAGGATGTTTTTAAGCAATGCAATTGCACATAATTCAATAATGTTCAATTTCAGAATCCTTTAAAGAGGGAAGTACTGTGTCGCGGAACACTACCTTTGAAGTGAGTAAGTTGCCTTCGAATGCTAAGGAAGTGGAGGATCTACGTCGTGATTCAGCTATAAATCCACTCCTTGTTTTCACCTTCGAAGAGCTTAAAGTAATTACCGAAAATTTTAGAGCGGATCATTTGCTGGGTGGAGGGGGCTTTGGAAGTGTTTATAAAGGTGTTATTTCGAACGATATTAGAGATGGACTTCAACCACTTCAGGTGGCTGTCAAGGTTCATGATGGGGACAATAGCTACCAGGGTCATAGAGAATGGCTGGTAAATAAATCTTCATTCACTTTGGTTTATTTGAGGTGTTAGAAAAACAATTTATGTTTTGAAATGTTCCTTCCGCCTACAAGATACAGTGAGTACTTCTATTATTCTAGGGTGTTAGAAGAAAAAGTAAAAAAAAAAAGTGAATTTCAAATGTTTAATTATGATATTGATCCATGAGGCCCTAATATGGTATTATCAATGTATAATACTCATTCTTCTTTGTTTGGTTTTGGTAACTCGTTAGCAAGATCTTTATGTTTTCAGGCCGAAGTTATCTTCCTTGGGCAACTTTCGCATCCTAACTTAGTAAAGCTAATTGGATATTGCTGTGAAGATGACCATCGGGTACTAATTTACGAGTATATGGCCCGAGGCAGTGTGGAGAACAATTTGTTTGCAAGTAAGTCCGAGCTACCACACACTTCGGTTTGTTACATAAATCAACATCTATTTGTTATTTGCAAATTGCAACCAACCATTCTATTACCCATTTTAGTTTCTGGCGACATGATTAAAGTAATCTTGATGTTATATATTTGTAACCTGAAACTAACATGGGTGTAGGATAGATTGGTGTTTTAAGATTCTTGTGGACTTCGACATTTTGCAACCTGCTTTCAAGTTCAAGAAATCTGGTCCTCAGTGAACTCCGATCATAACCTTTGTTTTATCCAGTACAACTTTTTTCTTTTCCTTTGTCGATGTACTTATACAGCCTTAGGTAGCTAGGTAGTGAAAAGGAATGGAAATCTCAAAATGTAAAGTTGAGCAGTAGTTATTAGATAGAACTGCAAGCCTAGAGTCTTAATCTATACAAGAAAGAGGGAAGAAAAATAAAAGGTAAGGAAAGAATTATAAACAAAAGGAAAGATAAAGCTATCCTAGAAAGATAATGAAAAACATGATATAGGGAATCTGAACTAAAATATCCCTAGGGACTACATAGAAGGAAATATTAACTCTTAGTGATTATCTTGACCACTAAGCGCGGCCGTCCGATCATGACGTAGTCCGAAGATAGAAGATTGAGAAAAGCAGGGCAAGTGGGTCGTACGAACTATTATGATCCTAAGACTTTCCCTATCCATATCCCAAATCGGAACGAAGACACTTTTCTTCGTCGTGCGCTCGCCTAGCGAGAAAGGCCCTAATCCTGCCAACCATTTTTTTTTCTAATTGTTTCTAATATATAAATGAATCTTATTTTTATAAAAAATGCGAGTCTTCATAGGGCAATTGTCACTGCTTGGAGTATTACAGGGGGGACTATAACGGATCCCGGCATTTGGAGTTACGAAGGTGTGGCCGGAGTAGCAGACTCGAACCTAGGTGATCTATCCATGACAACGACCTCTATGAGATATACAGTTTATGCCGGAAAGGTACGAAGTTATAATTTGGAAGCGGAAATCTCCTTTGGAAGGGTTTGTTCGAGAGCTTCACAACTTCACTCGGCAAGAATCTCATTTTTTGGTGGTACGAAGAGGGAATTGGCCCAAAAATTGGATAAGGGTCAAGACGCAGTCGGGCACCGGCAGCTGACTCAAGTGCCCACCGGTAGTCAGTCTATTTCCATCAGCCGGCCGGTGGGAGCGAGAAGTTTGGCTCCAGCTTTGCTTGCGTTCTTCGCCGGCGCTCGCCGGATGTACCGCGGAGTCTCACCCGGTACGGATGTTCTCGGACAAAATTGAAAGCAGGAGCAAATGTTTCATCCTAGGACGGAATATGGGATTAGGACTTTAGGAGCCATAATATTTTACCAGAGGTAACGGCCCGAATTCAGATTCAATTGAAGAGCTAGCTAAGCCTTGTTTTTTCTTTAAACTCTAGGAAAGTGGATTGGACCCAAGATAAACAATATAACATGTGTGGAGGTTAGTTATCGCTCTGTAACCTGCCCAATGAAGGCATGGAGTCACTATATTGAGTTGCAGTGTAGCAAGAGCCCACGAAACTTCTCCAAAAAAAAGACAATCAAAAGAGAGAAAGAAATGAACATGAGGTTTAACGAACCTATTTTTATAAAAAAGGAAAAAGAAAGTAAAAAGAACAAAAGTAAAGTAAAGGAAGCAAAATGATGTAATATACTAATATGGAGAAGGCGTGATGCTAGAATCACACTCATCATTGTCAGAAGAATATGATTCGTAGTTAGCTCATAACCGTGTGCTTCCTCCAGAGTTTGACAATGGTGTAAAAAGAGATGATTTGTATTTACTTTTTTAGGATCATGGGGGGCCTAAGGCGGATCTACATTGGGTCTTGGGTGGAACGTGCCCCAAAAAAAAGTCTTTTTATTGTTTGAAGTGGAAGAAATTTCGTAGAGGTTGAAAGATATCAAAGTACAATAATATCCTTTTCCGTGGAATGTGTAATGTTCGATTCTTTGTAATACCAATTCCGCTTTAGTTTTTATTTTAATCCAGTTTTGCACGCTTTATACTTGTTTTATTGGGGGGTTTTCCCCTCTTGCTCATTCTATATACTTTTCTTCTACTCATTATTCATTGACAACTCCTTTAATTTCATGTCCATGTCTAATTCTTCAATCATCTTTTGTAAACACGCATTTCTAACAATGATTTTGTTTGCTGTCAAATAAATATGACAATTTGGTTTTTTAGACAGTCATATTAATTTGATTGGATATACAAATATTATTATGTAATGTGTTGTTGATGTCTCATTGTCTCAATAGAAAAAAAAATACCAAAAAATACCAACTTCTAATTTATATGTATAAATAATTCGTGGTAATGGTTATAGTTGTACATTGAGGAGCATTAAAGTCATAATGTTGCATTTATTTTTAAGAACCGAGGACCATTAAAGTATGATACTAAGACAATTTTTTGCAATGTATGGCCCCACCAAAACTCGAGTTTTAGATTCGCCCTTGTCTGGGACGACTTGTTGAGGTACTTGGGCGAAAGTTGATGACCAGCAAGAAATTGGGTGAGTTGGTCGAACTATTAGTCGCAAACTCGCAATTCATGGGTTATGAGTTCCTCTACTTCTTGATGAGATGGTATCGGGTTGTTCTAAGGTATTGAGAGATCTTGGCAAGATTGTCCTTTTTCTTTTGTCTTGACGAGTTTAGTATTACCAAAGGCAGCGCCATGGTTTAGAGCGGTTGTACCATCAATAGTAGTGGTAGATAGAGGGGCAGGAGTTCCATCTAGAAACTTGAAGAGGTCATATCTTATCATTGTTTCAATTTGAGTTTTCCAAGCAATGTAGTTGCTTTGTGTAAGACGGATACAGGTATGGAAGAGAACAAGAGTGAAGGGCTTCGAAGGTTCATGAGTGTTGCGGAGAAAGTGTTGATGACTTGATTGCCATTGCTGACCATGGGGTGAAAAATGATCATTTGGTGAGAGAGCTAGATTATAGCGATGGGTGTTTAAAACTTGGCAAAGACTGGACTCGATAGAATTGCATCAGATCTGACCGGGATTCAGAATCTTCAGTACTGCTCTTCGGTCCTCATTCCCAAGCTGTCTCGCCAAATTTTTTCAGCCCAGGCAATTTTTTTGTTCTTGATAAATATTTTTTGAAATAAAGCTTATTGGACCAAACCAGATAGCTTCGGTTTGGAGCAAATCCGTACTAGACTTTTTGTATCCGGTTTTCCGGTCTTCATGTTTTGGAATACTGGGTTCCACTCCGGTCTTCGGGGCCACTTTGTTGCAAAAAAAGGTCTTTTATCTGGGGCCAATGACAACTCTATATACCATGAAGAGAATTGGAAAAGCTCAAGGTATACAGTTGAGCAATAGGCCAATAGCTATCCGTAGGAAGACAGTCACAAGCCTAGGAATTCCCTAATTCTAGCCGAGAAAGAGAAGAAGAATGATAAAAGCCAAGGAAACACGTATACAGAGCAAAAGATGAAGCTATTAAGAAAATAATCCAATTGAACAAAAACTAGTGTGTGGCCCCTGACGATGCTCGGGGTTTTCTTTTTTAATTGAGTTAGAATAATATTTCTTGTAGATTTTTTTTTTTTAGTAATGGTATAATTTAAGAATCAAATAAACAAATTAAAAGGAATATGAAAATTTGTAATGAATGAGGTCTCTTTACTTTTTCCCAAACCTTAATCAAGGTAAAAGGAATTCTTAATTATAAGATGACAACAAAAAGGGATGTGGCATGGACGCATGGTGGTAGAGCCTATGACATTACAACTAATAGGTCGCGTGTTCAAAACCCATTAGTTGCATTTTGTGTATTGCAAATTATCACGTACTATGGTGACGCTGACATGAAGTGACACGTGGCAGGCTGCAACCTTTGCTTACGCGTTTTAATATATATATAGATTACCGAGCGCTACAAAGAGTAAATTTTTTACTGTCGAATGATTGCTCTCCATCTTTGTGCTTATCAGGTAATAGTTTCTAATAGAAATACGCTGTCTACTTCATACAATTTTACAATTTGTTTTGTTTTACCATACAATTTATTATAGGAGTTTTGCTTCCCCTCTCTTGGGGTATAAGAATGAAGATTGCTTTTGGCGCTGCAAAAGGACTCGCTTATTTACATGAAGCTGAGAAGCCAGTCATATATCGAGACTTTAAGACATCTAACATCTTGTTAGACATGGTGGGAACAAACTTTTTTTATAATCTACTCGATTCTCTGCTATTGTGCCTTGACCATACAATTTTATCTCTACAAGCAAATGTTTTTTTTTCCTAGCTAGAAAGTTACAATTGGTGGCCTTGATGTTCATAATTGATAGTGAATTCTAATGGCTATGTATTCTTAATCTTGTTTTACATTTGCTTAATTTACATTATGGTTCCAGGATTACAATGCAAAACTATCTGATTTTGGTCTCGCTAAAGATGGACCTGTTGGTGATAAGTCTCATGTTTCTACTCGTATAATGGGAACTTATGGTTATGCAGCTCCCGAGTATATCATGACAGGTACATATAGAAAGGAATATATGTATATTAATTATCAGATAACCAAGAAGATATATAAAGTATTGAGAGTTTACATTGATCACTAATTAAACCTCATTGCACACAAATCGGTGGGCCGTGGATGCATAATTGCAGGTCATTTAACACCAAGGAGTGATGTTTACAGCTTTGGCGTAGTTTTGCTTGAACTTCTTACAGGAAGGAAATCATTAGACAAGTCACGACCAGCAAGAGAACAAAGTCTCACAGATTGGGCGATTCCATTGCTTAAAGAGAAGAAAAAGTTACTTAATATAGTAGATTCTAGACTTGGAGGAGATTATCCTGTAAAAGGAGCCCAAAAGGCAGCTATGCTGGCATATCATTGCTTAAATCGCAACCCAAAAGCCAGACCACTAATGCGTGATGTAGTGGACTCCCTTGAGCCTCTTCAAATTCATGATCATGAACCCCCAATTGTGGATGGTAAAACTACTTTCACCTTCCAATCTGAGGTTCCAAATACTAACTAGTCGGTACAATAAAAAGATACTCCTATTATCCTATATTAAGTTATTAACAAACTTCTCGCCTTTGAGCAAGTTAGGTACTTGGAGTCCATACTCCCAAACACCCTCACATGACAAGATTCATACTTCAGACTTCTAGAATCTGTGGTAAAAGGAGCTAAGCCTGGCTTGTTATCTCATCCATCATACTAAATTTGTCTATGAAGTTTATAGTGTTTTACTCTGCACATACTTTGTTCAAAGAGTGTAGTGTATATTTTTTCGGGTTGAGCCATAAAGCTTTCCATTTTGTTTCGGCTTTTACAATAGAATCTTATGGCTAATTCGACTTTGCGAGAAACAAATTTCAGTTTTTGATATATTGCCTTGTATCATGGGTTGTTGAGTTAGGCTAGGATTTCGCCCAAGAAAGTGGTCTATTTTGAGCCTAAGATTGTGGGTGGGTCAACTTTGGGTCATTATGTCCAATACCCTATATTAGCTTTAGACTAGAGATGGTAAACGAGTTGTGTCGTGTCGAGTTTGTGTCGGGTTTATGAGTTAGCGGGCTGTCTTCCTGTAACTTTAACTCAACCCGTATACTTAAATGTGTCAACATCTTTAACTTTAACTCAGCACGTTAATTAAATGTGTCGAGTTCGAGTTGACCCGTTTAACTTTTCATATGTATTTGATGTTCTCAATTCATATATTTTAATTTGGAACTTATTAAATTTCATGCGGTAGTTAAATTAACATCTAAAAGTCTCTAAAAGTAACACTAATAAATTGAATTCAAAAATAAATGAATAAGGGTAAGATGCAATAAGGGGAAACTTTAAAATATGTGTAGATAAACGGGTTGTCGTGTCATTTCGTGTCAAATAGCTTGGCCCTAATCCAACCCATTTAATAAACGTGTTATGTCGAGTCAACCCATTTACTTCAACGTGTCAAATTATTTCGAGTCAAGTTCATGTCGGGTTATCGTGTCGTGTCAATATTTTACCACATCTACTTTCGACTAAATGCATCTTATAATCATTTAGAACCATCGTCAATGTATTTTGAATATAATTGTTTGTTTTTCAAACATTGTCATTTCGAACATGACTTTATTTATATTATGACATAATTCTAAATTTATTTGGATAAATATTAGTCCTAGGTGTTATTAGGACAACGAGTCGAGTCAGGTCGAGTATTTCGTAACTTGACTTGTTACGATTTCGCATTGAACTCGATTTGAATAAGTCCCAATCTAGTCAAGCTTTGACTGAGTTTTGACAGAGCTTGAGTCAAATTTGAGTTGAGTCAATCTCGAGTTGCTTGCGAATTTTTCATTCCATCAGTAAACAATTTTTTTTCTGGCTTTAATGCCCAGTAGGTAGATTATGTTTAAATGTGAATATTTAACCTTCTAGCATACCTTTTATGTTTCTCATGAGTTTTTGAGTCGAGTTTGTGTAACTCAAGTCGACTCATAAACAAAGCGAGTCCAAGCTTGCTTGTGTCGTTATTACCCCCTAGGTGTCAATAACAAGTTTTTAATATCTAGCATTTTTAATTGTACAATTGACATAATGAGTGCTTTAGAATAGTAAAATGCATGAATTGACAATTTTCTTTACTGTACTCCGTAATGTTCTCAATTAAGCAAGGAACATGAAGATCTCAGACCTGGTCATTAAAGGAGAAAATTTAGTCGTCATCGACACTTGAGAGGCAAGTACAACACTTCATGTGTATATTGACGCTTATGGACGACATCAATCGATTCTCAAAAGCTTTAAATCTACAACAGTCATGCATATTTTTCGAGAAGCCAATAGAATAGCCACCTACCTCACTAAACAAGAACATCTTATTACTCAAATATCTCAATCGACAAAAGGGAAAATTAATAGGAATAATCTAAACTATTGTCCATCTTCCATAATTAATCCTACCTTTTGAAATTCTCAAAATAATACCAACTATCACCCTCCCTTCCCAAAACAATCCGACTTGACTTGGAACCTGTTAAACAGGTTGACAAAGCCACGTGTCACAATGTCATTGGCCAAAATAACATAAAAAAATAAATTAAAACCCTCCCCTTCCCAGCCACCACACCTACCCTCTCCCCTCCCCTTCCCCTAAACCACCCCACACCCACCTGAAACAACCCCAAAACAACCGGAAACCACCCCACCCTCACCTGAAACCACCCCAAAACAACCGGAAACCACCCACAACAACCCGAAACCACCCAGCCCCACTTGAAACCATTCCAAAACAACCGGAAACCACCCACAAAAACCGGAAACCACCCCACCCCCACTCAAAACCACCCCAAAAGCAACCGGAAACCACCCCACCCCCACCTTAAACCACCCAGAGCAACCCCAAAACCACCCAGCCCACGCTCGAAATTACCCACAACAACCTGAAACCACCTCACCCCCACTCGAAATCACCCAGAACCTCCCGAAAATACCCCACCCCCACTCAAAATCACCTGAAACCTCCCGAAAACACCCCACCCTGCGCCAAACTACCCGAAACCACGCCAAACCACTCGAAACCAAGGAAATAGGCCGTAAGGGAGGGAAATCTGTGGCTAAGGACATTGGTGGTGGTGGTCTGGCTGGTGGTAGGCAGTAGGGGCTGAGTTTGGTGGTTGGGTGGGTTTTGTTCTTTTTTAAAAAAATTATTAAATGTTTTTTAAAAAGTTGATAATTTTTATATAAAAAAATTCTGACCAATTAAAATGTGCCATGTGGCATAATTAACCTGTTTATCAGGTTATTATTTCGTCTAGGACTAATATGAGAAGATATCTTAAATACTTCAGATTATTCTGAAAATTACTAAAGGTGGGATTAATTATGAAAGACGGACAATAGTTCTGATTAATCGTGTTAATTTTCCCTTGACAAAATTATATAACTATTCTCGTTTAAAAAGCTTAGGATTCACCTTCTTGTAAGGCTGTTTGTTGTATCGTTCAAAAAGAAACAATTTCACTATTTGGAGATTTTCCAACAAAAAAAAAAAATAATTGAGGAAGAGGTTTAACATGAATTTTAAAAAAAAAGCCTTGGGAGACGGGGAGGTTTGGATATCTTGGTAAGAGAAAAAAAAGACGTAAAGAATGGTAGGCCCAATGCGACTGGCGACTGGCGACTGGAAAGTGGTGTCATCCATTCACATGCGCCTCTTTTCATCTGCTTACTCACTAGTCACTCAGTCTAACCTCTTATTGATAAATAAAATATTAAAATGAAAATAGGAGTAAATGTTTATGAAACCACCCTCCCCTTTAACAACATCTAAAGCAAACTTTATTGACAAATGAAATGGGGCAAACCCCAAAAAGAAAAAGGTCACCCTCATCACTCCAAAAGAGAAACTAATGGAAAGGTAATGGAGAAAGAATATTTAAACAAAACAAAGATTAAAATTTAAACAGAGGCCCGTTTAACAATCGAGTACAAATCATACCTCTTTAAAAAAAAAACAATATATGGAATGCAACTAAGAATAAAATTGATTACAAATATAGTATGAAGTACTAGCATTGAAAGCAGTCCTACAGCTTAGCTGAAGTTGTAACGTTGTAAGTTGAGTAAAAAGTAAAACTGAGGCTGCAATTGCATTCACCCTCCCCATACACTTGCTTACATGGAGGACAAACTTCAAAACCCAATACCAGTGAAAATTAAACAACATACCCCCTACTTGGTACTTGCACAAGCAAAAATACAAAAAAAAAAAAAAGAAAGAAAAGAAAAGAACTAACTCTACTTGCACCACCCTACATAGTAAAAAAATAAACAAGGGTTGGAAATTGAAAGTGGAATTTGGGATGGGAGAGAGAGATAGAGATAGAGATAGAGATAGAGACAAAGAAAAGAGGCTTATGGCCTGGTTCAAACACCAAGATCGAATATTACAGACTAAAGCATTTGTAGAGCCAACGAGGCCAATCCCTTTGGAGGACCTCTGCTCACCTTTTTCTTTTTTTTTTTTTTTTGAAGGGATGGGGGAAGGGAAGGAAAGGGATTGATCATTGATTAAATTGATTTTAAGGTTAATTATAATACTCTCTACTTTTCAGTATTTTCAGATGCAACGTAACGTTACGTTTCATTGGAAGGAGCAGCTAAGGGCAGTTAGAGTTTCTGCCAGGACCTCCATAATAAAAGAAATGACCCCAATCACCGTTACTGCCAGTTTGAACATCGTAACAGTTGGACTGCTCGGTGAATGTACCGATATCTTTAGGAGCTTTAAGATTGTTGGACTCGTCAACCACCTGTATGTTTCTGAAGTAACTTGCCTTGCCAAACCCTTCCTCTGGGAAACGCCCACTCCCCATTTGAGTTGAAGTATGCTGTCCATCTGGTTCCGAGTTTACCACCTCCCCTCCCCATTCTATCATTGAAGCACTGTCCGCCAAGTATGAGAACAAGAATGATGGCCAGTAGCCCAACACATAGTCATTCCCAAACTGCATCCACCAGTTCCCTTCCTTCGGATCCTAAATACCATCATATAATACCCATTTCAGCAGTCGCTTAGATTAATAATACTATTTTTTTTCTTTTGCATTGCTAATAGTTGTATATTAGTACCATATTCATCCAAGGTTGGTATCAAATTAAATAAAAAAGGGTACTAAAAGGAAGCAATCAATAACACAAAAGGAAAGCAAAGACGACATAAGGTGGTTGTTCCTCTGGGCATCCCACCCAACCACCCACCCAACCAGACCCACCACTTGTTTCAGAATTGAGGGGGCACCCACAACCACAACCACAATCAAAATATAAGTCAAAAGAGAATTTGGTTTGTTTTGGCATTTCCCATTATTCACAGTTAACACTGCATGTGATCATCTTTTGTCCTCATTTCTAGATCAAAAGGCTAATACCAATTGCTTTTCATTGTCCTCACCCTTGATTGACATGAGAGAGAAAGGACAATTAGGAGTGGTGGTGCCCTTTGGGGGTCCTACACAAGGAAAAGTATACTAATAAAAATAGATGGCCCCCAATTATTAATACACAAGGCCATATCACTTACTATTAGGAAACCATTTTGAAAGATTCTTTTCACTCCTTAGCATCTGATCCACAGACCACAGACCACAGCCTTTGTCACTTTCTCCCTCTCCTTCATATCATATTTAGTATGAAGTAATAGTATAGATATAAATTATTCACCCTTTCACTTCCATTTTAAATTCAGGAATAACACTTTTCAGAAAATTCATAAACAATTGGTAATGCATCCGTGGGAATTTTGACAGCAAATGCCACCAATTTCTTCGAGTTTTATACCACATGCTAAATTATTGCCACCATGAAAAATGGATATGCAAAGATAATTACTAGGGCTACTAATATACTCCAAAAAATCATTTTTCAAAAGAGGTTTTACAGCAACTAAGATTGAATAAAGATTTTGGATTTTACCTTCCAGACAAGGATACTGATATCATATTGGGAACTTCGATAGCCAGAGACAGGGGAGATGCTTGCTCCCATTGCTATCTCGCTGTTGATTTGTATGAATCCTGAACACAAGAGGTTATAGCAACCCGTGGCTTGATATGCATCACTCTGTAAATTTTACGAAAAAAATATTTAAGAACAGGTAGAAGGGTCAGAACTCCATATAACATACAATGCCCTCAGATTAACACAATCACAAGGGTTGTAAGCAATTGCATGAATTCTCCTAATAAAGGAAAGCTTACGGTCCAATATGTGAAAAGCCTCGTATTGTTATCCCCGTAGAGATCAGGGCTGACCTGTTTCCACATCATTCACACAACCCAGAAAAACAGTAAGTTAACACCCATTCCTACTAACAATAATTCATAGTACTGTACTTGCAAGAGTATTGAGGACCAAAATTAAGAGAATGGGGTCACGGCAGGGTCATGGGGATAGGAAGTTACTCAAAAATCAAGCGCAGGGTGCATTGTGACTAATTTGCTGCTCGTAACATGCAATATGATCATGTCATTAAGTCAAGAGAAATAGTTTCATCATCAGATTCAAAAACAAATACCTGCCAACCAGCTTCAATGCTATTAAGATCTTCACCAAAGGAACCTCCCAAAATCCAGATTTGAGATAAACTAAACTCATTAGGCTGCTGAATTTTTGGTTCCCATACGTTTATGGTTGCCTTTGCTCCATAATACTTGTCTCCTTCAACATATGCAATTGCATGCTGTCCACCAAATAAGAAAATGAATTGAAAAACAAAAAGGATTCTGGAAAAAATATCATAAAGGGAATAAGAATCAAAAAAGAGGTAGATAAAGCCCTTTTCTTTCTTTCTTGCTTTCTTTATTTCTTTCTTCTACAAATGGAAGTATCAACCTTTAATGTTATTTTGCATTCGTGTAATAAACATTGAAATGAAGAAGTGGTAAGAGAATTGAAAGTGGATGGTTAACACTTAAAGGAAAAAGATGGAAGAAGATAGATAGGTACCTGATGGCCGCTTTCATTAACAAGGTCTGGATCTGGAGACCTAGGCTTGGGGACGGCTCGGTGCTTCTTTCTGCCATACCTCTTAACAGAGCTAGCCCTCAAGACGTCATCCTCTTTGGTTCTCCTGATGGGGATGGTCCCCTCAGGACATTTACCATTGGAATGCCACAGCTGAGTGATTGGGTTGCTATGCACTGTTGGTTTTGAACCTAACTTCACCTTGCTCTCACCAAACAACCCTTCGGGGTGGTAATTGGGCCTCATCTGGTAGCATCCCCAACATACACATACAAAGATGAGGTAAATACTGAGCACTCACAGCGTAACAAAAGTAGGTTCCTTATAAGAAAACACATAAAAAGGATGAAATAGGAATAGACATAACGGGGAATAGACCTGAATAGTATGGTTCTTGAGGAAAGGATGATCAAAGGCCGGTTGATGATTAATGTGAATACAGTCTATAAAATCACCATCTGGGCTCTGCATATTCCAACCAAAGTTAAGAAGCCAATAGAGAAGCTTGGGGACTGGACACATTATGATTCTAATTTGTACATACATTTGATAAGATAATCATCAGTAGAGGAACTTAGAACTGTAAAACAAGCCATTGTAAAGCAAGCAAGGAGTGAAATTGTAAGAACTGAAAAGGTAAAATGGAGGATGCAAAAACCCTAAAGCAGTGAAGCTAGAAAAACAGTAACAGTAACACATACCCAGCCCAGCCCAGCCCAGCCCAGTTCGAAGAGGAATAAACACAATAGTTGGCTCTGGACATAAAATGAAGAAAAGATTCGGACCAAAAAAATGGTGGAAAGCAAAGAGAGAAAGGTGGAATCAAGAAAAGCTTTAAATTATGGGGCTACATTATGCATTTGCATAAAAAGGCTTTTAAAAATGGGCATGCATTTGCAATTTGATACTCCTCAAAAATCAAAATAAGCAAAGATATCTATCTAGTGTGTAGTTTGTAGAAATAAGAACAGGTAGCGCAAAAACTAGTCCATACAAATTAAACAGAAAGTGAAGTAGTATTTTCATTATGGAAAAAACAAGGAAAAGAATTGGAGAATGAATCCGATTGATAACAAAAAGGGGTGAACACACACCTCGAAGATAAAAAAAAATAAAAAATAAAAAAGGAGCACATAGATAAAATTAGGAGGAATAGAAAAGTAAGAATGGGAGTGCATTGTGGTGGAAAAAGATGATGGGATTAGGAGCAGTAAAAGAGAACCTGAATGGTCTTAAGAGGAGGTTTGTTTAAACGATTCAAATGCTTGCGGAGTTGTAGCTTCTGCCGAGTTGGTGAACCCAATCTTGCAGCTGATGCTGATGCTGATTTTGAAGCAGTCAGTGAGATGAAAACCCACAACCACATCAACAGGAACAACCTTATCCTTGAGTAGGCAACTCCACCCATTCCCATTCCCATTCCCATTCCCATTCTGGTGGTGCTGACTGCTGGGGGGTTATATTAAAGCTGAACAACCACCCAAACCCAAACCCAAACCCAAACCCACAACTCAAACTCAACTCACGCCCACTCTTAGTGACGCAATCAAATACTTTAATACTCACAGAGGAGATCCAGCAGCCCCCATTCTCCCACCATTTTTACCTTTAATCACCCTTTAGATTTCAAATACTACTTCTATCAAAACTATTTACCACTTCCAAACCCCACCAATGATTAACCCAAAATAACCTCCTTCTTCGTCTTCGTCTTCGTCTTCGTCTTCTTCTTCTTCTTCTTCTCTCTCTCCACTTTACTCAGCTCAGCTGCTCTCCTTTTCTTTCACCCCCTTATTTTCCTGATTTTTTTTCTTTTCTTTTCTTTTCTTTGTGGAGAGAGAGTATGTTTATGTTTATGTTTATGTTTATGTGAGAGGGAGTGTGGGTGGGGGAGCTTACACTGGTTTTCTGCAATTAACGGAGGGACGTCTTTATGAAATCAAACTCGTCTTTTTCTACTCTCTCTCTCTCTCTCTCAATTCGTCTTTCCTTGTTTTTTTATGTACATGGGCCTAACAATCGTTTACTACTCCTATTTACCCTTTTTACTACTCAATTCTAATTCTAAACAATCACGTCTAAAATTTGTCCTCTTCGCTTAAATAAATTAAATACAATAAACTCTTACTTTCTAAAATTACTAATTTTATATGCACGTGATATCTCAACTCTTTATAAAGATATTCCTTACACAATCCACCCCCATTTTATCAAAATCATTATCGAATGTGACAACATCGTCGTCATCAATGCAGTCAACAAAATTTGGTTTCCTACATGGCAAATCACAAACATAACTGACGACATCCACATAATACTACACAAGTTCGAAGACTACACAAAAAAAAACAAATATGTCGTGAAGCAAAATGGATATCCAATGTCGGTACCTAATTGTAGACACGTTTTGTATCACACCTTGTAACCACTCTTAATATTACACATCCTTTCTAATGATCTATTATGACTTAGGAGTTTCCCTGGAGCGAAGGGTCTCCTAATGTCCCTTTACTTCACTTTACCTATTTAAATAAGGAAAAATTGACAAGAACAGTCCAAACTATTGGCCATCTTCTATAAATAGGTCAAACTATTGATAATCCATGAACAGTCCAAACTATTACCTCCATCTTCTGAAAACAATCTCGTTGACCTGTTTAACAGGTAAAACTTAATTAGGTCACACCTTGTTAGTCTTTTTTGTTAATTGATACCTAGGGGGTTGGAATGAGCCATACCCAACTCCCCCAAGGGTTTCTAAACCCCATACCTCATGGGTTTGAGGTATGGGTTTCAAAATCATAAAATCTCCAAACAAACACATGGTATAGGTTTAGCTCATTCCAAACCCATACCTAATACCTGAATTATGTGAACCAAACGCCTCCTATGAAGTTTGAGAGCCAATCTTAATAATAAAACAATTGGCCTAATTGTAAATTAAGATTGGACCACCTCTTTTATTAACTTTTGTTGTTTAGACGTGCTTATCAAATAACTATAACATCAATTATTTATAGGTTATACAAAACAACCTTATATTCACCCAAAAAAACCTATAGGCTACGTTCTATATTACTCGTCTGTTTTTTTTTTGAGGAATGATATTTTGATCATTAAATCTATCAAGGATAAATTGGTAAAATCGCTTTTAGTGAGTGGCTGCACATGTTGGTATATATAAAGGTGGTATAACGTAATATATTTAATAAATAAAAAAGTATAATTATGTCAATATTAAGGTAGTACTCCCTCCGTTCCCTTTTGATGTTCCCATTGTCCGTTTTAAGCCGTTTCTAAAAGTTGTTCCCATATTGAATATTTTCCATTTATATACATTTTTTATCTCCATTTTACCCTTGAATATTTAAATATTTACCTACTTTTTACTATTTGTACTTTTAATGGTCCCCACTTTAAAGCAATGAGGACAAAAAGTACATGAAAAATATTAAAATAAGCATAAGATTCCCTTGTGATTCTATTTGCATTGGTTTTCCCCCATATTCCAAATGGGGAGATCAAAAGGAACGGATGGAGTAAATTTAACGGAGAAGGTTGTATAGTACTTTCTTAATTTCAAAATACTTGCTACACTTGTGTTTTTTCACGCTTGTCAATACACATTTTTAAGCATTAATATTTTTATTTATTAATAACTAAAAATTATAAAAAATTGATATTAATAAAATATATATTAACAATAATCTAACAAAATTTCACTTATGTTGGATTATATATGTATTAGTGATGGGCTTCTAATTATACTTAGCTTAACTGTATAAATGTTAGTGTATGTATGTTGCTTAGTAGGCCCAATTAAAGCCTAACCTCTTAGGTTGTATTTAAGATACACGATTCATTGATTAATGACAACTTAACAAAACATTAAAACCCTAAACTACTTCCTGCCGTGACATGGTATCAGAGCCGCGTTGAACACCGCCGGAAAACTGACCGGAAAGACATTCGTCGACGACCGTGCTTGCCTAGTCTCACCCGCGTGAATCACTTGGCAGACGAACCACATGGGAGGCGACGAAAAGAAGGAGATGGTAGGGGCGACAGGAGCGTGGACTGTGACCGCTTCCTCGCCGTTCTATTTGGGCTCAGGTGACCAGCCCGGACACTATATCACACATGTGATTTTCACCGGCGACAATTATGTCGCGTGGAACAGAGCCATGACGATTTCCTTGCGTGCGCGAAGGAAGTATGGCTTCGTAGATGGAACTATACCCAAACCTAGCGACCCGGACGGAGTGCTTGACTGGGATACGGTTCACTCCATGATTGTGTCATGGGTGTTGAAGAGTATGGAGCCTAAGATAGCGGCTACCATACCGTTACACGAGAACGCTAAAGATTTATGGAATTACCTTGAAAGAAGGTTTTGTGTAGCGAATGGGCCAAGAATTCAACAGATTCGGGCAGCGATTACCGAGTGCAAGCAAACCGAATCTATGTCCATTGATGCGTATTACACCAAGTTGACTGGATTATATGATGAATTGGCTCGTTTGAAGCCAATGCGATCATGTGAGTGCAAGAAATGTGAGTGCGGGATGGCGTTGAAACTGTCGAAGGACCGAGAGGATGAGATATTCCATCAGTTTATGGTGGGTTTGGATGGCAATAACTACGGCACTGTGCGTACTAATCTACTTTCCCAACAGCCCTTGGGTGATCTCAATCATGCATATCAGACATTGGTTCAAGAGGAACAGTCTCGTGGGCTTGCTCGTGGTAAAACGGCGGATGACAGCGTCCATGCCTTTCACGTGAACTCTGAACGTGTGAGGGCAGATTTGATCGAGTTGACAAATCTAAACTCATGTGTTCTCATTGCAAGAAGCAGGGACATGAAGTAAGTGGGTGTTTCAAGCTCCATGGTAACCCTCCGTGGTACGAGGAGCGCATACGTGCCCGCAATGCTGCTCGTGCTACTGGTTCTGCCGGAGGTTCAGACGGAAATAGAGGGTTGCAGCAGCCCGCCTATGGCGCGACAACGCGTAGCTCGAGTGGGGCTAAAGCACATGCCGTTTCGGGTGCACATTTTGGCACGTCGGAGGGAGGTGGCACTTCACTAGCAAATCTCACATCCGAGCAGGTTCAAGTACTCATGAACATGATTAATAGTGAGCAGAATAATTCTAGCATTCAACGTATGGAGGGTAAGTCGACTTATTGTTGGCAATGGATTATCGATACTGGTGCTTCCCATCATATAACTGGAACTCTTTCTTGCTTATCGCATGTGCGAAACATTAGAGCGTGTGCCGTCGGTCTTCCTAACGGGAGCACGACTTTTGCTACGCAACAGGGAGATGTGTATCTCACTAATATTCTCATTTTACGTGATGTCTTGTTTGTGCCCGAGTTCCAGTGTAATTTGATTTCTGTATCTCATATGCTCGCTGATAATTCATGTACTATCCAATTCACTAATGCTATGTGTACTATACAGGACCGAACCTCGGGGACGCTGATTGGAGCAGGTGAACGGCAAGGGGGGCTTTACTATTTCCGCAAGGTGGCTGTAGCTCAGGCAGTTGGAGTCTCTGATTTGGGCATTTTCGACTTGTGGCACCAAAGGTTAGGTCATCCTTCGGAACGAGTGTTGAAGCTGCTCCCTCCCATTCGTTCTAGTTCTGCTCAGAAACACTTGAATAAAATTTGTGATGTTTGTCCTTTGGCAAAACAGACACGTGATAGTTTTCCTATTAGTATTCATAAAGCTAGTTGTTTGTTTGAACTAGTGCATTGCGATTTATGGGGACCTTATACTACTCCTTCATCTTGTGGTGCTGTTTACTTTTTGACTGTGGTGGATGATTATTCCCGTGCCGTTTGGGTATATTTGTTGGAAAATAAAACTGAGGTTTACAAATATTTCTCTTCTTTCTTTGCCATGGTCTCTCGTCAATTCGATACTAATGTCAAAATAGTTCGAAGTGACAATGGGACAGAGTTCAATTGTATGCATGATTATTTTGTTTCAAACCTCGTGTGTTGGGACTCCTCAACAAAATGGACGGGTTGAACGAAAACACCAACACATTTTAAATGTTGGTCGTGCTTTGATGTTTCAGGCTAGTTTACCTGTTCGGTTTTGGGGTGAGTGTGTCTTAACAGCAGTACATTTGATTAATCGTACTCCTTCGAGCGTGTTACATGGTAAAACACCTTTTGAGATGATGTATGGTTGTCCTCCGGAATTTGATTATATGCGTGTGTTTGGATGCTTGGCTTTTGCTCATAACTTAAAAGCTAAACGTGATAAATTTGCCCCCCGCGGGCGAAAATGTGTTTTTCTTGGGTATCCCACCGGAAAGAAAGGTTGGAGAATGTATGACTTGCAAAATGGGGACATTTTTATATCTCGTGACGTACAATTCTTTGAAACCACCTACCCGTTTGCTAAACAGCCCACAAATGAACACAACCCAACTCCCCTCCCCAATGAGCCCAGCCATCCTCTACTCCTTGATGAACCTGCTGACACGGTTCACTCTCTCCCCACCGAGCCCAGTCCACTACACACTGAGCCCAGTCCCTCTCCACCTTCCCTCTTAGCCACTGCCGTGCCTGATCCTACCCCCAGCCCACCTATCACCTCTTCCGCACTTGATGAGCAGCCCAGCCCACCTTCGTCTCCCCCCCCCCGAATCTGCAGCCCCTTCTTCGCCTGTGTTGGGTCGAGGCTTTCGCGAGAAACGCCCCAGTGTTATGCTTCGAGATCATGTCACTTATATGGCTCAGCTTCCTTGCCCCCCTTGCTCTTCGTCAGCTCCATCATGTCCTCCAGGTACACGTTCTTACCCCATAGCTAATTTCGTGAATTGTGATAATTTTTCATTGCACCACCGTGTGTTTCTTGCTGCAGTTGACGAGGGTGTTGAACCTCGTAGTTTTTCCCAGGCTATGAAATTCTCTGGTTGGCGTGAGGCGATGCACAATGAGATTCGTGCATTAGAGGACAATGGCACTTGGGCTATGACCACTCTTCCTCCTGGTAAAAAGGCACTGGGCTGTAAATGGGTGTACAAAATCAAATACAATTCTGATGGGAGTGTTGAGCGTCTCAAAGCTCGGTTGGTTATTCTTGGTAATCATCAGGTCGAGGGGATCGACTACAATGAAACTTTTGCCCCCGTTGCTAAAATGGTCACTGTTCGCGTTTTTCTTGCTGTTGCTGCAGCTCGGAATTGGGAAGTTCATCAAATGGACGTTCACAATGCTTTCTTACACGGTGAGTTAGACGAGGAGGTGTATATGAAACTTCCTCCTGGCTTTAGTAACCGTCCTGGTCAGGTGTGTCGGCTACAAAAGTCTCTCTATGGTCTTCGTCAGGCTCCTCGCTGTTGGTTCGCTAAATTGGCTAGTGCTCTGCGTACATATGGCTTCTCTCAGTCCTACTCTGACTACTCTCTCTTCACCTATCATCGAGGTGATGTGTCCTTGCAGATACTGGTATATGTTGACGATTTGATTATTTCGGGCAATGATGCAGGTGCTCTCAGTGCTTTCAAGCAATACTTAGGTGTATGCTTTCGCATGAAGGATCTTGGTCCCTTGAAGTACTTTCTCGGCATCGAGGTCGCTCGTAGTGCGGATGGGTTCTTTCTCTCTCAGCGGAAGTATGCTCTTGACATTATTACTGAGACAGGCCTTCTAGGTGCCAGACCTGCAGATACTCCCCTTGAGCAGAACCATCACCTGGCTCGTGTTGACGGCACTCCCCATTCTGACCCCGCACAGTATCGTCGCCTAGTAGGGCGTCTTATCTATTTGGCGTTCACTCGGCCCGACTTGGCTTATGTGGTGCATGTCTTGGCTCAGTTTATGCACGCCCCTCAGCATCATCATTGGGACGCAGCCTTACGGGTTGTGCGTTACTTGAAAGGCAACCCTGGTCAGGGTATCATTCTCTCCTCTCCCTGTGACTTACATCTCACTGCTTGGTGTGATTTGGATTGGGCTAGTTGCCCACTGACTCGTCGCTCGGTCTCTGGTTGGATTATATTTCTTGGTACTTCCCCGATCTCATGGAAGACTCGGAAACAGCACACCGTCTCACGCTCATCCGCTGAAGCTGAGTATCGTTCCATGGCCGATGTTACCGCGGAGCTTAAATGGCTCCGCGCCTTGCTTCATGGTTTTGGTATTTCTCATTCACAGCCGAGCTCCTTACTTTGTGACAGCAAATCCGCACTCTACATCGCACAGAACCCCGTGTTCCACGAGCGTACTAAACACATTGAGGTCGATTGCCACTACATTCGCGATGCTATTCAAGCCGGATTAGTCACTACTTCCCATGTCACCACCACCGAGCAGCTCGCGGACATTTTCACCAAAGCTTTGGGTGTGCGTCAGTTCTTGTACTTGCGAGGCAAGTTGGGCATTCATGATCTCCATGCTCCAACTTGAGGGGGGGTGTTGGATTATATATGTATTAGTGATGGGCTTCTAATTATACTTAGCTTAACTGTATAAATGTTAGTGTATGTATGTTGCTTAGTAGGCCCAATTAAAGCCTAACCTCTTAGGTTGTATTTAAGATACACGATTCATTGATTAATGACAACTTAACAAAACATTAAAACCCTAAACTACTTCCTGCCGTGACAACTTAATTATGTTTTGCAAAACTATAAATTACCAAAGCCAATTAAAATCTAAAGTGTAAATAGTAACCAAAGTAAGTATATTTCGTACATTCGCACTGATAGGAACAAGGGATGGCGGATAGGAAGTAGGCTCTTGCTCGTTTATTTGGGTGAAGATATAACTCTAGAGTGTAGAGTGAGGAAGTGGTATTAGCAATCCGTTAAGAGGAGAAGACGACGATGATGATGATGGCGGATGGGGTAAAGGTATGGAGCCAATCGTCGCAGCAGCTGAAGCAGCTCCTCTATTCCAACTCCAAGTTCTCGTCATCGTTGGTTAATAATAGTACTCTCCCTTTATTCATGCGCTTCAAAACCCAGCGCTTTGCGACATGCGCTTCCAGCAATACCCCCACTACCAGTCACAGCCGCAACCGCCGTCCTCAGTCATTGTCTTCTACCTCCGACAGGGAAGCTGTCCGCACTATTAGCCTCAACAAGGTCGTCTCTATCTCAATTTGAATTTGAATTTGAATTGATGGAGTTGAATTTGCTGGTTAAATGTTGGAATATAATAGAAATGGAATGGTAATATAGGTAAAAGAACTGAGAAGCAAGGGGTGTGAGCCATACGCATACAAATGGGATAGGACTCATTCAACATCCCAACTTCAGTCAAATTATGAGAATCTTCCAAATGGTGAGGACTCTACTGATTTCGTCTCCGTTTCTGGCAGAATTATGAGTCGCCGTGCTTTTGGCAAGCTCGACTTCCTTACTTTACGAGACGATTCCGGCACTATCCAGGTTTTCCCATCCTTACTTCCCATTATCAATCATCTCTCTTATATCCATTTTTACAACATAATATTCTTTTTCTGTCTCAGCTTTATTGTGAAAAGGATAAGCTCTCTGGAGACAAGTTTGATCAATTAAAAGCACTTGTTGATATTGGTGATATTCTTGGTGCTACTGGCACTTTGAAAAGGACTGACAAAGGCTAGTTCCTTCTTTATAACTACTTATCACATCTCCAATTTAGTATTACTTAGGAGATTCTGTCCTTGTTTATATGTTTTACACAATGCTATCTTTCACTGGACTAAGTTTCTTCATCTACAGGGGAGCTATCTGTCCGTGTCACTTCATTTGCCATTCTTACCAAATCCTTACTCCCACTCCCATACAAATTCCATGGCCTCACCGATGTCGATAAGCGCTACCGTCAACGGCAAGTTCTATCTTTATACATTTTTCAGTTTTGGCATGCACCTGAATCAGTTTTGCCATTCTGAAGCTTTTCAGCATAACTTGTTGATTTGTCCATCATCCAACCCAGAACTATCAGTTACCTTGCTGTGTGAACTATGAAGTTTTTTTTTATATAAAACTAATTGGCGGAGTTATGTTTCTTAAAACTAGTACTTAGTCCCGTCTAGCAGATTAGCTTGGTGATACATTTGTCGAGAAGGCAAGTCAAGGCACCCGATTGCTTTGTTTGGCTAACTTTGTTAGGCTAAGTGGGCTACGAATTTGGCTAAGTGTGGAAGATGGCTAGGCAATATGAGAAAGCTAGAGAGAGTTTAAGAGAAATGCTCTTAGAATGCTTTGGAGAAAATGTGTTGTGTTGGTTGAAATGTACAAATGAGGTACCACCTATTTATAGTGGTGCCAAAAACCTAGAATGTTCCTAACCTCCTCAATGGAGGGCTATGATTGTGCCATATGACACCATCCTAACAAAGCTCTAGAATTTTCTATACAATTCTACACAACTCTAAACTACTCTACACAAGTCTAGACTACTCTAGATATCACAAGTATTTACATGATTATTCTAGAGACTAAAAATCTCTAGGTTTTTCTAGAGTGTTCCTAGGAAGCCTCTAGTCTTCTCTAGCAAGATCATCCAATAAAAGCACTCTTCTGGCACTGATAGGCTAAAGTCGTATCACCTATTCAAAGATAATTCCTACGGTCCTCTAACAATAGTAGTCAAGGGAAGCAGGGTCGAATCCGCAAGGAGACAGAGTTTCTACGTTAATATTCAACCAACTAACTACTTCAGATGACATCAGAGAAAATTAACTGAACTAATAATTAAACTAAAGAAAGCGAGAATTAAACTGAGATTCAACTATGAATTAAAAGCCTAGGGTATTAGTTCGGTCCACCATGCTTATACCAATCAAATAGGGTTAACTACTATCAAAACCTAAGTCAAGAGTCGAGGGATTAGAGCATGTGCTGAGCTATGGTTGAGTCTCAACGCTCATAGTTCAACATACGCAACTTGTTCACTAACGTAATCAGAACTACTGGTGTGTCCTAGGCCTCTAATCGTAAGACGGGTCTGTGCAAACAATTATTAACCCCAAGCAATCAATGAAATTGGCCACTAACATTAATCACTTATCAAGAGCAAACCACACCACAATCACTCTAATCAAGCCTTAGAAATCAATAGAATTATAAACAACAATCATGTTATAAACATGGCTTCCCTATCTAACACCCTAGAAAGAGAACTACTTAGACATGATTAAATTAACAATAACATAGCTAATAAGAAACCCTAATAATCGCATCATGAAATAATCAACAACTAAGCTAGAACAATTAAGAAGCAATAACAAAACAATAAGAGAGAAGATTACCAATTGACAAAAAGCAATAAATTTAATTGAATTGAACCAAGGTTTGATCTCCTCTACAATGATGAAACTAATGAAACTAATGAAAAATCACTCTAAAAGCTGTCTAAGTGTTTAAGATAATAAAAGGTACATGTGAAAATAAACTAAAAAAGTATTTATAATACCTAAGAAAGCAATAAGATAGGACAGAAAAGACGCAAAAATCACCCCTCCGTGTCTTCTACACGATCGGGCAAAGGGCCGCCCGATCGGTTCTGGGAACATCAATTCAACAGCCAAATAATATGTCCACCCGATGTGATTGGGTGAGGTCCACCCGATCGGGCCGCAACATTTACACCCGATCGGGCAAGGCTGCCTGGTGCCATCGGGCAGGGCTTCTTCTCCAATGTCTTCAAAACCAGCAAAATGGCCAAGTATAATCCCACCCGATGGGATCGGGCAAGGTTGCCTTATCGGGTGGAAAATACTAACTTTTTGGCTGGGAAGATCGAATCCGATCGGGCGTCCACCTCCCGATGCCATCAGGTGGATGCTATTCCAGGGTATTTCTTGTGCTTGGCTTCAGACGCCAAGTTCCTTAATAATTCTTCTTCAAAAGGAGCTCGAATACAATCTCCGAGACCTTCTACATGCCTCATAACCTCTCCGCTACAGTGTGGTGGTAAAGAACGACGGAAAATAGGAGTTTTCCCCTATTACATGCAAAACGTTATAAAACAGACAAAACACAACTATATCGAAATAGTTAGCATAACTGGCTCCTAAGAATGTTTATACAGCACAATCTAGCTTGCAAAATGAAGGAAAAAACTCTATATTGAATGAATTTAAATTGTGATTAAGAAATGAATTAAATTGGTCACAAAATAAATCAAACTAGCCAATATATTTAGGATGAGAATTTATTCTCTTGTAAATATTAGGCTTAATAACTTTAATTATCAAGTAGGCATTCTACTACAAAAGCAACCGTAAATCTTGAACTGAAATTAATTAAACTGAAATGAACTGAACTGCACTTTCTGATTTAGTAGAAGCTAAATTGAATAGCAATCAACTACGTGTCACCATTCCTCTTTTAAATGACACTCTATCCACTTCATTCTCGTATATAAAAAAAATGTCGATGTGAGGATCTGAACTTGTAAACTGTAGTATGAAATAAGAAGCTCAACTACCACTCCAACAAGTTATTAGTGCCTTAGTGGTTCTTCTTTCAAAATCAACAAAGATGCATAAATGAAAACCAAGAGAAACTTGTAACTTTTCAAAATCCATATTGTAAATGAGTTAAGGACCTGTTCGTTATCGTTTTTTGTTTTCAGTTTTCAGTTTTTTTGAAAACTGAAAACCAAAAACACGAAACCAGAATAAGTGGTTTTTACTTTTTAGTTGTCAGTTTCAAAATCATTATGTTCCCAATAAATATGAATAAATTTTCATTCATTATGGGACATATATCATATGACACTGAAAATCAAAAAACCAAAAATAGAAAATCACATTAATACCGAACGGGGCCTAGTTAATTTTTTCCGATAATTTTTCACACTCCATGACATTAAATATTCTTGACTTAATTACAACGCACAAAACCCCATACCATTGCCGGAGCCCAGGTACTACTTTGACCTTCAAATCTAAGAAAAAGCCTCACCCCATCCAACTTTCTCGAGTCTCGACCCTCAAGCTCTCTCTCTCTCTGACTCCCCCCATTACGGTTTCTATTTCGCCTCTTTCGCCTCACCACACTCGCAGTCTCGCCGGAATCCGACCGGTCCGCCGCACATCTTCCAACCGGTAATTGTTTTATTCTATTATTTCATTGCTTCTCATACTTCTGTGATAAATCATTTTTGTGATATTTCTAGGGTTTATACAAATATATTGCAACTTTTATTACTGCGCTAGAATTTGAAACACGAGAAATAATAATAAGCATAACCTAATAACATCAGATCCATGAAATGAATGTAACTGAGATTTTCAACATTAACAACCTGAAAAGATAGCAAAGAGCTTAACACTTTCGATGGAATTTTTGGATTGAATGAATGATTTTTGTTTTAGTTGCTACAGTTTTTTCGTGGGACTGCCAATTAACTACTCCCTCCGTTTCCGCAATTGCTAAAAGGGTTCGTTTGAAGAAAAGTATGTATTTTAGCGTCAACATAGACATAACTTTTAGTTAAATAACTTATTATCATTCACCTTTTACTAAAAAGGGGATTGAAATGGGTTTTCAACAAGAGAGAAGGAAAATCATTTTCTTAAAGAACTTATGTCATTATAGTTTAAAAACCTTAAAGATTTTATAAACAACCCATTTACTTTATAACAACAAATTATTAATAATACTAGTTTAAGGCTTTAGGCGATGTCCTTAGTGGCGTAGTATTTTACAACTTGTGTGGGTATAGGGCGTTGATTTTTTTGGACCGAATTAATATAAATTAATAAGTTAAATTTAGTTAAAGCAATTTAGCTTAGTGCTAATTCAAGAATTTCAGTTAAAGTTAAATTTAAAACAATTCAGACAGGTATAATCCAAATACCCAAAAAATAGTGGGCTAGGCAATTAGAAACGTGTTGTGAGTTGTGAGATTTAAAAATAACGTCAGGTAAGATATTTGAATTTGATATGACAGTAGTTGATAGATATAGTTGTTTGGTGAGTTGTGAGATAGTCCGTATTAGAATAATGAAAGCAAATAGATATAGTTACCTACCACAATCAGGATGAGGATGAAGACAAGTGGACAAGGAATGTGGATTGAGACGTATCCGTGGGAGAGAGAGAAAGGAGGAGACGCAAAGGATACGAGCAGACGTAGAGTAGAATCCTCTCTATACTAATATTTGTATTGTGGGTTGGGGATATTGGGGGGTTTTCCACAGGGGAAAATTGGGGGAAGCAAAATGTTGAGTAGACGGGGAATATTGAGATACTCCAACAACGATCATGGAAGACTTGCGTTTGCCAGAGCCCTAATTCGAGGGATGTCATCATCGGCGTCGAAGAATAATGTTGATGATAGCGATAAAGGAAAGGCAGTAAACCTCTTCACTGCCATCAATCAAGCTCTTCATATTGCCCTTGACTCCGATCCTCGGTTTGTCTTCTTCTTCTTCTATTTCATTCCAGGTTCCCCAGAGCAGCGACTCAACTTGATTCATTTTGGTTCAACAGTGCTTATGTTTTCGGTGAAGATGTCAGTTTTGGCGGGGTTTTTCGTTGTACTATTGGTTTGGCTGAACGTTTTGGTAGAAACAGGATTTTCAATACCCCGCTTTGTGAACAGGTTCCCCCAATCCAATTCACTCACTCTTCCCCATTATTTTCACTTCAAAATACATCTTTCTTATTCTTTTGTCTATCCTCAGGGCATTGTTGGTTTTGGCATTGGTCTGGCTGCAATGGTCAGTTTTCCCCCACTCTATTTGCTTCATTCAACTTTTTGCCCTTGCCTTTGTCTGATTCCTTTCCCCATTTACTCTATTGTCACTTTCAAGGGTAATCGAGCTATTGCAGAAATTCAGTTTGCAGATTATATTTTTCCTGCTTTCGATCAGGTATCCCATCTCTTCTTTCTCCATATCTTTATTACTACATGTTACTCAACAACCTCTATGCTTTTCTAGATTGTGAATGAAGCTGCTAAGTTCAGGTATCGAAGTGGCAACCAATTCCATTGTGGAGGTATCTACTTTCTTTCTATGCTTCTTCACTTTATTATTTTTGTCCGTACATCCTCATATTTGCCCTTACAATGTTCCAGGCTTAACGATAAGGGCCCCGTATGGGGCTGTCGGTCATGGTGGCCATTACCATTCACAATCTCCAGAAGCTTTCTTTTGCCATGTTCCTGGTATTAAAGTGCGTCCTTTTTTGCAACTCATTCACCATCAACTAATGCTTATCTTTTCATTATCGCCTCTTAATTCTCATCTATCTCTTTTCCCTTGAGGTTCATCAAATTTTACTTTCTACTTCAACATGATTTCAGGGAAAAGTAACCTTTCACAACCTAAATTTGATGTGTAATTTTGTTCATTACAATTATGATGCACTTTACAAGACAAAAGGATTGCTTGCTCGGTTAATGTGTTGTCTTTAGCACACTTATCCAAATTCAGAGCTTGCAATAGCTAATAAATTGTGTATTGGACCGGCTCAAAAGCCTCTGAAGCTTTTCAGCATAACTTGTTGATTTGTCCATCATCCAACCCAGAACTATCAGTTACCTTGCTGTGTGAACTATGAAGTTTTTTTTTTATAAAACTAATTGGTGGAGTTATGTTTCTTAAAACTAGTACTTAGACCCGGGGTGATGCTCCGGAATTTTTGTGCGTTACAATTTACGAATAGTTGAAAATAATCAATGTCATTTAGCGTGAAAAAACTTGTCATTTGAAAAAAACATTGAAAAACCGTCTCATTTATAATATGGATTTTGAATTTTACAATTGATCATGAGTTTATGTACTGCCAAAGGTTCAGAATACAGTTATGCACATGTGTGAATTGTGATGTACATTTGCATATATATATGCATGTATGTATTATATGTGAAAAAAGTCTGTTAAAAATTTGAATTCAACCGTTTCTCAATAGGTGGTTGTACCTCGGAGCCCACAACAAGCAAAGGGGTTGCTATTGTCATGCATACGCGATCCGAACCCAGTTATCTTCTTTGAACCTAAGGTATGCCGTATCCATTTTCTAGTATTAGCTTTCATAGTTCATGTGATAGAGATCAATTACTAGTTATGTATCTTGGAATTTCAGTCTCTTTATCGTGTTGCTGTGGAGAGGACTCCTGAGAGTGATTATATGTTGCCTTTGTCACTTGCAGAGGTACAATGTCCACTATTTCTGTTGTTTGCCTCTGAAATGTGTACATGAAACAAATATCTAACCTGATGTATAGGTTATGAGAGAAGGAACTGACATCACACTTGTGGGTTGGGGAGCCCAACTAGCTGTCATGGAAGAAGCCTGTATTGAGGCTGAGAAGGTATCTCTTTCATGCTAATATAATTTTACTTATACAACTTGTTATCGCTGACGCTGGGTATTAAAAAGGGAAAGGTTTTTTTGAATAAAACATGGTTCACTTTTGAACTTCATAACTTTTTGCTCTAATTGAAGCAATGAACCTTTTTCAAAAAATTATATAGGATACTGCTTTTCAAGCGCATGTGCATGCTGCTAATTATAATCGTATTTCTAATGCTATTGCAAAGGAATTAAAATTCTACTCATATCAATCTCTTTTCTAACTAGTCGAGGAAAAATTCAAAACCTAATGCGTGATAAATCTAATTAGTTCAATAGGAGATGAACAATATGGTTGATTTTATTTTTATAATTTCTAAGTACTCTCTCCATCCACATTAGTTCAAACACTTACTATGACACATAATTTAAATTGTTGAATGGTTATCACTTTTTGTTATTTTAAAAAGTGAGATGTAATAGGACATAATGAAGCATTTTTCATCAAAGGAGAGAGAAAGTGAGTAATTTTTTTTTTTTTACTGAAAGATGTCAGGAGAGATATATAAATATATTAGTAGGACCGTTCTTGGAATAAAAGTTTTGAAATTCTTGTGTGGATAAATGAAAAAGAAAAGTGTTTAAATTAGTTTTGGTTAAAGGGAGTATATTATAAATGGAACTTGTTTTGATATACTTCCCCCTGTTCTGTAATGCTAATGCTCTTACTTTTACGGTTTAAACTGTTCATAAACTAGTCTTTTGACTAATGCCTAAAAATAAATATTAGTAATCATGTTGGTTGATTTATTTCAAAATATATTATTAAAAATATCAACGTTTTTCTATAATTTTTATTTATATACAACTAGAGATATTAAAGGTCAAAGTAAAGTCAAAGCGTTGCACTAGGAAAAAATTGAGGAAGTATTCTCAAGCTGTGTTAATGGTACAAAAGTTTTGGATTTTCATTATGTATATTAGAAGTTAATCAATTTACTCTACATAATAATCTTGAGTAGTACTATATAGTAATCTGATTTTTATCATTCTCTTATATTAAACACAAGGTGTACTTTTATCTCTCTAGATTTATTTAAATATTATATATTGAGAGAGAGAGGGTTGTACTTCGTTTGTATTCTTTTAGTTCCTGCACTTGCTAGTTGTTCCTCCTTATGTATAAGAAAAAGCTTAGTCGAGTAAAATCTTATTTGATTTGTCTATATTGTCATAATATCAACTTTTGTAGAATTTTTTACTTATGCATACTTGTCAATGGAAGAGATATTGAGGCTTAAAGTAGTTTATTGGATAGTGTGCTAACAAGAAGGTGTAACTACTACCTTCGTTTTTATTTAGTTGCAATGTTTCTAACAAAACGGAAACCAATGCAAAATTTTTAATGTGTTATTAGGTAAATGTTTGGGTATATGATTAAGGGGAGTGGGGACCATTGCTATGTAATTAGTTATGAAGACTACCATCACCCATCACCTTCACCGCCACTAGAAAACCACCCCAACATCACCCACCACCTTCACTGCCGCCACCAAACCGCCACCAAACCCCATCCCAAAATCACCACAACACCACCGGAAACCTAGAAAAGCACCACAGCACCACCAAAATCCAAGAAAAACACCACAACATCACCGCAAATTACCCAGAAATTTAGCTAACAAAGCTCATACAATCAAATAAACCCACAAAAATCGAATTCTAAGAAACCCCAAAAACCCATTTTCCATTTTCAACAAAACTTCAAAACCCATTTCCCACAAAGAACCCAAATTGACAACCAAATTCAATACCCAGAAAAACCCATTTCACAAAAACATTTCTCAAATTACCAGATCTAAATTTATCAAACAACAGAAATTTTAGAGAAGTGCAAATTGCATCTCATAACGTAAAGGAAATTGACAGTAAAGAGAAGGAAGAAGGAGATGAACAACAACAGACACAATGAAGAAGACGATATGAAAAGAGTTGCAGAAAAGAGTGATGCTCCCTGATTTTGTTCTCTGCATTGGTGATGATAGGTCAGATGAAGACATGTTTGAGGTCATATCAAGTGCGAGAACAACTCCTTCACTCTGTCCCGTCGCTGAAGTATTTGCCTGCACTGTTGGCCAGAAGCCTAGCAAAGCGAAGTACTACGTTGAAGATACGAGCGAGATTAAATTTGTCTGTTGTTGTAGTATTGTTTTCCCAAATCATAACCAGATTCAACAGACACAATGGTGGTGGGATTTTACAGAGGAAGAAAAAGGTGGTGGTTGGTGTTGGTGGTGTTGGTGGGATTTTACAGAGGAAGAAGAAGGCGGTGGTTGGTGTTGGTGTTGGTGGTGGTGGTGGGGTTTTACAGAGGAAGAAGGCGGTGGTTGGTGTTGGTGGCGGTGGTGGGGTTTTACAGAGGAAGGATGAGAGAAGGGGAGGAGAGGTTGAAGATGAAGATGGCAGAGAGATGAATGGGTGGGGGTGTGGGGTTAGGTTAATTTGGTGGGGGTGGGGTGTTAGGTTAATTTGGTGGGGTAATTAGGTTGAATGAGTTAAGTTTAATTGTTAATAATATATCATTATAATTTAATAAGTGTTGTTAATTATATTTAGTAAGGGTATTATAGTAAATTTATAGGGTTTTTTTAACTAAATAAGGAAAGAAAAAGAAACATTGCAACCTTTGGGAAAATTCCGTTTTAGGAAACCATTGCAACTAAAAAAAACGGAGGTAGTACTAAAAAATACATGGGAATATGAGAAAACATCTCATGTGACTCTAAAGAAGAGATAAGTGCTCTTCAATTTTTATACTCCTTTTTTAATGTTTTGGCACTTTAAGTGAAAAATAGGGTGACTGTGTGAGTCTAAGTAAGAAGTGGTGTTACTTTAAGTCATCGTAAGATGATTTGGTGAGAGGGGGGGGTCTTAAGGGGAGAAAGAGTTATAGTTATAGGACTTGTCATTACTCACTATGGTTTACAACACTACTTAGACTTAAAAAATAAAAGGAAAAATTGTTAGTTACCACCTTTTGTAAACAACATTTCGTAAATTACCACCTTAAAGATTTTATTTTATAAATTACCACCTTTTATATGCAAATCTTCATAAATTCCCACATATTAACGTTTTCTGTCAAGAAAACCGTTATGTGGGGCCGACACATAACTAATCTAACAAACTTTATCAATTGAATTCCAATTGACCCCATAACACTAAAATTTTTCAACTCGAATGAAGAGTAAAAGTGGAATGAAATTGCAAAGAGCATAAAGTTGTGGACAATTGCGTTCAATTGAGAGGAAATCGAATTGAATTATGTGATTTTCACTTCATAAAGGTAAGTGTATATCCAAAATTAGGGGTTTTGTTGCCGAAAATTAGGTTTTTTTTGCCTAGATTCCGCTGTGATTTTTTGAGGGTGAATTTGGATCTAATTCCTTCTTAAAGTGATTAATTGAGCAAAGTGAAACCCTAATTTTGTGTTAAAGCTTAAATTATGCAAAGTGAAATTTCTCCTCTCAATGCTTTATCTTCGACAAAGATGGTGCTTTGAGGCCTAGTGCTTTGCTTGGCAACGAGGAAGAGAGTGAGTTATGTGGAGGAGAGAGTAAGATTGGGGTAAAAAAATCTCTGGTAAAATAGAGGAAGAGGATGAGGAGGGAGAAATGGGAGGAGGAAACACAAAAGGAGGCAAATGAAATCATGTGGGCCACACATAACGCTTTTCTTGACGGAAAACGTTAACAGGTGGGAGTTTTAAAAGATTTGCATATAGAAGGTGGTAATCTATAAAAAAAAATCTTTAAGGTGATAATTTACGAAATGTTGTTTATAAAAGGTGGTAATTAACAAATTTTCCAAAATAAAAAGATTCAAGTCACAAATCTTTTTTTAATTGTTTTTTAGGACCTTAGGTTAGACTTGCACTTGTTAATTAGAGTTAATTCTCTTCTCACACGAAAGAATCATTCTTTTATGAACTAAATTATATTTATATATATGTGTGTGTGAATTTTTTGTTCAAGTCTTGTAACAAAACCGTATTTGTTACAAGTTTTGTGAAATGTATACTTTCTCCGTTTTTTTACTTGCTCCTTTTTCCATCTTTGGAAGTTACAAATTACTTGCACCATTTCCTATTTGGGCAATTAATTCTCATTACCTCTCTCCTATCGCGTGGCTCCACTTTTTTCTTTCTCTCTATCTCTCTCCTCTCCTTAAATATTGTGCAATACAAGGATGCAAGTATGAAAAACAGAGTAAGTATATTTTATTTGTGAGAAAACACCTTATATTACCTTTATTTATCAAAATATATACCTTGTTGTCACGTATCGGCCAAAAAGTCAATTTTTTTTGGTCATTGACCATCCTCCCGCTCCCTCTTCAAAAGTGGAAGTCACTTACATTTACAAACTGGAATCTAGTGCACAAAGAGGAAGAAAAAAGGGAGGATCAACGATCGGAAGTTTGAATTTTTGGACGGAATCTGTCTCTAAAGTGTCACTGTGATAAGAAGTGTTATATAAGGTTTTCTCACACAAAAAAATTATACAAGGTGTTCTTTCACCAAAATTGTAACAAATAAGGGCTTTCTTGACAAAAATTCCTATATACAATTGTGTGGCTGAGATTATAGTGATGCTATTGCCTTTTCAAAATAGTTTCAGCCTCAATTTGTTGTCATACTCTTGGGTGAGACTGCTGGTGCATGGCATTAGGCATGAGTGTTTGCGAGTTGGACTTGGGAGTTACAGAAATTTCATTTGAATTTTTTCAGAATCTTCAGATATGAGGATTCCCTAAAGTGTTCTAAATGCTGAAGCAGATTTTCCCGGCATCGATAGATGCATATAGTCTGAAGATGTTGGTGAAGTCATCCTCAGCCAGCATGGTTCTGAGGGATGTCTAGCTTATATCACTAGTTTGGACCATATTTTTCATGGTGTACGTAATTGTACTGATAACAGAGGTGGATGCAGCTAAGTAATGAGAACTGGACCTTTTTAGTGATTGTTATATGTTCATGTTGCAGGACGGGATTTCATGCGAACTTATAGATCTGCGAACTCTCATACCTTGGGATAAGGACACTGTAGAAGCTTCTGTGAGAAAGACCGGAAGATTACTAGTGAGTCTATTCTCTCATTCTGTAAATGTTCCGAGTACGTTACGTAGTTCTGACTGTGGTAAACATTCAGATTAGCCACGAAGCTCCAGTAACAGGAGGTTTTGGTGCTGAAATTGCTGCATCTGTTGTGGAACGTTGCTTCTTAAGGGTAATCTATTATCTATTGTCTTATTCTTTGGTTTTATAGCAAATTGCAATAAGCCTACAGAGGTCTGATTTATCAGAGCACTCTTTGGTGGAACCTTTGAGAGCATAGGCTGTGTAGCTCTCGCTCATTATAGCTATCATATCCAAGTATAATGAAGGTCTAGCTTTTGTTTATATGAGGCAAGCCTGCAAGAGAAACTGAGCTAGAGATTGGCAAGCAGGTAGCTGGAGCGACTACGTTACCTGGGCATCAATACAATACCATTGCTTATATCATTAGCTGTGTTTGTGTATGCCTGTGTGTGCGTCTGTGCGTGTATATCAGTTTATATATATAGATGGGAGCACAATCTAGGCAACCGTACTGGGTCCTAGAAATGAATCATATAGGCAAATGAAAACTTAATGGGTCAGTGATGAGTATCGTTCGCCATGGATGCTAACTCAAAACTTTGGAAATCCAATTCTTTTTTTTTCTCTAGAATTTGGAAAATTGGATGACGTCTATGGTATTTTACTGGGTTTCGTAGCGATCCTCTGTAATGAGCTGACATTTTGGGAGGGGGATACTTTAGGCCCTATCTTTCAAAGTTAGCTTGAGCAATAAGCTACGGAGTTAGTTAGGGGAAAATTCCTATAAATAGAGGTGAGTAGAGAGTGAATGGATGTTTTGAATATTGTGGGAAAGTAGTCAGTAAGTTTCATTGGATGAGTGCCATTCCCCTCGACAGATTTGGCGATGTTGTAATAGGTGATTTTCATCAAATACAATCATTTCCTTACTTGTTCCTTCTTTAATTAATGTTTTCAGTCCATAAACTCTTTGTAATCTATGCTAGTATTACATCCTCCCTCACTTCCTGAAACCTATACGCATTTTCACTTTTTTGTGTGTTTTATGAGACATTGTTACTCCATTGACATTCTAATGTTTGTTAGTGAAAACACAAATTCCAAACAAGAAGTTCCTTTCACCTTTGAACTCCATCCTCCTATTAAATTCTAATTCCTATTGTCACCCATTCTTTCAAATTCTAAATTTGCAATTAAAGATGTTCAACGCCCAATATCAATCTTTAATCAGTCTCCTTTACTTTGAATTTTTCAATCGAACTCTCCAATGGGAACTAAACAACCCTTTGCAAGAAAAGGTGAAGAGATGAATAAGAATTTTCTATTTGTTTTGATCTACGAATTAAGGGCCAGATCTTAAGAAAGTGCACCCATAATCTTGTTAAAAACGGTCATGTGAGAAGGCTTCATTGTGAGAAATGAGGAGAAATGTAACTTTAATCAACAAGTAATGTAACCGTAATCTATTTTTTAAAAATCATATTCATTTTGTTTTAACTTTTAATTTGACTCGGTTTTTTTATGGTATAACTTTAATTGAGAAGTGTTATCATTCTAAGTCTATCTCACTTCTCACATTAGACCCCATTTTCACCGGATCTTGACAGTGTTTATTCTCCGTTTTAAATACTTGTTAGTTGCTACACTTTTGGCTTTTTTCCTATTCATATACTAGAGGATAATTTGTCCAAATTAAGCGAACTTTGGCCCGTGCGCTAAAAATAAGTCATCCCTTTGATTATTCCGAATAAGTCTAGTTTATATACATACATGTTTTTAACCGGTTATAAGCTAATGTTAACTTTTTTAACATGTTAATTGGAGATTTTTAAAATTTAAGTATATATTATTTAAAACAAAAAACCCTTTTCCCTCCTTTCCCTTTCCCTAGCCCAACCTCCTCTTTCCTCCTTCCCACCACCCCATCAGCCACCCCTCTCCCCAACTCTACGTGCCCAACCGCTGCCCTTTTCTGTTCTCTCTCCTCTCATCTCTGCCATTAACACCACTCACATAGTCACCTCCTCGGACCACCACCAGCAATTCCACCACCCAAAATTGTGAGAAACCCAGAAAATAAAAATAAAAAAACGCACCCCTGCCCATATTTCTGAAGGTATTGTTTTTGAGTGAACACCATTCAAATTCAATATTGGTGGAGACCCATTGGTAGATTAAAGATTAAAGATTCCTATTTGAAGATCTGGCGATTTATTTGCGAGAAGGGAAAAAGGGAGAGGGGGAAAGTGAAGAAAGTATTGCTGGTGTTTGCACTACGACCTTCATCTTCTTCTTTTCTTTCTCCAAACTCCAATCATACATACACCTTCGGCCCCATTTTCACCTCTGACATTATGCCTTTTCAATTCTTGCTGTTGGTAACACAATCTGCTTGTGATGTTGATGACTCTTGGTGAGTTGATTTCTTTCATATGTAAAACCCCCACCTTTTATCTTCTCAATTCAACAATCTTACATTTAATTTCATCTTTCGTCGTTAATTTCATGGCTTGGTGATGAAGAGAGAGATTAAGGTGGCTGATATATGGAATTCTTGGAAATTTGGGTTTGGGTTTTGGGGTTTTGGCAGTTTGGGTGGTATGGTGGTTTCGGGTTGGTGAAGTAAAGGGGTGACTGGGATGAGGGTCTCGGTGTCGGGGTGATTCTTGCGGTAATTAGGAAGGTGGTTTGCTGGGATAATTAGGGTGGACCCCAAGCCACTAAACCACCTGTGCTGCAACAACTACAGCCAAGTAGTGGTGGTTTTGGGTTAGGAAGGTGGTTTAACAGTCTGGTGAAGGGGGGAAGCACGGGTAGGGGTGGTGGTGATGGTGGTGACTGGTGAGGGAGGTCAAGGGAAGGAAGGAGGCAGGGGGGCAGGGATGGGTGGGCTTTATTTTCATTTTTTTTGATTTTTAATAAACATTTTCTAGCTTAAAAACATGATTTTAATTAAAAATTAAACAATTTGGAGGAGGTTGAACCGGTAACCAGTCATTTGACTTGTTAATAACAAATGTCTATAAAAGTTAGACATATTCAAAAATAATTAAAGGGGTGACTTATTTTTAGTGGACAGGCTAAATGTTGGCTTCTTTTGGCACTTATGTCTATATTAATTGTGACCATCTTGCCCACAGGCCGCATAATTGCAAATAGTTATTTAAAAGTCACTCATGCATATAAACATATCTCATACTCTTTCACGCCATTCTTACTTTTTACTTGGATATAAGGATAAGAGTTGTGACCAAGTATAAGGATAAGAATTAGATATAAAAATTATCTTGATTTTGGCCCACATTATAATGTCCAATTATCATACCTATGTCATAGCATTTGACACAGTTTTTAAAGTAAAATGAAGAGTTCGAGCTTGTGTCATACCACATAATATAATATATAAATTTATACTATCGCCTAATGTTTCGTCACTTTTAAGTTTGATTTTTTAAATTTCAGAATCTCATTGAAGATTACACAAATTTATAGATGTGAATTTATATTTAGGATGTTTTTTTTTATACTTATGTGACTTAATTTTCAGACTTGATAGTTCACTTTTAAGACTTACACTTCATTTTTAAGAAAAAAGTAAGTGTACTGGTAAATCCGGTATACCCAAGCCCTTATCATAAATATGTATAGAAGTTAAGTTATTGATTGAAACTTTACGTTCCAGTCCTTTACAAATTTCATTTACCAGGGATATATTCTATATATTAGCCAAAAAAGAAGTTAAATGTGAAAGGCTCCAGACTCTTTGAATTCCCTGTGAGATCATTTGCATGCGAAAGAAAAAGAAATTGTTACGTTGCATAGGAAAAAGAAGATAATTTAACTTGCTCTCCTTAGTACTTGGCTAAAGCAATAAGTTACTTTAGATTAAATGTTGATCCCCTCTTTACGTGATTTCAAATTAACAATGTGTGTGTGTGTGTGATGGGGGTGTGGGTGGAGGGGGTGGAGGGGGGAAGGGGTGTGGACGTGGGCATGCGTATGTGCTAAGAGAGAAAGAGATACACCTTGCTCTCTCTTTTCTTTTAAGTTGTCTCGGACAGTGATATGAATGATAGTGATGGCGACATTGACGCCATCGTACTCCAGGATGTATTACTATTTCTTGAATCTTAAATCTCAAAATTCATCTGCCAATTCGACGAGATCCAATGGTGCGTTAAGAGAAGCGGCAATTGATCTCTTCTCTTTCTCTACATTGGTTTCTCTCTTCTGGCTTCTGTCCAAGTGCCCACTGCCAAGTGCCAACTGCCATATCCTGGCCTGTATTTCCCTGTTTCGCACCTAGACTGCTCTGGGTTGTGTTTACACCAGTATGCCAACAAATATGTCCTGCTTGAGGAACATAATTGGGACTATGGTGGTTGTTGATGATGATATGTCTAGTAAAGGTCTCAAGAGTATACTGATGGAAGAACTTTGGTGGTGAACAAAAAGGTTCAGAATTTAATGTAGCTATTGGAAGGAATAAACAATAAACATGCTTGTCCAATATAATAATATTGTAGAATACATCAAATTTGTTGGTCCATAACCCATGTTGCCGCTCATTTTCTGTACTTTGGAGAATCGTCGATCTTATGTAAATGGTAATTGAAATGATTTCTGTACTTGACAATAAATTTGTGGAGAAATTTCAGTAACACATAAGCTGTAAAGGCTCACGACTTATTTGTTTTGAACGTTTTGCAGTTAGAAGCTCCCATTGCTCGGATTTGCGGCTTTGACACACCTTTCCCACTTGTATTTGAACCATTCTACCTGCCTACCAAAAACAAGGCAAGCTTATTTTTTACCTTTAACGTTTTATAGGTCTATCTTTCTGGATATCTACAAAGTGAAAGTGGCTTCACTATCAAGGAGAAAACTTTCAATTTGTTATGGACGTGTAAGCCAGTTGTGGAACTTCGCGTCATATATAGAGGAAAATGATATATTTATTGCACAATCTAATTACCATCGAGGAAGTTTTGGACGAGATTATTGAGCTAAGAGGAAAATGGTAAAAGAACATATTAGAAAAAGGGAGATGTATTTCACATGTCCTTCTATAGTCTATACACCTTCTATCATGCTTTGCAAACTTATTTAACAGAAGAGGGCAGGATGGAGTGGAAAATCATTAGTTTCCTGTTTAGATAGCACAAAGATAAGGAAAGCAAAGGGAAAGGGTGCTTTTACTTAGCAAAAATTCGATTCAACGAGAAAAGAAAAATGGATATTCCTGTTCCCCTTACCTTTTGTTCTGCAACTTCGGAAACCAACCTAATTATTATTAGAGATAACTCATTCTTCTATCACCCTACTTTTCTCTAGATCACCTAAAAAGCTAGAGCAGACTATGGGCTAAGTTTGGTCACGCTGGAGTTGGGTCATACTTTTCTTTTATTGACAAAGGGTTTAAATATATCGCTAGATTTTAGTTGTCAACAAGAATAAATATTGTAGTAGAAACTACATTACTTTTTCCATCCTAGATTACTTGGAACAAGGAAAAATTGACATGAATAATCCTAACTTTCACTAATCTTATTAAAATAATCTCAACTTTTGATTATTTTGGAATAATCGCAAGGATCGGCCGTGTCTTCTTAGAAAAATCCTAACTCTCATTGTTCTTTCTTTTGTGATCTAATTTGGTGTATGGTAGATGGAAAAATTAACACTTCAAACTATTTTGAGCAGACACTTCCCATACTTGGGATGTCCAAAATAATCAAAGGTTGGAATTATTGTGGGAAAATGAATTATAGATTTGGGCCAAACAATTATCATTATACATAGTTTAGGAGATAAGTTGTTGAGTAGTCATAAATTATTACATTATTAAAAAGTTCGATTAGATAGGATTTAAGTGTAATATTGTTTAGTGAAAGCAGTGTCACATAATTCGCGGAACGTGGAACGAATTCGGGAATAGAATTCGCTATCCCTAGATGAATTCGGTTCGATAGGTAAATTCGTTACGATTTAGGTTCGATTAGAGAATTTTTAGAGTAATATTTTGAACATAAAACAAGAAAATACTAAAAAAATAAATAGAAGTGTATCTTTCCTGCATTAAAGGCCTAAACTTTTTACTTGTGCACGAGACTACACTAATACTCTCTTCAGGCTTAGGTAAGTTAGTTTTAAACTCAAAAAATTGAAAAGCAAAATAAATAAAAAGAGGTGGGAAGCAGCAGTCGGCCACCATGGGAGAGGAAGAAACGAAGCAGCAGCCACCAACGACGGCAACGAACTCTGATGCTCAGGTGGGACTCCTCGGAGATGAAGTCATCATCTTACGCGAAATTGCTCGTAGAACAAAATCCCTAAAGTAATTTATACTAACTTAAACAAATCCCTATACTAATTTCAGATCTAGGTTTCGAAAACTAACCCTAAATTACGATTTCTTTTCATCTTCTATCCTTCTCTCTCAATCAACGATGGAAGTGCTAACCCTAAACTGTTCATAGAACAAAAGTCCTAAGGTAAGAGAATTCGCTAACCTACTAGTTCCAATTCGCGAATTACAACGATTTGGTTCGTTTTCGAACCACGAATTGGAACGAGCGACTTAATTCGAAATTCGCATGGATACCCAGCGAATTATGTGACACTGAATGAAAGAGGGAGAAAATAGGGATCTTTTTTTTCTAAGAAAGAGAAGTGGGCCAAAAGGGGTAGGACCATAGGCCAGAAGTTTTAAAAATATTAGTTAGAGATTGAGACCATTCCCCAAAACTACGGTGTTGAACTATTTGTGGCACGAAAAAAGTAAGGTATATGAACTAATATTGGAGGAAACGGATACAAAATATTTACAATTAGAATGAGTAATGAAAATATGAGAATTGTAATCATAAGTTGATAACATACCACATATCAGCTTATGGTTGGTTTTTTCATTTTAGACCATCCCTTATATACATGTTTGAGTGGGTAAAAATTTGCAAGGAACCAACCATAGGTTAACTGAACATGTTTAACTTGAAACTCGGGTTATAATTTAGGGTGAAGATTCCAACATGAACCAAACCACATAATTAAATGGGTGATCAAGTTAGACCTATTCAATTGAAAGCGCTGTAAATGTTAAGCCAACCCGCTAATTCTAGTTCAAGCTAGGTTGTGGTTTGGATCAAATGTTTCCATCTCTAGTTGAACCCTTTGTTGTGTTTTGGGTCAAAAGTTTCTTAGAATTTGCTTACATTTCTAGGTTGTTGCCTAAAAGTTTTGCACTACATGTTAGCAAGATGTGGTGTCAAATCCAGCTAGGGTTATTAGGTGCTAGACAAGGTGAAACAAAGTAAGGTGGAAAAGGGGGTGAAATTGCATCTAGCCTCATAAAAATAGGAAAAGTTGGAAAGGGGGATGAAATTGCATATATTGTTTGAATAAATCAAGCGGATAGAAGATAGCGAATTATCGCATCTTACGAGTTGAAGAAATCAAGCTAAGGGAAGAATCAAAATGGAGTTAGCATATTCGTGGATGATTGTCCATGAAGAAATGTAGCCTTTTTGCATAGAATGATCGATAAAAGTTATGAAGGGAAAAGTTATATGCAAAAGTGAGATTGTAATGTTTCTCAGTTTGGCCTAGAGTTTTAACTTTTAAATGACAACCCTGGGGAGAGCATAAGGATCCAATCTTTCCTACACTTCAACACGAAGTTAATGTTCATCAGTTCAAGTTTCACGGTGATGTAGTTAATTTAGTTGTAATGATTTAGTTTATGTTTAATTATGCTTCTAGAACTACACAGTTTTTATAAGGGTTTTCCAAGCATGGATTATATGTCTTTGTATTATTTTGGTTACTTTCTTTTTATTACTCCGGGACTTGGTTTTCAAATTCAAATTAGCTAACTTAGTGGGATATTTTGGTTCATTAGCTAATTAATTAACTTAGTTAACTTGATTCACTTACGGTGGATGTTTGGCTACACAATGAAGGACCGATTAAGAAATGAGGTGATTCGGGAAAAAGTTAGAGTTGCATCTATTTAAGAAAAGATGAGGGAAAATCGCTTAAGATGGTTTGTCTTGTGAAAAGGAGACCAAGTGATGCGCCGGTGAAAAGACTTGAAGAGTGAAGGAGCAATTAAATTGTAAGGGGCAAGGGAAGACCCAAAATGACTTGGATGAAGGTAATTGAAAGTGATATGGGTTTACTTGGGATCGATGAGAGCATGATGTTGAATAGAAGGGAGTGGAGGGACAATATTCACGTGGAGGAAGGGGCTTGATTACCTCATTTATTTGTTTATCTTTAATGTTTTTGTCTTCATGCTTAATTTTTTTTTTTGTTTAAAATGTTTTTAAAGCTTTTATCTTAAAAGAAAACCTTTTTATAACTAAAAGCTTTTTCAAAAACTTTTAAAACTTTTGTTATACTTGTCGGCGCTATCTCCTTTTTAAACAGTTGCAGTTGACGATTCATATTAGCCGATCCAAATCATTTTGGGAATAAGCCTTAGTTATTGTTGTTGTTGTAATTAATTAATTCGGTTTGTTTGTCATTTGTTAGTAGCCATATTATTAGTTATATTTGACGGACAAGTATTAACAGTTTTTACCTAGTGTCCTAAATCTGTTATGTTTCCTTTTTGTTAGTTGAAGTGGGAAACAACTTTTCTTGGTCCTATAAAAAGGTTTGGTGCCTTTAAGAGTAAGGACATTTATGAATGACAATTATTTGTTATGCATTGTGCTTGATATTTGATTAAGAGTTCTTGTTAAGGTTTGTACTATCTGCTAACCGTGTTTTAGGTCGTTTATCTCATAATTGAACTTAGATGATACATTACCTCTTAAGCATATCCTTTGATTTTCCACCATTAGAAATATAAACCTTACCACCATTAAAGATCAAGATTCATATTTAAGTGGTATCTAAGAGCTTAGAGTTAGTCCTTTTTGGTAGTTACACATTTTGGTATTGAAAAGAGCACTGGGTGTGAGAATCCAAGGGATAACTACAATCAAGAACGTTTACTTGTGCTTGATATTTGGTGGATTGATCACGTGGCAATTTGGGTTCTTTAATCTTGTTTTATGACTAGAAATTTGAGAGCTTGGTGTTTCATTGAAGTGAATAGCACAATACAAAGAGTGGGATATCTTCAATATTCTTGTTTTTGCGGGTTTGGTGACTTTGGTCATGTGCCATGTGCGAGCTTTGCCTTTGGGTTAAGTGTGAAGAGTGTTGTCTTGTTAGTTTTGACAAGCACCGATGCACCGAGAGAAGGCGTCATCGTGTAGGCAAGGCTCACTGTTATTTACATTTTTTTGGTGGTTTAAAAATGTGTGGTGAAAGTAAGTAAAGATTTACTAATTCCACTATAAAAGTTACTACAAGGGAAATTTTCAGAAGGATTGAGTTTTCATATGCTTTCAAGAAGCTATATCCAAGAAGCCCTCGAAAACGACGAGAGAGAGAATGAACAAGTGAGAGAGAATGAAGAGTGAGAAAGAGATGATAACTCCCCTGAATTCAGGCTCACCGTTGATGGTCGACGACCACTTCAATCAATCTTTGGTGCCGGAAACTGAGCGAAGCATCGACGATAGCTTCCTACTAGCGACTTAGAGTTTCTTCATAATTAGGGCTTTCAATCTAGGGTTACATTTGAAGCAATTAAATGAAATTAAATGAGCAATTTTTCTCAAATATTGTAAAAGATAATTTAAAATTTTGGATTTTCCATGAGGTACCTTCTTTTCATAATGGAAGGGTTCGATGATTCACCCCTTGATGTTTTGGATAATATACCACGACAATGTACCACATGCCGTGTCAACTTCTTTAGTCATTAAACCTAAATTATCCTAATTAGCGCATATAATTCCTAATTAACTCTAATTAAACCAAAGTAGCCTTAGTTAACTAAATAACCTATCATCTTCTTTCTCCCTCCACCGTCCTCACCACCCCCACCTCCCTTGAACAACTCCTACCCTACACCCCATCTCTCTTGAACAACCCCCACCCCTAACAATGCTGCCACCCCCTTTGAACCAGTGAACAGCTCCTTTAATTAGCCCCCACTAAAATGAACCTAGGACTAACCGATGAACAACCCCCCTCCGATTTTGTCCCTAATGCTTCACCCTCTTTTGGCCCCTTCCTCTCCCCTCAAAACCCTAGGTTCTTGTCCCTAGCAAAGTCCACATCAACGGCCGCTAATTCACCTTTTCTCCCCACTGCACCACCCAATTTCATTCGAGATGCATTGGCGTGGCAACTTCTTGCTCTTCATCAAAAGATGCGCCGACAATTTCAATCAAAATGGATCTTGCTTGTCGTACGCCGTTTTTGAAGGTTAGTCCCAAGCTTAACAAGAGACGGCCGCAAGATCTTGAAGGAGCCTTATATATTGGAGCTTAAGTAAACAATCAAGACGGAGCGCCCCACTAAAGACGGGAGAGATGACAGAGTGGAGGATATGAAGGAGGAGAATCTAGTGCATGCACAAATGTGCTCCGTATTCCCTCGTTTTGTCATTTAATTAAAATTTGTTACACTTGCTGGCACTATATAATCATTCCCCTTCAACCAAGAATTATATCATAAAAGCAGGGTAGCTGGAAAGATCATTGGTTTCCTTCATTCTTCCCCTTATCTTCATCCTTCCTTCGCTTTCTTCTTTGGCGCACAAATTACCAAGTTTCAATGTGGGGAAAACACTTACACCACCCTTCAATGTGGGTAAAAACAAACTTTAAATAGAGAAGCTTTTGTGGGCGATTTCAGAATTTTCACTATGTTGAAGAAACCTTCAAGATATATAACCATGGTGATGATGATGAAGAACAGAGTTCAAAGGTAGAAAATGTAAAAAGGAAGAGTAGTAAAAACTAAAAGACCACATAGATTGAGTTTTAAAAAGATTTAAAGTTTTTATAGAGATGGTGGAAGAAATGTTGAAGGGGAAAGAAAGGAAAATACCGTACATGTTTTAAAACCTCGGATTACATAGTGAATTATTAAAACAGCAGGTACCCTGTGAATTATGAAAAACCAAAAAACCACAGGGGGACCTCATGGAAAACCATTTGAATATTTGTTTTTCAATTTTCAATCGAGTTCTTCCCCGTCTCGTGCGTCTACACAAGACTCGGTCAGGGCGTTGCACCTTGGCTCATTGAAGGTGGTCGTGGGCGCACTTAGTTTAGGCCTGTCGTAGGTCGCTGCGCCCAGCAAGGTAGAGGCGCTTTGGCCAAACTAATTTGCACAAGATAAATTCAAGTTGTAAAAGTTCTGGAAATTAATGACTTTTCTAAGCTGCCAATTTCGATTATAGTCTATATCACTTTGTTGCGCTTGAATATGTTTGTTTCATGCGAAGTGTAAGTGATAGTAGTCTGGATAAGGTGCAAACATGTGAGACTTTCTGATTATTGTGTCATTAAACACAACTGCAATTGGGTTGTTCAACTGCTTGTGAACTAGTGTTATTTGCTACGTGATTTCATGGTTATTTTTGCTGCATATAAACAAGTGAAGAGCGCTACAACATATGCTGTTGGTATCATGGTCTGATTTGGGGTTTCAATGGAAGTATGAAATAGAAGTCTGGTTAACGTAGATTCAACTTTAGGCTACATGAACCTATGTTTTGGCGTGTCGGTAACATAGGGGGTGAAGGTAAGTTAACGAAAAGAGTATGACGTTGGAGGTTAAAAGGTAATTATGTGCTATTAATCCCACGAACCAGTTAAAGGGACTCTCCAAAGGAAGATCCATTCCACTTGGAGTAACACTATGTACTTGTCACCTATCAAAAGAATTTACTTGAAGAAAAATTAAGTTTAGCTGTTCCATTGTCTGGCTATCCAACAAGACTTGTATCTTTGAAGTGGAAGAAGAGGTTTTGAAAAAAACCCAAAGCACACAAAGAAAAACTATGGTTGAATGAAGAGGTCAAGAAAGCTATTTAAGGAAAAACATAAAATTGAACTTAAAGATGGGAAAGTAGGTATAAAGAGAACATTGGGTATCATTAAGGTTCAAAAGGAAAGGACAGAGGTGTGGTCTAAATAGTATGTTTGACTCAAAGGTATGGTAGGAGGATAAACAAACTAGAGATCTTCGTACACTGAAGTCTATTAAAGATAAATCTGAAAAGGATTTTGGTGTAGACTATGGAAAAATAATGTGTTCAATGAAGTTTTTAAGTGGAAGTCAAGTTGGTTCGTATAAGGATATACTTCCTACATGCTTTCATAATCACTAAACTTCCCATCTAAGGAAGTTTGATATTAGGCACTATCTGGTAGCTCATGTATGTATACCATTTTAGTAGCTCATGTAACTATATTTCACATGTATCGCGCACGACCAACCAAGACGATCGACCACTTATCTCACACTTGTTTCTACTTTTTTATTGACGTAATTTTGGTGAAGTATCCATCTAGGCTATCTAGCTCCAGAAGAATACTTGTAGCTTTAGGAGGTCAATAGATTATGTGTGCAAAGTGCAAAAGGTATATAAGATGTTGGCTCAATAATAATGTTGATCATGGTGAGTTAAACTGAACTTTTTGCATAATGACAAAACGTTAAAGGAACTCAAAACGATGCACCGAGAGATTTTACAAGGAAAACCTTCTTAGTCTCGATAAGAAGTAGCAACTTGACAACGAGGGATTTCAGATTCAACCCTTTCACTATGATAGCCACAACATTCTTGTCGATGTTCATTAGAGTCTTCTCTCTTGACTCTAGGCTTAACTCAAAGCCTTACTCACTTTTAGAAAGAACTTCCTGAGTTCCTTCTCTTTTAGACTTTATTCAAAGCCAATTCAAAACCAATTCAGAGTTGCCATAACCAATTCAAAACTCAGATACAAGAGTTCTTGACAACTTGCATACAATATTTGCTTAAATCTTAAACTTGACTCGTATAAGAAAGGAACTTTGATGGGACTCTCACTAATTATAATGAGACAAATATGAGAAACCAACTCACCACTAACGCATGTAAAAGTTGTATCCTAAAACTATACCTAGAATCCCAAGTTTCAACCGACCTGCAACATGCTAATGACTAGAACGTGATTCTAGAAGTTCCACTAAGTGTAAGTGAATGTTTTCTTTTGTTTTGTTTCGAACGTGCTTAAATAAAATAACTAAGTAAAGAGATGATAGAATCTTTATAATGATTCCTTAAATGTAGGACTAGTCTCTTTTTGTTTCTCATTTACTCTTAACTACTTATATGCACGGTACTATAAACGACCATGACGAACCCCTAAACACTAGGGATGTGAGATTAACGACTTAGACCATGAATGAAATCCTTGTTCCTAATAACGAGTTCCAAGAGAAGAATTCTAAATGAAATTACTCTAATTTTTAGAAAAATTGTCAAAAATAAGTTAACCTTTGGCCAATCTGCTAAAAATAAGTCATCTTTTGATTACTCCTGAATAAGTCTAACTTTTATACCCATCTGTTTTTAACAAGTCAAAACTGGTTATAACTTGCTATTAACCTTTTTAACACGTTAAAGTGACACATGTCACTTTTTCATTAGATGATTTATAACATTTTTTATTTTTGAAAAAACAAAAAACCCTTCTCCCTCCTCTCCCTTCCCCATCCTGACTTCCTTTTTTTGTCCTTCGCACCAGCCCATCAACCACCCTCCCCCACCGACTACCACCCTCCTCCCACCGACTACCACCCTCCTCCCTTAATACAGGACGTCTAGACCCCCCACCCATCCAAGTCCTCCTCCCACCGACTACCACCCTCCTCCCTTAATACAGGACGTCTAGACCCCCCACCCATCCAAGTCCTCCTCCTCACTTTTGTGTGGTAGATCCAACCACCTAACCCGTTTCGGTACTTCCCCTTCCCATCAGCTATCCCTCCCCCCTCTTCAACCACCGTTAAACTATAATGCGGTTGTTAGATTGCACCATGTCCCAAGGTGGTTGTTCTAAAATTATTTGGATTCAATTGAAGATTGCAAATAATATATGGTGAAAGGGATAAGAAAGTAGGTGAGTTTGCTTCCTCATCTCGATCCTGTAATATTGTAATATTGACAATCCCTGTACGTTGTCTTGGTCGTTATAATCTGATCTTGAAAATTCTATTATTTCGTTCCCAAAAATAGACAACATGCCATGGTTAAATTCATTACCCGTGGACGCTTTGAGTGTCTTAATAATCTGTAATTTGAAAGGGGTGATTAGGTGGAGAGCTTGAAAGAAGTAGAGGAAGTGCTTCGTAGAAGCTCACCTTCTCCGAGTAGATTAAGAATTGGTGATTGCCCTAAGACCTAAGATTGAAGGTGTTGTGTCTTAATGATTGAAGCATCTCACTGCCTGGGAGGAGTTAGTTTACGTTCTTCATATGAAGCTAATAGTAAGATGAAGAAGAGAGGGGGGATGGTATTGGCGAGCAACAGCCTGAAACGAAGAGGGTGGGGTTTCAAAGAGGGTAGTTGGTGAGGAAAAGGGTGAGTTTGAGTGGGAAGGAGGAGAAGAAGAAAGAATTTAAAAAATTATGATAAGTAACCTATTAAACCGGTCAGGGGTCACTTGACTTGTTAAAAACAGATGGGTATAAAAGTTAGACTTATTTAGAAATAATCAAAGGGATGACATAGTTTTAGCAGATGAGCCAAAAGTTGACTTATTTTTGACAATTTTTCCCTAATCTTTTGCTTCATCATGTGCTCTTGTGCCTTGAGGTGGTAGTCCTGGAACTCTTGAAATTTCTTTTAAGAACTTCCTTTCATATTTGCCTAGTTCCAAATACATACATTTGTTTCTAAGAACTTTAAAACAAGATTACTAATTCTGTATGCTTTGGGTACAACTTTTCATTTATGATTCTTGCTAACATACAGATTAAATTCAAGTTAGTTAGTTAATTTTGTTTGTGATCATCACAACAATTGTATTAGCTCAATATAAGATAATGAAGTTACAGATCTGTGGGGATGGGATTCTTATTTACACTTGGAGATTTTTATATAGAAATGGGAATGCAAATGGAAATCGTATAGGAGTGTGAATGTGATGATGCGAATTAAAAAAGTCAAACTTTGACTATTTTATAATCAAAGATGTAAACTTTGCTAATTGAAAGAAGGCAACCTTGCAAATTGAGCGGTGGTGTTGTATGTAATTGATGAAAAGGAAAAGGTGAGGTGAAGGGAAAACACGTAATTGAGGATTAAAATTAACCTAGGCTGTGATACTCTATGAGACTAATGGAATAGCTCACCCTATTGGGTTGCCAATCTCTCTCTATATATAGGAAAAATAATTAGGGTGTACATATAATACTACAGAAATACCCTTGGTACTTTTAATGAGTGGAACGGAAATTAGGGGAATGGGAAAGAGTGGAAAGAATAACAATGGGAGGTATAGGAACAATGGGACGAAACTTCTATAAAAATGTGAATGGGAAGAATAGGAATTTTTCTGAGGTACAAAGATAAACTAGGATCTCATTCTCTCGAGGCCAAATCCTCCGAATTTGCTGAAAGAAACTAGATTCAGAAATTCAGATCAGTACCCATAATAACATCCTTCACTTGGGGATATGATGGCCTTGTTTTGAGAGATAACTGCAACTTGGTTGGCCTTTCAGAAGATATGAAGAAAAGCAATGTCAATGAACGATGGTTCGTGGTTTGCTGTTGATGGATGGGTTAGAATTAGGGAGCTTTGTGGTAATTGATGATGCTAGTGGTGTCAGGCAGGTGGCACTGGTGTTTCCGGTTATCTAGCTGGTGGTAGGGACTGGTCTGGCCAATAGTTGTAGCCATGTAGGAGGGTTTTCTCAGTAATTGTATAGAAGTTTGGGAGAATTGCAACCCTTGGGTGTAGTGGAGAATCAAGGTAATGGGGTTCAGGGTAACTCGTGGAGTCGGGGTAAAAGGAGATAATAATAAAAAAATCTCATCTGAATGCCACCAAGGAAAACAGTTTTCTTTCCCTATTCCGAAATAAAATTAGGAAGTTCCAAGTTTTTGATCCATGTAGGTGAGTATAATCCATCACGACCCAATTATTAAATGGTTTGCATGGAGCTTTTGACGAAAAAGTTCGACGCAACCTGTTTGTTATATATTAATGCATTGTTTGGTCTACTGTCTATGCGATTTTTGGTTCATTTTGTGAAATATATGGAATTTTTAAATAGATAGTTAACAGAGTTGATTAGTTAATATGTGTGGTTAGGTTAAGCATGTCTGATTGAAAATTGTGTAATAACAAGTCCAGACAGTTCAAGTCAGGCTACCATTTGTTTAGTTGGTCAGGCGGAGTTATTAACTCGTTTGCGACATATATAGTATATGCTAAGGAATGAAGGTCAAGGGGCTTCAACCTGAATATTTTCTAATCCGTCATGAGTTGACTCGTTTGGCAGCTCCAAATTATTCTCCACTTAAGTTCTATTTGTGTTGTACTGAAAATTTTAGGGGGTGCTAACAGACTGGTCACGTCACTGTCACAGATATTGGATGCAATCAAATCTACAGTGAAGTACTAGCTTGTACTGGAATGTCATTTTGAAGGCCAATTTACCTTGTTCAACTATGCTGTATCATGTACATGTAAGGAATCAACTGACAGGTGACGTTTGATGTTTCTTAGAACAATATCTGCTGTTGTGATATAGACAAAATTAACACCAACTTCTGTACAGCGCCTAATTTGTCAACCGTAAGTGGTTAAATTGCCAACTTACTTTAACTGTTTGTATGAGGTACAATGCACTTTGTCATCTAATTTAACCGTCACTGAAAATGTAATTGGACAGTGCCCCTTTGAATTTTGCAGAGGAATTATCTTATTGCACAGCAAATGGAAACTTCCAGTCAGAATGATGCGCCTATAAATGGACACATTACTGCTTGTAGTGGAGAATAAACCCCCTAAAATTTACAGAAGCCCTACTGGACCCCGGGAAGGCCCCCGACGAAAAAAATCACCCTGCTAAATATCACGATTTACCCGTTTCCGTAGCCAACTCGCCCCCGGCCACGTCCCGGGGCCCGGAATTGAAACTGGTCCAAAATTTTTTTAGGGTCTCCTAGGGTCATATGTGACCTTTTGAAACCTTGACTTGCCCGAAAACAGAGCACCGGATGCCTTCCGCATCCATCCCAGTAATTGCGACCAGAACCGAGAAAAACGGCTTGAGAGGCCATTCCGAGGCAATGTAGGGGCCTGAGACCCTCTAAAATTTGCAATAGCCCTATTGGGACTCCCCAAGAAGGCCCCCCGACCAAAATAACACCCTGCCTGAAAATATCCTTATTTACCCGTTTTCGTATTCTAGCCTCCACGGCTCCACTAGGGATGGCAATGGATCTTGTACCTATTTTATAATCGTTCTATAGGATATGGATCTTTATATTTTGGATATGTCGGATTTGGATCTGGGTCCATATTTTAAAAATAGAGTTGGATCTGTACCTTACTCTTGAGATCCAGGTTTGACTCGCATTTTTTCGATTAAAAAAAATTATTTAATACTCCCTCTGTTCAAAATGTTATACCCATTTTCCGTTTTAGGCCGTTTCAAAAAATATACCTATTAGAATCTTTTCTATTTATATACATTTTTTCTCCCCATTTTACCCTTCAATATCTAAACATTTACTTACCTTTTACTCATTTGTACTTTAATGGTCCCCATATTTGAATCTCTATCTCTTACAAAAAAAGTACATGAAAATTATCAAAATAAACATAAGATTCTCCTATGATTCTATTTTGGTTTTCCCCCATATTCTAAATGGGTATATCATTTTGGAACGGAGGGAGTAATATGTAATGAAGGTAATAAGGTCATATTCTTATTGTGTAAAGTAAGATTTTGAGAAACAATATTACGTAAAACACTGAACAATAAGTAAGTAATAATTATATACTAATGTTACTTCCAAACAGTCATATCATGATTATAAATATGAAGATTTCTTATTTTACCCATACTAAAAGAATATATAGAGTCAGGATCAACTACAAACCACAAATTTACAGGGTTATATGTAATAATTAAAGGGGTACGCGTGTTTTAACATTAAAGTTGTTAGTATTTACAAAAATATCATTAATGAAATACACGTACCCCTTTATACTTTCTATATACCCCTTTATATTGTTTTCATGGTGAAAACAATTTTACCAGATTGTACACGTATACATTATTTTTAAATTAAAAGAATAGATCCGATTAAGATGTATTTTGGATCCACGGATCTAATCATACATAGATGTTGGATCCAAATCCATATCATCCCCAATTCCCCATTGCTCTACCCTCCATTGACTAGCTTATATTGAAGCCAAACAGCTTTGCTTCAGAGTTCAGACAACTACAAATTTTGGAAGCTCTAACAAATGGGGTTGACTGTGCTGTTCTAAGAATTCTTCTGCCGAAACTCCAGTCCAAAAAGGGTGAAGAATATACTATATCAAATGATTAATGACACCCCGAATCCATTGTACACCATATGCATCATTTGTCCAATGAAAATATTGATAATCTAATCATTTCCTTGCCTTGTTAAAAATGTTCATGGACTTCCAAAGTTATATCACAGATCCTGAACTGTGCAACCAACTTTTTACATGCGCAATAGCAAGGAATAGCTCAATTGATAAGAGCTTTCTCTGATTCTAGGTGATCCTTGAAGCACAAAATTCAAACTAAAAACACCCCCATCCCGTTCTGGAATGAAAAATATCAGCCAGATGTACGACTCCAGCAGTTACCTGGCCTCCGCTCTCCACTCACAAATTGGGGTCTTCTCACCCTCTTATTGCTGAAGCAATAGTCCTATGTCCAAGTCTACTCTAGGCAAGAACCTTACGTATCTAAGACTATCACCATAAACAAATTCTAGACGTTGTTTCAAAGACTGTCCTTTCACAATTATTCATATTTTTCAAGAAGCTAGTCGTGCTACAGACTTCATCATCTCTCAACACCTTACTGACATATAAAATAAAGTTGTTTTCAGTCGGTTTAGGATACACCCTTCCTCAAGAGAAGGGTCCTAATAATTTCCTTGTATACTCGAACAATAATGCATAGTATACTCCAGCCCATGTACATGATACATACTGTTAAGGTTGTCAGTGAGTTGGAGAAAGAGGATTCCAAATGAGGCCACGATTTACCAAACCCTTATACCTGGGTCGGGAGTTGTCAGTGAGCTACCCACCCATTCTGATATCGGTGAAATAAGCAGAGCGTCGAATGCCAATAAGTTGCAGCTCGCGTTCATGAAGTACATAGCCATTACACAAATCACTTGTTATTCCCAATATTTCTTGGCTTCGTGCAGCAGTCAATCAAATATTATTGTCAGGCTCAAATGTGACAGACAAAAACGTAACAAAATGTCTGAATATGAAGTTACCACTACTTGATCACTAATTGCAATCGAGAATGCTAAGGAGCATTGACAATTCAATACACACACTCCCACAAAATAAGCAAATTATCTTTGAGGAGGGTCCACCGTCCGGACATTTGCACTTGCCATTCCTTCAATTCTGTCTTTACTGATCTCGACAAAATGTGCCACCATTTCATAAAATTGTTTTAGTCCAGACAATGGAAGTATGATGGACGAACGATCAGGACCAGCTACCTGCATTTTTATGCCCAATTCCCAAGTTCAAAGGGAGACACATGAGAAATGATGAAGACCAAAATGAACAACGTTGTACAGTACCTCAGATATCCTCAAAAAGTGACCTCTGTTGTTATTACCGAGGTCAAAGAAAAACCTCTTCTGATCAACTCTGATAACTTTAGAAGCTCCCAAGTTGCCACTAATGTCGTCCTGAGCAGGGAGCTCGGACCTGTCCAAAGCTATTTCTGTTGGAGGTGTAGTGGATTGAGTACTATGACCAGCAATAAAGCCAGCACCAACGTCATCAGAGAGCCCAACAAGACGTTCTGAAGCTTCAGAATTTTCCTGTAGTCAAGCAAATGGATTTAGCAAGAGAACCTAAGATACTCAAGAGCGTAATATGCTTATTTAGTTTGACTTCCACGCCTGCCAAACGGAGAACTTTGACCATAGGTATCTTTAATCTAATCAATAAGTAAATATCAGAAAAGGTTGATATTTTGATAACATATAATGAGAAGAACCTACGTAGATCTCCCACGCTTATGTTTAAATCATAGGTGATTGTATAAGTACAGCTTGTGAAAGTGCAAAGTACGAAAATTGGATATAAAGAAACCTGATTGGACATGACGAAGAGCCTTAGAGCTTCATTAATCTCAGCCAAGATGTTACGGAATGCAGCCCATCCTTCATCTCTGGTGCTTCCAGCAGGAATGATGATAGTACTGCGGTTTCTGCTCATGGAAGCCTCGGATACCTGCAATAATAAATCTTACCCTTACAACCAAAACACTTACAGTTTCTAGTGTTAGGTTTTCATTGGTTAGGCTTCATTGGAAGGAAAGGAAAAACATTGACAAGGAATATATCCTTTTAGCATTTTCACTTATTGTTTTCTTCCAAATTGGTGGAATTTGGATAAACAGGAAGTACTTAGCACAAACATACTCATCAACTTCTGATTCCCGACAATTGGCCAATCAAACAGAAGAAACCCATCAATTACTTCCCATCAAACCAAACAGCTTAAACTCCACTTCATTTCCTTCTTGTCCAATCCTTTCCATTCATCTTTGTAAACCGAAACACACCAACTTTTGGAGATCCAGTTTACTACAAAAGCTCTGTCAAGAAAGATATTTTGGGACGTCACGCAAAACAAATTTCTATCCATAGCACCTTGAAACTACGCTATCAATTGCCTATTTTTAGATAAAAAACTAAAGTACATAGCGAAATTAAGAAAAGTGGATTTACATCTCCTCGTTTGTACTTTGCAGTTTGGTGGGAGTCTATGCGCTCACATCTTTGGTGTTCTATGGTCTACGCAGTTATGACTAGTTAATTCCACTATGTACAAGCCATCGCAACGCCTAGCAAGTTTTAGGAGATCAGCACTCTTCATCTTGAGTCTTTTCACGCCGTTGTATAAAAACCCGAAACACACGTAGGTCTCGTAATCCTACTCGTTAAGGTCCCTTCCCCCTAAGTTCAAGACGTCCCTTTCAACTTCTCCTTAAGCATTGGTAAAATTCCTACCCTTCAAAACCGGAAGTGAAAGTTTCCCCTCACCCGACTCAAATAGTAACAGCAAAGGAATAAGACGATATCGAAGATAAAAACTTTCGGCATTCCTTATCTCCTTCAGTCCTTTGGGGTGTACGTTAGGGTTCTAAAAAGTGAGGTGGAATCTTCAAGTTCTTCTTATTTGACCCGAAGCCGATCCATCTAGCCCCTTTCAAACACACCTGCTTATAGTGGTATGTGAGCGATAGACAATGAGGTTAAATCCAATCCACGAAATAATTAGATCTATGCACAGCGTCGTTGTGGTAAAGGTCGTATATCAACAGTGTTGCCACTAGTCTAAAAGGAAGGACCGGTAGCGGGCTCTTTGTCATGAACTTAATAATTGAACGTCGCCTACCCCATTTGCTAACTTTTTTACAAAACTGACTACAGGCCTCGATAGGTCATCATATATATAGAGATAGAGGGAAAGCTCTCTTCGGCAAAAAGTAGCTTAACTGAACTAAATAGTAAAATGTGAAAGTAAAAGTATAGTCGGAGAGAACACACGTGAGTCAACGTAAATTGAATACAGCACCACTGTTTAACATGAACTAGACTTTTGTACATAAAGGCAAAAAAAAAATAGACTGCCATTGACTATGCAGTCATGAACTTCTCTTACAGCAATTTTGCTGATTAAAGCAGTGGTAGCAGACTAAAGCATGAGTATGGTAATGTAACAAGTAGCAAAAGAGAGAAAATTTGTGAGATGGAGATTGGGGAAACCTTGGCATAAGAAATGAAGAAAATGAGATGATCAGTAATTCAGAAGAAATGAAGAGTATATGGATATTGTTTGGAATGCATAATGAGAGAAATAGAGCAAATATACCTTCAAAAAGCGGCCCCTTCGATTCTCGCCAACATCAAAGTAGAAGACCTAGCAGAGGAGGGAGATGAGGTAAAACACAAACAAAGAGCAGGGACTAGATTTTTTTTATAAAAAAAGAAAAACGAACCTTAGCATCAAGCTGCAACTCCTTGCTAAAGATATCTTGGTCGTCGGAATTAACATAATAATTGAAAAGATCCAAAAACCAAGAAATACCATTAGAAGGAACAATAATGGTAGACCTAGTAGCAGAAGTCTTTTCAGAAATCTTAAGGTAACGACCCCTTGGATTCTCCTTAAGATCGAAGTAGAAAAGCTTGTGTTCTACCTGAAGTGTCTTGCAAAGGAGCTCTACGTCATTCCCCCCTGAGTTATTCTCCATCCCTAAATCAATCAATCAATCAATCAATCAATCAGTAAAATTGACTGAATCACTTTGGCGGTACCCGATCGATCGATGATAACCTCCAATAAAACTAATCAGCTATGCGCCTTATCGAATAATACAATCAATCTCAATTCGGCGGCTGCAGATCCGAATAAATTGAAACAGGGGAGGGGAAGATAAGCTAATTCGTTAACTTAGAGAAGACGATAGACAGATAGATAGATAGATAGTAGTAATTTAGGGTTTCGGACCGGCAACTCAACTCCCGCAAGATTATACACCCCAGTCCCCAGTGCCAGTCTCAGTCAGTCCCCACTGTCCTTATTCCTGTTTTTAACTCCTTTCCTCCCTCTCCTATTCGCAGATTCACTCCCTAACAAAAACAACATTGCCTTTTTTACGCTTCCCTTCTCTTATTAACTATCCAACTACTCATTATTCACCTCTCTTCACCTCCCTATTGCTCCCAGATTTCACGCCCCACTTATTCCTATTTTCTTCCTCTTTCCAAACCTCTAGTGTTTCCTCCACTTTCACTTCCTACTTCAATTTCTTTATGAAAAATTCACAAAAAATACACTTATTTTAAGAAAATCACTTAATAAACGTTTTATTGTGAAAAACCACTTAATAAAATACTTTTTCTTTCAAAACACCACCACTTGAGACCAAATTAATAACTCCGTTAGCCCTGTAACCACTTATCGATAGATTAGTAGCTTCAGAAGAGTCATTTGGGGTTGAATGCAAATGGAGGGAACTGATTACAAGGTTAAATGAGTTACTTATTTGGTCTCAAATGGCGGTGTTTTAAAAGAAAAAGCGTTTTATTAGGTGATTTTTTTAACGTTTATTAGGTGATTTTTTTCAAAAAAAAATCTTTATTAGGTGGTTTTTTGACGATTTTTCCATTTCTTTACTACACTTTTCGTATCTTTTTAGATGTTACACTTTTTTTCATGCTTATCAAGGAAGCGATTTAAAGGTGTAAAAAAGCAAATTAATCAATGAAATTTTAACACAAGTAATATAGAATTTCATTCTTGTTTGTATTAAAATTTCATCGAAATATTTACTCGTGTACACCCTTAAATCGCTTTCTTGATAAGCATGAAAAAAAGTGTAACATCTAAAAAGATACGGAGGAAGTACAAATACTAGCGTAAAATGCATAGCGTAAAATGCATGTGATGCGTGCGAGAGCAATTAAAAATTTAATTCCTAAACTGATATTTCACGGAACCGAATGGAGTTTTCGGTAATAAATTTCAAAAATTAAAAAAATGGCCATGTGCACAGAAATGGATAGGTTTCCGGTTTCCACCACGACGGAAACCAAATCTCTATCCAGTTCCTAAACTGATACTTGTCTCCTTGCTTGGAGTGGGATTTTCGAGATTAGACGCTCACCTGGATTGGAAGCTTGTCCCTCCTCTTGTTTCTCCTTTGGAGATATTCACATTCAGCATCTGGCTGCGAGATTATATATTGAGAAGAGGCGGACAATTGGTTAAGTAGTTGCAACTATTGGTTAGATGAACAATGTTGAGTTTTCGCATCATCACCCTTTCTGACGGAGCTCCTTATATTGAGTCATGGGTTGTCCGCAGAAAGGATTTCTTGTGCGGATTTGGGTCAAATTTATAATAAAATAAATTTTCTGTCTCGGCCCCATAACTTTCCCATGAAGTATCCTATCCCAACCCAAACTTGTTCCCGATGCACACAAAATCTAATGATTGGGACTTTTTAGGTCAAATGATATTTCTCATCGAGGACCTCCCCGAGTGTCCCAATATGGACAAAGACAACTTATGGGGATTAGCTCTCCTAGATTGCCTCGAAAAAACATTGTCGACCCTCATTTCATGCTCTTTGGAGCAACCCCTAAACATTTGGGATGGTTCTCTTGACCTTTGTTAACATATATTACACATATATTACGTTTCCAAAGAGTTTCTTATCATCACCTCGGGATGACGTTGGAACCTTCCAATGAAGCTTCCTACCCACACCCCCATAAATGTTCCAAACATGTGTATCATTATCCAGAGCCCCAAAAATGTTCCCAAGAAGTTTCCAAAATTGTTCTAGTGAAATTACTATCCAGGCCTCAAAAATATCAATGATGCATGTATTATATAGTATAGCCCACAAGATCGGTTATATCGGGACTTTTTCGAACAGAGTGGTTTTCCATTGGGGACCTTCTCAAGGCCCTAATATATTGCGAGATCCTCGAAAAACATTATCGACCCTTGTTTCACAACCCTGAAACACATGTGGGATACATCTCTTAACCCATGTACACATATATTGTGGTTTAAAAGGTCTCTTATCACCCTTGAAGGCCCTCAGGGTATTCCCGTAAAGCTTCCAATCCCCAAGGGTAGCCTACAAAATCGGCTAAATTAAGACCTTTGTGGGCAAGGTGATATTTTTCATCAAGGACCTCCCCCAAATTGCCTCGAGATCATTCTCGCCCCTCGTTGTATGTTATTTCCGACAAGCCATAAACACATCCGAGATGCATCTCTTGACTTATGTACATGTGTATTATGTTTTCAAAGGGTCTCAATGGCTGTATGGGATATCAATAAAAAATACAGATCAATTTTTGAAAGGTCTCTCAAAATCAAATCTAACATATATATTTAAATATTGTAAATCAATACTCCCTCCCTCCCTCCCCCTCCATCCCATAAAGTCCCTTTTCCTTTTTGAAGGTCAAACTTTAAAATCTTTGACCACATATTTTTATTAATATATACAGAAAAACATATTCATGTAAAATCTTGTTCGATTTGCCATAATATGTACTAATATCAACTTTTTATATTTTTTTACTAATACAAAACTGGAGATATAGAAGGTCAAAGGTACGCCTTAAGACTGCGCAAAAGAAAACAGAACTTTATATTTTGGGACAGAGGGAGTAATACTCTACAACCGTCAACGTTGAAAAATGTTTACATAAGAAGACAAAAGGTCAAATGAAGTATTTTGGAATGATGTGGGTACTACAATTCTTCTCAAATTGAATGAATATGTAGTTCTATTCTTGACGAACAACGTCAACTGGTTAATTTTTACAGCTTAATAACAATCTGAAACATCTTCCTACAATTTGCTTGATGCCAAGTCAGTAGCGGTCAGCTCAACACATCAAAGGGGAACTCCCATTTCTGTTAACTTGATCTTCCTTCTGGCCAGACCAGTTCGTTGCTGCTTAAGAAGCGAAGCCACTGAAGCAACCTGGTCAATGGGAAGAAATATGAATAAAGTGCAAAACAAGTCAATAGCTGACTTTCCAAACAAAAGGTGATTGATGATATACCACATTCCAAGCTAAATCGAAACGTTTTTCCGCCAAACAGTAGTTCTAACAGCCTCGTGCGGATTATTATAAAAAAAAGGGAAAATAATGTTAAATTTATGTTTTCAGATTCATAATTCAGTCTCAAAACCTTTTTGTTTTTGTTACATTAGTTTTCGTTATTATCGGTACTTTTTTGTAGGTTGTAGATTCCTAATGTTCATAGTACTATTTTTAAAGCTAAGCTAAAAACAAAAGGTGGACCACAAACGGGCTTGAACAAACACAGGAGTTTGTGTAAACCATATCTTTTAATCCAAAATGAGTTGTGTTCCAACAGCCCATTGGTAATAACAACTTCAGGAGGCATATAGAGTATTACACAAATCGTTAGAAAAAAGAATGGCTCCATCCTAATGACGAATTTTTTTAGGATAACCCTTCTAAAGATAGCCATTGTTAAGAAAGGAAAAATTGATAAAAATACCAACTATGACTGATCTTCTAAAAGATTGACTAATGATGGGTAACCTTTATAATGCATTTGACGAACTTGGACGAGTTGGACCTATGGCAAAGTTAACACAGGTAAACTAAGGGCTTGTGTGGCTGATCATTCATGGAAATATCAGATGATGGTGATGAAGTAAGAAAGACACAGAGCAATTGAGTTCTTGAAGTCAGAGAGACAACATGGAAGGAGGAGCGAGATTAGATTGCTTAGCATTAGGAATGAATTATTTTTTCTTCTGCAGTGAGCAGGGCATAGCTCCTCCAACATTAATCACCGTTTACAATCTACAACTCTCTTCAGATTGATTCATACTCTTTCCATCTTAAAACTTGACACCTCTTTTTCTTTTTAATTAAAAGGAAAATTCTGGTAGGTTCACTTTGTTGTAGATTTATCCATTTGAGTCATTGAAGGCAAAAGGACTAGGGAAGATGCAGAGGAGAAGGAAAGCAGAGGAGAAGCCTGCTACAAGGAGGGGATTAGAAAAACATGTTAACAGAGCTCCCTTAGTTAATTACTCATGAGGACTGTTTCAAAGAAGGTCAGGAATAGTTGAGATTGTTTTTATCAATTTCATTGGGACTGTCCAAAATGAGGTTAGGATGATTTCAAGTAATTACATTCAGCAATTATTTTGAGGCATCAAACATAGATATTCAATGTAAAATACTATGACTTGCCTCTGCTCGAAGTTGCAAGGCCTCCCTGCCTGGTATCTCTCGCAGCAGACCGACTAAATCTGAAAAAGAAAGATTATATATATATGTAAACCACATTAGAAGAAAGACCCTAGTGAGTTGCAATGCCTCCCTGCCAGGAATGGACTTATTTCTGTTGTAAGTATGGTGGAAGCGGCTTAGATATGGTTATGTATTTATGTGTCTATGCATGTGCATTAAGTATTAGTACAATAATTTCTCCGTTATTCCTTTTGACTACAACAGCGTGGATGCACAAGGTTTTAGAAAGTCCACTTGTGATATGAGAAAGAAAAAAAGGGAAAGTGTTGCAAGTAAAAAGAGAAAAGGATAAAAGGGTGTACTTACTTCCTCCGTTTTTTCCCTGTTACAACATTTCCCATTTGTGAAAGTTAAATATTAATAGCAACATAACCAAATTTGGCAAAAAGTTCTCTTTATCTCTTTCCTATCACGAGTCCCTCTTATCATCTCTTCATTTCTCTTTAAATAGTATGCCAAGGCTGTTGCAGTACATAAAAGCAATTATTTGAAATGTTGTACCAACTTCCAGAAGTATAATAATGCTAAAAAAAAGGCTCCGATTTAAAACTCTTACCAAAACAAAATTTAAGAAATATAATTTTAAGTTTTAAGATTACTACTTTAATAATAGCTTATAGTTTTATACAGCCAAAGAGACAAAGACTGCTTATCTCCCAACACAGCTTGCACTGTTGAGCATACTACAGATATAGAAATAACACTAGAAGATACAGAATATGCACCTGCTGCTTTATTTTCAACATGATCCACTGATTTGGCTAGGTGCCGAATCTGTTTACCCGCATTCCTACAAGAGCCTTTTATATGAGAAAGCTGCATTGAGTAGCTAGGAGATACAAAAACTAATACACAATAACAGTTACATAAGATCAGTCTGGCCATTAATCATCTCCCTTTCAGCAAGTGTTGCCCTTTCAAGCAGTTTCCTACTTTCCTTCTTCATTAAATCCACAGAAAAATTCAGCATCTTCACATTTTTCTCAGCTCTAACAAACCTTGCCTGCATGTTAAGCCGACAAAATCAGTAAATCCACAAAGCTTCTCCTAGACAAAACAAAAACCTGACACTGTATCTGATTTGAAATTCAAAGATATGAAACGAAAATCATAGAACTATAATGACCCTAATCGAGTCTCGGAAACCAGGATTGCTGCCTTGTGGGGAAGCTATCATGCTCTGAAATGTACTGACCTCTACTCAATCAGAAATACAAGATTTCGATCACATCACCAAAACAATATAAATCTTAAATGCTGACATTACCAGAGGAGGTCCACATATAAACATTCTTAACCCTTAATACAGAAAGCTATATTTCAGGGGCCACTTCTGATTGACACCTTACTTCTTCTTCCTAGAAAAAAAGGTTACACGTTGAAGGGTTCCTGCTCACTTGCTCAAAGACGAGTATCAACATGGAGTTTTTGTCGAAGCGTCAAATCGCAAGATTAAGGAGAGTCTTATCTAGGGCATCCACACTGATCATTGATACACATCAAGCTACCTTATCTAGGGCATTAATTACTACGGGGTAGGGAAGTCCGTCCCTAAAAATTAGTGCTCGTGTTAGCTTGTTGCATAACGATGTTGTTCAGTGTTACCTAATTAGCCGTTTACGGTCGGTTTAGGGTTATTTTCAAGGGCAGAAAGGTACATTCGCTTCTATCAGTGGGAGAGGGGTGATCGATTAGAGGCAATCATGGTGTCTCTGGAACGCGGCAACGCTCTCTTGTGGTTTCAGAGCACTGCTGAGAAGGGTAAGGGAGCAACTCCTTCGTCAATTCCGGCCAAAGTCGTTGGAGAGCTTTCAAGGGCAGTCATACCAGCATGGGCCCGAGTATGTGAGACGCTTTGTCGAGTTAATAGCCTCGTTCACGAGGGTTCCATATGATTTGGCTTTGGGCCACTTTCTTAGCGGATTAGAGAAGACTTAAGAGTAGAGGTCCATCTATGGGGCCCAAGACCTTGGATATGGCTATAGAAATGGCGGTGGAGGTAAGGTAGAAGAAAAGCCCATCCTCTGATGTATCCTTCTTAAGCCTCATTTACTCACATCCATCTATATCAGTTGGTGGCACCGCCAATGGATGAACTCTAACATTGTCAAACACTTTTTTCTTTAGTAGTGGAAGCGCTTTTTAAAATAAGCGCCCCACTTAACAGACAATACTCCTCGGGAGGGAAGGGAAGTGTAAGAGGATTCCCACTATGTGCCACTACTGATGGGGTTTGATAATATCAAACGAGCCTCTACGTGGAGTTATTGGAAAGTGAAAATCTTCATGTCACGTTAAAGATTACATAGCATTATCACTAAGGATTCTGACCTTAGAAATCTACTGCTATTTCAACATTCATTCTCTAAATTGTTTTCTTTTGTTTAACTTATGATAATGTGAAAGTTAGTCCCCCCATCTTGCCAATATAATTTCTATTGCTTGTACCCACTAATCCCTGTATCTTTTGCAAGGCTTAGAGCATCAACAATGGTAAAACTAGCATCCCATTAGGCTTACCATTTTTCTCATTCTCTCTCCTTTCCTCCTCCTTACACCTCATATCTTGTTAACTCTCCACCAACTCATCCACGTAAACTTACAATGGGTGGATTGGTTTTAATTGGTCTTTCTATTTCTCTTTCCAACTTTTACTATATCCCACAATATACTCTCTTTCTTATCCAATAATATAACAAAATTTTATTTTTATTTAAACGTTAACTTGAGAATCCTATTTTAACAAATTATTTAAATTTATTTATGGAAAATAATAATATTGGCTCAATTAGAAGAATATAGGTATTTTTGGGTAGGATAAATTGATTAAAAAGAATACTAGATTGAGAAGAAGTATAGGAAAATATATCGATTTTGAGCTCATTTTGTAGCTAAAATAATTTTATGATAGTTGATTTCCTATTTTTATTTAATTAATTCCCCAATGTATGTATTAATGCCTTTTAACAATTAAAAGAAGAAACCTACCCAATGCAATATTAACAATCAAAAGAAGAACATCCTCAATCTCCTTCCACGCGTCATACTCTTGTGAGCTTTATTTTAATTTCTCACCTTCACTTCAACCCACATGCATCCTTCTCACTGGCAACAGCTCTTCATTCGATGTAATGGTTAGTCTGGCAGTAGAGACCAACCTCTTCCCCCTCCAAGCTAGACTAATTTTCCACAATGGTAAAACTATTTAAGACTTGGTCTTAATATTCTTAGACCAACTAAAACCCTACAATTGTACATGCTCTTACACTCCTGCCATTGATAACCAAGAGTTCTACACTTCAGCCTCTAAAGGGCCAACCATGACATTAGCATGTTTATTTCACTATAGATTTCGCTTTTATGTTGCAAGATTTCCTAAAAGGAGTCCTTGAACTCATTACATTCTCATATTTCATATAAATCTAAACAATTTACCATTTACCACATACCCACCCTTTTTTCTAATCATGTTCCAAACTAATACATTTTATATTCACAATCCCGTAATGTTCAGCAGGAAATAGCAACGAGAATAGGAAAAAAATAATTCCATTAATATTACAAATCTCCGGGTCATGCATTTTCCCTCTAGGGGCTACTGCAGCACCATTGTCCAAATATAAACTAGGTACATCGGCAATACATAACAAGAATAGAAGCAAATCCCAAGAAGCTTCAAACATTCCTTCATAGCCAATGGACCACAAAAGCTCTAGGCATTATGCCATTTCCCCGTATAAAGGGCACCCGCAAAATTTTTAAATGCCAAAGGTTAAGAGTCATTGCTACCCCTGATAAAACATTCTCCAGCTCTTAACCCAGAAGTCAACACTAGAAACCTAGAGGTCCTATAAACCTGATGCATATCACTCAGATGCTATGTTGCTCCGACACCCTGCTTCCCCCGGAGTATCGCGTGTCGACTCGACACGACGCGCGACACGACGCTCGACACGCCTGGGTGGAAGTGTCGACACGCGTATCAGGAAAGTGTCGGATCTATTCTTTAAGTGTCATCGTCGATTGACACAAGAGGACAGAAACAGGGAGAGGAGGAGATAAAAGAAGATGCAAAATTGCAGATCTAGGTTTGAATCGAAAACCTAGATCTGAAAATTGACAAGGAAAAGATTAGAACTAGCATAAATTACCATGGGGCTTTTGTTCTACGAGAAATTCCGAGCAAGATGGTGGCTTCATCTCCGATGATATGGTTCACCGGAGCTCCGGCCGCCGTCTGGCACTTCGCCGTTCAATGTCCTTCTCTTTCCCTCTCTGTTTCTCTCTGTTTCTGTTAGGAAACTGATGAGTGATGTGGCCAGTGGCCCTCCCCTTCTCTGTTTTGCTTTCTCTTTTTTCTTTTTGACTTTTTTTTCTTTCTAAAAGTTATAGACATGGGCTTTATTCTATAAAATGGGTTAAGCCATATTTGGGCTTCTCTTTGAAAAGAAGCTGCCATTGTATAAAAATAAGCCACTCTAACACATTTTTATATAATAAGAATATGCTTACTAAACAACAATTTGTTACTCTTTATTATTTATTTTATTTTTTAAATTCAAAGTACATGTATTATTAGGACCACATCCCTAAATATCAAATCTTTTCCCGACACTTATCAGATACCCGTGTCTAGAAAATTAGTCAAGACACTCTTTTGACCGTATCGCCGTATCCTTAAAATTTTCGGTCTAGAGTGTCGGATCCTCGGATCCCTACTCGGATACGACACCCGTATCCGAGTCTGAGCAACATAGCTCAGATGGGTTCTACAAAGTTAAGGTTCAAGTTTAGAAACATAGGCTCTCTCTCTCTCTCTAAGAATAAATTTACGAAAGACTAAAAAGAAACGATGGAGAGGAGAGAGAAAACAGTAGGTTGTAAACGGATTAGCGATGAACTCCATAATATGGTCAACAATCGCCATGCGACATGCTTTAACAACAATAGGAAAGCACCGCAAACAAAACAAGGTCCCATATAATACTAAGTCTACTATACCTTCTGATAATTGGGCCAAAGCAAGAATATTAATTTCTAGTGTATTTAAAGTTCAAACTGTAAGTTAAATAAGAGGGGAAATTCTCTTGAAATGTTCTTCATATCAGGTACAATAGGGGATATCAACCAGAAAAATATATGACTAAGAACCTGCTAAAAAAATTACCTCTGCACTTTGCAATCGACCCACAGTGTGGTGAAACAAGAGCCTTCTAGGGCCTACACAAAGAAAAGAGGAAATAAGAAACAAGAACCAGAGAATCATGAAAGAAAGTAAGCAAATAAAATTTATATTCCTAGAAAAAAACATAACTCTTACTATTACCAAATGGACAAAAGCCTGAATAATGTCAGAAGAATAACCAATTAAATGACCATCAAGTTTCAGATTCATAGTGCAACTTTGAATAATTGAATTGGAACTGCCAAACTATGTAAACAGCTAAATAAGAAGTAACTAAAGAGTTTCATTAAGGTCCCCAAAAAAAATTTGATTACTGCACCGAAAATTACAAAAGAACATAACTACGCAATAATAAGATAGGCAAACCCTCTTTAGTATACTTTTAGCTATTAATGACCTCAAATAATCAAAAAGATATTACAACGCAACAAAGCTCCACAGATTCTAGCATTTCCTAGTCACTAGCATAACAAAGATTAATTGTTAGCTCGATGACGGCCCATGTCATTGCATGTAATTTGATATCAAATTTTACTTAAACTTAGGGCTTGTTCTCTTTGGCTAAAAACAACTAAATTGATTTGAAATGAGATGAACTGAATTGAAAGGAATAGTGAAATGTGAGAGTCAAAGAATTGTGAGTTAAATTGAAAATAAATATACCGAATATAAGCTGGGGAGAAGCAGACCCCAAGTGAAATGTACCCTAAGTGAAATGTAGATATATTTTATATAGCTTGAGATTAATTTTAGTTGCTTGTCGTTTGAGACTATAGTGTTTATTAAAGTACAATTAAAAATAATTGTTAGCTTTTAGAAATCAATATTTAGCAAAAACATTTGTTAACTAACTGAAAATGTTTTTTTAAAGTAATTTACTTAATTGGTCTAAGACTGAATTTTTCATTCTTTGATTTTATGAAATTTATTAGATTACAAATTGTACAAGAAATTTTAAGTTGATAGTTCGTCGGTAAGTTTGTTAAATAATTTTTGGGTTACTTGAATAAATGTAATATTTTTTTTTTTCAAAAAACACTATGTTCAAGTAAATAAAGAGATTTAATGATTAATTTTCTTAAAAGAATTTGCACTTCAAAAATTGAACAATAAATTAATAAAATTGATGAGCATGACTTTCCCCTTTTATATTTTGGTTGTGCCAAAAATGGTTCGTAACCTAGGTCAAAGACGAAATTTTGAAGTGTGAGGGGCCTATACTAATATGAATATTTCACTTGAAATCTACTCTACAACAATTTAGCAAAACCAAATTGTTAAATTTTACACTAACCTATCCCATCTCTTTTTTATGTCCTCCGATGCTTATTTATTAACCTTTTTCTTTGAACTTAATGAAGTACGTCTACTTTTGCTGATATATATATATATTTCATTTGAAATCTACTCCACATATACTTCTAAGAAAGTATAGCAAAAACAATTTGTTGAATTTTACACTAACTTATCCCAAACTCTTCTTCATGCCCTCCACTCCAACGCTTTTTATGTGAATTTTTTTATTTCATAGCTATTCAACCTACTAATATCCACAAATAAAAAATATATTAATTCATGCACAAGATCATAACAATTATTAATATATATTTACCATCAGATATGTAAAAGTATGAATGGCGTCCTTAATAAAGTTTAAAATTTGACATTTTTTACATCTTTACTTTTTATAGAAAGAGTGAGAAATTGAGAACTCAAGTAAGTCAAATTATGCAATTTTATCATACAAAAATAGAAACTTAATACACGCAATCAAATAAATTTTGCATCAAAAAGCAATGAAATGAAGTTGAAAGAAGAAAAGAACTGAAACGCCTAGTAAGTTTTTAAACAAAGGGAGAAATGATAATGAGATAATACAAACAAAAAGTAGTTAAGTTGTAGGACTCTTGAAGCGATCCCCCATCATGTGAGTGAAGGATTAGGCTCCAACTTTGGGAAAACCCGTTGAGCTACTCCATATAGGCAAGTAAAGTTTCTAGGAATAACTCTTATACTAAAAACTAAGGGGCCGATATTAGAATATTATGGGTTGTGGAGCTGGGCCGGGGTGGCTGGCCTTCCTCCACCCTGCCCCGCTCGGAGACTGTTCTAGGCCTTAACCTTAGTGATCATAAGACAATGGGTTCCAACATAAATTTAAAAAGCCCGATATGGCCATATAACTGGGGTTCTCCCGTTTCTTCTGAGACAAAACATCACTTTGCAAGATTTTTGCATATTTTTCCAAAAATTCCTTATCTTTACTTTTACATTAGCACTCTACCGGTCTACCTCCAATAATGACCCAAAGACGAGAAAAGAAAGAGATGAAGAGGCACCACCGCACCACTAAACCCTATATAATTCCACGAGGATAAGAGTAATTGAAGCAAACGGACCAAACAAAACTTTAAATTCTTGTCGCGATAGTGCGACGTCTCGTGTTACACCGAAACTGCGATCGTTCGTGTTCCGCAATCGTATTTTCGAACCATGCTCCCAACCTGTTTCCCAACCCAAACTCGTTCCCTTCTCCCAAAATCTCCTACAAGCCTTGACCAACCCTTATGGATGACAGTGATGCATGATGAGTATAGTGCTTTAATTAAAACATGGACTTGGAATTTGGTACATGGGCCTCCAGGGTAGATATCTTTAATTGCATGTGGTTACTTCGTCACAAATGACGAAACCCTTGAAAGTACATATGGCAATATTCAACGGATGATCCATCACCGCTTCATCCGAAAAACAAAAAGAATGAAAAATCGAGTTAAATGGATGACAGTCGGGTGGCGGGTGAGCGAGTGACCTATAGAATTAGGGTGAAAAAATTTCACTATCACCCGAACAATCCCCCATATCTTACATTTTCTTAAATATCTATCATTTTTTTAACATTAGTATAATCTTCCCCCTTTTGATCAATATTTGACATGTATCATGAACTTAGCTTATTTTAGTTTGACATCAATAAGGTATTAATTGTCATTTGTGCAAGTTTGATTTAATTTTTTCTCGTACGATTCTCTTGGATTATCACTGTGTCCACCGGAGCGATGTCCACCCAGATGGTGGATGATGGATGGAATCAGGGTGATAGTTTTATAAGGTGACCAATGGATGGATGAGAGTTGGGCTAAACGGGTTGATACAATTTAGAACATACTTTGAAATAATTCCGGACATAATCTTGGAAGTTCGGAACATATTTTGAAAAAAATAGTACATAAGTTTGAAGATTTACAGCATGAATATATGTACATATATTGATTAGGTTGTCATATTCTAACAAAATGTATATATTTTCCAAAATTTGAAGTGTTCTCATATAAGTAGATGTTCTCACATAAGAGGGGTATTCTCACAGGTTTCCACCCCTATATATATATATATATATTAGGATAATATTTTATGTACTCCTTATTCTACTAGGATTCGTACTCCTACGCAGTTTAGGATTAATTAGTTTTGTAAAGTAAATGTAACGATCAATGGTAAATCTCTCCGATTGTGGTGTTTTACATAATCTAACAGTGAATTTATAGCCATCTAGCAACCCTGTTCTAATGCACTTCCATGCTATGCAAAGAGAGCCTAAATCATGGATTATCAAGCTTTCAAAAGGGCTCTGTACAAAGAATTGACAATTGCAATCAACTCAGTTCATACCATGTAATATCAAAAAACGATCTTCCAAAAATTGCAAAATGTACAAAAAAGAAACTGTCCCCTGAAACAGGAATTTCAAAGGAAGCATTTCAAGCAAACCATTAAATGTTCTCAATCATGAAAGATCAAATAAAAGAGGGAAAAAATCATACCCCTTGTAAAGAGAAAAACTGCAGCCAAAGTGATTCCCACCGTCATAGATGGGTGTTCTAACCCAGTGGCCAACCCATCTACACAACCAATTTAGCAAGACAATAGTTAAGAGTAAACTAGCGCTGAGCATCAAGCAATTGTCGCACATAACGAAATTGATGTGTGGCGAATTATATTAATATTTCGATTTTTTACTGTGAAAACATTTTTTTTATACCACGATAGATCCGTTTAGTAAAGGATCATGTGTTTTTTGCAAATATTCCTTTTTAGTTTTATCATTGCATAATCTAAATTTTTTAATGAGTACATCTATATAAAAAAGTGCTTTGTCTAGCACTGTAATTCTATTAGCAAATTCATTGCTTAAGCTGTTTTTTTGTTCATTCGTATAAATCCAATAATTGTATAGTTCATCATCATATAAGAATTTTTCTGTTGTATCCAAAGAAATCTTTGCCATGGCCACTTCCTTACAAAGTAATTTGGCAATCTTGAAAACAGATGACATCAAAGGCCCTATTATTCAAGGGTCTGCATAAGCCCCGGCATAATAAGGGGGGAATTGTGCTCTGAACAAGACATAAAAGATAATCACGCATATGTAGTGCTAGAGAAAGCCTCTTTAATTAATTTGCACACAAGTTTGGGAAAAATAATGCTGGAGAAAATATGTGAGAAACGCATGGGACAATATGAAGGAATGAGTAATGAGACTAAATTGTTAGGGGTCCTTACCATGTTTTAAATTTCATCAGATGTTTCAGATAAATATGCGGAAAATAAAGCTCAAGGATATATGTGAGAAGAAGTACATGCCCATTAGGTAAAGCACTATTATCTTTTTTCTGTAGTGCTCGAGGATACGAAGTGATAGTAGAGTGGGACAATGTGAAGGTATGACTCATGGGATTTAATTTTCATCTTTTACTGTAGGGGAGAAAGGTCGACATGGAGTGGGAAGAATCTACACGCCCTCGAAACAATATTCTACCCTCGGTTTCTTTTTGCTTGCCCTATTTTCTTCATATGGTTGTTTCTTTTTATTACTTGTTCCGTTTCCTTTTTGACATAGAGTCCCGTACAAATTCTATCAATTATATTGTTTTTTTTCCATTTACCTATAGTACTTCTACCCATTCTCTCATTTTTTTCCATCTACCAATAAAGTAACCGGCGGCAAACACTTATCAACCCTTCTTACGTGCATCTCCTAATTTTTCGTGCACAGGATAATAGATCATGTAAAAAAGAAATGGAAGGAGTAATTTAGTAATAATTTCCTATAACAAGAAAAAGATATCTTACCCCACCCAATCCACTCAACCTATGTGATGTAAAAACCTTCCCTAACATCTCTCTCTTCAACTCTTTCTCTCACTCAAACTACTTCTTCATTCGTACTATTAAACTATGTCACACTTTACCAAAATGCCTACAGTACTATACTTTTCACTCTTAATATGTGTGCCCAATCCCAACCAAATATTTAATTAAATGTAATAGTAGCGAGAATAGCCCCATGCTTTCATGAGGACAAACAACCGTGAAGATGACCAAGTACAAATATCCATATGATATGATAAATGCCATCTGATGCATTTTTCAGTATGTAGCAGGGGGTTTTGGAAAAACACAAGTGCTTCAAGAACGGAAAAGACATATATTCTAACCACATCTGGGATTCATTAGCATGTAAACATCAAATGGGGACCAAAAAATGTTTTGGAAAAGGGGAAACTTGAATCCCAAAGTTCTTGTGCTTCATAGGTTGAATAAGCAGTGAAAAATTCAGGCATTTTATCAATGGCAAACATGATGCTGTACACAAGTTGAAATATGCATGTGTAATTAATTTGAAAAAAGGATAAGAACAGTTACCTTTGAATTTCTTAATTAAGGCATCTTCATAATTGGATAATGTAAACCTTATTTTGGGAATAAGATCCTGAAAAGCAACAGCAATCCATAAATATTACTTGCTGCCAATGGTCCAAGGATAGACCGAGTCAGCAATTTAGCGTGCAACCAACAAAGATAGGATACCAACAGAACACAGTCCAAAAACATTATCAAATAAATGTCACAGATGCAGTTCATATAATACCCTAAATCTGCGATGGATGCATCGATAATCGCGAAATCCAGGGGCTGATAGAAACAGACTATAATAACAAGAAAAAAGAAATGACCTGCATCCAACGAATACGGGTAGAAGAATCGTGATGAAGAGAGCGGGCGGAGCGAATGGCTGCATCTCTTGATTCCATGAAAGACCTAGGCAAGTCGTCTGAGATATACAAGTGCCATGGCTGTCGAGTTTGAACTTCCCCTTTAGCGCTTGCTGCTGAACTCCCCTCCACTTCCCCCTTCTCCATCACTATACTGCAAAACAACTCGTCGATTAATGCTGGCTTGGGAAGCAGGGAGCACTCTTTTAACTACCTTTTACCTTTCGTCAAAACAAAAAATAAATCTTAACATTTCCGTCTACCTGTTATTTGAAGAAAATTTGTGAAAAAAGCTCCGGTAACTTTCACATTTTTGTAAATAACCCGTGTAATTTAAGAGTTGGTAAGAGCTCTACGTACACCAAGTGAATATGAGTTGGTCAAAATGAATACGAAACAAAGTGAGTATGAGTTGGTCAAAATGAGTATGAGTTGGTTAAAATGGGTACGAAACTAAATGAGTATGACTTGGTTAAAATGAGTATGACTTGGTCAAAATGAGTATAAATATTCAAAATGAGTATGAATATTCAAAATGAGTACGAATTACCTAAATAAATACGAAACCAAAGAAGCCAAATGAGTATGAGTTTTCCAAATAAGTATGACTTAGCTAAATACGTATGAGATTTCCAAATGAGTATGACTTAACCTAATGAGAATTTTTCAAATGAGTAAGGATTTTTCTTCTCAAATCTACAAGATTCTACAAATGAGTATAAAACCCTAATTAAGCAATAAGAGCAACACTGCGGAGATTCTACGAGCACTCTTTACAAAGAAGAACGATTCTCCATTCACTAGCTAGGAGTTGAAGCCGATGCAAATATAAATTGCGCCTAAATTCCAGACTCATCCAAATTCAAATATTATTCCCTATATCTTTCTTTCTCCTCTGCTACTAATAATCATCTTCATCTTCTTCACTTTTCTGTGTTTGTTTTTTAAGTCCCTAATTTCATGTTACACTTAGGGTTTCGTTTTTCTTCAATTTAGTTTCCACAATACCATGAATTTAAAGTAGGAGAAAGATATATACAAAGATGCAATAGCCAACGTCGTCGATGATTGTGCAAATGGAGGAAACTCCGATGATTTTGCCGCCGCCAGAGAGTACGATGATGTCATTGATGGAGTTGAAATTCCAAAATCTCATCTGAGTAGCTTTTTCGGTGATTTAGGTTAAACTCTCATCGGAATAATTTGCACTAACTTAACACCCGTAACTTTCAGCTTAAAATCAGAATGTACTACCACATTTATTAAATATACTACCTTACTTTGAAAATATACTATTTTGTTTATTTGTTATAAAGGAAACATTGTCAGAATAGACCAAGGTTTTAGCTCATTTTCAAAATAAATCCCAACTAGCTACGAATTAAATCTAAATATCATCTAGTTCTAAATTTTATTTGCTTTCATACAAACTAACGGATGACAAAAACTCACATTAGTGAGTCTTGCCATTAGTCTTTTCCTCCACTTTTGTCACGCAAGCAGTAGTCCTTGTTGGGTCTGTACTTCAACAAGAAAAAGAAATCTTCATTTTCAATATCCTCTTCTTTAGGAAAGATGAGGGAAAGACAACAGGTATCGGGTGGCATGTCGTCCCGGACAATGAGGGCACTGTCACCAATGGTGGAAGACGGGTATGTGTAAGTGGAGGGTGTGATGGTGGCATGATGAGAGGAGAAAGAGTGTGAGAGGAGAAAGGTTATCAAAGAACCTTTTACATCACAGAGTTTCACTTTCCTTTCTCCTCCTATCCCTTTTTTGATTCCTTTCACTTTCTCCTTTTGCACCCAACATCTCCGCTATAGTTATAGAGTTCTCTTACCCTCACACCAACAAAAGAAACAAAACTAACCTAGGAAAGTGAAATAAACATATGTGAAGAATCAATCAAAGAACTAGCAAAGACAAACCCTTTTAACTTGAAACCAATCTAAAAAACAAAAGCACTTAAAACACCTAAATAAGTCCATAAGAAGTCAAATACTGAATAAATCTCAAATGTGAAGACTGAAGAGAACACAAAACCAAGCCAATTCATAGACAAAGTTGTAAAAGATAACTATTTAAAGTAGTATAGATTTGCATCATGGTTGATAATATTTTCAGATAGTCTGAAAACCATAGTGTTTGTTTCGTAAGAATCGTAAAGGAAAGTAAACGTTTTCATATCAATTTTGTCCTTTCATTCGCTTTAGTTTTAAGGAAGGAGAACAAATAGTAGGATAGACATTTGGAGTAGGACCCTTTAATTCTATTCCTCTGAGGGGATGTTTGGTTCACATAATTCAGCTATCAGATATAAGTTTAAAATGGGCTAAATCCATACCATGTGTTTGGTTGGAATTTTATAATTTTAAAACTCATACCTCAAACCTATGAGGTATGAGGTTTAGAAGCCTTTGGGAGGAGGTGAATATGGCTCATTCCAGGCCCCTAAGTATCAATTAGGAGTGATTAAAATAGCTTTGATGGTAGAATATTTTTTCTTCTTTTAATCACATAATTTTGCAAAAAATATTATATCTAGTTTTTTTTTTTGAACTTCCCTTCACGAACTATACTGATATGATTTTTCTTCTTCTCAATTTGTCACAAACACAAGTATATTCATGTATTATTATTATTTTTGTCAATTTGCTAAACACCAAGAACCGTATTTATATGATTTATTTTTTCTCTATTCTCTTATCACCAAGAATTTTATTTAGATGATTTACTTTTTTCTCAACTTGCTGAACCAGCAATTAAATTCATATGATATATCTTGCAAAAGTTTTCTTTTCTTTTATTTTATTTCCTAAGCTTGTGCGATTTGTAATATTCGTAGCATCGTTTTCAATTGGTCGGTCTTGGAAAAATATAGCCAAAATTCACTCTTACGTATGTAAATTTTATAAGATAATATAAACATAGAGGTAGGGGGAATATCCATGATATATCTGAATTGTTTTTTATTTGAAAGATTTTAAAGATTTTAAAATGTTTTAAAACAAACAATAAATAAGGGTATTATTCCATTTCAGAATTGAACCAAACATATGGTATTAGGAATCAAGTTTCAACCTATATCACCCTTGTTTGATTCATGATTCCAACCCCATACCACCTTGTAAACCTAACGGGGCCTAAAAACTTGGGGGCAGGTATTGGAAGAGGGATTTTGAAGCGTATACAATAACTAAAATGTCATTCACGAAGGGGATGTTGGTTCACGTACTTGGAATGGAATGGTATGGATTAGAACACACCCAAGTGTTTGGTTAGCCTATTTTGCTATGGAATACGATACCCATAGGTATCTAACTCCACCTAAATCCGTTGGAATCATAAACTTACCCCCCCTCCTAAGATTAAAACTCCATTTCAACATGATATTAAAACCTATAAGGTAGAGAGTCCTTCAACCACCCCCTTCTCCAAGCAACCACCCTCCCACCACCCCTTCTCCAAACAAGCGCCCTCCCTGCCCGGCCGCTTTCTTTACCCCCACGCAACTTTCCTGCTGGTTTGTAGCCGACCATTTCTCTCATGCCGGTGGCAAGGCGATTTCGTGGTTGTTGAAGGGGGTTTCATTACTGGAAAGGACGATTTCGTGGTTGTTGAAGGGGGTTTCAGAGTGGCGAAGGTCCATTTCATGGTGGGTGAAGGGGAGGGTGGCAGTTTGCGGTGGATGAAGGTGTTTTAGTGGCTGGGGAATGGGTGGCAGTTGGTGGGAGGGGTTGTTTTTTTTTTCATTTTAAATTCAATATCTGTAATTAAAAAAACTATTTTAAAATTAAAAATATTAATTATAGTTAATATGATATAAAATGATTTATAGGAAAAAATAAACAATTAGAATTCATTCTAAAAAATGAACCAAACAGTTGAAATGAATATAGAATTCATTTCAATATTGAACCAAATAGTTTAAACTTAATATGGAAGTTTCAATCCGTACCACCTTAATATGAGATCCTGATCCATACCTTCCAACATCTCGAACCAAACAGGCCCGAAGAGTGTTAGGAAGAATACTTGTTGGTACTTAAATGCAATCTCTCCCATTATTGGGCACGCTAAACAGTCATACCAAGTGTTTAATACTCCCGCAATTTCTAAATAAGTGACACTTCATATTTTCACGTTTGTCAATTTACTTTTTTAAACATTAGTATCTACGATTATCAATAATTAAAAGGAAAAATTGTATTTTACCACCTTTTGTGTATCACTTTTTGTAAATTACCACCTTGACTCTTTTTTTAAAATTACCACCTTTTGTCTCCATTTTCTCAAAAATTCCCACTAACGGTTTCCGTCAAGAAATCCGTTAGTGTGGGCCCACTTCTTACTAACTTAGCAAATTACTCATTTTAGCTTTGAATTATCAACTAATTAGGGATTATTTACCTAAACAACCAATAATTTTAATTTAATTAAACAATTAAAACCCCTAATTTATCATCCAAGCAAAAAGCCTAAATCAATTGAACAACTATAAACCTAAATGAATTAAACAAGCAAAATCATAATTCAATTGAACAAGAAAACCCTAATTCAATGAAACTATCAAAACCCCTAATTCAATTAAACAAGCAAAAACCCTAAATTGATTTTAACAACCAAAACTCTAATTCAATTGACAAAATAAACCCTAACTCAATTAAATAAGGATAACCCTAATTCAATTCAACAACAAAAATCCTAATTCAATTGAATAATCAAAACCCTAATTTTCGTCCAAAAAACCCTAATTTTCGTCCAAAAAACACTAATTTTCGTATGATTCTAACATATACAAATGCACTTACCTTCTTCAACTCATTTTGCTCCAAAGTGGATCGAATTTCGGTCCCTCTTCAATGTCTCTTACTCTCTATTTGTTAATTTGAAGAAAGAGAAGCAAATCTGATTATTTTAGCTCTCATTCATTGGAAATTAGGTTAAGAAGGTGAATGATGAAAGGGGGAAATGAGAAATTGGTAAAGTTGAGATAAAGTGGGCCCCACAAACGTTTTTTTTGACAGAAACCGTTAGTTGGTGGGAAATTGTGAAGAAAACGAGACAAAAGGTGGTAATTTATATTTAAAAAAAAGTCAAGGTGGTAATATACAAAATCTGTAAAACAAAAGGTGGTAATATACAATTTTTCCTAATTAAAAATTATAAAAAATTAATATTAAAAAAATTCACATTGAGACGAATCTAGCAAGATCTCACATAACATTTTTTCTAATATGTAAATCACCAAAGCTAATAAGTCTAAACTGTGAATAGTAAAAAATATGTCACTTATTTAGAAACGGAGAAAGTAAATGTATATGGGTGTTTGAGCATCAAAGAGTGAGATTGAGAAAATGAAAATTGGTGCGTAGAAGTTTGTATGACGATTCTTACCTCTAAGCATCCGGAGTTCGTACAAACAACATAGTCCCAAGCAACCTATTTCGAGGATGACCTAAATTTTAAGATACTGATATTACATTGCCTAAATATTCAACCTTTTCTTAGTGCAAGAAAAGACGGGCTCTTCCCAAAAAGTATCCAAAAATGCATTATACATTTCTCACAAAAATTGTTGCCTCAACCTTTACCCTTGCCATCCTGAGATAGCAAAAGCGTGCTAAAGGCAAGAGAGAATCGACTAATAGGTGTAGGAACTAATTGCATCAAGTACCAAATAGTTGTGCTATAATAAGGCATTATACACTTACACTTAACAAGCACAACTGAACACCGAGTTTCCAAAACACCTTACTTTTCTCGAGGCTTTTCTTCTACCTGCTTCAGTGTGAGTGGATCCTGAACTCAATGCAGACAAGTCAATCCTGTCCATTATGTTCATCTTAGGCGGTTCATGAACCACTTTAGGCATCGATAATGCCCACTGCATTCCCCAAATTGCCAATGGCCTCATGTATATAAGCGATCGGAAATGACCATCCAGTGTCCAAGCTTCTGGTGTTTGGAACCAATACCTAAAACAAGAGAAACAAATAAAGAAAATTATTACTAAAAGATTCCAACCTTTTCAATTTAACTGAGCTTATTATAACTTATTAGTACTTGCTAAAAATTACTTGAACTTATTAGAACTTATTCAAACCTTAATTGTAAGAGGGTCAAACTTTACTCCTCAATGCACATACAGAGGGAACTTGTCTGGTTGCAGAAACATGGTGTTGCGTATGTTCATTCCAGTTTCTTACATAACACTAAGATTCTTTCTTCTTTTGAAAGAAAAAAATTAACCAAAAAAGAGTAAAGTCTCACATCTACCCACCCCCAACATACAATGCTGGAGGAATTGTGTCCTCGACTCCTTATGCAATTACTAAATATAATATGGATCGTATTATGGTGATAATAATTCATTTCATTGGGTCGTCTTTACGTCTTGCTAGAGAACGCTATAGACCTTTGGGTTAGTACATAATAAACCCGAAACCCACTTAAATGGATCCTACAAGGTCACACATAATATTTGGATCACCAAAAGAGAAACCCATAGCCCATAAAGGTTATAGGGTAGTCGGCCCAAAAGGGAGATAAGAGGAGATTATTTGACCTAATTATTCCTATATAAAGGTCAGGCAGTCAAAAAATAAGATACAAGATCTCTCATTATTTCCTCCTGCTCTTTCTCTTTCTCAACTGACATTACTCCATAAAAGAAGCACCCTTTGATCTGAATTGGTGGACTAAGTAGAGGAATCACGTTTGAGATTCTTTCTCCAAGTTCGTTGGCTATACTTTGAAGTATTCAATCCCGCCAAACCAGTTGAAGTCACGCATCAAGAGATTGGTTATTAATTATTATATGATCCTTAATTATATGTGCATGAGATCTTGTTTTAGGTGCTTATGAATTAGATTCATGAAATTCCGCTTATAATACCTATAATCCTACAAAAGCATTCAAGACTAATAACAGAGAAATCATCAGTTAGTTACTGTTATTGAAGAGCATAATGTTTCTTTTAAAAGTTCATCACTTCATGGCTAGTTATTTTGTCAGGCTGAGTGTTGTTGGCATGACAAGAGTGATGGACTGCAGGGTGGAGATGGTGTGCGGGAAGCTAAGGGAAGCACTAGCCAGTGCCTTAGGAATCATTGCAAATCACATACTTGAATAGAAACTGGAGCCTGCAATGACAATCCTCAAACTAAATTTTCAGGCGACCAAGTGTCCTCCTCTATGCCGCAGCAAAACACCCTACAACTAGATCTTAGTAATGACGGTAAACAAGAGCATAGTTTTGGTCTGCTACGGAGTTACTGATACTCGTTAGAGTCCAACTATGAAAAGACTGACTTCAATGAAAGGCTAAGCTTTTAAATCATAAACCAGTGGACTTTGTGGCTAGCGGTAATTTGATAGAGGACGCAATCAAACTTCAAACTATTATATGTATCAAATACAAAAGGCCAAAAATATTGTAAAGTCAAAAGGGGGTCAGGAGCATTCCCCTACCAGGTGCAAGTTAGATGAGTGTTCATTTTCTAGAGATCCCAAAGTACAGAAGGTGTCTATTCTTGCTAGAGTTAGGAAGTACATTGAGAAAAAATCACAAGGTATACTAAAGGGGAGCAGTAGTTCTCCAAATAAGAAATACCATAAGATGGAAAAACCATTAATGCATAATCATTTTTCAATCTTTAAACGAGAAAAGTGAGGGTTTGCAATTCATCTTGACCGTCACTTTGGCTGTGACAAGCACTTTATCACCAACCCTCTTCAGCCTGTACCTTAGAATATCTCAGGGACAAAAAGGTAAATGTGAACAAAACATTCATCTCCACTCCTACTAGAGACTGATCACTGTCATATGTTAGGCCAGCACACAGACAGCTTTTGAAATATATTTGCCAGCATAGAGAAAAGCTGACACCACAAATGAAATGTTCTACAGAACTTTGACATAATTATGACTGCAACAGATGGGGAGTGCTAAAAAAAGACTAATTCCTGTTGCAGATGTGACAATTAACAAGATGCTAGGGCAAAAATAAAAGTGAGCGGGTCTTCTAATTTTTCAACCACCAACATCAAATCAATCATGGGTATGAGTTTGGTGACAAAAGACACCTCAAGGAAACACAATTAGTCAAGCAGCAATATACGACAAAGATCTGCTAAAGTATGGTAAAAGTATGCTTTACCCGTATCCATCTTCAGACCAGCCAGCAATGAAAATTCCCTCAGCAGCAGAAAAGCCTTGCTCCTCCTTTCCTGCAAGAATCATAGTAGCAGCCATAGCATAAGTAACTCCAGTCCAAATTTCACGCGACTGCATGCAGGTCTCGTCCACCTTCCCATTGGGATGTATTCCATTTACAGCACCAACTGAACCTCCTTTCACTTTCATGACATTGTACTCAAATATTTTCTGCAGGGTGCTCTTAATTTTGTAATCATCAAAGAGATCAGGTAACCCTGATGAAGCTGTATACCACTGTCCAGCTAATTGATCTGCTTGAATAGATTTACTGTTACTGCTTGAACCAGAGTCATAGTTGAAATAAGAACCATTCCACAGCTTAGCTTCAAAGGCAGATTTAGCCATCAAAAACTTATTCTTGCATTTTTCACCAAACTCCTCGTCACCTAATTGGAAAGCCATTGCTGCGGCAGCTTGAAGTGCTGCAAGCCACAAACAGCCACAATAAGCACTGACGCCATGAACTGTCCAAGTATCATATGTTTGGTCTGGGAATCCATCATTCTCTATAAGGCCATCACCGTCCGTGTCAAATTGCTCCATATACTCCATGGCAGCACGAACAGAAGGCCAAACATCAATTCCAAAAGCCATATCTCCTGTTGCAGCAAAATCCCGATAGACCTGAAGTACGAATTTCGGGTTTAAATCTTTCCATTTGCTTGTATCGTGTATATTATAAGCATTCATCTCTTTCCAAGGGTCATGTGTTCCCAGATCATGAGGAACAGCTCCTCTTACCTTGCGGATTCCCCAGTTTCCTTCTGCTAGGAATCGTACTCTTCTACCATCCTCAGATAGGACAGCTTTGGCGAATTCACGCTGAATACTAAGTTCAATTAAGGGAAACAGATCTAGCAGTGCAAATGATGCATAGAAGTGTACATCATACGTGCACCACATTATGTACTCCACTCCTTCGAGATACAGAAACCTACCCACGTCTTGATAATCACCCTTGGGTTCTGCCAAAGTACCTCCTGACTGCTTGACTTTTTTCAAGGGTACAACCATCGGGTCCTTCAAAGCATGTCCTTTGTCTGGCAGCTCGCTATCCTTTACCAAACTTCCAGTTGGCTCGCCAGAGTCTGCAATGAGAATTCTGTCATCAATCTTTATCTAATATTTGAACATGCAAGAGGTAAAATTGAAGGAAAGGTCCAACTGATACTTGCATGGTTCTAATACCCTATAGATGCATATGTCAAAGAACATTTACAACAGTCAATTAGTAACTATCTTAAGAAACCTACCCACATTATCACCATAAACCTGGAGGTCAGCCAAAGCACCTGACTGTTTAACTTTCTTCAACGGTAAAACCATCTCTTCCTTTAAAGCATGGTCTCCTAGTCCAGCATCAGCCTTATCAAGATTTGCTCCATTTGTATGCTCAATCACCAGTCCTTTAGCGTCGACCTTTGCCGCGGTTATAGTAACTTTTGTGCTTTCATCTTGTCGTGGCAGCTTTTTATCATTTACAAAACTTCCAGCTGCCTCGGCAGAGTCTGCAATAAAAAATCCTTCAGCAACCTATGGCATAATTAAATATGAAAGAGGCAGAAGAATGATAATTGCATTATTTTGATTTCCTACAGACGCAATCACGCATATGTCAAAGAACATTTTAAAACTGCCAATTGGTACCTATCCAAACAGTCCCGCCTGCAACCAGAAAGTATAATTCATTGAACAGTGTAAATTTGTACCTGCAAGACGCAAGAAATCTTAGCTGATTAACACCAAAGTGGCGGATACCCCCCCCCCCGGCCCAAACAGACCACACCAAACATAAAAAGAAAACTGCCAGTACAACTGTACAAGTCAAATTAACAGATAAGATAGAATACACGACGATGAGATAAGAGAGTAGACAAATCTTCCAGTCAAAGCAGTGTCAGATTTTCTTACCATTCAGGTAGCCTATCATCCTTGAGCACCGGGTCTTGCCATTTCTCAATTTCCTCCTCCCATCGCTTGTAGTCTGATGAGAAATACATAGCAAATAATTGATTTCAGTATAATACATTATAGTGAACATATTTCTCGACAAATGCAGTCACAATAGATATATACCAGGATCACAAATACATACTAGTGAGTGAATAATGTACCAATTCCTCTGCGGCCCGTAGAGAGGTACCATAGTACCTTGTATATCGCCTACAACATTATAGAATGAATTGTAAAAAAATGACTGCAGAATAATCGTTTAGCTAAGCAATTTGTACTCGAAAACTTAGTAGTCAATTAGTACTTCAACATTGAGATTGACAATGTATACACAAAGTTCCCCACTGTAAGCAGCATATTAGGTGATAATATCAAATCATTCCAACGAAACAATACAAGACAAATATTCTACCTGTAATAAGAACTCCCTTTCAAAAATTTTACTTTAGGGGATGACCATGCAACAGCAAATGCTACAGTACACTTTCCATGAGGCTCCACCCAGGTAGAAGCTGAAACTGCAGCACAAAGTGTTTCCCCAGGCGAGGATGGCATGCTTGGTCCAGCAAAAAAATTCTCCCGATCAAATTGCCCATCCTTTATACCCCAGAAGAATTTTAATCAAAATAAAATAAAATAGAGGAACACCAACATATTTCTTCATTAGGACTTTTGGTCTTTCTTTTTGTTAAGCTTTTACCTTATCCAAAACAAGGAAAGAAGAAAAATCATAGAACTGGTCAGCATATTTGAACAATCATTACCATGAGGCTCAAATAAATGTACACCTCACCAAAAAAAATGGCATTATCCAGGCAGACCATAGGCCTCGCGAAAGATGGAGCAAGAAGAGAATTCATTTACATCAATAACATGAAACTGATAGATCCCTACCCGCGTCATTTTCGACCACATATCCTTCGCTGTAACACAACTTCCTTCAGCTAAACCAAAGCATGGAAGTACAGTCACATTTACATTTTGTGTTTCACAAGCAGCAATTGCAAAAGTGACAGGAGGGTTGTCCTTTGCGGTCCTGTACCATATCAGATGCCTCATTCAGGACAAAAAACTTACTAGCATTCATAATATGTTTGAGAAGCACATAATTTCCAAGAATAAAATAAAACAACGCATGAGAAAACTTATTGCATACAGCACCCCAGAAGAAACAAGAAAGCAAAGGGCAAAAATCAACACACTGCCAAAAACACCAAAAGTAAATAAGAAAGAAAAAATACAGAGACATGACATACGTAAAAACCGCAATGACAAAAAAACAGCTATATCACTAGTTGCTTGAAATATTTGGATACCTTAAAAACTAGACAATGAGCCTGAAAGGAAGATTAGTTTGCTAAAAAATAAACGTGCTCCCAGGAGTAGATGCCTTCATGCTCCTAGGCGCACATATTGCATCACCTTAACTAGTCTAAGTAAAAAAATTGAGCTGAAGAAGTCCAAAATATGAGTGGCTCGATTGGTTGAGATTGCGAGTCAACTTTCATCGCCTATATAGCTATTAAGGCTATGTTTGGGGAGGCATTTCAGCTACCTTAAATGATAAGGTGCTGAAATATTTCAAGTGCTAAAATAAATTTGTGTGTTTGGGGAGTAGCTTAAATAAAATTTAAGGTGGTTAAAATGACTGAAATGGAGAAGGTGATAATTTTTGAAGTTTTAAAATCAGTCACCTTAAACTTCTAATTATCTCCTCTTTTTTCTCTACCTAACAATGAAAACCCCTAAAACCATGTATTTGATCCTTCACCCCGTTGTTGCTCATTCCATGGCTACTGCTCTGCTGGTATTTGTCAATACGAATCCATGGCTGCTGGAATTTGTAATTTCAATTCTATGGTGTTTAATAATATTTTTGTGATTTCTTGCCCTTGGAGAAGTTGTTGAATTCCATTGCTGCTGGAATTTATAGTTTTCATATGAATTGCATATACTCTGTTGATCTAACTCAATTCAATTTGAAGTAATTGCATATACTCTGATGATCTAAAAACAAGTGATAAAAAATGTATAATAGGCTTTAAAAAGTATATGCCACTCCTCTGTAAGTTTTTGCTATGATTGATTTTACGAAGTACTGTAATATATAGTTTACTGGATTTTTGTACTAATCGACAATTTTCAATGTATAGCATGATGTTCTATATTCAAGTAGATTGGTTTCTTAATGTTTATAATAATAGATAAATTTTTTTAATGTATATAATTTAAACTTGTGATATTGTTAATATTATTATAACCATATAGAAATAATAGAGTTATCTTTACAATATTTATTACATGATGCGAGCTAGAATCTTAATGACGGTATTTTATTAGATAAATACATATATAAATTATGTCAGAATATATACAACAAATACTTTAGCAACTTAAATAACTAGTTTCACCAAACAAGCAATGTTATTAGGCACCTTATCAGTTTCAGCTAGCACATTATAAGTTTCAGGTAACTTATCAATTTCAGCACCTTTTCAGCTAGTTTTGCCAAACATAGCTTAAGAAGGTACATCATTAATAAACTTTCAGGCATATGGAAAAAATATAAAAGTAAACTTATAAATCTTATTCAGAGATATATAACAAGTAAATCATCGATACAGCTCATATCACATAAAGGATCATAACAACTATAACACGGCTGCCATTGGGGAGAGAGTCCCGGTGGATGGTAGTCGACTAAAGAGTAGACATTTGTCTTGCAGATAAAGACTTATAAGAGAGTGAAGACCAAAGTGGAAGGGTTGTGAAAGCTGCAAAGAATAATTCTAGGGAGGTTAAGTTTATAAAAATGGCCAACTTTTTAAAACATTACTTTGGGGTTTTGAAAGTGGGGGACAAGAGAGGGGGGGGTGTGGACGAGGGGACGGGCATAGGGCCAAGACAGCCCCACACTCCCTGTCTACTTTATTAAAACGCACCCAATCCCTACACTGTCTCAGTCATCCGCCACACCAGGGACATTCAGGGTACGACGGTGACTGGCCACTAGCCATCCCCATGATTTGTACTCATCATGTGTTAAGGTTAATACAAATTCAACCACAATTGTTGTATGTATAGGAAAAGGAAACATAGATCTGGTTCATGTCTTCATTTGGGTGATTTCAACTTTGGAGTGAGAAATATTTGCTCAAGATCCATAAGGGTTTAGGTTGACCCACAAGATTATCGGGATTTCAAGACACCAATTCTATTTTCATCAAATAAATACTATATAATCCCATCTTAACAAATACTTCTTCCGTTTCTAAATAAGTGACACATTTAAATAGTGTTTACTATTCACAGTTTAGACTTTTATTAGTTTTGACGATTTTCATTTTAGGAAAAACATAGTCATGTGAGATCTTGTTAGATTCGTGTCAATGTGAATTTTTTAATATCAACTTTTTATAATTTTTACTTATTGATAATTGTAGATATTAATGGTTAAAATAATGCATTGGCAAATGTAAAAACAAGAAATGTGTCACTTATTTAGAAACAGAAGAAGTATAAAACAACAAAGTTATAATATAATCCCGCCTCAACAGATATACATCACAAATATTAAAGTCATAATATACACAGTCATTCATTACCAAATTCAACACAAATAAGAAAGTCATAAAGTATGTCAAGATGAACAGAGGCCATAATTGAGTTGCTTTCACAAGATAAGATTTCCATCAAATAATTGGAGGATGTTATGCCATCATACGCGAAATTTAAAATAATTTCATTCAGCAATGCAAATCTTAGCAGATTAGCTTGCTGTCCCAATTTTCGCCGTCATATCAATCAAAACAGCAAATTATTTTTTTCTCCATACTCTGAAAAGAAAATCGCAAACCAACCGTCATAAATAGATAGTAGGGTTTGATCACTTGCATGTGATGCAGGAGAACACCAGAAACATTGTCTTCACCTCTATCAAAAGAAAGGCCAAATATCATGAGTTTACTTTCATACATAATTCATTGCAATAAATGGGAGCAAATGGAGAAATACTCACATGAATGGTTCATTCACATGCTCCCCAGATAATTGGGATACTCCTCCAACAGAGTTCTGTGATATAGTTCATATGTGTGTGAACACTTGTTCACATAGCATACAATATAGTGTTAAAGCAGGAAAGCACAAGACAAACTTACAGCCCAGGTGAAAAGAAGGCTGACTTTAGCCCTTTCCTTCCCAGTGTTCACCAACTGCGACAAAACAAACCCAGGACTTTTAGAAAACCAATCACCACATTAATTCATAAGCCACATTGCAGTTATTTTACAAACAGCTACCGTATAAACAAAGACCGCGGAAGGAAGACTGCTATCCTGGTAGTTATGAGGTATAAAGGGGGATATTTGACGACAAGATATCTTCAGTTCAGGATCAGGTTCACCTACATATGAAATAATACAATTGTATAAGGATTAAGGAAGAAAATAGCAGAATAATTCGCGGTAATGGTCGCGAGAACATGGAAGCGTGTTGCAACGGTCAAATAGCAACAAATTGCGATTGACGCAGCGTGAACTTTTTCAAAAATTTCACACTAATAGATTTTTAACCTCAATTTTGCATTTTCTAAGTTTTATAAGTATTCTTATAACTTAATTTGACCAAAGCTATCATATGGTTGGGTTACACATATGGTGAATAAAAGATTACTTAAAACCTAAGATTCATATCTAATTATATATAAATTGATACTAACTCATATATTATCCAAATTCAAAGCCTAAGACAAATTTTTTGTGTGCCTATTGTTTTTGTGCTACAATGTATTTTACCCTTCACTTTTTTTTGACCAATCCAAATTAAGTAATGGCCGTAAAGGGTAAAAAAAACGCTCTAACGTGGTGAGTCACCGTTACGTAACGGACAACGCGACGAGATGAATGTGAATTTCGTTGCGGCGTCACATAACGGCAAGATCAAAATCCGTTACGTAACGTAACGGTTGAGTTTTTTTTCCAATTGTGGAAGGAACATCAATAGGTACTAGGATCGAAGAAAAAGAAATTGGCAACTACCATCATATATCGTCCAGGCCCTTGGGAATAGAGCATGATAAGATGAATGTTGGCCACTCAAATTCCAACCCCAAGAAGATATACCCTGTTCACAAGATTTCCTGCAAATATAAATGGCAGATATGAGCTAACAGCCTAATAGTATGGCTGAGAAGGATTTCAATCCTATCTAACATGCTAGCAATTCCAACAAACATATGTAGCCAAGAAACGCCCAGGAGGTGTCAGCCTACACAGAGCAACTCAGCCTACACAGAGCTTGGCTCAAATTAAGAGATTTGAAATATTTTCATTTGTTTCAATTTTTACAAATTTTAAAAGTTTAATGTGCAACTATTCATAAAATCTTGCACAATACTAATGAACATCTTTAATTATTATTAGAAAGGCAATTCTAAAATGTTAAAACACGAAAAGGATATTCGCAATACAAACAACAATAACAAAGCCTTACTATCAATTCAGTTCAGCTCCATTTGCTCCGTCTTTAACCATTTTCGTTAATATTATTAAGATTATTGATCAAATTTATTTTCCTAATTACTCTTACGATTATTATTGTTTTTACTATTATTGTTATCATTGCTAAATACTACCTCCGTTCCATATGTATTGCAACATAGGGAGTTTCACGCCTCCTAATGCATTACTTTAAACGTTAATATCTCTTGTTTTACTTTAGTAAAAATTATGAAAAGTTGATATTAATTAAGCATATATTGAGACAAATCTAACAAGATCCCAAATAACTATAGCTATATTAATGTATAAGTCACGAAATAAGATCAAAAGGGAGTGTATGAATAGTGTAAAAAGTCAAAGGTTGCAATACTCATGGAATGGAGGTAGTACTATTTTGCTAATTATATTTTTACTCACTATTATTACTATTATTATCAGGACTGAGCATGGGTTGGATTGGTGCGGTTTGAGATACAACTCAAACCAACCCAAATCGAAAAAAGTTTGAGATTTTACCGAACCAACCCAAACCGCATCCAAACCAATCCAAATTTACACCACATAAAACGATTCGGAGCGATGAAGTTTGCAATCACCCATATTTCATTTCAATACGAGTTTTTTTTTTTGAATAGGATACAAGGAAAAGCATTAGGTAACCCTTCTCTTAAGGGTGAAACCTATGCTATTTAAAAGAAATAACTAATAAAAAGTCTTGTCCGTCGAGTACTCCTCAGCTATTTGAGCTATATGATGTCCTTGTTTGGCTACTCTGTTAGATACTGAAAATGTGAGTTATCGTTGTAGACCTGAAGGAAGTGAGAATTTGTCTGATGTCATCAATGAGAGTTTGTATGCACCATCGAGCTTTGTAATTTCCTTTCAAGATGTTGATGAATATTAAATTGTCCCCTTCAATTACTAAGTCTGAAATCTTCATATTCTTGGCTTGGAGAAGGCCATTATGCAGAGTAGTGGCTCGAGCAACGAGAGGGCACGACTTGCCCAATTTGTAGGCTTTTGCCTTTAGAATTTTGCCTAAAGAGTCCCTCAGTACAATTCCTGCAGCAGTTAAGTCTTGGGTAGTTGATCCATCAAAGTATAGTTTGACGAGGATGTGATGTGGGGGGGTCCAATGGACATGGATAGTGGTTGAAGGTTTTGTTAGGGAGGGGTGAAGGTGTGGGAGTTAATGTCAGTGGAATGGCGTAGATTCTATTCCAAGTTCATGTATATTGCTCTATGGAGTATGCGGTTTGGCTGCCGGGTCTCGCTTCTGAAAATTAGGGCATTTCGTTCTTGCCACATACTCCGCAGGAGTAAGAAAATTTTTGTGACGATTGATTTGGGTTGGGCTTTGGTAGTGTTAAACAGAGAGGCGAGATTTGTTTCATTAATACGGCAAGGAAGGAAGGTTAATGTATTATCTTTCCAAAAGACATTAGTGTGTGGGCACAGTAGAAAAAGGTGGTCTATGTCTTCTTTTGGATTTTGACATGTAGGACAATAATTTAGTATCGGTATATTTCTTTTTTCTAAGTTGCTCCTAGTAGGAAGGCCATTGTAATTTGTAATTGTTGTTTTATTTTACCGACTACATATTCACCATCAAAAACATTAAAAAAAAAGTTATAAAAAAACTAGAAGATATTGAAAAATTACAAAATTAAAATAATATTACTACTTAAGAAACAAAGTTGTTGTTAAGTTGAATACAAAAGCAGTTTGGCGGTTAATGGTGCGGTTCGATTACAATATAATAGACCAACTCTAAACCGCAAATTGTGGTTTGGTCAAAAGGTATAGACCAACCCACTTATTAGAGCTCGTAAACCAACCCAAACCGCGCCAAAATGGTTTGGTGCGGTCCGACCCTGTACCAAGAATAATAACATATTATTCTTATTACTCTTTATTATTATATTATTAAGTCTTATTCTTATAATAGTAATATTAATTCCTACTTCTTAGACATTATTATTAAGATAAATTACCTCCATTTTTTATTGTTACGCTTTTCTTTTTAGTACGTTTCTTTTTAAGTGTTATACTCTTACTTTTTCTATCTTTGGTAAAATGTCACATCGTTTTATTCCTTTTTTCCACATCATTGGGCCCACTTATCATAATATTTTCCCATTTAATTACGCATTTACCCACCCAACTACCAGTTGTTGTTTGCATTTGCCACTTTCTTCTCTTATTTTCTCTACTCCACAAACAATCACAACATATTTTTCACCAAATTCCTTAGTTATCCCCCAAAGTGAAGTGTAACCATTAACAAGAAACGGAGGGAGTGATTATCAACAAATATTAATATATTATTAATAATAATAGTAATTACTTATTATTAATAATTTATCATTATCATTAATTATTACTATTAATTATTTATTAGCAATACTATTATTTCTTAATTTATAATTATCATTTAATAACTACTAAAAAATTATTATTATTAATCATTAATTATTAAATATTATTACGTATCATTATAAAAATTATTTATTACTTACAATAATAATTATTTAATAATTTCTTATTATTTAATTATTATTTATAATGAATAACAGTTCAATTCACTCAGCAGCTTCACTCAGTTCATTTTCGTTCAGCTGGGCTGATTTGTGCCAAAGAAAATATGCCCTCGGTTCCAAAATGATAAAGGGTATTGGCAATGTTAGATATTCTAATCTAGAAACCTAAAAGTATCAGTAATCTCTTCCCATGTTTGAGTACCTATGTTAGTGTTACTTAGAAAGAGTCTAAGATTCAATACTCTTTTACAAAGTACATAAGAGTCCTACCACTTTTCATACCCTAAATATTCTATACCCTTTTTAAGATCTAGAAAAAAAGATAATCGAAAACTAGCATGATGAAAGGAAATATATAGTCTTTAAAAATTATAAACCAAAAGGAAACTTCGCAAGTCCGTCCAAAAACAGGGTCCGAGGATGTTTGGTGATTTGATTAGTAGCATCCATGGAATTTAGTAACATGCTTACAAGGATGTTTGGTGATTTTCTTTTACCCTAAGTCAGTATTTGGATTTCTCGTTAATTTGGTGTGAAGGGATAACATAATGCATATTTAGTGGTACTATTGCTGTCACAAAATAATCCATGGATAAGAGTCATTTTTGTCCAATTGAACTTTAAGGTTTATGCCAAGTTATTATGCTTTCACTTCATAGATATTAGTTAGGTAGGAGCTTATGATTATCAAATATATGATGTTAATCATGTTATTATGCTTTCACTTCATAGATATTAGTTAGGTAGGAGCTTACAGTTATCAAATATATGTAAGTTATTATGCTTTCACTTCATAGATATTAGTTAGGTACGGGCTTATGATAAAAGTAAAGAGCCTTGGACCTTGTGGTCTAGTTTCAAGGATACTTTTGACAGTAAGAGATTTCTTACTGACCAAATAATGATTCTAAGGTTATTGTTGAGTATATGTGACTTTATTCCACCACTCTGTTTAAAAAACATTTAAAATATTGAGTATGTCCTTTACTAAGCTACTAATTAGCTAAAGACAAAGACGAATAAGATGCTCATGGATTTTAACCTATAGCTCCTACAAGATTTAGTGACACGATGATATCACAATTTGTGTTTGGTATAGGCCTCTATTAACCTCGTCATTTTCGATATGGTCCACATGGATTTGGTTTGGAAATCGTTTTAGTCACTTTCGATATGGGTCAAAAGGATTTAATTTGGAATTGATGTCATTATTGGTACGGCCCGAATGGATTTGGAGTTGAAAACTCATAGTATGTATGGCCCGAGTGGAGTAACTTAAGAAATGGATTATTGGATTGTTATTCTTAAGATTTGGTAGGTTATATGACTCTATTAAAGGTAGGTGCGACTTTGTTGATTATTGATGGGAAACAAGTTACCAGTAAGTTATCAGTTGTCTTTAATTTATTCAAGGGTTAAAGAGCATCGTTCTTCAGGAATTCTATACGGATTACCCATGTTTGGAATCTTGAATCATTTATTTTAAATGTATTTGCTTTATGGAGCTTAAAATTTTCCACCTCCTATAAGTTTAATTCATTTTCGTTGCCTTTAAAGTTAAAGATGTTCAGAAATATGTAGAATCTCCGTTTACTTTTATTATGGCAAAAGGAGAGAGGTAGTGCGGTGTGGGAAAACAGAGGAAGGGTGTAGTGTGGTGCGGGAAGAGTAAGGAATTAGATACTGAAATTTGTTTAATGAAAAGAAAGAGGAAGATGAGATAAAATATAGAAGATTGTTGTAGAACACTATTAGAGCATTTCAATAAACGGGTGAGATAGACTCGAAGGAACAAACCAAAACGGAAAGCGTAACCAACAGGAACAAAGGAAAATATTAGTTTATATAATCTTATTTTCTTAACAATAATGGTTGCAGAAGGAGTTTGGGGTTGTTTCATTGAGCGCTCTCAAAGTGAAATAAGAGGAGCTTTTGTCTTCCAAGTATCAAAAACCACGTCGATGATGAAGCAAACCTTAACAGCATAGGAGCCACTCTTTCTATGATGTCAAAACATCTCCTCAATCTCCCATGAAGATACTATTAGAGTGGTTAGATGAACTAAATAGATGAAGATATTAACAACGCCGAACACAAAAATAACAATTGCAATCAGCAAAAAAGCAAAAATGAGAAAGGATACTATAATCCAAAACTAACATGGAGAAAAATTGAATAGTGTGACAAAGTCTAAAGCCAAGAGAAAAGATATATTTAGGACATGCTTGGAATGGGAGTAATGTTTTAAGGGGTAATAAAAGTCAAACTAATGAAATAGGGTAGTTGAAGAAGTGGTGATAAGGTGATGGAAAGAAAATGAGGTGGCAGAAAAGGTGGTGAAATTGGTGATATGATGATGATGAGATAATAAGGTAGTTGTAAAAGTCCCCTTACCACTTCATCTCCTTTTACACTTTCACTAGTTTATCACCTTAATACAACTCCATTCTTTTCCATTTAGCTAAATTCCCTTTTATTTCCTTTGTTTGACTAATATTAAACCCTTAATACATTACCCTTATACCAAGCATACCCTTACCGGAGATGAAGGTAAGAAAAAATATAAACTTCTCCCTAAATCTACACCAGCGATATTCTTGTGGTCTATTTTAGTCCATTCCTTAAAGTCTATCCTAAGTCACTCATGACCAACCTTAGATGGGCTGGGGCCACACCATTGAGAGAATATATTTAAATTAAGGTACAATCTGTAATCTGAATGAGAGATAAAATCACAGTCTTTCTGTCACAAAACAGCCAAGTTGTCACAGTTGCAAAAAATTCTTATTTTAAAAAACCGTTAGGAGCCAAGAGAAGAGTAATGTCCATCTTGCTTCACGTCCACTTCTTCAAAGTGACCTTCAGAAATTAGGAGATTCACAAAAAGGGACCAAAAAAGGAGACACGGAGAGAAAAAAGTATAAATTCCAACTGAAATTAACAACACCCATCTAGAGAGCAAGATATTAAGGGAGAGTTCATGTTGCACTGATTTACCTTAGTTGTGTATTTCTAATCTAATTCTTTATTACTGATCAAAAAGAGAGGTGGAGAGAGAGATCATGCAAGTTTTCTTATATCCTTGCACCAATGTACTGGGCTTGCTAGTTGACGCTGACTATAACTCGAAAGGCTATTACAATTTTACCCATTTCTTAATTATGTATTTAAAAGCACATTAATCCATTCAAATTTGTGATAAATTTGGCCACACTATGTTAAGAGTGTACTTCTTACACTAGAAAATGCAAATGCAAGATTAACTACCCATTAACATTTTCATGCCATGAACTTCCCCTCCCCCACCCCTAATATGGCATCAGGATTGGATCCACGTGGAACACATGGCTCGTACCTCATTAATCCAAATCACATGAAAAGATCCCCTCAAAAACAGTTTGGAAGATATTGTTTCCCACGTATGATGAACATGAAAAACCATGACAAGATCTTAGTCCCAAAATAATTTGAGGTCTACTAATATGAAATTCCATGACAAGTGAAACAAGAAAAGCAAATAAATAATTTAGAGACTAAGCATAGAAAAATGAGAAAGTGAAAGTTAAGGAAGTCATAGGAGAGAAAATATAAGGAACAAGAAAACGAAAAAGGGCATAAGGTACAAAAAAATGAATGTACAAAAATAAATTTGAGAAAATCATATAGAAGAGGGCTAAAAGAAATGTGAAGAGAAAAGTTGTGGAGGACGACAAATGAAAAGGTTCAGAAAACCTTAAGAAAGAGAATAAAGAATAATGCTTAAGGGAGAAAATCAAAAGGTAGAAAAATATAAAGTCACCATACATTATCTTGTCCAATCCGCCCTATCCATGACTGTATATTCCTCCAACCCAAGAAAACTCGTGTCAATCCAAGTATCCTCATCCAGGTTTTCCCATTACCCTCATTATCCCTTTAATTCGAAACTCTTTCATCATCCTCATTTCACAACCCCTTTTTTAACATCTCTGCCAGTTTCATCTTATGAACGTGACAATATTTACCCACCATTATGTGCCATACAGCATTACAACCCTAAATGGCATGGAGTTTATTTTCCCTTGAACTAGGGCATGCAACACTCTTCCACTTCCACCAACCCGCTTTGATTCTGAGCCAGAGCTATATCCATTTCTCATCCTCTAGGATGATAAATCCTACTTAATGAATAAAAACAGAATCTCGTACAATCTTCCAATCTAAGGCAACTGCCTCTCTGTCCATGTTTCTAAACTGGCTAAATTTACACTCAATTGCCCCTTAATGCCCCTTAATGTTCCGAAGCTTGTATCTGCTTACTTTTTACACCTTAATGCGCCTCATCAATCACCATAAATAAATTATGGCAATCACAATAGTTCGGTATTCATAGTATTAGTAAGCACAGTTGTGCTAACTCCCTCATAAATGTCCTTATCGATGTTGATAAATGTTCACGAAATAAGTGTCTTATAAACCCAACCAAAGTCTTTCCTTAAACCTTATCATGCGTCTTCTGTGAATCAATGAAAACCATATTTAAATCCTTCTTATTTATCCTAATAGTTCTCCATTAGTTGTCTCTTAAAGACGAATTGCCTCCAAACCGATTCTCTTGATATATTAAAAATGATTAAAAACGGCTACAAAAACACTCTTCACAGTTCAATCAAAATATGTGCCCTTAAACAACACGATAGAATTAGCAAGAAATTTGCTTAGAGATTGATAAGAAATAAAATCCATCCAAGAAATTCTAGGAGATTTGCTTCAAAAATTTCCTCATTCTCAAGTGGATATGATGTGACTTTCATCAAACTAGCCATGATTATAAACTTGAAGCCAAGGTTATCATGAGAAAACTGTTGAAGATTTAAATTTCTTTTGTAAAAATTGCTAAAGTATATATTAAAGGGAGGATAAAAGGTCAAAAGTAACTGTGGAATTCCTTAGGCCCACAATGTTCCTTCCTCATAAGTATCACTACAAGCAGCGTAACAATCATGGTGAAGGCCAAAAACATCAATGCCAAAGTCAATGTTATCTTGAAGCAGTAACTAAAAATGAAGGCAAGCACAAAAGCATATATCTTATCATAATAGAAATGGTTCACAAATCATAAGCTTACCCTAACCCTTCATGCTGCCCTGGGGCCAAAACTGACGCCCATCTTCTATTTCCTCCATCACGAGATATGAAAACCTACAATACCAGATACATCAAAGTACTTTTTTCATATCTAGAGAGGAAAGCAAAGAAAAGAAAGAAGAATGAAGCTTGACAGCAATCCTGTAGAATCCATCTAAAAATGGAGTAGGCAGGATATGGTTGAGACTTAAGCGAATATTTAACCTCACACGTCAAAACCCATCTTTCTTTATTATTACAGGCAGCCTCAGGTCCTACAAGAAATATAGAGAATACATGCCAGGGCGATAGAAGATGTACAAGCTTAGGAAGCAGATGATCTATCAAAGATAATGTCAGAGAAATCCTCACTACTTTACATTGGAACCAAACTTTCGTAGTTTTATTAGAACAGGGTCATGTGGATTAATTAAAACATGTTAGAGAGGTCGTCAAGGAAAGAATTCACATCACTTATATCCTTAACTATACAAACATATATACATACTACTCTTCGTACATTGTCATATGACTTCTCTAAGGCAATGGACATCATAGGCATAATCCTCGTCCACCACTATCTCCTACAATCTCATTATATGACAACATAAGCCTTATCCCATGACATTTTCTAATAAGTGTAAGGGGGCGTTTGGTTAACGGGTGGAATGGAAACAAAAAAGAGTACAAATCATTCCAAGGTATACTTGTTTGGTTATTCATTGCAAATCATTTAAAAAATAACCCACCCACCCCAACTCAACTCACCTAGCACTCGTTGCGCCTTTGGTGCGTTTTTCGAACTAAGATCAAAGTTGAAAATAATGGGCGTAGAGACGAACCCATTGTTCCTTGCAAGTTCCAATAAAAGGGTAATTACAAAGGTAACAAGTGATAGTTTTATGTCACCTCAGATTGTGAAGGATGAGTAGGAGATCCTATATTCTTTAAGGGAAGGATATGATACTATTAGCTCACATAGAGATGCATAAGGAAGGTTGATTTACAGGAGGTAAAATACAAACAAACTTTGAGAAAACACTTACAAAGTTGTTTGGTGAGAGATTTTTTTCTCTCAGAAAGCGAGTCATTCTCCCACTTCATTTCTTTTTGTTTTTTTTCAACTTCTTTCACTCCATCTCTCCCATGAACCTTATTCCCACAAAACGATTGGGTGGCATTATCCTTTTAGTGGGAAGCACAAGAGGAGCGGGGAAGAGAGAGAGAGAAGGTCTCGAAACTCAAAAAAATTCAAAGCTAAACTTACCTTGTTTTTAATACACCAACCCTGCCCTAATTGTAAAATATTACAACAAAATCAGCATAATTGAAAACCCTAATTTGGGAAACCAACTCGCTGAAGGTGCCAAAGATATCCATCTCCCAAAGAGTAAATCTCTAGCGCCTCGCTCTTTCTCTTCGAATTTTGGCTCTTCATCTCTTTCTTCTGTCTACTCCTCCGCTCTTCGTCTCTCTCTTCGATCTACTCTTCATCTTCGTCTAACACATCTATTTTCAACTTTGATTCTTGTTTTCTTCCTCTAGTTCCCCCTTTCTCCTTATTCAACGGCTATTGAAGACTTTCCATTTTCCTTTCTCTTTAATGTTACTCGTGAGGAGAAGTAAACTGGAATTAAGAGTAGCATAAGAATTACGTTGAATGGGCCACTACCTAAATTATATGATATACACGAAAATTGAACTCTTTCTCTCTCTCTCTCGAATTATTCTTCATGGGATTAGAGTAATAGTTTTTATACATTTACTTGGTTCAATACAGCAAAAAGATAAAATAATTAGAAAAGAATAAGTGCACCTAGCCTACAAAAGGAGCACACATTCGGCTCGTGTCTCCCCTTTTTCGAAACCAAGCTTTCATCTCAATGATGAAGGTGTTTATTCTTAATATTCTGCGGAACTTGGATTGAACCACATTCCTTTTTATGTTCTTTCTCCCAACATTTTTGTTATTAGCATTAACACGTTGAGATTGTTAGAGCTCAAACTTAGTCTTAGCTAAACTATATACTCAAAATTAGCTTTTATAAAAAATGAAGTCATAGTTTAAAAGATTAACAAGCAAAAGGAGGGCTAAGAACAGAACCTCAACCCATCACCTACTCAGTTTTAAGAATCGTCTTGGCCCACCTAAGCGATAGCCAAGTGGAGGCGTTCGACAAATCGCGTCTTCAAACCGCCCACCCAAACATAAATAGGAGGCGTGAGCCGCAAGTCCTACCCCTCTTCCCCCCCCCCCAAACACACACACACACACCAAAAAAAAGTTGTCACCGTGGGCCTCGTGAAAGGCGCAACGTGCACCAACTTGGCTCGCCTTCAGTAAAGAAGTACGAGAGAAAGGGAGAAAGTAGATCTATTTTAAAAGTTAAGAAATACCCATTTTTATATTTTTTGGCAATTAAAGATTTATTAATAACCAAAAAGAAAGAGTTCACAAAGAGACACACCAATAAAGCAAGACTTAACAAACTAAACAGCCTCTAAGCATCAGTATCTCTCCTAAACCACCACCTTGTAGAAAGATTGCAGAGACTCTTCACATGCTATCTAGGCCATACTAACTAGCCTGTCCGCAAAAGAACTCTGCATCTCAACATGGAGCCTACGCACAGCTCTAAAGATAATTTGTCTAACAGTTACATTAAGACAATGCCCTATGAACACCTTTTACACATTTGAGCAAAAACCTTCCGTTAATTGCAACTTAGGCTCTAAAAAATAATTTAGGGGGAAACCCCTTTATAAAATTGAAGCATATGATGGTCGCCACCTCGTCGAAGCAACGAGCCTCTCCCATAAGCAAGTCCCAGCACAATTTGTGCGAGATTGCAAGCTTTAGGTTAGTCCCTTTTTCTCCCTCTTTGATCTCCCCTGGTGTGAAGGTGTCCCACTCATTGGACCCGGAGCATGTTGTTAGCATACATTCTCTTTTATCTTAAAGGCCAACATTATTTGTATATTAGGTGTACCTAGATAAAGGGCTTATTTACTGAAAACTTGGTACCAAAAAGTTAAAAAAAAGGTGTTGCCTTGCACCTAGGCTCCAGGTTCCGCGTCTTTTAAAGCTAAGATCACCTATGATGAAATAATTTCTACAAAATTTTGATAGGTGCCACTCAAAGCCTAACACTTATACCTAATATACAATGACTTCAAAAAGAAAAAACTTTAACCTTGGCACTTCTCTGAAAAACCCTTAAATAATTCTGACCACAAATTACCAACGAAGTGAACAAACTTCCACTCTCCTTTCTTCATCCTTTCTTTCCAAGCCACGCGCCACATGGACATCTTGCGCCACTAATCCTAAACAAGGATAATGATGTGCACCAAGGCGAAAGAACAAGAGGCTAGAGGAGTAAGAGATGACTAATCGACTGCTTCACAGCTGCCGAACTCCCTCACGGTGGCATGTGTGCCAGTGTGTGCCACCCTGCATCCATTCCAGACCCAATTCAACAACAGAGGCTCTCCTTGTGGGGCCCACGCGGTTGCCAATTGCTGGACTTTGCGAAGGAAGTTGACAACTGCACACTGAGCAGACTTTGAGCCTGTGTACAGAAAACATAACCTCCAGACCTCCCAACCATGTCTCAATCATGACACAGGCCGTTGCTAAGTAACCCTAAAGGCCCCCAACCAAAAGGGACAGCAATGGCACAGTCAGCAACGAAAAGAAATGGTAAAGTGATGAGACTCCATGAATCCTAATTGACGTGAAGCTTTTTCAGACAGCCACCAACACCCCCCCCCCCAAAAAAAAAAGGCACTTCTGAGAGGCACATAAGTTAAAAACAATTTAACAATGTATTTTAAATAAGTAAATCTGGGGAAAAAATTAGCATAACTCATCTTATGTTCTATTCAAACAACTTATTTTTGCTAAACTTAACTTATTATTGCCGCACTTGTTTTACTAAACCTAACTAATTTTTGCTGTAGTAAGCTTATTTTAGCTGAACTCAAACTTATCTTTGCTTAACTCAACTTAATTTAGCTAAAATTTATTTTCTCAAGTTGAGGAGACCCTAAAACTATAAGAGATTTATACTTCACATGGCACCAAAATATGTTACTCAAACGTTGCTACGAGTGACTACTCGGAAACAGGTGTCCACGTGTTGGACCCAGGCATTTCATAGAAAAAAGTCAAGTTCAGTTCAAAAGGAAGTATTCGAGTGTCACATACAATAGGTACGCAAGCAAATTAGAAGGGTTGAACTAACTTAGGCGTCAGATAAGTTGATGGTGCCATAGGCAGCTAATGAGCCAAGTAACTCAACAAAAAAAATGGATAAAGGAAATTCAGCATAAATCAAATGAGGAATAGAAGGTGGGAAGAGAAGAATATGTAGGAAAGAGCTTTACAGAAAATTGATTGGCCATGACAGGGGAAGCCTCACATATACCGGGAATGATTTGCCAATGCCTAAACTCTCCCCTGAAACCTCTGGATATGCTTCCGCTTCTGCAACACAGTAGAGCAAAAAATTTAGATACCATTAAACAAAAAAAGTATGACGAAGCACGATTTTCCATGAAAACAACTGTATCATTACCCCATTCCTCCTAATGGTACTCCTTGAGATGCTGAAGGCTTGGTGCTTTCTCTATTGAAAGGGTCAATAGGAGCTTTCTGCATTTAAGGCAAAAAAACAGCTGTAGAAAGAAAAGGACATCAAGCATAACAAGCAATCATAAATTACCCTTCCATGTGATGCCTCTTCCCTAACATACGACCACAAACGAATTCCAAGCCGGACCTACATCGGAGATGTTACAGGAGATAAAGCAATGACATAAGATTAAGAAAGAAAAACACAAAGCCGATATGAGGCATAGTGCGCCTATTGCTAGAGAAATTAAGCAGAAACAAACAGTCAATTAACATATGACTACCATCTTGAGTGCTTCCATGAATGTGATACTGAATTCTTTGAGAATGTTAGCATGGCTGTTTAGTCTCCTTCTCCAAGCTTGCCGAGGGGGAGCAGCACTATCATGATCCAGCTGCACAAAAGAATAGATATTAATTTGCTTCTGAAACGATGAACATAAGATGGCAAGTCCAAAGATCAAAATAACAATTAGACAGTCTTTGGTCAGAAACCATAAAGGAAAAGGAGATGTCAAGGGGGGGGAGGAAGGAGCACAACCATATAGAATAGAAAGAAAATAAAATGCTCCAACTACTTTCACCTCTGTTCACCAATTTCAGTTTAAAATAACTAGGAAAGGATCCATCACCAGTGGCGGAACCCGGATTTCAAATTCGGGGGTGCACAATTAAACTAGTACATGCTTGAGATATATCCAAAAAACGGATGTATATGTACTTTCACAAAGATTGTTATATTTATCGTTTGATGCTATTCACGAATCTCGCTTTTTCCATTGTTTTTAATATATATATAATGAACTATAAGAATATATTATAAATAATGTTAAAATAAGAAAGTATTATATTATATGCGAAAATACTAAATACAAAATTTAATAACAAAAAATTCACAAAAAAAAAGAATGAGAAAGAGAAAGAAGAGAACAATTTACTAGAACAATCTCGCTTTTTCCATCGTTTTTAATCTATATATAATGAACTATAAGAATATATTATGAATAATGTCAAAATAAGAAAGTATTATATTATATGCGAAAATACTAAATAAAAACGTTAATGAATTGCATGAATTGCTTTGGGTGATAGATGAATTGCTTGACGAGTTGCACGGGTCAGCGGTTTATTCGAAGTTGGACCTTAAATCGGGTTATCACCAAATTCGGATGAGGGCCGAAGACGTTCCGAAAACCGCCTTCCGTACCCACGAAGGCCATTATGAATTTTTAGTCATGCCTTTCGGCTTGACTAATGCTCCAGCAACTTTTCAGCCACAGATGAACGACGTTTTTAGGCCATATTTGCGGCGGTTTGTGCTGGTGTTTTTCGACGACATCCTCGTCTACAGCTCAGACAAGAACAGCCACCAACAGCACCTCGCCATGGTATTGGAGACCCTGCAGCAGCATCAACTATACGCCAATCTTAAAAAGTGTGAATTCGGAAAGTCTGAGGTGTCGTATTTGGGGCACGTGATTTCAGAAAAAGGGGTGGCCGTCGATGATGATAAAGTGAGCTCGATGCTAAAATGGCCGACACCTAGAAATTTGAAGGAGTTGCGGGGATTTTTGGGACTCACCGGTTATTACCGGAAGTTCGTGGAAGGCTATGGTAAGATAGCCGCGCCGCTAACGGAACAATTAAAAAAGGATTGCTTTGGGTGGAACGAGGCCGCTGCTGCCGCCTTTGAAAAATTAAAGACGGCGATGACAACCGTGCCGGTGTTGGCTTTGCCGGACTTTTCTAGGGAGTTTGTGTTGGAGGCCGATGCTTCCGGTTTCGGACTAGGGGCGGTCCTTATGCAAGGAGGACGACCCATAGCTTACTATAGCCACACCCTTGGAGCAAGGGCGAGACTCAAATCGATTTACGAAAAGGAATTGATGGCGATAGTTTTGGCCGTTATAAAATGGCGGCATTATTTGCTCGGCCGACGTTTCGTGGTTCGCACCGATCAACGGAGCCTGAAGTTTCTCTTAGAACAACGAGAAGTTGGGTGTGACTATCAAAAATGGGTTTCTAAGTTGATGGGGTATGACTTCCAGATTCAATACAAGCCTGGAATTGCCAATAGGGCTGCTGATGCACTTTCCAGAAGAATTGGGCCAGCCCGAGAGTGCATTACCATAGCAACTGAGACTCAGATGGCGGGTGGGCCAACCCAAGAGTTTAATGGCTTAGTGAGTGCTGCTGGAGTAAGGTGGGCCGAGATCCAACAGAAATTGGACCAAGATCCCTACATACAGCAAATTAAGAAGGAGGTAGAGGGAGGGGACAAGCCCAGTTCAGGATTTACAGTTGAGCAGGGTCGACTTTTGTTCAAAGGGCGAACCGTCTTGCCACCAACATCACCGGTGATACAAGACGTGCTTTGGGCCTATCATGATGGTCCGGTAAGGGGCCACTCAGGCGAATTAAAGACGTATTTACGGGTTGCTAAGGAGTGGTATTGGTATGGAATGCGACGCACTATCACCGACTATGTTCAAGCGTGCCAAGTGTGTCAACGTAACAAATCATCCTACCAAAGTCCGACAGGCCTACTACATCCCTTGCCTATTCCGAGTCAGGTGTGGGAGGAAATATCCATGGATTTTGTTGAGGCATTGCCGAAGTCCGGTGGGTTTGACACTCTCTTGGTGGTGGTGGATCGACTCACCAAGTATGCCCATTTTGTGGGGTTGAAGCACCCTTTCACTGCAGCCTCGGTGGCCAATCAGTTCGTAAAAGAGATAGTGCGTTTGCACGGGTTCCCCTCCTCCATTGTGTCGGACAGAGATCGAGTCTTCATGAGTAACTTTTGGAAAGAGCTCTTCCGCATCCACGGTACCAACTTGAAGCATAGTACGGCCTATCACCCCCAAACGGACGGGCAAACCGAAATTGTGAACAAAGCTCTGGAGACCTATCTGAGGTGTTTTGCAAGTGGTCAACCGCGTCGCTGGGCAACATGGCTGCCATGGGCCGAGTATTGGTATAACACGTCCATACACTCTTCAACCCGCATTTCTCCATTCAAGGCTCTCTATGGCCGCGAACCACCACCTCTTCTACGGGTTGGGCAGGGGCAGACAGCAGTAGGCTCCTTGGAGGGCCAACTGCAAGAGCGTGATGCCATTCTAGATGACCTGAGAGTACAATTAGTCAGGGCCCAACAGCGCATGAAGGATGAGGCAGATAAGAAGAGGCGTGAGCTGCAACTCAAGGAAGGAGATTGGGTGTACCTCAAATTGCAGCCATACCGCCAGAAATCACTAGCTAATCGGCCTTTTGCCAAGCTTGCTCCGCGATATTATGGGCCCTATCAGATCATTCAGCGTGTGGGAGCTGTTGCTTACAAGCTGGACCTTCCTCAACCATCACAAGTCCACCCTGTTTTTCATGTGTCGCAATTGAAACCAGCTATAGGCCCCATCACCACTGCTCAACCTATTCCCTCCCACCTCACTCCTGATTTGGAGTTGGACACACCACCAGAAACAGTGCTGCAATGGCGCCAAATCAGCCACCCTCATGGTCCCACTTACGAGGTTCTAATCAAATGGCAAGGTTTACCGGAGTTCGAAGCTACTTGGGAAAGCGCTGAAGCTATCATTGAGCATTTTCCATCCTTCCATCTTGAGGACAAGATGGATATTGGAGGGGGGGGTAATGTCATGAACTCAGCTACACCACCTATAATATTCACTTATTCTCGCCGTGGCAAGGCTCGTAATTTGGCAATCACTGGCCAGGGCAATATCGTCAATGAAGAGTAGAGAGTTGGGACAGCTGGTCCACTAATTAAAGGGAAGGGAATAATCTGTGAGCTATATATATGGCAGTAAGGGGAAAGGTAAAGGGGTCCAGAAAATTGAAAAGAGAACTTTTGTATTTTCCTCTTGTAATCATTTTTGTATTAGGTCACTGTTGAGAAATACAACATCCTTCCTAGTATTCTGTGCGCCGTTTCCCTGTTATTCCCCTCTTCATTTATTATTGCAAGATTACAACTTTATTATTTTGCTGGCTCCTTAACATCATATTGCAACCCAGCTCTAGTCTTTGACAGTACACTATTTAATTTTATTTTTTTGCCCAAAACATCCAATTTTTTTAAAAAAAAATGGGGGGGCACGTGCACCCCCATGCACCCCCCTAGTTCCGCCCCTGTCCATCACACACACACACACACACACACTCCCTCTTTCTCTCAACCTTCCCTTCTAAATTCGCTGATATCCTTTTTTACTTCACCGATTTGGCAAAAGATCAGACATCACCCCATCAAAAAACACACTATTGAATATCGTACACTCATGTCAAAATTACTGTTAGCTATAGGGACGAGACAGGAGAACTTAAATCCCATGAACATTGCAACATGCTTTAATATGCTTCATTACAAAGCTCTGGGGCGGTGTGATCTAGAAAGGTCCCACTTTATGCAGTTTATAGAGAACTCTTGATTGAGGCATTAACATATATTGGAATATGTACATGTATGTAAGAGAATTTGAGGACTATTTTTAAATTCTATAATTTCAAAAAAAAAAAAACAACAACAACTAAGCCTTATTCCAAATGAATTTGGGATCGGCTAACATGAATCGTCATCAGAAACCATTGCAAAAGGAGATCAGCATCGAAAAGTATGATAAAAAGTTTTTAAAAGGTTTTTAACTTTTAAAAAGTTTTTAAACAAGTTTTTAAAGTTTTACACAAAAAAGTTTTAAAAGAAGTTTTAAACAAAAAATTTTAAAAGAAGTTTTAAATAAAAAGTTTTAACACAAAGACAAACACAATTAAAGATAAACAAATAGATAAAGTAATCACACCCCTTCCTCCATGCGTATACTATCCCCTCCACCCATTTCTATCCAACGCCATACTCTCCTCGATCGCAATTAATCCTATATCACTTTCAATTACCTTCATCCAAGTCGTCTTCCCCTGCCCCTAACAATTTGATTACAACTGAATGGAACATATATTAGATCAATTGTTTTTTAATCCTAGACTGAAAGAGTGATGGGACAACAGTAATAGAAAAAAACGTGGAGTACCTATCTGGATGGCAAGAGTAATAGGACTTACCAACTGCAAAGTAACTCTGCTGACATACTCTTCTCGAGGCCATGAGTTTTTCCTACAATGAAATATTGTACCGCTTACCATTCTCTCTATATCGAAATTTCAGGTTGCCTTGATCCCTTCAGATAAGGATTGATGATTTATCTATCAAAAGGTCAATAAAACATATCAATGATTCATAAACCTTGGAATTTCAAAAGAATAAAAGGTATTACTCCTCAGGAAGGATTCCACATATCAATGATTCAAAAACCTCGGAATTTTGAAATAATAAAAGGTATTAATCCTCAGGAGAGACAATTGATTACTTACCAATTACAATGTTACTTTGCTGACTTGTGGATGCCATGAGTTTGGGCAATGGACTGTCTAACAAGCAGGCGTGTCTCGCGTATCGCGCGCAGCAGGAGTGGAGTTTTCGGTGAAGATACAAAAGTAGGAGTGGCGGTGGTGGGAGAGAATGAAGACTGCTGGAAGTCTGGAACTGACAAGAAGAATTACGTGAATCGTGAGGCGAGAGAGGCAGATAGTTTTGTCAAACAGAAAAAAGAGATCTAAAGACTAGGAAATGCCAATGGTTGATTAAGAATAAGAAAATAAGAAGAAATGTGATGTGAAAAAGTCGATTCTCCATGTAACTCTTTGACCCTCACCCACCCACCGCCCCCAGCTGCTGCTTCTACGTCAACCCAGACGCGCGGTAGCATACTTTTGCTCCTTTTTTTTTATTTTCTTTTTTATATATTGGGTCAGGCTTGTGCCGCTGTGTGACACGGACACGGCAGACATGCCATGAATGAGAGGCGGTGTGGATTTTAGAATGTATCTGCTCTTATGTTGATGTCATCAACCCGTCTTTTTTCTTATCCATTTTCTAAAGTCTTATCCATCTGTCTAATGTATAATTATATTCACTAAAATAAGGAAAGTAATTTAAATAAAATTTAAATAACTTTCAAACATTAATAATACCAATCTTATTCTATTTTAGAAACGTATCTAATGCTTATATACTATTCTTATAGGTGCATATATCATTACACATAATTATATTTTGACATGTCTCGTAAATAAAATTGTCACCTCTGATACCTGAAGCTATTGCCCTCTCTAATGCAGCTCGTCTTGCGAGAGACCGCCTAATTTTAAGTTAAAATTAGGCAGGCCCAAGAGGCCCAATAGTTAATCAGCCACGCGCCACATTAAACAACCCACCTAGTCGTAGTAACTTTGTTTCAATTAGTGACCACTATATGTCAATTGGTGACCATTATATGTCTATTACTGACCATTATATGTCAAATGTCGATAAGTGATTGTTAAAGCATAAGTTTGCTTACTATGCTAGTAAATTACTATTATTTTATTTAGTCACTAGTTTAATCTATTTGGTGCTTATTCTACCCATTTAGTACTTTAATAACGTTGTCTCTCATTGAAACATAAGAGATTAATTAATATACGTCAATAAAGGACTACTTTAATCCATTAAGTGACTAAGTTAATACATTTAAAACCTAATTTAAATTCACATCATATGAAATTCAACTTAATAATAAAAACATATTACTGAACAACTAATAAATTGTAAATATTTCCTAATTTAATCCATTTCAGCACCACTTTAATCAATTTTTGGAGTACTTTAACTTAATAATAAATTAGAAGGTTCTAAAATAATGAAAAATACTTATTTAATATAATAGCTTTCAATAAGTGACTACTTTTATCCATTTAGTGCCTAATTTAGTCTGATTAGTGACTATTCAACGAATTAAATGGCATCCTCTCTCTTCACCCCTCACATTTGTCATCTCTCTTCGTCGGAGTTTCTCCCCCGACAATCCAAACTCCGGCGATGAACATTCTCTGCCTCAATGAGTTGCGTCGCCTCCTTGTCGCCAATCCCAGACGCGAACTCCATTGATTGAGGTGGGTTCCATGATCGGAATATTCTCCGGCGATGAGGAGGTTGCGGGAGACGTTAGCGTCGGTTTGATCGGTGTAAAGCGACACCGTTTTCCACCAGTCTGTCACCATGTGTGTGGTGCCGGACGCGGCGGAGGAGGGGAGATGGAGTTGAGGAAATCGCAAATTAGGGTTTGTTGAGATGGGGCCCATTTGTTGTACCAGATAATGTAGACGTTAATGGGGGAGGATGAGAGAACTGGGTTGCTGCTGTAGTAAAATGCTTTGGGCTTAGTCAATTTATTTGGGCTTGGGCTGCCTAATTTTAAGGAAAATTATCATTTTGGGTACCTGAGGTTTGACAAAATATTATTTTAGGTACCCAAGTTTTCAATAATATCAATTTGGGTACCAGAGGTTTGACAATAGATTCAATTTAGATACCTCCATAATAACGGTGTTAACTTATCGTTAAGTGTGACCCACTTTTAAGATAATCAATGGTTTTAATCTGTTTCAAAGATCTAATGACTATTATTATTTTCAAAAAAATTGGCAAATCCAATAATACTCTTGAAATAGATTAAGGTCATTGATCATTTTAAGAGGTGGGTCTAAACTTGTTAGATTTTGACTCGAATCCCGACCCAAAATAATGGGTTTTGAACACAAATTTTTTGACCCGAATCCGGGAAAAACGTTTTTTACTCGACCGACCGGAAAATCACTTAGACCGGTCAAACAGGTTGGTTAAAATATTTTTATTGGGTTTGGACCAAATAAACCTTGTTTAAAACCATGTGTTCGGTTTCGGGTAGACCCAATGGGTTAAGGGATGTAGATTTGTCAAACAAGTCGGTTGAAATAAAATGTTTTCGAGTTCGGGTCCAATAAACCTTGTTTAACACCCATCATGTTCAGTTTCGGGTAGAACCTAACGGGTTAAGGAATATGAATTTGCTCTTTCTTTCATTTAGTTTTTGGGTCATATATGTAAAAAAACCCCATAATTTCATACTTTAGTAATAAATATAATGATTTTCCGGTTGGTCGAGTAAAAAACGGTTTTCCCGGGTTCGAGTCAAAAAGTTTGTGTTCGAAACCCATTATTTTGGGTCGGGTTTCGAGTCAAATTTTGACAGGTGTAGACCCACTTCTTAATATGATCAATGACCCTAATCTATTTCAAGAATGGTATTGGATTTGCCACTTTTTTTGAAAATAATAACAGCCATTAGATCTTTGAAACATATTAGAACTATTGATTATCTTAAAAGTGGATCACACTTAACGGTAAGTTAACACCGTTAGTATGAAGGTATCTAAATTGAATCTATTGTCAAACCTCAGGTACCCAAATCGATATTATTGAAAACTTGGGTACCCAAAATGATATTTTGTCAAATCTAAGGTACCCAAAATGATAATTTTCCTAATTTTAATGTTAAATTAGGCAACCTCTTTAGATAATTTGTGTCTCTAATGAGTCTGGATCATCCCTCTCACATGGTGTCCTATTTGGTGTCTCATTTGCTATCTTTTTGTTCTGTAACTTAAATAAAATATTGTATTACTTGTTTTTCACGTGATACCTTAAGTGAATCCTTCTCCAAAACAAAATAAAAATAAACTTCGCTTAGTGAAATAATAAGCAAAAAGAAAATAAATCATTTTCGTCATTTATTTTACTAAGTCAAGTTAATTTTTTATTTTCAGGAGGATTTACTAATAAGGAGCACGTGGAATCACAAAAAAAAAAAATCATTTTATTTAAGTTGTGAGACAAAATAATAACAAATGGGAAATCATGTGGGACAGATGAACTGCACTCCTCTCTAATGGCCTTCTCCAGACCAAGAACATGAAGATTACATACTTTGTCATTGTAGGAAGTAATTTAATAGTTATCAACATCTTGAAAGGATATTACAATATCCCATAGTGCATACAGGCTCTCATTGATGTCATTAGATAGATTCACTACTTTCAAATTTACAATGATAACACATATTTTCATAGTAGCTGACTATCTCTCCAAACAATGATATATCACAACTCAAAAAGTTGAGGAGTTTGATATCCAGACGAATACAACTTTGTATCAATTTTCTCTTTTAGATAGCTTGGGTTTCACCATTGAGAAAAATTAAATACATACTTCTATAAAAATTTACGGAATTTAGGACGGGTATAGCGGATGTTAGGCCGGATATGGCGAGTGTCATTGGGGAGAGACCATCCTCAACACATGTCCCCTGTTGAGACTCCTCACGTGGCTTAGCATAATCATCCAAAATAAATAGATTTCCAGTTTTTTTACTATGTATTTAATATTTTGATTTCGAAATTTTGATATTGAATTACGAAAATCGAATTATATCCGAGTCACACGTTTTCTAAATTCCAATATTCGTTTTCATATGATTTTCTTTTTTATTCAAATAAAAAGTTTAAAAAAGGTCGAACATGGAAAAGAAGAATAAAAAGTTATTGTGGAAATATAAATTTTAATGTGGATAATAAACATAAATATAGTTTGTTACCATGTTAGTGACCCCCTGTACATGGCTGTGAGACATTTTTGGTGTTTATGTAAAACCATTCTAAAAAGGCAACCGTTGTAAGACTTTGTCTTACTCTGTTAGGGGACCTTGGGGTTAAATGTGCTTTATCTAACCATTTTCTCATAAATCTAACATATTTTTAAAAGCCTCAAAGTCAGGGAAGCGGGAACATGATTGAGTGTTATTTCTGGGGTTTCTTAGAATCAGACTAAGAATTCCTCTTTTGGTCCGCAAGTAGACTTAAACTTCATGTGTATAATTATAGACTTAAGGCCCTATGCATATCCTTCTAAAGGGTCGAAGTTCATTTTGACGCCATATTCTAAACATTTCAACAATTATTTAAAATCTCTATGTTAAGTAACCTCCGATATACACCCGTGAGGAACTTTTGGTGATTCCTTGAAACCATTTTAAAAAGCTTTTGAGTTAGTGAACCCGTGTATACCCCTAAGCTTTGGAGATTTCTTAAAATTAGATTAAGGATGTTTATTCTGGTCCCCAAGTTAACTTAGGGTTCCAGTGCATGTATTTTTAGAGGGCTAAAGTCCAGTTTGATGCCATTTTTTAAGAAGATTTCAACAATATCAAAAATCACTTTGATCAATAGGTACATGTGTGCGAGGCATTTTTGATATCTTTTAAAACCATTCTTAAAAGGCAAAATGCAACTTTAGAAGACTTTGTATTTCACTATTGGGGGCCTTGGGGTCAATGTACTACTTCCGTTTCTTTTTGTTTGTCCTACTTTGACCAATTATGTGAGAGCTTTTTGGTCAAAGTAGGACAAACAAAAAGAAACAGAGGAAGTACTTTTTTGTGCAATTTTCTTAGAAATCGAACATATTTCTAAACAACCTCCAAGTCAATAAATCGGGGTATACGTCTAAGCCTTATTTCGAATATTGCTTAAAATTAAACTAAGGATGCCTCTTTTGTTCTCCAAGTAGACTTAAAGTTTCTGTGCATATAGGTGACAATCGGGTTGTTCGAGAGCGTTTGGGTCGGGTCAATTCGGGTCGATTAATGTTCAAGTCCCGTCCGGGTCGGGTTTATTCGGGTTCGGGTCTTTTTCGGATATTGCTGTTTTCGGGTCGGGTATCAAACCAAGTCCAAATCAGGTCGAGTCCTCATTGGGTCAATGCATTCGGGATGAAGGTATATAAAAATCAAAATTTTGATGGTCCAATTTATTCTCCCTGCCAAATTCGTTCTACTTGTGTTTTTTTATGGAGCTCTATGCATTTGTGATTTATTTTATAGTGAATGTCTATTTTCTGTATATCATTTGATTTCGGTCTCGTCACCTATTCTATCATCTTGCCGAGACAAACAAGATAGGAAACAGACACACAAGAAGACTTGTCAAAATTCGACTCGACCCGAAACCCGACCTGAAAATAGTTGGTGTTGAACACAACATTTTGACCCGAACCCAATTGTATCCGAACCCGACAAATCCGTTTTTTACCCGATCGACCGAAAAATCGTTATATTTGTAGCAATAATATGAAATTATGGGAAATTTAATTCTAAAAATAGCTTCAACTAGACTATTTGCCTCCAAAAATGATTTTTGTTAAATGTGGACGTAATTTTTATGGTTGAATTCAGCTATAAATATATAACTTACTATTTCCAAGAATTCCAACGTATATTGTGTATATTTGTTACATATATGACCAAAAAAACTAAATGAAAGAAAAAGCGAATTCAAATCCCTTAATTTGTTGGCTCGACCCGAAATAGAACACGCTGGGTCCTGAACAAGGTTTATTTGACCCGAACCAAAAAATATTTTATTTTGACCGATCTGACCGACCCGTTTAACATGTTTACACGCAAGGAGTATCATATTTACGATTTATCATAAAAAATCACAACAATATTGAAAATTAAAAGACTCAAACTCTAAAATTATAAATGAAATACAGAATGTCAAATAAAAATTATCCGGATCATTAAATGATCGAATAATTTTCAGGTTAATATTTTCCGGGCCGGGTCCTTTCAAATTGGCGATTTTAAATCTCGGGTCAACTTGCCAGGTCCATATAATGTATCGGTTATTATATTTAGGAAATTGTCAAAAAATACCAAGGTTTTAACACTTTTTCAAAATAAATACCAAGGAGTTGCGAAATGTAGAATAAATACCAACAAGTTATGTATTTCTTAGAAATCCACATCAATTAACAAATATCTGTCTATTTTTTAGTCACTATCTCACCCAAATTTAACTCACATTAGATTATCTGTTGTTTAGAGATGAAGTTGAATGGATTTCTGTTAGTTGATATGGAATTATAAGACGAAAAAATAGACGGATATTTATTAATTTGTATGAATTTTTAAGAAAAACTTAACTTATTGATATTTATTCTACATTTTACAACTCCTTAATATTTATTTTCAAAAAATGCTAAAATCTTGGTATTTTTTTTTGACAATTTATGCTATTTAGGCCAAGTTCTTACTTAAGGCATAACACACTATTAGAACACAGCAGTTGGGATTTGGGAATCGGACCATCCTCCTCGTCAAATATCCATGACAACACTCCATATTTTATCAATCAGTAATTACGCCTAACTGCCTAAGCCTTCCTCTCTCCGCGTAAGTTTGGAATTGGGAAGAGCAAGGATAAATTTTGTCCAACTGCCTTGATATTACCCAAAGTCAGTGATTCAATTGGCAACGAAATTCATACTTCAATCGAGGTAAGCGATTGGAATTTGGGGGGTTATGAGAAAAACGCCTTCAGGCGGTGAAGAGAGCAGCGACGGAGGCGGAGAATGATGAAGATGAACGGGAGAGAGTAATAAACTAACAATTGGGTGTTACAATGAGAATAATCAAAGTGATATTGATGATAGTGCAGAAGAATGAGAATGAAGCATTTACGAGAGCAGTAAGTACTAGGTAGAAGTGCGGCTTAGATCAAACTATCATTATCATTTCGGTGGAAGAAAGAGGAGAGAGAGAGAGAGAGAGAGAACGAGTAGGAATTTTTTGGTTCTGAGAGGCTGATTGACTGGGTGGCGAGGGAGAAGGATTTTTGTTATGGTATATAATGCTTTGTTCTTCTCTGAGGACTCGATTACAGTCATGGCTTCGTGATTATGACAAGCTTCAATCCGTGGCCATCATCCTCCTTTACGTCCAAGTAATTCTTTCTTCTTCTTCTTCCCTGATACGCTCCGTGATTGTTTATGCCCGGTACTACCTTGTTTCTTTTGTGTACTGCTTTGAAACTCTTTAGCGTTCTACTGAATTGATCTTCCAAATCTTCATCAATATCAATATGGGTAAGGCGGGGGGATCTTATGTTTTCGTAGGTTATCATCTTTGGGCGTGGGCAAGGGACAGCTTTAGGCAAGGGCAGCTCTAAGAAAAGGCTTCTTTTGTTTATATTTTTGATTCATTATACCTTTTATTCTGAGATTACTTTGAATTATGCAGATTGGATGCACATTGGTTGGATCTTTAGGAGCATTGTATACCGGGGTGTTACTTATCAACTTGGCTATAGCTTTGTTTGCCCTTGTAGCTATTGAGAGTGGTAGTCAAAGCCTTGGTAGAACTTATGCCTTTTTGCTCTTCTCTGCAATCCTGCTGGACGTTATCTGGTTTGTCTTGTTCTCCTATGACATATGGTGAGTGTGTCATTCCTCTATTTTATCTTTTTTATGAAGTTGAACTGATTGGATTATTAGTAATATTGTCTGTTCTTTTCTATCTCCTTTGCTCTTCCTTTCTCGGAGGTTGCGTTTCCATCTCTTTTGCTATTTATTATTTGGAGGTTGTTCATTTACTACAGAACATGATATTTTTTGTTCCTTTCTTCCCACATTGATGTACGATATTACGTATTAACATATAGTAGATTTGTAACAATGAATAAGAGCTCATACGTTTAGATAGCTTAAAAATTAGTATCATGCTATTGTTCTTATAGGAATTTGGAAGAGCTTGAACAAGGTGCATCGGCGAGTGAAAAGTAAGCGTAGATTCGTTTCTTGTTGAATCATAACCATTTTCCATGTTGTTTCTTGGGGGAGAGGATAAGGCTCCGATGAAACCTTGCTAAAAGAGGATACAATGCATGACACATTAGCAAGTTTAGCTTCCTTGCATCAAAGATTATCCTTTAGGAAGGCATTAAAGATAATGAAATTATGGTAAAGGGCCCTCATACCATTGCTTTTGACATTTGGAGATGCGTAGTGGAGATTAATATTGAATGGTTAACAAAAGGAAGATTATTAAGGTGGCCTCAAATTTTTGAAGTATAAAACTTATGAGTCTAATCATGATTTTTTTTCATAAGGAGTAACATATAAGCATTTGAAAAGAGGAGCATCAAGGACACTCTACCTTATATATATATATTTTTTAAAGAGGTCCCCAAGGAATTTCTTGTACCTCCTACCTCTTTTTTTTTTTTAAATAGAATAAATATAGGTCATCCACTTTATTCCCAGAATAGGGTCCGCTAACATAAATCGTAATCTGAAACCATTGAAAAGAAGATGGCATCGACAAATGGGACAAAATTCAAAAATAAAGCAAACAAAAACAAATACATAAGGTAATCACACCTTTTCCTTCATGTGGATCCTTTCCCTCCACTCAAACCTCTCCAACGTCATGCTCTCATCTATCCCAAATAAACCCATATGACTCTCAATTACCTTCATCCAAGTCATCTTATGTCTTCCCTACCCCCTACAATGTGATTACTCCTCCAATCTTTAAGTCTTTCAACCGTGGATCACATTGTCTCCACCTCTTGAACCATCTTAAACGATTTTCTCTCATCTTTCCTTTAATAGAAGTAACTCCTACTTTTTCCCAGATAATCTCATTTCTTAATCGGTCCGTTCGATCTATTGTGAATGTCAGAATCATAAAATAAAAGAACCTGTTGGCGCTTTTCCACTTTAACCAACCTGCGTTAATTCTACGAGTCATATCTCTAAGAGTTCTCCATCCTTTTGGAGAATAGATCTAAGGTAGCGAAAGACGTCGATCCTTGAACCACTTAGCCATCCAATGTGTGACTGCCCCTCCCTCGTCTCTTCTAACCCCAATGAACTTTAACTCTAAATACTCCACTTTAAATACTCGGTCTTGCATCTACCCTATGTAAAACCATGGGTTCCAAGGCATGTCTCCACAATTGCAACTTATTTTCAACACCTTCCTTGGTCTCATCAATCAACATAATATCATTCGTAAACATCATTCGTCACAGTATATCATCTTGAGTTAACCTTGATGCACTCCGATCCACCACCGGACCTCTTCCGTTTTTCGAAGTGCGCACACTCGGAGTGACTTCCTCATACATGTCCTTGATGATATTTATATATTTTTGTGAAACACCTTTTGTTGCCAACACCCACCAAAGTATTTATCTTGGTACTTTATCATATGTTTTCTCCAAAGTTGGTTGTCCGTTTTTTCACATGTTTCCTTAGTCTTCATCTTATGACTCATTACTTTGATTGCTCGTGGTACAATCTTTTTTCTTATCTGAAGGGATCAAAATACTCTTCCTCCATTGCGTTGGCCTTTTGTTGTGTCTCCAAATCATGTTGAAAAATGTTATCAACCATTCGATTCTTCTCCCCTAAACACCTCCGAACTTCAATAGCTATGCCGTCCGACCCGTCGCTTTCTTTAACCATATTTTTCTTAATGTTGAGCTTGTTATACTATGAAGTTGGAGGTGGTCGATGCACTTTCAACGCAATTTTCATTCTTGGGTAATTCGGAAACAACCTCTTTGTCTATCACACAAGGGGTAAGGTTGCATACATCCCTCTCTTACCTTGCCTTATGGCATGAGGAATGGGATAATGTTGTTGTGTGACTTCTCCCTTTTGAATCCTCCTCATAAACTTTCGACTTAACATACGTAAGTGGATGTGTGCCATGAACAAGGTATTGAAGTACGACTTCTATCTATCCTTTATCCACTCGTCCTTAACAAAGAACTCTTTGGTCGACACCCTTGGCACATTTAACCTTCCTTATGTCTTGTATCTTCGTGTCCAATATACACGGAATTCTATAAATCTTTTTTCCCTTCTTTAATATCCAATCTTGCATAAAAGCTCTTGACTTACCTTTGCTTTAGCATCTCGTACTTTTGCTTCTCTTCTAGCCTCTTTGTACATCTCATAATTCTCATTACTTCTATCTTTCCCAAATAGCTTATAGCCTTCTCGCTTGCTTGTCGCACCTCCTCGTTCCACCAAGATGTTTCCTTACTTGATGGTACAATTCCTTTAGAATCTCTAAGGACCTCTTTCTCGGCATTCTATTGAGTCCATGTTGAATTTATATCCACTTCCTTTTGAATCCTCCTCATCATCACGGACCATCTTGGCTAAAAAGTTCTCTTTATGCTCCAGTTGGTGCCTCTACCACTTGATTTGCGGATGTACGTTAGATCTTCGCTTTCTTAAAGATTCCCTGCCCGGTAATCAATCACCACTAGTCTAGGTTATAACCTTTGGTATTTGGGAAAGGATAAGAGTATGAACAAAGTGGGCATCATCATTGATAAGGAGTATAATAATGATATGTGGTGGAAGTTTCGAGAGAAAGAGGGACTGCATTATCAGCATTTGGTAGGGTTGAGGGTGTACCTATCATAAGCGCTTATGCACCAAGGATTGGATGCATTATAAAACAACAATTTTGGAAGGGTTTAGAGGAGGTCGTGCTACGGGGGCCTATTAGTGAAAATTATCATTGGTGGGGATCTCTAAGTTAGCTTTGAGAGCATTCATGGAGGTTTTGGGTATAGGGAGAGAAATTAAGCAAGAAGTGTTATCACAGTTGCACCTAGTGACGTATTTGATATTTTGATTGGAGGTAAAGCGAGTCAGACTTCTTATTAGTAAGGAATGTTTGGTGAAAGAGTTATACAGAGTGCACATAAGCACAACCATCTACCTCACGAGACAAATGATAAATTACAAACAAGGACCGGAAGAAGGATTTGCACATGATATTCATTGTTCATTGTCTTAAGGAAGACTTATGAAAAGGTATAAAGAGATTCGGGAACGACAAGGAAATATATTCCGTGAACCATTGGAAAAAAATTGATACGCCAAGGATTTGTATTATGTCCTTTCCTCTTTGCCACACTTTGGTGAATTGCCATGGTCTATCTAGGGTGAGGTTTTGTAGGTTAGTTGTGGATGGTATCATGTTGATGGATGAGATTTAGTTGATCTTAGTTGAAGTTATGAAGTCAACACTAGAAAATTAAGGCTAAGGTAGTACATAGAGTGCTAAACTAATACTTAATAGCTGTTAGATGGTAAGGATATGCCAGATTGTTTTATGTATCTTTATTTAAATTTGAGATATCTAACCTAAGATGTTCGTCACTAGATCAAGTGTGGGTGGCTTAAATGGAGAACCTAAGATAAGTGCGCATAGGTTGAGGGGGTGATTGGAGCATTGGAAATTTCCCGCGCATCTATCCCATTTTAGTTTAGTTTGAGGCGGAAGTAAAAGAGAGAGTATAGATGTGAGTTACACCTCGATAAAATAAGAAATTGCTAACAACTTACCTCGCTTTAATTTACCAATTTCAAGCAAAAATCTTATACAGTTGTTTGCCCATTAATGATTGGATGACGTAAAATTTGGTTTTTATTAATTAAAGATTTACGGGGAATATGGTATAGTAGAAACCAACTACTTCATCTCGCTAGTAGCTACTATGGTGAAAGTTGAAAGCTCATTTTGTTTATTGTATTTATTACCACATTTACAGAAATCTATGAGATCATTGACACGTAGTTATCGGGGAATGTTCTTCTCTCTCTTTAGTTTGTTTCTTATTCTTTCTTATTCTCCTTCTTCATTCCGCTGTTCTTTCTCTCTCCCTCATCTTCACTTTTGGCCACCCTTCTCATCTTTCCCTCTTTGATCTTTATCTTTTCCCATCTTCCGTTTACATTTGCAGCACTACTTCTCAGTTCTCACCCTTCCTTTCCCTTACTATGCAATTTAGTATATTATAGTAGTCTCCTAAATGGGCCCTTTTAAAAAGCTCTCATATGGTACTTTTTCTCTTTGTAACCTAGGTGGATAAGGCATTCATGTAACTTCTTCCCTCGTTCATCTTTGTTTTTTTATTCCTTAAGTGACAAATATTAACTACCAAAACCTTTTTTTTACTTTAATTGTGGGGATGTTTCTCATTAATAAAATATGAGGGTCTCTTAGTAAAGTTGTATACCACAAAAGGAAAAAAAATAAAGTAAAATAAATGGGTGTTGGGCCAAAGAAAGGTGAGCGCTTAGGGGTTCAAAGCATTGTTACCGCACAAAATGCGAACGCTAATGAGATCATTCTGGTTTGAAAACCCTAGATATGCAATTGCGCCTGAGTTCTAACAAAACAACAATAAAAATATCTTTTGTTCACCTTGTTTGGGCGATTCAAACGGTGTAGTTTCTGGACCCTCCTCCAGTCACCTTTCAGCTACTCTGGTTTCCTTTTTTCTCCTTCTTCATGTTGTTTCTTTTTCACTTTTCACTTCCTTTGAGTTTTAATTTGTCCTTCTCCTATACAAGATTTTACTAATTTCTAACGTAAACCCTTTTACTTCCTTTCTTAAAAAAATTAATATATAAAAACTTCCTATTGTACCCTTGGTTCTCGAAACTGTAAATTAACATTTCACGATTCTGTTGTCGTTCCTCGTATTGAATCCAATTTCGTTCTAGGTAACATTGGTTCAAAGGACCCGTTGCCCCTCACCTTTTGTGGACTAAGCCTCCAAGCTAAAGCAAAGGTTATGTAGGACGACAATTGGACCAATATTATTACATGGGTTCCAATGTTTGGCTTTTAAGAAGAATCATGTCTAAATGGTATAGCGATGATGCTTGTATGAGAAAACACCTTTTGTAGAAATCGAAATTGAAATCGAAATCAAAAACAAGATTCTGGGAGGACGGTTGGATTCATAACTATTGAGGATGAGCTAAAGAAAAATTGAGTATTCTGGTTCAAACATGTATGATAACAATCAAAAGATGCACCATAAGGAAAGTGAAGAGTTCGGAACATAAGCATTTAAAACAAGTCAAGGAGGCCAAAGATAACGTGGTTTGAGGGAGTTTGAGTGGTAAAACATAGTTTGCGATAGCTTATAGAATTACATAGAATTTGATGTAGCAATATATATTTTCCGGAATTGAAGAGGGTTTGTATTAGTAAGAAAATGACACCAAAAATGAACTTTTGTCCTGAAGGGCTCACATGTCAAACTCTTTAAGTCTGCTGAAGTGTGCATGTGCACCATTTGAATGGTTTTAAGAAATCACTGAAAACGCGCCTCCGAGACTAGGCGTGTACTAATGGTCACATATCTGTGAGGTTTTTGAGGAAAGGTGAAATCTCTTGAAAAGTGGCATTAAATTGAACTATAGTCCTCTAGAAATAAATGCATAGAATCCCTAAGTCTACTTTGGGATCACAAGAGGCCCCTTAGTCTATTTTTGAGAAATCCGTAAAGCATCACTTATGCGTATACCGTTTCATGCACTAGATGGTTTATTAGAAAGATGTTAAATTTCTTTTTATAAAATTGCCCCCAAAAGAACTTTTGTCTCCTAGGTTTGCGTGTGTCTCGCTCGAAATAACCAAAAATGTTTCCAAGCCGTGTACCGAGGATCACATATCATAAATGTTTTAGAGAAAAGGTGAAATCTTTACAAAAGTGACGTCAAATTGAACTTCTTTCCTTTAGAAATAAAAGTATAGGACAGAAGAGGCCCCCTTAGTGTGTTGTTTAAGGAATTCCCTAAAATACCTCTTATGTATAGGTCACGATTCAGAAAGGTTTTTATTTCAAGGATATTATAATTCTAAGAAAAAGGCACCAAAAAGAACTTTTGTACCCTAGGCTCTCACTAGTAAAACCTCTCAACGTTTGAGTGGCGTCAAGTTGAACTTTGTCTTTTAGAAAATCACAAGAACCCTAACTCTACTTTCTTAGTTTATCTTTGATAAGTCTGTAAAAATATCACTTATGTGTATACCCAATTCACGGACTAGATGGTTTATTTATTAGAAAGATGTTAAATTTCAAATAAAATGGCACCAAAAAGAACTTTGGTCCCAAAGGTTCGCCATGTGTCTAGTTTGAATGGTCTTAAGAAATCACCTAAAATGCCTCGCTTGTGTCGGGATTCACAAATTGTATAGGTTTTTGAGAAAAGGTGAAACATCTACAAAAGTGGCGTCAAATTGAATCTTTGTCCTTTCGAAATAAAGGATAGGAACCCCAATTCTTGACTTCGGAATTAGAAGAGGCCCCCTTAGGCCCTTAATTTGTCTTTGAAGAAATCACCTTAAATACCTAGAAGTGTGTACCCAAGGTCACGATTGGGAGGGTTGTTTTGAAAGATGTTAGTTTTTTATGAAACTAACACTCAAAGCTTTTGTACCTTAGGGCTCAAGAGTAAAGAAACCTTAAGAGCTTGTTTGGTTCTCACGAGAAGTAAATTCCCATAGGAAGTTACATTTCATGGGAAATTACTTTCCTTTTCAATTGTCCACTAGTCTTAATGATAACGTGTTTGGTAAACCCATCGGAATTTATTTCCTAGGAAGTAACATGGAAATGTCAACTCACCAACTCCCTCATTGGTAAGTTCCATGTCTCATGAGAATTGTACTTCTCTTTGGGAGTTCCATTTCCTATGCTTCCCTCTTTAATGGCTAAGCAAACACAAACTTCATTTAGCTATTTTGTAGGAAATTGTATTCCAAAGGAAGTAAGCTCCAACCAACCAAACAAGCTCTTGGTCTACTTAGGGATCACAAGAGGCCCCCTTAGTCTCACTATAAGAAATCTTCAAAGTACCTTTTAGCCGTGTACTTGGTTCACGGAGTAGAGGTTTTCTTGGAAGATGTTAAACTTCTAAGAAAACGGCATGGAGACGAATTTTTGTCCCCCGAAGGCTCATAATATTGAAACTCTAACATTTTTAGAAATCACCTATAATACCTCGCAAGCATGTATCCAGGGTCACGATTAGATAGGTTTTAGAGAGTAGTTGAAATCCGTAGAAAAGTGGCGTTAAGTTGAACTTTAATTCTCTAGAAATAAATGCATACTAACTAAGTCTACTTGGGGATTAGAAGAGCCCTTTAGTCCGATTTTAAAAGTTCATCTTAAACGTGTACTCGTAATTGGAGTTTTTAGAAAGATTTAAAATTTATAAGAAAATGGCACCAAAAAGAACACCTAAGGGGTCACATTTAGAAGGTTCATACGTGCTAAGAAATCACCTAAAATGCGTGGTTCTAGGGGTAGGTTGTAGAGGATAGTTGAAATCTCCGGAAAATTGGCATCAAATGCAAAGCTGGTTCGCTTGCAATAGTACAGCTCTTCTGAGTTTCTCAAAGGTTCCCATGTGCTCCGCTTGAATGGTTTTAAGAAATGACCTAAAATGCCTTAGAAAGTGGCGTTAAAGCAAACTTTGGTCTCCTAGAATTAAATCTGAACTAAAGTGAACCGAAACTAATTTACATCATAATTCTAGTTGGGGATCAAGAGACAACCTTGCTGGTTTTTTTGGGAATTCCCTTAAGTATCTCTAGGCGTGTAGCAGGTTCACGGACGGAAGGAATCTTTTAGAAAGATTTTAAATTTCTAAGAAAATTGCCTTAAAAAGAAATTTTGTTCCTAAGGGCTCACAATAGTGAAACTCTAAACGAAGCATGTAAGACGATTACGACAACAACATTAAAGCCTTATTACTGAAATGATTTGGGGTCGGCTAATATGAAGCGTCCTATTGAAAAAAGAGATGACATCGACAAGTGTGACATTTTTTTTTTCAAAATGCAAAGATAAACATGTTAAAGATAAACAAATGAATATGGTTATTATACCCCTTTCTCCACGTGAATCCTTCCCCTCCACCCAACTCTCTCCTACAACGACCGAGTGAGATCCTATATATAGGTCGTTAAGTACCTCTTCCCAACGAGTCAATCAAAGACTATTCTTCTTAGTACGCAAGTAGCACGCTCATCAAACAATGTTTTGGAGCTTCCTTTAGGATTGTGCAGCTTGATTGAGGAGAAAGAAAGGGAAAAAAGGCACCCGAAAGCAAAACAAAGGGCGTTCCTTTTCGTCAAGTAGGTAAAGTAGGCATCGCACCTTTCACTTTTCTCATTGAGCGCTTATTAGCTTTAGGGGATCCAAATAGAATTGAATCAGACTTCGAAACCTCTTTCGTACTTAGCCGTTGAATTAATGTTGCCTCGCGACGCGAATCTAACTAGGCTAGACCTTCTTCGGTGGATCTTCTTCTTTGAAAGTGGATCTTCTTCTTTAAGTTGCCTTTCTTAGTTCATGGTTCGATCTACGCGTAGAGGAACCACCCAAATCCATCCCGAACTAATCGCGTACTTGTATAAGTTCTATAAGCCCGGAGGAACATTTGAAAGTGGATCTTCGCTTTAGCAACTCGCTTATAAACCTTTTCACAATTATAATTCCTGGCCCCTTACGCCATGGTTTAAATGTGGCTCGTGCACTTAATAGTTGAGCTTGCAACTTTCAATGTGTTCCTTGCAGTGACGTAAGAAACGACGATCCCAAACCCATATCACTTTTAAATACCTTAATTCAAGTCATCTTAGGTCTTCTCTATTCCTTACAATTTGATTACTTCTTCACTCTTCAAAACGTCACTTGGTCTCCTTCTCACATAACCGAACCATGTTAAGCGTTTTCCCTCGTCTTTTATCCAATAGATGGAACTCTTATTTTCCCGAATTACCTCATTTCTTAATTGGTCTTTCCTTGTGTGGCCACACATCCACCATAACATACCCATCTCCCTGAGATGAATGTGGCATTGTTTCACCACCCAACACTCGGTGCCATATAACAAAACATGCCTAATTGTTGTGCGGTAGAATTTCCCCTTCAATCTATCACAAATAATCATAAAGGAACGCGCTTAACAATTTTCCACTTTAACCAACCCGCTTTAATTTTGTGAGTCATATCTTCATCGAGTTCTTCATCCTTTTGAAGAATAGATACAAGGTAATGGAAGATGTTATATCCTTGGATCACCATCCAATGTGACCGCCACCCTCGTTGCTTCTAACCCCACTAACCCCACTAAACTTGCACTCCAAATACTTCGTCTTGCTGGTGCTCAATCTAAAACCGCGAGCTTCTCATTTATGTCTCCACTAATCCAACTCACTTTTAACACTTTCCTTTGTCACAACAATTAATATAATATCATCCGCAAACATCATACACCACAATATATCATTTTGAATTAACCTCGTTAGTTCGTCCATGCATAGAGCAAAGAGCAAGTGACTAAGTGCACTGGTAATGACTCCCTGATACATGTCCTTGATGATACTCTATCATATGCTTTCTCCAAATCAATGAAAACCATATACAGATCCTTCTTTATCCCGGTAATGTTCCACTGTCTATCTCATGAGGTGGACGGCCTTTATAGTCGATCTTCCCGTCATAAATCCAAATTGGCTCTCCAATATCTTCACATGTTTACTAATGCTCACCCGTTCCGAGAGTTTCATCATATGACTCATTAGTTTAATTCCTCGATAGTTGGTACAATCTTGTATATCGCCTTTGTTCTTATATAAAGGAATCAAAGCACCACTAGTCCATATGTGGTGGTCGCCCGGTATCACCTTGCAGTTGGTGTCACTCTTTTGCCAAGCATTCCTTATTATAAAAAAGTCAATCTAAAACGTCCACTCCTATACGTCACAAGGTGGGATTCTCTTTTCTCGAGCCAAATGTTCATTATACCAAGACTATAAGCTAGTGCAAAATCCAAGATACACTTCGTGCTTCATATCTCTCCTCATACCCAAAACCTCCATGAATGCTCTCATATCCAACTCGACTAGTGCCCACAAATCCATTGAGATCTCCACCAATGATTTTCACTAATGGACACCCGTTGCACAACCTCCTCAAAATCCTCCAAACATTGTTGTTTAATAGATGCATTCAATCCTACAATGCATACGTGATTATGATAGTCATCGCCTTAACGCATAACAGGAACCTAATACTCATAATGCGATCACTCTTTCTCGAAACTTTCACCACATCATCAATATATTTCTTATCAATGATGATGCCGATATGCTCCTACTCTTATCCTTTTGGATTACCATAGCTTATAACCCCATGGAACTAATTCTCTTGCTTTTCCATCAACCCACTTAGTCTCTTGAAGGCACATTATGTGAATCTTTCTTCTCCTCGTAACCTCCACAACCTCCGTTGATCTTCCCGTCAAAGGGCCAATGTTCCACGTAGCTAAGAGTAAAACTGCTCGGTGTTGACAGCCTTAATTCCCTAAGACAACTCAAGTAGAGCTCATCAAACTCTGGAATGTCTCATCACAAGATGACCTTAGACAAGATGAGCATGAAAGTCGGATGTTGCTTTCTCGTCCTGTTCATGTGAAAAGGATCTACAAAAAATATAAAACTATCTAGAAGACTGATTTAACATAAACTCTATTGTTGAATATCAATCACCCAGCTATTTGTTTTAATGTGCATTTTATAAGTTTCAACTGGCATAGTGTTTACCAATGTGTAATTAAAGATATAATGTGTCAATATGTGCATTGGAATTTGTGGAAAGGATTTGTGAGCGACAAGTTGAAATGGAGGGAGTATTATTTAGTATTTGTTAAACCTTTTGAACATGGATATCTATTTCCATTGCTGAACAAATCTCTTTTTTTCCGTCATAACCTTGGGCTTTACACGTTCTTCCTTGTAAGAGGTCGATTAGCCTTTTTTAGACCTTTCTATGATCAATTGCATGTGAGAATTAGTTGGCACATTTGTTTATTCTTCTTTCTCTTTGTTTATATATGGTAGAACTTGACTTTTCTCCCGAATGATTGTTGAAACTTCATTTAGAATGCACTCATGAGTTGATGAATCCTTTGAGCCGTATGAATCTCTAAATTGGAATTTAGGCTGCGGTTGTTGGAAGATAGCCTGTAGGTTACAGTGACTTGAGGGCCTTTTTGGTACAAGTAGGAGATAGGAAAAGGAATGAAGAAAGGGAAAAGAAGAGAAAGGAAAGAAACTCTGTTAAGTTATCCAATGTGTTTGGTTGGAAGGGGGAATCGCTCAAAATAATCCACAATCCCACATCTGTTGTTAGTATGAGTCTTTCTCAATTCTCAATACCCATATTGATGGCTTCCCCCCTCCTTTTCTCCCCACTTAATAACACCCTTTACCTTATTTCTCTCTCCCCACCATAGCTTTTTTTCTCTCTCACTCACTTAAATTTCAGCCTGTCTCGGGAGCAATTAGTAGAACTCGAGGGGTATGAAAATGATGGTCGTGGTTTACAAGTGCACAAGTGCTGGCCAAAGTAGAAGGATTTGGGGGGAACTCTAAATGGAAGAGGGGGAAAGGGAAATCTAAAACACACTACCAACTACTATCTAAAAGAAAAAGGGTCTTCATTACCTTCCTTTTCTTTAAACCCTCTTACCAAACGACCCCTGATTGTGTAAATATGAAATGGCACGTATAATGTTTTGTTTTACATGTGTGCAGGCACATCTCATCAGAGCATAACGGAGCATTCTTTATCTTGTCCTTGAAACTCACTCTGTTAATGCAAATATTTGGATTGGCAGTTAGAATATCGTCTGCATTCTTATGGATTCAGATGTATAGATTGGGGATATCACATGTAGAAAGTGGAGTTTCTCGAGAAGCAGATTTCGATGTAAGAAACAGTTTTCTAAGTCTTGCCACCCCTGCAGTAGCTAGACAATCCTCAGATTCCGAAGATCAACTAGGTGGTTCTATATATGATCCAGCATACTATTCTTCCCTTTTTGAAGTTAGTCAAGATGACAAATGCTTGAAAAAGGTTGGTGATATTTCCTGCATATACTGCTGTGATGTAGTTGAGAGTTGAAAGTGTTGAGACACTGAAATAAGCTGCTTCATTCGGTATTGCCTGATGAGAAGCTTTTTTGGTTTTTGCTTGCACCTTATTCTCATTTTCATCCTTCTTTCTCTACTTTGATGTTGAACATTCTCTTGTTTAGTCAGTGACATGCTCTGTTACTTCGACACCCTCATTTACCCTAAAAATTGAGTGTCATATCGTGTCGTGTCCGACACGACACTCTACTTGGATACTTCATTTTTAACTAAAAACTTGATTTTTTTCTACAAAATGGCCGAGTCAGATACTTCGACACTCGTATCCGAGTAGACACTTAATCCGTGTCTGAGTAACTGACATGTGTAGTTGTGATCTATCATTTGACAATGACTTGCATAAGGAAAGGAATGGAAAAGGAGAGAATAAGTTTTATTGACTTTTGCTATTAATTATTTCAGTACTGAAAAGGGAAGTGGTAATTATGTTTGATTTATGACTTGCCTCTCCTGATCTATGATTTGAACCAGGCAATCAAATGGCTTTAGAAGTATTATTTGAACCTTTTAGTAATCATAGACCTCCCTCCGCCCCTTATTTTTTCTTTTTACTTTTGACGTAGACAAGTGATCCATATCAATCCTGCCCCGCTGAGTTGGAGTAGATATATCTATTATAATTAACTCTGTAACCAAGGGAATCTGTTTAGATTGCGAATAAACTATTGCGATGAACTTATTTATTTTCCTGATATCTATGCTGGAGTAAAGTGGATAATAATTTTGGTTGGTAAGCTACATACTTTCCATTTCAATTTTTTTTTTTTTGAGGGGAAAGCCAAGTGCATTAATTAGAGGACAAAACGTCCATGAGTACATACGGGGAAACGCGGCAGGGCAATGATTCTCCCACCTCTGTTCAATCCCAAACGGCATAAGCTTTGCTAGGTGATGGGCAACAACATTCCCATCCCTTTTAACATGAGGAAAAACCTACAGAAATAAAATCCGAACACAAGGAAAAAATGTCTGAGAGAATAGCATCAAGATCAGTGAGAAATAAGGTGTCCTTGAGCGTCTTGTTATCAGTTCTTTGCAGTCGGTTTCCTAGATCACGTTTTGTAGCCCATAATGCATTCCAAGTCAAGCAGCCAGGAGTATAGCCTTGCCTTCCGCCACAATTGGAGCCCAACGTGCCTTCAACCTCCTGGTGGCAGCAAAGAGAACCTGCCCAGCGTGATTGTGGGCGACTACTCCCAAACCCACCCAACCATCGTCCCATCAAGAGGCATCCGCATTGATATTGACCACATTTGGGCACCCATATTCAATGAGTTGCGAGCATTATGAAGCACTGGCAATGCGTAGATGCGCTTGGCATAGGCTCCTTGTTCATCCACGTTCCTTTGTACACAGTCTAGAAGGAGAGTAATGGGTGTTTCTTTCCCTTCAAAAACTTTCTTATTCCTTTCATGCCAAAGACACCATAAGAGGAAACAACCCTTCTTGACCACATTCGGATCCAATGAGTTCCATCTTTCCAGCATTTCACACCTGGTTTCCGAGGCTGCATAATCAACCAAGTTCATACATCCACTGCCCTCCCACACCACAACTGAACGAGTGCACCGTAGGAGCGCATGCTGACTGCATTCGGGTTCAACCAAACACCACGTGCAGCCTTCATTTTGAGATATATGGCGAGCCTTCAGCAGGCTATTGTCGGGGAGAGTATTGGTGCCAGGGAAACAAAACTCGGCCGTTACGTTACGTAACGACCGTTATGTAACGGATTTTGAACTTGCCGTTACGCGAAATGCCGTTACGTAACGCCGCGATGAAATTCACGTCCAACTCGCCGCGTTGTCCGTTACGTAACGGAGACTCGCCGCATTAGAGCGTTTTTTTACCCGTTACATCCGTTACTATATGAAAATTGGTCAAAAAAAGAAAGGGAATATATGCATAGTAGCACAAAAACAATAGGGACACACCAACGAAAAGGAGAAAAACTTGCCATAGGCTTCCAAGTTGAGTAATATATATGATTTAGTATCAATTTTTATATATAATATGATATGAATCTCATGTTTAAAGTAATTTTTAATTCACCATATGTGTAACCCACCCATATGATTGTTTTGGTCAAATTAAGTTATAAGAATACTTATAAAACTTCAAAAATGTCATTTGAGGTTATAATTCTAATTGTGTGAATTTTTTGAAAAAATTCACGCCGCGTCAACCGCGATTTGTCCCTTTTCGACCGTTACAAGCCGCTCCCGCGTCATCGCGACCGTTACCGCGAACGCGACCATATCCGCGATTTTCTTCCCTGATTGGTGCACAGACGCCACAGAAAATGGCGCACCTTTGGGGTCACATCCATCCCCAAAATCGAGACCCAAGCCTTATTAAAATGATCAAGATTACAGCCCTTACCAATCATATATGCTGTCTTTACCGAATACACACCATTATTGGACGGACCCCAAGCTATTTCATCGTTGTGATTCCGCTCGCTCAAGGTTATAGCTTCAATGCGTTATCAAACTCTAGCATCCGAGAACATGGACAGTAGATCCTCTCTCCATTCCCCCTTTTCCCCGTCAATCAACTCGTGAACCCAAGTGAAGGCCTCCGTCGATCACTCTTCATTCTTTATAAACCGCCCCTCTCACTAAGAAACCAAGGGTCATCCCAACTTTGAATTCGTCTCCCGTCTCCCACACGCCATAAAATTCCTTCTTTCACAAGCGCCTTCGACCCCATATGCCTAGCCATGTGTAACTTCCCCCATAACCCAATGAAGCCTCAAGAATCGAGCAATCGGGAAAATTCTTGGCTTTTGAGACCTTTCCAACCAAAGATTCCTCATTATGAATTAAGTGCCAAAATTGTTTACCCAACAACGCCTCATTAAACACGGACAAATCTTTGAACCCCAACCCTCCGAAGCATTTCGGCTCACACATCCTCTCCCAACTCATCCAATGAATCTTGCGCTTATTCTCATCACCACCCCACCAAAAACGAGCCATGACCGACTTAATGGCATGAACAACGGAACAAGGCAGTCAGTATATCCCCATGAGATAAGTAAAGTGGGTATAGCTTGTATTACCGCCTTGAAAAGAATCTCCTTTCACGCTCTAGATAATAACTTTTCTTTCCAACCCTTAGCTTCTTCCATACTCTATCAGTTAGAGCCCTCTCTTTTGGACCTCCTAAGAACCGAAAGAATCTCCAAGTACTTTCCATGATCGTCAACCCCTTCTGCATTGAGGTGACAACTTTGCTAACAGAAACCTCCTACTTATCATAGTTAATTTTCTGTCCGGATGGTGCCTCATATTTGTTGAGAATATCAACTATAACCGAGCATTCTTGTCTGGTGGCTCCGGCAAAGAGAAGACCTTCATCTGCAAAGAGAAGGTGAGAAACAGCCGGACCATGACGACTTGCTTTCATCCCGTGGATCACATTCTCCGGAACTTTCCTCCGCAGCATTAGAAAAAAAGCATCTGCAATAATAATGAACAAATAGGGTGATAAAGGGTCACCCTCCCGCAACCCCCTTATGGGTGACTTGGCCGCTAAGTCTTCCATTGATAATGAAAGAGAAAGAGACCGTTGAGACACAATCATAATCAAGTTCATCCATCTACCATCGAACCCCACAATGAGAAGAAGTTTGCTCAAGAACCCGCTCCACTTTGTCATAAGCTTTGCTAAAACATGAGCAGTGTCTCCTCGTTTACTATGGGATCTCTTCTTCATGGTGTGAAAGTTTTCAAGAGCTAAGAGAGCATTGTCAAAGCACTTCGGTTCTCCGTTATAATTCTAGGCAACACATTTTTCAATCTAATGAACAAAGCATTGGTAGCCAACTTATACAATATATTACAGAGGCTAATAGGTCTAAACTCAGACACGGCAAAATGGCTTTTTCACTTTAGGGATAAGCACAATACTAGTATTATTTACACGTCTTAGGGCAATAGAACCATGTAAAATGCTTCTAATAAAATGAAAAAATCATCACCAAGAATATGCCGGAAATGTTGGTAGAAGATAGTGTGGGGCTTTGCAAGGATGCATCTGTTGAGGGCTGAAACCTCTTCCTTTGTGGAAGGCTTGAGCAAGCCTTCGTTCATATATGTGGTCACTAGTGGCTGAAAATCTCGTAGTATCGCCGCCCAGTCCGATTCCAAAGGGGAAATCGGACTAAAGAAGGTCATCATAGTAACTAGTGATAATGTTTTCTAGCTCCTTGACTTCTGTCCGCCATTTGTCACTGCCATCACGATGGCCTTTTATGTGATAACGTTGTCTGCGTTGATTGACCTTGTGATGGAAATACTTTGTATTTCTGTCCTCATCCCGCACCTGTGAGACCCGAGATCGGAGATACCAATAAGCCTCATGCTTTTGGTGAAGCTCATCCAACACGCCTTTAGGCTAGCACATTCCGCAATAGACACCTCATTCACCTTTCGCTTTTGCGCCTCCCCCAAACGCTTTTCCATATCATCTATGTGTCTCCTTAAATTATCAAAGTGATTTTTGCTCCAATCAGTGAGATCACGAGCCATAAATGCCGGCCTTTCCTCCATGCACAATCCCCTGGTGAGTCCCAAGCACTCCGCACTACCTCCTCGCACGACTCATCGATCAGCCAACAAGTTTGAAAAACCCCTTCTACGCTGCCCCCTAGCAACCTCGCAACGCAACACCAAAGCTGAGTGGTCTGATTTATACCTCTCAAATGCTCCACTAACGCACTGGGGTAGAGAGAAAACTAAGCTGGATTGGCTAAGCAACGATCCAACCGCTCTCTAACTCTCGTGGAAACGGGTCTCACGCAGAAAACAATCGTCCAAAACCTGTCGAAAGTTCCCCATCTCTCTCCTTTCACTACTTGTTCCACTCTCCCTTTCATCACAGCTCAAGATTTCATTAAAATCACCCCCCAAGAAATAGGGATAGATTCCTCCTCACAAAGATGCCCAATGAGAATCCAAGTCTGATGTTTATTGCTCGAGTCAGGCCACCAGTATAGACCCACAACCCTCCACACGCCTTTTGAATTCATTACTTCCACGCATATGTGATGTTGTGAAAAGGAAACAAGATCAAAGGTAGCAACTTCGTACTTCCAATAAAAACAAAGACCTCCCGCTCTCCCAACACTGGACACACCAAAAGCTTCTGTAAAACCCAATTTAACTTTCAATTCTTTCGCAACGCTCTAATTAGTCATAATTTCCGACAAAAAAAAGAAAATCAATGGCATGTGACTTACTCCATCTACGGAGCTGCTGCAGTTTCAGAATAAGAGATTCATGTTTTTTGGCGGTGTTGGTGCTTGCCAACCTCCACGGTTAGTAAGTATTTAGAACGTTTCATCTCACTCCAATTTCCGTCTTCAATCTCCATGTCCGCCACCTCCATACTACGTTTGCTCAATAACAGTCCCTCTCGCTTAGTCTCTGGTGGATTTGAACGAGCAACTCGTTTCCATCCCTCTCCTGTATCTCCACTGACAACCCGCCCATCGTCCCCACCTTTGTTCTCACCCTCATTCTCCTGTCTTGTAGTTCGAATTTCAGCAGCCACAGGAGATTCTCCAAGTGCCTTCCGAGGTTGCTCCCTCTCCACACTGATGTTCAGTTGGTCAAGCACCTTTTCAACCCCTATATCAGCCCCATCCACCTTCCCTCGTCCCTGCTTTCAGCACTCACATTCTTTGTGATAGGATCAGCCTCAAGTGCAAGCTTTTTGCATACAAACAGCGAAGGTCTACTCGCTCTCAGGTTTTCCATCTCCTCGTCCTCCTTTTTCCTCCCTTTGAGAGCAGATGCTCTCAGTTCGACCCCAAACCAAGACCTCTCTGAATCTCATCATCATCTACCAAGTTACAACCACATTCAGCATGGCCAATGATACCACACGCAAAGCACAAAAAGGGTAGACGTTCATATTTATATTCAACCTTGACAATACTACCCGCCTTGTATCGTATTTTCTGAGATCGACGCAAAGGTTTTGAAACATCAATGTTAACTCGTGCCCTCCTTTAACGACCCAATAGGTCCTTCTCGACTTCTAAAACCTCTCCAAGCCCAGAAACGGCTCGCCTGACATCCGTATCCCCCCCTGCAATTCAGCGGCAGTTTCAAAACCCTAACCCAGAAAGGTGAGAGCTTGATGTCCACCTCGTTGGGTTGTTCATCGCCATTAACCTTCCTCAAGAGGAGAAGGTGATTATCAAAACACAGGGCAACCTTTGAGAACCTTTCCCATATCCTTCAGTGAAAAAACTGGAAACCGAAGTGATTAGGCCAAGAACCTTTATGATTAAGTTATCCTTTAAACGCCAAGCCCTAATTATAGTGTTCTTAGTGCGTGCCGTCAATAATTTCCCCACAAGCAATAGGGATAGTTTTTCCTCAGATTCAGTGTCAAGAGAAGGTTCTAATTCAATAACCTCCTCTTCCTCATCATTGATTGTCACATTTGAGCAACGTGTCACAATTTCATCCATCAACGATTCCAGAATCGAGTAGCAACACCACAAGAGTGTAGAGGCGCTCTTCGAAAAGAGAGAAAGAACCCTACCTCGAGAGAGAAGGGAGTTTTAAATATAAATTTTAGTACTTACATACTTTTCATTTCATAAGGATACTCGTTTTAGTATTTATAAATTTTTTCCAATAACATGGTCTGTGAATTTCGTTTTTGTGCATTAGAGGTAATGATTTTATTTTATATATAATACAACAACAACATTACCCCAGTATCTCAAAAGGCTCCCGCCATAAGGCGAGATAAGGGGGGTCGGATGTACGCTACCCCCTTGTGTTGAATAGACAGAGGTCGTTTCCGGATGACCCAGAAATGAACGTCGAAAATGCATTGACCACCTGCGACTTCATAGTATAATAAGTGCGGCTAGTTTAGGAAGCCGTATATAAGACTATATTATAACATCTATGACTGTTAAGTCTCTCATTTAATCTAGCTATTAATCAGACTTGGAGTCTGACTGTTGCATCCTTGCAGAGACAAAACGATATGAAGGATGGCGATTCTTCGTCTCAGGCTGAAAATTGTATATTGAAGCTGTCAGTGGCGAGTGCTTTTCAGGCTTTAGTGGTAACCTGTTACTTTCTGTGTGTAGTTTCATTTCTGATGCTATTTGAGTCTGTCTATCATTTGATTCAAAATGTCCGTTATTCCATTTGTGTAGTATTTGATTAACAAGCACAATAGCTTGAGCCTAAGGATGCATGTCAGCTGTGTATGTTATGATACTCATAAGTCAACAGCAGCTCTTTGTCAAGCCAATCATATTGATACAACAACTCTCAGTAGTCAGAACCTAGCTGTGGCTCTCTTTATGTGGAGGCTCTCACTTGCTATTAATGTGATACCTTCTAACCCATTGCATCCCTCCGACTGAGGTTGCATAGCGCATCGGATTCAGTTAACTCAAATTTTTTTTAAAAGAAAGACTCGTAATTTTAGCTGCATCTTTTAGCATTGAAGAAAAGAACATCGTTAGACTAGTTTAAGTGACACAATAGTTCCAGCATGTCGTGTAGTTAAGCAAGTTGGGATCCAGCTAATCAGCACTGACCAGCAATCGGGTTATGATGCATATTGGTGACGTGTGTGACATCAGGAAAATGTAAATGTGAGGAATTGAAAAAACAATTGAAGAAGTAGATATATTAGTAGCTTGGCTTCTAAGTTTATGTTAGTCCCCTCAGCTTGTGGAAGCGTTGCTGGTTAATGTACCAGTGATTTTTTATGGCAATCTTGCTTTGGTTACGTTAAACTGCCTTGACATTTGTTCCGTGCTAGTCTTAGTCCTATGTATGGCTTGCATACTATTCCATATATTCTTAAAGGTTATCAATATATTTGTTTAATAGCTTTCTAAGGTTGAACTTGAATCTGTATTATGCGTGAAGAAAATGTTCGCATGTTTCTAATAGATGCTACTCTTGTTTCACATAGATGTCTTTTAGATGACTTTTGTTGTGAAATAATTAGCCATTTAATAATGTCAGTGCAAGTGGTACTTCTCTGCTACATTGTTTTCTTGTGAGGATATTGTGGCTACTGTAGTAAATATTGCAACGGCAGAACCTTGCTTCCTCGGTATTTGCAAGTTTCAGAGGACACTTATTATGACAGATCTCTAGGTAGGTTGATAAATGGAGACTTAAAATTTGTTGGAGCCTGATGTAGTAGTGATGTGTCGATGGGTTAAATCTTTGCTGAATTTTGAGAAGTCTTGAATCTCCGAGTGATTGATATGCTACTTCATATTTATGTAAGAATCAGTCACTGGATGTTTTTTTTTAGTTTTTCTTAAATCCTTCTTACATGTGCAGGATGAGAATGCGGCATAGCGTCGTCTGAATTGCTAGTAAACATGGTCACCTTTGTGAAAAGACTTTCCAGAGTTTGATGAGCTATACGGGCCTTATTTCAGATTATTAAGGCTGTCAACACTAAGCATTGTACACTGAATTTTGCAGGAGGGGCGTCCATAAATTTAATTGGAATGAGTAGTTGTTGGGTATTGTCATAAGAGAAAGGATAAATATTATGTTTAGCTGGTTTTTGAGCTATATGAAAAGATTTCTTTTCTTCCCCTGATAAGGTTAGACTAGGATTAAAAGTCCGTGCATAAGAATTAGAGGTGGTAAATATTGACACGACACGACACGACAACTCGACACGAACCCGACTCGAAATTAGCGGGTTTGGGTAAAGACTTTTGACACGTTTAAGTAAATGGGTTGACTCACGACACGTTTATTAAACGGGTTGGGTTAGGGTCGAACTATTTGACACGAAAACGACACGAACAACCCGTTTATCTACACATATTTTAAAAAAAATTCTTATTACATCTTACCTTCATTCATTTATCTTTAATTTATTTTATTTAGTGTTACTTTTATACATTATTAGATGTTATTTTAACTACTGCATGAAATTTAGTAAGTTCCAAACAAAAAATATATGAATTGCGAACATCAAATATGGAAAGTTAAACGGGTCAACCCGAATTCGACATGTTTAATTAACGTGCCGAGTTAGAGTCAAGGATCTTGACATGTTTAAGTAAACGGGCCGGGTTAGGGTTAGGGTTAGGGAAAGATAACCCGCCAACTCGTGAACCCGACACGAACTTGACACGACGGACTCGTTTACCACCTCTAATAAGAATGAAAATTAATAACAATAATAAAAAATATTATGATAATAATCGATATATATGGGGAAAAAAAATCGCAACATACATGAGTATCACTGTATTTTCACAACATCCGTTTTTATGAAGAGTCTTGATATTATTAGTTTTTGGCAAGTTTTATGATTGGTGTTATTAATCCCAAAATTTATGTAATGTATTAATTATTACTCCATCCGTCCCAGTCTCAGAAAGCTTTATACACTTTATGTTTTCATCTGTCCGAGAAAACATGCACTTCTATTTTTGATATGGTTCATCACTACTTTATTCTTTTGACTTTTTAACCATGATCCACTACTCTCTCACATCCAAATAAAATAATACTCCGCTATTATCACATCTACCTTTTTATAAAATACAGTAAATAACCAAACAACAATTTATTTAAAATTACGTGTCAGATAAAGTGTATAAAGCTTTTTAGGACGGAGGGAGTTCTTATTATTTAGTTATATTTAAAACTAAATTTTATCATTATTTTAATATTAAAATCTAATTATGACAATTATTAAACATAGATTATGGGTACCTTTTTTAAAGTTTAAACTAGTGCTTAGACCCGAGCGCTGCTCCGGAATTTCTATGCATTATAATTTACTAATAGTTGAATATATTTATGTCATTTAACATGAAAGAACTTGTCATTAAAAATAAGATAAAAAATTATCTCATTTTAAATATGGATTTTGAAAGTTAAAATTTATAACTCTTAATTTTCATTTATATATCATTATTGATTCTGATAGAAGAAACAACAATAATATGTTGGTGTAGTGGTTGGAGCTATTTTCTTGCATACTCAAGGTCATGGGTTCAAATAGACAATTTTTTTAATATGAGAAAGAAGTGGATAGAATGTCATTGAAGAGGGTGAGTGACACATGGCGGATTGCAATATTTGGCTACGCTTTTTAATATATATATAGATTTATGCCTGAACAAACCTATGTAGTTGTAAAGGTGATGGAGTACAGGTTTTCGATCTTGTATTCAACGTCAATCTCGATTCAACTACGAGCTTGTTATTCACTCGATTGAAAGTCTGATCTTGCCTTAACTCCCATGATAGCATGCTTTTTATGTTGTGTAAGTATATATCATGAATCTTATTTGAAATATTTTTCGAATTGATTTCAATGGTATAAACATCACAACATTTCGAATTATAAATCAAAAGTTATTTGTTAATTTATGTATGTTAATTATCTTTAGTATTTTATTTTTATGTATGATGATTATCTTTAGTACTTTATTTGAAACTAAAATCTATTTTTGTTTCTATCTTTTACTCACTTTTTTTAATAACTATAAACATTGTAAACATTATATACTCTATATTTTTATGTATGATATTTATCTTTAGTACAAAACTAAACTCTATCTTTGACTCGGTCTTTATTAATAAAATATTAAAATCTAAATATCTTACATGGTGCAACGTATGCTTATGAAACTATTTTCTATTAGTATATATACTACTACCTCCGTTTTTTAATATGTATGTTTACTTTAGCGCGCAGACCAAGGAAAAAGTGGAAAAGTAAGAGAGAAGATTAGTAAAAGTAAGGAAAAAGTGAAAAAGGTAGAGATAAAGAAAATAAAAGTATGAGAGAAGTGTAATAATTAGGTGGGTCAACCTTCCATTTATGGGAAAAAGTAGAAAGGTACATATTAAAAAAAACATCCCAAAATGGTAAAATGTGCATATAAAAAAACGGAGGAAGTAGATTTTAAGCCCGTGCGATGCACAGATTTGCTTGAATAACTGTAGCGTTAAGAGTTAAGTATCATTCAGACACACTCGCATTTTAATTACTAGTGCACGAATTAATAATTTTTGTGGCTACTGTGATCATGTGCTTAATCAGCTTGGTAAATGTTTACGCTACCAATGTATATACTTAATTCGTTTAATTTCTAATTTTAGAGTTTGACCAATAGAACTCTCATAATATGTGGTCAAACTTAACTAAAAAGACATAGCAAATATGTTGTAATTATTATTTTTATAAGATATCTACTCCTTAATGTTGGTATACCTCTACTTGTATTTCAAAAGCAAACTGATTAGTTTCAAGATTGATTTATTACTATTATTTAGTCTATAGTGAATCTCATAACTCAAAGCCAAATTCCACTATACCACGATAAATATTAATTTCTTTCTATTATCTAGATTTAGTTTGCATAGGAAGCCAAAAGTATCACATATGTGGAAAATCAAAACATATTAGAAAACTCAATGATAACTTTTGAGGACACAAAAGAAAACAAAAAAAAAAAAGGAAACGTATTTACGGGACAAATACATCCGATGGTAAAGGGTTTAGATAATACTCCTTGTAGTAGCACATGGTATTTTCGTTATTGTGTTTAATCTTTTTTTTGAGAGATACAATCGTATCTTTTTTTCATTTCCTTATATGATAATATCTTGGATATCTTTCTTCAAATTTCTACGAAAAAAAAAATTTCCTTAAAAAAAATTCTCCTTGTCTTATCGAAATTGATATTTTAGATAACTTCTTTGATATCTGTGTAGGGTATTCTTTCTTAACTATTTACTACCTCCGTTTTTTTAATATGTATGTTTGCTTTTGCGCGTGAACCAAGGAAAAAGTGCAAAAATAAGGGAGAAGGTTAGTAAAAGTAAGAAAAAAGTGAAAAGGGTAGAGAGAAGGAAAGAAAAAGTAGGACAGAAGTGAAATAATTAGGTGGACCAACCTTCCATTTATGGGAAAAGGTAGAAAGGTACATATTAAAAAACATCTCAAAATGGTAAAACATGCATATTAAAAAAAAACAGAAGGAGTAAAACATGCATTCTTCTTTATCCTTATCTTGTGTTTTCTTCCATTATTCCTACAAATATTTTTTTCCTCCTAAATCTAAAACTTAATTATCTTCGATTTTATTGGTTGCCTTTAGTGAATTAAAAGAAAATATGTTAATTACCATTGATCTTATTGGTCAAAATATTTTTTCTTCTTATTGGCGCCCTCAATGCTCTCGAAAAAAGCCTCCTTTATATATTAACTTCAGTCATGAGCCTATCTTCAACTGCCCGCTAAATAGTTGATCCAATGAGTATCCCTACGAAATAATAAGATAAGTATATTATACTGGGTATTTTTTTAAAGTATATTTCAAGCTGAGTTCGAAGGTATAGAAATTTTAATTTTTTGATTTTTATAACTAAAGTTACAATTAGTTTATAGTACATTATAATAGTCCTTGCCATTTATTCACACTCAAACTTTATCTTTTATTTATGCAAAACTCTAATCATCTTCTAAAAAATTCATTTTTTTATTTATCCTGAACTCTAATTATCTTTTCAAAAGTTTATAAGACTATAAAAATAAAAATTTATAAAATTTACTAATATATTTTGTGACATTAAAATCCGATATGGCGTGCCCAATGCACATGTTAATATTTAAAAAATTATCATTTGTTCAATAATAGTTTACCCATTGGCATTGACTATGTTAAATTTTAGGCATTAGTTGGTTTTAAGTATCAAATGTTATTTATATAAAGAGGTAAATATGACGGGATATAATATAATATAATAATCGAGGAAGAAAGAGTATGAGACCCTAATTGTTAGGATGAGAAGGAATAAATAGTATACTATGCCACAATTAAGTGTATTGCTTGACTTGTGACTATATGTAATAAAAGTCTGCAAACTCTTACATAATAGAGGGAATATGTGTACATTCTTTTACAAAAATATATCTAAAACATAATATTAACATTGAAATATGCCTTTTCTTACTCTTACACTTACTCTTGTGCTTGCAATGTTTGGCTTCTTCCACTTGCACTTCTGCACATATCAACAAACACAAGATTAGGGACAAAGCCAGAATTTCCATCTTTACATTGAATTATCTGGCGCTAAGATTAACCAAGCACGGGTTTTCTGAAGTTTCGATTATGTTATGGGTTCGTGAATAGATTCATTCGGTCTAAGTTAATTAGAAGGGTAATATATAAACCCTATATTAACCTTTGCCCTCATAATTTGTAATATTGTACCCTAAATTGTTTCCCTTTTCCTTGTGGACGTAGCTCACACATTGTTAGTGAATTGCTTGAAATTTTTGCGTTTTTCTTCTCCAATTCTTTTATATAATAATTAATGAAAAAGATTGTGATGTATCTTATTTTCATATTCAAAGAATCATATGACTTTTGTTAATCTTTATCTTTTTCGATACTTGATCTTTTTAAATACTTATTACTCGCCAAATAGGTTATACAGTATTGGGTACCCTACGTAATAATAAGATAAGTATGTCAAAATGGATCTTATTTTGAAGTATACTTTGATCTAAGTCCAAAGATATAGAAATTATAATTTTTTGAGTTGTATAACTAAAGTTACGATTAATTCATAAATTATAATGATTGTTGTAGTAATGTAGTTCATTGATTCAAACTTTATTTTTTATTTATGCAAAAGTCTAATTGTCTATTTAAAACTCAAACTTTATCTTTTATTATTTATCCAAAAGTCTGATTATCTCTTTAAAACTCAAACTTTCTATCCAAAAATCTAATTATCTTTTTTGAAATATAATATTAAAATATAATGATTCTTGTAGTATATCCAAATTCAAAATTTATCTTTTATTTATGCAAAAGTCTATTTTTTTAACTCGAATTTTATCGTTACTATTTATACAAAAGTCTGATTATCTTTAAAAACTCAAACTTTATCTTTTATCTACCCAGAAGTCTAGTTATCTTTTTGAAAATATAATATTAAAATAGGATACCTAAGATACCCGTACGTAATAATAAGATAAGTATGTCAAAATGGATCTTATTTTGAAGTATATTTCGATTTGAGTCCACATGTATAAAATTACTCCCTCCATCCCAAAAAGCTCTATACACTTTTCTATTTCATCCGTCCCAGAAAGCTTTATACACTTTCTGGACATGGTTCCCTACTACTTTATTCTTTTGCTTTTCAACCATGACCCACCACTCTCTCTGTAACACCCCCATATTTTTATATATTGTTAGTAAATATTTATATTAAATTATTTTACGAAAATGATTTAAATTAGTTTTTATTAAATTATGTTCTTCCATACTTTGACTTTATATTAGAATTAATCCAAAACCTATTCCTAGTTGGATTAGGTTAAGTACTCATAAGAGAGGACAAAAAAAGGGTTGTGCTAAATGCAACTCTTTTTACTAACGCAACTTCCCAACTATTACTTTTACTTTATTAAAAGAAAATATGAAATTTCAAGTATCTTTTTCGAAAACTTTATCAATTTCATGCAATATGCACGAAATACGTAGCCTTTATTCGTGTAACTTTGATGAAACCTTTGCAGCAATTCATGCACATTGTATGAAACAAGCATATGTATGAAACGTGTACATGAAAAAATTGTTGCCATTCCAGCCTAATCAAATGAAGTAGCAACTATTATTTCGGCCCAGGTACATGAAATAGCAAATCTTGTTTCGGCCCAGTTACAAGAAATACCAAACACCTTTTCATACATGTTGTATGAATTAGCAGACCTTATTATGGACCAGCAACATGAAATATCAATGTGATGCCAGTAAAAGGAGGAAAATTAAATTTGTAGCAAAGCTAACATCCACTATGACTTATAATCCACCGCATACTTTGAACTTATGATTATTGATAATTAAGATGTTTCTGTTGCTTTCGTGTGTTGGGTCTCCAAATCTAATATCCATTGTGAGCACTTGAGCAAAGTACCGACAGAAAGAACTAATAATCCATATCTTTAATTGCATTTGTGGGATTTGTTTAACAAGTAGTTTGTTTTTATCAGTTTATGAATTTGTGTAATTCAATGAAATTGAGATATAAAACAAGATAGGAATGTAGAGTTTTACTTTATCAATTCCCGGTACCTGATGAAATGAATTGGGAAGTTGGGGAGGACGAAAAGGATTAAAAGAAAGAGGAATAAACTTTTAGAGTATTTTAGGCATTTAGGTAGGTTGTGTTTAGTAATGAGAGGTTGTGTTTAGCAACAATGAAAAAAAAAAAGGGAAAAAAACAAAAGTTGAAAATAAAAACCAAACAACTCACCTCTTCAGGCAGTAGGTACTCGACTAGGAATGGCAATGGACCGGACTCGGATCGGACTTACCAAACTCCAAGTCCGCTCCATTTCAATCGGACTATGATTTTTACACTCCTATTAGGATTTGGACTATATATTCTCGGATTCGGACTTTTTCCTTTGGATTGTTTCGGACTCGGATCGGATTCGGATTAAATTACCATATTAAATGACCAAAACACATCTTTAATATTAAAATTTTAATGTTTTACTTAATTTCTTATAATGTAAATCTATTATTTCTATTAAATTGTACTTTCAATCTATTAGTTGACGAGGTAACAAATAATAATCGGACTCTAGTCGGATTCGGATCGGATCTTACCTAATGTCCAACTCCTATCGGATTTCATTCGGACTTTTATGTTTTCGGATTCGGATCGAGTCGGACTCGGGTCAAAGTCGGACTGAATTGCCATCCCTGTACTCGACATTCACCTCCTTGCTTGCTGCACCATCCTCCTATTTTCCCATCTACTCCATAATTTAAGCCCAGCCAAAATAATAATTTTATCTTAGCCATCATCACACCAACTATTAATCACCATTCTATCTCAGTTTTTTTGGGCGTTTTGGATTGAAAGAAAAGGAGAAATTTTTGGTGGCGTTTTTCGAGTAGAATTTCGGTTCAAAGAGACGAAATTCCGGGTCTTTATTCATTAGTCTACCTTCTATCACTCTAATTTATCAAGTAAAATTTATTCGCTTGTTTTAATTTCAGTTTATGTGTTGATTTTCGAATTGGGTAATTTGCGAAATAAGGGTTCTTGAGAGAATCAATTTGGGGAAAGTTCTGTAATATGAAATTTGTTTAATTAGTTATTATCGGATGTTTGATTCGAGTTTTCTAGCATGTTTTCTAAATTAGATTGAAAAATTTATTACTTTCAAAACTTACTCTGAATTATTGTCATGTTGGCTTAGTGGTTAGTTCATAGTTTAAATTATTAGTCGAATGATTTGTCGAATACTTTAGTTGTCCGATAGCAGATTTATTAGAGATTTTAAGTTTAGATTTTTGTCAAGTTTTTAGTATTGTATATGTGCGTTGTTGTTGTCGTCATTGTTGTTGCTTGTGGTGGTGTTGTCTAGGCTATGTTGGTATTTATATGGAGTATTATAAGCTGCCATTGTAGGTTGACGTTGTGGATTTAAGTTGTTATGGTGTCCGTATTGTGGTTGTTTAGTGTTGTTATGTTACATGATTGTTACTTGTCGAATTTATCTGATTGAGATGATGTCAATATTTGTGTCTGTCAAGTTTGGTTGCTGAATGCTTAATATATGTTATTTCTGTTGTTTTCAGTTACTTTCAAGAAATGTGTGTGGCACAACCGGAATAAAGAGAAGAAAAAAAGAGTGGTGGCGCTACCTGGACCAAGTGAAAAGTCCTAGACAATTTCCGCAATTACTGAAAATAAATGGGTTTTTTTTTTTTGGTATTATTATTTTTTTTTTTTTTATTACCTGTTTTTTGTTTTGAATAATTTTTTGTGGTTGGTAGATTTATTGTTTTGGTAACTATTATTATTTTATCCTATAGCACCTTTAACTTAATAGGGGGGGACCAACCCCTCTCCTGTTGTACTAATATAGAAATAGAACGATAAACTCGAATATTGATCTCCTCCAAATCCCATTTAATTTTATGGCTTCCTATGCTCACTCCTTTTTTAATTTTGTAATATGATAACGTTCTCCATGTTTCTCTATCAAACCCTCCTCATCTTTAAAAGTTTCAACTACTCATTCCGAACTCTTTGTTGGAGGGACTTCAATCAAATTGGCCTACTCAGGTGCAGATCGACTTGTAGTGAGTGCTGGCCGGTTCAGAACGACGATTCCTGCTAGTTCTCTGATTCTACTCAGGTGACCTCTGCCGAGTCACCGACGAGCTCATCTAGGGTTCCCAGTTCCAAAGCTCAGAAACAAAGATGATTTCCGATCCCAATCTGGTTTCATATTTTGTCTTAATGGAGGAGCTGTGAGCGGAAGAGTTCCAAACAGAGTACCATCGCAGATTCTACAACAGAGGCAGAGTACATTGCAGCAGCCGATGCGGCAAAGGAAGGTGTTTGGATCAAGAAGTTCATTTCAGAACTTAGTGTGGTCCCTAGCATTGAGAATGGTATTGAGTTGTTTTCGACAACAATGGTGCATTGCTCAATCAAGAACCTAGATCACATCAGAGATCGAAACACGTGCTCAGAAAATTCCATCTTATTCGAGAGATCGTTAGTAGAGAGGATGTAAAAGTAAGCAAGGTTCACACGATGAGAATGTGGCAGACCCACTTACTAAACCGCTTGCTCAACCTAAGCATAGAGTCATACTAGGTCTATGGGGCTGAAACATATGGGAGAATGGCTTTAGGTTGTTTACTTCTTGTTTGCAATTATAAAGACCTTCATTATGTTCTGAATATTTATCAATAAAATAAAATGTTTATTTCTTATTTAATCGTTTGGTTTAGCGTTGAATAAAATGTCCAAATAATTTGTGAATTCAAATAGGATTTATCAAAAAAGTTTTGATAATGGAACCCTATAAAGTGAACTGGATCACAACATTATTTAAAAGTCCCTAGTCCAAATCACAAATTGGACATAAGTGATTTATGTAAAGGCTAGTGTATAATTAATTGATAGCGCAGTTCCATGGGCATGGAAACATAGAGATGTTTAATTGATTATATGGATGTATATTCGATACATTGTGACTTGACCAATTAGATTCTAAAAGTAGAATCAAAATATTATATATTTGTGGATTCCTTAGACATGAGTATGTCATGATTACCACAATATAATTGGTTTAACCTTGACATTGTTAAACGCCGTGCCGTAAAAGGAGGTTATAAAGGCAATGTTCAGGTTAACTAAAAGTTGAGGGGAGTTATGGTCATACAAGAGTGGATAAGTCCTCCTATCAGATAGGAATGGTGTCTGGCCTCTGATGAGCAAGAACGAAAAATTGCATGGCCATGCGGAATTGATTAAAGTGTTAATCCTTTATGAGAACAGTTCGAACTCAGCAATCAAGAAACAAAATTTGAGAATGACTTTGTTATCAAATTTGCTTAAGAGACAATAATAAAAAGGTTTGTGTATTCTCTATTCTATGTATCGATTCATATATTGTTATGCATGCGATTCTGTCATAGATGTTAGGTAGTTTTTAAATTCCGCTATTCGTATCTATGAATTCCTACACTACCGACCAAGTGCAAATCCACCAACCCCTCTCCTGTTGTACTAATATAGAAATAGAACGGTAAACTCGAATATTGAATCTCCTCCAAGAAATCCCATTTAATTTAATGGCTTCCTATGCTCACCCCTCTTCTCCATGTTTCTCTATCAAACCCTCCTCATCTTTAAAAGTTTCAACTACTCATTCCGAACTCTTTGTTGGAGGGACTTCAATCAAATTGGCCTACTCAGGTGCAGATCGACTTGTAGTGAGTGCTGGCCGGTTCAGAACGACGATTCTTGCTAGCTCTACTCAGGTGACCTCTGCCGAGTCACCGACGAGCTCATCTAGGGTTCCCAGTTCCAGTCCCAGTCCCAGTCCCACCATTGTTGAGGTTGATTTGGGGAATCGCAGTTACCCTATTTATATTGGGTCTGGCCTTCTTCATCACCCCCAACTTCTTCAAAGGTTATTTCTCAACTCTCTCCATCACATTTCACACTTTGGATTTTCTCTTTTATTTTTGTACTTTGGAATATTTTAATTTGAAGGAATTAATACTACCTTTTTCAATTTACTAGGACTATGATGTCAACTTTTGCGACTTATTATGTAGCAGTAAGCAACTAAGCACTGATGGCCTATTTTCAGTTGAATTAAGTTCAATTCAACTCATCTCTGGACAATACTTTTCACTCTTACATATCACTAATTATTTCGGTTCGATTAAGTTCAGTTTAGCTGTTTTATGCCGAAGAGATTGCTATAAACTGCCCTCTTTGTTTCATTATTAGTCATTTAAGTATTTACATTTAAAATTTTTGGATGTACCCTGTCTGAGGAATAAGCCAAGGAGAGAACCCCGTGGGAAAGGATATTTGGTTAGACTAAACAATTTCTTAATTACAATGCCAACCCACACGATGCAACATCCATTCTACAGCAGCTACGTACACCCAAGCCTATTTTGTTGCTCATTGGGAGTTCTCCATATGGAACACTGAGCACGACATTGCCAATAACCAATAGCCAGGGGCCAGTCGCCGGGCCGCCGGTGGCCGGGGGCCCGGGGGCCGTAGCCCGTGGCGAGAGAGCCCTGTGCCCTGAGCCGGTAGCCAGTAGCCAGTTGTCACTAGTCGGTAGGCAGTTGGCAGTAGTCAGTAGGAAGTAGAGTAGAGTAGGGGGTGAGTAGCCAGTAGCCAGTAGCCAGTAGCCAGTAGCCAGTAGCCAGTAGCCAGTAGCCAGTAGCCAGTAGCCAGTAGCCAGTAGCCAGTAGCCAGTAGCCAGTAGCCAGTAGCCAGTAGCCAGTAGCCAGTAGCCAGTAGCCAGTAGCACGTCGCCAGTAGCAGTAGGGGGGGGTAGCCAGTAGCCAGTAGCCAGTAGCCAATAGCCAATAGCCATTCATGTACGCGTACTTAAAATTAGGTACATCTGGGTGTATCATGTACAGTTGCAGTTTTGGATGCTGGTAATCCTTAAGTTATTGAATAATTTCCATTTTTGCACTCTTCATTGACTGCTTTTCTCTTTCCCATGTTGCTAACTCATTGTTGTAAATGTAGTGTTGCTTTAGTGACTTGACACCTAAGTAGCACGGATATGGGGACTAAAAACGGCAATTTCCAGCGTTAGAGTACGACAAAAATAAAATTAAAGAATTTTAAAAGTTCCATGCATAAATCCGAAAAAAAAAATCCACATATTACACATAAGTTATCAATACCATGAAAACAATGTTAAAGTTAACGTCTTAAACAAAACAAGTAAATGAACACACATAAATCCTCGACCATCAACTCCCTCTCGAAATCCGGCTCATCAAGTGAGAGTTCCGCAAACTCCAAGAAGCCTACATCTTCCATAGAATCAAATGCATCTCCAGCCACATTCCACATTTTAGTACTCTCATCCAAATCTTGAGCATGACTTGGACTTAACTTGTTCCTCTTAAGTGAGTGAGTGAAGGCATATGTACTCCAATTTCGCTCACAACAAGAGGATGACCCACTACCCGTACTACTGCCAATATTACCTCTTTGTTGTTGAGATTGAGAGGCCATAATTAATTAGAAAAACCATGACAAAACTTACGAAAGAAAGGCAGAGAAAGAGTGAGTGGGAGAAAGAAAGAAAAAGGAAGCGAAAGAAAGGCAGAGAAAGACTGAGAGAAACAAAGATAGAGGAAGAGAAAGAAAGGCAGAGAAATAGTGAGAGAAAGAAACTCATTTGAGAGACTCGCCGGTGACGGAGACAAATGAATGCAACGGTGCCTTAGCCGGTGGCCTTGCAGTGCCTTCGCTGGTGGCCGACGGCGATGATGGCCCACCCACAATGAATAGAGAGGGGAGTGAGAACTCAGAATCATGATGGTTGGAAACTGAGATTCGATCCCTAGCCCAGTAGCCGAAGGAGTGAAACTGATGTACGTTTTTTTTAAAAAACAAACCCTCCTTAAAGGGACTGGGTAAGGCCCAAAATGACTAAACCCGTACCCGATATGTCCCAAACTCACACACGCTCGTAATCAAATCACACATTTGTATTCTTTTTTTGGAAACGCCTTGGTGCCACACCCACTTCACAGGCCGTACCTAACACGGGGACGCGATTCACTCCATTTGGCCGTAACCGTGCTTCATAGCTTGACTCTAGCAACACACACTGTGACAAAAGGAAGGATGCTGTGTCAAGCGTGGGAGAGGTACCAATATATCTCCTACTAAACTACATTTATCAAGTTTGTCACCACAACACAAGTATAAAATCCATAACTACCACAATTGTCCAAAGTGAAAAGAGTACATGCATTCAAGATACCATTGTACGATTTATAACCTACCAAATGTACAATACTTTCATATTTCCCTTTTTGTCAGCAACAAGATAGCAATAGATTTGAACCGGAAATTCTCATGAACATATCCTTCAAGATGAATATTGGGTAGTGTCGTGTCAGTGTTAGGTTGTTAAAGGGAGACCATTTGTATGATGTCAGATCACCAAAGTAGAAATTTGATAGATACAGCCATATAGGTTACTAAAAGGGGATTTCACCTCACAGTAGGCCACAAATTGGAATTTTTTTTTCCTTCTAGATTTTAAAGCTTCAAATATGCTTCATTTGGGCTTAAAGAAGGAAAAATCAATATGAGCTTGACATCGATTTATGCTTTCATTTATTTATTAAATGCTTTGATATTGTTCAGTTATTTAATGGCTACCCTTTGGTTAGGCATGTGCATGGAAGAAAGGTTCTTGTGGTTACGAACACCACTGTTGCGCCCTTGTACTTGGACAAAGTTGTTGATGCTTTAACAAGAGATAACCCGAAAATATCAGTGGAAACTGTTATTTTACCAGATGGAGAGCAGTACAAGGATATGGTTTGTGTTTTTGACTTTGAAAAATTGTGTGCTTGTCCACAATGGCTTGGATGTTTGATATATGATTCTTTATGTATGGTAGGATACTCTGATGAAAGTTTTTGACAAAGCTATTGAGTCGAGGTTGGACAGAAAATCCACTTTTGTGGCCCTTGGAGGTGGTGTGATCGGCGATATGTGCGGTTTTGCTGCAGCTTCTTTCTTGCGTGGAGTTAACTTCATTCAGATTCCAACTACTGTTATGGCCCAGGTTTGATCGTGACCTCTTTTTCTGTTGCATTATGTTTGCACACACTATTTAATGCTGTGCGTTCCATTCATGATATTGTCTTTCTTGCTGATAACAATCATTATCAGGTGGATTCTTCAGTGGGTGGAAAGACTGGCATAAACCATCCGTTGGGGAAAAACTTGATTGGGGCTTTCTACCAACCTCAATGTGTACTTATAGACACTGATACGTTAAACACACTGCCTGACAGAGAACTGGCATCTGGGCTTGCTGAAGTTGTAAAATATGGACTTATTAGGGATGCTGAGTTCTTTGAGTGGCAAGAGAAGAACATGGATGCACTGATGGCAAGGTATCTGAATCAATAACCTTGTCATTGCACCAGCACCTTCACTCCACCACTTGCAAATACTCCTTCCTAACTTAGTTAGGCCTGATCAATATCACTACCAGTTTCCATATATTTGTTTTTATGATTTTAGGGTGGGTTCTTTCACCTTAGAAAAGTATGTTTCAGTAAGTTCAGATTGGAGTTCTAACACCTTATAAAATAAATTTGAATAAGTTCTAATGCTTAAGATTAGTTAAGATCAGTTAAGGAAACTACCTTTTCCATTCAGTTTGAGGAAGATGAAAATAAGTTCTAATACTTTAGATTAGTTAAGGAAACTACTTTCATCCATTCAGGTTAAAGAAGAAGGTGAAGAGAACACACCCTTCAGTTCAGAGTCATATGATATCTGCTGTAATTTATATAATAAACTTACTTTTAGTAATAATGATAATTGATAACTGAACTACTTTCTTCCATGCTTTTGCTTTACGTTTTCTAGCAAACCGAAAGCGGAAACAAAACATAACAAAAAAACTAGACCCTAGGGCCTGTTCAATTTTATGTTTTTTATGATTTTAGCATCATATGATATAAGTTGTAAAAGAACTTGAAATTAGTCATACAGATAATAATCATGCTTTTGTTGAAAACTGACAACAAAAAACTAGAAACCACTTTTTCTGGTTTCTATATTTTGGTTTTTGGTTTTCAAAAAATCTGGAAACGGGAAATAAAAAACGATAATGAACAAGCCCTAAAGTGTTGGTTGTGATTAATTTGAAGGGACCACATTTACTTGATAACTAAAGTAGGTGTTGATTAAAGCTTTTGTGTAACATTTTGAGATGTACTTCCTTGCCTAAAACTTGAAATTATGTTACTATGTCACTTTCCTTTTCCTTACGAGTCACAAAGTTTTACTCACCACTTTTTCTATTTTGCGACATAAGGCCCACCAGAAATGTTTTACTTTACTACTCATTTCTTCTAACTTTATAATTATTTCTCTCTCCCCATGTCACCTTTTCCATTTGTCACTGCACTTCACCTTCATCTCCTAGTGAAATAGAGGTAGCATATGTTTTGCAACTACATATGGAAATTCTGTTTTCCATTTGTAACTTTATAATTATTTGTTACATGTTATGCTGGTTGGTGCCCACAACTCGATGCGCGACTCCAAATGCCTTAGTTTAGATGATGAATGTCTTAGCTGGATTACCGATGAGTTGGGTTGTGTTTGACTTAGTTTAGATGTTGATTCTTAGCTATATTACCCCTACTTCAAATTTTGGTGTTTTTCTTGCAGGGGCAAGTCACAACAGTATTCTGGTTTTTTGAACTTCTTATCCATTGTGGTTGACTGAAAGGTGATGTCTATTGGCCTAATGTACAGGGATCCTTCTGTCTTTGCATATGCCATAAAACGATCTTGTGAAAACAAGGCTGAGGTTGTATCCCTGGATGAGAAAGAAGGTGGACTCAGAGCAACGTTGAACTTAGGTCACACTTTTGGACATGTGAGTTCTATACTCTTATTATCTTCATAATCTTGCTGCCTCAATAACATAATATATGGACGATGTGGTTTCTCCACAGTTTTGTCTTCTGATGTCAACAAGTTTCATTGGTTATGATCAACTTGCCATTGTGTAATCCTTTTGCAGGCAATAGAAACAGGATTTGGCTATGGCCACTTTCTTCATGGAGAAGCGGTTGCAATCGGAATGGTATGCCATCTCTTTTCTTTTAGGGAAGCCCAAAAACAGGGCACTTAGAGCAACTATGATGGTAAGCTAATAACTTGCCATATGAGCTTCCTTAGCTCAATCCTTTGTCAGCATCAAATTCTACTATTGATAGGTCCCACTTGTTAAAAAATATTTGATGAATGCATCATGGGGGCCACACAATTTGGTGAAGCGAATTAGATATATAATTGGCATGGTAGTGCAAATGACTTTGTTTCAAATGAATGGTATAGCAAATAACTTTACCTTTCCATCAAAGTTGCGGTTAGCTTTCATTCAAAAAAAAAAAAGTCAGCATCAAGTACCAAAGTAATGTTCATTAAAAAAATCTGACATCCAATTCCTTTGACCCCCTGCCCAAAGAACAACACGAGCCATTTCATGGGCAACCTGATCACAATTCCTACGAGTAAACAACCAACTAAAATTAGCTACTATATTAACTTCATGATAAATATCGTCTAATATCAAGTGAAACTCACTCAACTCTCTTTCTTGATAAAGCCATGATCATAAGCTTGACTGTCATTTTTAAAGTCAATCTTCAACCCCTCCTACAGTACCATTGCTTCCACCACCTTGGACTCCATCTCGATTCCTTGCCAACAAGCACACGTCAATGCCTTATTAAGGCTACGTTTGGTTGGCGGAAAATCAGTTTTCGCGGACAACAATTTTCCATGAAAACTATTTTCCAAGGAAAAACTCAATCTTATCAACTTTCCTTTGTTTGGTTCCTTACATAGAAGTTAGAGGGAAGAAAAAAAGAATGGAAAATAGATGGGAGGATAGAAGGGAGAAAGGTGAGGAGTTGGGAGGAAATGTGTTTTTCTCCATGTAGAAAGGTAAATGTTCTCCGCCCAATGTAGAACTATTCTCAATCATGAGGAAAACTATTTGTCATCCTTTACAAACCAAACAAGGAAAGTAAGGAAACTAGTTTTCCAATAAAGTGTTTTCCTTCCAACCATATGGAGCCTAAAGGTCCGTCTCATGTGGACGGGGACAATCTTTCTTGCATCAAAATAAAATAATTCACACAAGGTTAAGAAACGAGCCTCTCCTTTTCGAACACCTTCTCCATCACTGCAAGTCACATCCCTAAACACCTCTTCCCAGCCATCCTACCCACTCGCCTACCAAATGTCGCCCGCTAACACACCCTCTAAACTTGTGGAATGAATAATCGTAACCTGAAGAAACACACTACACGTTGGGGCTCATGGCCTTAACTCTCTTATGCAGCCCCCTCTTAGAATTGACTGAAGGTATGACACATCCAAAATTTTGTCACAGGCCATGCCCATTCTCATCTGAAGACCCAACACTACTTACCTCCACATTCCGCACACCCACCAAATCGTTTTTGTCAGTGAACCTCACAAAATAACACCCATTGACCCATTATTTTTCTAGTCCGAATCATGAATGCATGGGGAGGTATTTGCTGATCCGAATACTAGTTACAAATCACCCATCTTCATATCATCCGTAAAGATGGCTCGAGGGAAAGAACCTGGTGGGACTGAGTTCTTGGATCCCAAGGATCATACCACACACACTCTCGTAGAAAGCTCATCTTATACTCTTTTTCGCACACCTCACCCGCAAGCACCCTAAGTACCAGGCCACAAATAGCTAGGATTATTTACGAGGCTTGCACAAATAACGTTCTCATTAGGGAAGTAATTTGAATCCCTAAAACCCAAGCCCCTCCTTCTTACGCAACTCCTTCCATGCCATCCAATGTATCTTTCTTTCTCTGTACATAGGTAGAAGTAGATTGGGTAACAACCTTAGCTGGCACTTCCTTGAAAGAATCATCCCCTTGTTACCCTTGAAGTCTCAAACAAACTTTTGCACGAACAGTTTTCGTTATAACCTTCTTTGATCTCCCAAACACCGTGATATCCACTAAGTTAACCCCTAATCTTGTCGCCAACTCCCTTCATCTCTCCTTCCCTAAGTATTCACATGGTTAACAACTTGCCCCCACGCCCTGTCATAAGTAGTCAATATACGCTTAATTCTCCCTACTTCTTCCAAATATTGTAAAAAACACATCAAACAACAACTGCAGCCTCATCCGCAATACGAACCCCATAGTTCCTAGCAATAGCAAAAGTTTTTCCCATTGATCTTCATGAGGCTAGTTGGAGAGGTTTGTCTCGTGAAGTGGATTGTCACAGTAGTGTGTAGCGTGATGCCTCCGTGCCAACAATGAACAAATATGGGGAGCCCCTTAGCGGATCTAAAGCGACCACACATATTTTATTGTACTCTTGAAGGCAGTGGCGGAGCCTGAATTTCTATTTGAGGGGGGCAGAAAATAACTAAGCTAGTTTTTATGTATCGTAAGAAATGAAGTGGTGAGTTAAAAATAAAGGAGGAAAAGTGTTTGTCATGGGGATTGAACCCTTGGTATACGGGGTTATCTTTTGTTATTGATTCCCCAAGAAAACCAACTAAGTTATAAATTTGTAAGTATATTTAGTGCAAAACAATTGTTAACTTGGACCAAGGGGGAGGCCGTGGCCCCTGCCAGCCCCCCTTGTCTCCGCCCCTGCTTGAAGGTTGGAATTGTGTGGCCTCGTAGAATGCACCTTTCCAATCAGAAGTGCAAGTTTTTCATCCTCACAATCCTTCTCAACATCCCCTTAATCCAGCAAATCATCCTTGCTCATTGTTAAATTCAGCAGGGCACACTATCTCGTTAATTCATCCGCCATGATCACAGATATCCAAGAGGAAAAACTTGCACCATAGCAAGGGACCCTAAAACCCTAGTGCACGACTAGGGAGAGACGTTATTCTATTGTTGAGATTTTGTGTGCCATCTTCACTGTTTTTTACATGCTTATTATCTTCATGCTGATTTAGGATACTTGATACCCAGGTCATGGCTGTTGACATGTCACACCGCCTTGGTTGGATAGACGAATCATTAGTGGGGCGAGTTCATAACATCTTGAAAAAGGCTAGGCTACCTATTGCGCCTCCTGAAAGCATGACTGTTCAAATATTCAAGTCCATTATGTCAGTAAGTTTCGATGCCATCTTCAGGGAAAGCGTAATACTCCCTCCATTTTTTTATCTGATCTTCCTCAATGAAATGTCTCGATCACACAGTTAAACTTTGACCATACATTCTTATGAATATTTGAGTTTCTTAAAAGTAATGTCCGGTCTTGTGTTTCAATGACTATTTTCAAAGTATCAACTTTCTATGAGATTTATGAATATGTTACTATATATACTGAGGGTGTGCTAATGTTAATTCACCTGTCCTTGTTAATTCAACCAACAGGTTGATAAGAAGGTAGCTGATGGTGTGCTGAGGCTCATCCTTTTGAAAGGTCCTTTAGGAAACTGTGTATTCACTTCAGACTATGACAAAGAAGCGCTGGACGAAACTCTGCGCGCCTTTTCCAAATCCTAATTCCTGATATTATAAGTAAACTCCTGCCATTTTTTGTGAGCAATAAGCCACAGATAATCACTCCATACACCATGAAATTTGTATTTAGCGGTCAACTTTATTGAACTATTTGTTTTCTTTGTGGTCGAGATAAAAGTAGATTGTTCTCTGTAAGATGAAATACCTGTTAAAAAATTGTTGTTAGAAGACCCTGTATATGTGATGTTATGAGTCTCCATTGGAGGGACTTGCTTGCGATAAATAAAAGTTTAGTCTAGTAGCTTGACCATTGGAGCTTGAAGAGGAAGTTACATTGGGCTATGTTGCTCAAATAAGCCATATTGCTAGGCAAAAGCAAGCACAAGCTTTTGACATATGGGATTCATCCAAGCTTTTTGTGTAACTAAACATTGAAGGAGTATATAGCTTGAATGTATTGTAGCTTGAAATGGTGATGTGGCATGGCAAGCTAAATGCCCATTTAGCTTAGCATTGGAGTTGCGTAACTCCTTGGTAAAGTTTTGAGCTAGTTGTTGGACCATTGGGAGAGAAAAGTGGAGTTAGCTTTAGTGCTTGACAAAGCAAAGTAGCTTTTTGGAGCAATATAGCTTGACTACTTGTTATTCTTTTAAGGAAAATTTGTTAGAAACAACCTTTTAAATACACTTTTTTGCGAGAAACAACCTTGTATATATTTTTTTGCGAGAAATAACCTTGAATATTTTTTTTTGCGAGAAACAACCTTGTATAATTTAGACCAATACCGATAACCGAGTCGGGAGGCCATTTAGAGCCCCTTTTGAAGCCAGAAGCCCCCTAATATTTAAAGAAACCTTATTGGGACCTCCGGAAAGGCACCCGTCAAAAAACATCACTCTGCCTGAAAATATTCTGATTTACCCGTTTTCGTGGACTATTACTCACGCCCCGAGGCCTGTAACAGATCTTGCCCAAAATTTTAAGGCCTGCTTGGGCTATATGAGGCCCTTTGGAACAGTAACATACCCCAAAAATCGGGCACCGGATACCTTCTAAACTCACCTCCGTAATTCCGACCAATACCGATAACCGACTCGGGTGGCCATTTAGAGGCCCATATGGGGCTTGAAGCCCCCCAAAATTTACAGAGACCCTATTGTGACCCCCGAGAAGATACCCGTAAAAAAAATCACTCTGCCAGACAATGTTTCGATTTTCCTGTTTTCGTGGACTAAAACTGACGCCCCGGCCACGTCACGGGGCGCGGAGTCGGATCTTGCCCAAAAATTTTTTAGGGCCTTCGGGGCCATATGGGGCCCGTTGGAACCTTAACATGCCACAAAAAAAAATTTGGTCAAGATCTGACTCTGGGCCCCGGGACGTGGCCGGGGCATGAGTAATAGTCCACGAAAACAGGTAAATCGGAACATTTTCAGGCATGGTGATTATTTTTTATAGGTGCCTCCCCGGGGGTCCCAATAGGGTCTCTGCAAATTTTGGGGGGCTTCAAGCCCCAAAAGGGCCTCTAAATGGCCTCCCGAGTCGGTTATCGGTATTGGTCGAAATTACGGAGGTGGGATTGGAAGGCATCCGGGGCCCGATTTTGGGGCATGTTAAGGTTCCAAAGGTCCCCATATGGCCCAAGGAGGCCCTAAAAATTTTTAGGGCATGATCCGACTCCGGGCCCCTGGACGTGGCCGTGGCGTGAGTAATAGTCCACGAAAACGGGTAAATCGGTACATTTTCGGGCAGGGTGATTTTTTTGACAGGTGCCTTCCCGGGGGTCCATATAGGGTCTCTGTAAATTTTGGGGGGCTTCAAGCCCCAAAAGGGCCTCTAAATGGCCTCCTGAGTCGGTTATCGGTATTGGTCGGAATTACCGAGGTGGGATTGGAAGGCATCCGATGCCCGATTTTGGGGCATGTTAATGTTCCAAAGGCCCCATATGGCCAAAGGAGGCCCTAAATAATTTTGGGGCATGATCCGACTCCGGGCCCCGGGACGTGGTCGGGGCGGGTAATAGTTCACAAAACCGTAAATCGGAACATTTTCGGACAGGGTGATTTTTTTGACGGGTGCCTTCTCAGGGGTCCCAATAGGGTCTCTGCAAATTTTGGGAGGCTTCAAGCCCCAAAAGGGCCTGTAAATGGCCTCCCGAGTCGGTTATCGATATTGGTCGGAATTACGGAGGTGGGATTGGAAGGCATCCGGTGCCCGATTTTGGGGCATGTTAACGTTCCAAAGGTCACCATTTGGCCCAAGGAGACCCTAAAATTCTTTGGGCGTGATCCGACTCCGGGCCCCGGGACGTGGCCGGGGCGTGAGTAATAAGCCACGAAAACGGGTAAATCGGAACATTTTAGGGCACGGTGATTTTTTTTGACTGGTGCCTACCCGGGGGTCCCAATAGGGTCTCTGTAAGTTTTGGGGGCTCAGCCCCAAAAGGGCTAAATGGCCCCCACTCGTTTATCGGTATTGGTCGGAATTACAGAGGTGGGATTAGATGGCATCCGGTGCCCGGTTTTGGGGCATGTTAAGGTTCCAAAGGGCCTCATACGTCAAAAGGAGGCCCAAACAAATATTGGGCAAGATCCGACTCTGGGCCCCGGGACGTGGTCGGGGCGTGATTAATAGTCCTCGAAAACGAGTAAATCAGAACATTTTCGAGCAGAGTGATTTTTTTTTACGGGTATCTTCTCGGGGGTCACAATAGGGTCTCTATAAATTTTGGGGGGCTTCAAGCCCCAAAAGTGCCTCTAAATGGCCTCTCGAGTCGGTTATCGGTACTGATCGGAATTACGGAGGTGGGATTGGAAGACATCCGGTGCCCGATTTTGGGGCATATTAAGGTTCCAAAGGGCCCCATATGGCCTAAGGAGGCGCTAACAAAGTTTTGGGCATGATCCGACTCCGGGCCCCAGGACGTGGTCGGGGCGTGTGTAATAGTCCACGAAAACCGGTAAATCGGAACACTTTCGGGCAGGGTGATTTTTTTTGACGGGTGCCTTCCCAGGGGTTCCAATAGGGTCTCTGTTAATTTTGGGGGGCTTCAAGCCCCAAATGGGCCTCTAAATGGCCTCCCGAGTCGGTTATCGGTATTGGTCGGAATTACGGAGATGGGATTAGAAGTCATCCGGTGCCTGATTTTGTGGCATGTTAAGGTTCCAACGGGCCCCATATGGCCCAAGAAGGCCCTAAAAAAATTTTGGGCAAGATCCGAATCCGCGCCCCGTGACGTGGCCGGGGCGTCAGTTTTAGTCCACGAAAACAGGAAAATCGAAACATTGTCTGGCATAGTGATTTTTTTTACGGGTATCTTCTCGGGGGTCACAATAGGGTCTCTGTAAATTTTGGGGGGCTTCAAGCCCCATATGGGCCTATAAATGGCCACCCGAGTCGGTTATCGGTATTGGTCGGAATTACGGAGGTGGGATTGGAAGGCATCCAGTGCCGGATTTTGAGGCATGTTAAGGTTCCAAAAGGCCCCATATGGCCCAAGGAGGCCCTAAAAAATTTTGGCGCATGATCCGACTCCGGGCCCCGAGACGTGGTCGGGGCGTGTGTAATATTCCACGAAAACCGGTAAATCAGAACATTTTCGGGCAGGGTGATTTGTTTGACGGGTGCCTTCCCAGGTGTCCTAATAGGGTCTCTGCAAATTTTGGGGGGCTTCAAGCCCCAAAAGGGCCTCCCGAGTCGGTTATCGATATTGGTCGGAATTACGGAGGTGGGATTGGAAGGCATCCGGTGCCCGATTTTGGGGCATGTTAAGGTTCCAAAGGGCCCCATATGGCCCAAGGAGGCCCTAAATATTCTTTGGGTGTGATCCGACTCCGAGCCCCGTGACGTGGCCGGGGCGTGATTAATAGTCCACGAAAACGGTTAAATCGGAACATTTTAGGGCAGGGTGATTTATTTTAACGGGTGCCTTCCCGGGGGACCCAATAGGGTCTCTGTAAATTTTGGGGGGCTTCAAGCCCCAAAAGGGCCTCTAAATGGCCTACCGAGTCGGTTATCGGTACTGGTCGGAGTTACGGAGGTGGGATTAGATGGCATCCGGTGCCCGATTTTGGGGCATGTTAAGGTTCCAAAGGGCCCCATATGGCTCAAGGAGGCCCTAAAAAATTTTGGGGCAGGATCCGACTCCGGGCCCCGAGACGTGGTCGGGGCGTGTGTAATAGTTCACGAAAACGGGTAAATCAGAACATTTTCGGGCAGGGTGATTTTTTTGACGGGTGCCTTCCCAGGGCTCCCAATAGGGTCTCTGTTAATTTTGCGGGGCTTCATGCCCCAAAAGGGCCTCTAAATGGCCTCCCGAGTCGGTTATCGTTATCGGTCGGAATTACAGAGGTGGGATTAGAAGGCATCAGGTGCCCGATTTTGGGGCATGTTAAGGTTCTTAAGGGCCTTATATCGCCCAAGGAGGCCCAAAAAAAGTTTTGGGCAAGATCCGACTCCGGGCCCCGGGACGTGGCCGGGGCGTGAGTAATAGTCCTCGAAAACGAGTAAATCAGAACATTTTCGGGAAGAGTGATTTTTTTTACGGGTATCGTCCCGGGGGTCACAATAGGGTCTCTGTAAATTTTGGGGGGCTTCAAGCCCCAAAAGGGCCTTTTAGTGGCCTCCAGAGTCGGTTATCGGTATTTGTCGGAATTACGGAGGTATGATTGGAAGGCATCGGTGCCCGATTTTGGGGCATGTTAAGGTTCAAAAGGTCCCCATATCGCCCAAGGAGGCCTTAAAAATTCTTTAGGCGTGATCCGATTCCGAGCCCCGGGGCGTGAGTAATAGTCCATGAAAACGGGTAAATCGGAACATTTTAGGGAAGAGTGATTATTTTTGACAGGTGCCTACCCGGGGGTCCCAATAGGGTCTCAATAAATTTTGGGGGGCTTCAAGACCCAAAAGGGCCTCTAAATGGCCTCCCGAGTCGGTTATCGGTATTGATCGGAATTACGGAGGTGGGATTGGAAGGCATCCGGTGCCCGATTTTGGGGCATGTTAACGTTCCAAAGGGCCCCATATAGCCTAAGGAGGCCCTAAAACATTTTTGGGCGTGATCCGACTCCGGGCCCCGGGGCGTGTGTAATAGTCCACGAAAACCGGTAAATCGGAACATTTTCGGGCAGTGTGATTTTTTTGACAGGTGCCTTCCAAGGGGTCCCAATAGGGTCTCTGTTAATTTTGGGGGCTTCAAGCCCCAAATGGGCCTCTAAATGGCCACCCGAGTCGGTTATCGGAATTGGTCATCCGGTGCCTGATTTTGGGGCATGTTAAGGTTCCAAAGGGCCCCATATGGCCCAAGGAGGCCCTAAAAAATTTTTGGGCAAGTTCTGACTCCGGGCCCCGGGACTTGGTCGGGGCGTGAGTAATAGTCCACAAAAACAGGTAAATCGGAACATTTTCGGGCATGGTAATTTTTTTTGACGGTTGCCTTCCCGGGGGTCCCAATAGGGTCTCTGCAAATTTTGGGGGGCTTCAAGCTCCAAAAGGGATTCTAAATGGCCTCCCGAGTCGGTTCTCGATATTGGTCAGAATTACGGAGGTGGGATTGAAAGGCATCCGGTGCCAGATTTTGGGGCATGTTAAGGTTCAAAAGGGCCCCATTTGGCCCAAGGAGGCCCTAAAATTTTTTTGGGCATGGTCCGACTCCGGGCCCCGGGATGTGGCCGGGGCGTGACTAATAGTCCATGAAAACGGGTAAATCGGAACAGTTTCGGGCCGGGTGAGTTTTTGACGGGTGCCTTCACGGGGGTCCCAATAAGGTCTCTGTAAATTTTGGGGGGCTTCAAGCCCCAAAAGGGCCTCTAAATGGCCTCCCGAGTCGGTTATCGGTATTGGTCGGAATTACCGAGGTGGGATTGGATGGCATCCGGTGCCCGATTTTGGGGCATGTTAAGGTTCCAAAGGGCCCCATATGGCTCAAGGAGGCCCTAAAATATTTTGGGGCAGGATCCGACTCCGGGCCCCGGGACGTGGTCGGGGCGTGTGTAATAGTTCACGAAAACGGGTAAATCAGAACATTTTCGGGCAGGGTGATTTTTTTGACGGGTGCCTTCCCAGGGCTCCCAATAGGGTCTCTGTAAATTTTGGGGGGCTTCAAGCCCCAAAAGGGCCTTTTAGTGGCCTCCAGAGTCGGTTATCGGTATTTGTCGGAATTACGGAGGTATGATTGGAAGGCATCCGGTGCCCGATTTTGGGGCATGTTAAGGTTCCAAAGGTACCCATATGGCCCAAAGAGGCCCTAAAAAATTTTAGGGCATGATCCGACTCCGGGCCCCTGGACGTGGCCGTGGCGTGAGTAATAGTCCACGAAAACGGGTAAATCGGAACATTTTCGGGCAGGGTGATTTTTTTTGATGGGTGCCTTACCGGGGGTCCCAATAGGGTCACTGTAAATTTTGGTGGGCTTCAAGCCCCAAAAGGGCCTCTAAATGGCCTCCCGAGTAGGTTATTGGTATTGGTCGGAATTACAGACGTGGGATTGGAAGGCAACCGGTGCCCGATTTTGGGGCATGTTAATGTTCGAAAGGGCCCCATACGGCTCAAGGAGGCCCTAAAATTTTTTTGTTCAAGATCCGACTCCGGGCCCCGGGACGTAGCCAGGGCGTTAGTAATAGTCCACGAAAACGGGTAAATCGGAATATTTTCGGGCAAAGTGATTTTTTTTGACAGGTGCCTTCCCGGGGGTCCCAATAGGGTCATTATAAATTTTGGGGGGCTTCAAGCCCCAAAAGGGCCTCTAAATTGCCTCCCGAGTCGGTTATTGGTATTGGTCGGAATTACGGAGGTAGGATTAGAAGGCATCCGGTGCCAGGTTTAGGGGCATGTTAAGGTTCCAAAGGGCCTCATATCGCGCGAGAAGGCCCAATACAAATTTTGGGCCAGATCCGACTCCGGGCCCCGGGACGTGGCCGGGGCGTGAAATGTGCTTTAGTTTCCACTTTTAGGCACCCTGGAGGTGAAATGTGCTTTACAGTACCATTTTTTGACAAATAAAACATATTTTCAAAATCCTCCGAGTTAGTGACATGGGGTACACGCCTGTGTATTAAATGTGAGATTTCATAAAATCAAACTAAGGATTCCTCTTCTTGACCCCAAGTAGACTTAAGGTTACTAAACATTGATTTCTAGACAGTTGAATTTTATTCTGACGCCATTTTTCTTTAAGGTTCAACAACACTTTAAAATATCTATGTTTAGTGACCCCCGGTACACGCCCGTGAGGCATATTTGGTGAATTTTTGAAACCTTTCTAAAATGGTGAAATCGAACCTGTGAAATGGTTTAACTACAACTATTGGGTGCCCCGGTGGAATAATGTGCTTTACCGTCCTATTTTCTGAGAAATCAAACATATTTGAAAAAATCTTCCGAGTAAGTGAACCGGGGTACACGACTGAGTGTAATTTTGGTGATTTCTTAAGGATGCCTCTTCTGGTTGCCAAGTAGACAAAAGGTTCCTATGCATTGATATCTAGATGGTCCAAGTTCATTGTGACGCTATTTTTCTTAAGATTTCAACAATTCGATAAATTCTCAATGTTCAGTGACCCCTGGTACACGCCCGTGAGGCATTTTTAGTGATTACTTGAAACCATTCTGAAAGGGAAAATCGAACCTGTGGAAGGCTTTAGTTTCAACTATTAGGCATCCAGGAGGTGAAATGTGCTTTACAGTACCATTCTTTAACAAATAAAACATATTTTCAAAATCCTCCAATTTAGTGACCCGGGGTACACACCTGTGTATTAATTGTGAGATTACGTAAAATCAAATTAAGGATTCATCTTCTTGACCCCAAGAAGATTTAAGGTTACTAAGCATTGATTTCTAGACAGTCGAATTTCCTTTTGGCGCCATTTTTCTTTAGAGCTCAGCAATTCTTTAAAATCTCTACGTTTAGTGACCCCCGGTACACGGCCGTGAGGCATTTTTGGTGAATTTTTGAAATCTTTCTAAAAAGGCAAAATTGAACCTGTGAAAGGCTTTAACTATCACTATTGGGCGCCCTGGGGGAATAATGTGCTTTACAGTCTTATTTTCTGAGAAATCAAACATATTTTAGAAAATCCTCCAAGTTAGTGAAACGAGGTACACGCCTGAGTGAAATTTTGGTGATTTCTTAAAATCAAACTAAGGATGCCTCTTCTGGTTGCCAAGTAGACTTAAGGTTACTATGCATTGCTATCTAGATAATCCAAGTTTACTGTGACGCTATTTTTCTAAAAATTTCAACAATTCGATAAAATATCTATGTTAAGTGACCCCCGGTACACGCCCGTGAGGCATTTTTAGTTATTACTTGAAACCATTCTAAAAGGAAAAATCGAACTTGTGGAAGACTTTAGTTTCCACTATTAGGCACCCTAGAGGTGAAATGTGCTTTACAGTACCATTTTTTGACAAATAAGACATATTTTCAAAATCCTCCGAGTAAGTGACCCGAGGTAAACTCCTGTGGATTAATTGTGAGATTTCATAAAATTAAACTAAGGATTCCTCTTCTTGACCCCAAGTAGACTTAAGGTTACTAAGCATTGATTTCTAGAAAGTTGAATTTTATTTTGACGCTATTTTTCTTTAAAGTTCAACAATTCTTTAAAATGTCTATGTTTGGTAAATTTTTGAAACCTTTGTAAAATGGCAAAATAGAACCTGTGAAAGGGTTTAACTACCACTATTAGGCGCCCTAGGGGAATAATGTGCTTTACCTTTCTATTTTCTGAGAATTCAAACATATTTTAAAAAATCTTCCGACTTAGTGAACTAAGGTACACGACTGAGTGTAATTTTAGTGATTTCTTAAAATAAAACTAAGGATGCCTCTTCTGGTTGCCAAGTAGACAAAAGGTTCCTATGCATTGATATCTAGATGGTCCAAGTTCATTGTGACGCTATTTTACTTAAGATTTCAATAATTCGATAAATTCTCTCTGTTCAGTGACCCCCGGTACACGCCCGTGAGGCATGTTCTGTGATTACTTGAAACCATTCTAAAAGGGAAAATCGAACCTGTGGAAGGCTTTAGTTTCCACTATTAGGCACCCTAGAGGTGAAATGTGCTTTACAGTACCATTTTTTGACAAATAAAACATATTTTCTAAATCCTCTGAGTTAGTGACCCGGGGTACACGGCTGTGTATTAATTGTGAGATTTCTTAAAATCAAACTAAGGATTCTTGTTCTTGACCCCAAGTAGACTTAGGGTTACTAAGAATTGATTTCTAGACAGTCAAATTTCCTTTTGGCGCCATTTTTCTTTAGAGTTCAACAATTCTTTAAATCTCTATGTTTAGTGACCCTTGGCACACGCCCGTGAGGCATTTTTGGTGAATTTTTGAAATCTTTCTAAAAAGGAAAAATAGAACCTGTGAAAGGCTTTAACTACCACTATTGGGCGCCCTGGGGACTTATGTGCTTTACAGTCCTATTTTCTGAGAAATCAAACATATTTTCGAAAATCTTCCGAGTTAGAACCGGGGTACACAACTGAGTGTAATTTTGGTGATTTCTTAAAATCAAACTTAGGATGCCTCTTCTGGTTGCCAAGTAGACAAAAGGTTCCTATGCATTGATATCTACATGGTCGAAGTTCATTGTGACGCTATTTTTCTTAAGATTTCAACAATTCAATAAATTCTCTATGTTCAGTGACCCCCGGTACACGCCCGTGAGGCATCTTTAGTGATTACTTGAAACCATTCTAAAAGGGAAAATCGAACCCGTGGAAGGCTTTAGTTTCCACTATGAGGCACCCTGGAGGTGAAATGTGCTTTACAGTACCATTTTTGACAAATAAAATATATTTTCAAAATCCTCCAAGTTAGTGACCCGGGGTACATGCTTGTGTATTAATTGTGAGATTTCTTAAAATAAAACTAAGGATTCCTCTTCTAGAACCCAAGTAGAGTTAAGGTTCCTATGCATTGATTTCTAGACCGTCGAATTTCCTTTTGGCGCCATTTTTCTTTAGAGTTCAACAATTCTTTAAAATCTCTACGTTTAGTGACCCCCGGTACACGCCCGTGAGGCATTTTTGAAATCTTTCTAAGAAGGCAAATTCGAACCTGTGAAAGGCTTTAACTAGAACTATTAGGCGCCCCTGGGGGAATAATGTCCTTTACAGTCCTATTTTCAGTGAAATCAAACATATTCTAGAAAATCCTAAGAGGTAGTGAACCGGGGTACACGCCTGAGTGTAATTTTGGTGATTCCTTAAAATCAAACTAAGGATGCCTCTTCTGGTTGCCAAGTAGACTTAAGGTTCCTATGCATTGCTATGTAGATAGTCCAAGTTCATTGTGACGCTATTTTTCTAAAGATCTCAACAATTCGATAAAATCTCTATGTTCAGTGACCCACGGTACACGCCCGTGAGACATTTTTAGTGATTACTTTAAACCATTCTAAAATGGAAAATCGAACCTGTGGAAGACTTTAGTTTCCACTATTAGGAACCCTGGAGGTGAAATGTGCTTTACAGTACCATTTTTGACAAATAAGACATATTTTCAAAATCCTCCGAGTTAGTGACCCGGGGTAAACTCATGTTTATTAATTGTGAGATTTCATAAAATCAAACTAAGGATTCCTCTTCTTGACCCCAAGTAGACTTAAGATTACCGAGCATTGATTTCTAGACAGTTGAATTTTATTTTAACGCCATTTTTCTTTAGAGTTCAACAATTCTTTAAAATCTCTATGTATAGTGACTCCCGGTACACGACCGTGAGGCATATTTGGTGAATTTTTGAAACCTTTCTAAAATGGCAAAATCGAACCCGTGAAAGGGTTTAACTACCACTACTAGGCGCCCTGGGGGAATAATGTGCTTTACCGTCCTATTTTCTGAGAAATCAAACATATTTTAAAAAATCTTCCTACTTAATGAACCGCGGTAACGACTGAGTGTAATTTTGGTGATTTCTTAAAATAAAACTAAGGATGCCTCTTCTGGTTACCAAGTAGACAAAAGATTCCTATGCATTGATATCTAGATGGTCCAAGTTCATTGTGACGCTATTTTTCCTAAGATTTCAACAATTCGATAAATTCTCTATGTTCAGCGACCCCCGGTACACGCCCGTGAGGTATTTTTAGTGATTACTTGAAACCATTCTAAAAGGGAAAATCAAACCTGTGGAAGGCATTAGTTTCCACTATTAGGCACCCTAGAGGTGAAATCTGCTTTACAGTACCATTTTTTGACAAATAAAACATATTTTCAAAATCCTCCGAGTTAGTGACACGGGGTACACGCCTGTGTATTAATTGTGAGATTTCTTAAAATCAAACTAAGGATTCCTGTTCTTGACCCCAAGTAGACTTAAGGTTACTAAGCAATGATTTCTAGACATTCGAATTTCCTTTTGGCGCCATTTATCTTTAGAGTTCAACAATTCATTAAAATCTCTACGTTTAGTGACCCCGATGCACGCCCGTGAGGCATTTTTGGTGAATTTTTGAAATCTTTCAAAAAAAGGAAAAGTCAAACCTGTGAAAAGCTTTAACTACCACTATTGGGCGCCCTGGGGGAATATTGTGCTTTACAGTCCTATTTTCTAAGAAATCAAACATATTTTAGTTAATCCTCCGAGTTAGTGAACCGGGGTACACGCCTGAGTGTAATTTTGGTGATTTCTTAAAATCAAACTAAGGATGCCTCTTCTGGTTGCCAAGTAGACAAAAGGTTCCTATGCATTGCTATCTAGATAGTCCAAGTTCACAGTGACGCTATTTTTCTAAAGATTTCAACAATTCGATAAAATCTCTATGTTCAGTGACCCACGGTACACGCCCGTGAGGTATTTTTAGTGATTACTTGTAACTATTCTAAAAGGGAAAATCGAACCTGTGGAAGACTTTAGTTTCCACTATTTGGCACCCGGGAGATGAAATGTGCTTTACAGTACCATTTTTTGACAAATAAAACATATTTTCAAAATCCTCAGAGTTAGTGACCCGGGGTACACGCCTATGTATTAATTGTGAGATTTCTTAAAATCAAACTAAGGATTCCTCTTCTTGACCCTAATTAGACATAAGGTTACTAACCATTGATTTCTAGACAGTCGAATTTCCTTTTGGAGCCATTTTTCTTTTGAGTTCAACAATTCTTTAAAATCTCTACTTTTAGTGACCCCCGGTACACGCCCGTGAGGCATTTTTGGTGAGTTTTCGAAATCTTTCTAAAAAGGCAAAATTTAGCCTGTCAAAGGCTTTAACTACCACTATTGGGCGTCCTGGGGGAATAATGTGCTTTACAGTCCTATTTTCTGAGAAATCAAACATATTTTAGAAAATCCTCAGAGTTTGTGAACCGGGGTACACGCCTGAGTGTAATTTGGTGATTTCTTAAAATCAAACTAAAGATGCCTCTTCTGGTTGCCAAGTAGACTTTAGGTTCTTATGCATTGCTATCTAGATAGTCCAAGTTCACTGTGACACTATTTTTCTAAAGATTTAAACAATTCGATAAAATCTCTATGTTCAGTGACCCCCGGTACACGCCCGTGAGGTATTTTTAGTGATTACTTGAAACCATTCTAAAAGGGAAAATCAAACCTATGGAAGACTTTAGTTTCCACTATTAGGCACCCTAGAGGTGAAATGTGCTTTACAGTACCATTTTTTGACAAGTAAAATATATTTTCAAAATCCTCCGAGTTAGTGACCCGGGGTACACGCCTGTGTATTAATTGTGAGATTTCTTAAAATCAAACTAAGGATTCCTCTTCTTGACCCCAAGTAGACTTAAGGTTACTAAGCATTGATTTCTAGACAGTCAAATTTCCTTTTGGCGCCATTTTTCTTTAGAGTTCAACAATTCTATAAAATCTCTACTTTTAGTTACCCCCGGTACACGCCCTTGAGGCATTTTCGGTGAATTTTTGAAATCTTTCTAAAAAGGCAAAATCGAACCTGTGAAAGGCTTTAACTACCACTATTGGGCAACCTGGGGGAATAATGTGCTTTACAGTCCTATTTTCTAAGAAATAAAACATATTTTAGAAAATCCTCCGAATTAGTGAACCGGGGTACACGACTGATTGTAATTTTGATGATTTCTTAAAATAAAACTAAGGATGCCTCTTCTGGTTTCCAAGTAGACAAAAGGTTCCTATGCAATGATATCTAGATCGTCCAAGTTCATTGTGACGCTATTTTTCTTAAAATTTCAAACATTCGATAAATTCTCTATGTTCAGTGACCCCCGGTACACGCCCGTGAGGCATTTTTAATGATTACTTGAAACTATTCTAAAAGGGAAAATCGAACCTGTGAAGGATTTAGTTTCCACTATTAGGCACCCTGGAGGTCAAATGTGCTTTACAGTACCATTTTTTGACAAATAGAACATATTTTCAAAATCCTCCGAGTTTGTGACCCGTGGTACACGCCTGTTTATTAATTGTGAGATTTCTTAAAATCAAACTAAGGATTCCTCTTCTTGACCCCAAGTAGACTTAAGGTTACTAAGAATTGATTTCTATACAGTCGAATTTCCTTTTGGCGCCATTTTTCTTTAGATTTCAACAATTCTTTAAAATCTCTACGTTTAGTAACCCCCGGTACACGCCCGTGAGGCATTTTTGGTGAATTTTGAAATCTTTCTAAAAAGGCAAAATCGAACCTGTGAAAGGCTTTAACTACCACGATTGGGCACCCTAGGGGAATAATGTGCTTTACAGTCCTATTTTCTGAGAAATCAAACCTATTTTAGAAAATCTTCCGAGTTAGTGAACCGGGGTGCACGCCTGAGTGTAATTTTGGTTATTTCTGTAAAAAAAAAACTAAGGATGCCTCTTCTGGTTGCCAAGTAGACAAAAGGTTCCTATGCATTGGTATCTAGATGGTCCAAGTTCATTGTGACGCTATTTTTCTTAAGATTTCAACAATTCGATAAATTCTCTATGTCAAGTGACCCCCGGTACATGCCCGTGAGGCATTTTTAGTGATTACTTGAAACTATTCTAAAAGGGAAAATCGAACCTGTGCAGGATTTAGTTTCCACTATTAGGCACCCTGGAGGTGAAATGTGCTTTACAGTACCATTTTTTGACAAATAGAACATATTTTACAAATTCCTCCGAGTTAGTGACCCGGATTAATTGTGAGATTTCTTAAAATCAAACTAACGATTCCTCTTTTTGACCCCACGTAGACTTAAGGTTACTAAGCATTGATTTCTAGACAGTCGAATTTCCTTTTGGCGCCATTTTTCTTTAGAGTTCAACTATTCTTTAAAATCTCTACATTTAGTGATCCCCGGTACACGCCCGTGAGGTATTTTTGGTGAATTTTTGAAATCTTTCTAAAAAGGCAAAATGGAACCTGTGAAAGGCTTTAACTACCACTATTGGGCGCCCTGGGGGAATAATGTGCTTTAGAGCCCTATTTTCTGAGAAATCAAACATATTTTAAAAAATCTTCTGAATTAGTGAACCGGCGTACACGACTGAGTGTAATTTTGGTGATTTCTTAAAATAAAACTAAGGATGCCTCTTCTGGTTGCCAAGTAGACAAAAGTTTCCTATGCATTGATATCTAGATGGTCCAAGTTCATTTTGACGCTATTTTTCTTAAGATTTCAACAATTCGATAAATTCTCTATGTTCAATGACCCCCTGTACACGCCCGTGAGCCATTTTTAGTGATTACTTGAAACTATTCTAAAAGGGAAAATCGAACCTGTGCAGGATTTAATTTCCACTATTAGGCAACCTGGAGGTGAAATGTGCTTTATAGTACCATTTTTTGACAAATAGAACATATTTTCAAAATGCTCCGAGTTAGTGACCCGGGGTACACGCCTGTGTATTAATTGTGAGATTTCTTAAAATCAAACTAAGGATTCCTCTTCTTGACCCCAACTAGACTTAAGGTTACTAAGCATTGATTTCTAGACAGTCGAATTTCCTTTTGGGGCCATTTTTCTTTAGAGTTCAACAATTATATAAAATCTCTACGTTTAGTGACCCCCGGTACACTCCCGTCAGCCATTTTTGGTGAATTTTTGAAATCTTTCTAAAAAGGCAAAATCGAACCTGTGAAAGGCTTTAACTACCACTATTGGGCACCCTGGAGAAATAATGTGCTTTACAGTCCTATTTACTGAGAAATCGAACATATTTTAGAAAATCCTCCGAGTTAGTGAACCGGGGTACACGCCTGAGGGTAATTTTGGTGATTTTTTAAAATCAAATTAAGGATGCCTCTTCTGGTTGCCAAGTAGACTTAAGGTTCCTATGCATTACTATCTAAATAGTCCAAGTTCACTGTGACACTATTTTTCCAAAGATTTCAACAATTCAATAAAATCTCTATGTTCAGTAACCCCCAGTACACGCCCGTGAGACATTTTTAGTGATTACTTGAAACCATTCTAAAAGGGAAAATCGAACCTGTGGGAGACTTTAGTTTCCTCTAATAGGTAACCTGGAGGTGAAATGTTTTTCACAGTACCATTTTTTGACAAATAAGACATATTTTCAAAATCCTCCGAGTTAGTGACCCGGGGTACACGCCTGTGTATTAATTGTGTGATTTCATAAAATCAAACTAAGGATTCCTCTTCTTTACCCCAAATAGACTTAAGGTTACTAAGCAATGATTTCTAGACAGTCGAATTTCCTTTTGGCGCCATTTTTCTTTAGTGTTCAACAATTCTTTAAAATCTCTACGTTTAGTGATCCCAGGTGCACGCTTGTGAGGCATTTTTGGTGAATTTTTGAAATCGTTCTAAAAAGGCAAAATCGAACCTGTGAAAGGCTTTAACTACCACTATTGGGCGCCCTGGGGGAATAATGTGCTTTACAGTCCTATTTTCTGAGAAATCAAACATATTTTAAAACCTTCCGAATTAGTGAACCGGCGTACACGACTGAGTGTAATTTTCGTGATTTCTTAAAATAAAACTAAGGATGCCTCTTCTGGTTGCCAAGTAGACAAAAGGTTCCTATGCATTGATATCTAGATGGTCCAAGTTCATTATGACGCTATTTTTCTTAAGATTTCAACAATTCGATAAATTCTCTATGTTCAGTGACCCCCGGTATACGCCCGTGAGGCATTTTTAGTGATTACTTGAAACCATTCCAAAAGGGAAAATCGAACCTGTGAAAGACTTTAGTTTCCTCTATTCGGTAACCTGGAGGTGAAATGTTCTTCACAGTACCATTTTTTGACAAATAAGACATATTTTCAAAATCCTCCGAGTTAGTGACCCGGGGTACACGCCTGTGTATTAATTGTGTGATTTCATAAAATCAAACTAAGGATTCCTCTTCTTGACCCCAAGTAGACTTAAGGTTACTAATATTGATTTCTAGACAGTCGAATTTCCTTTTTGCGCCATTTTTCTTTGGAGTTCAACTATTCTTTAAAATCTCTACGTTTAGTGACCCCGGGTACACGCCCGTGAGGCATTTTTGGTGAATTTTTGAAATCTTTCTAAAAAAGAAAAATAGAACCTGTGAAAGGCTTTAACTACCACTATTGGGCACCCTGGGGGAATAATGTGCTTTACAGTCCTATTTTCTGAGAAATAAAACATATTTTAGAAAATCCTCCGAGTTAGTGAACCGGGGTACACGCGTGAGTGTAATTTTGGTGATTTCTTAAAATCAAACTAAGGATGCCCTCTTCTGGATGCCAAGTAGACTTAAGGTTCCTATAAATTGCTATCTAGATAGTCTAAGTTCACTGTGACGCTATTTTACTACAGAATTCAACAATTCGATAAAATCTCTTTGTTCAGTGACCCCCGGTACACGCCCGTGAGGTATTTTTAGTGATTACTTGTAACCATTCAAAGAGGAAAATCGAACCTGTGGAAGACTTTAGTTTCCACTATTAGGCACCTGGAGGCGAAATGTGCTTTACAGTACCATTTTTTGACAAATAAAACATAGTTTCAAAATCCTCCGAGTTAGTGACCCGGAGAACACCTGTGTATTAATTGTAAGATTTCTTAAAATCAAACTAAGGATTCCTCTTTTTGACCCCAAGTACACTTAAGGTAACTAAGCATAGATTTCTAGACAGTCAAATTTCCTTTTGGCGCCATTTTTCTTTAGAGTTCAACAATTCTTTAAAATCTCTACGTTTAGTGATCCCCGGTACACGCCTGTGAGGCATTTTTTGGGATATTTTTAATCTTTCTAAAAAGGCAAAATCGAACCTGTGAAAGGCTTTAACTACCACTATTGGGCGCCCTGGGGGAATAACGTGCTTTACAGTCCTATTTTCTAAGAAATCAAACATATTTTAGAAAATCCTCTGAGTTAGTGAACCGGGGTACACGCCTGAGTGTAATTTTGGTGATTTCTTAAAATCAAACTAAGGATGCCTCTTCTGGTTGCCAAGTAGACTTAAGGTTCCTATGCATTGCTATCTAAATAGTCCAAGTTCACTGTGATGCTATTTTTTCAAAGATTTTAACAATTGAATAACATCTCTATGTTTAGTGACCCCCGGTACACGCCCATGAGGCATTTTTAGTGATTACTTGAAACCACTATATAAGGGAAAATCGAACCTGTGGAAGACTTTAGTTTCCACTATTAGGCACCCTGGAGGTGAAATGTTCTTTACAGTACCATTTTTTGGCAAATAAGACATATTTTCAAATTCCTCCGAGTTAGTGACCCGGGGTACACGCCTGTGTATTAATTGTGAGATTTTATAAAATCAAACTAAGGATTCCTCTTCTTGACCCCAAGTAGACATAAGGTTACTAAGCAATTATTTCTAGACAATCGAATTTCCTTTTGGCGCCATTTTTCATTAGAGTTCAACAATTCTTTAAAATCTCTACGTTTAGTGATCCCTGGTACACGCCTGTGAGGCATTTTAGTTGAAATTTTGAAATTTTTCTAAAGAGGCAAAATCGAACCTGTGAAAGGCTTTAAATACCACTATTGGGCGCCCTGGAGGAAAAATGTGCTTTACAATCCTATTTTCTGAGAAATCAAACATATTTTAATAAATCTTCCGAGTTAGTGAACCGGGGTACACGACTGAGTGTAATTTTTGTGATTTCTTAAAATAAAACTAAGGATGCCTCTTCTGCTTGCAAAGTAGACAAAAGGTTCCTATGCATTGATATCTAGATGGTCTAAGTTCATTGTGACGCTATTTTTCTTAAGATTTCAACAATTCGATAAATTCTCTCTGTTCAGTGACCCCCGGTACACTCCCGTGAGTTATTTTTAGTGATTACTTGAAACCATTCTAGAAGGGAAAATCGAACCTGTGGAAGGCTTTAGTTTCCACTAATAGGCACCCTGGAGGTGAAATGTGCTTTACAGTACCATTTTTTGACAAATAAAACATATTTTCAAAACCCTCCAAGTTAGTGACCCGGGGTACACGCCTGTGTATTAATTGTGAGATTTCATAAAATCAAACTAAGGATTCCTCTTCTTGACCCCAAGTAGACTTAAGGTTACTAAGGATTGATTTCTAGACAGTTGAATTTTATTTTGACGCCATTTTTCTTTAGAATTCAACAATTTTTTAAAATCTCTATGTTTAGTGACCGCCGGTACACGCCCGTGTGGCAGATTTGGTGAATTTTTGAAACCTTTCTAAAATGGCAAAATCGAACCTGTGAAAGGGTTTAACTACCACTATTGGGCACCCTCGGGGAATAATGTGCTTTACCGTCCTATTTTCTGAGAAATTAAACATATTTTAAAAAATCTTCTGAGTTAGTGAATCGGGGTACACGACTAAGTGTAATTTTGGTGATTTCTTAAAATAAAACTTAGGATGCATCTTCTGTTTGCCAAGTAGACAAAAGGTTCCTATGCATTGATATCTAGATGGTCTAAGTTCATTGTGACGCTATTTTTCTTAAGATATCAACAATTCGATAAATTCTCACTGTTCAGTGACCCCCGGTACACGCCCGTGAGGCATTTTTAGTGAATACTTGAAACCATTCTAAAAGGGAAAATCGAACCTGTGGAAGGCTTTAGTTTCCACTATTAGGCACCCTGGAGGTGAAATGTGCTTTACAGTACCATTTTTTGACAAATAAAACATGTTTTCAAAATCCTCCAAGTTAGTGACCCGGAGTACACGCCTATCTATTAATTGTGAGATTTCTTAAAATCAAACTAATTATACCTCTTCTTGATCCCAAGTAGACTTAAGGTTAGTAAGCATTGATTTCTAGACAGTCGAATTTCCTTTTGGCGCCATTTTTCTTTAGAGTTCAACAATTCTTTAATATTTCTACGTTTAGTGACCCTCGGTACACGCCCGTGAGGCATTTTTAGTGAATTTTTGTAATCTTTCTAAAAAGGCAAAATCGAACCTGTGAAAGGCTTTAACTACCACTATTGGGCTCCCTGGGGGAATAATGTGCTTTACAATTCTATTTTCTGAGAAATCAAACATTTTTTTTAAATCCTCCAAGTTAGTTAACCGGGGTACACATTTGAGTGTAATTTTGGTGATTTTTGAAAATCAAACTAAGGATGCCTCTTTTGGTTGCCAAGTAGACTTAAGGTTCCTATGCATTGCTATCTAGATAGTCCAAGTTCACTGTGACGCTATTTTTCCAAAGATTTCAACAATTCGATAAAATCTCTATGTTCAGTGACCCCCGGTATACGCCTGTGAGGCATTTTTAGTGATTACTTGAAATCATTCTAAAAGGGGAAATCGAACCTGTGGAAGACTTTAATTTCCACTATTAGGAACCCTGGAGGTGAAATGTGCTTTACAATACCATTTTTTACAAATTTTCAAAATCCTCCGAGTTAGTGACATGGGGCACACGCCTGTGTATCAATTGTGTGATTTCATAAAATCAAACTAAGGAATCCACTTCTTGACCCCAAGTAGACGTAAGGTTACTAAGCATTGATTTCTATACAGTTGAATTTTATTTTGACGCGGTACACGCCCGTGAGGCATATTTGGTGAATTTTTGAAACCAATCTAAAATGGCAAAATCGAACCTGTGAAAGGGTTTAACTACCACTATTGAGCACCCTGGGGGAATAATGTGCTTTACCGTCCTATTTTTTGAGAAACTAAACATATTTTAAAAAATCTTCCGAGTTAGTCAGACGGGGTACACGACTCAGTGTAATTTTGGTGATTTCTTATAATAAAACTAAGGATGCCTCTTCTGGTTGCCAAGTAGACTTAAGGTTACTATGCATTGCTATCTAGATAGTCCAAGTTCACTGTGACGCTATTTTTCTAAAGATTTAAACAATTCGATAAAATATCTATGTTAAGTGACCCCCGGTACACGCCCGTGAGGCATTTTTAGTGACTACTTGAAACCATTCTAAAAGGGAAAATCGAACCTGTGGAAGACTTTAGTTTCCACTATTAGGCACCCTGGAGGTGAAATGTGCTTTACAGTACCATTTTTTGACAAATAAGACATATTTTCAAAATCCTCCGTGTTAGTGACCCGAGGTAAACTCCTGTGTATTAATTGTGAGATTTCATAAAATCAAACTAAGGATTCCTCTTCTTGACCCCAAGTAGTCTTAAGGTTACTAAGCATTGATTTCTAGACAGTTGTATTTTATTTTGACGCCATTTTTCTTTAGAGTTCAACAAATCTTTAAAATCTCTATGTTTAGTGACCCCTGGTACACGCTCGTGAGGCATAGTTGGTGAATTTTTGAAACCTTTCTAAAATGGCAAAATCGAACCTGTGAAAGGGTTTAACTACCACTATTAGGCGCCCTTGGGGAATAATGTGCTTTACCGTCCTATTTTCTGAGAAATCAAATATATTTTAAAAAATCTTCCGAGTTAGTGAACCAGGGTACACGACTGAGTGTAATTTTAGTGATTTCTTAAAATAAAAATAAGGATGCCTCTTCTGGTTGCCAAGAAGATAAAAGGTTCTTATGCATTAATATCTAGATGGTCCAAGTTCATTGTGACGCTATTTTTCTTAAGATTTAAACAATTCGATAAATTCTCTATGTTCAGTGACCCCCGGTACACGCCCATTAGGCATTTTTAGTGATTACTTGAAACCATTCTAAAAGGGGAAATCGAACCTGTGGAAAGCTTTAGTTTTCACTATTAGGCACCCGGGAGGTGAAATGTAACAAATAAAACATATTTTCAAAATCCTCCGAGTTAGTGACCCGGGGTATACGCCTGTGTATTAATTGTGAGAGTTCGTAAAATCAAACTAACGATTCATCTTTTTGACCAAAGTAGATTTAAGGTTACTAAGCATTGATTTATAGACAGTCGAATTTCCTTTTGGCGCCATTTTTCCTTAGAGTTCAACAATTCTTTAAAATCTCTACGTTTAGTGACCCCCGGTACACGCCCGTGAGGCATTTTGGTGAATATTTGAAATCTTTCTAATAAGGCAAAATCGAACCTGTGAAACGCTTTAACTAACACATTGGGCGCCCTGGGGGAATAATGTGCTTTACAATTCTATTTTCTGAGAAATCAAACATATTTTAGAAAATCCTCTGAGTTAGTGAACCGGGGTACACGCCTAAGTGTAATTTTGGTGATTTCTTAAAATCAAAATAAGGATTCCTCTTCTGGTTGCCAAGTAGACTTGAGGTTACTATGGATTGCTATCTAGATAGTCCAAGTTCACTGTGACGCTATTTTACTAAAGATTTCAACAATTCGATAAAATCTCTATGTTCACTGACCCCCGCTACATGCCCGTGAGGTATTTTTACTGATAACTTGAAACAATTCTAAAAGGGAAAATCGAACCTGTGGAAGACTTTAGTTTCCACTATTAGGCACCCTGAAGGTGAAATGTGCTTTACAGTACCATTTTTCGACAAATAAGACATATTTTAGAAATCCTCCGAGTTAGTGACCCGGTGTAAACTCCTATGTATTAATTGTGAGATTTCTTAAAATCAAACTAATTATTCCTCTTCTTGACCCCAAGTAGACTTAAGGTTACTAAGCAATGATTTCTAGACAGTCGAATTTCCTTTGGGCGCCATATTTCTTTAGAGTTCAACAATTCTTTAAAATCTTTATGTTTAGTGACCCCCGGTACACGCCCGTAAGGCATATTTGGTGAATTTTGAAACCTTTCTAAAATGGCAAAATCGAACCTGTGAAAGGGTTTAACTACCACTATTAGGCGCCCTGGGGGAATAATGTGCTTCTATTTTTTTAGAAATCAAACATATTTTAAAATAAAACTAAGAATGCCTCTTCTTGTTGCCAAGTAGACAAAAGGTTCCTATGCATTGATATATAGATGGTCCAAGTTCATTGTGACGCTATTTTTCTTAAGATTTCAACAATTCCATAAATTCTCTATGTTCAGTGACCCCCGGTACACACCCGTGAGACATTTTTAGTGATTACTTGAAACCATTCTAAAAGGGAAAAGCGAACCTGTGGAAGGCTTTAGTTTCCACTATTAGGCACCCTAGAGGTGAAATCTGCTTTACAGTACCATTTTTTGACAAATAGAACATATTTTAAAAATCCTCCGAGTTAGTGACACGGGGTACACGCCTGTGTATTAATTGTGAGATTTCTTAAAATCAAACTAAGGATTCCTCTTCTTGACCCCAAGTAGACTTAAGGTTACTAAGCATTGATTTCTAGATAGTCGAATTTCCTTTTGGCGCCATTTTTCTTTTGAGTTCAACAATTCTTTGAAATCTCTACGTTTATTGACCCCCGGTACACGCCCGTGAGACATTTTTGGTGAATTTTTGAAATCTTTCTAAAAAGGCAAAATCAAACCTATGAAAGGCTTTACCTATCACTATTGGGCGCCCTGGGGGAATAATGTGCTTTACAGTTTCTGAGAAATCAAACATATTTTTGAAAATCCTCCGAGTTAGTGAACCGGGGTACACGTCTGAGTGTAAGTTTGGTGATTTCTTAAAATCAAACTAAGGATGCCTCTTCTAGTTGCCAAGTAGACTTAAGGTTATTATGCATTGCTATCTAGATAGTCCAAGTTCACTGTGACGCTATTTTTCTAAAGATTTCAACAATTCGATAAACTCTATATGTTCACTGACCCCTGGTAAACGCCCGTCAGGCATTTTTAATGATTACTTGAAACCATTCTAAAAGGGAATATCGAACCTGTGGAAGACTTTAGTTTCCACTATTAGGCACCCTGGAGATGAAATGTGATTTACATTACCATTTTTTGACAAATAAGACATATTTTCAAAATCCTCCGAGTTAGTGACCTGGGGTACACGCCTGTGTATTAATTGTGAGATTTCATAAAATCAAACTAAGGATTACTCTTCTTGACCCCAAGTAGACTTAAGGTTACTAAGCATTGATTTCTCGACAGTTGAATTTTATTTTGACACCATTTTTCTTTAGAGTTCAACAATTCTTTAAAATTTCTATGTTTAGTGACCCCCGGTACACGCCCGTGAGTCATATTTGGTGAATTTTTGAAACCTTTAAAAAATGGTAAAATCGAGCCTGTGAAAGGGTTTAACTACCACTATTGGGCGCCGTGGGGGAATAATGTGCTTTACCGTCCTATTTTCTGAGAAATCAAACATATTTTAAAAAATCTTTCGAGTTAATGAATTGGGGTACACGACTGAGTGTAATTTTGGTGATTTCTTAAAATAAAACTAAGGATGCCTCTTCTGGTTGCCAAGTAGACAAAAGGTTCCTATGCATTGATATCTAGATGGTTCAAGTTCATTGTGACGCTATTTTTCTTAAGATTTCAACAATTCGATAAATTCTCTATGTTCAGTGACCCCCGGTACACGCCCGTGAGGCATTTTTAGTGATTACTTGAAACCATTCTAAAAGGGAAAATCGAACATGTGGAAGGCTTTAGTTTCCACTATTAGGCACCCGGGAGGTGAAATGTGCTTTATAGTACCATTCTTTAACAAATAAAACATATTTTCAAAATCCTCCGAGTTTGTGACCCGGGGTACACGCCTGTGTATTAATTGTGAGATTTCATAAAATCAAACTAAGGATTCATCTTCTTGACCCCAAGTAGATTTAAGGTTACTAAGCATTGATTTCTAGACAGTCAAATTTCCTTTTGGCGCTATTTTTCTTTAAAGTTCAACAATTCTTTAAAATCTCTACGTTTATTGACCCCGGTACACGCCCGTGAGGAATTTTTGGTGAATTTTTGAAATCTTTCTAAAAAGGAAAAATCGAACCTCTGAAAGACTTTAACTATCACTATTGGGAGCCCTGGGGAATAATGTGCTTTACAGTCCTATTTTCGAATAAATCAAACATATTTTAGAAAATCCTCCTAGTTAGTGAACCAGGGTACACGCCTGAGTGTAATTTTGGTTATTTCTTAAAATCAAACTAAGGATGCCTTTTCTGGTTGCCAAGTAGACTTAAGGTTACTATGCATTGCTATCTAGATAGTCCAAGTTCACTGTGGCGCTATTTTTCTAAAGATTTCAACAATTCGATAAAATATCTATGTTCAGTGACCCCCGGTACACGCCCGTGAGGCATTTCTAGTGATTACTTGAAACCATTCTAAAAGGGAATCGAACCTGTGGAAGACTTTAGTTTCAACTATTAGGCACCCTGGAGGTGAAATGTGCTTTACAGTACCATTTCTTGACAAATAACACATATTTTCAAAATCCTCCGAGTTAGTGACCCGGGGTACATGCCTATCTATTAATTGTGAGATTTCTTAAAATCAAACTAATTATACCTCTTCTTGATCCCAAGTAGACTTAAGGTTAGTAAGCATTGATTTCTAGACAGTCAAATTTCCTTTTGGCGCCATTTTTCTTTAGAGTTCAACAATTCTTTAAAATCTCTATGTTTAGTGACCCCCGGTACACGCTCGTGAGGCATATTTGGTGAATTTTTGAAACCTTTCTACAATGGCAAAATCGAACCTGTGAAAGGGTTTAACTGCCACTATTAGGAGCCGTGGGGGAATAATGTGCTTTACCGTCCTATTTTATGAGAAATCAAACATATTATAAAAAATCTTCCGACTTAGTGAACAGGGGTACACGACTGATCGTAATTTTGGTGATTTCTTAAAATAAAACTAAGGATGCCTCTTCTGGTTGCCAAGTAGACCAAAGGTTCCTATACATTGATATCTAGATGGACCAAGTTCATTGTGACGCTATTTTTCTTAAGATTTCAACAATTCGATAAATTCTCTATGTTCAGTGACCCCCGGTACACGCCCGTGAGGCATTATTAGTGATTACTTGAAACCATTCTAAAAGGAAAAAGCAAACATGTGGAAGGCTTTAGTTTCCACTATTAGGCACCCTAGAGGTGAAATCTGCTTTACAGTACCATTTTTTGACAAATAAAACATATTTTCAAAATCCTCCTAGTTAGTGACACGGGGTACACGCCTGTGTATTAATTGTGAGATTTATTAAAATCAAACTAAGGATTCCTCTTCTTGACCCCAAGTAGACTTAAGGTTACTAAGCATTGATTTCTAGACAGTCGAATTTCCTTTTGGCGCCATTTTTCTTTAGAGTTCAACAATTCTTTAAAATCTCTACGTTTATTGACCCCCGGTACACGTCCGTGAGACATTTTTGGTGAATTATTGAAATCTTTCTAAAAAAGGCAAAATCGAACCTATGAAAGGCTTTACCTATCACTATTGGTCGCCCTGGGGGAATAATGTGCTTTACAGTCCTCTTTTGTGAGAAATCAAACATATTTTAGAAAATCCTCCGAGTTAGTGAACCGGGGTACACGCCTGAGTGTAATTTTGGTGATTCTTAAAATCAAACTAAGGATGCCTCTTCTAGTTGCCAAGTAGACTTAAGGTTACTATGCATTACTATCTAGATAGTCCAAGTTCACTGTGACGCTATTTTTCTAAAGATTTCAACAATTCGATAAAATCTCTATGTTCAGTGACCCCCGGTACACGCCCGTGAGGCATTTTTAATGATTACTCGAAACCATTCTAAAAGGGAATATCGAACCTGTGGAAGACTTTAGTTTCCACTATTAGGCACCCTGGAGATGAAATGTGCTTTACGGTACCATTTTTTGACAAATAAGACATATTTTCAAAATCCTCCGAGTTAGTGACTTGGGGTACACGCCTGTGTATTAATTGTGAGATTTCATAAAATCAAACTAAGGATTCCTCTTCTTGACCCAAGTGCAATCGGACCGGCCAAATTGCGAAGTCCGTTTTCGACCGAATTTGATGCCCTTCTCGCGGAAACCCGGATTGCAGGGGCCGTATCTCCTTGCTCGTGAGAGATTTGGGGGTGGTTCCTTTTCTGAGGTCCCCCTTTTTTCAATGCCCTATTTACCCATGCTCTTGGATCGCCCAAATTGCGAAATCCGTTTTCGCCCGAATTTGATGCCTTTCTCAGTGAAGCTCGAATTGCAGGGACCGTATCTCCTTGCACGTGAGATATTTGGGGGTGGTTCCTTCACTGAGGTCCCCCTTTTTTCAGTGCCCTATTTGCACATGCACTCGGATCGCCCAAATTGCAAAGTCCGTTTTCGCCCGAATTTGATGCCTTTCTCACGGAAGCTCGGATTGCAGGGACCGTATCTCCTTGCACGTGAGAGATTTGGGGGTGGTTTCTTCACTGAGGTCCCCATTTTTTTCAGTGCCCTATTGGCCCGTGCACTCGAATGGGCCAAATTGCGAAGTCCTTTCTTCGCCCGAAATTATCCCCCGGAAGCCCGGATTGCGGGGGCCGTATCTCCTTGCTCGTGAGAGATTTGGGGGAGGTTCCTTCACTGAGGTCCCCCCTTTTAGTAGTGGGCCCTATTGGCCCGTGCACTTGGATTGTCCAAATTGCGAAGTCCGTTTTCGCCCGAAAATGAGGGGCTCCTCTGACGAAAGTCCGGATTGCGGGCGCCGTATCTCTTTCCTCGTGAGAGGTTTTGGAGTGGTTTGTTTATTGAGGCCCCCCTTTTGCGTGCCCTATTGCCCTCTGGATCCGCCAAATTGCGAAGTCCGTTTTCGCCCGAAAACTGAGGCCCTTCTCACGGAATCCTGGGTTGTGGGGGCCGTATCTCCTTGCTATTGAGAGATTTGGGGATGGGTTCCCCGAAATTGGGGTACTTCTTACGGAAGCCTGAATTGCGTGGGCCATATCTCCTTGCTCGTGAGAGATTTGGGGGTGATTGTTTCATTGAGGTCCCCTTTTTCCTAGGGGGGGGGGGGGGGAAAGGCCTTTCTCGTGTTTGCCTTCTGGGGGCCGTATTCCATTGAGTAGTACTTTTGGTTGGGTTCGATTGTTCGTCGGTTTCTTTCGGATAGGATATAAACATTTTTCGGATTATATCTAGTCGAGTCATGTAATTTGGATTGATAATTATAATATGTTTAGAGTGGGCCGGGAGAGTTGGGGTTGGAAGTTATTAGGGAAAGGTATAGGCCTAAGAGGAATTATGGGGGGTTAAGTAAAGTAATTTTATTATTATTATTATTATTATTATTATTATTATTTTATTTTAGATCCGGGCAATTGCGAAGTTGTTTTCACCTGAAATTGATGCCCTTCTCACGGTATTGTGGGGCCGTATCACTTTCGTAAGAGATTTTGGGGTGGTTTTTCATGAGTCCTTTTTTTTTTCAGTGCCTTATGCCCGGCCGGATCGACCAATTGGAAGTCCGTTCTCGACCGAAAATGGGGCCTTTTCACAGACCCGTTGGGGTCGTTCTCTTGTCGTGCGTTGGGGGAGGTTCCATGGGTTCCCTTTTCAGTTCCTTTGGCCTGCACTTAGATGGTAAACCCAAAAATAGTGTCATTTGAACTTCAATCTTCATAATTTTGGTTTTTCGAGCTGTTTGGTGCTTTGTTTTTTTTTTTTTTGCTTTTTTATAAAAGTTAGTATTCTCATCCTTAGCTGTTGATAGTAGGAGTTATCCTAATGGAAGAGGATTCTTGAATGCATTCTTTTGCTTGATTTTTTTACTATGATGAATTGAAGTACCTTAAAAAAAATTATACTATGACACATTGGTTAGTTAATTCGAATGTGATGACACCAGGGTGGTTACATACAATATCTACGGGGCATGTGTTTAAGGGACCATGAGCAAGGGAGGACCACTTTACAGAACGTTGACTATTATTGGTGGCATTTCGCATTCTTGGTTCCTCGCTTTTAGAAATCATAAAAAATTAGGTTAAGGGTTATAGATCCAATTCAGGCTTAATCATATCTGATAAGGTTTAAACACAACACTCAAATAATAGTCAATTAGTCCAGTAAGTTCAATTCGATATAACTGAGGAAGAGGCACACTTACAAAGCTTAAACATTCCTACCTTAATTCCATCATATATAAGAAAAAGCAAATACAATTAAGAATTTTCCGAACAAAATTTTACATCCTATTCCCATCACTAAATCTTTATAAGCCTCATCCATCTAAACTAAATAAATTTATCCTAGCTTATTAAAACTTAGGTTATGGTCTCGTGAGTGGTGGGTTTGTAAAAAAGTGGGCGTGTTAGAAATTTTTGGGGCGTAGAATAGCGTTCGATTTTGATACCAATCCATTATAATATAGGAGCTAAACAGGCCCTTGAATTTTATGGCATGTTATATGAGGGTAGTGTACTAATACTTCATATTATTTATTTAGATACTTCGATTATAAGATTTAAATAATATTAATCCGACCCACAATATAATGAAACATTTTCTTAATCAATATTTATAGCAATCGGCACCCACAACATCTTCCGCGAGCTTACGGAGGCACCACTCATCAACCAATCAAATCACACCATCTCTCCCTATATAAACCAAACCACAACATCTCCTTTTCCCAAACATATACGCCAAATTCTCTCTCATTCTCACACAACTCATACCAAACTCATTCTCGCCGGGGCCGGGTTCCGGTTCCACGGTTTGAAGTATTCTTACAAAGTTCAGAGTTCAATTTGAAAATAAGATTGTAAGACCTTATATACGCAGAGGTTAAGAGTTCAATTTGCTCATACCTCTCTAGTTCAGCTTCTTTGTCGGCTTCTGTACCTTTTTTGTTGGGATGGCTCCACTTTCATTTGTTTTTTTATTCCTTAAATTTCTCTTCGTACAAAAATGCTAATGGAGTGGGTTTGTGGTGACCAATCTCATATCTTCCCCAGTTAAACGGGGATAGGGGAGGTTTTGGCACTTGAAAATCGTACATGTAAAGAGGAGTGGGATGGGTCCGGATATTAGGTTGTACCTACCTCATTAGTTACTCCCAATCTTCTCGCTTGTCTACTTTCAATGGATTTTATTATTATGATAAAGGAATCCGTATTGAATGAAAATGGTGTAAGGTGAGTATGTACCCATACGGATGGTGGGTCGAGATGGTTGCTATTATGAATAATTGGATGGTAATAAGGATGAGATTTCTCTGCCAGGTGATGGGGTGAGAATTGAGATGATATTTTTAAGCTGACCACTCGAAAGATAAGGTACTTGAGTCATGATTTTCCGACATCTATGAAGTCGGTTTGAACAAGATTTAACGCCGACACGGGATTGGTATCACCACAGTACTTCCTCCCTTTTTCTCTTCTTTCCGTCTTTCCTTCTCTCTTTTTTTTCTTCCCTCCCTCACCGCAATACCACCGTCGTTCATTTCGCATTCTCATTTCATTCCACTCTCCTTCATTTTTTTCTAGGGTTTTTTAGGTCGGGCAAGCGACAATGGATGCATACCTTCTGTATTCGCATGTATCTTGACGGTTATATTAGGTTCATTTCATGGTGTTTTCTTCAGGGGTCGTTTGCTCTTTTCAGTTCCGGGTAATCGTCACCTCTAAGCGCCTGGCTGCAAACATCCCCCAACCTTTATTCTGGACAGAAGAATACTAACAAGTAAGTTTTGATTTTACATTAGGTTAAAAGTTTATTTGTTCAAGTGTTCAAGTTGTGGTTTTCGCTTGGCGAAAAGTGATTTTTTTTTAGTGGTTATAGATGTTTTTGAGACTTGGAAGTTATTATGATGATATGGTAAAGTTGGAATTTTAATGTCTATGGAATTGTGTTTTGTTTGATTCGCTTTGTTTTTTTGGTTTCAATACTCGACGAGTTGATTGATGCTTAGGAGTTAGTATGTTAGATGGTGGTAAATGTTTCCTTGGTTGCTTATACTAATTGGCATATTGGTAAGATTCTAGTTAACTTTGGTGCTTGCAATTTGGAGATTTAGATATAGATGGTCTTTTTGTGGATTCGAACACATCAATGCAGTTGTTTTGGATGATCTTTTGTTGCTTAGATGTATTATCTCCGAGTGTTTAGTGAAGCTGGAAACACCCTAAGCTTCAACTTGTTGTGAAATTTGGAAATAAGAAAGAATACTAACGAAGTAAGTAATTTGTATAATTTTACAAAAAGTTAGTTAAAAAGTTTATGTTGTTCAAATGTTGTTTAATGTTGTTGTTTTCGCTGTGACGAAAGTCGATGTTTTGTGTTTTAGTTGGATTTCTAGATGTTTGTTTGTAGACTTGAGGCAAGAGTTGATTTTGATGATATAAGTTAAAGTTGGAATTTCAATGTCTATGAAACTGTGTTTTATGTTATGATTCGCTTTAGTTTTTTGATGGTTGAATACAATACTCGACGAGTTGATTGATGCTTAGGAGTTAGGACATTGGTTTTTAGTATGTTAGATGTATGGTAAAATGTTTACTTGGTTGCTTAATGACTGAGTTGCGATATTAGTAAGATTCTACTTAACTTTGGTGCTTGCAATTTGGAGATTTAGATATAGATGGTCTTTTGGTGTGGAACTCGGAACACATCAATGCAGTTGTTTTGGATGATCTTTTGTTGCTTAGATGTATTATCTCCGAGTGTTTAGTGAAGCTGGAAACACCCTAAGCTTCAACCTGTTGTGAAATTTGGAAATAAGAAGAGCAAAAGTGAAGTAATTTGTATGAATTTTACAAAAAGTTAGGGTTAAAAAGTTTATGTTGTTCAAATGTTGTTTAAATGTTGTGGTTTTCGCTGGTGACGAAAAGTCGATGTTTTGTTGTTTTAGTTGGATTTCTAGATGTTTGTTTGTAGACTTGAGGCAAGAGTTGATTTTGATGATATAAGTTAAAGTTGGAATTTCAATGTCTATGAAACTGTGTTTTATGTTATGATTCGCTTTAGTTTTTTGATGGTTGAGTACAATACTCGACGAGTTGATTGATGCTTAGGAGTTAGGACATTGGTTTTTAGTATGTTAATGTGTTGTAAAATGTTATCTTGGTTGGTTAATGACTGAGTTGCGATATTGGTAAGATTCTAGTTAACTTTGGTGCCTGCGATTTGGAGATTTAGATATAGATGATCTTTTGGTGTGGAACTCGGAACACATCAATGCATTTGTTTTGGATGATCTTTTGTTGCTTAGATGTATTATCTCCGAGTGTTTAGTGAAGCTGGAAAACACCCTAAGCCTCAACCTGTTGTTAATTCTGGAAACAAGAAGAAGAATACTAAGCAAAAGTGAAGTAATTTTGTGAGAATTTTGACAAAAAGTTAGGGTTAAAAAGTTTATGTTGTTCAAATGTTGTGGTTTTCGCTTGTGACGAAAAGTCGATGTTTTGTTGTTTTAGTTGGATTTCTAGATGTTTGTTTGTAGACTTGAGGCAAGAGTTGATTTTGATGATATAAGTTAAAGTTGGAATTTCAATGTCTATGGAATTGTGTTTTATGTTATGATTCCCTTTAGTTTTTTGATGGTTGAATACAATACTCGACGAGTTGATTGAAGTTATGATTGCCTTACATGGTTGGTTTTTGCTTTAGTTTTTTTTTATGGTTGAATACAATACTCGACGAGTTGATTGATGCTTAGGGCATTGGTTTTTAGTATGTTAGATGTGTGGTAAAATGTTTACTTGGTTGCTTAATGACTGAATTGGCATATTGGTAAGATTCTAGTTAACTTTGGTGCCTGCGATTTGGAGATTTAGATATAGATGATCTTTTGGTGTGGAACTCGGAACACATCAATGCATTTGTTTTGGATGATCTTTTGTTGCTTAGATGTATTATCTCCGAGTGTTTAGTGAAGCTGGAAAACACCCTAAGCCTCAACCTGTTGTTAATTTTGGAAATAGCAGAAGAATACTAAGCAAAAGTGAAGTAATTTTGAACATAGAGATTTTATCGAATTGTTGAAATCTTTAGAAAAGTAGCGTCACAATGAACTTGGACCATCTAGATTTCAATTCATAGGAACCTTAAGTCTACTTGGCAACCAAAAGAGGCATCCTTAGTTTGATTTTAAGAAATCACCAAAATTACACTCTGGCTTGTACCCCAGTTCACTAACTCGGAGGTTTTTTTTATAATATATTAGTTTTCTCATAAAATAGGACTGTGAAGCACATTATTCCCCTAGGGCGCCCAATAGTGGAAGTTAAAGCCTTCCATAGGTTCGATTTTGCATTTTTAGAATGGTTTGGAAACTTAACCAAAAATGCCTAACGGGCGTGTACAGGGGGTCACTGAACATAGAGATTTTAAAGAATTGTTGAACTCTAAAGAAAAATGGCGTCAAAATGAGATTCGACTATGGAGAAATCAATGCTTAGGAACGTTAAATCTACTTGGGGTCCACAAGATGCCTACTTAGTTTGATTTTAAAAAGTCTCCAAATTAAGACTCAGGCGTGTACCCCGGTTCACTAACTCGGAGGATTTTTGAAAATATGTTTGATTTCTCAAAAAGTGGCACTGTAAAGCACATTTGACCCCAAGGTAACCCAATAGTGGAAACTAAAGCCTTCCACAGGTTCGATTATCCCTTCTCAGAATGGTTTGAAAAATTCACCAAAAATGCCTAACGGGCGTGTACCGGGGTCACTGAACATAGAGATTTTATAGAATTTTGTAATCTTTAGAAAAATAGCGTCGCAATGAACTTGGACCATCTACATATCATTGAATAGGAACCTTAAGTCAATAGGCAACCAGAAGAGGCATCCTTAGTTTGATTTTAAGAAATCACCAAAATTACACTCATGCGTGTACCTCGGGTCACTAACTTGGAGGATTTTTTATAATATGCTTGATTTCTCAGATAATAGGATTGTAAAGCACATTATTCCCCAAAAGCACCCAATAGTGGAAGTTAATCTCTTCCACATGTTCGATTTTGCCTTTTTAGAATGGTTTCAAAAATTCCCCAAAAATGCCTCACGAGCGTGTACCGGGGGTCACTGAACATAGAGATTTTAAAGAAAATTGTTGAACTCTATAAAAAATGGCGTCTAAATGAAATTCGACTGTCTAGAAATTAAAGTTTAGGAACCTTAAGTCTACTTGGGGTCAAGAAGAGGAATGCTTACTTTGATTTTAAGAAATCTCAGAATAAATACACAGGTGTGTACCCCGGTTCACTAACTCGGATGATTTTCAAAATATGTGTGATTTGTAAAAAAAGGGTACTTTAAAGCACATTTGACCCTCCAGGGTCCCCAGTAGTGGAAACTATAGCCTTCCACAGGTTCGATTTTCCCTTTTAGAATGGTTTCAAGTATTCACTAAAAATGCCTCACGGGCGTGTACCAGGGGTCACTGAACATAGAGATTTTATAGAATTGTTGTATTCTTTAGAAAAGTAGCGTCACGATGAACTTGGATCATCTAGATATAAATGCATAGGAACCTTAAGTGTACTTGGCAACCAGAAGAGGCATCCTTAGTTTGATTTTAAGAAATCACCAAAATTACACATAGGCCTGTACCCCGGGTCACTAACTCGAAGGATATTTTATAATATGTTTGATTTCACAGAAAATAGGACTGTAAAGCACATTATTCCCCCACGGCGCCCTATAGTGGAAGTTTAAGTCTTCCACAGGTTCGATTTTGCCTTTTTAGAATGGTTTCAAAAATTCACAAAAAATGTCTCACGAGCGTGTGCCGGATGTCATTGAACATAGAGATTTTAAAGAATTGTTGAACTCTAAAGGAAAATGGCGTCAAAATGAAATTCGACTGTCAATAAATCAAAGCTTAGGATCCTTAAGTCTACTTGGGGTCAAGAAGAGGAATCGTTAGTTTGATTTTTAGAAATCTCAGAATTAATACACAGGCGTGTACCCCGGTTCACTAACTCGGAGGATTTTGAAAATATTTTTGATTTGTCAAAGAAGGATACCGTAAAGCACATTTGACCTCCAGGGTGTCCAATAGTGGAAACTAAAGCCTTCCACATGTTCAATTTTCCCTATTAAATGGTTTCAAGTATTCACTAAAAATGCCTCACGGGGGTGCATCGGGGGTACTGAACATATAGATTTTATCGAATTGTTGAAATCTTTAGAAAAGTAGCGTCACAATGAACTTGGACCATCTGGATATCAATGCATAGGAACCTTAAGTCTACTTGGCAACCAGAATAGGCATCCTTATTTTGATTTTAAGAAATCACCAAAATTACAGTCAGGTGTGTACCCCATGTTTACTAACTTGGAGGGTTTTGTAAAATATGTTTGTTTTCTCAGAAAATAGGAATGTAAAGCACATTATTCCCCGAGTGCGCCCAATAGTGGAAGTTAAAGCCTTCCATAGGTTCAATTTTGCCTTTTTAGAATTGTTTCAAAAATTCACCAAAATGCCTCACGGGCGTGTACTGGAGGTCACTGAACATAGAGATTTTAAAGAATTGTTGAGCTCTAAAGAAAAATGACGTCAAAATGAAATTCGACTGTGTAGAAATCAATGCTTAGGAACCTTAAGTCTACTTGGGGTCAACAAAAGGCCTCCTTAGTTTGAATTTAAGAAGTCTCCGAATTAATACTCAGGCGTGTACCCCGGTTCACGAACTCGGAGGATTTTGAAAATATGTTTGACTTCTCAAAAAGTGGCACTTTAAAGCACATTTGACCCCAAGGTAACCCAATAGTGGAAATTAAAGCCTTACACAAGTTCGATTATCCCTTTAAGAATGGTTTCAAATATTCACCAAAAATGCCTCACGGGCGTGTACCGGGGCTCACTGAACATAGAGATTTTGATAAGTAAAAATTATAAAAAGTTGAAATTATTGATAAGTAAAAATTATAAAAAGTTGAAATTATAATAGTATGCATTGAGACGAATTGAATAAGACCCCACATGACTATATATATTTTTTTATGTACTTGTGAAAAAATATATTATTAAATTGATAGATAAATAGTGGGTATTATGATAATGTTGCGAGTATTGCGAAACGGAGGAAGTACGTAATATTAAGCGGTAAAGTACATTATAATTTATCCGAAAAGAGTATAATTGTTCTAGATTTTGATGCCACTGGTCTCCTATTTTAATGGCACGGGTCTCTTAATGCTCCTCACCTCAGTCACTCAGTTTCTCTCTCCTCTCTCTCTTTCTTCTGTCACTTCATCTCCTCTCTCTAGGGAATCAAAGCTTTTTGAAGAAGCTAAAGATTTTGTGTAAGATTTTGTGGAAGTACCAGCTCACTCTCAATCTGTCATATAAGTGTCTTGTATCTTTTCATCACAAATGCACGGCATACACACTATTCCTTATCTCTCTGGCTCTATTTCATCCTGCCAAAGTTCGAACCAGAAAATGATCTTCCTCCTTTTTTTGTTGCTACATTTTCTAGTTTTTTTCTTTTTCTTTTTCGGTTTTGATTTTCATCCCAGATGCCCCCCTCGTAGAAAGCGCAATGACGAACCTCGCCAACGATATCATCATCATCATCATCATCATCAGCGTCGTTCTCCTGCTCCTTGTGGTCTCCTCGTCCGCAACGTCTCCCTTGACACCAGGTTCCTTCTTTCGATTTCTCTGTCTAATTCCGCTTTTTAAACTTTGTTTTTATCAAACGTGTCTTTTCAAATTGCTTTCTGATAAAAACGAAGTTATTTGTTACATAGTTGTTGGGACTTGGGATTTCGGACGTTTCTTGATTGGTATCAGCTCATAGATGTGTAATTTCATTCATTCTAGCAAAGTTTGGACTCCCTGAGCTACAATTCACCTTGTTAGATTGTCTGCCTCTAGCTTGTGCATATCACTTCACTTCCTGTAATCTGTGATGACGCTTGTACACCGTTGAAGGCATTGACTTAAATATTAAAGCCGCGGGTGAATTGGATTAGGTCATGCAGAAGGGCTGTGGTCAAACAAACACCTCTCACTTAGGGGAACACTGTTCCATTTTTTCCTGTCGATGCCGCTTCCAGGTCTTCTATGACTGATGCGGTGATGCCTACAATACGAATTCGCCGTGGTTGTTCTCTTCCACTCTCCTTGTTGTTGCACCGTTTCTCTTTCGTTGTAACGGTGCTGCTGTCAAGGCAGCTCACAGTAGTGTAACAGTGGCTGTCAACGAGCAAAAAAGAGCAGCCAGAAGAGAAAGAAAGTGCTGGAGCAGAGAAACAGATGCAAGGAGTCTTTACTTAGACGGTCACACTTCACACTACACGCATGACGCATCATTTATAAACTTTCACAAGGAGTTGACTTCATATTTTTTCTCACCACCCTCACTTACTCACTCTTTCCAGTCTCTCAATTTGAAAGAAACTCTTCAACTCTCTTCATCAACACTACAGGTATCTACCAATCTACCCATTAATCAATCCATCTACATTTTTGTTTGATTTAGTAGTTCATGAATCTTCCTTGAGTTTTTTTTTTATCTTTTAATCTCTTTAATATGTGTGAGATTTTTATCGTTGGTTTTGGTTTTCCTTTGTTGTTTCAAATATCTTGATTATTGGTTCTCATGATGAATTTCGAAGTGCGTTGTGTTGTTTCGCTCAATACCATTTTGACGCCTGATAGAAAAGAAAAGGATTTCTTGCTCGATTTTCATCCATATTCAGAACTTCTGGTAGCTAGTACATTTGTTGTGAACTTTGAGAAACAGTTTATTTTTTTTTGGCAGAATTATATTTCTTAAAGTTGCTACCTGATAGGGTATGTAATATTTTTGGAATGCAAGAGTCTCACGTGTTATCTGAAATTTCACTTGAGTTCTTGCTTGAAGTAATCTAGTATTGCAAGACTCGTTTTTGGGGCTAGAATCTTTTCTTTATTGGATCATGAGCTGATGATGATGCAATTGCAAGGATCTCATACAATCTGTTGTCTTAGGAAATAATTTTAGTTCAGTTCACTTATCTCAGTTCACTTTAATAAAAAGATGTGAAACCAATACTATTATTGTATATGAATGATGTTTCTTAAACCATCTGGTTATGGTACATAAGTAATTTGGTTAATTGTCAGTAAAATTTCTTATGGGGACTGTGCCTTAAGGCTTTACTTGTACCATTCACAAACCCATGCTTACAAATCCATAACCATAAGGGTATGTACTGCCATATGTTCTCAATACATGTTACATTTATGTACATGTGTGAAATGTGTTATGTATCTTTGTATGTATGTGTGTGTAGCGGGGAGGGGTATGGTATGTACGTGTGTTTGGAGCCCACAACAAGCAAAGGGGTTGCTCTTGTTATGCATATGCGACCCAAACCCAGTTGTCTTCTTTGAACCCGAGGTATGCCTTATTCTAATAGGTTTATAGTTCATCTGATAGAGGAAATTACTTGGTTATGCAAAAGGTATAATGCCCACTATTTCTGTTGTTCATCTCTGAAATTTGTACATAGGAAACAAAAATCTAACCTGATGGATAGGTTATGAGAGAAGGAAGTGACATTACACTAGTAGGTGGGGAGCCCAACTCAGCTGTGATGGAAGAAGCCTGTATTATTGAAGCTGAAAAGGTATGTTTTTCATATTGCTGTTGTTTGTTTTCACTAGGTTATTCTTCCTCCGTTCTTTTTTAATCACTACATTTCTCATATTGCATTATTCATCCATCTCCCTTTAATCTATTCCTAATGTTTCGTAGTGGCAGTGTTACTATTTACTAAGGTGTCGGATAGAGATGGCATATGGGCCGGGCCAACCCAGCCCACCCAACCCAACCCGTCTCGGGGGCCTCGTGGGCCAGACCCGTTTGGCCCGTTACCCAACCCGGTTCAACCCGTGAAAAAGTAAAACCCGCACCCGGGCTCGTTTGTTGTAACCCAGCCCAGTAGTAACCACCCAACCAACCCACCCCTAACCACCCATTAACCCCCCCAGCCCAGCCCACCAGCCCCCCCCCCCCTACCCCCCCAGACCATCCACCCCCCCACCCCCCCTAGCCCAGACCCCCCAGCCCACCAGCCCATTAAGCACGACCGCACCCAGCCCGCCCGCCCGCTCATTCCGAACGCACACCCCCTCCCGCACCTGTTCCCCGCACAAACCGCCTAGCCCGGCCCGCCTGACCCATCTTAAACCCCCCTGAAATCTTCTTTGGTTTTTTGGGGTTAAAGTTTTTTTCTTGTCCACCCAAAAACAAATTGAGGTCAGGGGTTCAGGGTCCAGGGTCCAGGGTCCAGGGTCCAGGGTCCAGGGTCCAGGGTCCAGGGTCCAGGGTCCAGGGTTCTTGGGTTTTGGGTTTCCATGGGTCTAGGGTTTCCATGGGTTTAGGGTTTCCATGGGTTTCCATGGGTTTAGGGTTTAGGGTTTCCATGGGGTTAGGGTTTAGGGTTTAGGGTTTAGGGGTTAGGGGTTCGGGTTTAGGGTTTAGGGTTCAGGGTTCAGGGTTTCGGGTTTCAGGGTTTCGGGTTTCGGGTTTCGGGTTTTGGGGTTTAGGGTTTAGGGTTCAGGGGTTCAGGGTTTAGGGTTTAGGGTTTAGGGTTTAGGGTTTTAGGGTTTAGGGTTTTAGGGTTTAGGGTTTTAGGGTTTTAGGGTTTAGGGTTTAGGGTTCAGGGTTCAGGGTTCGGGGTTCAGGGTTCGGGGTTCAGGGTTCGGGGTTCAGGGTTCAGGGTTCAGGGTTCAGGGTTCAGGGTTTAGGGTTCAGGGTTCAGGGTTCAGGGTTTAGGGTTCAGGGGTTCAGGGTTTCGGGTTTAGGGTTTGGGGTTCGGGTTTCGGGTTTCGGGGTTTCGGGGTTTTAGGGTTTCAGGGTTTAGGGTTTAGGGTTTCGGGTTTGGGGTTTGGGGTTTAGGGTTTGGGGTTTCGGGTTTCGGGTTTTAGGGTTTAGGGTTTAGGGTTTAGGGTTTTTTAGGGTTTAGGGTTTAGGGTTTAGGGTTTAGGGTTTAGGGTTTAGGGTTTAGGGTTTAGGGTTTAGGGTTTAGGGTTTAGGGTTTAGGGTTTAGGGTTTAGGGTTTAGGGTTTAGGGTTTAGGGTTTAGGGTTTAGGGTTTAGGGTTTAGGGTTTAGGGTTTAGGGTTTAGGGTTTAGGGTTTAGGGTTTAGGGTTTTAGGGTTTAGGGTTTAGGGTTTAGGGTTTAGGGGTTTAGGGTTTAGGGTTTAGGGTTTAGGGTTTAGGGTTTAGGGTTTAGGGTTTAGGGTTTAGGGTTTAGGGTTTAGGGTTTAGGGTTTAGGGTTTAGGGTTTAGGGTTTAGGGTTTAGGGTTTAGGGTTTAGGGTTTAGGGTTTAGGGTTTAGGGTTTAGGGTTTAGGGTTTAGGGTTTAGGGTTTAGGGTTTAGGGTTTAGGGTTTAGGGTTTAGGGTTTAGGGTTTGGGGTTTAGGGTTTAGGGTTTAGGGTTTAGGGTTTAGGGTTTAGGGTTTAGGGTTTAGGGTTTAGGGTTTAGGGTTTTAGGGGTTTAGGGTTTAGGGTTTAGGGTTTAGGGTTTTAGGGTTTAGGGTTTGGGGTTTAGGGTTTAGGGTTTTAGGGTTTAGGGTTTAGGGTTTGGGGTTTTAGGGTTTAGGGTTTAGGGTTTAGGGTTTAGGGTTTAGGGTTTAGGGTTTTAGGGTTTTAGGGTTTAGGGGGTTTAGGGTTTAGGGTTTAGGGTTTGGGGTTTAGGGTTTAGGGTTTAGGGTTTAGGGTTTAGGGTTTAGGGGGGTTTAGGGTTTAGGGTTTAGGGTTTAGGGTTTAGGGTTCAGGGTTTAGGGTTTAGGGTTTAGGGTTTAGGGTTTAGGGTTTAGGGGTTCGGGTTTTAGGGGTTTAGGGTTTAGGGTTTAGGGTTTAGGGTTTAGGGTTTAGGGTTTAGGGTTTAGGGTTTAGGGTTTAGGGTTTAGGGTTTAGGGTTTAGGGTTTAGGGTTTAGGGTTTAGGGTTTAGGGTTTAGGGTTTAGGGTTTAGGGGTTTAGGGTTTAGGGTTTAGGGTTTAGGGTTTAGGGTTTAGGGTTTAGGGTTTAGGGTTTAGGGTTTAGGGTTTAGGGTTTAGGGTTTAGGGTTTAGGGTTTAGGGTTTAGGGTTTAGGGTTTAGGGTTTTAGGGTTTAGGGTTTAGGGTTTAGGGTTTAGGGTTTAGGGTTTAGGGTTTAGGGTTTAGGGTTTAGGGTTTAGGGTTTAGGGTTTAGGGTTTAGGGTTTAGGGTTTAGGGTTTAGGGTTTAGGGTTTAGGGTTTAGGGGTTTAGGGTTTAGGGTTTAGGGTTTAGGGTTTAGGGTTTAGGGTTTAGGGTTTAGGGTTTAGGGTTTAGGGTTTAGGGTTTAGGGTTTAGGGTTTTAGGGTTTAGGGTTTAGGGTTTGGGGTTTAGGGGTTTAGGGTTGGGGTTTAGGGTTTAGGGTTTAGGGTTGGTTTAGGGTTTAGGGGTTTAGGGGTTTAGGGTTTAGGGTTTAGGGTTTAGGGGTTTAGGGTTTAGGGTTTAGGGTTTAGGGTTTAGGGTTTAGGGTTTAGGGTTTAGGGTTTAGGGTTTAGGGTTTAGGGTTTAGGGTTTAGGGTTTAGGGTTTAGGGTTTAGGGTTTAGGGTTTTAGGGTTTAGGGTTTAGGGTTTAGGGTTTAGGGTTTAGGGTTTAGGGTTTAGGGTTTAGGGTTTAGGGTTTAGGGTTTAGGGTTTAGGGTTTAGGGTTTAGGGTTTAGGGTTTAGGGTTTAGGGTTTAGGGTTTAGGGTTTAGGGTTTAGGGTTTAGGGTTTAGGGTTTAGGGTTTAGGGTTTAGGGGTTTAGGGTTTAGGGTTTAGGGTTTAGGGTTTAGGGTTTAGGGTTTAGGGTTTAGGGTTTAGGGTTTAGGGTTTAGGGTTTTAGGGTTTAGGGTTTAGGGTTTAGGGTTTAGGGTTTAGGGTTTAGGGTTTAGGGTTTAGGGGTTTAGGGTTTAGGGTTTAGGGTTTAGGGTTTAGGGTTTAGGGTTTAGGGTTTAGGGTTTAGGGTTTAGGGTTTAGGGTTTAGGGTTTAGGGTTTAGGGTTTAGGGTTTAGGGTTTAGGGTTTAGGGTTTAGGGTTTAGGGTTTAGGGTTTAGGGTTTAGGGTTTAGGGTTTAGGGTTTTTAGGGTTTAGGGTTTTAGGGTTTAGGGTTTAGGGTTTAGGGTTTAGGGTTTAGGGTTTAGGGTTTAGGGTTTAGGGTTTAGGGTTTAGGGTTTAGGGTTTAGGGTTTAGGGTTTAGGGTTTAGGGTTTAGGGTTTAGGGTTTAGGGTTTAGGGTTTAGGGTTTAGGGTTTAGGGTTTAGGGTTTAGGGTTTAGGGTTTAGGGTTTAGGGTTTAGGGTTTAGGGTTTAGGGTTTAGGGTTTAGGGGTTTAGGGTTTAGGGTTTAGGGTTTAGGGTTTAGGGTTTAGGGTTTAGGGTTTAGGGTTTAGGGTTTAGGGTTTAGGGTTTAGGGTTTAGGGTTTAGGGTTTAGGGTTTAGGGTTTAGGGTTTAGGGTTTAGGGTTTAGGGTTTAGGGTTTAGGGTTTAGGGTTTAGGGTTTAGGGTTTAGGGTTTAGGGTTTAGGGTTTAGGGTTTTAGGGGTTTAGGGGTTTGGGGTTTAGGGTTTAGGGTTTAGGGTTTAGGGTTTAGGGTTTAGGGTTTAGGGGGTTTAGGGTTTAGGGGTTTAGGGTTTAGGGTTTAGGGTTTAGGGTTTAGGGTTTAGGGTTTAGGGTTTAGGGTTTAGGGTTTAGGGTTTAGGGTTTAGGGTTTAGGGTTTAGGGTTTAGGGTTTAGGGTTTAGGGTTTAGGGTTTAGGGTTTTTAGGGTTTAGGGTTTAGGGTTTAGGGTTTAGGGTTTAGGGTTTAGGGTTTAGGGTTTAGGGTTTAGGGTTTAGGGTTTAGGGTTTAGGGTTTAGGGTTTAGGGTTTAGGGTTTAGGGTTTAGGGTTTAGGGTTTAGGGTTTAGGGTTTAGGGTTTAGGGTTTAGGGTTTAGGGTTTAGGGTTTAGGGTTTAGGGTTTAGGGTTTAGGGTTTAGGGTTTAGGGTTTAGGGTTTAGGGTTTAGGGTTTAGGGTTTTAGGGTTTAGGGTTTAGGGTTTAGGGTTTAGGGTTTGGGGTTTAGGGTTTAGGGTTTAGGGTTTAGGGTTTAGGGTTTAGGGTTTAGGGTTTAGGGTTTAGGGTTTAGGGTTTAGGGTTTAGGGTTTAGGGTTTAGGGTTTAGGGTTTAGGGTTTAGGGTTTAGGGTTTAGGGTTTAGGGTTTAGGGTTTAGGGTTTAGGGTTTAGGGTTTAGGGTTTAGGGTTTAGGGTTTAGGGTTTAGGGTTTAGGGGTTTTAGGGTTTAGGGTTTAGGGTTTAGGGTTTAGGGTTTAGGGTTTAGGGTTTAGGGTTTAGGGTTTAGGGTTTAGGGTTTAGGGTTTAGGGTTTAGGGTTTAGGGTTTAGGGTTTAGGGTTTAGGGTTTGGGGTTTAGGGTTTAGGGTTTAGGGTTTTAGGGTTTAGGGTTTAGGGTTTAGGGTTTAGGGTTTAGGGTTTAGGGTTTAGGGTTTAGGGTTTAGGGTTTAGGGTTTAGGGTTTAGGGTTTAGGGTTTAGGGTTTAGGGTTTGGGGTTTAGGGTTTAGGGTTTAGGGTTTAGGGTTTAGGGTTTAGGGTTTAGGGTTTAGGGTTTAGGGTTTAGGGTTTAGGGTTTAGGGTTTAGGGTTTAGGGTTTAGGGTTTGGGGTTTAGGGTTTAGGGTTTAGGGTTTAGGGTTTAGGGTTTAGGGTTTAGGGTTTAGGGTTTAGGGTTTAGGGTTTAGGGTTTAGGGTTTAGGGTTTAGGGTTTAGGGTTTAGGGTTTAGGGTTTAGGGTTTAGGGTTTAGGGTTTAGGGTTTAGGGTTTAGGGTTTAGGGTTTAGGGTTTAGGGTTTAGGGTTTAGGGTTTGGGGTTTGGGGTTTAGGGTTTAGGGTTTAGGGTTTAGGGTTTAGGGTTTAGGGTTTAGGGGTTTAGGGTTTAGGGTTTGGGGTTTAGGGTTTAGGGTTTAGGGTTTGGGGTTTAGGGTTTGGGGTTTGGGGTTTAGGGTTTAGGGTTTAGGGTTTAGGGTTTAGGGTTTGGGGTTTAGGGTTTGGGGTTTAGGGTTTAGGGTTTAGGGGTTTGGGGTTTGGGGTTTAGGGGTTTAGGGTTTAGGGTTTAGGGTTTAGGGTTTAGGGTTTAGGGTTTAGGGTTTAGGGTTTAGGGTTTAGGGTTTAGGGTTTAGGGTTTAGGGTTTAGGGTTTAGGGTTTAGGGTTTAGGGTTTAGGGTTTAGGGTTTAGGGTTTAGGGTTTAGGGTTTAGGGTTTAGGGTTTAGGGTTTAGGGTTTAGGGTTTAGGGTTTAGGGTTTAGGGTTTAGGGTTTAGGGTTTAGGGTTTAGGGTTTAGGGTTTAGGGTTTAGGGTTTAGGGTTTAGGGGTTTTAGGGTTTAGGGTTTAGGGTTTAGGGTTTAGGGTTTAGGGTTTAGGGTTTAGGGTTTAGGGTTTAGGGTTTAGGGTTTAGGGTTTAGGGTTTAGGGTTTAGGGTTTAGGGTTTAGGGTTTAGGGTTTAGGGTTTAGGGTTTAGGGTTTAGGGTTTAGGGTTTAGGGTTTAGGGTTTAGGGTTTAGGGTTTGGGGTTTAGGGTTTAGGGTTTAGGGTTTAGGGTTTAGGGTTTAGGGTTTAGGGTTTAGGGTTTAGGGTTTAGGGTTTAGGGTTTAGGGTTTAGGGTTTAGGGTTTAGGGTTTAGGGTTTAGGGTTTGGGGTTTAGGGTTTAGGGTTTAGGGTTTAGGGTTTAGGGTTTAGGGTTTAGGGTTTAGGGTTTAGGGTTTAGGGTTTAGGGTTTAGGGTTTAGGGTTTAGGGTTTAGGGTTTAGGGTTTAGGGTTTAGGGTTTAGGGTTTAGGGTTTAGGGTTTAGGGTTTAGGGTTTGGGGTTTAGGGTTTAGGGTTTAGGGTTTAGGGTTTAGGGTTTAGGGTTTAGGGTTTAGGGTTTAGGGTTTAGGGTTTAGGGTTTAGGGTTTAGGGTTTAGGGTTTAGGGTTTAGGGGTTTTAGGGTTTAGGGTTTAGGGTTTAGGGTTTAGGGTTTAGGGTTTAGGGTTTAGGGTTTAGGGTTTAGGGTTTAGGGTTTAGGGTTTAGGGTTTAGGGTTTAGGGGTTTAGGGTTTAGGGTTTAGGGTTTAGGGTTTAGGGTTTGGGGTTTAGGGTTTAGGGTTTGGGGTTTAGGGTTTAGGGTTTAGGGTTTAGGGTTTAGGGTTTAGGGTTTAGGGTTTAGGGTTTAGGGTTTAGGGTTTAGGGTTTAGGGTTTAGGGTTTAGGGTTTAGGGTTTAGGGTTTAGGGTTTAGGGTTTAGGGTTTAGGGTTTAGGGGTTTAGGGTTTAGGGTTTGGGGGGTTTAGGGTTTGGGGTTTAGGGTTTAGGGTTTAGGGTTTAGGGTTTAGGGTTTAGGGTTTAGGGTTTGGGGTTTAGGGTTTGGGGTTTGGGGTTTAGGGTTTGGGGTTTAGGGTTTAGGGTTTAGGGTTTAGGGTTTAGGGTTTAGGGTTTAGGGTTTAGGGTTTAGGGTTTAGGGTTTAGGGTTTAGGGTTTGGGGTTTAGGGTTTAGGGTTTAGGGTTTAGGGTTTGGGGTTTAGGGTTTAGGGTTTAGGGTTTAGGGTTTGGGGTTTGGGGTTTAGGGTTTAGGGTTTAGGGTTTAGGGTTTGGGGTTTAGGGTTTAGGGTTTAGGGTTTGGGGTTTAGGGTTTAGGGTTTAGGGTTTAGGGGTTTAGGGTTTAGGGTTTAGGGTTTAGGGTTTAGGGTTTGGGGTTTAGGGTTTGGGGGTTTAGGGTTTAGGGGTTTAGGGTTTAGGGTTTAGGGTTTAGGGTTTAGGGTTTAGGGTTTAGGGTTTAGGGTTTAGGGTTTAGGGTTTAGGGTTTAGGGTTTAGGGTTTAGGGTTTAGGGTTTAGGGTTTAGGGTTTAGGGTTTAGGGTTTAGGGTTTAGGGTTTAGGGTTTAGGGTTTAGGGTTTAGGGTTTAGGGTTTAGGGTTTAGGGTTTAGGGTTTAGGGTTTAGGGTTTA